>OY720108.1:1814614-3309581 GCA_963082835.1 Leptogaster cylindrica | reverse complement strand
ACCGTTCCGCGGCGCGAGGCTTAGTGAAAATGCGTAAATGTTACGAAAAGAAATATAGTTAAAGTGATTTTATTGTGAAATAAGGACTCTACAGTGTCAGTAGGTCCTTAAAGTGAAAAATATGTGTAAATTAAAGTGCAAATAAAGCAATTCCCGAAGGATTTTGGGAACTAGATGAAATCCGATGAACCAAATCTTTTACGAAGAATATCTCGTAAAACGGTTCATCTAGGATTTTTTAAATTATTTTTCCCGTGATCAGCGACCCAAAATCCTTCGGAAAATGTCAAAAATTTCATTGGCCACAGTTATCGGTATCTCCCCAGACTCGGGAAATTTGAAGATCTCAAATTCCTTTGATGTGCCGAAAATATTCCGAAATTTTTGGGATATTTATAAGCGATACACCATATCAAACACCAAATTAAATTTGTGCAACTTTTACAGGTTAAAATTGTAATTGTTGATTTTTCAGATTTTGTTAGTAAAAATGATGTTGAGCACTTTTTTTATGAATTTGTTCTAAATTGCTACATAAAGAAAATACGCGTATTTCGTATTTAACAATTATTGTTAACTGATTTCAGAAACTGTAGTATTTATGTATGAATTCACGAATTGCTCGGTTGTGAAATTATTTTTTGTAACCACGTAAAACCACTAGATGAGATCTAGATAATCTGGAAAAGTAGAAACTTCAAGCATTTTGGAAGCTGTGAATAAAATCCCAATAACTAATAACATCTTATTTATTTTTTATGTTCTAATAAATAAATAACAGTACTTTCAAAGAAGTTATAAAACATTATGTCCAATCTGCAATACATCATTGTTTTCAACCACACTATAGCATTACTTAAAAAATATATAATATGTCCAAAGAGAATTGTGCCATTCCTACGGATCAGTCTTGACGAGTAGAGAAGCCCAAGTGCAAGTCCAAGAGGTACTTAGTAATCCCGCTTAAAGTGAAAACCCCAATGGATTGCACATCAGGCTAACAAGGTACCGTTGATATTTCGGGTAGGTCGATCGCCGTTAGAGATGCATTCCGTGCCGGATTGTCGCAGCCAAGGTTCTCCGATATTGTTGAAATAGACATGAGTTCTGGCGCACCGTTGATTTTGGAACCCTTACGGAAAATTGGAATAATAACCATTGAATGTTTGTTGTTAGTTGGATCCTGTAGTGACTGCGGCGGATGTCTGGAAAATGTGAGAATATAGTTTTAAATTTTCAAGTAATTTTAATTGTCTTGGATACATACCCATTTGAGTGACGACATCCAATCAGCATTATCAAAATTACCAGAACAATAATGGCTGCAATGATTCCGGAAAATGCGGCAACCATCGTCATGATTTCATGTGGCTCGCCATCGGATGTAACTTTTGGTACTGTAAGTAAACAATTACCGTAATTACATATTGATCGCAACATACATGCATGCAAGTTCCTTTCGGATTGTTTTTGGTGCAACTTTTAGTTTCGTAAATCGTAAGATTATTGTTGCTATTGTCTTTCAAACACATTCACTCTTTTTCTATTATCAAATGGGCCAGAGTTTGTTTTTCGTCAATTCATATTAAACAGCACAAAATTCCGCTTATTTATATATAACACAAATTAACCGTATCAAAGGTTTTTAAAGTTCACAAGCTTTTTGCAAAAGCATTCGTTTTCTGTTTTTTGATCAACTCCTTTCTGTGAATGTTTCATCAAATATGATTATAAAATCATGATTTAAAAAAAAAGCTGCATCCATTTTATAACGGCAGTAAAAATGCACTTGTTACTTACTTGAATCTTCACCGATCACGTATCTGTGGCTGTTGCTGTTAGCTTTCCTGAGTAAGTCTTCCATGATCGGAAGGATAATGCGAATTGCGTCTTGTGTGTGTATTGAATTCACAAAAGGGTCACACTGAAACACACACATTAACGTTAATGGGTTTGCGTTATTCTAATAGTTTTCAAAATAATCTTTCATCCGAACATTTAAAATCTGCACAAAATCAAAAATTTCGTTGGCAATTATTTTTATCTTTTTTTTTTTCATTTATTCAATTCCAGGGAAAAAAGTAATTAACTAGTAATTAAGTGCCTCTTAATTTAAATAAATTAGGAAATTTAACTGCAAATTTGCAAATTATAGTCACCAACCATGTGAAATAGTTTTTGTACTCATGCGTGGAAGTTTTTGAATTTTATTGTGTATGCAACAATTTTTTTATTTTGCATAGAATTACGCAAAAATTTTTTTAAAACTTAAACCAGAATAAATACAACTGAAAGTTAATGTTTGTATAATTTAGGCTTCCTACTAAAATTTTGTCTGGTTCGCAATTAATGTAATTTGTACATATACCTAATAGAAAAAAAACATTAATCATTATAGCACTTCTACGCAAAATTAAATAATATAAGGCTTAGTCATCGGCCGAAGCTGATGTTACACAGTTGGTACCGTTGTTAATTAATTCCAAAAAAACGTTTCGGTTGATGCTTGATGGTTGTATCAAAGAAATTGCAAAAAATTCAAATTAATTAAATCAACAAGTAAACAAATAAATGACAATTTTGCGTTTAATGAGGTAAACACTAATGATGAGTTATTTGTTGTGTTAGTTTTTTTAGTTTTTATTCTTTGGCATCCCGGGAAGAGCCTTGACTGTGACGTGATTGTTTGTCAAACAAGGTGCTAATCTATTTGTGGTTCGGGGGTGAAAGTAATCTAGTTTGATCGACTTCGATCAATCTACTTCCGCATGTGCATAATGCATAATAAATAAATTCTATTTCCGAGAGCAATTAACCTGAGTGTGACATGTTTACGACGTTTTTGTTGAGTTAAGTTGAAATGTTGTACTGCAAATCGGTTTGAAAAACTAACGATTTTGCATTTAAGAAGAAAATTGTTTGTTTTGATAAATCAAATTGTAAGAAAAATTTGATAATAAATCTTATAAATGTTTCAATTATAATCATTAAAATACAATACTGAACCACTATCAGAACGAACAGAATTTAAACATATTTATGTTGAAAATTATTTTTTTAAATTGAAAAATTTTATGCTTATGTTTTAATTTGGTCTTCTTATTGGAACAACTATTTTCTATTCTTATATTTCTATAAGTTTCTATTCTTATATTAATTATGATATATCAATTTTTGTTTTGCATTGTAAATGTATTCAAAAATTGTTTACGAACAATTTTCGTTTTATATTATAATTCATATAAATTAGAGAAATAAAACTGTTTTTTAGTTACAAAAGTGCTGTTTTGATTTACAAATATCATTTTAACACGGTTTTAAGAATGATATTTTATTCGAAATAATTCTTGCATTGTTATAATTTCTCTGTTATTTTAAATATTTGCAAATATATTTTTTTTATAAACTTGAACAATAGTGAAAACTATTGGTTGTTTATTATAAACTTTTGTGCAGCAACCTTCTGCGAAAACTTGCACAAATCAATTCAATGACACCACGCTTGTTTAAAATTTAAAATATCTGTTGCAAACGTGACAGTGAAAGTTATCTATAACTACAACTACAAGTGATCTTCAAATATTTCTACAAACTATCTACTGTTATCTACAAAGACAAACAGAATAGTAATCTTTTTTAAATATTTTAAATACACGTGCTTTAGACCCTTAATTATTTAAAATTCTTTAATAAACAATATGTGTAACTTTAAGTTCTAAAGTTGAAATTTACGCCGCAGCAAATGATTTGTAAATCAGTCTGAATACAAAATTTTTGTTTATTTTAAAAATAAATCGAGCGCATGCGTACAAGGATTGTTTTTGCACATCACAATCGAATCGGCAGGCTTTTTAAAGAATCTTTTTCATTTTTTTTTTTTTTTTTTAAATGAAAACAAAACTAGAATAAAATGGGTTGAAAGACGATGTTAAAGCATTAATTGAACTCTTCACTTCCTGCGCTTATTAAAACTGTCGCTTAATTTGCGGTGGGGAAAAAACAAGAACAAATTAATATTATCTGTGGTAATAACTAATAATACAAATTTTACGAAGCGGAAACTTGCGATTTGTATTGCTTTTTTTTTTAAAAATATACATGTTTTCCATATCAACATCAAAACGAAAACGCGATCAAAAATTCCCGCCGTCGTTATCAGTAAAACAAGAAGCATTTTGTAACATACCGCCTAGAATAGCAAAAGTCCTGACCCTGGTGAGTCTTTTGAACAAATTATCCTTAGATATTATACTATATATTTTTCTGAACTCACGAGATTAAAAAGTCACTAGATCACTTCGAACGGCCGAGGATGCCGCGCGCTGCTGGGATGTATGTAAATAAAGGCAAAAGTCAAAGCACCGAGAGGAAAGTTCAGTCGAACCGATCCGATCACTTTCGCGTTAGCACTGCAAGTGGTTGATGCTTGTGCTGCTGCAGGAGATGTATATCGACGCCGTGACGCGCGACAACGCAATTGTTGCTGCTTGGTCTCATTAGATAACATTTTGCTTCATGAGTGGGCATGAAGATGAAGCATTGTGGGCAGGGGAGCCACGCCACAGACGAAGGAGCAGCCGTCCGCCAGGGAAATTAAAAAAGATCTGAATGAGTTCTGAGACTTATGAACACTTCTCATCGGATCACTCTCCCTGATTAAGATAATCCAAGATCACAGGTCTGACTCTGACCGTACGATCGGGACTCAATTATTGCTAGGATAAAAATGTTACAGTCTACTTACAGCCGCTCAGTCTCATTTAAAATGTTTCAAAGGTTATTCTTTAAAAAAAGCTGCAATAATTTAGACAAAAAAAATTGTCGATTAACTCAATGTGTTTTGAGAGATAGGCCTTGACAGAAAACCAATTGCTAAAAAATTCCTTTCGGCAGGCCGCAAGCCTAGAGGCTGAGGTAGATTGCGAGGTGTTTTTGATTGGATTTATTGGGGTAATTTATTTTAAAATCGAGAAACTATTTATTGATTTATATTTACTAATCAAGAGCTTTTCAACGATACCCCACAAGACGTGGTTTCAAAATTTTCGAAATTCCACCCCTATCACCATATTTGTACCTACACTACCTCTAAATCGTTGGTGTCATCGTAAACTTCATAGGGATTTCTCTAATTTATGCAGGAAAAGTTTCTCTCTAAACTTCTTAGGGGTCGAGATATATAGTTTTTTCAAAATTTCAAACCCCATCGCTTACCCCAGCCCTTGGGACGATTTTGCTCATTAAAGAACTTAAAAGGGCTATTACGCCTAGAAATAACATAATAAAATTTGGTTCAAATATCTTCAACTATATATATATACGAGTATATAAACTTTCAAACGGGGGGTAGTTTCCTACTCAGGGATGCATGAATCAAAAAACTATGAAAGAATTTTTCAAAATTCATGACATGCTACCGATCTCAATAAGTAGATTTTTCTTCGAAATCTATCTAAAAATAATTAAATAATTAAGATCAATGTGTATAAGCACCTGAAATAAGTAGATTGTAATTGTTTAATGTTGTTGAATTATTCTCATTTCGTAATACAATTTAGTAATTTTTTTTCACATTGTTGTGTAATTTTTGTGTTAGGAAGAGCATGCGAAATTAAAATGATGAACAAAGCATTCTCAGTTGATTTCGAATGCAACAATGTCACAATGTCAGATAAGAATCAAAAGAACTTTCCAGTCATCTGCAAATCAAAACAATGAATTAAGTTGTAAATAGTTTAATTGTATCATTACAAACGACACCTAAAACACCTTAATGCAATTGCATCTAACCACCTTGTGGCACCTCAGTACAGAATCACTGGAAATAATTGCACATTTATGATGTACCAATTTAAAACTTGGTGCTTTTAATCGCTTTTCAATTGCATTTAATCGATTCAAGTATTTTGATGTTGTTTTTTTTTTTTTTTTTGTTTTTTTTTTTTTTTTTTTTTGTTCTTATCTTTCAGGTGCAATTCCAAGTGGCAAGTGCAGTGCTAAGGTTATTTTCTCGTCCAAGTTTTAACGGATTTTCCCAGGCATATGTTCTATTGACCTTAAAAACAGTCGAAGGAAAAAGAATTGAGTCACAGTGCAAATGTGACATGTTTCAATAAAAAACTAAATAAAATTGAAATTGTTTGAATAGAGGCTGCATTCAAGACATAAACATGACCAGACAGAAGGTGGTTGGAGTCGCAAGAATACAATCAGTGAATGCATAAAGGAGATCCGGAGTTCTGTGTCCTCAAAATTGCATACAGCCCTCATTGAACTGCTCCATTGATCTCTGTCACTTTTCTTTTAAATATATTGCCAAAAAAAAAAAAAAAACAAATAAAACATTACCTTAAGTGTGATGCTTAATTAAATTGTTTACCTGAAAAAAATGCAAAGCGGATTTGAAAATAAAAATGTAACCGCAAACAAAACGTTGAATCGTGAGATTGATATTAAGTTAATCAAAATGCCAAAGAGACATTCGTTGTCTAAAATCGTGAGATTTATTTTGAAACGAAATTACGCATTCGCAAACAGCGTTTAATGTTCATCTTCAGCTGTTCGTAATAATTGCTTATGAGATTGTTGCATGCTTTCCCGGGACACTCCCGCAAATACCCTTCACCACGAAAAAACCCGATCACAATCCAAATCCTATTGACTTCGGCATTTAGACGACTGATATTAATGGTCAACACCAACTGCTTTGAACATTTACCATTGTTGAACTGTCTTTCGCTGGTTTCTTCCTTTTGCAACTCAACATATTGTATAATACTTTCAGATTAAACTGGATCGTTATCAACAATTAGAATCACAACAATAATATAAATTGTATTCAAACACTTTTGAATTAATGTGCAATATCTCCACAGCATAAGAATTAGATACAATAAGAAATCATGAAATATTCATGTTGCGTTTTAAATTAACTAAAAAATAAAATGCTATTGGCATTCACAGTTTTTTGGCTATTTCGTAATTGCGATGCTGTTGCTAATTCGATCTATGATAAACATCAGAATATAAAAATAAAAATTTTTAATAGCTAAAAAGACTCTCAGTGACGTAATAATTGATTGAGGATACAATAATTGTAGGTATATCTATAATTATAAAAGGAAGTGTTTGTTTGTCTGCGTATACGATGTCCAGACGAATCTATATTCTATTACATCCATGAAATTTGGCACACAGGTAGTTCTAATGGTGACTTAATGCACCTCGAAGCCCCAATTTTAAATTATTTTCTATAAAAATTTTTATTGACTATGTTGTTTTGTTATATATTTAAAAAAAAGTCCTGAGTAACTGACTCATCAGCGCCCAGTCTAGACCCTTCTACCTAACCCCCTTCTGGAGGATGCCTTTATGATGTAGACAAGGAATATGGCAGGATTTTTCGAAATTCCACCCCTAAGGAGGTAAGAGAGGACGAAAGTTTGTATGAGAATCCGCCATTTTTGAAGTTAAAAATTCATAGAAATTGGTATTTGGCCTTTTGGTTAAAAAAAAGCTTACTAAGAACTACCAACCTCTATCCTAGCTCAACCTCTAAAACCACCCTTGGCTGAAAAAACTAACCAACTATTATTGTAACCCGACCTACGGAAAACGGGGGAGGAGGTAGTTATAAATTCAAAATGTAATATGATAGACATTATGCGGGGTGTACATTATAATGATGTATGGCGGGTGAAACCAGGTAGACTTGCTAGTGTTATAATTATTACCCTGAGAAAGAATTCATCTCGATAACTTCGTACATTAGGATCTCGCTAATCCGATCTTTATTTGGATTGAAGGGATACGGCTTTAGCTGCTTAAAATTTCGGGGTACCCGATGTTTTAGATAAACAACTGTTGGGATTAGCCTAGCGGGATCCTACTGTACATATTTTGATAGTAGAGTTAGCACTGCAACCTTCAGCTTGTGGAACACTGAACAGTGGGGATCAGCATCTAGTGGAAATACCTAAAAAATCATCCTTTTCACTCACTCATTGTTCTTGTTTCACCGTAGTTTTGTGTTTTTTTTTTAGTAAAATATTTTGTTTATACAATATTCTTACTGTTAAAAATAAAATGCTAAGTTAAACAAGGAATTCAAGCCAATTATATATTTTTCACGAAATTTAATACAATCAGCGTAATTCAAAATTTCGTAGTTATAATATTTTACAAAAATCCTGATTAAAGTAAACATTTTCTTTTACAATTCCATATGAAATTTTATTTTTAAAATAGAAATAAATATAGAAATTTAGAATTAATTGCAATTCAAATTGAATAAATCATGGATAAATCAATTGCAAAATATTACAAATATTTCCTGCGGCGCCTTCTATTACACTTGGCGACATTTTTACGCGATCAGTTGATAAGAACTGTTGCCGGACATTTTCTAGAATCAGTCATCACTTGAATAATTTTCCATCTGATTTAAACCATGCAAAACAAACTAGGCTTTCAACAGTTGAATAAATAAAAATAAATGTCCTAAAGATGCGCCAGATACTTTTTATGATAATCAATACAAAATTAATCGACTTGTACAAAGTACAATCAATTTTATGATGTATTTAACATTTCGATTTCATAACTATCAATTAAATACCAATCAAAGTAATTTCAATTTGCAATGTTCATTTTATATATAAATTATTTTATTTTTGCTGTGTAAAAAACTAAAAGCAACAACAGAAGCGAACACGATCAGCTTTCAAGGTGGAAGAATCTTCGTGAAATTGCGGCAGAAAACTGGGAAGAGTTGGTGAAGCTCGTTTTTTCACGTGAATATCAAGTTCAATGGAGCTTGGCTTGTTGAATGTTGGAGACTATCAAGAGTGATGTAATAAATTGTGGGTATTGTTTGTGTTATGTCATAGATGAATTGCCGGACTGTGCCGGCAAACAATTTAATAATTTCTCTAGCCGATGGATTACAAACAATGTAATTTTAATGGACAGTAAGATATCACCAATTACGGATAATGTATTGCGAATGTAATTAGTATCCAATCAACTTGTATTACTTAAGTCATTACGTCAAATGCTAATTTCTGCGGCAATTGAATTTGTTTACAATTTTCCTATCAATGGAAGCGTAACAATATTGTTCAAATTGTTGAGAATACGGAACACTATTAATTACGAAATTTTGTGTCCGGAGCGATTTTGAATTACTTAATAGATAATTATATCATTAAACACGATTAAAACATTTCGCAAAGAACAATTGCTTGGTCGGTTGGAAATTGGGAAAATCCACGCCAACATCCTTGCTGAGCCGCGTTAGTCATCTCATAGTCACGGCCAAGCATCGCTTTTCCCAACCAATACTCCTGGTTGACCATGAGTGACGTTGATCTGAACGCTTGCACAGTACTTATTAGTTCAAGTGCAATAAAAATATATTAGCCTTGGTCAGTTTTATAACAAGCATACAGCATTTGACCTTGAAACGATCACTGGAATATGATACAAGAAAGCATCTTAATGGGAAATCTCTGCTGTCATTGATATCAATAAATGTTTCTTTCGTTTTCGATATAAATTTATATAAAATTTTTATAATATATGAATTCTGATCCAAGTAAATAACAATATATTTAAGTGAGTTCAAGGTCTGGGGGTTAAAAGGGTCACATTAGAGATCAAATGATAAAATTATATTTGAATAATCTCTCATATACATTTAACGTGAAATAACCCTTAATTATTATTGTTGTTAATTACTGTTGATAGGGTGTTGTGCTAGTAACAATGGAAACAAGTGTTCTCATACAGCTTAACACGATAATGAGGCAACCCCCGCTGCAAAGGAAGCCTACCATATGTGAAAACATATTTCGTCATGTTTTGCAATGCAACTTATTCCAGATTTGGTTTTTACTTCTTTGTTTTTTGGCTCTGCACACCAACTGTATACTGTGTTTATTCCCGCTAAGTGAATGATTACTTTACATGAACTGAATCATGCACATGGAAATTATTAAACTAACATAATAAATTATTACAAGTAATTTTCAAAATTCTTTCAGTTCACAGACAATCGCGTGTTTCTCTGTTTTGCAGGGGACATGTTCGCATCTCTGCAAATTATGATTAATTTTAAGCACAAGTGAAAAATTACTCTATCGTGGGAATTAACTTATATCATCTTCCACGTATTCTAGTAATTTCTATAGCACCTCAGATGCCACAACTAAACAGAATATTTTTTTTTAATTCAACTTTTTTCAATGTTATTTGATATTTTCTCCTCTGGTTTTACTTGAATTATGTCAATTATTTTCATTTTTTGGATTGATTTTTCTATGACTGAATAATTTTCTGTCATTACCAATAGATAAGGTCTAGATAGATCCAATAGATAGACCAATAGATAGATCTAATTGTAAGATATATATTCTTAAAAACAAAAAATCATAACAATCATAATACGAAATTCATTGTTGCAATTGAAACGGTGTCGAGAGGAACGAAGATTGCACATTGGAATTTTTAAATAGAATTTCGATTAGCCAAGATTAATCGATTGCATGAGATCGATTGGACACGGTTTCAATAGGTTAACCACGAAAGAACCACGTTCCGATCCAGTGAAAATTGTTGAACACTCAAAATGTTTCACCTTTCGGCAAATACATTTTTACAACAACATTAATTTGTTTATAATTTTAGTAGCACCTGGCGAATGCAGCACGAATGCATGATCGTGGGCGAATTCCACCAAGTGTCGCGAGATCTATCAATGACACGACACTTAATTTTTAAGGTATCGGAGAAAAGATTTACGGCACATGCAAAAGTTTCGTCGGAATAAAGTCTGGTAAAAATACCGGAAGGTCATCAGGGTGTAATTTGCTCTAAAAAAGCAAAGCTAACGGACTTATTTTTTGGAAGAGCAAGAGACATATTGATAATTGGCCCAACTGCCTCGATTTCGATTAATAAGTCAATGAATTGGAATGCTTATTATATTATTAGCAATAAGAACAATTTCATTATTAATGTTGATCTAATTATAACTACATACATATTCACACACGTTGCAAATGCCATAAATTCAGCCTAAATATTTAATTATAATCATCTCATCAGTCTTCTTGGAAAGCTGCTTTAAATTATAGTAGTTATAGGTCACTAACCGTTTGCTCCAGTAATTGTGCTTGTGCATAGCACAATACATTTGGAATCAAACAAAAAGTGTAATCAACTTGTCAGAAAAAGTGACTTTAATGCATATAGTTAGTTTAATATATAGGTATAGTGTACCTAAGAAAAAATTAACATCAGTTAATTGTTTAAATAATTTTTCCCAAAGCAAAAAAATAATATTATAACAATTTTCTCAATTATTCATTCATTTTCACTCTCTAAATTTTGGTGGATTAAACTGATTAAATTTGTCCTTGACATTCGTTTTGGATTGGAACACCCACGCAGAAATTACTTTTACGTTTAACCGTTACTAAGTGAATTTGAATGCTAGTAAAATTATCAAATGATTTATTATAATATAATATAATTACGACAACATAATGCGAGATATTAAGAATATCTGTGTTGAAGAATTCGATTTGGATTTTAAGGAACTAATCATTTATTAACAAAAGACGATATATAAACCATTTTGAAGGAAGAACGCACTTAATTTAAGAAGACAAAAACATATTCAATTACCAGCAAAATCAGATCTTATCATCGTTATTGAAGCTTTAAAATATTATTGAATATGGCAGATTCACCACGTGAAAAGTAATTACAAATATATTTTAATTATATTTGTAATAAACAATACAAATTTTCAGGAAGCAATTAGCAACCTCATTTTGTATGGATGGACCAATTGAAACTGGGTTTCGTGACGTCATTATAACTCGGTAAAATCGTGTTCCCGACTGTCCAAGGTATTGGAAAAATGTAATAGTGTGTTTTGAAAATTTTAAATTGTATATTTAATTAGTTTTTGATAATTTCATGCCTCTCAACTTTTAAAAACCTATTTTTGGGTTTAAGAGAAAACTTCAAAAATTTTCAAAGGCTGGTCCTACCGCCAATGATGTAGGCTTAAAAAACATAAATATAGCCCGCATTCGATTAATCGATTATTTTGTATCGATTTTTTGAAAAAATTATATCTCGGCCCCTATGAAGTTTAGAGAGAAACTTTATTTGCATAAATTAGAGTACTCTCTATGAGTTTAACGATGACACCACCGAATTCGGGGTTGGTGGGGTACGAGTGGGGGTGGGGGTGGAAATTCGAATTATTCTAAACCACGTCTTGTGGGGTATCGTTGAAAAGCTCTTGATGAGTAGTTTATAAATCAATAACTAGTTTCTCGATTTTGAAATAAATTACTCCAATAAATGCAATCAAAACACTTCGACATTTACCTTAGCCTGTAGGCCTGCCAAAAGGGATTTATTGTTATATTTTTTTGTACATGATTTATTTATTGCAAAATTTTAATTTATGAAGTAACTGTCGCTGTTTTCTTTTTCCTGGCCGTATCGGCGTTCCTATGATGACGGTTTTTCATGGTGGCGGACCTCTTTTGGATGGCAACACGCGATTTCAAACTCCGAACCTCCTGTAATTGCTATTATTCAAATTACAAATATAGAATAAATATTTAAATCAATACTTACATGACAAATTTTATTGTTGATCAAAATATCACTTAATCACTTTTACTTTTTATTTGAAGTAATTATTTACCGCACACGCGTCTATCGCTTACCAAAAATTACTCTGCAAATGAATCATGTGAAATCAAACGGTACAATATTAATTCTCTTGCTTATTTTGTTGACTTGTGGGGTGAATATTTCACTTACACTGTAATACATAATTTCATTATAGTTTTCATCTCCGAATACGTATTCCATCACTAGGTTCTGAATTACATATTTTCATTGGGTCCCGAAGGTATCCAAACTAGACGGATTATACTGTATTAAATATGTTTTGGAAATCTCTATTCAGTGTGCAAAAATATGCGAAGATCCACAACTGCTAGAGCTAGTAGATGCATACTAAGACACACTTTTATACAACTCTTTGCTATTTTCACGTAATTTTGTGGATATATTTATTTCTCATTTTTTAATGTCATCATATTCAGCACACCCAGTGTGGAACTAATGGAACATGTTAAAGTACTACCTCATTGAGTAAATGAAAACGAGAATCGAAATTTCACTTCACACCACTTGAATTTTAAAGCTTCACTAAAACTATAATTAAACACTAATTACGCTGTAACAAAAACAGAAAGTATTAGTTAAAAAGTCGCTTATAATATATTCTCGTGATTCATTTTTGGACAGACTAAAATATTATTTATACAAACAACAACGTAACTTTGTTCTGTCAGCAGTAAACAAACTAAGCACATGTACCAACTTCAAGTAATCATAAATCAAGTCAAACACGTTTCCAGCTCAGTTGAATTTAGCATGAAACTTAACGAATTTCCAGATTAATATTTTTCCTCCTAGATGTCAATTCTCTACAATCAATAAATATCAATTAAATAAGACAAATTAATGTTATATGAGCAATCCTTACTTGATAAAATTGACCAGATAATTCTGTGTGATATTTCTACACTTTCATTTTCACCAAAGAATATGAAAATTAAATTACGATGAGGGAGAGATAGATAGCTGCACGAGTGAACTTAATACGTTCATCCATCTCTAGTAGTTGTCATAAGAGCCGTCAAACGGTGTGTCAAGGAAGATTTTTTTTATTCGAAACGGAACTAAAGTGAGACGCGGACATTATCCGTAAAATTTTTGGGCATTAGCTTGGATAATTGTTGAATAATTTTCTGTTGGATGTTGTGACTGGAGTTAATCAAGACGAAAGGTACAAATTGGTGGTGATACAGTTTCTTATCCTTAATGGTTTGCGGTGATATTGATTTGTGATACTGAAAAGACAGTGGACCACAGCTTTCTCAGTTGGGCCAAGCCAATATTGCCCTTTGCGTTTAATAAATATAATATTTTTAAAGTGTTAACACCGGAACGAGTTCTTGGAAACGAATATTATAAACTGGCTTCCGAGAAAATATTCCAGAATAAATGCATTTAGTTTTGATAGCAGCCTACCCCTAACTGTATATTTTATAATTTCGTTTTGTTTCTTATGCATATTTTTTCTTTTGTGTATTTTTTTATTGTTTCCAAGCGAGGCAAATGTGGGTGGTTAAGGGGATAAAGGTGCAAAGTGAGTGCAATTTCGACGGATTCACAAACTAAATGAATTGTAAGCAGTGCAATGAAGTAATATTTAAACACATTTTTTTTTTCTTGTAGAAAAAATGCCGAAAAAACGTTTTCAATTCGTTTGCGGGGAAAGTGTTCGTTTGCGTTTAGATTGCTTTCCTTTCTGGATTGTTTCACCAGCATCAAACAATTTTTGCTTGTTCTATGCACATATCTGCAATTAATTACAAAATTCATGCAAACATATCCTAAACGTCGACTAAAAATGGCATATGAAGTTACTGTAAAAAAAAAAAAAAAATCAATCACATTTCACATTTAACTTCAATCTGCAAACGGACTTCAATTACTTCATTCTCAGCTGATTTTCATTACAGGATATTTGTTAAAATTAATTGCCGGAAAAATGAACATCCGTATCAGCTGAAAATCAGTTCTCTTCTTTTTTTTTCATTCGATAAACAGACGACACAACAATGTCGACGATCATTAATCAGATGTTGTTAGAAAACTGTCGTCCTTCAAGTGGTTCTTACTTTTCCAGGAAGAAATCTATTAGGACTGAAATTCCTAGAAGCAATTTATGTGATTCTGTTGAATGTTTTCGATGGGAAAACGAGTGTGCCATTTATTATGTTATTTCCATTTAATTGCTGATATATTCTGCACAGTGTTTGTGTAATTGCAGCTGGATTTTGTAAATTACATGAATCAGCTTTTAAACTGATAAGCCTGTGACACAAAATAGTACTTTATTTACAGAGAAACTCAACAATGAAATTTGAAACAAAGAAAAATATTTCCTCCTTGGAAAAAATATGTTCTGGATTTTACTCTTTTAAATGCAAACAAAATTATTTGAAGTTACATTTCGAGAAAAATTGCGTATAGTTAGTTTCAATTATTTTGATTTTAATTAATATTCAAAAACAAAACACATACAGTGAAGTGAGTCCACGTACAGTCGGTGCACATGAAACCAATCCCATGCAGAATGCCTTCAGCGTTTGCATGGACAATGCACATCAGCACATGCTCCTTTTGTGAGTAGTTTGTGCATCTAAATTCCATGAAAAGTATCTTGAAAGTATCAAAATAATTTGGGGAACTTAAATTAATTGCATTTCAGTGAGAAAAAAGTTCTTCCTGAATTCATACTACTTTTATAAAACAAAATATATACAGGGTGCGACAGATAAAGTGGGACAAAAGCAATGAAATTAAAAAACGGTGTAAATTTTGAACCAATAATTTTATACCCATAAATAGTCATATGATCATTCGATAAATTTGCCCCCAGCGGACACCACCCGCTCGACGGTGCCTAACACATTTGCAGGCCTTGAACATTTGCTGTCTGTCAAGAACACCCGAGATCTTCGTCATACGATTTTTCAACAACTCTTTGGTGTTAAGGAACCTATTCACATCTCTTTCAAAAACGCCAAGGAAGTAAGTAATGCAGGTATTCGTCGTTTGAAGAAATTTACGTTTCTCGTAGTGTCTGCAAGCTTTTCATAAGCTTTTAAGGGTTGTGAAAATATTAATTGGGTTTTCCCCTTTGGTCACGTGTTCATCACACGTGGATTTTGCACCGGAAAACGAAATTTCTGGGTATTTGTTAAAAAATTTATTATTTCAACCAGAGTACAATCGGCGCGGAGCACGGTGAACACAGCAGCGCGATTTGCTTGCCGCGTACTAAAAAACTGCAGATATGTTTTAATTTCGCGGAAAACTAACAGCCAATGAGGTGTCAAAGCGAGCCCTCAATGCGCGTTTCTATACTAGCAACAGTTTCGAAGCAGTGGCGTATCGAAATTTTTCCCACTTTGTCTGTCGTAGCCTGTATATGTTTTTATGGTCTTGTGTCCACGAATACTTTAGCTTACATGTTTGTGATATATATATTTATATAAATTGAAAATATTTCTTAAATAATGCCATACCTTGTATTCTTTCAGCAGATCAGGAATACAATAGGATGAATATACACAACAAAACATCACACTTAATTAGCGCATTTTTTCTTTCTTGGAGTATTTAATTCTTGCAAGGAATCAACATTCAAATCAGGTTAGTTTCACTGAACACGTCTACACATTGATTCCCTAAATCTTCGAAATGTATAGTAATTACATAAAGCTTTTAAGAAATCACACATTCGTCCGTATTTCATAAAGACGTAACACTATAAAAATTGGCGAAAGTAAACTGTCGAGAATGTTAAAGATTTACGTTTAAAGGACATGTTTATCCTCGCTCATTTTTAGATGGAAGAGAGAAACAGAAAAAGGAATTGCGTCGTCCGATTAAGAATATATACATGATTTGGTATTATTATGTTTGTTACAAAATGCAATGTCCAGTTGTGTAAATTTTGATTAAAAACTATTCACTATTTTACCACTTAATAAAGTTGGAAATAACTGAATGGCTAAATGAAGTCCTCGTATCTCGAACACAATTTGAAACGCAGAAATATGCATGTTGCCGTTTACTCCACTCGATATAAACCACTTCCCGGGAACTATCAGAAATTAATTAAGCAATATCATAAAATTGCAAACGTTTCAAAAATATAGAGCAACACTATTTATATTTATTTGATAGTAACCTAATTATTGTAGAAAGGACAAGATATGCAGGAATTCGATGTAAATGTAGAAATAGATTTTCTGAAGAAAATTACTTTATAGTTGTTGCTTATTACATTTTTTTTTTTTAAAAAGAAACTATTGTACAAAGGAAAATATTTTGCGTGGTTGGGTGAGGGGTATTGATCGAGTGACCGTTTTGCCGAAATGTATAGTTTCATCTGATGCACGTTTTGTGCCAGCCATTAAAGTTTTCTGCAGGCAATGAGCTAATGTTTTTGCATAAAACTTCTAGAAACAGTTTTACAGAACATTGCGCTTAGTGTATATTATTTTAGAAGCAGTAAAATTTAAACACCGATTTCACCTGAGTTTTGCAACCAATTTCGATAAAAATTACATCGTGTACTTCTCCGCGCAAATACCTTTCCAATGGTATAAAAATCGTTTCAGTAGAATCGTCGTAAAAGAGATATAAAAATTCATGTTGGCGTATTAATATATAGAATATAGATATGTAGTTATATGCGATCGCCGCACCACCCAACAGTGTTATATGCACCACAATCTAATGTGCGATCGCAGACTGCAGAGCCATTGAACAGTGTTATATAGAAGCAAAGAAGCAAATGTTCCGATACTACTTTCTTTATAAAAATATTTATAAATAATATTTTCTGAAAAATGACAAAAATCTAATTTGATTTTTATTTTTTTAACAGGAATGGAACTCTATTTCAACATTATTGTAATCTCATAGCTTCAAAACGAATGGAATTCTGCAAATACTTTTAGGTAAAGTGAATATTGTACATGCAGTAACGAAAGCAAAGGACGGATTATGATGATGTCCAGTATATTGCGACCAGGTGAAGTGAATAATAACGCAAGCGGTCGAGGAGCGTCTCAAACATCGAATTCTTATCAATCGACTGTTTCTGTAGGCGGTCAATTGCCAGACAATGTGCCAATGAAGAGTGTGGAGAATGGCAACAGCAGCTCAGGTGGTATGTCGTCTTGCAGCAAGGAGCCATGTGGACGCGCCTTGACGACCACCTTCTCCCGTAGTAAGAATGAGGAATTCAATTTCGTCAAACCACCCGAAGTGCCCGTATTCAAGCCGAATGAGGAGGAGTTCAAGAATCCATTGGGTTATATTAGCAAAATTCGTTCAGTTGCGGAGAAATTTGGCATCGTGAAGATTAAACCGCCAAAAACATGGGCGCCTCCATTTGCCGTTGATGTTGATAAATTGCGGTTTACGCCACGTGTGCAGAGACTCAACGAGCTGGAGGCAAAAACTAGAGTAAAGTTGAATTTTTTGGATCAAATTGCAAAATTCTGGGAATTGCAAGGTTGTTCGCTGCGAATTCCGCAAGTGGAAAGGAAAATGTTAGACTTATATACCTTGCATCGTATCGTGCAAGACGAGGGCGGCATGGAATTCGTGACAAGGGAACGGAGATGGTCAAAGGTGTCTCTTCGTATGGGATATCCGCCTGGAAAAAACTTAGGTGCTTCTATGAAGTCTCACTATGAACGCATTCTGCACCCATTCAACATTTTCACCTCTGGCAAAGTGGTCGACTTGAAACTGGTAACGGACGATAATGATAAGAGCTACAGTCCCCACAGGATTATTTCTCGACAGCAAATCGTACCGCCCAGGGATACAACAGCGAGAAGATCGAAACGTTTTGCGAATAGCAGCGCAACATGCGGCCTCGGCCTTGGATCTTTAATCAAGGAAGAAGACAGGAGTAGTGAGGACAAAACCGAGGACTTGGACGTTAAATCCAAACCTGAACTTAAACGTCTTCAATTTCACGGTGCTGGCCCTAAAATGGCTGGTTTCTCACTTAAAAATAGAATGGCGGGAGGAATATGTAATTTCAAAAAGAAGTCGAAAATAGTGGATCCCCTGGCAAAGTATATTTGCTTTATATGCGATCGAGGCGATGTCGAGGAGAAGATGCTCTTGTGTGACGGTTGCGATGACAGTTACCACATGTTTTGCTTGATGCCACCATTGAGCGAGGTGCCCAAGGGGGATTGGAGGTGTCCGAAATGCATTGCAGAAGAGGTAAGCAGACCACAAGAAGCGTTCGGATTCGAACAAGCGTCGCGCGAGTACACACTGCAACAATTTGGGGACATGGCAGATCAATTCAAGGCTGACTACTTCAATATGGCTGTTCATCTGGTACCAACTGATCTTGTGGAGAGGGAATTTTGGAGGATCGTATCATCGATCGACGAAGATGTTACTGTGGAGTATGGCGCCGATTTGCATACACTAGATCACGGTTCGGGATTTCCAACTAGGGATTCAATCAATCTTGTCAACGATGATAAGGATTATGCTGAATCGAGTTGGAACCTTAACAATCTTCCACTTCTAGAGGAGTCCATTTTGGGTCATATCAACGCCGATATAAGCGGAATGAAGGTGCCATGGATGTACGTTGGTATGTGTTTCGCTACATTCTGTTGGCACAACGAGGATCATTGGAGCTACTCAATAAACTACTTACACTGGGGGGAGCCGAAGACTTGGTACGGCGTCCCGGGAAGCAGTGCAGAGGCATTCGAAGAAACAATGAAAAGTGCAGCACCAGAACTCTTCCAATCACAACCGGATTTGCTCCATCAGCTGGTTACAATTATGAATCCGAATATCCTTATGAAAGCCGGAGTTCCTGTCTATCGAACAGACCAGCATGCCGGTGAGTTTGTGGTCACGTTTCCTAGAGCATACCATGCCGGCTTCAATCAGGGCTACAACTTCGCCGAAGCAGTGAATTTCGCCCCAGCAGATTGGCTGAAGATGGGGCGTGAGTGCGTCAACCACTATTCAATTTTGCGACGTTTCTGTGTCTTCTCGCATGATGAACTTGTCTGCAAAATGGCATTGGATCCGGATAAATTAAATCTTGGTATTGCCACAGCCTGCTATCTCGACATGACAGAAATGGTTGAGGGTGAGAAAAAGCTGCGCAAATCTTTATTAGAATGGGGCGTCACGAAAGCTGAACGACAGCCATTCGAGTTGATACCGGATGATGGTCGTCAGTGCGATGTATGTAAAACAACGATCTTCCTCTCTGCGGTTGCGTGCAGCTGCTCAAATTCAATCGTTTGCCTTCGTCATTACACAGAGTTGTGTGACTGTCCTCCTGAAAATCACGTTTTGAAATATAGATACACTTTAGATGAACTACCATTGATGTTGAAGAAGCTCAAAATCAAAGCGGAGAGTTTCGAAAGATGGCTCTCGAAAATCCGAAATATTTTGGACCCAAATACAGCTACAACGCTGACTCTTGAGGAGTTACAGGGACTGACACGCGAAGCTGCCGAGAGGAAATTTCCGAACTCAGTGCTCCTGGAAAGACTTAAGTCGGCCGTTCTCGAAGCTGAAAAATGTGTTATTGTTATACAACAATTGGATATCAACAAAATTCGAACTCGAAGTCGCAACTCTGATGAGCCAGCGAAGTACAAGTTGTCGTTGGAGGAGCTGGAGATGTTCGTCCAGGAGATCGACAATCTGTGCTGCATTATTAAGGAAGGACAGAGCGTTCGAGAGCTTCTGGAACTCGGCAAGGAGTTTGTTGAGTCCGCAAAGATGATGCTTTCGAAACCAATCAACAAAACTGACGAGAAATCTCTAGAGCGTCTAATTGACGACGGCACCTCGCTCTGCATCGAACTAATGGAAGTAAAAGAGCTTAAAAATCGGTTGCGCCAGGTGAATTGGTACACTCGTGTCAGGAGTTTACGCGAGGCCCACGAGAAGAAGCCGGTGGCTGAGATCGATGCCTTGATTAAAGAAGGTCTCAGTCTGCCTAAAGAGCCGATCATCGAGAAACATGTGGCCCTATTGCAGGACGCCATTTCGTCAGCAGATGAGTGGGAACAGATGGCCAATAGATGTTTGCAAACTGGATCTCAGCACGATTTGCCAAAAATTGAATCACTTCTGGAGCGTTCAAATTTGATCCCATGTATATTGGGCACTGAACCCGCGTTGAAGGATGCTGTGAAAAAAACAAAAGAGTGGCTATGCACTGTAGAGATTCTCCAAACAAACGAGACTTATCCCTATTTTCACACACTGGAAAATGTGGTGAGTCGAGGAAAGAACATCCCTTTTCAATTGGAGGAGCTCAAAACAATGGAAGAGCATTTAGAAAGCGCCCGACAGTGGAAGGAACGTGCTGCAAAAAAATTCCTTAAAAAGGAAACATCCTTCTCACTCATAGACGTCCTGTCACCACGAATAGAGATTATGGCGTCGAGCCCAAAAACAAAGCGAAAATTGCTTGAGCATTATTTCAAAGAGGAAATGGATGTATCTCAGGTGGCGGGTTACTTTAAAGCTGCAGCCGACAGGGAGCTTCAGGATATGAAGGAGTTGCGAAAACTTAATTCGGCAAAGAATATCGAAGAAGAAAAGATTTGCGTATGTAAACGAAAGGCTCTGGGGCAAATGCATCAATGCCAGCTGTGTAAGGAATGGTTCCACAAGGATTGCACCGCCATGCGTCGAACTGTCGTGCGTTCACGTTCTTCCAACTCCAACTCCCAGCCCAATGGCGCACGATCCCCCTTTCTTCAAATGCCTGAAAAAGATACAAAATATCTTTGTGATTATTGCACCAGATCCCGCAGACCTCACTTGCAGACAGTCCTCTCTCTGTTAGTTTCCTTACAACGAGTGCCTATTAGGTTACCAGAAGGTGAGGCTCTGCAACACTTAACGGAACGTGCCATGCAGTGGCAGGATCGAGCTCGTCAAGCCATCGAAACAGAAGATGTTGCTTCTGCCTTAAAGATGCTCTCCACGTTATCTCAGAAGCCACCAGAATCGAGCACCGATCCCAAACAGCCAAGGAAACGACGTTCTAAGACCGGGAAAACTGAAGGTGAGGAAGTTTCTTCAAGTAGTTCGGAGGACGACGACTCACGGTCACGGCCCGAGAACTCATTGGAGCACACGTATTCAGAGTCAGTGCCAGGCTCATCCGCAAATACGGACACCACTACAGCCCAAGTCGATCCACCTCTGATTCGGTTGAACAGTGAGACTATCGATTCATTAGAGGCACTGATGATGGAGGGTGACCTGCTGGAGGTGTCCTTGGATGAAACATTTCACATTTGGCGAATACTTAATGCTGCTAGACCGCCGGCGACCGATATACCCCAGAATCAATCTAAAAAGCGGAAGACAGAGGATAATATTGAAACGCCTGTAAAGCGTCCTGCAAAAACTGTAGCTGTAAAATCAAAAGCAGGCGGCAAGGATGCGAAAGGAACAGGTGGTGCAAATCGGAAACGTAGGCGTGGCCGAAAAGCTCAAAAGGAACTCCAGGAGACAATATCATCAGATGAGGACGATGAATGCAGTGCCGCTATTTGTCGCAAGCCCGGAGGTCGAGAGGTCGATTGGATTCAATGCGATGGGGAGTGCAACCAATGGTTCCATATGTTTTGTGTTGGCCTGGACAAGGACCAAATAAAGCAAGACGAAGACTTCTATTGCTCGCGCTGTGAAAAGATGGGATCAATATTATCGCCGTCAGCAACGTCAACAGCGCCCGCCTCATCGTCGGGGGGAACTTGAGCACTACCGAGCGCCATAGACTCAGGTGAATCCTTTCTGGAGCAAATACCGTGGAATAATTTTGTCCACTGGAGGCGCTTATCGATGCAAGCCAGAAGGTTGATTCATATTTCCTATCCAACGATTCGAGCTGCGCTCTGTCTTTAGCCAGAATTTTTAGCCAGAATTTTACATTAGAGGTAAGGAAACCGAACAGAGATCGATACAACGGCACACAAATGGTAGCTTTCAAATGTATATAAGTATAACATTGTTTCTTTTTTAGTTTTATGTAATTATACTGTAGAGTAAGCGGAAAATTGCCGCTAATGGCAAATTAAGTTTAGGATAAATTCAAACAAGGGCATCATGTTCCAGTAATTATATCATGGAAGGAACAGCTGTCTAGAGTTATAACACACACAAGATGTGAACGTAGCTATTTTCAGATGTAAAGTAGTAGACTAAGATAAATAGTATAAGATCGACAATATTATGTCGTTTTATTTTTGCAAAAAAGAGAAAAAAAAAATTAAAAAAAAAACGTTTTTTGTAATTACTCTAATGGATGTTGTATACATCGTCGATAAACTGTTAACATTTAATTATATTTGTTTCCATTTTACCTGGCGTTCATTACCTTCCGGATCCGGCCCATGGCCCCCAGCTTTTAATCTTTCACTATATTTTGTATATAGCTTTTAACGAATTATTCCATTAGTGTATTTATAATTTTTTTTTTGTCAAATACTGAAATAAAAGTGTTATAATAAATGCACCAATCTAATAACAATGGCGTTTTTTGTTTCCTTTTTGGTTGATGTGATTTTTCTTTTGTTGCTTGATTATTACGTGATTTTGCATATTTTCAAGTTGAAATTTTCAATTAATTGTTTTCATGAAAAAATTTTGAAGTTTTTGTTTTTCCTTATTGTAAAGTGGCTATTTTTGTATTATAATTTGGTTCTTGAATTTGAACATGTGTATACACATATATTTATAGCTAAATAATAATTAATTGTTTGTGCATTTAGAGCATGCCATACTATAATAATTTAAGAATGGTGCACTTTTAAAAAACATTTTAAAATTGCTAGATTGAATTAATTTTAATTATTGTTAATGGCTTTACTCTGTAAACAAAAATATTGCAATGATGTAAATATAGTACTTTCACTTGATCGTGACTGTCTGGGGGACTATCATCAGGGATCAATGATCGCTCAGGGATGGCAGACGTAATTGCGTGCATTCCGCCGAGGATCACTTGTTCATTAACACAATTCAGAAGCACCCAAATCACCTCCAAGTTTTTTCCATACATGGTTATTTTATTGCGTATTTACGTTTTAGCTCAGCGTGGGTGTTGGCGATCATTAAATGCCGGGCGATCGTCACAATAGGGTGATCTTTGCTTGGCCCGGTAATAAAACGATCTCAAGATTCAATCCTCGAATTTCGTCAGCGTTCAAACTAATGACCTACTGCGGAAATTGTTGCACAAAGCCAAAACAAGAGGTTCTGTGATCAAGTTCATTTACATCAGACAGGAAATAGATGTGCGCTTACTCGCATTTTTCTGAATAAAATGTTCTATTTCCTTTTCACTAAATGGATCTATTTTTAGTCACCCTTGCAGACATATGTCCCACACTGCGTCAAGCCCTTTTCATGTAAGTCCTCCTCGATCATTTGTGCATTACTGGAGCGAACATCGATCGAGTTGTATCCTTGCTTGAAAATCGTACTGTGCGGTGACGGGTGAACCAAAGTGATCGTGAATATTTGAGCAAATGGCCTCCTTGGGTATTCGTCCTCTTGCTAAAGGCAGTTCAAATGGAGGTATAAACATTTGTTGCTGTCGTGTTTGTACATGCGTGAATTTTGGCATTCTAACATCAAAGATTGGTTTGCTGAAGATCGGTGAAGTGACCTTGGCTACTCTGTGCGAGAGTTTGCTGATCCGGTATGGCCTTCCGTACGCGTCCAATATTGGTCAAGCATTGATCAGTTTCTTAACTACTACAGCCTGCTGTTTTACAACGTGCGCTCTACTTTTGGTTTGCTACTGCTTCTCTGAAAGATCATTCAATCAGATCAGGCAATCCCTCTTTGTTCGTTCACTGGAAATCTTTGATATATTGTTTATACTAACTATCCGTTTTGCAGGAAGTCCTTTTCAATGCAGTTGCCTGTGCTATGTACATGAGTGCTTCCAGCTATATGGGTTTCACCTCTGTTATGTGGCTGTATCCACAGTTTTTAGTTACACCAGGATTTTGGGCATATCCTGCTATGTCTGCTGTTTATGTAAGTTGATCTGCAGTGAGGAAGAATAATTTAAAATAACTTTTGCTCTCATTATAGTGGATGGGATACGTTGCTGCTATTTTCCACGGCTTAGATTGCTATATTGCCTATAAACAATTTCGCGGTTATCGGTAGTTGTAGTTGTTATATAATCTGCAATTTCTTTTTATTAAATGTTCATATTTTATCAATAAATGTTTTTAAGATTAAGGTTCGTTTTATTCACTTAATATGTTTTTAGGTTATTACACGTAATTACTATTTTACTTTTTGATGATGCCATAACTTAACTAGCGGTTGGGTCACTAATTCGACTCTATCTGAAAAACTATTGTGAATTTCATTTCAGCATTTCAAGAGCATATTTTCAAGACTAACTCATCGATTTCCGTAAACAATAGAACCGAAACTTAAACCGAAAAACAGAAAAGTCCCCTTAAGTATTTTGAAGAAGGAATTTCGGATTATTTCAAATCAAATCATAAACAACTTCTGCAATGTTTCAAGCCTTCTGAGGAAACTCAAGAAATCAGAGCACAATGAAACCTATAAATATTTTATTCGAGCCAATTTGAGTTTAAAACCAATATAAATCACTTTTGATATCACTCCATGAATAAAGTTTTCCAACAATGAAGCATTATAAGATCGTACTTCTCAGTTCCTTCTTACTTCTAATTGCTTTTTTTGATGATTTTTTCAGTCGATTTAACTTTCCTGTAATTGAAAACAAATAATTTAAATTCATGAAGTCTTGTTTATATATTACCTGAGATGCTTCAACGCCTGGCTGGATTCGTAGTCAGCTTTGGCTAATGCAATTCGCACCCAGCGCGGTTTGTCGTGAATCGCTTTGTGCATCAGATATTTTAGCGCAAGCAAAGTGTGCTCGAAGAAGACGAAGAAAAAATCTGTAAAATTTGGGAACCATTTCGCCACAAACTCACTGCAAATGTAGATTGAAGAAACGCGTTAATTTGTGTATTCAATATAAAAATATTCTTTTACCGAGTATCTGAATGGAGGTAGAGGAGTCCAATGTTGCTAAACAGCGCCATTACAGACAGAAGCTCGAATCCAGACTGCCAAGCTCCAATGTTTTTTGCCCGTCTTGAAAAGGGTCTCTTGTAAATGTTCGTTAACTGGAAAGCACAAGAGATCATTTAAATTCAACTGCAATTTATTAACCGTAATTACTTTAAATAAATCAATAAACATTCCAAAAATGTTGTTAATAAGAGCCCCCAGAGCGGCAAACGGAGCGACAGCAGCAAAAAGCACAACGTACCCAAATTGGATGCAGATTTGCAAGTAGTCCTCATAGGTGCTGTTGTACTGATCCAAACCACTTTCGTAATAAGTCTGCAAGTATTATTGGAGTTACATAATTCCTGATATGAGCGAATGTTCTTGTGTTGTTTTTATACCGCACCTGTTCATACCGAGAAATATCATCAATCAGTTGCCGTTTGTCTTCATCCATCTCAAGTTTTGTACGTTGAGTGTATTTTTGCTTGATCACTGCCATTAGAGGAAAGCCAACTTCCTGAGCTATTTGGACAATCTATAACAATAAACTTATAAACAATTTTGTGGCATGAATATATCAATTTGGATTTAGAAAAAATATATTTACCTGAAAAATTAAAAGCTGCATCATGAGTTGATATTTTAGTTGATTCAGATCTTTAAAAATAAATGCGATGTAGAAGAGTGGAAAAAAATTGTTGACTATTTCAAATAACATTAATTTGTTCACACGATGGCGATCGTATTGGCTTCTTGTGCGATGATTCTCCTGATCAGTTAAAAATGTCGCTAATTTCTCATAAGCCCAGGAGAATATCGCAATTAAAATTGATTGGACAACGACTGGTATATAAAGCAGTTTGGAATCAGCCCCTGGAATAATTTTTCATATTACATTTGAAGAGGAATCTAGATTTAAATTCACTACCAAAATCCTGGACAACCTCTGCCTCTATTTGGAACTGGTACAGAGCAAAGTATGCGGCGGCTATGATGCACATGAAAACTACAGGATACGATATGCAGTACATTTGGAGGTAAGTGTAACGCATTGGATACTGCAGTGTTGGTTTGCCTAAGTAAATTAATTGATAAGTAGCAATTACGACTATTACGGATGGAAACAAACCTGTTATAGGATCCGGCTTCAAAGTACCGTGGTAGGCAGTTCGAGGAGTGTCCATGCTTGTCATTTCGATGGTTCCCCATCTGTAAGAGAGACCAGAGCACTTTCGTTTCCACAATTCTGAAAACACCTTCCCAAAAAGAAAGATTGCATTAACGATATTAATTCTAAATTAATTGCGATCTTATTAAAAACTGTAACGCAAAT
Source organism: Leptogaster cylindrica (assembly GCA_963082835.1). NCBI lineage: Eukaryota > Metazoa > Arthropoda > Insecta > Diptera > Asilidae > Leptogaster > Leptogaster cylindrica. The sequence goes on along the minus strand of OY720108.1, from coordinate 3,282,457 downwards.
ATTTTCGTAATATGTAGATATATTTGTCTAACGTAATTTATTTATATTGTTTTGGGATTGAACTGTGTTAGCTTCATACACAACTGTTTGTAATAACATATAAATATTATAAATCACAAGGTAGTGTTAAGAATATTTAGCATAAGGGAAAACAAGATTCTGAGAACAGCCGTTGGCAGACAATAATTAAACACAAATTAATTTAGCTATTATATTAGTAACAAATGCGTTTATGCAAACGACAAAAATAGTGTACTACTCACTGTGGTCCAAACTACGTAAAATAAGCAAACGATTGCCAAATTAATATCCATCAAGTACTGAAGGATGCCGAACACGGCAGGAACTACTAAGGCCAACGTGTAGAACTCAATAAATGCAAAATATAACCCAATACTCGTACCAAAATAATTTCGGATGTTTTCAATTGGCAATTTCCTTCCCAATCGCACTGTGAATTTTTCTAAGTATTCCTAAATAATGGTAAAATCACAAATAAGCGAAAGTTTCAGATATATATTTTGCATTACATACATAATCATGTAGAGCAAACATATCTTGAATTATTCCATTTTTAAAATAATGCGAAAGGGACGGCTTAATGGCGTCCTTTATCAACACTGGACGTTCGTTGTTTCTCAGGAGATCCTCCTCAGTCATGTCTCCTATTAGGAAATCAGCCTTGCTAAAATAGTTGAATTTCTGCATACTACCCGTTATAGTTTCTTTGATCAATTCGGCTTTATCAGCCAGCTTTAATAGAGTGTCTGTTGTTGCTGATACGTATAAACGTTTTTCAGCTTTACTGTAACAGAAAATTAGAATTTATTTCAATCGTGAGACTTTACTTTTCTCTATATTTTTGCACGTTTAGCAATATCACACCAATTAACTTCTCCCTTTCTTTGAATGAATAATGGTGCATGAATTTATTTCAGTGGAATTTTTCAGAGTTTGCAGACAGTCGAAGTGAAGGCGTTAAGAAAAGCATTAAATTATAAGGGAGAGTCGTGTAGGTTGAGACGGGCTGTAGGATGAAACACAAAGCTATTTTTGTCCTTTAAAGTCCACACCAATGATTTTGATCCATTACAAATAAATTTGCAAATTTGAAAACCGTTTTCAATTAATATGTCTTTCAACCTACACGACAGATTTTTTGACGTCCAAAAATCACATTTTTGGAAAATAGGGCACAACTTTTTTATTTTTGTGTAATTCAATTACTTTCTTCGACAACAATATAGCTAATAATATTACCTTTCCAACGGTACATAAAACTCTGTGTTATATTTGTTCCGTCAAAAGGTGCGACCGAAAATCAAAGCGTGTTTCATCCCACACGACTCTCCCGTACTCTCACGCTTACTAGCAAATTTAATTTAAATTCAGTGACTGGCGAGTTTTGCTTAGGAAATGTTGCATTATTGTAAACAATTTTGCGTCAAATCTATGCTTGATTGAAATAACATTTGCTCGAGCTTAGTACATCTTTGATTAGTGCAACATCCGTATCCAGTGAGGCTGGGAAAAGAACTCGATCGGCGAAGGTCATGGAAAAAAGGAAACCGTGCTGTTTTAATCCTAAGCCAGCATTCGTTACACTGCAGTATATATATTTAATTGCAAGTTTATCTACGTTTAAACTTATGTCCTAAACCATAACAAAAATTCAGAAATACCCAAAATTAGATTTTACTTGGGTTGCTATCTTAACCGAGATTACTTCAAGCAAAAGTTCTCTTTGAGAAGCACTTTTTTAAAAGGATTTTACATTTCTACTAAACACCGAGGGAAGGACTGTAAGACACTAATCGGAAACGTTTTAAGACTTGTCAGTACAAGAACACTAAAAGTACGCTACCATCTGAATTACCTCAAAACTTCTTGAGTGGTTATCATTCCTTGCTCCTGTATGATTTTCTCGATGTCCTCAACATTTGATAGTTTTGCTTTTTCCGAGAATACAATCACTAAAAAAGTCTGAAAATGAATTGGTAAAGAGAAATGAGTTCTGCGTAAAATAAATGGTTATTAAAAACCTTTTCTGAAGGCACTAAACTGGTGTCAATGGTAGCGAATCGAGCGCTCATTTGCCGCCGAAAAATATGATTTCCAAATATTCTACTTGTAACTGGTTCTCGGAAAAATCTCACACCTAAAAATAATTCAGCATCCAAATGAAGAATTTTTTTTTTTGTATGGGATCTAAAACTCACTTTTGCTGCGCTCGACCATTGTTTCTTAAATATTATATGCCAGAGGGGCAGAATAAATAATTGTATGTCAACTACTAACTAACTAGACACGGAGAACGAAAACCAAAACACTGCCCCAGGTATGACCGCTCCGCTTCCCAGATTCCCAGCTGACAGCTCACTTCCGCAAACGGTATGGAGAATACAAGGTATAGTAATAGTAATAGCGAATTTGTTAACATACGTCAGGCTCTCAACTTTTTTTTATGCACATATAAGAAAATTGGAAATAATAATTTTTAAGCCGCTCTTTTGTCACTAAATGATAAGTAATAATTAATAAACAAAAAATTACTTATTACTGTAAAATAGTTTCAATGACGGAAAGTTCATAATCTCCTAGAAAACTTTATATGAGTCATTAGACATCTACTCATGGCATTTAAAATCGTCCCAGAAATATTTGAAAATAAAGTAATATATTTTTAAAAAGTAAAAATTTGTGTACTTACTGGCAATATATATATGAAAAAAATTCCATTCTTAATAACTTTATCTTCCGAAACTACGTAAAATAAGCCAAATTAATATCCAGTATGTACTAAAGGACGCCGAAGACGGCAGGCACCACGGAGAAAAGGTCCGCATACACAAAAAGTTTTCCCTGGAGGTTTTGGACTAAACCGGCCAAAGCCCGCAAGTGTGTGGGGAAACCCCGAGATCGGTGCATGGGCGACTGTTCCGTTGATGTATTGACGCCGGAAGGCACTCGCATAGAGAGAAACCTATACGTATATGAGCTGTGGGCACCTTTACCGTTAAAATGGTAAGGTCAATTTCAAAGATCAGGAAAATTGAGCAACTCCCTCCAAGTGTTGCCATATAAAGCTGAATCGTATTAATACAAAACTGCTGATTTTGTTGACTGAATATTTAGTATGTACATTTTAACTTTAAATAATTCTAAAGACATTCAAAACTAGTAATAGAACCAGTGGAAATATTATAATGTTTACTAAATATAACAAATTTATTTAACATTTCTTCCAATGCGAGTAGCTTCAAAATAAATCGTTTGTTATCTTATCTAAGTCGAAAATCTGTTCGTTTTGACTACATTAACTATTGTCCGTCTCATTTACTTAATTATTCTGAAGCGATGAGCTTCTCGTTGCGTTTTATAAAATTCAATTTTAAATAGTAAGTTAGGGTGGAAAAGGTTAAAGTTATTTATTGTTAGTAAACAATTGTTTCACGATTAATTTGATAACAAAAGATATCAGCAATTAGAAGCGAAGCATATCATATCGTGGTAGGTGAGACTCTAATATATCAACATTAACATTACTTATACACATCTTAGCCAGAATCTGAATTATATTTTGTTTTACTTTTCCTCTATACTAATTCACTTCACAACCAATCGGAGTCTAATAGAAACAACCTTTCATATAGTGTTTGGATTACGAGGATACTGCATAGTTCATCCCCTTGACGTTTTTGTAACCTCCTTTGTTCCCTTTTGACCGACACGATGTACTGATTACTGAAGCACAATGGATTGTCGTTCATTTTCTAAAATTGTTTAAGTGAACTGAATAAAAAAGAACTCGAGCGTCTTGTGGTGATGACTGATGACTGATGAGTTCATCGGAAGATCGTTTAGTGGTTCTCTAGTGACCGAAGACACCTCTCGTAAGTTCACACTGTAACCGATTCCAAATGGTACTTAAAAATCACATCATTTGCATCTTCAAGAAGTTTGAATTTCTGTGTAGTAAGGCAATACAATGAAATTATCGTTATCATGATTTCATATCTTGTTTAGCTAAATTGTTTATAATTTCAGTGGTTAAAACAACATTTTCAAACTTTTCATTTTTGGCTCAGTTCTAACAAAAGCAATTCTTTTTTTTTTTTAATAAATTAGTCAAGTGTGTTCAATGGTAAAAACTAGAATATGTTTGCTAAGTTGTTAATCTATCGCAATTAGATTTATCTTTTAAAGTTAAGCGAATAGTTGTTAATGTTATGAATAATATTTTTTCGTTATTATGTTTGTCAGAACTGAAGATTTACGAACGCAACTCCACATTTAAATGAAGCACAAAGTTTATGAAGTACATACATGAAAAGCAAACTGCTTAACTTATTCACAGATAAGCCCCATTTAAATTCGACTGTGTCTAAGTCAGTTCAACTGCGGTTTTCTGTAAAAGTGTAATTATTCATTAGTTATCAGTTGATTTGTTAGTCAACCTTGAGAGCGAAACTTTTGTATATTATGAGCCTATTTACATTTCTCGCACTTTTTTCATGTTTACGAATCAGTGAACAAATCTAATTTTACTGCAAAAAAACACACAAATTGTTTTTAAGAATTAATAAATTCAACTTATTTACACAACAGATATATTCGTGTAGATTGAAAATCGTTTGTACAAACTGTGGAAAAACGAGTCAGAGAAATATTTTTTTTAACCATCAATCAGTTTTTTGGCGTTGTTGGATCGAACAGCAACATTCTTTAAAAATCCCTTCATCTAAATTATTTTTGAATATATTTTTACACCGGAAATAAAAACGTTTCATTTTTTCTTTTTCTTTTAAGCAGCAGTGAAAATTTCTCAAGCTTGGAAAATGAAACATATCCTTGATCTTAATAAAGAAGAAAAATCAAAATTTTTGAATTCATTTGATTTGGTTCTTCTGGATTGCGATGGTAAGTTTTTGAATATTTTATTGTTTCCTTTTGTTATTATGATTAATGTACAATGTGCAGGAGTGGTGTGGACCGCAGTAGGCCCGATTCCAAAATCTGGGGATGTTCTGAATTTGCTCTTGGATCATGGCAAAAGAATCGCCTTCGTCAGCAACAACAGCATTAACACCGACAGTGTGTATAAGAAGAAATTCGAAGATATTGGCGTTTCGAATGCGAGCTCTGTAAGCTCATTGCTCTATTCATAATGCTAATAAAATCCTGTTCAATTTTCTTTCACACTAGATCGAAGTGATTCATCCAGCGAAAACCATCGCCAATTATCTAAGAAAAACAAATTTCACAGGTCGTGCATTTGTCATCGCCAGTCCAGAATTTCACATCGCTTTGCAGCAAGCAGGATTTGATGTTTTAGATAGAGTTCGAATTCGCGTAATTGTGAAAACACATTCATTAGATATCCACTATTATTAGAAAGACGAAATATACAATGGCATTCGTCATTTCGCCGACAATGTAGTCATCGAGAAAGATGTAACTGCTGTGATTCTGGACATGGACCTCAATACAAACATTATTAAATTGGCCAAGGCACAGCAGTACTTGCAGGATCCTCGATGCCAATTCATCTTGGGTGCAACAGACGATCGCATGCCATTAACTGAACATATGAATATTTTTTGTAAATTTTGTATTTAATTCTGATAACGACGTTCTGAGTTCAATACGTGATTGCAGGTATTGGGGCTTTTAGTAAATTATTGACGCTGGATTGTGGTAAAGAGCCAGTTGTATTGGGGAAGCCCGGAAAGGAGTTGGAAATATTTTTAAAAGAACATTTTTCCATTGAAAACCCCAAACGTGTCCTGTTTATTGGTGATGCATTAGTGCAGGACATTAATTTCGGTCGTAATGCCGGTTTTCAAACTTTACTCGTTTTATCAGGTGTCACTAGTAAAGAGCAACTTTTTGCATTTGAGAAATCTAATGGAGTTCCCAATTTCTATGCAAACAGTTTGGCTGATTTTATTGAGTTTTTTTCAGAAAACAATTAAAAAAACAGTTATGCTGTAAATTTGCAAATAAACACATTTTATGGAATCCAATTCAATTGGTTCGTATATTTTCTTCATTTAGGTACAATGTGTTTTCTTATTCCAAATATTACCAAAGATCGTATGTGATTAGAATAACGAGAGCAAATTAAACTGAAATAAAACTCTTTGTAAAGCAGTTTGCTTATAAAAAAACTCACATTTTCGATTTAAAAAAAAAAAAAAAACAAATGTCTGAAATTATTCGATTAAATTTTCCTGATTTCCGTTAAGCCTCAATGCCATTGAAATCACGCAGGTTAACCGATGAAACTGTTTAAAGTTATATAAAAATTTTAACAGAATTTTAAGCAAAGTTTATAGTTTTATGAATGTTTCTCACCATATGTTTTGATGCACTTTTAAATTGCTTTTGTGTCGGAACTTCCTGTGACAGACTTGGCATTCATAATTCTGTTCCCCAGTGTGAATTAAATAGTGACCTTTAAGATGGCTATTTTGCCGGAAGGACAGACCGCACACCTCGCAACGGTATGGCTTCTCTCCAGTGTGAATGAGTTCGTGAATCTTAAGAGATTGTCTCTGTGAAAACTTTTTGTCACAGTCCTTGCAAGCATATGGTGTTTCCACGGCGTGAGTCCGAACATGATTGTTATGTAGTGATTTGTTAGCAGAAAGTTTTCCGCAAATCATGCATTTTATTGATGGTTTAAGAACTTTTGACGATGACTTTTTTGTCCGTGGACGTTTTTGGTCGATTGGAATATGTGTTTGCTTGTGTGAATTCAAATAGATTTCATCTTTGAACCTAGATCAGAGTAAACATGAAGTTACTTTTATACAAATTAATAAATATTAAAGACTTACATATTACCGCAAATGTCACACTTATGTGCTTTCACATCTGTATGCACTCGCTGGTGCAATTGCAGTGCAGTTCTTCTGGCGAAGGCATAGTTGCATGTGGTGCACTTGTAGGGACGTTCCTTCCAATGGGTTTGTCTTATGTGACGGTCCAGATTGCTTTGGAGCGAGAAAACTTGGTCGCAAATGTTGCACTCTACATAACTTGGTGGCCCATGGACTCGCATATTATGATTATTCAAACGATATCTCTTGAGAAACCATTTTTCACATAATGCGCATTGGTAACGATGTGATTTTTTGTGCTTTCTGAAGCGGTTGTATGAGGTAAAGGACGCCTTGCATGTGTCACACACGAAAGTTTTCGTCGTTGTTCTTGAATTATTCTCTTTATTGTATTGAACAAGATATTCTTCAGATTCATTCTATTATGACGAAAATTGTTTGGGTTTTGAAATGGTTATTATTAGGTTGGAGCGATGAGTACTTACTTGAAATTACTTCGAATAGTTCGGGAGATTTGAGAGTTATCAAAAACCTTTAACGTAATCCAGGTTTATGAGAACTAAACGAACAGAATTTAACGAGAACAATTACTGAGGGTTTGAAAAACTTTTGTGAGCTTTTTATTAACGAAATTATTTTAAAATTATAACTACTTCAAAGAGAAGGTACAGTTTGTGAGAAACATCACTCGAAACCAAGCCAATTAATTGCCAAAACCAAAATTTACTTCATCAAAAACTTGGACTAAGCCCCGGACTACTCCCAGTAACTCAGAACAGCTAATCGAACTTGCTATGATACTCTACCTAGAGTCTAACTACACTACTCCACTCCACCTCTTCAAACAAATCTACAAATCTCGTATGCAACTTTACCTCTTCCATTTCAAATTCAACGGTTTCATCTAAAGGCACGACGACATCACTTCTTTCATTCGATTTGTCAGAAAACATTTTATGCTCACAGATTTTTTCTTCTGGCACATTTTCTATTTCAATAAATTGTTTTTCGCCAGTTATCTCAAAACTTTCATTTGTATCTATCTCTAGAGAGTTTGCTATTGCCTCGTCTTCTGTTTCAACTTCCTCAATAATTAGGTCATCATAATTCAAAATTGGTTCCTCAATTATATCGCAATCTTGGTATGTATCGTTATTTGGTGTGGTTGATATGTTTTCTTCTGCCGTGGAATCGATATAGTCTTCAACGCCGGTAAGATCAGTATCATCTTGTAGACTCAGCATATCTCGTAGCTTTGACTCAGTTGTTTTAGATTGATTGCGAAAATCATGCGCTAATTCTAATTTGGCTAAGCAAACTTGACAGATATATTTCGGTAGTTGGTCTGTGATCTCCACCTAAAATAAAACAAAAAGATAGATTAAGGAACTTTGGAAACTTTAATTTTACCTTAATAGAAGCACATGTTTCTAGTTTTTCAGGTATATTATAGTTGTCATCAGAAAATATGGACATTAAAGCGTAAGTTGCTTCGCAAACGCGACATGAATCGACGTTAATTTTCATCTTCGATAAAATAATTTATAATTTACATGATCGTCTTCTTCTTCTTCAAATGAGAATGCCTGTCATCATATGCATTTGTTCTCTAATGAAGTGCTTAGATATTTATTCTAAGAATTAATCAAAACTCATGAAATAAACGTAGTTTTAAAAACTATATATTATATTCATTTGAAATCGAGTTTTTTTTAAATATATATATATTTTTTTTATATATTTCATTGATAAATAAAATTACTCAAGTGTTAGGCCTCGGGTACGTACTACGTACGATACGAGCGGCTAGCAGCGAGCGGCAGGCGGCGCGCGGCATCTTGAGCGGCGCGGGTGGCTACGCTAAAAGCGGCAAAAATGTGCCGCTTCGATAACACTTTGTAACAAAATTTAAAAATTTTACGCAAATTGAGCAACCTAAACAATTCTTAGATAAAATTGGACCACTAAGCTCGAATTTATCAACCGTTTTGCTAGAGGTCGTCAAAATTTTGAGATATTTGCAGTTTAAGGGCAACTAGACAGACTTCAGAATTCTTACCTGTAATTCATTATTTTGAAATCTAATCAAATTTATGTCTTAAGAAAAAATTTTCATTAGTTAATTCTACATACTTGTTATTACCATTAATTCTACATACTTGTTATTCCAAAGTAAAGCATTCTGATATTTTTCATCTCTTTCTGCCGTGACGGGTAAGCAGTACTGAGTATAAGCGGCGAGCGGCAGTGAAAAATTTTCTAACCACACCAAGCGGCGGTCGCGGCAGTAAGCGGCGCCGCTCACTGCCGCTCGCCGCTTAGCCCTATGCCTATCGTAGCCAGTGTCTTCAGAGTTCAGATTTACATTCTGACTAATGCAACCAGAAAACAGAGCGGCGCCGCTACTGCCGCTCGCCGCTCGTATCGTACCTTACACTTACTTCTACTTGTCAAAATGTGACACCTGATGAACTGACAAATATTTCTGCATTGCACTCGACCTCGAGTTTGTTTTTGTTTACAAAATAGCAAAATCAATTCTGATATGATGATGGCAACATAAATGGAATTTGATGATCATATTGTCTGTGTTCCAGGTGACCTGACCAGTTGAGCTTACCTGATAAAATAACTATTGGAGGTGTAGCAATTTACGAACGTGATGGACATTATGCTGACCTCCCTGGAGTAATAAACCTATGACAAGAAGACAAGGTAACAATTTATTTCCATGCGTAAAGTTTTATTTCATGTATATAAAGCTACACGATTTATTAGGACATTAACAAACTTTCAACTTGATGTAATCAAAAGTAAAGTATTAATAAATGCACGATTGCGTTATGCACAATTTGTTATGTTTTCATTAAAGTGAACAACTTTGTAAACGGTTTATTCTTAAAAAACTAAAGTCTTCATATAATTTATATTGGAATATTATTTAATTTTATTTTCAGTTTGTCTACGTAGAGGTTAAAAATGGCAACGTGAACTTACTCGTGCCATTTCCTGGCGACATTGTAACATCTAGTGTGGTTAAATTTACAAAGCAATTTGTGAATTATTTGATGTAAAGCAAGAATCAGTGGACAGACCATTCAGGTAAATAGTATTTTGTTTAAAAAAATCGATATCCTTGTACAATGTACATTCATCTTTCAGATCAATTTCAAGGAAATATCAAGTTACCTCTATATCAAGATACCTTGGCCTGATGCGGTTGAACCAACCCAAACTTATTATGCTGGTGATATAATTTTTGCAAAACTGGTTAGTGAGAGTACTTCATTCAGATACCATAAAACACTAATTTATTGACTTCTCCAGCTTCCATTTGTTGAATTATTCACTTATCAATTAACCACAGTTGATCGTGGATTAGGCTTGGTTACAGTTGAATTGAAATCAGTTGGTCATGAAGGTCCCACAAGGCCGAAATGTCCCCAGTGAATGGGGAACAAATGCAATGTCCTAGCACCCATAAAACGGAAAGCAGAAAAATCGCAATAGTTTTTGGAAATGTCGACGAAATTTGTGTATTTTAATGTTTCACAGAGGAGGTAAACTTTTGTATTTTTTGATTATATAAATGCAATGCTACAAAATTTATTCAGTGTTTGCATAGAAGTTTTCAAAGCTTTGATTCATTTTATTTTCTCTCTTAATACGGCACCAAGTACTTTATCGAGTCATGTTCCAAAACAAAGGGTTTAGTTAAGATCGTTTAAGGCTTGATGGACCTCTCAAGTGCTCTTCCTTGATACAAACAAATGATGAGTACCTTAATTTTTGTTTAACAGTTGAACGAGAACTTTTGAAAACTCTTTCAAACTTGGCAATGGATTGCAATCTTGAATTTTTAAAGATTTTCTTGAAAGTTTTCTCTGCAATCATTAATTTAGTTTATACTCTATTATATTGTAATATAATAATCTCATCGTCAACGCCTTCCCACGCAAATATAAGACAATAGTCTCATCTTTAACATAACTTCATCTGTAACACGATAATCTCATCGCAGCCAATCCCACGCTATACTTTGGGCTGATATTGCACTTCGAATTCTTCACACGCCAAACCCGCAGATCTCACGCTAAACCTGCAGCCGTTGCACTTGCAACAAAACGAATTTTAGACTATTTTCTAATGTTAAGTTCAGTTTTGTAATCGCACTCAGAAAGTAAAGTTACAAATAAAGTCAGTAGTCTGTTCTTGCTCGAAATCTGCGCTTTATTGTTCAACACCCCAGTAACAACATAAATATATTGTTTTTCCGCGAAGAAGATAGGATATTTTCTTCATCATAAAACCATAGGAATGTTTGGTAAAACTAATTACAACAACGTGAAGCCAATTCAATTCTGTTAACATTGCGTTTGTCGGATGCAATCGAATGGAGACTTCGTGTTTTGTCTTGATTAAAATTGTTGAGAGAGAGAAAAAGTTATTTATTGTAGTTAATTATGATGGATTGAAATAATTTGAATATTATGTTTTCCAACTGAAATTATCGTACACTATTGAAAAATCTGCCAATTTTAATTAAATCTGCACATCTTAATGATGAAAACTACCGGGAGGCAACAATATCAAGCAAAACTGATTTAATCATGGGATAAAATGTGCAACAGGGCTCATCATATCCCAGCGAAGAAAATGTGATGTGCTAAAATTATAGTATCATTGGAAAATATTTTAACAATGTTTGAATGTGTACTGTGTACACCATCTGAGATAGATACTTATTTAAAGACGTACTAATTAACATTGGCACATATGAACAAAGATAACAGAGTTGAGATCAGAAGTCCACGTTTTCGCTTTTAATACAATAATTATTTATATTTTTGAATTCATGTTTGTTTGGTTCTCTTTGCCGGTTCACATCACTGTGCACCTTTGTGTAAAATTTCCTAATTAAGTTATTTAAATTGTAAAGTTGTCATGGATATGATGAACTGTGCCTTGGCGATTGAGTTTCGTTTGATATTTACTGGGAATCAAGGATGATGGGACGCGAAGTTCTTCGTAAAATTCTCGAAAGGGAAGACCAAAATGCTAAATCGATTCCTTAATTGAAAGTATATTCTGGAGGAAATATGTATACAGATTTTCAGCAGGGATAGAACTGAACCAGAGGTTTTCCAGAACAGCGTCAAACCTCTGACCTATTTCCATTTGTTAAAATGTTTTTTTGCTCTTGCTCATTCTTTGTTATTGTTGTTTTACGTACAAAAAGCGATTCAATCATAACATGGCTAAAATAGAATGCACTGCAACTATAGTGACAAACTTATCATGGAATCCACATAGAGTTTCAAATGTTCTGCTCCTATAGCGATGAGGTAAAAAAGTAGGTACCTGACAAAGGGAATTATAAAAAAAAGCACGACATGTGCTCCTGAAATCTTGCATGACGTCGGTTGTTGTCGTCACAGCAGCAACTGAATGGTGTTTACTTATTACATAATCATTCATTAATATATATGCACTTATTTGGAAAGTAATTATTATATGTAAACCAACTCAAAATGCCGCAATATTGACGGGATTGATAGAAATTTGTTGTAGACATCAAGGGATGAGGCATGATGTGCACAGGTGTCTCCCAATACGATGCTGCGGAAAAAATATCTTCATTACACTGAGTTACGACTATTTCAAGATGGTCTCGTGCGATTTTTGGCGCATTACATTTTCACCTATCATAGAACTAGCCGGGATGAACAATTGAACGTTGTGGGGCGGATAAAGGGCCACCACTGATTCATCCAATTTTTCGGTTATCTACACATTCATAAAGTTGAATAATAATGTGAACGTGACTGACGTCATTAGCTTGGGAAACTGGGTCAGTAGGAAAGAATTTTTCGCCTGGTGTGAGGGTTTTTGTATTTGTACGGACGGAGCCGAGGTTATGTACCTTTTGGTACTAGGCAGGAGGTTTGGGAGGTTCTGCCACACCGAGAGTTCATGCGTACAATGTTCCAGTTTTACTATCAGAGTCTACGGAATGTTTCAGAGCAAAACTGGAGCAACAGTGACGTAAATGAGACCCTCGCCTTTCCCCCATCCAAGTATTTCATGTTGGGTAAGGGATTTTCGGGGGGATGAAAACAGCGACAAATCAATTCCTTTATGCATATCTCTGGCTTATAGGATTACCCAAATTTTAACATTTTATTGAATTACTGGAGAATGCCCATCTCGAGCGATTCCACTTGTTACTGCAAAATTAATTCGCTTATTGGAAGATATACTGAATATCCGGTAATATCTGGGATCATTGTGCAAGGACTGCCTGATGAGTGCATTTCGTACCAGAAGATCAAATTCACTATGCCTAGGATATTTGATGGTTTTTGAAAATTAGAAAATATGTATATTATCAAGAGCCGTATTCGTTCTAAAAATAGAATATCTTCTGCCATAACATAGCATCAACAGCAGCACCAAATAACAACAACAGCAAATGCAGAGGATTAAAGGTCGACGGAAAAATATACATACTAATTTTGTTAAAATTTAAAAATAATAACAAAACACTGGTTTTTGTTCGTTTATAAATTAGGAATCTCGAAAAAAAACTGCAACAATTTAAGAATATGCTGAGTGCAGAGAGAAGGGGAGGATTCAGTCCTTGTACCAGAAAGTTACGTGCCATTGATTTCGACGGGCCTTGCTGATGTTTAAAAAGGATGTGTTCATGAGGAGCAAAATGATTGCTTCGTCAGCTCTGCATACGGGAAAATTTCGTCATGGATATAATAATTATATATGGTTTGTATAAAATATTGTTATATATTCCTAAACACATACCAATGTACTTTGATGAGATCATATGAGAAAATTCCGGAATTTGTGGGGCAAAATTAGAAGGAAAATGTATCGATACTGCTTATACTCACTAAAGATTCGCGTCCCTCTATCCTTCTTCAGATTTATACATAATATGTATGTATGTATTATATTCATAAATTTGTATATCTTCACAGGTTTTATTTTGAATAAAAAACATGCAGCTTTTTTTCCCACACTTAATTATTTATATCTTCATCCTACTTCAGTTTAAAATCTTGCCTTTCTATCTTATTTTCTTCCACAGCTCTGACGTCATTTGGAATAGAGAATTGAAGGTGTGAAGAATTCACATTTAATTACGATTTATATTTGAAACGAAATTTCTATTGTTTTTTAGATCGAAAAGAATAATGAGAATAAGTTTGATTTTCCAAGGTGTAGAGGAAAATTGAGAGAATATTAAATTCAAATTTTCATGAAAATTCATTAAATAAGATTTTGGTATACCCAAAGGAGAAACATTCCTTCCAGTACTTATCATCATTTTAATGGGCGAATAAAACAAACGAGAACTACATTAGTAAATTCATCATAAACTCTGTGGGATTTATATAAATAAATTAAGTTTCTTAAGAACTTTAGTCACTTCAAAAGTTTCTTCTTTTAAATGTTCCTATAGTTTTCAACCTCTTTCCAAATTGGCTGCGTTCATTTTAGAAATAAATTGCTATTAGAAATGTTTTGTGTATTTACTTAACTTACTTAACGTACTGTAAGTGGCCTTACGGAATACGGATTATATTTGATTTATTATATCTCAACGTCTTTTGTTTAATGTCAGACGAAAATCTTTTTGAAGAAGATTGTTCTTGGAAGAGTTTACCCATATTGGCATATTCCTTGAAGGACTTTTGAGTGCCTATTTAAGAAATATAAGCTCCATTCACCTTAAATTGGAGACAATTGACTGCGATTTGCTTTATGTTGAATATTTTAATCAGTACAGGCAGGTACATTATCAAGGATGAAGGAATAATCCTAAGTCAATGGAAAATTTCATTTTAATTGGACGAAGTAAAGAAATTTTATATGTCTTGTATAAGCCGCAATTTAGAAAATAATGAATGGTGTATTAAATTCCATTGATTCATGTTTAAATTTAAATAAATGATCTCTTTTTTGTATTGTAGGTTTCCATATCAATCTGAATGGATACGAAATATTGGAAGGATGAGAAATACCAAACTTAAGGTATCAAGAATACAAGGACTTTTTCTTTTAATAGAAACCAAGACAAATTGTTTTTTTTTCTGAAAATAACGAAATTAAAAAATAAATTTTATTGCTGAATCGATTTACTGATGAATATCAGTAAAAGAACAAAATAAAAGAATATTTCTATTTTATAAAATGAATATTTTTAAATTTTACAAATACATTTTGCTTACGAAGTAAAGAACGTTTTATTATTCCCCACTACGTGAATTGAGTCAACAGGTTGAAATTAAAGTCTGCAAATGTTTATAATCAAGTTGGTGCGATTATATGTTTTATTTAAATAGTAAAATTATTGTATTTATGTAGTGGATATAGTGAAAGGAAATATCTGATTAATATTCTTATGCTTCGGCTTCAACTTCCTCCTTCTTTACATCACCGGGTTTGCCTTTGGACCAGTCGGGTTTTTTCTGGAAAATTTATAAAAAATTGAATTAGTAACAATATGATATGAATGAACATCAACATCAACACAATATTGTAAATTATTTGGTACATACATTTTACAAATACACTTATAGTAGTAAATCTATAACTACGTGTCTACGTCTAGTGTTTAAAAAAACTCTATTCTATGTATAAAAAAAAGAAAGGACTACAATGCAAGGCAAATGCAGCATGCAGACGCTTGTGATAGGTGTATTTGTTATTTTTGTACAGAAACAAAAGGAAAAATGTACACGTCACTGCTTTCTATCTTCTATGTTGCTCATGTGGCTTCTTGCATTTGTTTTTTTTAAATTTTCTTACACTTCTTGACAGCAGCAGCAGCAGCAGCTGGTGCTGCAGCTGGTGCCGCTGGTGCAGCTGTCTTAGCCGCTGCGGCGGCAGCTTTTGGATCTTTTGCCTGTTCAGGTTGTTTTGCGGCTTCTGCTTTAGCCGCTGCAGCCCTCTCTTCTCTAATTTGTTTAATATCTACACCTTTTGCTTTAGCCTTTTGAAAAGAAAAGTTAAAATACCAGCGTTAAGCGAAGAAATTAAGCATTAGTTAAAGCGACCTGCATAAGTATAATATAGTTATTTAGAATATTTTTCTAATAATAATAACAGCAATATTGGCCAAGATTAATTTTTTCATGTAATAAATAAATGATTTTGAATGATACTTTATCAACAATTAAATTTGTTTGATTTTCTATAAACTCAAAAGGAAAAATGAAATCTTTGCCAGACTTTTATTGAAATAGAATAAAATTAGCCGAAAGTATAGCTGTGAATATTAATAGTAAAAAATAATTCGATATCAGTTTGTTTACAGTATAAAAAAAATTTACAAGTAAATGATTATAGTGTATAAATATGTCAATTCCGCAAAACTTACTTCCTTTTCTTCCTCCTCCAAGGTGAACTCCTTCTTCTTGACGACCTTAAGCTGGTTGCGGAAATTAAATTCGGCAGCCTTCTTTTGCAGCTTGGCGAATTTGTTTTCGTATTTGGATACCTTCTTCAGAGTTGGTTTAACGCTATACAAAAAAAATAATAATAAATACAATTTAATTTCCTTCTGTATGGAAAAGGATTATTGTTTTTAATTTCAACTTACAACTTGCCGCGAAGATCATTGACTTGAGCGTTGAGATCGTTGATCTGTTTGTAAGAAATATTTAAATTTATTAGTTACAATTCTTAAATTTTTCTAAAACAAAAACTTGTTTGTACATTTTTTGTTAAAATTTATTAAGTTTTTAAGAGTAAGGCAAAACAATTTTACAAACACAAGGCTGCAATTCTGCACAAAGAAATAAAATATAACTCGCCAAAAATATATGAAATAATAAATTATATTAGTAACGAAACTTTAGTCTTTAGCATTGTATTTTTTTTTTGTATAAATTTGTTGTAAGGTTGGAGTGTGCACTATTGAGTTTGCCAATTTGGATCAGTGCAGGGTGCAGGGTAAGCATTTGTTGCATATGGAGAGACGGGCATTATCCTGCCTTTATGCAGTTTTGTTATTTACAATAAACACCAGAAATCTTACATAACAACAGTCAGAGACGCGAACCACATAACATCCAGATGGAGATTTATTTGCAGATAATATTGTCAAAATGACATAATTGAAAAGTACAAAATCAAATTCTACGTGACAGAAAATATAAAGTAAGGATCAACGAATATAACATAATTTGTTTGTGCTTAATTACAGATAAACGTGAATTGTGTTGTTTTGTTTTAAATTTATGTATTATAAAACACTTTTAACCTCGCACTGTAAGATGATGATACTCTGATTGGGTAACATCAACGGGATCTAAAAATACTCAATGGATATTTTACTTCACAAAACGACAAAGAAAAAACAAAGAAGAGTAACAATGTGAAATTACGACAAAAAACAAAACACTATAAATTACATACATCGTTACAATCGTTTTAACTATAATTATAATTATTTATAAAATTTTAATCAAGATGAGGTACTGCACAGTATGGCACAAGATTTTTTTTTGTGTTTTTTATTTATATTTTGTTTTTATTTTAATTCATGTATAATTCATTTATTTTGCAAGTTTTAATAGTTTGTGTGGGAAATGAGTGTTTGAATGTTGGGTTATGAATCAGTTGTGGTTAACTGGCTTTGAAAATAACAACCAAAACAAAATTTGTCAAAATCGTGAAGTGTACGTGAAAATTATAATTTAATATATATGTATGTGTGTATACATATATGTATTATCAAATTGCAATTTTATTGTGAGCCTAAAAGTGCTTTCAAATCAATTCTGTGTTTAATACAATTTGATTAAAAATGTTCCTTTTCTTTTCAGTATTTATAAATATTAACAGTTGAAATTGTTCGAAGTATTTTAAGGTATACACTCATTCATTTAATTATTTTTTAATAATAAAACATTTTGCTAATTTATCTACAGCCAACTCTCTTAGTGTGTCGACATTACCAATAACTGATATTTGTTACAAAGATTTTATTATAGGATATGTTCAAATTAAAGTAATATTTTTGGTTAAATTGTTTGTAAAAAAATAAGCATTTTAATCAAAACATAAACATGTCAATTGCTTGGTGTGTTGACACATAAAAAGCCGGAATATCTACATCAGAGATTTAAATTGCTGTTATAAAATATTTAATTAATTTTATTTAATTGAAATATATTAAGTACACTAAAAATTTTAGTGAGTTTTACTAAATTCAATATCAGTCAAATGTTCTACTATAAAAATGTTTTCATTGATTATATATTACCATTTTCAGTGTTTGTCCATATAAAAAATATGCTGTAAATACATACTGCACAGTTTTATCTTTTGTTTGATCATTGCTCATGGAAATGTATATTGAAATTAAAATTTTAATAATCTTTAATTCAGAGAGAAAATATTATTTTTTAAAAGATTGAGAAAATTTTTCCAAATTCAAATATTTTTTAAAATACATTTTTATTTGTAAAAGTTTAAATATTTAATACTTTTAAAGTAAACAAAAATCGATAGGAATATTAAATCTATTTTATGGCAAAATAGACTTCAAAAATAATTCACAACGAATAATTAAATTAAGTTCTATTTACATTTAACGCTTTTTCATATTATTATATTGCCCCAGAGTTTTGGTAATTTCATATAAAACAATACTGAATACAGAGAAGATTGAATGACACTGAAAATAAAATCATCAACAATTGTTATTTGGAAAACACCAAAAGTTGATAGAGCAGGACACAAAATTTGTTGTAGTGAGTGTTTGATTAAAATTTAATTGATAATTTTGGTATCTGCGATATTGTTGACAGTGCATAAAATTTGTAACTAGAATTACGTAATAATGTTTAGTAAAGTTTTTTAAATGTTATTACTTATTATTTTTCACGGACAATTGAATCTTCCTGAAAGAATCAATTTTTGTGAACAAATCTACAATTTTTTAGTTTTTAATAAATAAATGAAATTAATTCAAAAAGTATTCCAATCCAATGTTGTTTTTCAGCCTATTTAAGAATATATTTTTTCATGACAAATTTTTAATAGAATTTTTCTACAATTTTTTTTGAAGTCCATGAGAAATGATATACTTTTAAATTTTTGGCACTAACCACAAACTTTGTTGATTTGTCTAACTCTAAACAATATCAATACCTCGATTCTAATCTTTGTTAGTTTGTGTGCCATACTGATGCTAACTTAAACACATAAGGGTAGAATTACAAATACAAATTTGGAAAAAAATAATAATAATATGTTTTTGTCTCCGAAAGTTTGCTACAAACATTTATTCATTTTACTATTTTGAATTATATTGCTATTTCTAGTTTGAACTACACAACTCGATTCATGCAGAAAAAAAAATAATTATGAGGATCAATGGCAATTATAACTTTTGTAAGTTACTTTTATTGGATAATTTATAAATTTTGATTTTAAATT
Source organism: Leptogaster cylindrica (assembly GCA_963082835.1). Lineage (NCBI taxonomy): Eukaryota > Metazoa > Arthropoda > Insecta > Diptera > Asilidae > Leptogaster > Leptogaster cylindrica. The sequence continues at coordinate 3,263,144 of OY720108.1, read as the reverse complement.
ATTGGATTTATTATAGCTTTTATTTATGAAGAACACTTGGGAAATTAGCAACAATAGAGAGAGAAGTCGGTGGAGAAGAAGTGATTTCTTTCGGATTCTATAAATGGGAATTTTGAGATAATTTCATGATCAAGATCATTGTTATGTCTATATGGTATTCTTAGCAACAAAAGAATAATGCAACGCTCCAGGAATATAAATTACATTCTGAAAGCATAGCAAAACAGTTGGAATATTCAATTAAATCCGCCAGTTTCGATGACAACCATCGATCGAAACTGACCATGTGATCTCGACCTTTAAATATTGCTTATCAGTGAAGGTTAAAGGTGAAATGCTTTAGTTGTTAGTTCCCAGGACTCTACTTGACCTCATTTAGATTTAATTACATTCGTTGTATATATAGCAATTGGTATGGATTCTATTTCTACTCTCATGTATTTGAAACAATGATACACAAATGGGTATTTGTTGTTGTTTAGTTCCCACAGTTTCAATCAAATTTAAGTGATACATTCAAAGTGTACCACTTGCCCCTCCCCCACTGTCTGTGCTAATTAAACACCTCTGTATTGAACTCCTTCAATCGAATTTACGAAATTTACGTCATTTCATTTCTAATCACAAAACAGATGCAGAAATTCGTGGTTTGTGAGTTATCACTGCCAATTACTCGCCGTAGAATTGTTTGAGAGGTCCTTTGTAGAAAGGGATTATATTGCTATCGTTGCAAAGATGGTGGGACTGGGACATAGAACTGGAAATCGAGGCAAGTGAGTATATGGCTTATGTGCAAATCAATCCCATTCAGCGGATGTGAAATATCCTTGTTTGTCCTAGATCCTTTAGCAGTTTAAACTATTCATGGACCCCATGTGGTTTTGTTACATCCATTGAATTCAGTGTAAAGGATATCCTGAAGTTCATTATTGTTAAGATTGCACTCAATGAAGAGGATATATAAATAAAATTTTCTTGGAATTGATGGGAATTGAATAATGAATTTACATCCATGACTTGTTATATGTGAGAAAATGCATTTTTTTTTTACTATTTGTTCATGGTGGGTACTAAACTTTTTTATATGCAAAAAAGCTATAATAAAATTATATTAAAAATTGTTCATCATTACATTGATGTATAGTTTTTTTTACATTTAATCAATGATCCTCACTTGAATATATATCATATTTTTCTTCTACAAATATCTATGAAAATAAATCTTCCACTTTCCATGCATCACAATACAAAAATAAATTGTAATTGATGGAATTTATTCTAGAAAATTATCGTAAGATTATTTAAATATATCTATAGAGTTGGTTTGGTTGTGAATAGGTATCAAAACGTCTTTTAGTTTAATGTGTGATACCAAAATTTTGTTGTGTAGTTTTTTAAGGACTCTAAAAATTCATTCAAACTCTAATATCAAATTTCTGGTTTAGTACAATTTCAAACTAACATATTTCGAGCAACGGTACTTGAAAACGAGTGCATCATTCACATTCGACCGTAAACCTTGCAAAAAAATAATATTGTTTCTTTCTATGGATAAAGAAATAAATCGTTGAAGAAAATTTGTTATTTACAATAAACACGGACAGCTAACGTGCTACAATAAAATAATATGTATATTGGTATAATATATTGGTTTAGTGTTGTGATTTGTATTATGATTTGAGAGTGTGTGTGTATGTGATTTCAGATTTGTAACTTCAGTTTATTTCACTACCTAAAACTGCATGACTTGTACATATTTCAAAAATCAAATAAAAAACACAAAACAGTTCTGCAGTGTTACTGAAATATTTTTTGTTTGAATTTAATATTGTTTTTCAAATGATGTACTTTAGACATAAATATATTTTTGATAAATTACTGTATAAACATTAAAATGATGTAATAGGGATATTTTGGCATATAAATGCGTGTGTGTAGTTGTATGAATGTGGGTATTTTAAAATTGATTCTATTTTTATTTTTATATATGTTTTTATATTTTTTAATTTTTTTTTTTAATTTTTGCAGTACCTCCCAATCTCTTTTCCTGACTTCGTATTCCAGATCCCATTTCTGGCCTTCACATAAATACATACGCTCGAAATATTCTTCACAAATCTCTCGCAAATCGTCTGTAAAACACGAACGGGTAATGTATAAAAGTAAATTGATGAATTTTACTTGTTGTAACTCCATTTTGTAACATTTTAATATTATAAAATTTGTAATGAATACAACAATATTATCGTTTGTCGACATCCATTTAAGAGCTTATCTAGAAGGCACAAAAGAGTAAGGAAAACATTTCAAATACTTTAACTCATTTCTTTACCGTATATCAATTTTGTTTTTATTATTGTTTAAATAAAAAACAAAACGTATAAATATTTTCTATTATCTTTTTTAAAAATTTAGGACATCTGAGCAACGTAATCTAATGTTATGTGTCGAATTAAATTATGTGAATATAAAATAATAATAGTAAAAAGAAAACAATTGTTTTTGTTATTTCGGACAAAAAGCAACATACTTATCTGGAAAATAAAACGGATTAAATAATTTAAAGAATCGCTCTATTCTTCTATTTAGATGTAATATTTTCCTTGTTATCTTAGAACCAGCAAACAGAAATTCTTTCTCAAAATACGAAAAAAAAAATAATTAAGTAAATAAAATTTGTGCAGAAAATGTTTTGTTATTATTCTCACGATTTATTAGAAGTAGAAGAAGATTATGGACAGAGTAAAGAATAAAAATTAAGCTAAAACTATTGACATAAAATATAAAAGCTGCAAAATATAAATAAACTCTAATAGGGTATTTTATCTTCATCTAACACAAAATTCAGACAAATTTGAATGTTTTTTATTTGATTTTATTTTTGGGTTTTGTTTTATTTTTATTTTTTTATTTGGGATTACCTCGTATGCTTTAATTCTATAGGTTCGCTCTAAATCATACTTGTCACTCTCCAAATCATATATCCTTTTCCAATAGATTTTACATATTGTTTGAAGTTCAGCTAAATTCACGTATAGATGTGGTTTTAATTAATTTTCAAATTTTAATTTCATTGTACTTAACAAAATCTTAAGAGGAATGTATTTAAGGGGTATTCACTTATATTTGTCTCTCCAATATTATTTATAAGCTGAGGCTTTATATTTTGGCTCAATACATATTTGGTACATATATACATAACAGTGACAAAAAACATTTCTATATTGTAAAATGTTTTAGTGTTTAGTAGAAGCTTTTTAAGCAAAATAATGTTCGTAGTACCGCAAAATTTGTACCATTTATAATAAAATGTATAATATTACATAAGTATTATACTGTTACGATTTATTTTTTGTTTGTTTTGTTTTTATTTCACTAAATATCTGGGGATGGCTAGTATCTGCTTTTGCTTTAATACAGTTCGACGTTAATGCAGTATCAACGAACTACTTTGTGAAACAATGGAATTTACCCAAAATTTCTAATATACAATGGTAATTACAACAATAGCAATTTGAAATAATTTCTCATGTTTTGTTTTTGCGAGATAATATACTCGTATATAAAATATTGTAACATAAAAATGTATGAAAGTTTTTATGGTTAAACATATTTGAAATGAATAATAAAATTTAATCGGATATTTTTGTTCCAACAAATATGAATCCAATTATATCATTTTACTGTCAATATAATGGTAAAATTATTGTTTATAGCACATCAACGTTGTTATATGAACCATTTAAAATATTTGTTCAACTATTCCACAGATCATTAACAACAATTACGTGTCACTTTTGCAATTGTCATAAATTATAAATAAAATTTTTAATAAAACATTTTATTTCAAAATACTATCGTTGTTTTTATGTTCTTCCGATGAAACTCTACATCGAAGTATAAATTGTTATTGCTCTAAGTAGTTTTATTCAAAAACTAATCTGGAATATTGAAGAGATTAACTGTTTAAATTTTTACATAATATTACAAAAGCAATAAAGTGTTTTAATTATTAAATGATTCAACTTTGATAATTTAATTTATGGGGGAAAAAAATAAAAATAAGTAAATAAAAACGGATTTGATAAAACATTGATAAAAGTCTTGCCTCCATCTCCTTTCGAGCAACTTCTAACTCAACGTCGTACTTTTGACTTTCCACACGACAAATTCTTTCTTGATAATCTCTGCAGATCATTTTAAGTCTCTCTATAAATATAGTTTTCCTTACATATTTAATCGATACATGCCATGTTTGTATATACAAGAATTTTCAAAATGATTAAATCATCATACGTTGATTTTGTGTTGGTATCCAAAGTTCAAAGTGCTTATATTCAGTAAAGAGAATTTCATGAGGTAAAAGATACATATTCGAAAAAAAGAAGAAAAAAACAACAACAACGTGTAGTGCCCAATTTCCAAAAAAAAAAAAAAATAAATTGTGAACTCTTTTTGTGACGTCAAATGTGATTTGTATACATAATTGTGTATATATAGAGTTTTGGTATGTTTTAATAAATATTAATAGCAACTTCATTTACGAACCTTCTTATTGGTTAATAGAAAGTGAAGAGAATTCAAAAAGAAAAAAAAACCTGTTGCTCTTTATTATTAAAACAATGCTCAAAGAAATTTGCTTTTTACTTCGCATTGGTTAACAATTGTTATTTCTTGAAGATGAGCTGAACCTTATTAAAACATGCCAATTATTGTTGCGTGAACGAAGTGCAGCACATTGTTTAAAATTTTCGGAAATATTTAATAATTATCAAGTAAGAAAAAAAAATTAGTAATTATTATTGTAAAGAAACTCTTGGCATAGCCTTTAGAATAATTCTTTTTGAAAGAAATATCAAATAGAAAAATGTATATAATGACAATAAAATTGTATTAATATTATTATCGTCGCGCCCAGCTTTTTAAAAAAATAAAAAAAATATTTAATCCATTGCCTTGAAATAGCACTTATGTATTTTTTAAAAGCAAATATTTCCGCGAAAAAATAAATAATATAATAAACGCATATGTGTTAAAGTGTCAATGAAGTAGTAATATCATTATGCAATTATTTTGCTGGTTTGTGTATTTTTCGTGTACCTCAACATCTTTCCGTTTAACGACGTATTCGAGATCATATTTGTTATCCTCCAATTTAGCAATCCTTGCATGGTGTTCTTTGCAGATGGCTTTAAGTTTTTCTAGAATTTGTTATATAGGATTTTACGTTGAAATTTTATGCTTTCTTTTCTTTGTAAACTTTGAATTTTTTTAAGTTATAGACAATACTTCTTTTTTGTGTATACTTAGAGCTGGATATAATTAAAACTAAGAGATATTAAAATTTATTTTATATATTCATTTGAGCTGTTAAAAACTATTTTGTGAGATTATTTCATACTAAGATAATGATGATTATTAAAAAATTTATAAAAGTTTCACTTGGAAAACAATAAACAAAATTGCTCCTTTTACGAATTTCAAATCAGAATTAACATTTTGAATAGTTTCAATATCAACTTGAATATTTATTAAAAATAAGTTACACTAATAATTTAACTTATAATCAAAAGGAAACTCCGCATATATGTTTTTTTCTTCATAGCGGGAAAACAGTTAACAACTTTATAAATTATTAATTAACAATAAGAATATCTGTCCTTTAAATATTATAATACTTTCACCTTTTTAGGAGCAATTCAGTTAACTATTGGTAGTTTTGTTTAGTTAAAAACAGCTCAAAATTTCCATAAGTTTGTCATTGTATATTCAAATAATAAAAGGATTTAGGAGTGCCCAAAACAAATTACCTTCGCTTGCGTTGTCGATGTCCTTGGGGCTGCCGCACCTCTCCTCAATGATGCGTCTACGTTCAGCTGCTTTGCGTTCCTGTTCTTTCTTCAATTCTTCGGCGGCTTTTTTGCGAAGCAACAACTGTTAAGCAATAATAAAATTATTATCACAATTTAATTAGAATGATATCAAAATGCTCACCCTAAGTTTCTTCTTCCTTTCTGGTGTCATGAAACCCTTCTTTGCCTTTTTGGCCTTGGAGGCTTCCTCCATACGCTTGCGCACCTCAGCACGCTTGCGCTCGATTTCGGCTTGTTTAGCCTTCTTTGCCTATTGATTATAAAAACACGTCAAATATGCACTATTTTCAATTTTCCAAAAACATTCAAACACAATGTGGCTGAATATTTCAAGAAAAACAAATCGTGAAATAATCGTTTTCTTTTTATATAATCACTTAATGAACAACATAATTATTCATATTAAGTGATGATATAAATAAAAGAACAAGATTTGGAAATAATATTTCTTTAAAAAAATTAGAAACATATTCGCATCCCGATAATTATTTCCTCGGAGTGCAGAGATAAGTTTTACCTCCTCGAGTTTCTTTTTCTGGAATAGAAAATAAAAACATTGATATTAGAAACTTAGAAAACAAATAAACATTTTAACATATATGTAGTTCATAAATGAGGATGTTGTTAAATAGTAAGTATTTAATTTTGAGAAGTATAGTATAGCCGAACAGTTTCAGAAAAACCATGAAACTTTTATTAAGATAAAGAACAACACAATCTGACACATGACACGTTAATTATATGATTATTTTTTTCAAATGAAATGAAGATGTAACAAAAGCATGAAGCACAAAACTTACTGCAAGTTTCCACGTTTGATAATAACAGCCAATAAGCCATCATCACTAAAAAATGTTCTAACTAAAGCTGTAAAATGCCGAACTTGTAGGAGGTCATTCTTTCGTGGAAGATTTTCAAAATGCAATTCTTTTTAAACATCTGTCAAAACTTCCAATATTTGCATTGTTTTTGTAATATATACTATTAGCTTGTATTAAGCGAATAAATACTAAATATAAGATTTATTTGAATTTTTCTCTTGAGATAATTTTATTGTTCTTATCATCCGCAATGTGAACAAAACAATACTGCGAAAATAAATTCAAAATTTCGTTATATTCAAACCTATTTGACGATTAAAAAAAATGCGTTGATATTGACCTCTTAAAAGTGTGCATTCAACAAAAAAAATAATTGCCAAAAATAAGTTGTAAAATGATTTGTATCATTTCATTATTACAACAATTTATTTTTGGTTCACTGAACAAACATTCACTTTTTGTGAATTTTTCATAAATAAACTTTAATGTTTCATTTCATATCACTAAAAGTAATAAAATAATTATATACTAAAGCCATTCCGTAAATTTGTTGTTTTTGGCATATTGTAAAAAAAGATTACAATTCAATTGAAAAATATTGATTAAAATATTTATTATTATTTCAATTAAACTTGTGAAAACCAGAGTAAATAAATGACTTAAACAATCCTTACCTTTTATAATAGTCAAAGGCATATTTGTTATACCAACTGTTGAATTTCCATATGTAGCGTTTTTTATTACAGACGATATGCATTTGGTTGATTTTGTCGAAAGTTCGTTGAAAAACAATGGAAATGTAAGAACAATTTATATTAAAATGGAGTTCCGAATTTCTGGTTGTTTTAGTTGATACATACCTCACCTCATCATCAGCCATTGTTGAAATGTGTTAGAGTGAATTAAACCTGCAGAAAATAAAACATAAAATGTGTTATTTGCAATTAGAAGTGTGACTTTCTGTTTATTTTAGATGTAAATTAGTGTCACATATTTTTCATAAATAATTCGTTTTAGTAAGAATATATTTTCTTTTATTTTTATGACGTATAAATTTATTTATTATTGCCGAATATGTGAAACGAATCTTCAAACATTTCTTTTAAAATGTCAATACCAGTTTTTACAACAATATATTTACAGTTAATTTGTGAAATTTTGTAACAAATTAAAAGTATATGAAAAATTAAAATTTTACTGCGATTACAAAGTACAAAAATTGTTGTAAATATTCTGTTTATAAATTTCAGTGGAGGACAATATTTGCGAAGTTTCAGTTACAAAAAGAGAAGATAGATTGAAAGTATAAAACAATATGTTAAATTATTTGAAATAAATTGAATTTTTCAACACTCTCAAATGTTTCTTTTCTCTTCAGATTTTGTGATTATTTTTCACAATTTCACATTATTCTTGTAATTCAAGAGAATAAGAAGCACTTTATCCAATTTCTTTGCAACAACACAATCATCAAAGCACAATATTTTTACAGGTACATGTAATTTATCGAACGCGAAAAATATTCGGCAATTGAATCGCGTAATTTGATATCCATTGTAAAGTAAATCGATTGGAAATTTTCAAACAAATTTCTAAGATTTTTTAAAAGAACAGCACTCGAAGAATATTTTTCGTCATTAAATATTTTTTAAAAATCATTTTATACAATCGAATATTTATTCGGAAATTTGTACATTAAGAACTGAAGAAATAATTATATGTGTTGGATTCCAGCTTAATTTAGCATTGACTTTAAGATATTGAAATATTCTAGATGTATGTATCTATAAATAGTTCAAGAGAAGACCATTTGCTAATATTCTTCGTCTTGATTGGATAAAGTGCTTTTAGTATACATTTACAGTCAAATAAAGGAGTTAATATGAGAAAAGTGTATAAATGTTTGTTAATAGAATTATATGTAACAATTTTAATACAAGAATTCATTTTTGAGTATTACAAAATATTTTTGAAATTTAGTTAATGTTGAAAAAAAATTTATTTGTTTAGTTTTTGCCTTTTTAATTTATTATTTAATAGAACAAGAAAAAAGAGGAATATAATGTAGGCGATGAAACTCAGTCCGTTCTAAAAATGGATTCTTCCATCAAACCAATACTAATTCATATTAAATATTTTCGACCAATTTTGGTTACGCATAATGTTCTAACAAATCCTCAATTTGAAACATAAGCGATTGGCAAAAAACCAAATCGATTTAAATTCCTTCGGCAATCTTTCATGCTTTATAAACATTTTCAGAACACAAATTAGAACTTCACTTCAGGTGACACGAGAAAATGTTCTTGGTATAAGTTAAGTACTTGATCTAATTAACAACATGAACAAACCGCTACTGTTGAAATATGTGGAACACAGTTGACTCACTAAACAAGGACTAAAAATTATAAAATTTCAAAAATATTTTTATGAAAAATTCAACAAGAATTGGAAAATTGCCAGATATTGTTTTTGATTTTCTTTACAAGGACAAAGCGTATACAAATGATTTATTTATAATACGTGTAGAAGACAAGTTCTATACAATTTTAATTAGTTTATCACAAGTACATCTCGTTACGATAATAAAAATAATTGCATATGTATATTTAAAAACAATTTGTATGCTGAACTCCAATAAAAAATATCGAAATTATTCATCACATAAAAAGTCCTTTTGTTATTTATAACTCTCAACCAAAAACACAGACCGTTTTGAATTTCTAAATATCGTCATCCACAGAAATAGATTCGAAATAGGCATCGCTCTCCTTAAATTTCTTCATTTATTTTTAGAATTGAGCGAATTTTGTTCTGTTATTTCCAACACAGACTTTTCGAAAAAAGATCTGATTTCGAAATTCCACCCAAAAAAAAAAAAAATTGTTTTTTCCTCCAAAGTTGCATAATGCGGCGATTTTCAAAAAATTCTACACAAAATCCTTAAGGAAAATTTATTCACTTTTGGAATTGTCGATCACTTTGAGTTAGACTTCTGCCACTAGTTACTGTTATTATTACTATTTTGCCTTTCGTGAACTTTTCAAAATGTTTCTTTTTACTCACAAATTCCACTTTTATCTAACCCTTTAGACTCACCTCAAGAAATAATTTAAAGGAATAACAATAAACGCGCAATCGGACTCAATTTGCAGACTGAGCGGTCCGACGAGTTACGGCTGACTGTTCTAAGAGCGATCGTCCGTGTTCGCAGGAAAATGATCGGCGTCAACGCAACCGGGAAGAGCTAAAAATGGACCGCACCGAAATAGCAATACGTGAAAGCGGAGAACTTTTGCGGGTGGATATTTGGAAAAAATGTATGTTAGCAGGATATAATTTTGTCAGAAAAATATTTAAACAAAAAAATAGATATCTTCACTTATGATCGCGGTGTTCAGCTCTCCTCCGTGCGGCAGTGGTTGTTTCCAGATCGCCTAGAAACCACACCCAAAATAAAAACACTGTATTTCAATTGAAGCAAAGTTTTTGACGACACCAAAATAATATTGTAGAAACACAAAATTTTTTTCCCGATATTTTTGTTTCTTTGTTTCTGTCGTTTATATTATGCAAATATATTTTTTTGGTTACTTGATGCCAAAAATCCACTCGAATTACAAATCCTTCGTTTTGAATCGAGATCTGTTGTTGCAGCGGCGGTTGATCGTTTTGAAATTGCTTTAATTTGACACATTTAAGAATTATAATTTTACTCATAATATTTAAAATAGATTCCTAATAAAACAATCGAGTTAGTTTTTATTTTACCTAAGCCTACTAGCCTCATTAAATTGTGATTACATAAACGTTGAAAGTTTGTTTATAACATTTCTAAAAACCTAGTTTTTGGGTTTTATTATAAAAAAAGAATGCTTGTTTACATAATTTTGTAGCAAATTCTTTAAGCGAAATGAATATAAGATAGATTACGGAAATGAAGTTGCGAAATTCAATCTTTTACTTTTAGAAAAGTAAAATAAAAGTAAATAACTAATTAATACAATAAACAAAAGAAATTCTCGTTAATACTTAAAAATTTCTAGACTTAAAACTTTATTAAATAAATTTTTAATTAAATAAATGTGTTTTTTTATCGGTGTATTAATACAATAAATGTAGACATGTAGATACTAGATCGGAACAAATGTAATCGTCTAATATTCAATTTGTTAATATTTTTTAAAATGAAATCGAGGAGACAAATTTAAAATTTTAAATGCTTTGCAAAATGTTTCATATAAAATATTTTGTTAAATATTAATTCATTTATTAATGTTGTTTTTGAATATATTATAGAAAAGAAGCCAAATCAATTTTGATGTAGTACTGAAGATTTGGTTTGTGTATAATTATATTTATATACATAAGACTTTACCTATAAAATACGTAAAACCAACAATGAAAATAAAAAAAATCATACAAAAAAAAAAAAAAATGATTTTCATAGTAAAATAAGAAATCTCTGCGCCACAAGTTATTAAAAACGCCTGCAAAAAAAAAATTCGAAATCGTACAAAAATATCTCAGGACATACACATAACAAATTCCAATGAGTATTTGTAAAACTATTAAAATATATAAAGTGAGTCTTATATGGCAACACTAAGATGATGTTGCTCAATTTTTTTTTACCTTCGAACTTAAACCTATATCACAGGCAATATCTGGCTGTGCCTACATTATACTTTTAAAGAAGTATCATTGTTCCAAATTTCAACCCTTTATCTAAAAATGTTCTTGAGGTATTTACTGCACGATGAGTTGGGCATTACAAACAGACAGACATTCATAAACAGGTTTCTATACATTTCTTTCTTTTCAGGTGTTGCAAATGCTGGATCAAATTTTATGTATTATTCTATTATACATATAGAAATATACATCGTTACAAAATATATTTGTATTGTTAATGTCCAATTATATTCTTATTCAAATTCTACAGAACATACAAAAAGATCAAATAATAGAAAAAACAAGTACCTATTATTGAAAATTAATCCCAGATGCGAAACGCGACTCAAAAATTTTTTATGAATAAAACTATTATATAATGCAACAAAATAATTTTTTTTTTGTCAAGTTGAAATAATTTCGGTTTGAAACCGTTCACCGTTGCAACAAATGTATTCAAAATCATGTTATTTAGATGCAAATACTTTTAAATTAGTTTTCTCTTTTGCATTTGAAGTGAAATGTGTTTATAATCAAATAAATTCTGAAATTTACGTTTGTCTTTCGTCGTCCTTCCAGATTGTTGCGTGCATATTTGCATCCTGCAGAGCTGATTTGAAATGTATTAAGCTACTGAATTCTCTGGGGATTGCAAATTGCACAAATAAACTGTCGATAGTTTTGATATTGAATCAATCCCAATTCTTCCCCTTTTTTCAAAGTTTATCACAAACACATACTATCCAAGGACTGAGTGTGACTGCGAATTGAGAATGATGATTTTACGCATTTCAGAAACTAATTCGCATGTGGCTAACTGAGAAATTCGTGCTGCAATTGAAACTGGAGGCCAACAATCTGTAAACATATATTACCTATTCGTTTATTATTTTTTTGCATCTATTTTTAAAGATCGAACTTGAAGCGCAACGATATGGAAACTGTTCACATCGGTGTATCCTAATATCGGGCTCTTCGCCAACCATATTTATTAAAAGCGAGCACTTCACTCGTTTTAACATTTTCAGTCCACAGAAACATTTTTCTCAGATTAGTACATCAACATATTTTCGAATTAATTTGCAAACGAAGAGATTACGAATATTTACGAAAAATGCAAAAACATAATGGACAAGAAAATAGATAAATGCGCCTGCACATTTTTAAACAAACTCTGAACTATTTTCCATTTTAACACATTTTTAAGCTCCTGTCGCTCCTCGTCCTTGTAATGGACGTGATCTAGAATTTCTGTCCGATAATTATTTTTGAAATGATTAAATGTTACTGTTCTTATCAATTTTTTTTTTCTCTCGAGAAAATACTCAGTTATTTGTTTCATCTGTTTCAATTAGAGTTTCCCGAGAAAAATTCTGATGGCCGAAGTACGAATTTTAAGTGAATTGTTTGATTGTTAATCCGAAACCACTTTACAATGTATTTGTTTTTGTTTACAAAAACTGCATTTATCAGATGCTGGTAAAAACGTATTAAATAGAATGTTGCATCACTCAATTGAAAAATTTTAAATCCTTTGAAGGCCAAAATAAACTTTTCAGTTGTATTTCCCATATTGCAACATGTTCAATATGTTTGAAAAAAAGTTCATCAGTTCAACTATATCAACAGAAGTTGTTCACATTTAGAATCACGATTAGAATCAGTTTTTGAAAATATATTTAATTAAATGCAAAAATCCGAAGCTATAAACTTTCTTTAATAGACTCTTGTATTTAAATCGCTTCATTGTAATCAAAATCGGAAAAAAAATGTTCAACATTAATTAATTGAAAAAAGTAATTAATTGATTTATTGATAGTAAGCCTTATTGTCCTTATAAAGAATTTATACGTTTGAATAATTAAAAAAAAAGCAGAATTATTTTAGTGGAAGGTAAAATTTAAGTTTGACTTCATTGAAAAAATCGAACATCACGAAACTGTTCAAGATAAATAAAAAAGAAGAAATTGCACTCTTAATTAATATTCAGAAAATTAACTTTCGAAGTAGTTAATTTTTGATTGATTCAGTCAAGTTTAGCCATGATCCAGAATCTACTAAATAAAAAAAGCCTCATTATGCAAAATCAAGTGAAAAACTTCCTCCAGGATTCTATTTGTTGAATAGCAATTTACAAATTTATAAGCGCAAGCAGTAAACTAAGCTATGATGCACAATTGTGGTGAAAATCCATCAATTACTTTCCGGAAAAGTTGGCCTCTAATTACGAGCTGTTCACATGAACGATGAAAACTTCTTGAGGGGTATGACAGAGACTGAGGTAGGAGGAGGCGCATCGGACGATGTTCAGCGTTCGCAAGGTCAAGTCAAATGACTTAAAAACATTTAATCATTTTGAATAATTGCTGTCAAAAGGCCTAATAAATGCAATAGAAAATGAGAAATTCAGTCCAATGAATTTGTTCCACATAGGACATCATGAAAACAATTATTTTTCTCAATTTACAGTGCAAAATTTTTTTTTAAAAAAAAAGCTTAAATAATTTATAAAGAATTTAATATTTTAATTAAATAATTTAATGTTTCCACAAAAATATTGATGAATATTAAGGACCCCCACTGGAAGGACAGAATTTCAATACTCTAACATCTTATGAAAAATTTCAATTTTTTGAATTTCAAATTTAGTTTTAACTAATTTGTTCCTATTTTCGAGACTCGAAGCACATAAACCTGGCAAAAGTCTATAAATATGTGAATGTTACTGGCAGCAGATGAAAATTCAGAATCTTCAACAATGACGTTCATTTGACGATTGCGTGAAACGATTAAAATAACAAATTGCATTAAAAATACGCCGGGCATATCATATTCATTCAGTGGATTAATTCAGTCAGTTGCATTGTCGTGCGTTGGTCTGTGGCTCACATCAATTCAATTACTAATAATTAAATCAAAGGCGTCAATTATGCTTGGAGTTGGAGCTTGGCAAAAATTCGGTGAAATCGGATCCGAGAGATTTGATATGCATTGTTATACGAAATGGAACGATAGATACGAGTATAAGAAAATTGAATCTTGCAATCGCATCGCACAATACAATCTGCACGTTATAGCAAAACTTTATCTAACGAACCTGTCAAGGAATTAAGATAGAATACGTTCGTTCGTTCGGTGGAAAAGCACACAAACAGGGGGAACTCCCGGTATTCGTGCATTGCTACGATGAACAAATTTTTGATGCAACAAATATAATAATAGTGGTCGAGGTACTGTTCTTGAGCGCCATAACTGTATTTGTAACCGTATTCGAAGTGGAATGAAGGGGGTTGCTGACAGGAATTAAAGGGATGATTTCAACAATTTAAATTTTGGATCTAACATTCCTCAGTCACAAATCTAATACAAAACACAATTTTCTTATTCCGAATATGCAATCAAATTTCGTCTATTTTTATCGTTTTGCATGCGTAGTGAAAGATAAATGCTATTTTTACCCAGAATTGAACTCACAAATCTTTGAAAAAGCGCGACGGATCCGCGGGGTGTCTTAAATATACCCTCCACAAGGAGGTCACTCTCGCCTAATGTTGTCCGAGACGAATCGAGATTGCGGCTGGGGAGAAAACATTTCACAAGAAAACTTTTGCATTAATTTTTGCAATAATTGTGTTTTTATGTTGCACATATCATGGACAATGAGCAAACAACATTTCTCATTATCTTCACTGACCTCTTGCGGGGTTAACCGTGCCACAGTTTCCCGTATACTTTTGAATATATCTCACAAATGACGTCATTCGGTAAGTACTGGCACAATACAACGATAACGTCATTTGCAGGGGAGAATTTTTTGGGGGTTTTTGGGTGTAGCACCACTTTTGGCTGGTGCTGAGCCCATTCGAGGACATTCTAAAGGAGAACTCAGCGAGGTGATGGTATTTTGTGAATGTTTGGTCTTGTTTCTTTTCTTTTACATTTATTTTGTAGATTCTGGGGAATCCAAACTGAGGGTGTTTCGAGATTGCTCTGTCTTTATTCCTGTTGGCAATGACAAAACTGGGTCACACACACTTGGGAATTTGGCGGTAGCCAAGTAAACGCAGTGATTTTTCAATGAACGAATCGGAAGAAATGAATGATGCTCTAGTGTTATGGTCGAAGCCGATGATTTTGGGGCTTGAATGGCATGAGCAGGTACAATCGAAAGGTCGCCAGAACTCTTGGATGAAGATGAACTACAATTTTCTTACATTTGTTGAGTATTTAACCTTTTCGAAATTATACTACATCATGTTTGCACTGTATGTCTTTTTGGAAATAATTCAACGAGACATGATTTTACTTGTATAACAATTTAAATGTTTATTGTTAGAAGCAAAGATTTCTTGTAAAATTTCCAGAATAGTGAAACAATAAAATATTAAAGTAGGTACTAATTTCTGAATTGTTTTCATTTTTACAAAAATAAAAAAATGCTTTATAAAGTTAATAAGTAAAAAGATATAAAAGTGATTAAAAGGAATATAAAATTCTAAGAAAAATGAAGAGAATCATGTTCAATATAATCCTAGAAAATTGTGTAAATTAAATTGACTAATATCCTTTCAGTCAATTTTGCTTGCATTTACGTTGGACAAATTGCAGTCTGCAGAATTCATAAAAGGATGCCCTAAACCAATCTTCCTGCAATTTTTTCCATTTTTTAACATCATTAAATTTTTTTCCTGCACTTACTGTCTGTGCTTCAGCATTAGTCCTCCTCTTGTATATAGTCCTTCATTAGCCAACACAAAGGAAAAATATTATTCCAATATTGAGTCACGTTTTGTCGTTCGAAAACGATCAATACTTTTATAATACTTGTTACATGATGTATCTGAGTGGCTTTTAGTGCCATAATTCAATCTTTCTCATCCGTCTAGTATATTTGCCATCGCAACCTATCAAAAATTGGGTTCAATTATTTTCAGTTAGTTAATGCAGTCACAAGCCTCGGCTCCAGAAATAAAACCTCCCGGCGGACCCTTTCAATTTAAACTTCCTCATTATTTTGTATTTTGCATTCTCCATCAATGGAGACCGTACACAAATGCAATCTCGTGCTTGAAAATTCCCATACCTTTTAAAGTTTGACAAATACTTTGTTATTGTTCAATTTTTTCAAATAAATTTTTAATAACAAATATATTTTATTTCATTCAATATTTTCAAATAAACTGAAGGGAAAACAATTTAAAAATGTTTGCTTACAAATGTGCAGAAAAAAATAAGATTAAACAATATAATTGTTGTTAATATTCTCGTAGAAGTAGATCCTCTTTTCAAGTTGACTTTTCCTTTAACGTTTCAACAAATTAAAAATTTTTAAATTAGAAAATGATTTGCGTAATCAATTTTGGAATTTTGATGTTGAAAAATCGAAAATTAGTTCAATTCGAAAAAAACCGCAATTTTAAATCATATAAGTTTTTATTACCGAAAACTTTTGGAAGCACATTATTGACATTATCACTTGAATGTATTCGCTAATGTGTCGAATAATTACCAAGGTAAACATTTTCGAAAAGTAAACTAATTAATATTGACTCAATAGCGCAGTTAAACTTCTTACTCTCATCGAGACTAATTAGATGTCCAGGCAAACATTTTTCCTATCTGTCCATTTTAAAGTTTATAATTTCCTCAACAAACTTTAAAATATGTTTAACTTGTCAAAAACTTTTATTTTAATTACAGTTTCATGAAGAGCACCAAATAAATATAATGTGTGAAACAGTGAGTTTTGTAGTTCCTTATAATATTTTCACGTTCCCACACTTACCACGATGTTTTAGTGGTAGTAAGATATTTTTTTATTGCTCTCATAAAATGTTCACTTGCAGTTAAGGAAAAGTGTTGTAAAATCATGAAGGAGAACAGATTTAGCAACAGTCAACTAAACAGTTCCGCACTTAAATTTTGTTGCCTCCATTATGATTATATAATAATTTTAAAATAGTTAAACATGGAAGTCATGATGTTTAGAAAGCAATAATAATAAAATAACATTGTGCACACTAAAGTAAATATTTGGTGTATATCGAAATATTGTTTATTAATTATTATCGTCTAATGAAATAACTTCGTTCGAATATAATGACACACCCTAAAATGCACTTTTTTGTTTATTAAGGACTGTCCTCATCTGAAACAACATTTGCAGATTTTGCACTTAAGAAATTAGTAAGAAGTCATGTTAATTTGGTAATCATTAATTTTATTTAATTTAATTTGTAGTGATTTCTGACTTTGATTTTGTAGTTTTTATAAATAATTAACGTAAAAGTTTTATAGCAATCAGAACAAAATCATGGAGTGAATGCTGTTCAACAGTTTCTTTTAAAGAAAAAGGTTTCACAAATCACAGCAATAATAATACAAAGAAATATTTATTTTCGAAATTGAAAACATTTCTTAAGTTAAATTAAGAATTGTTTCGCATTGCAAATAGTCGCATCAATCACAATTCCAGGTAACAACAATAGATAAATGAAATACAAGTAATGGTAAGCTGCCGTTTTTTGATTGGTTAGTGATGTACCTATGTATTGGATGAAGGTGATTTAATTAAGAATGCAAATAATGAGACTACCAGCCCTAATGACGTCACACAGGGAATCGAACCAATAAGGAGCCGCTATTGGTTATAAACTGGATGAAGAAGGAATCCAGGAGTTGACGTGCTGAAATTGTGGGATATGCAATTGTTGTTATTATATACAAAGCAGGCATCAATCCTCTACACTCCATGGAATTCCTGTGCTTTATATATTCACCTTTCATTTACATTGATGATAAAATATTTTTCAGTGTTGATGCACAAAACCTTAACACCCCCTTTTTGTGGACGTCACCGAGGTCCCTATGATGGAGCCGGGATTTCCACGCATTACTTCATTCCGCTATCCCGATTGCCTGACAACTCAATGACCTAGTGTATTTTAACCTGCTTTCGGTCTTTCTAATGTACCAACATTGCACATAGTGTGGCAGTATGTGTGTGTGTGTGTATGGCGGTTAATTCACGACATGCATTTTCTTAGCAATGAATGACGTAAATTCGCATCCTTGCCCCTTATAGTTAGCGCTAGACTTGTAGAGCAATGATTTAACTAGAAATAACTTGGTTTCTTTTTCTTTATTAACAACTATGAAACAATTATAAAAGTAACCGTTCCTAAAATAAACACACCCATACTTGAACGTTTTTAATTTTTACTTTAAATCAAATTTTCCGAGCAATATTAGCTTCTTTATTACAATTCATTTCGGAACCCATTATAATTTTTTTCTAATTTTATCACAAAAGAAAAATATCGCATTTTTGCGCCTTTCTCAATACCTAAATCATTATCCCGAATCATTGCAATGACGTCATTGCCCGCCAACCAATCAGATTTTAGTTTCATTGAGAAAATATATGTATCCAAAGCAAACGAGAGCGCCTGTTCAACAATTCGGTCAGCATCATCAGCGTAGGATAGAGTTGGCATCCATATAGCCAGACAAGAAGGTTAAAAGCAGAAGAAAAATATTCATTCAAAACTCACACAGTTCTGTGAATTGAATTCATACGAAAGTTGACTGAAAGTGCCTAGTCCTTGTTTCGTGTCCGTGTGGATATCCTGCCTGCCCATGTAGAGAAAACGCCATGATGTACCCAAAACGAACTTAACGTCTTTGATCGAGAAACGTTAAGGTTTCAGTTCTGTTTTCGTATCTGAACGAAAAGGTCCTCTGGAGCTGAAGCTGCTTCCTCAAGAAGTAAACCGACTTTGGTTCCACCATCACTCACTTAAACCAAAAATCATAAGACAGTACTTCAATTTATTTTGAAAATTATAAGTAACTTAAATTCAAATTCAAAGTTAATCGAAGTCCCTTCAGGAAAATTTTTCAGTTTTCAGTGAACAGTGATTGAATAATTTGTTTGAATTTTTTTAAAACTAATCAGAGAATGAAGTCTGTAATTTTTTAAAAATGTAAGCTGATTTTTAAATTTCAAATTACTTTCGGTTACTTTTTAAAGTTAATGCTGCATTCACTCTGCAGCGCTAACGTCAAAAAATAACCTGTCGCGTATTTCTCAGGGTCCTTTGTCTTTAATTCTACAGTGTATCAAGTGCGGGAAATTCAAAAAGTAAACAAAATTATACAAGAAAACAGGAAGGTAAGCACTTTATTTATCTCTATTGCAACTTATTTTCATTTTATTTGCATCCCCTTATAATCCAAAGCAGCGGGAAGGTAAATTTTGAATAAATTTATAAATTTTCACAATATTTAAATTTGTTTTAATATTGAAAAAAAATATTTTAACAAAACTTTGAAGGACAGTGAATTAGATAAAATCTTTAGTAATTCAATGGTTTTGATATTCTTTAATAAATTTTTAGTCAGATTTCTGGCCCGTGAAAATTCCGCTATTTGTGTACTGTGAAATTTCAATAATTTTATTTACATTGTCCGGTAAATTGTTTCTTTAATAAATAAATTTGTTTTTCCGGTAATGTAATTGTGATTTTCTGTGAATTTTCGAGTAAATTTTTGTTTATTTTTGATTCAGTTTATGAATATGAAATTAAGAAGGATTTTATCGAGACAGTTCATTCAAATGTGAACCTTGCTTTAAATTTAAATGTCAAATTAAAGGTATCGAGCTTTTAAAAATAATTTCTTATTGACAAAATGTGTGGATTAAAAAAAATTTAAAGCATAATATTTTTAAAGTGTAAAATTTAAAACATGTAAAAATATAGAAAATTGTCCCTTGGTAAACATTTTAGAAGAAACAAATTGTTAAAGATTGCTAAAATGCAATAATTAAAAAAACATTACTTGAAATTAATTGTAATTTTTTAAACTAGACTCCAAACACTAGTTTACCTCTATCAACGACATTTTAATGCCTAATGAAAATGTTTTTCAATATAGAGTTAATCGAAATATCATCTTCTTCATTTGTATCTATTTTCCTTTTGCAGAATTTCGCTTTGGGTCAGCTTTTCCTTTGGGCAAGATGACTTCCAACAATGCCTTCTGTTTGAAATATCAGTGAAAGTAATTTTCATAGTATGGTAAGTCGAAATATTTAAATATTTTTGTACTATATAGTAAACCAGATTTTCTTCATTGATTTTGGATTTTATCGCCTGACAATGAGAATAAATTTAATAAAATCAAAACTGTTTCTTAATATAATTTATTTTAATTTCTGAGGAAAACAAAGTTCCTGCAATTCATTTTCACATGTATTTAAAATTGTTCTCAAATTAAAAAATAGCTTAAATGGAGATAATTTATACTTGCCATGTCCCGATTGTTTTAATAAAAACATCGCTGGTGGTCATTCATTTAATTATGGTTCCAAATTCATTTTGTCTGTTTACATTCAACTTGTTGCAATAATTGTTATTAAAATGTTTGCCGACTCCTTGAAGGAAATAAAATTTCTTGCAATATTAGTATTTCTTATAAACATTAAGTATTTCATTTTGTTTGATTACTAATTTTTCATACTCTTCAACAAATTTATTAATTATATAATTTTACATTTCTGAAATTGTCAAGTTAATTTGGAACAAAAAAGTTTAAATTTAACTGAATTATTTATTTATTACGAATTTAACTTAATTATTTATTATATTTAATTTAATTATTTATTTATTACAAATAGTAATTTTGTAACTTTTAAATTTACTTTTGATTAATAGAGAAGTATTTGAAGGAAAATATTATTAATATCCACCGTCTTGTCATTTTTAAAATGAAAATATATTACAATTTTTGGGAAACTAACGGCAATTCTAAGGAATTTCAATTGTGAAAAATCCATAAACTATGTACATATATGACAATAGGTAGAAATAATTGAATTCGTAGAATTTTTGGCATTTTGTTCGCTTCTCAGAAATATTTTAATATAATTCTTCCGGATAAGTAAAAATGGATTTTGAGTTAAATTTTAAAAAGCTTCTTTTTAATGTCTGTTCCTCATAATAGTATTCCGCAAATGTTGGTGATTAATTGTTAATTTAAAAATCTCACAAAATCAGTGCCATACAAATATTTACAAGGCATAAGTAAATCAATTTAATTTATGAAAAGTATCGGAACGTAACATGGCGATGGGGGTCTGGTAATTTATATTTACTTTGCTTTTCCTGTTACTTTCCAATGTCAAGTTAATTACTTCAGGTCCGTGCACCATAAAACATGAGAGATTTGCTTTGGTCTAAATTTTAAAAGCCAACTAATTTCATGTTGTAAGCCACATTGTAATAACTTTAGCAGAAAATTATTTTGCCAGCATAGCGTCTGTTATGTTTGTACATATAGAAATTATGGTGTACGTGCTCCAGGCAAATAGGACATTTACCCTGTTGACGTCATTGCTTAACCGCCGTTGATCCACTAACCTAAAACCCCCGGCCTACATTTGGTTAGTGTCGGTGCATGTGATGACAGGCAAAAAGTCCTTGGAATGGCGTCCGTGTGCGAACTTTAAATACCGACAAACTTGAAAAGAGGGTAGTCCTCTAAAAATAGAATCAACGTTTCTCTATAAATAAATTGGGTGTTCTTGTATACGCCTTTCATTACAGTTTTTGTCCATTCGCACAAAAGGGGTCCAGATCATGTAGAGAGCCTTCCAGAGATTCTGCTGAATCACGCCTTAACAAAGTTATCCCTAGACCTTCCGAAACCCCACCGATTGTTTGGAACGCTTAACAGTAGGGAACCGTGCAAATTCGAAGGGCCCCGTTCCACAGCTAAAAATATCTTCCAGCAGGGTTGGTGGGTTGGGGTTGATTCTAAATATAGAATTTTCTTTACGTGCTAATTTTTCACATCCTCCTAGAGAAGGGAGCACTGCAAAGGGATCGGTGTATATATAGGCAAATGGTTCTCTGCGAAATTGTTACCTCTTCTTGGTGGTGGAGTTTCTGGGACCATGAACGGTATTTTCTCTGAGAAATGTGACGTGGTATACAGAACTAAAGGGAAATGCTGTGACGAACTAAAGTCGGGTTGTTATGATTCTGCGACTACCTAATTTCGCCACTGTGTTAGTAGGTCACTGGAGTAAGCCCCACTCCGCTCATTTATGAATGACTCATTCACTGACATGATGCCGCAATTCTACCACAACTAAATTTTGGAGCATCTCATTCATTCATTTTACGTCACGTACTCCAGTGGCGTAACACACTGCTCCAAATAATTTTGGGCAAGCATCCTGAGAAAATAGCATTATGTTCCACTCAAAAGTCGCGCATTTGCCGCTGACTGGAATGTGGACTGTGGTCTGTGGATGGCAACAAGTTCCACATCTTTGTACCCATAAATGCAGGATCCTAGAAATGAACGAACACTCCATGACGTCACATTATTCTGACGACATAACTGGTGCACTGATCTGTATAAACGTCACCGTTTTTAGGAAAGCTTTCAGATGACTTTTTGGAACAATGTCACCGATAGAACTACCGGTAATAAAAACAGCATTTCAAGAGCCAATTAAACTACTTCGTTTGATGTTCCGTTATTAAGTTCTTCCCCTTTTGCTTTGGTACATCAAAAACGTAATTTCGACTCATCTTTATAAACTTCCATTATTTGTTCCGACGTTTTGGAAAATATGATGCAGCTTTTCAATTTAATAATTGGAAGCTGCTCCGGAAAATATTGTAGATGCCGGAGATTGTTGCACATTTTCCGGAAAGTAACTTCTTGAAGATAAATTAAGTACGACAAAAGCTCTATCAAGAAGTAATAAATTATGGCTTCCATTTTGCGAAAGTACTTCAATTGTAGATGTTTCAATCAGATTCGCTTGAATAGATTCAATTTCACTATTGTTGTTGGGAATTCGGTTTCTTGGATTTCAAACGTTTGTAGATACGATGCGAAAGAAATCTTCGTAGTGAATTATTTCTTTTTATTATGGAGGAACTTCTCTGGTTTGGCATTCTGAAATATTATTGCGGGACGTACTTTTTATTAAATTCTCTGAAACGGCATTTGTTTGTGGTTGTTCAGTTTAAGTTGTATGTTTTGTATACAAAAAGGTGCGTAAGTATGTATGTAAGTAATAGAAAATATAATTTTATGTGCTTTTGTAAATTTATTAGCGAAACAGTTTTATGTTGTCATAACTGCACCACTTTTTCGAAATGCAATGATTTTTCAATATTGTTAATATTTAAACTTTATTGTTGTAGTTGTTCAACATATTTACCTACCAGTAAATATAAAGGGCAAAGGTTTCATAATATAAATAGTGGAATTTTTTCAAATCAATTTATTCCGTATTCAATTCAAAGTTTTTATTGAAATTACCATGCAAAATTAACAAAATTTTTGTCCAGCAATTCCAACGTATACTAAAAGTTTCAAAACTTCTAAAACAGAGAGAAATATAAAACGAATTACACAATTAAAATCTTATTACTATATGATATTTTCTGAAATTAATGTTGCCATTTGACTGGGAATATTATTTAACACAAATAAAATAGCATCCATAAAATTTTATTTGTAATTTCAAATGACAAGTTGAAGTTATTGTTGTAACAAAATGTATTTCAATTTAAGGGAAGGGAATTAGGTCAAATGAAGCTTTTTCCTGTGAAACTTTTTCAAATTTCCGGCAGGTAAATGCCTGAGATGGAACAAATCAAGCTCAGGAGTCAGGATGTAACTAGTTTGTGTACAATCATGTACGAAAATTTGAACTCGAATTAAACACCATAATTACTTGTTTATTTCCTGTTTTACAATAACAAATGATAAACGTTATAAACTTGAAGCTATTTTAATAAGTAGAAAGTGTTCGCTTTTTTAAAACTTTTGGATAAAATACCTTTTTCCTATTCCTGGAAAGAAAGCATATAATAATGTTCGATTTACAAATATTCAGTTATAAGTACTCAAACAACATTTTATCTTATCAAATGTGGATATTGTTGAAATTTATGAAACAATCAACTACTCCGGATATCCAGTTTCTTATGAAATGGTTTCATTGATCATCGTCCGATGCGCCTCCTCCTACCTCAGTCTCTGTCATACCCCTCAAGAAGTTTTCATCGTTCATGTGAACACCTCGTAATTAGAGGCCAACTTTTCCGGAAAGTAATTGATAGATTTCCACCTCAATTGTGCATCATAGCTCAGTTTACTGCTTTCGGTTAATTTTTAAATTGCTATTCAACAAATAGAATCCTGAAGAAGTTTTTCACTTGACTTTGCTAATGCGGCTTGTTTTATTTTGTAGACGGACAACATCATCAACCACTTTGAAAGTTAAATTTACGAAAAATAATTAATAAATGCGATTTCAAATATTTCGTGAATGTGAAATATTTCAGGAATTGTTCTGAGTATTCTCACTCAAATAAATAAAATATTATAAATATTTGCATTGTGTTCTTAACAATAACTAAATGCAGATTACGAAACAGCTGCTGGCAAATGGTTGTTAAATTAATTTTAGGGTTAGGGTGAATTTTTGAAAATTCAATGTAAATTATTGTGATAGTTTCAGGCTCTTGAAACTACAAAATCAATACCAACAATCTTGGGGTATTCCATATAATGCAAATTATGGCAACATTGAAGTGTCCTCAAGACATTTAAATTGTATTTGAAATTTCTCTCATTGTATCCATTATAATTAATTTTTACATTCAATGTAAAATAAAATTGTTACTAACAAAAATACATAGATTTCAATTCTCCTATTTTTCTCGAACCAAAAGCAAAGAGGTAGTTTCTGCAGTTGACAAGGAAGAAAACCGTTTGCGAACTACAAGCAATGCGTGCACTTATCTATTCAGGTGGCTGTAATGGACTCCCTGGGTACTAATCCTTAGTTTAAGTTACCTCCGTAGTGTGAGCCCTGCCTTAGGCAGTTTTATCACTAACTTTGCAATACTTTTGTTTTTCGATTCCCATTCCCCGCCACTCTGAAATGTTTCCTTATTCTTTCACTGATTACCTGAGACTGGACGTTCGCCAAATGAGGTAGGTCATGCTGCACACCCTCCACTCAAACAGATTTAAATTTGATAGGGAAGCCCCATCGGTGTCAAGAATTTAGAATTTGAAGCGAAACAGCAAAATACCGGGGATGTGCTTAAATTGGTTATGTCACTTGAGGATATCATATGGATGCGGGGCTGGAGTGTTTGCAACCCCTCGTGACAATATGGCAAGCGCCACTCTGCCTAATCTTTTGCCATTGTGTTCAATAATTAAATTACACTTTAGTCCAGTGTCACTTCTTCGGTGTCACATGAAAAGTTTAATTGGGAGTAGGGGGGTGTCGAAATTTTCTAGGATCCCCAGAAATACAGACACATGAAAATGTGATGCAGGGTGATCGTCCCCTTTCTAGATGCATTTTACCACTTTCAATACCTTGCTGTCGATTTCCGCTCTGATTATTATTCATCTGTTGTTGTTGTTTTACGTTTTCGTTATTAAGGGAAAAAAAAGGGTAATAATAATGCACGTGGATGCCATATAAGTGCTCTCCGTAAGCTCCTCGTATTGCAATGGGGAGGCTTTCCATTGGAAGTTTTCTGGTGTATTGCACTTTTTCGTTTCGAAGTGGTATTTATCGAAAATCATTAGATGTCGTATTGGTCAAATATTTCTTCTATTGGTTTCGCTGGATGTCTGCAGTTTCCCCGAAGCCATTTTCTTCATTGTGAATACGTGTTACACAACCCTTTCACCTGATGTGTCTCGTTTTAAACACAGAATTTACACACAAACTGAGTCCAAAAATTTTGTCATATACACAATTATTAATTTGCAATTAGCGAATGCGGGTGGTTTGATGTGGTTGAAATTCTTTTTAAATTCATCCAATGGCTTTTCTCTTTTATCAACTTTTGAAATTTTCCACTAGAAACTAATTAATATATTATTTATTTTTTATTATAATCTGATCTTGTTCGTTTGAATATAAGTTTTAGAATTTTGACAATGTAGTTTTCCTTTATAAAACCACCCTAAATTTCAATGGTGAATTAATATTTTAAAAACTTTCTTAAATGTACTTAATTTCCTCTTTATTATTCACTATCAAAAATGATTATAAATAATTAATTAATAATTCAGAAAAAATTATTTCAAATATAGCTAAAATCACATCAACATTTTTACAAAATTACAAAACAACAACTTTAAAAAAAAGTAGAAATAAAATAATATAATAGAAAGTGCTTCTTTTTTCGGGCACAAATGATTGTTTCATGGCGCCACGCCACTACTATCATTGCAGTTTGATCTACAAAAAAACTGATCGCAGAAACTCTTTTGTAATGAATTTATTAATTTATAAAAACAAATTTATAATCATCAAGGCAAACTGAAAGCTTAACAAGAAGTCGAAGCCAAAATGCAAACTAAAGTCTATAATTTAGATAAAAGTAATTGATTCATTTCTGTTATTAGCTCTTGTTCCTCTACATACTATGTGCGGAAAATGATTTATTGTATGCTAAATAATATAACTTTAAAGAGTTTTGCTAAGATTCCTCAAACATAATAAAAAACCAATAAACTCAAAAAACTAGAAACTACACAGTTTGATAAAATTATTTTATTAATCAGATTTTCCTATTTGTGTTTGATTTTATTTTCATTAAAAATATTATATAATGTTTATTTTTAAAAAATTGGTTAAATTGTTTTAATGGTCATATTTTGTTGTAATACCTTTTGATATAAGTATGTTAAAACGGCAGACTTGCTTAAATGAGTAATTTCAGGTGGTTACTGTATTTTGCTGTACCCTTAATTTTTCAGTTCTACTGCACAGTGGTAATAATGTATTAGTGCAACAGAAAGCCCAATCCCTGGCTCTTAGTGTAATTCAGCACTTTTCCTTAACGATATTAACCCTCTAATTATTTCTGTTAAAATCAACATTTTTTTTTTTTCGAATAGTAGCAAAAATTAAGAATAAACATTCCAAAAATAGATCGATACGAGTCATCAGGGGATGGTTTGTATTTTACAGTTGAAATCCGTTTTGGATCCATCAACTGAAACTAGGCTTGATTAGTTTTCGCCGAATGCAATTTGCAATTTGTAAGTACTGAAATTTATGTCACGTGCAATAATTAACTTAGCTAGCATTATGCTGGGCTTCTGAGTGACCCATTCCTGTATTTGAAAAATAACAAAATGTGGCGCATCCACTGCCTACCTGTGAGGGCGGGGAAGGCGGATGTGTTGGATAGACGGAGGGCAAACAGCCCTTGCACCGCAACTTTGAATGTATTCTTACAGACATTCGATACCCCACTTCTTTGGACGGTTTGAATTTGTATATAAGGAAGAAACCATACGTTGTAAATGTTCAGTCTGTCGGGTGATTTTCAAGTGATCGAATATGTGAACAGTTTCGAAGACAGTTTATTCAGGATATTCATTCAGTGTTCAGATTGAATCCTTTCGAGTCACTAGTCGAGCCAAAGTCCTCTTTTAAATAGTGTTTTTAAGCAATTTTATTGTTAATGGTTATATTTAATTTTTGGAAATTGTGAATATAACTTCAATTATTAACCCAATAAGTACAAAAGAAGAAACGCCAAAATAATTGAACAGAAAACGTTTTTAGTTTTCAAAAGTGACCATTTATTTGGGGGGGTGATTGACCATTGAAATTCGATACTAAAGACAATACTATTATCCTTTCGTGACACACCAAACAAATTCAAACTAAATTAATTATTTAGGGGATATATTGTTACCATAAAGACGTTCTGGAAATTATAAAATTGTTATCATGTGGGCTTTTTTAACATGGACGATATGGAAAAAATACATACATGATTTCCAGGACGCTACTATAATTGGTTTCTTGTTGGCTTAAGTTGACTGTCCGGAAGATAGTTAATTACCTTGCTACCCCTGCATTAAGAACCCAAACCGCGACAACATCCGCATATGAATGATAGTGATATTTCCACTTAGGCCTCCGTTCATATGAAAACAGGATACGAATTGCGCAAAGGAGATCGTTTGCAAGACTTGCAATTGCACCTGTAATTGGTGTCGTATTACTGTTCACGTTGCGAACCCGTTACTTCGTATTGTTTTTTTATTCACACAACTTTGATAAATTCTCACTTTTGTTGAGTTTGATATTCAGAAACCTCTGTTTAAGAGGATTGAAAATTTTGCTTGAAATGACTATCTTTATTATTCTTGTTGTGAATTTGCTATCGCACTGTATCTCAACTTCCTTCTTTCTTAATTTGAACATGTATATCTTATATTAACAAATATATTCTTTTCCTTTAACTTTTCCAATCGATTATTTAAAACATTATCCAATTTGTTTGTTGTTACTTAATTAAAAATATCAAATCATTACAACTGTATAATTGTTGAAACAGTATAAAAAATCAAAAAGGCGGGTTACATTAAGAATATAATATCATAATAAACAAATACTAAAATACAAATACAAAATCGAACAAATACTGTAAATTTTGAATCAGGAGACAAATTTTCTATTTCAAAATATCAAAAATGAATAGATTAAATGGAAATTTAGGTAAAAAAATAACTCAAACTTAATATTGTCAACTATTTTTCCAGTTATTCAAGTTTTCCAAGTCCAGGAGTACAACAAGATTTATTTAAAAAGATGGCAAAGTTTAAAATTGCTTTTCAAATACAATTTTATTTACATTTCTTTTGTTGCAAGCCTCTGATGCTGTAATGTATTTTTTAAATTGATTTAACTATTTTCAATAAACTTTCCAGAGCAGATCGTGAGTGATTGTGATATTTTTGAGTAAGCCACATCATTCACATTAACATTATTTGAAATATTATTAACAAATAAAGTTTCAATTCACAGAACTTCTGGTCAATTATAATCAATACAAAATTTTCTCCAGTGAACATAAATTACTGCAATTTCAACTTTACTTAACAAAGTTAATTCAACTATTCATGATTTTCATGTTCAATCTGTTTTTGAAAAAAATAGTGTTCTTTTAAAAACGAAAAGTTTTGTTATCTCAAAAATGCACTCGTTGCATTCAAATTTGAATGTTTCTTGCAATTAGCACAATACATTGTTTTGCAATATTCAAATGGATATTTTGGTACAGTTGTCTTGTTTTGCGCAGTGAAAACGTTTGTTTTTCACGAGTAACGTGTCAAAAAAACGCCATATTGTCGTGATTAATGTCAAAAGCTTCTATACAACATTGTTGTTAAGAAGAGTGTGAAATTGTGAAAGACAGGCGAATTACTGCTAAAAATTATCTTCAAGCAACTGTGGAAAGTATTTTAGTTTCTAAAGTAACTTTAGATACTGTTTGTTTTTGTTCTTTTCGAGAATTACTTCAAGTGTTGTGCTGGAACTGCGTTCGCGACATGAATAATAAGAACAATATTCTTTATCTTTCGCCTTTTAAACACTGTAAGTGAAAGTGTAAAACACTCGTTTTAAGTAATATTGGTGAAATTTGGTTTTTTTATTATACAATTGAAATTCTCTCACTACATTGGGGAAACTTACTCCAAATATCGGAATAAAGTAAATTATCAAAAATAACGTTGAAGTATTTTTCCTGGCAATAATGAATCTTCCTGAACAGTTTCATAATTAAAAACTAAGTTTGCTCTTGCCAGAGAATTGAAATGACTGTATGTAAAACAAGGATAATAAGATTGAAGTACTATTTAAAATCAAGGATCACTTCAAAAATTGGTAAATTTAAAAGTTGTTCAAGAAAATATGAATAAATTGAAAAATAATTCAAGTATATTTCAATTGTTGGATAATGGACAATTATTAGGAATTCATAATTAATTAATTATTAAAACTCATAAGTCAATTTAACGAAAATAAACGGTAAAAATCTTTCGTCAGTTCACGGGTTGGAATCAACCCCTGCAAGTAAGCGATTCACATAAATTAATAGGTACTGTAAATCGGTATTGATTGAAAATATCAATTGCCTCTTGTTTTAATTTTCATTCCCAGTAATTAGTCAGTTTCAGGTTCGTGGAACTCTAGGAAAATGCGGGAAGCTTACCGCATTTGAGAAAGAGCCCCGCCCCATCCGAAGCCATCAGTAAGCTTATGCTCTTCACGCATGACATGTAATCGATCACATAAGCCCTCCATGGAAGCCTTATTTGAAATTTAAAGCTCATTAAGTGTATCCAAGAAGACCAGTTAATGCGTTTAACACACCACAGAAGTCGATAGAAGCTAGAAGCACCCCATCCGCCATCCAGTTCAGTTCAGTTCAGCCGTCCCATTCAGCAGCGGTACATCATCGAGAAACCGTTACTTTTTCTAAAAGTTATTAAAAATGTATATCGATCTTTTACAGGAAATGTGAAACTACTCTTCAACTTCAGTTATTCAGATATCTTGTAATTAGTGTAAATTTGTCACTGTTGTAATAACTGCACATTTTTGAGGAGGGGAAACCCCCAAACCGTGAAACGACAACACGCAATCAATGGACAAAGAACAACGGAAAGACTTTTAAATCAGTGGTACTTATTGCAGCTGCTGGCCACTGCACAAGATTAGAATATGACTCTTGTGCGTGTGACAGCGGCTATTGTGAGATGCCCGATAGCAACAGATTTGTGCAAGTGTTTGTGTTCCCAGGTGACCAATTAACAAAGTTTACTAACCGTCATCCTAGTTAAATATTAATTAACTACTTCAGCAAATTGTGTAGTGTGTTTAAATATAGAAAAAATATTTTTTCCAGGATCTTTAATTTTCCAACGAAGGCACTTTCAATTAAAAGTGAAAAATTATAGAAAATTTAAAGAACGTAATCATAATTTATACTAAAATCAATTTACTTCAATATAGTGCTTGCAATTTCATTAGATTGAAAGTAAAATAGGTCCCAGTTTAGATCCTTGTGGAACTTCAATCAACAAATTTTCAAATACTATTACGTACAAGAATTCGGAAAACATTACTATTTAATATTCCTTTCTGAAATCAGATTCCAGCCCACATTTAATTTTATTTCATTTCATTTAGTTCTTTAGCGTTTATATTTTTCATTCATTCAGTTTAGGAGTCGCTATAGTCTAATTATATTTGCTTGAGGGAGAGTGAAATATAATAAGTTTTTTACCACTCTAATATGAATTCATTACTTATATAGTGACCAAGTTGGTACAGAGTAAAAAAATAACTTTTATTTCGGGGGAAAAATTTAAAAAAAAAAAAAAAAAAAACAAGGATAATTAAAAGAGTATTACTAAAACTAACAGTGATATCTACATATGTTGTAGGAACATATTTCTATGCTTGAGAATTAAGTAATCTGATCATATTTGTGGTACAAACTTCGACAATTTGCTTTGAGTTGGTATAGTAATGAAGTCGAGTAATGCCAGGGGAGGCTGGTAATCATTTTTAATATTTTGTTCTGTTGAACTTGCAGTTTCTTTTTATGGGTTTAAATTTTTATTTTAAAAACAACCACACTAACAACAATAACGCTTATCAAATCAGCATGTAATTGTGTTCTTGCTTAATGTTACAAAATAAAAGGTGTTCACATTTGAGGTATAATTTTAAATTTTGAATAAAACACATAAATTATTTGAAATGTTATAATATTTTTAATGGAAATTAAAGTACATCAGTTGCAGTTAATGATGGAAACGAATATAAGACAGGTGACCTCCTTTGCAAGCTCGGCAGCTTATCATTCTTTTACCAAAATTTTCATTTTCTCCTTTTTTTTTCCTATGGCCCAATCAACAAAATCCCGACGAAATGCATGGTCACTTGGCTTTAATCGTTGTGTTAACTATATTTTGTAAAATTGTAAGCCTTTAAGTGCAGATCTTTGTGTAAAATTTTGAGCAAAGTTGTTGGTTTAATATTCAATTGCTGTGACCGACGACGAATTGATGTCCTTGGTTGTTGTGAAATACGTACACTCTCAGCAAATCGTCGCAACTCCCACAAAACTTTCACCAAATTTAAAATAATTTTTAATAATAAATACGCGTTTTTCAATAGTATCAAAGTCCATTTTCAGTAACTGGAATGTCACTACTTGGCAAATGTCAATCATATACCAGCGCACTCTGGTGATAAAAAGTAAAATGGCGGCAAATTTAAAATTATACCTCAAATTTGAACATCCTTTACAATAAATTTTATAAATTGTTAAATTTTAGTTATTATCTTCTTTCAAGATATGATTTTGATTTTCATAACTTTTCAGAACCTCCTTTCAGTATTAAAGAAAAGTTTTTATAACGTTTGAGAAATAAATAATAAACAGAATCAATCAATAAAAAAGAAATCCAGGATGTTGTTACGAAGTTAATTGGTATAAATTCAAAAATCAATTCAATTATTCTAAACATACTTAACAAAGTTATTTATGGAAACTTAAAACCACACCACAAGTGAATACACAATAAAGAAATTATTAATTTGTTACCAATTATTTATGGAATATTAATATTTTAGCAATGGGAGTCGTTCTTTTACTCTATCACAATGGCAGCTTCTCCATAGGGAGGAAGATGTATATTAAAGATGTTTATGACCAACTCTCAAGCTAATGATGTGATGTGACGCCTCCAGCCTTCCAGGTGGATCGTATGAACCTAGCCTTGGAATACCATTGTGTGGGAGGTGAAGACAATTTACCAGGAAATGTTCAACAATTCTTTTCTTCACGATTCTATTTCGCATTTATTTTGATAGCATAGATTTACGGTAGGTAACTATATTTATTTGAGTGAACATTTGCAACGCCAAGAAATAATAGTGTGATAAAACACTAGTACGGAAACTATAGTTGGTTTATAGGGGAAATTATGAAAAATCCTGGTTGTAAAACGGTATAGTTTTAATACAGAAGGAACGTTTGTTAAGAAATCGTGTAAAAACAGTGCAAAAACGGTTTTGCCATCGACCATCGCATAAAGAGAAATACGTTCTAAATTATTGAACACGCATGTAAAAACGGAAAGGTTTTGATGTCTGGAAAATTTCAAGATCGTGTAAAAAAACCGAGTAAAAAAGTTTCCTGTAAATAAATAATCGTAATACGTATAAATTTTGATTTGTTTCCAACAAGGGAAAGAGATTTTATTTCGTTCGACTTTTAAGGTCTTTCACCACGAATACGACGGGCCAACTGAATATCCTTCGGCGTGATAGTCACTCGCTTGGCGTGAATCGCGCACAAATTGGTGTCCTCGAAAATACCCACCAAATATGCTTCACAAGCTGCCTGCAGATACATTATATAATTAGTAATATAATAATACAAAATATTTTGCATTTGAAAATTTACCTGCAAAGCTCCAATGGCAGCGGATTGAAACCGCAAGCCGGTCTTGAAATCTTGTGCGATTTCACGGACCAATCGCTGGAACCTCAATTTTGGGATCAGCGTGTCAGCTGATTTTTGGTAGCGACGAATTTCGCGCAGGGCTACTGTACCCGGACGATAGCGATGGGGCTTCTTTACACCACCACTGATGGACGGGTTCATCCGTACGACTTTTGTTATGACTTGTTTACGTAGAGGTGGAACTTTTCCACCAGTGGACTTACGGGCTGTTTGCTTAGTACGAGCCATTTCGTTTTAGGTAATTCCTGAAAAAATTATAACATAATAACATGAATTTATCGTTGTTTATATGCTTGCATTACAAATGAAAACACATGCATATTGCATTTGATATTTTAATTTCAATGTACTAACCCCTAAGAATAATTGAAAACTACAAAAAAAAAGTTATGTAAAATTTCAGTATCCTTTGATCACATTTATCCCTGCCGCGCAGAGGAGGAAATTATGCCTATAGCCCCTAGAGTGAAC
Organism: Leptogaster cylindrica; assembly: GCA_963082835.1. NCBI lineage: Eukaryota > Metazoa > Arthropoda > Insecta > Diptera > Asilidae > Leptogaster > Leptogaster cylindrica. The sequence goes on along the minus strand of OY720108.1, from coordinate 3,228,893 downwards.
CCTAAAGATATTTTATGCTAACATGCAATAACATTTTGCACAACCCTTAAAAACATTTAACTCATCTCTTTGCACTATATTTCGTATTAGAAGAAACACTTAAGTATGCAATATAAAGAATATAAAAATGTTCAGTTTTTTTTCGAATTTTGACTTTTGAATTTTCGAAATTGATGGTCCCTCAAGAATTATTCCGAAAATTCTGAAATTCGCCATTCGGCAGTTTTCTTTTAATATGTATGCTATGTGCATTGTATACATGTTATAATAGAATATACAAATATGAAATAAACAAAACAGTGAAATGCGAAATAATATAATATGAAACCGAGTGACGCCTTAATCCTTTTCCTGAAGCATTAGTGCAACTGCACTACTAATTCACATGACCTTTAAAAATTTGTTTTATTTGGTAATTCATGTGATGTTCGTGAAATATTTGATCCCAAAATTGTTCTAATAGAATCCATAATTTATTACTTAAATGAAAAATCATAAAATCGGATGCAAAATGTCCCAGTGGACTTACGGGCTGTTTGCTTAGTACGAGCCATTTCGTTTTAGGTAATTCCTGAAAAAATTATAACATAATAACATGAATTTATCGTTGTTTATATGCTTGCATTACAAATGAAAACACATGCATATTGCATTTGATATTTTAATTTCAATGTACTTACCCCTAAGAATAATTGAAAACTACAAAAAAAAAAAGTTATGTAAAATGTAAGTAAAACATGAATATTTAATTACAACTCCCAGAGCTCCATGAAATCATAGTAAAGCACATCAAAAACTACGTAGCCAGGAACAGGACCCCAACATTACAGCCAGAAACATATGGATTGCAAAAAGAGTTGTAAGCTGATGTCGGATTATCACTTTTGTTCCAACTCTACAAGGACTTCAGAAGAGGACTTAAAAAGAAATTTAACAACCGCGGCTACCACCCATAACCAGAAGTAACCCACATAGGCCAACAACTTCTGTCAGCAAAGACTGGACAGGACATTGTGGAACTACAATCACACTGGCTAGTGGAGGAACCTAGCAGTGTGCAACTGTTCAATTTATGTAGAATAACAGTTGTAATAATTTATGTTAAACCTATGCAAAAGCTGATTCAATAATAAAGCCCAGAATTCCAGAGGTCCGCGAACTACTAGTTAGAGGGTATAAAGCGCAGACTCACAGAACAAAGCTACTATTATATTATATTATGGTTCGGCATACTATATCGCCCTTCTACTAATATATATTTAGGAATCATCTTAGACAAAACTCCAATTACAGATCAAACAAATAAATTTACTAGAATATTTTGTCTTATTGTCAGCATAAATTGTTTCAGTGTCCGCACAAAAAAATCGCATTGCAAATATTGTTAAATATAATTCTTACATGAATATTAAATCTTGAACGGCAGTCGGCACAACGCGACAAATCGATTGCATATGAATAAAGAAATTATTTAAATTATAGTATAGTTGTATTAGTAAGTACTGTTAACACAAGTCGAATTACATGTAAGTTTATAAAGTTTTTACAATAATTTTCAACAAAAATTCGGATAAGAAATTCTTAACAATAAAGAATAATGATAGAGCATTCTCACAGAAAAAGACAGAAGTCCATTAAATAAAAATAAACTAAAACCCATTCATAGAAAACAGCGGTTCCTTATGCAAAAAAAGAAATTTATACTCGAATTCACAAGGACGTTATAACGATTTAATAAAATTAATAGTAAATACTTATATCATAACCAAAATTCTGAAGAGCTCTGCATGACGATACAATCTTATCTAAATAGAAATAGAAGAAATCTGGGAATTGATTCAACAGTCCAGTGTAGTAGCCAATATCTACAATGGTGCGGCGAATACGACGTTCGCTGTAACATTTATTGCGAAGGCGGATCATATAGCTTGTATCCACCGTTTTTTCGAATTTCAATTGATCTTCTTTCATTCCGAAATCCTGCGGAACGTAATAAGCTACTTTCTTCGTGGTCGTATGTCTTAAACGCGGGTATCTTCTGGTTGGTTGAAAACTGTATCCCGAATCGGGATCCTTGTTATCCAGGAAACAGAACCAGTCCATGCACCAGTAAAAAATCCAAGCAGTTATTACAATGATAAACAAATATTTGAGGATGCCAAAGAATAATGCTCCACGACGACCGCGAAGTTGGGCAGCTTCTTTAGCGCGTCTTCTCCGCCCTTGTCTTATTTTTCTGGCGATCTCTTCGGCAGTCTGGATTCGAGGTCCTATCTGAAAATTATATTCTTTCGGTTCAGTCATCATATATCACCTTTCTTCACTTGAAAAGGTTGAACCGAAGGTCTCATAGACCTTCTGACCTAGACCTTTTGATATTGAACAATGAATGAATATGGGCAATAACGGGTGTTCCTAAAATAAAAATTCTAATTAGGGAAAACGTTCTACGGGAGAAAACACCACTTCACCAAACAGTAAAAAATGAAAGTAGTTAATATAATGAAGACTGAAGAGCAAAAATTTGAGCACACCAATGATTAATCTCTTAAGAAGACAAAAGAATACTCACTTCTGCAACTGCAAACTGCAACGCACGCTTTGGTTTTGAATCACTCGTCAGCTTTCAACAGTTGTCAGCACTGAGCACTGAGTCAAATGATTGTCAGCAAATGGCATGTTTATTAGAAAATAAATAATACACTCTTAAAATATACTTTAAATATTAATTTATTTGTTTTGTTTTCATAGATATGTTTTAGGAATTATTGAGATAAAATATTGTAATAAATTTAAAGTGAACTTTGAACCAATTCCGCTTTCATCAGCTGATGGGTTGACATTTCATCATTTTCTTAGTACGTACAAGTTTCCCCGCAGGTTTTCAGTTAAACCGACCGGAGCGCGCACGTGTGGGGCTCAAGGTCGGTGGCACGAGGTCTCTAGCCGAGAGATAAGACCCCAGGAAACCGGAAGTGTATGACCACCTTTATTAAGCAATAGTTGCTAAGTTGAGGTCACTCCTTCGTAGTGTTGCCATATAAGGCTGAATTAATTTTATACAAAAATTTTGATATTGTTTACGGAATATTTACATATTAACTTTCGTTCAATGTTGTTATAAATAATTACTAATTATTTTCGCGGAACTAATGGTCTGTTTTTTGCACGATCTTGAAATGTTACAGATACCAAAAAATGTCCATGCCTTTTCAATAATTTAGCACGAAGTTTTCATTTTACTAAGGGAAAACTGAGTTTGCACGGTTTTTTACACGACGTTGTTTCTGTGTTAAAACTGCCGGTTTACATATTATAGGGTATTTCACAATTGGCCTAAACAAATAAATTATGCTCCCGTACTAGTTGTACAAATGTGAATCAGTTTTATATGGCAACACCAGAAGAGGTTGCCCGATTTTGCTCATCGTCGAACTTGACTTTACCATTTTAATAAAGTCAGACAGCCATGCTTAAAACGGTTTCTTTTCACGTCCCAATCTTGATAGCTCTATTTTTCTGTCACCATTATTTCGCTCAAAACTGATATACCCTACATCTAGGTTAGGGTATAAAAATGGGATAACTCTACATTAAAACATTATTCTCGCATGCATACATATATTATTTTTAATTTTTATATATGTATATTGCGTAAAATTAAATAAAAATTTCACTTGTAATCAATTTATAGGGGTAGAACGTTTTTTACGAAAAGAAAATCTTTTTTATTCAAAAATTAAAAATGTTAAATTGGAGTTTTTGATATTTGTAATATTTCAAGATCGTGCGTGAGTATTAAAAACAAAACAGCGAGTGTGCTGATATTCAGAACTACATAGAATCAAATTTGCGATCAGGTAAACCAAAAAGCTCCACGACGAAGTGTACAAAAAAGAGTTTCAGCTTCATATTAAATATATTCCTTTAAATCCTTTGTTTAATTTCTGCTGGAGTGAGGTGCCAGTATCTACGTCCCACGTAGTCCGCTTTACTCTAACGAACTCTGTATAGTAAATGTATGTTTAAAAAACTCATTTTCTAGGCCAATTGGCCATGTCAAGTAGAAAACTTTGAGAAGCCCCAAAGCGGCCCCACACGCTCAATATTATTGTATTATAAATATTATGTTGTGCAATAAATATCAAAAACGTTCAACTTCGCAAACATATTGCACAACCTATCAAACATCTGCATATCATACGAACGGGCAATAATTTGTGCAATAATGTTGATCGTGTAGAGCCCACTTTTACTTTTTTTTACTGCTATACGAACCCTTGCAAAATATACGTTTTCTTAGAACTCGGTTTCAAAAGCTCTTCGGGTGAATGAGCGTTGTGCAGTTGTGTGCGTGAAATATGAAGCGTGAGTTTCCATGAAAAGCGACGTTGCCCAATTGCGACGGATCGCGCAGCTCGCCTTTTCCCGGTGTAATATATTTACTACATCCCTCTTTGGGCGAATACACAGGCAAGAACGAAAATATATTTTGTGGAACAATGAGTGACTGTTTTCGTTTTCGTTGTTGCCTTTCTTTATAATTGCAGAATACTTTTAATCAACAGTTGTTGGCCTTGGTCGGAAACCATAAAACAACACGTCAATATCACAATTATTTGAAAAGGTTTTTTTTTTGTAAAAAACAACTTTGATATTTTAATAACTAATACTCGTTTTACTTAAATAATTTGTTTGAAAATAGAACCGTACGGGAACTAGGTAGCAAGAAATCAAATCTTTCATTACGAATAATGCTTCTCCTGCAGTAATTATAACTATATCTACTATAGCCACATATTTATATAAGTTGCACCTGTTGCAGCAGTGTTAATTATTATTATTATTGCACCTAATTATAGTTTTTCCTGTAGATATGTTCAAGAATATAATATGTACCTACATAATTTACTATAATATCATAACTTTTAAATATTTGTACTTTTTTGTAATGACATTTTTGATTTATTTCTACTTAGTTTACTTTTGGTGTTTTTTTAACAAAATATTCAAGTAGAAGTGTTTGATTTGCAAAAAAGTAAATTAAAAGTAGAAATACTGAACGTAACTCGATATTTGAAAAACAAATGATTGAAATCAGAATTGAATTATTTGTTGCAAGAAAACTGTTCAAATAAACCAGAAAAAAAAAACCTTAACCCTTTGAATCCCATGTGGCAAAACCTTTTTGTTGTGCGAGTGCGAAACACCACTTGTAACAATAAATTGGGTGTATAGAATACATTCAGTAAAACAGTCATAACTTCGTTAATATAATACAAGATATTGTTTAATTTATATGGATTTGATATCTGTCTAACAAAATATCCTATCAGAAAATAATAGCACGCAATTTTACAAAATTTTTATATTTAATTTTAATAATATATTTTATATTATGTATTTATTTTCATATTAATTTTTACATCGTATATTTATACTTTATACCAAGATATTGCAACGCCAAGAAATAATGCGTATAGAACGAAAAGAACTATATATATTATTATATTCATTATTACGAAAAGAAAATTAATTGTAGTTTTATTAACTTCGGGATGTTCGGGTTTGTAATAAATTAAAAATATTAACACCTGTCAACATGGAAAATGTTTTTGTATTTCTAACAGTGTCCAATTTGCAAATCTAACTTGATTCGAATTGTTTAAAAATAATACATTTTTAATGGCTATAAATAATGGCTAGTGACTTTAAATTGCAGCAGTTAACTCGATTTTTTGGAAAAGCGACTTTGCTTTTTTGTAAACAGCTCAATTTTCTTATGGGCGAAAGAGGACGAAATGAAAATTTCGCAAGATTCGATCACTGCTTCATGTACACCTGCCCTAATTTCTTGATTTACCTACAAATGACCCACGTGGATATTGCAAAAGTTTGCTGGAGAAGTAAACTGTGTTATTCCAGTTCGATTGAGTTTAACACGATTTTCGATCACATGTTGCTATGCGGCAAAGCCCTACTTTACCCTTTCGCAGACGATATGGTACTTTTGAAAAATGTTAATTGCTCTCACTCAGTCTTAAGTGTTTTAGGAAACATTCATCACCACAATTGTTTTCATTTTAATCACTGACGAAAAGTGGCAATCAAAGAAAAACAAATAAATTCAGTTCTGGATTTTTCCAAGAACTTCAATGGACCATAAAAAATTCGAGCATAATATGCATTAATTTTTTTTTAATTTCTTCGGAAGTTAAGATAACAAAAACTTCGACGATGTCGAAATCTAAGAGGGTTCGGTTGAAAATTGTTTTATTTGGTTGATACTGCTGGTTTTCTTTTGCATAATAAACAAAAAGCGGCCCAAAGTCAGGAATTTTCGATTTTATAATTATTGTTAAATCTGAGGATGCCCTATAGCAAAGCGAAACGCGTTATTGTGAACCGAGAAAAAGTTAAATAGAATATAAACAAGTGGTTTCAGTAATCAAAAAAGAATCAAAAAGATGTTATAATTATTATTTTTTAAAAGAATGTTGCGTACATTCTGTGCAAATATATAATTTTGCTGGCGATCACGTGATCTTTTCAATTGCTATTAGTAGCCAATTATTTGAAACCGACCTTAAAGGAAAATTATTGCTGCAATAAGGAGCAAGGCAAAATTATAAAGTTGTCCTTTCTTGCTGTGTCAACAGTTTTTCAATTAACACTTCCCTCCTCTCCCCCTCCCCCTCTGTGTTGTCACATGGTTGGTTCAGATTGAGTTCCATCAAAATTTCTACCTCCCTGTCCTTCGAGCGGAGCAACACCAGCTCAATTGTGAATTGAAAATTGAACATTGAGAAACTATTAAACAACAACATGTTTATTGAAAGACGAGTATTTTGATACTATTCGGATGTCTTACATTTCAAAATCCATTTCACTCGATAAGTTGAAAGAAAAATAAAATAGAAAAATGCGAATGGATAACTTAGATCAAAGTTTCACATAACACACTCGAAAAAAATATGCAAAATTTCATTTCACATAATTTCTGAAATTGATTTTTCAATTAACACTATGAAATTGAAAATAATTTTTAAACTTCTCTCCGCCAACTCCGCTTTACTAAAGTAAAATCAAACTAAACATATTACAAATTGTTATTGCACTATTGCAGTATAAATCGATCACATTTTCAATATTGTAAATCTTGAATAGTTGCTCAAAGCGTGATACCCTTTCCAAGCAGATTGTCGAGTTGCAATGTTCTTCCGTGCGCTAAAGGTTTTCCTCATTTGTATTTAATTTTTAATTTTTAATTTTATTTTTAAACACATATTTTAAGCATTAAGCATTTTGCTATGTTCATCTCTGAGAAGATTTTAAGAGTAAAACAAGCAATCCGTAAAAGCCCCTTCAAAAATAAAGTAAGAAAAAATCATTCCTTCTCGAACACTAAAATGAGTTTTTTAAGTGGTTGTTGCTTTTGTTTGAACATAAAAAAATATATCGAATCTTAAGAACGGTTTGAAAATCAAAAATTCGCTGAGCGCTCAATTTATGTGCGTGAGCGCCCGCACTGAGCAGCGAATGAAATTACGCAATTAAATCATCATTAAACACTGAACCCTTTCCAGCTTTCAACTAGCATTTGAATAAATTTCTTATAATTGTTTGTTTTTTTTTCAATTATTTCAATATAATATGATGATAAATCTCTCAATCATTTGTTCGATTTACTTCAAATTTGAACTATGTAGATCATAATATAGTTTATAATATATTCTGTAACATGACTGTAAGATTTTTTGATATATTTCACCATTGGTTTATTACTGAACATTTAAAGTTATTTTTTCGACAAAAAGCGAATAGTTACAAATTTTCGCGATTTTCCAAATTTCCAAAAAGCTTCAAGTCATGCTTGTAGGTTTGTCATTGTATTGCAAGAATATTTTTGAATTTTTGATTTCATATAAATCCAGGTACTGGAATCATGTATGCCACCGCCTTCGGATCAAGTACATAATATAATTTTTTAAAATAATTTTTAAAGAAATGTTTCACCCAAAAATTAGCAAGTGTTTGTTGCAAAAATAAAATAAAAATGTAAAAGAAGATATATTCAAGGTTCATTTTGCTTTCAGTTGTGCAACGTGCATTGCACTTGGCATATACAATATACATTATACATAGTATGTACATTGTACATACATGCAGTTTTTTATACATGTACATATATTTTCAGTAGATGGCATAACTAATATTTGCCTCTTATTGTATGTTGGGATGAAAACTAAAGTCAAAAGTAAGGAAAAAAATTTAACATAATTTCACATTTTAAATTTCAATCAGATTTTTTGAGGTCTTCCAAAAATTTTCTAGGAGGTATTAAAACCCTGACCAAACACCCCCCCCTTTCCCCAATCTTATTTCCTCCATTACAAATTCCTGGAAATCGCGCTTCTAACGCAAGCTCCCAGCCCAACTAAAATATTCTTTTCTAGTATTTTTTTTATATCCCCATTTTACAATAAACTCGGTTTATATATCTGGTTGGTTTGGTTGAAAAATATTACATGTGTAGGGAGCTTCGGGTGGTCGGGGCCGACGCCGAACACTAAAATTTAGCGTATTGGGTTTAAGAAAAGTTGTATAAATTATGATCGTAATACTAGTAGTGGTGCGGTATGGGTGATCAGTATTATTTGCTCCATTTATAATACTTCAAAAGGCGTTCACCATTCAGTCTCTGGAGCACCGTCAAGCAATCGTCAAGTCAAAAAGGAGTTATCAAAGTGAACACTGTGAAATTATCTTGTGTTGTTGTATTTCTTGCAGTTGATTCAAAAGTAAGTGAAAGTGAAAAGTTTTACTTATAGGGAGTTTAAGAAGTTCTTTAGAATTTACGGCGTTAATAGTTCAGTGATCTTCATTATATTACAAATTCAAATTACAATTTCCACTCGGGGACATTTTGCATCCGATTTTATGATTTTTCATTTAAGTAATAAATTATGGATTCTATTAGAACAATTTTGGGATCAAATATTTCACGAACATCACATGAATTACCAAATAAAACAAATTTTTAAAGGTCATGTGAATTAGTAGTGCAGTTTCACTAATGCTTCAGGAAAAGGATTAAGGCGTCACTCGGTTTCATATTATCTTATTTCATATTTGTATATTCTATTATAACATGTATACAATGCACATAGCATATATAATAAAAGAAAACTGCCGAATGGCGAATTTCAGAATTTTCGGAATAAATCTTGAGGGACCATCAATTTCGAAAATTCAAAAGTCAAAATTCGAAAAAAAACTGAACATTTTTATATTCTTTATATTGCATACTTAAGTGTTTCTTCTAATACGAAATATAGTGCAAAGAGATGAGTTAAATGTTTTTAAGGGTTGTGCAAAATGTTATTGCATGTTAGCATAAAATATCTTTAGGGTTCACTCTAGGGGCTATAGGCATAATTTCCTCCTCTGCGCGGCAGGGATAAATGTGATCAAAGGATACTGAAATTTTACATAACTTTTTTTTTGTAGTTTTCAATTATTCTTAGGGGTAAGTACATTGAAATTAAAATATCAAATGCAATATGCATGTGTTTTCATTTGTAATGCAAGCATATAAACAACGATAAATTCATGTTATTATGTTATAATTTTTTCAGGAATTACCTAAAACGAAATGGCTCGTACTAAGCAAACAGCCCGTAAGTCCACTGGTGGAAAAGTTCCACCTCTACGTAAACAAGTCATAACAAAAGTCGTACGGATGAACCCGTCCATCAGTGGTGGTGTAAAGAAGCCCCATCGCTATCGTCCGGGTACAGTAGCCCTGCGCGAAATTCGTCGCTACCAAAAATCAGCTGACACGCTGATCCCAAAATTGAGGTTCCAGCGATTGGTCCGTGAAATCGCACAAGATTTCAAGACCGGCTTGCGGTTTCAATCCGCTGCCATTGGAGCTTTGCAGGTAAATTTTCAAATGCAAAATATTTTGTATTATTATATTACTAATTATATAATGTATCTGCAGGCAGCTTGTGAAGCATATTTGGTGGGTATTTTCGAGGACACCAATTTGTGCGCGATTCACGCCAAGCGAGTGACTATCACGCCGAAGGATATTCAGTTGGCCCGTCGTATTCGTGGTGAAAGACCTTAAATTCTAGACCTTCTATTCAATATGTATTTCATTATTTTGAGTATATTTTGTACATACCAACTGATTTCCCGTTATCTTAATATATACAGATATACTGTAACTGGTACTTTTATTTTGTAGTTTGTAAAATTGGGTGTTGTAATAAAAAAAACTCCGGGAGAAGTTTGTTTTATTTACAATTGTTTGCAATATTTTTCAGACTATTGAAATTGTGTAAGTTCTTTTCTACGCTAGAACCTCTTTACAACTCGCAGTGTTTGTTGATGTTTAAAAAAACAGTCATTTTTGGACAAGGAGATGATGCAGAGCCAAAGAAACTATAAAGACTGTAAAATATGCTAATTTTTGAATTTAATTTGACATCAAGATTTACATTCATAATCCATTATTGGTGTATTATAAATTTTTTTTCAAATACTGAATTAAAAGTGTTGTAATAAATGCACGAATTTAATAACAAGGGCGTTTGTTGTTTCCTCTTTAGTTGTTGTGATTTTTCTTTTGTAACTTGATTATTGTTCTTGCCTGTGTATTCGCCCAAAGAGGGATGTAGTAAATATATTACACCGGGAAAAGGCGAGCTGCGCGATCCGTCGCAATTGGGCAACGTCGCTTTTCATGGAAACTCACGCTTCATATTTCACGCACACAACTGCACAACGCTCATTCACCCGAAGAGCTTTTGAAACCGAGTTCTAAGAAAACGTATATTTTGCAAGGGTTCGTATAGCAGTAAAAAAAAGTAAAAGTGGGCTCTACACGATCAACATTATTGCACAAATTATTGCCCGTTCGTATGATATGCAGATGTTTGATAGGTTGTGCAATATGTTTGCGAAGTTGAACGTTTTTGATATTTATTGCACAACATAATATTTATAATACAATAATATTGAGCGTGTGGGGCCGCTTTGGGGCTTCTCAAAGTTTTCTACTTGACATGGCCAATTGGCCTAGAAAATGAGTTTTTTAAACTTACATTTACTATACAGAGTTCGTTAGAGTAAAGCGGACTACGTGGGACGTAGATACTGGCACCTCACTCCAGCAGAAATTAAACAAAGGATTTAAAGGAATATATTTAATATGAAGCTGAAACTCTTTTTTGTACACTTCGTCGTGGAGCTTTTTGGTTTACCTGATCGCAAATTTGATTCTATGTAGTTCTGAATATCAGCACACTCGCTGTTTTGTTTTTAATACTCACGCACGATCTTGAAATATTACAAATATCAAAAACTCCAATTTAACATTTTTAATTTTTGAATAAAAAAGATTTTCTTTTCGTAAGAAACGTTCTACCCCTATAAATCGATTACAAGTGAAATTTTTATTTAATTTTACGCAATATACATATATAAAAATTAAAAATAATATATGTATGCATGCGAGAATAATGTTTTAATGTAGAGTTATCCCATTTTTATACCCTAACCTAGATGTAGGGTATATCAGTTTTGAGCGAAATAATGGTGACAGAAAAATAGAGCTATCAAGATTGGGACGTGAAAAGAAACCGTTTTAAGCATGGCTGTCTGACTTTATTAAAATGGTAAAGTCAAGTTCGACGATGAGCAAAATCGGGCAACCTCTCCTGGTGTTGCCATATAAAACTGATTCACATTTGTACAACTAGTACGGGAGCATAATTTATTTGTTTAGGCCAATTGTGAAATACCCTATAATATGTAAACCGGCAGTTTTAACACAGAAACAACGTCGTGTAAAAAACCGTGCAAACTCAGTTTTCCCTTAGTAAAATGAAAACTTCGTGCTAAATTATTGAAAAGGCATGGACATTTTTTGGCATCTGTAACATTATTTCAAGATCGTGTAAAAAACAGACCATCAGTTCCGCGAAAATAATTAGTAATTATTTATAACAACATTGAACGAAAGATAATATGTAAATATTCCGTAAACAATATCAACATTTTTGTATAAAATTAATTCAGCCTTATATGGCAACACTACGAAGGAGTGACCTCAACTTAGCAACTATTGCTTAATAAAGGTGGTCATACACTTCCGGTTTCCTGGGGTCTTATCTCTCGGCTAGAGACCTCGTGCCACCGACCTTGAGCCCCACACGTGCGCGCTCCGGTCGGTTTAACTGAAAACCTGCGGGGAAACTTGTACGTACTAAGAAAATGAAGAAATGTCAACCCATCAGCTGATGAAAGCGGAATTGGTTCAAAGTTCACTTTAAATTTATTACAATATTTTATCTCAATAATTCCGAAAACACATCTATGAAAACAAAACAAATAAATTAATATTTAAAGTATATTTTAAGAGTGTATTATTTATTTTCTAATAAACATGCCATTTGCTGACAATCATTTGACTCAGTGCTCAGTGCTGACAACTGTTGAAAGCTGACGAGTGATTCAAAACCAAAGCGTGCGTTGCAGTTTGCAGCTGCAGAAGTGAGTATTCTTTTGTCTTCTTAAGAGATTAATCATTGGTGTGCTCAAATTTTTGCTCTTCAGTCTTCATTATATTAACTACTTTCATTTTTTACTGTTTGGTGAAGTGGTGTTTTCTGCCGTAGTACGTTTTCCCTAATTAGAATTTTTATTTTAGGAACACCCGTTATTGCCCATATTCATTCATTGTTCAATATCAAAAACATAGACCTTCGGTTCAACCTGTTCAAGTGAAGAAAGGTGATATATGATGACTGAACCGAAAGAATATAATTTTCAGACAGGACCTCGAATCCAGACTGCCGAAGAGATCGCCAGAAAAATAAGACAAGGGCGGAGAAGACGCGCTAAAGAAGCTGCCCAACGTCGCGGTCGTCGTGGAGCATTATTCTTTGGCATCCTCAAATATTTGTTTATCATTGTAATAACTGCTTGGATTTTTTACTGGTGCATGGACTGGTTCTGTTTCCTGGATAACAAGGATCCCGATTCGGGATACAGTTTTCAACCAACTAGAAGATACCCGCGTTTAAGACATACGACCACGAAGAAAGTAGCTTATTACGTTCCGCAGGATTTCGGAATGAAAGAAGACCAATTGAAATTCGAGAAAACGGTGGATACAAGCTATATGATCCGCCTTCGCAATAAATGTTACAGCGAACGTCGTATTCGCCGCACCATTGTAGATATTGGCTACTACACTGGACTGTTGAATCAATTCCCAGATTTCTTCTATTTCTATTTAGATAAGATTGTATCGTCATGCAGAGCTCTTCAGAATTTTGGTTATGATATAAGTATTTACTATTAATTTTATTAAATCGTTATAACGTCCTTGTGAATTCGAGTATAAATTTCTTTTTTTGCATAAGGAACCGCTGTTTTCTGTGGATGGGTTTTAGTTTGTTTATATTAAATGCACTTCGGTTTTTCTCATAAAGATTCCAGATACTGGAGATGCAGCAATGTTCATTTGAAAACATAATGTATCTTGGCACTTCGTACATCGTACCGTTATTGCTGTTATTGATCCTTTGATGTAATAAAAGGATATTTTCTTATTTCACTGTGAACTTCGCAATTTTGTATTGTTCGACCGGAAGCTGGGAAGAAGAGGGTGAAGTGATGAATTTGTTTATAACATGATCGTTTACTTTATAAGAATATTCGTTAAGAACACCGACATTTCAAAGTGAGCTCTCTGGGTGATCAGAACCGAGAGGATCACTTCACTTGCGATTGTTCTGACTCAGACCCGTTCTTGTGCACAAATTGTTGAATTATGAAGGGGTTGCGGGCTGCCGAGTAGGGGGAATGTGTTTCAATATTCCAAACGTAAAATGGGTTAACAAAAAAAGTATCTCCAATGTTGAGAATGCTCTATCATTATTCTTTATTGTTAAGAATTTCTTATCCGAATTTTTGTTGAAAATTATTGTAAAAACTTTATAAACTTACATGTAATTCGACTTGTGTTAACAGTACTTACTAATACAACTATACTATACTATAAATAATTTCTTTATTCATATGCAATCGATTTGTCGCGATGTGCCGACTGCCGTTCAAGATTTAATATTCATGTAAGAATTACATTTAACAATATTTGCAATGCGATTTTTTTGTGCGAACACTGAAACAATTTTTGCTGACAATAAGACAAAATATTCTAGTAAAGTTATTTGCTTGATGTGTAGTTGGCTGTATGTGGTGTTTTTACATTAGAGTTTCGTTCAAGATATAATTTAATATTTATATATTATAATATTCAAAATTTTCATACCATGATATAGTATGTCGACACCATAATATTATTTATTTAATAGCTTTGTTGTCTGAGGCTGCGTTCCTATACCCTAGATCCTAAAAAGTAGTCCGCTAACCTCTGTTCCTGGAGGCTCCACGAGTTATTATTAAAAATTAATATTTACTTAAACTTTCTTCTGTAGCTAGTATAACAATCCCGGCTAACATGTTCATGAGGCACAAGTCGTGCAATACCTGCATCTTCTACCCGCAACTCGCAATACTATATTTATGGTCTAGGCGGTGGGGTCCCTTTATTATAGCATTAGGATGAAGGAGTCCTCTTACAAGTTTTGGTGGGATCTAGTGTTCTAGGGGATTTCATAAATGGTCCGAGCACGTAATTCTTTCCTTTGTGGTTATTTTTTAAATCCAATATCTGATTTAACATTAAGGAGTTACCCGATTTTGCTCATCTTCGAACTTGCCCTTATAATTTTAACGATATATTATATCAAATTGCAATCCTCTAGCTACAAACTTTCTCGAATTATCGTTTGGACAGACGACAGACAGACACAAAGGACATCCATAAAACGGTTTCTTTTCACTTCCCAATCATGAATATATAGTTCTTTTTTTTCTATCACTATTGTCTATTATTTCTTGGCATTTACAATGTTCGCTCAAAGCTAATATACCCGACATTTATTCATAGAGCAAAGGTAAGTTGTGTCCTAATAATAAATTCAACGCTTCGAGGCTGTGAACCAGGACGAAGTCCTACTTATCGTTTTCAGCCCACTGTACGACGCAATCAACCTTAACACAATATTGTTCAACTAGATCCTTAAGCTTTTTCGAAGATGATAAGGATTGGACAGGTCGATCTTTCCAAACAATAAAATGCAAGACGTTCTAATACCAGCTAATTTATTACACATATCTCATTAGCAGCAGAACAATAAATTTACTACATCTTGCTTCAATGGCAATCTTCCCTGCTGTCTTCATTGAGCAAGATTCCTTAAGAGACTTCGCCACAGCCCACAGCAACTGTTGCAAATATATGAATATAATTTAACCCTTCAGTTTTAACCACCACGACTGTATGTTGGTCTGCATTGCAAGTGTAAGTAGATCAAAATTTTTTAGGTACCACGAAACGTTGTAATAAAAGTGTAGACTCCAGTTTTTGTCCAGAAATTTCTTATAAAATTCACTCATTTTGTCTGCAGAAATTTCCTTTCCATGTAATTGATGGACTTTGATAAATGCTTCTTTGTCCTGAAGGTTTAATATAAAGTTAATTTCAACTATTGTAAGACATGCATTTGTTTGTTACTTCGGCTGAGGATTAGGGAAATCAACTTACATCATAGAAGCGTTTGTTGTGCCTTGTCCAGAACTCGTGATTCCAAGTGTCCACTTCAATTTGCTTCTCTCGATACCTCTTCGCCAATGGAGTCTCTTTTTCTGGTATATATCTTACCACTGGTCTCAAATTTGAATACTTGTCGGGCGGACCAATATAATTATGAGAAACGCTGCTGGGATCTGGTCGTTCACGAAATCCTTTTGGAGGATCAACCTTCTGACAATACTAATAAAAATAATAAGTTAAGGTATTTGAAATAAGTTATTTAAAGAGAATTACCCTTCGTAAGCCATGATTACATACTGAAACAGTTTTCCTACGTAATGCAAAATTCATTTTTCTTTCCTTAAAAAAAAATTACATAAAAAATTATAAAAAACATTCCCGGTAATATTTGACAGATTTTTGTTTAGGAAAACCGATCGCCATCTATGAATTACAACATGAACTACCTAATAACTTAAAAAGTTAAAAGTAATTGTTTTCATTTTTAATGTTAAAATGAACATTCAATTACAATGCAAATATGTTTAGGAATTTTATAATTCAACAATATAAAATAGTTGCCTGCTTTGAATTATGCACGAGCTTTTGACCAAATTTGGAACGACAGTGTTCATGTTCCAATCTTTAATTCGAAATAAACCATAACCCCAATTTTTGAAAAAAAAAATAAAATAAATTGTATTACAATACACGGAATTTTGAAATTAAGTTATAATTATTCATGGAGTATTTAATCAACTGTACTATGAGAGGTGTCCAACTGTCGAAGAAGTTGCCTTTAGATTTTTAAAAGGATTCCTTGTGGAATGTGGATAGCATCTTTAGTGAATTCATCAACCTTTGAGAAAAAATGAGGGAATGAATTTTGAATTCGATTGAGAATGAGTAGGTACATGAAAAATATTTACGTTTTACGTTTGATATGTTTTGTATCCTTTAATAAAGACACTATGAAAAATATCTCGCTAGATGAATATCAACAAAATGAAGGACTTTCATTCGAAATTCATTGCATATGACATTTGGAAGAGATTCTTTATTCCAGATTGAAAATAGAGAAGAGTCCTCCGTAGGTATCTGTAACGCAAATTGAACTCAATGCTCTGTAAAGGTGCCTATATACGTAGAGGTTTTCCTCGAGGTTGTGAACTAAACCAGCCAAAGTTCACACATCTGTGGGGAAATCACAGAAGTCGATGACGGCCTCGCAGGCCGTGAAATTCAATAAGTTCTTGCAGGCCACCTATAAGCTCGGTCGTAGAGGGAAATCTGACGTGGACGGGCAGCAACTCTACGTGAATGTGGGTCAAGTTAACGGAAAGCTTTTACCGTTTATTTTTGTCCGCCTACTGAATGTTTGTACGCGGTTAGTAGATCTACTACTTCGGAAAATGGTACTTTACAGTGTACGGTGACTATCATATATTATAATTCCCCGAATACATGTTTCTTGGCAATTTGTAAGTGAATTTACCTAGATCTTTCACATCCACATTCACTGTGTGGAACTAGTGATGAAACCTACTTTGAATTAAAATGAAACAAGGTGACCGTCCAAAATTATCCGTACTAGTACATAATGTAACACCCGCAATGAAGCTTCTTCAAACAGCCGACTGCGGCGCTGTTGCACGCATTTTTCATTACCCTTGCCCCTCGTGTTGTCAAGAGATGAGATAGAAAAGTCAAGAAGTCGGACGGAGACGGTGCAGTTGTTGGAATTCTTTGGTTGTAAGAAGGTTGCGGTCGGGAGCCAAAGGACGGAATATTTTTTTTTGGTTGAATTGATATAATCAAATTCAAGTGATTACTATCTGAAAAATTTAGTGCAGTGAAAATTTGGTTTTGCAAAATCAATATACGCGTTGCGGGGCGTGTGTGTCGAGTGATAAAAAAGGTGCAAGACAAAAAAGTGGTTCGCTAGCCTTTGCTGTTGTCAGTCATGGCTTCCTTACTTAAGGGGCCGGGCTAGTTGGTATTTTGGAAAAAGTTCATCGCTCGGAAATTGAGCAGTGCTAGTGCGGAACAAATGCGAAATAGTTTACGGAGGACAGTGCCGAGGGTGGCCGACAGCAACGGATTCAACATGAGACTTTGGATACTGCTGGCTGTCTTGTCCTTGTTTGGTAAGTTCCTTCCCCTTCCTTAAGGGAGTTTTCTTAATTCATATATGTAAAAAAGAGAAAAAATTTACAATCAGAAAAATAAAATAAAAAAATAGTGTGGCTGTTCGAATTGGAAGGAATTACGATTGGTGGTAAACAATCGATACTAGCGCAGGCGGCGTTCACCTTCGCCAACGAAGTTGCCCAAATGTGGTCTTAAGGACCCAAGGCGAGACAGGTCGGGGGCCATCACCAGCACCGTTGCCGTCATTCCCGCTGGAGCTGACGTTGTTTTTCAACCGTTGTTGTTGTTACTGTAACTCCTCTTTTGGGCGCTGGGCCGCATCCCAAGTAATTCTTTTCCGCGGCCCTTCACAAACGAAATGCGTTCAATGCCCGTGATCGATAATGTGATTTCCTTTCACAGAGTTCTGAGCTCAAATCTGTTGGCACTTTCCAATTTCATGTACCGCGGGGTAGCGGTGTGCCCCGACTTCCTGCCTGCCAACGCGAGAACCCACATTGTCCAGGGACTCCTCTTTGACATCCGCTAAGAGGCGCCCTGAATCCGTGCCACAGGACCCCATTACGTCACACTTTTGATTATATTTTTTTGTTGGCCGCTTCAACTGGGCCATCGCGATTCTCCAGCAAATCGCTCATCCAGAGTGCTTTTGTCGCCTGCGGTATTTCCCTCGGCCGATTTCCTTTCCGATTCTGCGTTCGTGTCCATCAAATGGCTCTTCATCCTGTCACA
Source organism: Leptogaster cylindrica (assembly GCA_963082835.1). NCBI lineage: Eukaryota > Metazoa > Arthropoda > Insecta > Diptera > Asilidae > Leptogaster > Leptogaster cylindrica. The sequence continues at coordinate 3,210,334 of OY720108.1, read as the reverse complement.
AGCCCTACACCGAATTAATGAAGATATCAGTACAAAAGCTTTTTTACCCCACTTCGCCTGTTTTCGTCACAATCCTCTGCACGGCAGCGACATTCATTTTGCCCATCCATTCTTCAAATTTCTAATAACAATGAAAAATCCTGAAAATCTGAAATCTTTAGCTATAAAGGATGCGCACAAAGGGAATGACGTAATGGGATCCACCAGGCCCGTATAGACGAACTACTAACATCGATTCATATAGAAACGATTCACGGGGGGAGGGGGGGATACTAGAAAGGACGTCGCAAAAGGCGAAGAGCGTGAACCCACAAGGAGGAGGCCTACACTCGAATTGCCTGGCTGCGTGCTCGTAAGTGCCACAACATCCTGTGAGCGACAGCCATGCTGATGTTGGCACACGACCCAACGTTTGGGTGTATTAGTGGGTGGCAATGGCAAATGCCAGAAAACGTCCTTTCATTGCGTCTTTCCTGCGTACATTAAACCTCAACGGTGCAATTGGCTGCGAAAACGGTTCGAGCTGCATGCCATCGGAATGCGGGGGCGAGGAACCCCACTTTAAAGGTGCGAAACTGCAAATCGAGTGTTTCCTTGATGTGACGAGGCAACGGTGGGAGTTTATCATGGTTTGGGAAGGGACTATAAAAAAAGGAGAGCATGATGCAGGGGCTCGGAATGCTCAGATTCTTCTACCCAACTTGAAGGACTCCCGATGTTTTTCATTTCGCAAAAGCAAAACCTTGAAGAATTTCTCAGTTTCTGCAAATTGAAAGTGTAAATCTGCTCAACAACAACCTCGACGTTGTTCTTAATTTATATACTACAAGAAAGCCCATGTTCCAAATCCATATCCTTGAAAATTATTTTATTGCTGAGGTAATTTACAGGAAACTCTGACAAATTAAAAGTTTACAATTGGTTAATGAGTTTGTTATTTGTCACTGGATAATGGATTCACTGCACATTGTTTTATAATTTCACAATTGAAATGTACTCAAAGAAGAGTAAGTAATAAATTAAAAAAGTTTGTTACAAGATTGATGATATTGCGGTTTGTAATGAGCTTGAGGGATCGTAATTCCCTGATTTTATTGGTTTTTGTTCGTACATTCACTCAGTGGATTTAAAAATTGATAACAATTCTCACAACAAACAAAATCCTTGTGGCTATTAATTATTATCAAAGTTTGTTTCAACACAGAAACGTAGAAATACAATCTTTTCTTATCCTTTCCTGATCTACAAACTTTTTAAGTCCTTCAAATTTAAAAAACAAAAACAAAATCCTGAAATCATAAAATTTAAAATGCATTTTTTGTCGCAACTATGTAGGAAAAGGACGAATACGACGTATCCAACTTTTTGCATTACATTTATGTTGTAAGAAATAGCAACACTTTCTTAATCCTGCAGATCAACCTGGAAAACTACAAAATTCCGTTTTTAAAGTTGAAAGTTGTTTACACGATTAGAATGTTTTCAAATGTTTCTGAATTATTTAATGGACTCAACATAAGGATTTTCTTTTCAAATTAACGAAGTTTATGCCGCAGTTGTCCTTTTTTTGTTTATTCTTTTCTTGAATTTCGAATCTTATAAAAGTTTTTGCAAGTTTAATTCTAAAAAAACAAAAGAATCGGATCAACAATAAAATAACAATTTTCCAACAGTTTGGTTTTGTTCAACTTTAGAAAGACTGTTGAAAACTTTTGTTTTATACCTCGAAATGCCATTTGAACTTTTGAATGAGATGGTCATTGAGGAGATGTTGGTTTTCAAGCGGCTTGACAAATATCGTTATTCGTTACATGTAGAGATAGTTAAAACTGCTACTTTTATTCAACTGGAAAGATTAAAGATTATTTTTATTTTAATACAGTGCAACTTTGATAACATGAATCTTTAAAGGGTTGGAAATATATCCGTGTGACTTACGATTTCGATTTACATTTCAGTCATACATTTCGCTTATAAACTTCTTGAATAAAAGTGTAGAGTTTCTGGCAGAAGAGAACTCTACACTCTACACTTCCCCTCAACAACGGTCAGCACTATAAGCTTATGCCTCGTTCGACTTTTTAACAACAAAGTTCAAACTGGAAGAATTCGTCTTGTTCAGGTTCGAGGATTATCGGTATATTCAAAATTTAAAATTAGCCGTTTAAAATTAAGGTTCGATCTAATCATAATTGGAACGCTCTTCGCTTATGCTGCTTCTTTTTCGTGTCCATGTAAATTCCTCTTTCCTGTTCTTCTTTTATCTCTCTATATATTTTTCAGTAACTTCTAAACTTCAGACTCTTTTTTTTCTTCCAGAGAAATTCGAAAATTTATTAAAAAGAAACAAAACTTTTAGCCCCACAACTTAAGCACGTTGACTGTGGTTCACATTTCCTAGACATGTTAGCAATTTGTTTCTGGCAATTATAATACATTTTAACATAATAAAAAAAAAACAACGATATAATAAGGTCATAGTTATAATGCTATACACAACTTAATGAAATATGCTAACTTTTGGAAGTGTTTGTGCCACTCGAGAGGAAATTTTATTGTTAGTCCTGTTGTTAACGTGCTACAAAAGTTCGCATTGTTATCATTGTATTGCTTTTGTTTACTTTATTGTTTTCCATTTTAATGAAAATTGTAGTGAAAAAAAAAATCATGTGTATTTGAAAAACAATTTAAGTAGAGTACTTGTCTCGAAGGTAATTGTTTTATTATACGTTTTATATTTCCTGAGTCATGTTAAATTGACAATTGCTGTATTATTTCAGCTTATGTGAGAATTAAGAATTGCCATTTTAGTGAAAGCTATATTCGTTTTTCTGTTATGCACAAAAATACAATTGATATAAATAATAAAATTAAAGTCATTGCCATTTGAGATAACTATACCTTCTCAGCCTCGTTCATTTGTTAATCTGGAATGCAAGAAAAATCTTTCTATGTGGATTTTAAAATATAAAACATAGTGAGGAATGTAATAAAATTGAAATAATGTAGCAACGGAAGTTCTCAATTAAACCAACCATCCGTGGCATTAAGATGTTTTCACGATAAAAAAATAACTGTCTTAAGTTAAGTTAAAACGGTCTCCGGGAAGTGAATTTTTAACATGACATATTTAAAATTTATTGTAAGTAGCAAACGCAATTTCATCTTAAATTGTATTTTAAAAGTATCTATTCAACATTCGCTGCAATAAAATTTCAAATGCACTCAGTGTACAGCTACAAAACTCTAAACATAAAATATACTTGGCTTTAAGTTGCCCTCTCGAGAGAAGCATCTTCAGTGTCCAGTGGAGTCCTTTGGGTGTTTACATAACAGAAACATTTCCTTTTTGCTCATAAAACCAGTGATGCAAACTTCTGGTTGCATTGCGGCGCCAGACATTCCAAAGTCGAATGGCCAATGTAAACTGTTTTGCAATTTTAACTTAAATCGCCCGGGAACGCAATTCAGGTACAGTTGAATCACTTTCAGACTTAAGGATAATTACACTTCAATGCAAAAAGGAGAAGCTCTTAATAAAAAAAAACACATAAATATACTGAATGCACTTAAACCACTTTTCACTTCATACAACTCCTTTTAGATTGAAGTTCTGCTCGGTTTGAATTGGGACGTACGTTGATCATCTTCGGTGGGGGGATTTACCTGAAATGTAAACGTTTCATCAACCGTATATATATGTTTACTTTTTACCTCCTTTTTATGCTACAAAAGATAACAAATTTGAATGCTTTTATTTATATTTAGAGGACATTGGATGTCGTTCATAGCTACAGGTAAATGCTTTCATCCTTTATGGTAACTGAAAATCATATTCACCTTTGTACGGCATTTTTTCTCTCATATAATGGGATATAAGAGCCTACACACCATATCCGTTCTGTGTAAAGGATCATAACTCATAGTGTCCTTGCCTCAAGACTGAATAAGAATTGCCACAAGTCTTAAGTGTATTTTTGCAACCATCTTGACCCCTCCGCAAAGTAAACTGGAGTAGTGCTGACCCAAAGTGTTTTTTTTCTCCTCTATTTCTACTCTTTTTATTTTGTTTTATTTTTAAGTTGTACAGTTTCCTTTTTCTATGCAGTGTTATATCGTAAAAAGGACTCACATCAAAATGAGAACTTTGCCATTCATTCAACAACCACGGGGAGGGCTTTAAACGGATATCACCATTCAGGCTCGCATTACACTAGATTTGAAAAAAGAACAAAACATATTTGTATACTATATATGAACAAAACTGAAAAGTGCTTTCACTATTTTTCCACAAGGCAATTCTTTTGTCAAACTAAAAAACATTGGGCGATGCAAAACAACAAAAATCATCCCTTCAGCTCTCTGGAATTAACTGTGCCTTTGCTATGATTTCGAGCAAACACAAAAAAATCGGTGAAAGGACCAGGATTAAGTTTGTAAGTGCTCCAATTTCGTCTTACACCATGCTCGTGGGATTTGGCATCTTGACAAAAAGGGCAATATCTAAAAATGGGAACTTGGGTTGTGTTTTCATTGGGTATTGCAAACAAAATCATTCTCGAAATATTACTTCTCTCTTGGCGATTTGATGTTTATATCTTATAAAATGGAGTGTCCCTTTTTTCTGGACATGCGCATCCCCTGGGTAATTCTAGGATGGCCTAGTTGAGTTCACAACTGTCGTCAATTAGTCTATCTTGTTACAGAGTCTCAAAGTTGACTAATTCGACGACAGTCTGCCACTATAACAGGATTTATATTCCCCTAATTATGTCAAGGTCAATTAGAAAATAATTGTGGCCATTAATTTTCGATGTTTGGCAAATAAGGACATGATGTTTCGAAATATTTGAAAATTCCAGAAACAAATTCCATAAAGATCCTTGAAAAGGTTAAACTTTATTTTAATTTTAAAAGCAAGTTGCAATAATTTAGTCACTTGCAGAAAGTTTGATTTTAAGACTTACAAGTCCTGCCAAAGTTGCGCAACGGAAGTGTTTCAATGGCGTTTTCTATAATATGTTGCATAAATTTTATTAGTTCATTTTCAATTATTTTTAAGCAGTCTTGGCAAATATCACAAAATTATTCAAGGACATTCACATAATGGGCACTTAAACAATCTTTACCCTATAAACCGAAAGGACAGAAATCATAAAGTTAAAAAATGTTGGTCGTTTTCATGATTGCTCTTATTTCAATTTTAACTTATGAATCATATCTTAAGAAGTCATATGTAAGTACTCTTTTCCCTTTTTGATAAGGATTTAAACAATTCTTTTGAAGCATACTGATTTCAGGATTAATAAGCTCACTTTCGGTCTAAACATTTCAACTCACAATCTTTAAGGAAGATGAAATGTTTTCTTCAATGTACGATGTTACTACACACCGCGTCCTTCCCGCCTAGCGATCGACATCTATGCAAAGATAGAAAACATCGACAATTATTCAAAGCTAGCAAAGTGCATTGTGTCTTGAGTTTAAATTGAGCGCTTTGAAGCGAAGCAAAGCAATCACTGAAATTGATCTAAAGAAAAATTCTTTTGGATTTCTTTTACAAAACCTAAAATCGTGGAAGCTGTGGGAATTCGATGCGAAGTTAGCTATAGAAATCCGCAAGATTCAACTTATTCACAAATAGAAATGTCTCAACTTTTTTTTGAAATCGTCTTTGAATTCAGTATTTTTTTTTTTTTTGCTTAGTGTACTTATTTAGCATACTGAATTTGGAAACTTTTAGACAATCCTTTTTATGTGCTCGTAAGTGAATTCTGCACGAAATACCCTTCCTAACATAGAGCAATGTCGCTAAAATTTGACATACTTTTAAAAAAAATCACTTATTGCAATAATCCCATAAAATAATAGTCACCACCAATAATTACTCAAAAAATCCTGCAGTAATTAAAACGTGATTTTCCCACAGTTAAAATGATCAAAATTATTTTCGAAGCGCACACAAAAATAGAAGTGTCCCAGTTTCAGTGCGCAAATGATGAAAGTGATATGTGTTAATTACATGCATCTTGCAAAATACCTCTTCAGTTGCATTTCCTTCTCCTGGAATGCCGCAATATTACCCAATTTGGGATGCAAGTGTGATTGCAATAATTGCATCATGCAGTCACTGTGCACTTGTGCAGGCTGTGCAGAGTGCGTCACTATCTTTAGGTCCAGCAGGATACGAACAATACGTGAAAATTCGACATGTTTAAACAATCGAAGTAATATGAGCCAAACTGTGATGAATTTCCTGTGGCCGTACGACCAGGCAATGAACTCTTCAGGTTTCATTAAAATTCAAGTGTCTTCACCACCACTTCCTATCGCCCCCTCTAAAAATTCGTTCCGCGGTACTGTGACTCCGCAGCATAATTATGCTCGATGTCTCTCAAAGTGCTTTCTTACAAGATTCTCATGACTTAATTGCCTTCGGTGCCGACAACTTTCCATTGGGATGAAAATTAGTTGCAGTGCTGCATATGTGCAATGTGCAATCTGAAATACGGAATCGATTCAATCGGAATTAACAAAAACAACAAAAAATTGAATGGTTTTATTATTTCTTTGATTACTTTTCATTTTATGAACCATTAAAACATCCGGAAAAAATGAAAAAACATCGACACAACAATTGCATTGATTTGCATTTAGTTTGTTATTTTCCATTTCTTGACTAATTAAGCGATCTCCGGTTTCTCGCGTCTCGATAGAGTTATCGCAGCCACAAGGAGCCAATTGTGCAACTTGTGCTGATGAAGCCACTCTCAAGTGTTCAAGAGGAAAAAATTCTGTTAATTTGTTCTTTCCTTCATAATTTTTCCTCTTTGCTGAGGTCAATTTTCAAGAGTGCTGAGATAATTTTGGAATGCGCGATCCAAAAACACTTGAAAGAGTGCAGGCGACCGCACTTGGTGGGCGCCGATATTCGATACCGAACCAATCGTGGTATCGGTTCGCCAAGAGATAAGACCCTTTCGGAAAGCATCTTGTTGGCCAACTCATTGGGTGGTAATTCATTCGTTTTTAATCTATAAAAAAATAATTTAAAAACAAAAAAACCGTCATCTTAAAAAGCAAAATTATTCATATATGAATAATGATGGAGATCGTCTTTGGGGTTTTGATCTTTATAGCTTCCATTTAATGATCAAAGATTAAAAGGAATGTAGGTCGAGACAACCATTAAAATCATTAGGAGCGAACATTTAATTATATGCCATTTTAGCTTTGGTTTCTGTTTTAAATACCTATTTACAAAGGTAGAGTCGCGTTCACTGGAACAAATTTTTCAAGTCCAGCCCTGAAAGTCAAAATTTTATTTTTAACTTCTTAATGAAAATAAAATGGAGAAGAAATCGATTGGAATTTATGTTTTTGTTTAATCAAAAGTTCACTGGAACCTATAGCAAATATTATTAAAAATATTTTCTTTGTGCTTCCTAAACAATTTTCAAACAACTAAATTTTTTATCACTGGAATCTGCGATAACATCCGTTCGTGTTGTAATCAGTCGTTATCTAAAGATAACCAATTCGCTTCTGAATGTTTGTTAACGTAAACAGTGGAAAACCGGAAAAATTTGTTATTTTCATTTTCAAATGAAATTCCTCTCAAGAAAAACAAAAGAATTTATACACAAACTTTTGTAATGAAAATTTATATGAATTTCTACAATACAGTCAAATTGAAATTTTATCCTGGTCGGTTTTTCAAGGATAAATTATGGAATGCTTTTTTGACTATTTCCCTAAAAGCATTCAGAAACCTTCAGTTTATTTTCCTGCATGATTTGTAAATGTTGCATAAATTCCGAGTGGCATTGAAGTAAAAGCAACTGAAATTGTTTCTTTACTCGAATCATTGACTTGACAGTATTTCAAGGATATATCCAACAAATGTTCTCAAAAATGCGTAGTACACTAATGTATGCCACAAGAGAAATTTCAAATGATTTCGCTAAAATCGTCCTTGATTTCAAATGTATCCACCAACAACAACAATTGAGAAGAAAATACACAAGAACGAATATCAAAGTGCAAAATAAACTTGGAGAAAGAAGTTGTGAGTTTGCACCGAGTGTTTTCATTGTTTGAGCATTTTTAACTGGCATTTTGAAAATGTTTAGAATTTTTCAAAATCAATAAGTCATCAAAAACAAGTGAAAAAACTTTAAAAAAAATTGAAAATGGGGTCACCCCTTTCATTCCACCCACTGATGTTGTGCAAGTGATGCCTCTTGCATGAATTTTTTCGCTTACATTTCTTTTCACTGCATATGACCGATAAATTTGCCTTCTTCGGCCCCCAACAAACCCTTCCAGCAGATGAGAACCGAGTAGGACGCAATTACGACCCTTTGCAATTAGCTAACTGTAACGAATGCAAGAGACTTGGCTTTAATCGAAGCCACTCGGAATACTTGGTTGGGGTCGAGAGCATTACGCACCATTAAATTCTGAAATGTTTATTAACTTGAAGCACTTTGCGCTGCACTATGAGAGTGCGACAAGGACTTAAGAGTGGAGTACCTTCAACCCATTTCGTCTGTGACCCACAGTTTGTTTGATCAACCAGATACAACAAAAAAACATATAATGTGGAGTCTGCATTTTCTATTTGAAGACATGTTGTTTACACCGTTGTTCTGTTTTTGGTGTTTTTCTTTTTTTAATTATTATTTTTCTTCTGTTTCAACTTGTACTCAACATGAAACATGAAAAGGTTAGACTTTATTCAAAACCATAAATACATCTTTGTTTCTCTCAATAAAACGGGAATTGTGCCTGTGGATCCCTTTTATATGTTTTTGTTTTTAATGATGAATGCTATGAATGAATAACACTGAGTTTTTCTAGCTGGAAGTAGTCTGCATTCACCCCTTCCCTTAGTTCAGTCGAGAGCTATCGAAATCCTCCTTTTGCATGTTAAAAGTTTAATTTTGCTTCAATGAAAATAAATTCTTTCTCTCTCTCTCTTTCTCTCTTTTGCTCTCTTTGAAGTAAAAAGGGTCCATGAACTTTTTCTCTTTGACCTCTTCTGAGGCCAATTTCCAGTCTTTATGTCTTCTTGATTTCCTTCGGCAGAGGAACTTTTATATTTACTACGAAGAACTTTTGAAAGAACTTGTGTTTTTTCATCAAACAGAATTTTTTTTTATTAACTTTTCTATTTTAAATACGAAAAAAAAACCTTTCCCTTGCCTTCTAATATTTGTTTTTTGATTTTGTAACACAAAAGTATAAAATTTCGCCAACTAAAATGTACAAGAAATTTGTTTTTGTAGTCCTTTTCGACTATCAGCACTGAAAATCTGACTGCACAGAAAGCAAACCCTTCCTCTATGTTCATACATAATTACTATTTTCATGGTGCCTGCATAAATTCCCATTAATTGTTGACTTCAGTACTTCTTTGACAGTTTCAGGATAATGGCCCGCCATTAACCCTCTTAAGGCTGCTTCAATGCATTCCTTTGTCTTCAAACCCCCAAATATCAATTTTTATGAGGGAGTATTTTGAAAATATTTTTAGGGTGATATCATTTTACGTTCAGAAAGCAGTTGGCTTCACATGAGGGTGTTTTTTTTTGTGTTCTTTTCATAAAACCATTACATGTCCTCCGATCGCTGTTGTAGCAAAATTTTCAATTCCCCCAAAACGATTAGAGTCCTTTTCTTTTTTGTAAAAAATCAGTTCTTCAATTTTTGGCTTTTGTTTTGTTTAAGGAAATTTATTTGAATTGCACTTTTTAATAGGCGTATTCATTTATCTCAAGTTTGGAAAATATTGAAAAATCTTAAGCCATTTCGAAACAATCATTAAAAGGTTATTTAGTCGTTGATTTCCCTTAGAAGACGTCTAGTAAACTGTAAAATTAGTTTAATTTTTGCAACTAACTATTTCTTTGTAAATGTTTTATTTTCTCTCTAAAAACTTTTCTTTAAAATAATTATTTTCATTTCTTTATTTGAATTTCAGAAAATTATACAATAGAAATGAATTTCAAAACAGTTTCATTTTCCAAGTTATGAGTCATAACTTTGTCATAATATGACAAACATTTTCAATAAGTTTGATTATTTTTTATCAAATAAAATTCTTGCAAAAAACAAATATCTGCTAAAAACGTTGACTCACTGCAATATTAAAACCAAATAAATACATTTCTATAAATTACAATAAAATTAACTTTCTGCTGTTTTATTAATTTCAGATTGTGGCCATTCCGTAGAAGTTCATTTTGAAACGCCAGATAGTGGTTTTTTTCTGAAAACATCTGCGAAACAACCAGTTAGTCCGGAAATAACAAATGCACAATCCCGATCAAAGGTAGCGCAAGACTCAATCCTATCTGTGGATAGATTCACAATTGTGCAGACAACACAACCCGTTTCAATTCGAGCTAGCTATGGACCTTTTTCTACAAAACAAACTGTGCCTGCTCGTTACATAGTTCCAGATGCTTTAGAATCTCAGGGAGAACACTTAAATGTAGGTATCAATTAGATCTGCATTCAGGGACAATTAAATGTTACTTGAAAGGCATACTAATCATTTCGAATATATTGTTTCATAGTATTTTTTTATTAATATTCTGTTTTATTCTTTAGAACACAACAGCTGCATTGATAGAACTACAACAGTCTAACCTACATTTGGATATATCAGCTCATTTGGTTCGTTCATCCATTCCGCGGGACTCTCCCGTATTAAGGGTGCTTTTCCATGCCGGAGCAGATCCTAGTGGACACTTGCAAAGGCAAAAAATTTGTGTATTACTTCATGTTTCCATGGGAAATAGGGTACCACTCAAAGGACGTTGTATGCCAGAAGGAGAGGATGGAGTTTGTGTGGCCGAGGTAAATACCAAAAATAACAATTATCCATAAAACATGCTAATGAAATATCAACATATTTTCATAGTACTTCATTAACGTTAATTAATTATTTTGTGCTCGAAACAACTAATCAGTCATTCAAGGATGATCGATTGAACTACTAAAAACATTTTCATTCCAAAATCCATTACGCTTTTGTGTCGCATTTGTACTCCACGCTATTTGCTTAATAGACGTATTCTTTAATTCAGTAGCTATTGCTATAACAAGCCAGATACAATCTCATGATTTTATAACGAATTAAAGTGGATTGCAATATGAGAATTTTCCAACAGGTGGTTCTGGTTACACTTAATATTTTAGTAATGTTGTAGATTTATTTTGCCATAGAAATTAGGTCAAAAGTCTGAAAGAGTTGCTCTTACCGTCAACAAATTTTTCTGAAGTATCCAGCTCTTTTGTTAAGTCTGTTAAAAATAACCCTACAAGGATTTTAACACCTCAAGTATAGTTTTTTTTTGTGAACCATTACTTAAAGACGACCTTCTTTCAGTTTTTCATCTTAATTTTCTCTACATTTCCGCTACAAATTTCGAAAATTTTAATTATAAATTTAAGTTGCTTTCGGAAGTGTTTTTTAATCTAATTAAGTTACATAATAAACACCATGTTTTTTAATGGTGATAAAGTCGCTTTTAGATCTAATCTATATTATATTCTGTCGCCCAGAAATTCTATCCAGTAGCTAGCTAGATCGTTTCCGTTTCCACTCGAAGACCGTTTTTGTGAAGCGTTACAGCAAACATTGTTTCAAAATCGATTTTTCGTGTTCTGGCCACTCTTTCTATAGCGGAACATTTGGATATCAAATAATTTTCGATTACCGATATATAAACCATTTATATTATAAGATTATAAGATTAAGGAACCCATAGGAAATGCCCTCGCCAATGATGCAGATTCAATTAAAAGCATTCTGGAATACCTCCGCAAAACAGACCTAATCAACGTCATTTACAACAACTTATTTTTAAATATGTATCGTTTTGTAAAAACGCTCCTCACTTTGTTTGAGGAGTAATAGAATTGATTCATTACACACAGAAAAAAACCGAGCAAACTTTGAAAAACAAAAAAACATTCATTTCAAGTTGTTACATTATTATTATTAAACATGAAATTTCCAATTAATATGATTTCGAATTTAAATGTCAGTAATATAAGTTTGTTTCAAATCTTTCTAACAAGATGATTCCTCCTCAGTTGACTCTCTTTCCCTCCCCTCTTACGTTCATTTATTACAAAAGCAACATAATCCAAGACGGCCTTATGGGAGGCCCTATTACTTTCCAAGACCGCGTCCATTTGTTTCCGTTGTTGCATTAATCTTTCGCACTTGTGAAATCACATATTTCCCTCAAATCATCTTTTATTTTGAGATACTCAGGATCATCTGGATCTCGGTTTTTCTATTTTGTGTTGCTATAACATTCGTAAATGCATGCGGAAGCTTATTGAAAATCATTGTTCAGTACTTACGATTTCAGTGATTTTACGAATAAAATCGGACTCTGACGTTGCCACTGTTTTCTTCTATTAATTTAAATAGTAATAGATAATTTACAATTAATAAAATTTTTCTTTAAATTTTTTTTAAAAAAAGTGTTCATTGTTAATTTGATCGATAATACGGCTTCCAGCAGAAAAAAATTTCAATTTATACCCTGGAATTTCACTGCATTCTTTGATAAAAAGTCATTTCCAAGTGCTATGTAAATGTTAAATAAAAAGTATTAAGGTTGCTTCCCAATTTACTGAATTCCCAATTTACTGAATTCAGACTGTTATACTATACAAAATAAAATAGTATTTATCGTTATTTAATTGCAAATAAACACATATTCATTATTTCATTTTTAATATAAAGTTTTAATATTATATGAAATGAGTCTATTTTATAAGACTTCAAATTGTCCATTATGCATTTCAGGTGGTTATTCCTTCGAGCTGGTGGCCTCCGCTACCTCCGCCAGAGAAAGACAATCGTGGCTCTTTACCACCAAAAGTTCCTCCACGTTTAGTTCAAGTGTCGTATAGCGTATTCGAGCCATCATCCCGAAGTCCAGAACAGTGTGAACCAAAAGTGCAAATCCAGCCATTGACATCATTTGCACAAGTACCGCTAATTGCTGCTCAATCTGCTTACAAAGACCTTCGTGCTGATGATTTGCTAACAATACTAATGCCTCAACGTCCTCTCTATCCTCAATCTAAAATTCATGTACCAGTATTTTTGCATCAACAACAAGATCAGAACATTGGCGTTTTTACAGTCAGGTAATAGGGTCTAGTGATTTCTTGGTATGCAAAATTGTACAGTAAATTGTTATTATGATTAGGGCACGTGTAAAATCTGGACTAAAGATTTTGGGTGCAACCAGTTCATCCGATCAGTGGAATGTTTCCATGGAAAAAGGGAATCCTAAACACATTGTGGCACGAGTCACTGTCTTTCGCAAAGAACAGGATCCAGACACCATTACTAAAGAAAATGATTATTACAACTCCAACAAGTTCGTTAATTTGTCGTTTATGTGCGATTTATGAAAGTAATTATTGTTTATGTTCTGGCAGAGTTGTAGAAGTATTTTCCTGGTTATTAGAAGTTGCTAATGACACCAAAGAAAATTGGGATGGTGGTAAAATTGCGTGGTCTGTCAGCTATGTTTACGACACACCAAAGCTAAAGGACTCATCCCTGGAAAGTACTGGCTCAACGCCTGAAGAAACTCGAAAAAAACTAATAGCAAAAGTCGAAATCAATAAGGACGATGTTCAAGCAGTTCTTCCTATTGCAAAGGTGAGTACTTTATTTACGATTTGAAGAAGTTTCGATATAAAAGGAGGTATGATAGAAAACAATAATGTATCTGTATCTGTATATCCATTAATCTATATATATAAAAATGAAATGTCATTCGTGTGGCCTTAAGGATCTCGCGAAGCGCTATAAGGATTTTTATGAAATTTTGTGTGTGTGTTTCCTATGGTCCGGGGAAGGTTCTTATCATAGTTTGGTTTACTTACGATAGATGGCACTGTTCGAAATTGAGTAAATCTACAGCCACCCTTAGGCCTAAGAAGCTGACATTTTTCACGGAGGGTCCACTTATGATGTATATAAGGAAAAAGGATTTTTTGAAATTCCACCCCTAAAGGGGTAAAATAGGAGATGAAAGTTTATATGAAAATCCGCCATTTTTGAAGTAAAAAATTCATACAAATTGGTTTGAGATAGGTTGATTTAGGATAGAGGTTAGTAGTCCTCATTGAGGAGTTATGCAAAGGTACAAGAACTGTTGCTGAAAGTTAAGACCTCTAAGGAGTTAAAAATTGTGACAAATTAGGATTGGGGTGTGTGGGAACTGGGGAGTAATAAATTTGGAGCATCCAGTCTTTTCACATGGACACCTTCATGCCCCATGCTCACGAGTAGGCAAACCATCGGATTATTTATTGACACACAAGACGGAAAAACAAAACTGAAAAAATGTTGTCTATCGAAGTAAAAGAAAATTTTAATTAAAATTGTCGTTCCTATTATTTATATTCGCGCGTGGCGGAGCGAGCGCGGGTTTGCTAGGATATTATTATCTAAAATGAGCTTCCATAAGAAAATAAACTAAAAACCGTGTTTAGTGTTTCCTGGTCGATTTCGAAGAACTGCAGTCTTCTTTCTTTTTCATTGTTATTAATATCATCAATATCATCCTTCTTTCCTTTAGAACTGGGAACTAATGAACACAGCTGTATTGACAGGACGTCAAGTGTCTCACACCATGAAAGTATTTATTGTATCGCAAGCAGGAAAAGTAGCTGATGTTACTCTTCAAAGTTCATGCCAAGCCCAGGATGAGAGTGTTATTAAAGTAAAACATTAAATACGAACATAAAAATATCATGTTTTTACTGATTATTTCATGAATTCAGGTTTCGTCATCGTGCAGCTCGGTGTACGTTGATGGATCCGAAATTAGAGGCTCCTCAAACGCTTCAATTATCGTTAAATATGGTACTTACACTGGTGTCGCAAAGTTCATTGTTTGGATGCCAGAATTTCCACTGGAAGTATACATTCCTGATTTTCGATTATCACAAATTAAAGGCTGGAAGGTGCCAGAAGAGCACCACTTCAAGTACGTGTAAAACTATTTAATTGAATAATTTCAATATTAATAATTTAATTACAGTCATGGAAAAATGAATCGTCGTAAACGAGCTTTCGGCTGGAATCATCACAGTGATGATTTTATGAATGTTTTAGGACCTGAAAAAGCTCTTTGTCGTGCTCGATATCAACAAAGTCCTGTGGAAGTTTTTGCGAAATTTGTTGCTGCTGATCAAGTAAAAATATATCAAATTTATACAACAATTTTTATATACCAATGTTTTGCTTGTAGGATTCTGGACGTGTTAGTTACCTGATATCCAGAAAGACAAGTCTCCGCGTAACTGATTTAGTTCAATCCTTGTTAAGAGTGGCCGACCCAAAGATAGCTAGCTTAAAAGGCAGAATACTGCAAGGAAGATCGATGGGAAGAACTGATGTTCAAGTAAATATATTAAAATGTTAATTTATTATGATGCATCACTTATAATCATTTTCAATGTAGGTTTTATCTCCCATCACGGGAAGGGTAATTGGAGCTAAAGAGATTCGGGTCGGAAGTGATAAAGTTAGTCTGACACGGCTGATTGTGCGTGTGGTATCCGGCTTGCAGTTGACTATTACTCCGGATAGTACTATTGAGAATGGGTACACGGCAGAGATCTCCGTTACTAGACGGCTCACTGCACAATACCAAGAAGGACTACTGGATATTGATCTTGAGTTTTCTGATGGTGTTCGAACTCCTTTAAGGTATCGGGTTCCTTCTTGACTTTAAGACAATACTCATTAGTTCAAATCTTACAGAGATGTCTCAGTTGATGATTACTTTCTGTTAGTTGAAAGCTTAGACACGGAAGTGGTTGCGTTTGCTCCAATAGGACCTTTACACCATCCCCGTGTTATTGCTGTTGGAGAAGGAAATGGAGATCTTTTACGCGTGACTCTGCTACTCTCAGAAGAATGCCGTCTTCGCCGTAATATGCCACTTTCAAAACAAGTAAAAGTGATGAAAATAAATGTTCCAAAAACAATGTAATGTTAATAATATTATTCTTAAATTACAGACAAAGCCCGGACCAGGTCCCTTGGCCAGCACTCTGGCAGCGGTTCAAGTTGATTTCAATACTCTTGAGAATCCAAACAGACCAGACACTGTGCAGAATGACGGAATAATGGGAAGAGAACGGAAAGGTTCCAGAGATTCAGGAAGCGATCTATCAGACATAATCGGTTGGAAAAATATTTATTTGATTTTAATTTTTAATATTTGTATTATGATTATTTGTAGGAATACCTCTGAAAGACGACAGTAACCATGAGCCAACCGTCCAAGCCCGACAGCATCGCGGTGGTATAATTGCAATCGATGGTGGAAGACATAAACCAAATCCTCATGGTGATGTTATGGAAATTGGAATGTATGTTCTATTGACAGCATTTTGCTTTGCAATTGTTGTCTTTGTAATATCATGTGTTGTCTATGCATCGAAATTTCGACCAGCATATGCCGACTCAGATGCTGATAATGACAATAAAGAAACATTTACTACTAGTGGAATGTTGCGAGAGCCAAGACGACCCCGCGAATCGACAACAAACGCTCATGATTGGGTATGGCTTGGACGCTCTACTTTAGACCGATCGTCGTTGATGCAAGACTCAGTGAATGGGAATATATTTGAAAATCCACGTGGTAGGACTAAACGTTCAAGAAATTATTAACATTTTACAGCAATGTCAATTCTTTTAATTGTAGATTCAAGAATTCGTATCACAAGCAATCCAATGAATTTGAACTACGCTGACCCGGACGATGCTATTGCTAATGTAACCAGCTTCGATAATCCGAACCATATTCCTGTCTCATATTTGAATACACAAAATATCAATTCAGCTACATATAACAAAAATGAGAAAATACCCAAAAACGAGTATGTTGTTTAGGAATTTATTACTCAATATAGAACCGCACTAAAATACTTTTTGTATGCAGCGATGACGAAGTTCCACCTCCTTTACCTCCTCACGGTCGCAACCATCCCAACGGGAACGAAGGCGAATATAAGCCTCCAGTTCCCCCGCACAGGAACATTGGTGTTACAGCAAATGTCACCTCAAATGCAATTAATGAAAAGGTAAAATTTAGGTTACTCTAGGTTTTCTTTTTAAATATATTTAAATTATTCATAACAGCATTCTCAGGAAGAGTTGCCTGTGGTTAGGAGACACCATCACAAACATCATCGAAACTCAAATATTCACAATCGCAGATCACATGTTAATGGCAGTGTGGATTTGATTCGATCCTATGATCGACCTCCCGATCAGCATTTGAATTTTACACAGCAACAATTAAGCATAGCTCTCTTTAATCAAAATTCGCCAGAGCAAACATTTTCACCTCACGAAGTAAGTCCACTCAAGAATGATTCAAATGAACTCAATGAGCTGCATATGGCAGAAAAATTAGTGGAAACTGCCGCCCAGCAACAAAAGAATGCTTTCCAATTTGATTCTCTTACACCAAAGCGAGACTCTGTTACAAATCCTACTAAAATTGATCCGCATGAAGATATCCAGATAAATTCCTCGAAAACAGGTAAGTGGATTACAAGTTCCGCTTATAGACTTATCGACATCAAAGGTTTATCAGATAAACAAAACTGTAGTTCAAAATAATTTGTTCTATAATTTTTTAATCTATAGATGAAGTTCCAGAAGTCAAGAAAAGGCATAAAAAACAATCCACGCCTGTATATTCCACTACAGAATCCACTTCAGATGATAATGGCGGCTTTGTAACTCCACCCGGAGAAGATAAAATGTCTAGAAAACATCAAGTTAAACGGGCAACAGTAGTAGGTAATCCAATGTTTTCTAATACATCTGATGGTGACATTGGACCAGGCGAAAGTCTAGGACTTGACGACTTGGATATGGATTATGAACAAATTATGCATTATTTCGATAATCTAAAGGTAGGGAATTAGTTAAGATGTAAATGAGAACAAAAACAAAAGGATAATTTTTCTTCTAATTCTCATTTTCCCAGGAGTCGAATGCCTGAGTTCAAGAGATCATTGCAAAGATACGCGAAATATTATCAACATTTCAACAACAATATCGTAATGTGGCTTTACCACCATCAAGCCCAGACATAAATTTTAAGGATCCGAATTTCGAATATTTTTTCGAACAACTTAGCGAATCATATGCTTAAGTTAGAATTAACTGAAAGCAATCCGCTAGTCAATTCATATGATCTTTCAATTGTAACAATAACAAAACAATATTATTGAAGAACTACCATCAAATTATAAAAACATTATTTGTGTCACGAGATGTTGAATAGAAATTTTCTATGTGAGCTTAAATAACTATTTAAATCAAATAGCTTATGTACGACTGAAAGCTAAATAAGCTTGACTCACAAACGAAAATGTAAAACAAAATAACAAAAGGCTTCGCGACTTTGCAGTGATCGTAATCCGTACAACTCATATCATGCAATCAAATCGGACTACTATTTGAGATTCTAATTATATAAACAAAGGAAAAGTAATTATGTAAAAAAGAAAAGAAAACAAAACCATATATAAAGAGACAAAATCCAAGGCCCTTTCATATATTAGCAGATAAAAACACTAAAGAAAGCCGACATACATTGTTAGGGAGCTCATGTAAATCCTTATTTTCAAAATAACCACGCGCTCTTGAAAATTATAATACGTAAATATTCTACTAAGCGATTATTGTTAAACTGCCGTGGTTGCCTTTTTTTTATCAAAAAAATATCACATTTACATAATCTTGGCTTCAGCTTCCAATAAGAATTTTTGACTGTATCACAATGATAAATGTTGCCATTGATAATAATAATAATCTGTATAGTTATTCTAGTCAAAAGCATGTTGTATTTCAGCTGTAACGTACTCTATTTTATTTCATTTATAATGTACATTAATTTTATTTATTATATCTTTGTTGGTTAATTATAGTAATGTAAACATTTTTTTTTTTTTTTTTTTTTTGTAAATTTGTTTGAACAAATATTTGTTTATTGTACAATTATAATTTTTAAAGTGCATTTAAATGCATAAACGCCATATTTTTACTTAGTAGCCATACTCGGAATTCTTATGTTGAACAGAATTCTTGTATATAATTGATCTCAACTTAACTGTTTAAGAGCTCGGTTGAAAATTACTATTATCTGTCCGTATTATCAACATGGTGGACTTTTCGGGAAAATATGCAGTGAAATAATATTCTATGCAAGTAAGCCACAAACTAAAAATTAAAAAACACACTCACTGGCTTTAACAATCAAACAATTAACGAGCGTCGACACTGAAACACAAATATCTTACAAAAAGTTGTTACTTTACAATCAAATCTGATTACAGCAATATTTTGCGAACACGATAAACATAAACATACGACTAAAAAGAAATTAAACATGTTTTAAGAATACTAAACGTTATTGTTGCTTTGTCGTCTAAAATATTCATCTTAATGTTTGCTTAGAGCATTTTTAGCATATCCTCAAAGTTCGATCCTCGTTTCTATTTAACCAAATTCATACATGCGCTCTTAAGCAGTTGAACTCACTGAGAATTTGACTGTTGTTATAGGTTCATACATATTTTATTTCTCTTATTTGTTTTAAACAAATATGAAATTCCAGCATTCTTTGGAGATATTCCTAATCATCAATCAATTTTTGACTGGAATAATATCGTACAAATCAATATCCAATTCTCTTCGCTTCCACTTCTATGATTTGTACAAAATACAAATTCCATACTTATGTGGTACCATATGAATAAATAAATCTAGAATAGGCTTCAATTATTTCACAAGAATATACCTATTCCATTTTCGTCCATTTGAGATATACTCTCATTTATTTTGCATAAACAAAAAAAACTTGCAAAATAGTTTTTTTTTCATATTAAAAATGCTTAACGCTACCAAAAATTAAATATCTACTATTTGGAATGCAATTATAAAATTTATTTCTATTTCTTGGTTATAATAAAAACAAATATAGGATATCTCTGATCAATTTTCTTGTTCTAATCGCCCAAGCAAATATAATCAAAATAAAAGTAAAACAAAAATAAAAAAAAGAAAAAGTATTAAGTTACATTACACATAATTCCTGTGTATTAAAAACATAAATGTATGGTTCCATGTAACAAAAAATGGAAATGTAACAATACGAAAAATAAGACTTAAAAGTTTTCTGAAAATAAAAAAAAAATAAATAAAATAATTATTATGCAATAGCTGTAATAATGCTAATGAAACAAGTTAACTAAACAAGAGAGCTTCGAGTGTAAATCAGGTTTGTACTGCAGTATTTCTTATTATAGTATTAGCTCCAAAATGCTTCATTTTTACACACAATATTTGATTCTGTTCAGACACAATAAGACTTGCTTTTAGCTGTAATTATTTATAGATGAACTTAATATGATATATAAATGTAGAGAAGCCTTGCATAGTAGTTCATTGTTGTCGATATTGTTTTATTTCTACTTTTTTATTAACAAAGACTGTTGAATTTTTTTTTAGCTTTAATAAAACACGTAGTTAATAAACTGAATTCCATTGTACAGTTCAAATAAATATTTACCTAGAACCAAACTATAATTAATGCAATTATAAATAATGTGATTACTGTTCACGTAAGAGATTTTTATCTTATTTATATAAAAATGAAATGATGAAAAAAAAGATATGAAATATATGTAGATAAAATGGCCATGTTAGTTTGAGGTACGGATGAACAATATAGGCAAAAATATGGGCTAAAATCAAGGCTTTAGAAGATAAATTAATACAAATAAGCTTTGATACCAAATGTGAAATGAAGTCAATGCATAAGAGTACATAAAGTATTGTAGTTGTTTCGCAATAGTACACGACTAAACAAGTAACACTTATACATCGACAACAAAACACACACGAAAACATAAACACTGCACAGTCTTCGAAATAAAACAGCATTTAGTATAATGGATGTAGCTGCAGATAACCAGAGAAACAATTAAATGACTAGCAAATTGTATGTACAATTATGAAAACTTATTTATATATGACTAAATTATAAAGTATAAGAAACAAATTTAAAAAAAAAAAAATGGCTTAGTTATAGTAAATGGCGGTAGTATAACGGTAAAGGCAGTATAAAACGGTGGAGTCAGTATAAATTGTAACAAATTTAATGAAAAATTGTATATTTAAAGGCAACAAAAAAAAAATACTCTTTAATTATTTCAACGCTTTGAAAAATTCTTTAATGAGTGTTTGCACTCACAAGCAACGTGAAAAGTTTAGATAAAAATGCTATGCTTAATGATAATTATTATGAAAGCTGCAACGTTAAGTAATTATATATACATGAAAAGGAAAATTATATATATACAAAAAAAAAAAAAAATATACAAATCTATTGAAATAGTAATTAACGACCCAATGAATGAATATACACAATATGTAAAATCTAAGCCAATTATTATGATGCTTATGTACCTTTTCGAAAAATAATTTATAAAATTTGAAACTGAATGAAAGAAGAAAAAAATACAAACATCTACCGTAATTATTCAAATTGATAATTGTAAATGTATCTTTTAGTGTAAATGTCTTCGTTTCCTCTTCAATCCACACATGATATACATATATTCATATATATATATATAAATAAATATATATGCTGCCTGGTTTTATCCTTCCTGGTTTCGCTACACGTTTTGGATGCATTAATAGCTCTCTTGCAAAGTCAATGTTAAGCATTAAAATTAGAGCAACGTTATGAGACCAAAAACTAGTCTTTGCTGCAGTCATTATTTTATTTTGAAAAATATTTTATTTCACAAGTTAAAGGCTATTCAAGGATTCCTTTTTACTATATACATGGATCTCATCTCCTTTGAAGCATATTCTATTGTAATTAGGAAGAATTATACCATGTGAATGTAATGCAAAACGTACATTACAGTTAAACTTAATTTCATTTTAGCACCGAATTCAATGTTTTGCGTACAGTATATGTAGAACTCAGTTAGATCTACTCACTCGTCTTATACGATAAGTGTACACCTATTCACTTCAGACTCTTCCTCTTCCCTTCGGATGCATTCTATTGATTTGACATATCTTTACTCTAGACATGTATTAACAACTGCGCAGAGGTTGGGCAATTTTTCTAATTTATTTAAGAATCAAACCTAAGAATTTGTTAAATGGATTCTTTTAAACAAAGTTAATCATTTAAGGAGTCAATATTCCTAATCGACTGCTTAATTATCGCTTACTAAGAACTTTAGTTCTTCCTTAAGTAGTTGTAGTTTCCCCTAACTGTTATAACAGTAAACACAATGGTTTTTATTTTATTTTATATTTTGTTAAACATTTTTGTTACCGTCCTCATGATAACCGTAACAGACTTATGTTGTGCATCAATCTTCCTGTAGAAAATGTGGAATTTTTAATTACAGTTGAACCCCAAAATAGACTAGAGCAATGAAAATTATATAGTTACATTTTATTTAATACTCGTTAATGCAATTTAATTATTTGTAGTATAATGTTTGCACATGATTGCATAAATTATCTTAGTTATCAGTCGCAAACAATTATCTCTAATGCATGAAAAAAAAAATGTAAGCCATCCTTTGAGTTTAATTGCCAGTTTATCTTTGTGTTCAAATGCGTTGTATTTAATAAAATAAATCGATAGAAACTTCTTGCACAAATATCGAAATATATATATATTTAAAAAAAAAAAAACAAAAAGAGATCCAAATCGTTGTATTAATTACGCCTAATTATGTTCTAATGGTACATTCCTCCATCCTTTCACTTTGTGGAGTGTCCAGTTCAATTGTCGTATGTGAAACCTCTTGGCTCTTCAGCTTTGTTTTAAAAGCCGTTTATATAATTATTATTCATAATATAAACATAGTATAAGAATTATTTACGCGTTATCAGATTTTATGTAAATACATAGATGAATAATAATAAAACAAAAAAAAAATAAAAATTTTATTGAATATGTCCTTGTGTGTTAAAATCTAAATTTGTATTCCTTCACATCGTAATTAGTTAAAAATAATATGAACAAACCTTACTTCACTTTATATTATTATTTTTTTTGCAAACATTTACAGAAAACATTGGTGCAAAAAAAAAAAAATATATACTAATTTTATTATTTTTTATTTTTCTGCAGCTTGTACTGTTAGGTGTTAGGCTAAAAAGTTACCACCGATACATTTGTCAATACCTGAATCAATAAAGTTTGTTTGTAACTGTATTTTGATTTATTTTTGTCTGATCAACCCCAAGAATTGAAGAGAATTTGAGTGCAATCGTGAAAACCAAACCAACCACAAAACTTTAGCAACTTTGATCTATGTGAATGGAAGCTTGAAGCTGCAACAGAATACAGAATCAGTCTATCTTAAATCGCTTGTAAAACAAAATCTAAAGCCCGATGCAATCAATAAAAAAGCTTTGTTTCAGCTGTTTTATTTAACAGTATAGTGACAATTCAATTGTTCAACAAATAGCGACATGAACCGAAAATGATGTATTAATACGACCAAACATACTCGTCCTTTCTTAAAATTAATATCTTACATTAACATTTATATTACATTCTGTCCATTTTGTAAAATGGATTTATTGGGCTTGCCACTGTGTTTGGCTTGAGGGCGCTCTTTCGTGGCGCCTTATTGGCATCATATGGAACGATGGGAGAGGTCAGTACTTGCTTCACGTAGTCAATGACTTTCTGTGACCTGTTCTTATTCAATGCAATCTTTACTTTTTTCCTCACTGGCACAGATTCAGTTCGTTTATCTTGTTCCTTCCGTTTACCATTTTCTACATCTTGTACATCCTTCTTTTCCTTCTGTGAGGAAAAAGGATTTAAAACAAGTGCTTTATCATTGGCGTTTGCTTCTTTAGCAATTATTTTTCGAGATTTGACAAAGTATTCAACTTCACCATTTTCAAGTGGCTTACTCCATTCGTCTTCTACCGTTTCTGAGGAGTTGCCATTTTTATTTTGCCATTCGGTGGATTGCTCTGGTTCCGCTGTAGTTTCAGCTTCTATTTCCCATGTTCCACTAGATGTTGACATCAGGTGTTCATTCTCGTCAGTTTTGTCAGTATCATTAGCATCTTCTTGAATCCATTTCATGTTGAATTTACGTTTTCTTTTTTGCAATTTAATTTTTAACAGTTTTTCAAATTCCTCCTCACTTACTTTTTCAGCATTAATTGATGCAAGCAATTTTCTTCTTTGCCTCTTGTTCAGCGTTTTCAATGTTCTTGTTGTTGAATACAATTCGCTTTCAAGCTTTGCCAAATCGTCAACTTTTTTATCAATTAAATATTTCATCGGCTCTAAATCAGGTTTAGGAATTTGTTTCACCCCCAAAGGAAACTCTCCCCCAGTAAAGCGCCCGTACCTAAAAATGGAAGAAAAACAGGAATGAAAAATCGTTTTCTTAGAATTCTACTTTTATAAAGAGAAACGAAATATTCCTACGAAATACTTACTTATCCTTTATTGACTCCAACACTTTCCTACTTTTAGTTGTATTGCTATCGCTTTTCACAGCTTCGTTAATATACTTAATGATCAACGGAACATCAATTGGAATTACGGGAACAAAGATATCAATATTGCCAGCTCTAGGATCCAGGTTACAGTCTCGAACTGCTGGACTCATACCTAAAACCGAGTAAAATAATTATTTTGTTGGAGATATTTCATATGAAATATACCATTACAAGCTTCATCTTCCGATTCTGCTTCCATTCTTTCGATGTCATCAATATTTTGCGTTGGGAATCCCATCTAAAAGCAAATGCCATTCTTCGAAACAAGTTAAGAAATCTTTTTCATATAATACCAGTTTCCAAGCCTCGAATTTCTCATTGTGTTCCCTTCCTCGAGGACTCTGCCACAGCAAGTGAAAGAAAATCCGCTCCTTAATGTACCCCATCAATTTCATGTCCGTTTGTCCAATCAGGAATTTCACGAAAGTTTCAATTAATTTCGCAACCGCAGTCCCTGTAATATCATTACTTCCCACTTTTGCAAGTTCTTCGATGAAAATGTCCGTCACGTGCATCGTTAGACCTAAAGCGTCGGAGTTGTTAAAAATCGTGTCAGTTAAGTGAGTGTTGAAGCTTTCGATAGACTCAATTGACCACTCGTTGGCGTTCATTACAAAGAACATGTTCCTAAGCATTTTTCTCACCAACTGAAATTGGATTAAATTATTTAGATTCGAATCCACAAATTGTTATTTCAATTACCATCATCATTTTGTCCATACGAAACTGATCAAGTCCATGCCACTCTATGCAGATTACCTTTAGAAAGGCGCGGAAGAACAAAAGACTGTCCTGAATATTAGGGAAGCAATCGTAGAACTTTCCATATTCTTCTGCCAGAGCTTCTTGCACTAAAGGCTTATCGGACATCCACATAGACGAATACAAACCCTTCCAGATTCTGATGAAGTCATCCTCGGTGAACGCTACAAGCAGCACAGATATGTTATGGTGATATGTTCATAACCAATTTCTAGACAACTGCCTTCATTACAACGAATAAAACATGCATTTGTAAATGCGGCGAAAAGTCCAGTTCCTGCCTTCCATTCATCTTTCACCGCAATAAAACATTTTAATTGTTTTTATTAAGATAGATACTTACCGAATGAGCTTTGTGCACGCAAATTCAACCAGGTTTTCAATTTCTTCAATTGTTTGTAACGTAATTGAGGATCGTTTGAAGCCAAAACTCTTGCAATTTTTATTTCTTGCGATATTACATGAATTTTCTTCGCTATCCTTGCTTCTTCGTCATTACACCCATTAGATGCCATACTTTTATTGCGCACATGTTTATTTACTACACTCATTTTATTGTGAAGCAGAAATTACAGAAAATTTGTGAAATGCTCCCTAAATTCTAACCACACGTGCAAATCGCATTGGGAAGATAAATGATACGAGTGCTGTCAAAAAAAAAGTTCTTCTTCTTTGTTTAATGTAATCACATACGTCTTTTAATAAGTGCATTTATTTATCCTCCCTCAAATTGTTCATATTGCTAAAATGGATTGGCTCAACAATCTAGACGATCTAGATAAGTTTGCATTAAAAATTTAAAAACGAAACATTTCCTCAGAACCACATGGAAATAAAATATGTCTTTTTATAGAACTTACGGTTTGGTCGCCAGGGGCGCTTCAATATCATTTAAAAATCTTAGGGATTTCGTGTAATAAAGAAGAAGAGCGATGTTCAGAATGACATTTCTCAGCAAGTATTTTGTTAATTAAAATTACTTAGAAAAGTACCTTTCGTACGTTATATCAGTAATTTTAGTAAAACTTGGCACTAGAAAAGTTAATAAAAAATGCTACAAGTGCTTCGTAGTCGATTATCGCTATTGTCAGGGTCATTTCAAGACAGAAATGCAGTCCAAATTGGTGCTGTTTTGATCAATTTCACCAGTCGAGCCGGTTTAAAATACTTTCCGCCTCCCGTAAATTATGACTGTAAGCATAATTTATTATCTATTAATTACAGATAAATAATATTTTCAATTTCCAGTTGTTGAATTTACAGAGAGGCCTAAGCTGAGAATGATGGAAAAGGTGCCCCAATACCCCTCCAACATGAGAGCGCCAAAAATGCAGAAGAGATTGTGCCTGATGCGTGGTCCAGAGTTGATTCATAACAAACTTTTGCATAAACAATATGGTATAATATCGACTGGAGGTGGTCGCTTACGTTGGGGACATTTCGAAATGATGCGTCTCACGATAGGAAGGAACCTAGACATTAATCGAATGTTTGCAATTTGGAGAGTTCCTGGTCCATGGCAGCCAATTAGTAAAAAAGGACAAGGGCAACGAATGGGTGGCGGCAAAGGTGCTATTGATCACTATGTGACACCACTTAAGGCAGGCCGAGTCATTGTAGAAGTTGGAGGAAAATGCGAATTCGATGAGGTTAAATCATTCTTGAAGATTGTTTGTGCTAATTTGCCATTTAAGGCGATGGTTGTGTCACAAGAAATTATGGAGCAGATGGAAAAGGAAGAGAAGGAAAAGGAGAGATCCAATCTCAATCCGTTCACTTTCAAATATGTTGTCCAACACAATTTGAATGGCTGCCATCGGTGGCTGACTCCTACCGATCATAAATGGTTTGGTAAACATTTGTAAATATAATAAATTGATGAATAGATATAATTTCGTTAGTTTAATTAATTCCTTATGGACATTTTTCTTCCTCGAATCCTTCCGTATCATTATTCTTTGAGCTTGGATGACAGAAGTTTGGGAAAGTCTCTGTTGAAAGTTGCCTAAAAAGTATATGAAATATGCGCATTCCAAACAATGGTGATTTTAAATATAAAAGTCAATATTCTCTAATATATAATCGTTTATTTAATAATATAAACGTGTTTAAATACAATCTTTACATAAATTTTAAGAATATAAACACTGAATGGATTACAATCTAACAAATTTACAGCATGATGCTTCTAATCACACATTTTTATAAATAAAATATTTAAAAAATATAAATACTAATTTGGATAAATTGAAAAACTTCGAAATGATCGATAAACACGTCAAGATTTTGACTAGGTGCAGCATTCTTTGGGGATTCTCCGAGTCCCAGATTCAAGGTCCTAATCAAAATATTTTGGCGAAAAATGTTTTGTTCTACACTAATTGTGTCCTTAATAAAATTGCACATTGTCAATTGTTTATATTAACTTCGGTGGAAATTAATTACAAGGAGTTCAAATTTTATGGAGCACAAGTTCAAATTCATTCATGTAAAATACAAATTAAAAAAAAAAAATATTAATTATAATAAAAAAAAACACGAAACACAAAATGAGTCTCCTGTTTTTTCTTTGTTGAGTTGTCGATCACATTATTACAATCCTGTATACGTAAGTTCAATATATCGTCTATACTTTCACGTTTATAAATATGTAGATTAATCTATTTTCCAGAGAATAACGGTTTTATCGTGGGAGTCAAATATGAGAAATGTTTGATTTGGTATTCAATGATCTGTTACACTATAAATGTGTCTGTATTTTGACGATTGGAGTCTAAATATTCAGCCTCTTTAGCCACCTCGATGATTCCATTGTTACTCTTTGGCGGTGTATCGGGAGTATTATTGTGCACTTGTGGTTGTCCTGCATCGTCATGGTCATCAAAGTGCGCATCCACACATTCAATTAAATCGTCATCATCCCCATCGATGAAATTTTCAGATTGCTTAATATCACTTGAACTATCACTGATGCTTTGTGTCTGGAATGTCGACGACTGATTAACGTTTCCTGTAATATTGATATTCGGTGTGGCTGGTGCCGTTGTTATCGATGACCACCAATTGGAGAACGCTCCTTTCGCCTGAGACAGAGCTCCACCTGATTTTCAGAATACAGTTGAAATGTTTCAAGTCGGAATATGTTTACAATGATCGACTGATCTGATCGCTTACCTACAGCTCTACTGGTGGTATTCACAGCCTGATTTATCTTGCGACCGCTCTCACTGTTGTGCATTGTTCTAGAAGGGAAAAGTATTCGTTACGAATCAAAAGGTAACATTTGCTTTGAAAGTTAAATACTGAGCAATTTTTAATTTCATATCAGCAACGGACAAAGTTCCAGCAAATGGATGTCCAGATGGGATGCTATCGAAAACCATTTCCTCGGGGTTTGTGTCCATCCAATCTTGGAAGCACTGTGTTTTCTTGAAAGCTGTCATGAATTGCCCATTGAAATGTTCGCAGTCCTTTGTATTGTCTATTGTAGAAAAGAGACTGGTTGAAGCTCACTCACCATCATCTAGTGTTCACAAATTTACCATTCACTGCAGCAGTTTTAGCTAAAGCTAAAATATACCCGCGAAATTGCTCCCTAATCCAGTTTTCACTACCCTCCGCGTCCTCCTTGGGATTCTGTACGTTCCGAATGATAAAATCCACAAATCGTAGATCCTCCGTGGTAAGTACCAGTTGCCGTCTCAATTCCTGATCGTTTGTCTCTAGTGTGGCATTTTCTATGTCGATTTGAATATCTGCTAAGTTTTTTTTCTGATGAAAGAGTATGTTTGAAGTTCCTATAATGTAGCTATGCACGGAAGGATCGGTGAGTAAGTCCATGTATGGCAAGGAGAGATATGGTAAACACAAGTGGCCGCTTGAAAAGATCGGAATCGGAGCGTTCCATGCTTCCGGATTAAGGGAAGTCAGAGGAAAAAGGGTTGCTGTGAAGAATTTTGGTAAATTTACAAGGTTTAAGTTAATTATTTTAAATATATACAAGCTAAAGTATCAACACTTGCATCCCGGGGCAAGGAATTCCGATCCATTCGTTTACCCACTTCGGTGCCGTTTGAATTTGCGCGAATTAGCTCCTTAAGGTCGCCGGATTTTTCCTTGGTTGGCAATGAATTGTAGGAAATCACTGCCAATTCGACAACTTCACATTCAGACTGATCGATGATATCACTTCCTTCTACCGCTTCTGTTTGTCGACTTTCGTTGCTTTCCTTTTCGGATAAGTCTTTTGGAGGCGAACTGGAAAAATTCGGCATCGGGGACATCGGACGAGATGTTCGAACACAGGCAACAGTTTGAAAGCCGCGCTCCAACAGCCTGGGAAACAGCGAGGATATACCCAAAATGAGTGCACACATTGACCTCACTGGAGAGCTGAAGCAAACCACACGACGCTGCAGTAGAAGCAGCTTGAACAATAACAGAGTTTTATGCCGCCATTTCAATACAATATCTCGTAACGAAAGACCCACATCGAGGTGCCGAAGGGGTCGGAAATCATCCAGCAGACATGCGTTCAAGTGGTCGTAGGCATTTACTAAAATTTCTGTGCATGAGAAGTCTCCCTGCTCGAAGAACGCGTCTGCTATTAGTGACAGCTTCACCTCGATATACCCGTACAAGGGCAAGTTTGCAAGGATGCAGACCGACTTTTGAACTGTGCTTCTTGTCACATCTGCAGTTCTTATCTTGAGTTTCTATGAAACAAAAACAAAAACACAACAATGAATCACTTGCGGATGTCTCATATTTCGAGCATTTCCATTACCTCGACAGAAATTTGTCGATAGCAAGAAACTCCGTAAACACTTTCGGTAGGCTGAGATAAACTTGGCAAATTGAAGAACACAGAATCCTCCATGAAATTGTGTGATCCATCAGGTAAGGCTAGCGTTGGCAAGTATTTCCATCCAGGTGGGCATTCATGTTTTCCCTCCGTTCCTGGTATGAGCGGCGGATACGAGAATTCCACCTTAAGGATAGTCATAGCATTTCAGTATTTTATGTATCAAAAAATTATGTATGGAAGCAAAGAAAAAAAAAACTTTCGCATTTCAAAGCATAGAATGATTTTTACGAACCTGACACCCTTTCTTGTGATGAAATCCAACGACAACGATGTGTAGAATTGGTAATTTCTCCGACATTTCTGAATCTGTATAATTACATAGTAAATTTTCGTCACTTTTTAACATGCCTAGTAAAAGGTAAACGATAACACAGACGAATATAATAAATTGTTAGTGAGCACTGCGACAGTCATTTTGACAATTCTCTGTGACAACTTCTGGTGACAGCCTTTGATTCAACTGAAGTTGGCCGCATATGATTTGGTCAATAAATTATAAATTTTATCACATTATTCAAAAACAGAAATATATATTACCTAATAAATACGTAAAGCATATCAAAATAAATATGTACGTAGGTGAAATATTTTGAATCCAAGCCCAAATCTAAATGTCTAATTTGCCTGAACCTTGAATTTTTGACTAAACACGATTTATCAATATGAATTGTTATTAATAATAATCTGTATATTTTAACTGTAAAATGTGTTTGAATTAAATTTAGATGAAGAAATCGCAAAGCCAGCTCCTTTATTTAAATATGTCCTTATTTTATTTTAAACTTTTCGAACTTTTATAACAACCAATATGAGAAGATTGCAGTGCTACGTTTAATACACTTTAATGTAATTGTACATCTCAAATAAAGAATAATTCCATAAATTTTTAGTTTTTACTAGTTTTCTCTGTATTCCAATAGAGCATTGATGATGCCTTCTCGAGGTGTCTACTCTGACATTTACACAATAGTTATTAGTAGCTTTAACATTTTTCCATTTATTTACCAATGAAAATTATATTAAAATATAGTGCAAAGAGAAGAAAAGCAACTGGAATTATTATTAGAGTAAGTATTAAAGTGCTTTGCAAGTTTCTATTGGTGCAATCATTCATAAATTGGAGACAGTACTTGATTCAATTAATTGGTCCAATTTTCTTGATAACTTTGCATTGATTTCTAGCCATGTAAGTTTAATTACCATAGTTCAGACAATTAAATACCTTATTTTTTTACTTTTAAGTTAGTTGAGTGGGTTATCGATGATGTCAAAAGAAGTTGGTCGTCGTCGTTGCGATTTTCCGAAGTTCTACAGTACCACATCTGAACTTGTCACCCGAACGTGATGAAACTCTCCTCACGGCGACGGAAGGTAGAATTCCAGTCGCTGGATATTGTCCCAGATTACTTGCGTATGAAACCTGAACCAGCCGCTGAGCAAAGAGTGGTCAGCATGAACAGCAGGTGGGTTACGAAGACGATATTAGAGGTCACTAATATCTTACATGTGAGCAATTTCAGGCAAACAATCTTCTAGCTGAAACGGCAATGAAGCAGGTTGGCACAATGGCACATGTCCATAATATGGTTAGCAAGATGAAGGAAGAGTGGGAACTATAATCACCCTTGCAAAAAGATAAAATTTAAATTTTATCGCACTATACATTTAACTCATTCGTGGCTATTTTCTTTGCACATCAGGAGTTCACTTGTCCTACCACCGACTTGGGAAAACTGATTCCGTCAGAACCCTTGAGGTTGATGGTCCCGCCCACCATTCGTCCCCCCGCCTCAATGAATTCAGTCAGTCCATCGGGAGTCGCCGAGATTGGAAAAGCCCCAGCGGTCCAGCGGCATCATTACCAACAAATCAATTTCATCCTTCCGGAAGATAATTTTAATTAGACAATTTTATTTTAATTTTATCAAAATTAAATTTAATTGACCCAGTTATTGCAGATTTCGCTGCATAGTGTAACCGCGGCTTTAAACAGAATACATTTTAAAAAGCACTGTCTTGCATTTTCTGATTGATCGCAGGAACATTTGAAAAACAAATGCAGTTTTTTAAAAGGCTCGCTGGTGCAAAATTGCAAAACTTTTTCAGTTCGTGTCTCGACGCCATACACGTCAGAGCTATTTAACAGATATATATATTTTCACAAGTTGTTTTAATAATTTCAAAAAAAGCTATTAAAAAGCATAAAATAATATTCGTAGTGATTAAAAGCGACATAATTTCTATTTTATTCGTGCGTAATTATAATTTTGAGTAATTTTTTTTCGTTCGATTGCGTGTTCAATAACGATGCCACTCCAATTCCGTAAGATATATGACGAGCGCTCCGAAAGCAGTTATGAGTCCTGCCACTTGCGATCCCTGAAGCTATCTAAAAGAGTTCAAACGGAATTAATGAGGTAAATTTTTCGCTTCACATTTTTTTCCTTAAAAACAAATGAACAAAGTAAAAATTGCTCTAGAATAAATCCAGCGGTTGTAATTGAGAGACGTATCCATCCATCAAATTCAGAAGAGGAAGATTTATCTGAATCGGGAGCTTGTGGCTATTCTAGTTCTAGCTGGAAAGATTCTACTGGATCAAACACTCAAAATTGTCCTAAGAAATATTCTGGGGCTGTAATTGCTCCACCGAAATGGGATGATGAAGATTTATCTAAATTAGGCGCTGTTGGTTATTCTAACCCTTGCTTGAGTCATTCGTTTGGATCAAACCGCACTCAAATTGTTTCTAGAAAAAATGCTGGGGTTGTAATTGCTCCACCAAAATTGGATGACGAAATTTTATCCGCATTAGGTGTCGTTGGTCGTTCTGACCTTCGCTTGAGTGATTCCATTGCATCAAGTCGCACTCAAACTGTTCCTAGAAAACATTCTGGGGTTGTAATCCATCCACCAAACTGGGATGACGAAGATTTATCGGAAAAGGGCGCTGTTGGCGCTAACTTGAGTGATTCTATTGGATCAAACTGCCCTAAAAAAAAGCTTAGAAATAAGCCTAGAATTAAATCTTGGGTTGGTTATTCTAATTCTAGCTCGAGTGATTCCTTTGGATTAAGCCGCCCTCAAAGAAAGCCTAGAATTAAGCCTAGAATTAAATCTGGGGTTGGTTATTCTAATCCTAGCTTGAGTGGCTCCTTTGCATCAAGCCGCACTCACATAACAATTCCATCGATAGACATTCCATCAATGTCCACCGACAAAGACACATGTTTGGGTGAAGAAGAAGGGTCCAGCTATGATTTCGGAGGGACTCCACCAAGCAATGTTAATAACTTCCAGGGTGATGCTTTCCAGGACTGGGTGGCTAGGAAAAAGTATATATTTTTTTTTAATTTTCGGATAATTTAATATAATTCTGAATATTAGTTTCGAAAAAAAAATGGAAAAAAAGAAGGAGTTGGCGAAAAAATTGGAGCTCAAACGCATTGAAGAAGAGAAGAAGATAATAAGGGAGCAAAAATTAAAGGAATGGAATGAAAGGAAGGAGCAAGAGAGACGTAATAAGTTGAAGCAACAGAAGAAACCGGAACCGAAGCCAGCTAAACGGGAAGAAACTCACGAAAAAAAGAAAGAAACTCACGAAGAATGGTGCCGAAGGAAATATGAAGAAGAACAAAAACTTAAAGAACTGCAAAAGGAAGATGAGGAGAGAGAGAGAAGGTTAGCGGAGGCACGTGCAATGGCCAGCAAGAAAGTATATAAAGCGTGGTTGACCAAAGCAGCAAAGAGACCGAAACTGAAGCAGGTTAAAGGCTGGCGCGGCCTCTATGGAAACCATGCCCCAACTTGGGTGAATCCCAAACCTTGGGTTGGTCTTGAGCTCGATATTCCTGAAAATTAGGGATTTTTTTTTATTTCATTATGTGGACTGAATCAACACTAATATATTTTATAATTGTCGATTTATTAATTTACACACGAACATGTACTTTATACTGAAGGATATACAACAATAAATGCAGACATTTTTTTATAAAGTTGTGGCGTTTAGTTGGTTTACTACACTGATGGAAGATTGGAAGCCTGCGAAACTGCTTTTGAAAAGCAGAATATTGCAATGCATAAACACAGAATATGTAATGAAAAAATTGTTTTTTTTGTATAACATATATTAAACCTAAAATCTATATATATCGTTGGTAAACAATTAAAAAATATGTGATATTAGAATGTATAGTAAATACCGTCGAACTGGAGCAAATCCTGCGACATGCTTCAGTTGCCGTCTGCAATCAAAAGTAAAAACCTTTTAAACGGCCATTTCCATTTCGATCTTTGGATAAGGCTTATAGTCTGTAATCTCAAAGTCATTGAAAGTGAAATCTTCAATATCAGCAACCTGCCGCTTAATGATCAACTTCGGAAATGGACGTGGCTCGCGTTTTAGCTGCTCCTGCAGTGGTTCGATGTGGTTCAAGTAGACATGAGTATCACCCAATGTGTGAACAAAATCGCCAGGTTTTAGTCCTGTAACATGAGCGATCATGTAAGTTAGAGCAGCGTAACTAGCCACATTGAAAGGCACCCCGAGGCCCATGTCTGCGGATCGCTGGTACATCTGGCAGGATAGCTCTCCATCGGCAACGTAGAACTGAATGAAGCAATGGCACGGTGGAAGGGCCATTTTGTTCATATCAGATGGGTTCCAGGCGCTCATTATGATCCTCCGGTTGTTCGGATCTGTACGGATGAGTTCAATAACCTGCCTCAACTGATCAATACCTTTTCCGGTGTAGTCATCATGACATGTGTTGTATTCAGCCCCAAAATGTCTCCACTGGAATCCATAAA
The DNA here is from genome assembly GCA_963082835.1 of Leptogaster cylindrica. Classification (NCBI taxonomy): domain Eukaryota; kingdom Metazoa; phylum Arthropoda; class Insecta; order Diptera; family Asilidae; genus Leptogaster; species Leptogaster cylindrica. The sequence continues at coordinate 3,175,235 of OY720108.1, read as the reverse complement.
TGGGTCCCAAATCTCCTTCTTCACGATCTGAAAAGCCAGACTTGTCGAGAAATTCCCTGGAACTATTCCCGTCCCAAATATGAATATTTTTTTGTTGCAAAATTTTGGCATCGGTGCTTCCGTGAATGAACCATAACAATTCCTCAAGGACGCCACGCCAAAAAACCCTTTTTGTAGTGAATAGTGGAAAGGATTCACGCAGATTGAATCTCATTTGTGCCCCAAAAATTGACATAGTCCCTACGCCAGTACGATCCCCACGTTTTACTCCTACTCGGATTAATATTTCAGTGAAATTCGAGAGGAAAATAGAATGTGTACCTTTTGTAATTATCTGCTGAATCAAATTCAGATATTGCATCTCTTCGTGTTCATTTGCGCTGGTTCCATTGCTCTTCAGTTCAGATTCTTGTGCTTGCTCGGGTTTCTTTAATTCTAGCACTCTAGACATCTTGCCGCTTCAGGTATAACTCTAATAAAATTTATGTAAACTAACTAAAAACACTTTTGTCCTGCAGGTGATTGTAATGATAATCTGCGCGCGCTGTCAAAAATTTAGCGCCAAATATTTGATGGGGACGTTAATTGCATAAAATCAGATAAAGGTGGCGCTGAATTGTACTCAGTAGTAGAGTTTTCAGAGAAATGTAATGTTTTGTTTATAAATTTATAATAATCCTCTTTAGTAGTTAAACACAGAAATGCTAAAATAGAATATTTTGTTAACAAAAATCCATTGTTTTTAGCATTTTCCATCCATATATTATTTAGATAATGGCCAGTAAGGAAGTTAAAGAAGCTTAAGAAAATTATGGATATGAAATGAATATTATATCAACAAAAAAGGAAATTTAAGATCCTGAAAAACAATTGTTTTAATCATTTACTTTATTTTCATTTATAAATCCTTCTAGTAATTTGCATTTCCCCATACACCCATAATTTATATATCGGAATATATCATAGCAATAATACATTGTCGTAGTATGTACAGTGAGTAACAGAAAATAATATAGAAATACTTCAATTTGACATTATTAAGTAAAATCTAAACAATTTATTTTGTTGGTTTTCTTAAATATTCATATTTTTTTCTTTAAGTTTTCTAAAATAGTTACATCCTCTCATTTTCTACGCAATAGTTGTTTCAATATTTATTTATTTTTTTTCATTTGCAGTATAGTGTTTCTCTTATTGTTTTGTTACTTGGTTTTTTTTTTTTTTTAGTTTTCATTAGTTACCTACTGAAAATGGGTGAACTACACAGTAAATACCGTTACACAAAATGCATTTGTTGCTTAATGTTGTTCAGTTAAAGTTGATGTACACAGAACCCGAAAATTATTTTAGTTTTCTTAACGTTTTGCTTTAAGTTCAAGCATTTGTTTTTATTTTTTAGTTTTACTTAACACAAAAATGTTTTCTCGCTTATCGGACGAATTCGTACTTTTATAGTTCCCCTGGGAACATAGAAAACACTTACTCTCTTCTGTACCAGATATGCTCTATATATATACATATATATGTTTATATAATATACTTATATATGTATATATACATTAATTAATATTTTCATTTATTTATCTGTTATATATTTTATTTCAATAAAAATGAAAATAAAACGTTTATACAATATGAAGATTAACGTTATTTGATTTTCATGTTTGGTCACTTCTCTTATCGTAACATTTATAAGTATGTACACTTTCCTATAATTTAATTATAGTAAATTCTTGGTATTTATTAATTTTCACCTACAAACACTACAAGATGAGGAAGGTGAATTAAATTAGTTGTTAGAAACAAAATGTATGCGCGGCTATCAGTAACGTGTTGTCCTGAACTATAATACTATTGTATTAAATTTACTGAAATGGGATTGGGGATTGGATTTGTGCAGGTCGCCGGCACTCAATTAATTACGTTGTTGTTAATTTTGCTCCTGGATTCCATTCTAAAAGTGAATAAGTCAAGGATAAATGAATCCAGGTCACACTGGCTGCACTCTATCGGTGCATACAGACTGTTTTACTTGTGGAACAGCGGCAAATATTCACCTTCTGTGTGGTGTAGGCAAAGGGGGTGGATACTGGCAGCAAGGGAAGGGAATGCCTTTTTAGACGTGAACCTAAATTAACTGCTGTTATGGCTATTACACAGTATCGAGATGTGACCTTGTCCTTTAAAGGAAGTAAAGAATTCAAGTACGGAATCTTTTAATAATAAAAAGAGAATAATGATGCGATGGCTTTGTGGAACAATATCGCCAATGAACGCAAATGTGTACAGGAACAATCCTCATGGGTGAATCCTTTGTTCAATTGCGAACATGTACCTGGGGTGACTTTTAATATTTGCTATTACTGTTCTCCCACCCCCGCCCCTGCACTCGGCTAGTGACAATAGGAGGCTGAAAGTCTACTCGGAAATTACGAATTGAAATAAAAACTGAATTGTTTTTTTTTTAGCTTTGAATACAGACACTAAAGGCACTAAAATTCAAATATTACAAAATGAAATCGATATGTGTTTGGAAATTGTTTAATTATATTTAATTAACAAACAAACATCCACACATAGCCACACAAGTGCATGTACATAAATTCAATTGAATCCTGCAATTTTGGTGCAACTGAAATTTGAACTTAAAAAAAGCAAACCATTGTGCGAGGCGCCAATTAATTTGGGAAAACAATTTGTGATTTTAAAATTGCCTTTATAGGTTTTATTTATTTGGTTTTTGGGATATGAAACTGGAACCAAAGTATGATATATGAATTTTCACAACATGTTAATGCGGCTTGAGGAACCACAAAAGAATAATGCCGGTGAGAAAATTTCCTATTTATTTTAATATAAAAGATGTTAATATATTGTTATCAAATATATTTTCAGTCATCTGTTGTTTTTGAATCATTCATTTTAATTTTATTGTTGAAATTCAGAATGCAACAAAATATTTTACCGATCTAAGCATTTCAGTATGCTGAGTGCTTTGAGAATGCAGAAAATGAATTTATAATATATGTATATATTTTTGGCACATGAAACATATTCAGTTTGAATACAAACTAGAAATATAATCAAAAGATAGAAGTATCAAAATTTTGTTAAATGTAATTGTAATAAAAACACGAATGCAATTCCAACCGAATCGGATGAACGTTGATACATGCCAGAAAGTTTGGTCAAATCAACTATTCTAATATATTATAATTGTCTTGAAAATACACAAATAATAGGCGAAGTAAAATAAAAGTCTATTGTTCCAAGATAACAACAAAAAACAATTTGAAATAACGGATGAAATGAATTCGTTTGCATAAAGTTCATCGTTGAGACATAGAAGTTTGTGCGTTGAAGCCACATTAACATATTGAACCGGACTATGACACTCCGTCTAAAATATTCCATAAAAATGAAATGGTTTAAATACAAATAGTGGTAGTTGTAGTGATTTTGATATTTAGACAAATTTAATTAACAACAATTGATATTTTCATGACATCCATTGATACAGCAAATTCGCCTCTATAGTAAATCGGCTTTTGTCCCTTGCGAAGAACATCAAATACATGTTCATATTTATTGTTTATAAGTTCCGTACATTGAAGAATTGAAAACAAATAGCTACAGTATGCATAAGACTAACAACAAAGTAAAAACGAACAAGTATTTTTTTTTTAACATAGAATGTGTCCAACAAAATATACACTCAGTAATCACATTGTAGTTTTATACTCTATAGAACACACCACCGGTACTATTCACATAAATTCCTAAGTGTTACCTGTTTCAGTTGTCGTTCTATATAATACTATTTAGTGCATTCTTATAATAATATTTTTGCTTTAAGCAAATTAAAGACATATTGTAACATTTCACATTGAGTTCAGAATAAATCCGCAACGTGTTCACGTTTTTATCATCGTTCTATACACTTACTAACTTTTCCGTAGCACTACAATTTTGGCTACATTAATACACAATATCCTTTTATTAATTTCTTCTCGTCCTTTATCCTCATTGAATTAATTTAGACTACCGTTAAAGTTTCATCATTTTTCATATAAAAAATAAATGATATACTTTCTAGTGTATATATTCTCTTCAGATCCTTATATTTCATTTTATTATTAATTTAATTTTTATGTAAACGTTTATTTTCCTCCATTTGTGGTTTTTTATTTAAATATTTTAAGAGGATTCTTACATTTAATGCCGTCTTTAGACACAAATGTTATAATTATTATTTTACCATAGTTAGATTTATCGTCTTAGTAGTATTTTTTACACTTACCCAAACAAACAAAAACATACAATGGACATGTTTCCTTAAAGTTTTTTTTCTTTGGACACTTATTTCTTTTATGTTTTCTATTTCGGTTTTTTTCTTCTACTATTTATGTTAATTTAGTAATTATTAATGACTGCTTCTACTAAAAATATCTACTGCAAAATAGTGAAAAACTAAGGGAGCGAGAATTAAATAACAATTGGAATTTTTGTGTATATGTGGAAATGTATTATTAATTATTTTTAATTGGCGATCATTAAATTTGTAGTTATTGTTCAAAAGTATGTGCTTACTTCATACTTACCAAAATAAATAAATTTTTTTTGTTTTATAGTTCTGTAAATCACACCGATTTTGAGTGATCACTACACAAACACAAAAATATGTAACTTGATATAGAAAAAATTACATTTGATGAAGTTTTGAACAATACATGAAGCTGATATTTCCGATACAAAAAAAAAAAAAAAAAAAAAAAAAAAATAGAAATTCTTCAGGAATAAAATTTGATTTTTGAAATAAGAAATCATGTTTGTTGTTGAATAAAGCGCAGTTTTTCAAATGGTTTGTTTGCTTTGATTTCTTCCAAAAACCAACAAAAATAAGTGATCGGATGTGAAACATTGGAGAATGGAGATTGATAAAGAAAACTCCAAACTGACCTGAATAAATAATTTTGGTGTACGAAGAAGAATCGTAAGCTATTTGTAAAACATCCATCTGCAATCCTATCATTAACTTTTTCTGTATGAATGCACTTTTTATAAGCAACACTAAACAATTTCAATATTGAATAATCTGAAAAGTTTTTTCTAAATTTAACGAACGCCAATTTGTTTGTGTGCAAACAGGTCGTTGAGAACTTTATTGTTTTATGGCAAGAAAGAGTGTAAACATTTTTATTAAAAGTTTTTCTTAACGTATAAAACGATTTAAAAAGAGAAACCTTGTTCTTAACCAACTACTGGTGGAATTCATCTTATTATACTTGAGTAAGTTGATGAGTAAAAAATGCTTGTTAAGATGATTACTTTCTGGCAAAATTTTCCGAAGTTCCACTGGACCTGTTTGGTGAATTTATTAACCGCTGGCAGTCAAGTTGATAAATTAAAAACAAACTGAATTAAATATTTAAAACATAAATTATGACACAGTTGAGTCCATAAATCCAGATTAGAGTAACCCTAAAAAATGACTACGCGTTAAAAAATTTCTTTGATTTAGTTCTACTCTTTAAAGACCCTTGATATCCTCGTTTTTAAATATACTTTTTTTTTTTTGTTTTTTTAAAAATATTTCTATATTTAATAATAATATTATTCATGTTATTTCTTCATCTTCTTCTTCTTACAAATTGTGTAAATTCTAGTTGACGGCAATTTAACAAATTTTTCCAAGCGTTTGCTCGTCAATATTTTGTTTTTTAAATATGTGTTCTTCAGAAAAAAACACCGAAAAAAATTGCCTCTTTTAATAGTTGTAACAGCAGAAGCAGCAACAATGTAGCAAAAAGGTATCTGACTCCTGTATTTAGTTCTCTGGACTTAATATCCTATTTAACAAATAATTGATACAATCTAAAATTTTGCAGTCAAATGAAGGCAAAAAATCAGTTTATTTATTAATCATTTTAGTGTTTTTTTCCGTTTCAATATTTTTTTCAACCACCACAATTTTTGCTACCTCCTCTGTTATAAATTTGGTTTTCACTTACGTTTTGGTTTTTGTTCATTTTGAAAATTCGGTTTATGTTTTTCAAATATTTCATTTATTAATAATATGTTCTATTTTGTTTTCTTATAGTTAAATAATTTTATATATTTTACTCAATATTTACAGAGTTATGGTAAATAATTCATTTTAATATTTGCTTGTTCCTTATTTTTCGAAATGTTCTCATTTTATTTTTATCACATTTCGTGCAAATACTTAATCTGTGAGATTAACTGATAATTGTATTGTAATTAGTTTATCAGCTGAGTGAAAATAATAATAATAATAGTTTTTTGTTTTTAAATATTTCACTTTAGGTGTTTCCCTACGTTTTTGTGGATTTGCTTAAAGGACACTTAAATCAAACGTTTCCTTTTTGATTTGTAGTGTGTTTTAAACATTCCACTGTTTCGATATCATCTAAATTATCTCATCATTCATCATCCTTTTGTTATTATATCATTCATTAAATATATCCATGTTCTGATAAGATCTCTTAATGCTTATGATAAATTATAAGTAAAAATAAAAGTAACATTTACAGGTTTAAATAGACTTTTTATTCTTACCTTAAGTTTTTTTTTTATTTACAAAAGGAAAACATTTTCTAGTTTTACTTTAGTTAGTTATATTGTTTCATGTATTTCATCAGTTTTACTTCAATATGTATTTCTATGTGTACATATAACAATATTTATCCACCTAGTAGAGACCGTGCGTATTTTCTTCTTTTATTTTGAACTGATTATAATTCTCTGTTTTTTTTTTATTATGTTTTTTCATGCCTACGTAGTTAGTTGTATTATTTCCATTTACGTTTAGTTTATCGACTACTCTCGTTCCTACTAGTTGAATTTCTATTTCATTTTGCCAGTACTTAACTTCATCATTTTTGTTTTTTTGTTTTTTGTGTTTTTTTTAATTATTAAATTGTATAAATTGTTTTATTTAAAGAGTTGTAGGTATTTCTCCTTGTCTAGTCACATTTATACTTAAATTCATATTATTTGGCAACAATTACAAAATATAAAATAAATGCTTTGATGAGTACCAAAAAATTTGAAACAAATATACAATACACATTTCCCTTAAGATTAAAAATAAACAGGTTTTATTGATCCGCTACAGCACGGTTGTTATTATTTTTTGTTTAATTTTTGGGCATGTTAAAAACTATTCCCAAGTGCAACAGTTTTATAGTAATCATATAGTATTCTTTTTTACTGAAGGATTGTTTGAAAGCACATAATATAAATTACAAAGATATTTGGAAAACAACATGAAGATTGTTGCTTTTCGAATATACATTTCGAAATTAACTTTTGTTTAGAGTAAAACAAGCCGTTTTTGTTTTTTTTTTTTTTGATAAAAAAATTTGTGACTTTTTTCTTGGATTTTATTTCAGTCTAGGATCAGAATTAGAAAGAAACATTTTAATATGCTGGGAATATGACCACGAAATCGATTCATCGATGGACGGTAAATTTTCAGAGACAATCGAATTTGGAAATTTTTCGATATAATCAAAGTAATTTAATCGTAGGAAGGATTTATAAAAACATTTGCAAACTTTTTTCCCGTATTACACTCATGGAAGTAGTTTATTTCTAAACTTTGCAATAGAATAAGTTTTTCTCTAATCGAATTTCCACTTTAAATACGATTTATATTCGAACTGGATATTTTTTAAAATTTACTTTTAGCTAATTAAAAGGATTTCTGTATTTGGAGGAACTTTCATACAGATTCAATTATGACTTGCAATAAAATACGATTAAATCATTTTGATGCTACAACTGTATCGATTAATTTAGCTGATTTCATTGCTAACAATTATAAATAGGCAATTAATAAACAATAAATACAAGAGAGCACAATACAGTATTCTGTTCACGTTCTCTAATCGTGAATAAAAGTAAAATCGAATAATAACACGCAATGAGAATGACATTGCAGAAAAACATAGATATCGTGCAACGATAGTAGGCGAATCAATAAAACTTTCCCACAATAAATATTTTCACAAGCTTAACAAAGAGTACATCACGGGCATAGATTTATCATCAATATTCATGAAACCGAAACAAATACATTAGGTAAATGTACAAAATTATCAATATTAGCGCATTTTTACAAATTGGTCTCACAATAATTATTAATTTTGCTTTTAATTAATGTTAATTAATATATATTTTTTTTTCGTTTACTCGTTCATTTGTGTTTATTTTTTTTTTCACTTTTAATTAAATTAATTAAATCCTACGCCAGTCTCAAAAAGCTCGAGTCACCATTTAGAAATTGTTCAATAAATGTTTTTTTTTGTAGTTTTTTTTTTCATCTCTTGTTTCTTAATGTAAATTAATTAATTAATCATAATACTTAACAGTCAGCTAACAAGCGTTATCACCTAAGCATTTCTTATGGGATGATACTGACGATGATAAGGGCTGTCGCGAAGTCACACTGTCAGAATTCTCTGTATCCTTAGTATCCCGACGGCGTCGTTTACGAATTGGTGTTGTTTTCTTTTTGACGAATCTTATGTTGAAAGGATCTTCAGATAGTTCAGGATACTGATTAACATCGTGTATGTAATCACCCTCGTATTGGTTGACGTATCCTTGCTTCAAGATCTCATCAATTTCGGGTTGTGTCCATTCGACTGTTGTTGTTAGTCCATTTCGTAGAGCCTCCTTCTCCCTGTGCCATGCCTTTCGAACAGCTGTTAATTTCGCATGATGCATCAGTCGTTGTTTCTCCTTTTCAACAGTTGTACCATATCGCAAATTGATGACAGCATGTAAACCATGAATTTTAACATCTAAGTAGTTGGCACCGCTTCCATTTTCTCGCGTTATTTCATGGAATGTTGTATTTACTTGTCCTTGCAGTCTTTTTAATTGCTGACGATCCTCACTTGCCCGCCAAGAGTCTTCCTTGACAAAGAAGAATGCATCCTGTTGGGCATTGTGAACAACAAAAGTGAATGGCAATAGTTTGGAACGATTAAATACCGATGTGTATACATCCCTGTATATAGCATTAGCCGCTGGCACACTTGATACAATTGCTTGACCATCACTTGTACGAGATACAACAATGCCCTTACCAAATGGCGGATCCGAATCAGAACCAATTTTCTGTGGTCGAGGATTCATCACATCGAATTTCAAAGCAGATTTTGGTGGTGATGATAAATCTTCAAAATTTGAAAGTCGACGAATTGCCAAATGAGCCAAGAATCCTGATTCGACTGCCATTGTTGGGATATTGTCTATAGGTCGTTTCAAGTCCAAAGCAACAGGATTCTTCAGGGTTCGACCCCACAACGATGATTGTGTCCAAAGATTTCGTGTTATTTGCGGTACGAGATTTATAATGTTAAAACTCAGTTTGTCCATCCATGCTGTAAAATCTGCTGGATAATTTCTATCATGACCAATATTAATTGGATCATTCCCATTGAATCGATACAAATGCATTTTGGTTGGTGTTATAACACGTTCAGCAACATTATCCCAATTTGGTGACATCCAGAGTCCAATGAGAGGATCGTAAACTTTTCCATCGGCCATATGTACCAAACTTGTTACTTGATCCAAAATTCCGCCACAAAAATCGATCGGCAAATACAAATATGGATTGGAATCGTAAACGATATGACCGAATGGTGATCGCATAATTTCCCTGATACCTTCTCCATATTGGTTGAATATCATCACTGGAGTTCCACTTTGGTCTGTGGCCACATAGTATTTGTGGCGATATACTTGAGCGAAAATCAAATGTCCGCGATCATCATAAGTCAACGACATTAATTTACCATCGCGAGGCGAGTAGATTTGACTAACTTCATACGGACGTTGCTGGTTGTTGTAGAAGAATTGCGTTACATTGCCGAAGTTATCCTTCCTGGTTGTTAAGCGTTTCAAGTGATCGTAGTAGTATCTGACATCAAATCGTCCTCGTTTTGTGGCTCGCACCAACAGTCCTTGAGTGTTGTAATGGAAGCGCTCTTCTCTGGCGTTTTGAGCCACCAATCCCCTGGCATCGTATTTGTATTGACCTTCACCGAACTTTACAATCCGATCAAGAGTATTATACTCCATTGGGATGATGTTTCCCCTATAAGTCAGCGATAATAAATTGCCATTATCATCGTACCGGAATCCCCACGGCTCTTGAGCTTCTACTCCGACCAACTGGCCGTCACAATCCCAAGTGTAGTTCTTCACGTTGGTATACGTGTTGACACCAACATTTCTGGTGTACGTTCGTGTTTGTGTAATCCGTCCGTGAATACCATAAGAGAACTCCATTCTAAACACTTCCATTCTATGGATTGATAGCGATAGCTGAGCTTCCAAAAATCTACCATCGACTGTCCTGGTGAAACTTGCCGTACCATCGAAAACTTGAGTTTGATTCAGTTTCGGATTCATCAACTTAAATTGACCAATTTGACTGGGATTTCCCGTGCGTGGATTGTATGCAAATATCTGCGGTGGTAAATTCTGGCCACCGATTCTTCCCTGAATGGAAACAACCCGGAAATTGGTATCGTATTCATATGTGAATTTCGCATTACTTAGTCCAGTTTTAGCAGTGAAATCGATTCGTTCTTCAGTTAGTAAACCATCGGTGTATTCGAAATCCCAACGATATTCCAATTCGCGTTCCGAATGTGATACTGTGCTTGGCATTCCTGTGTTTTCGTTATACGCGAATTCACTTTTGCCATCGCCATGAACAATTTCCGTCAATTGTCCAGCGGAATTGTACCGATAGATGATGCGAGCTCCATCACCAGGGAATATGGTTTGCAAGAGGGCACCGGAATGTGAATAGTGCTGTAAGTACGGTTTCGAACTTCCAGGCGGCGTGTAAATCGATCGAATGAATCCAATTGAGGTTTGCATGCTAAACGAATGTTTCGTACCCATTGGAAGGATAACATGCCGAAGGCCTCCAGCATCGTCATACGTTAGAACGAATTTCCTCTGACTAGCCAAACCGATTTCCGAAACCAAATTCCAGTCATTGTAGACATACGAAATTATTCCATCTTGTTGGCTTGTGATCTCCGATAGAAGTCCATGTCGATCGTATGTGTACTTCAGTTCGGCTGGGCCCCATGTCCAACCATCGATCCGGTTGAACCGATCATAAGATATGTTCACCGGGTATCCATTGGTGGGATAGTAAGATTTTGGAAGTCCAGATGGATCGAATGCTACAATCAGGATCGGAGTTCGATTCATATCGTAGAAAGTTTGTCTACTCGTAAATTGATCGAATTCAACACCAATTACTTTTGTATTATTCACCCAAATTTCACGATTCAATGTTTGCTGTGGATTTCGGACATCACCAACTAAATTGTAAACTGAATACATGTTGTTTGTGATGCCATCGCCCATTGTGATCGATTGATGTGACCACATTGCCAACATTTCAGCTTCAACAGGCAGAGCAGCCTCTAATAGAGGATGTCGTGCAACAGCCGATGATTCAATATTCACTCCGTTTGCATCATGAATTACCAATGTATTGTTTGCTTTAATTTCAGCTTGAGCGAATTCTCGTCCCTTTTTCATAAATGTTGAACTCACTCCACCAATTACCAGAAGTTCATTTGTTTCACTCCGCTCCTGGGAGAACAATGATTCAACTGATGCATGCACATACACAGATAGTCCCTTGTCCTCTGCCAGTTGTGATGTTATTCTTACAATTTCGCCGCTTGGAAGAATCATTCCTGTCACCCGTCCAAATTCATCGTATTGGTAAATATAGGTTTCACCATCACTTGATCGACTATTGAGAAGTCCTGTATTACTATCATAATCTAACTCAATTTCGAATTTGCCTTTTTCTGTTAGTTTAGTCAAAATTCCCATTGCATTAATTTGCAATTCGGATTTGTGGTCTTGTGTGTTTTCAATGGAGCTGACAACACTGCTATAGTCCCTAAGGAATTGAATTTTGTTACCAGAACTATCTGTAACTGTTGACAATCTGCCAAAGCTTGTATTTTTCGAATACAAAAATGAATATCGGGTTTTGCCAGATGTAAGATCTTTTGTTGCAACATGTTGTCCATATCTGTTGAAAACGTAAATCTCTCCTGATGGCGGATATGGTATATGAAATTCACCATTTTCATCATGACTGGGAAGATAATGCTCTAAAGCAAGGATATGAAGAGAACCTGGAAATAAATGATATGTTAAAATTAAATTCGTTTAACCATTATTGTTACTGTATTTGTAATAAAATGTATTGCTCTATCCGAAATTGATACATGAAATCAACATGTCTGCTAACATCCTGATAGGCAACTAATTTTCTGAATTAGTAATTTATTGCAATTATGGATTTAGAGGGATTACAGTGAATACACACATTGATTCTATGTGATTAATTAATTACTTCTGGCTCTGATTTGCAAACATTTGCAGCTTTTGTAGACCGATGGGATAATTAATTAAGTTAGCCGTTTCCTGTTATCCTTTCACTTGTATATATAGTCGTGTACTTTAAAGGATGTAACAACTAACAACAGAAAGGTAATTATTGAGTTTGAATTGAAACACTGAATTCACAAAAAGATAAACATTCAGTGATTACCGAAGTCATCACTTTTATTGAGTTGTTGTATTTATTATTACAGCTTTTGTTTTTGTGTTTAAATAGTAAATGTAAGGACAATTTCCATTTACTTTGGAATACTTGAATATAATACAAAATGGAATATTCTTGGAATTTAATGAACCCTTCAAAGTTATTTTAGCTAAAAACTACTAATAGCGTTCACTTAGAAAGGGACTTGTGATTCTACCAACAGTACCAAAAAGAATGGATCCGTTGATTTTGGTTTCAAAAAAAAAAAAAAAAAAAACAGCAACAAAGAATATCTCTTTCATTTTGCAGGAAATTTTCGAGTAGTCATTCTGCCAAAACAAGTTCTTTACAGAAAATGCAACAAAAAAAGTAAATCAAAACATCAAAAAACTCCTCAAGATGGAACCAGGTATATCTAGATGAAAGCAGCAAATGAATATGAATAAAAAAAGTGCTCCTACAGAAACTTTTCAGGTACTCGAGCAACTCTCCTGCTGGTCTGGAGATGGTATGGAAATTGCAGCCAAAGCACTGAAGGATCCTTAGTTTGCATGCATAAAAACATTGCACCCTGCCCTCTTGGTCAAATTATTCCTAAATCTTAGCAGTGGCCATAGAAGTCTTCCGTTAACAAATGCAGATGAATTCATCTGCAAAGCGCTTCATTAAACTGCAGGAATTTCCATAGTGCTTGAAAGAAGAGCGTGGTATAATTTAGCTTGGTGCAGTTCCATTGAGCGATTTTGGCGCCACCCTATCGAATGCCATCAGCCTATGCACTATGCAGTATAGATTCAATAATCCCAGTGTAAAATGCACTCAACCAATATGATGGGGTGAGGCGGGTGTATATTGTGGAATAGGGACGGCGGGATCAATAATTGCCAACGCCAGGTTATGCCATTAATCACTGATCGCATTTGGATGGGCTCAAGATGCCGCTTACCTCGGCTTAGAGCGGCCTAAAGGACACCCGGACACCTCTTGTCCACTCCTACTTTTATAGTTTGCTTATAATACAAACTTGTTCTCACTTGGATGCTGATTTCCTCCTGGATGAGATTAAATCACTGGGGATGATGTTTATGGCAAGAAAAATGATTCTTGCCATCATATAAGGAGCTAGCCAAAGTCTTTTTGGGAATTTACGCTGTATGTGTTTGTTCAGGAGAGGCGAAGCGGGGGGAAGATAACGAGCCCGAACAAAAAGAAAAAAAAAATAATAACGAAAAACGTCAGAAAATTCGATGAAATGACAGCATTAGCAGGAAATCTCTGTGAACAAGGAAAGTGACATATCGAGGGGTGGTGTGGCCCAGATTACAAGTATTGCGGAAGGATGTCTAACGATCAAACTTATTGTGCAGAAAGAACTTGACTTAACGACCGTAAGGAGAGCCATTTTATGGGATATCTTCAGAATGCTAGAGCTACAATCCGCTTAAAGGTAGAGATACAAGCTCGTCCTTTTTAGTCCTTCGTCATTATTTGTTTCTTGTATTGGCAGTGAACTGCTGTTTCATCAAATTAATAATAATCACGATTTTATCTGCCTTCAAGCTGATGTTGCAATTCTTGTGACGTAATTAAGTGAAGACCAGGACGACAGTAATGTGGTGGGGGATGGTGACAGGTGATGATGGTGGCATAGTGGTAGGGGAAGTTAAATGGATATAACTTATTATACTAACGATGCTATAAAGTTATATTCAAACCAAAAAAAAAAAACAGAGAATGTGGAGTGGTAGGACATTGGTCTCTGATGTTGTTGACTTTTTGATGGGAGTCCTTTTCACGCACATTCCCGGTTAAATGATGTAGTCCTTCATGGTTGTATTGTTTTTGGTACCAGAATTGGAAATAATGTTATACACTTGAATATTCTATGGGGTTAAAAATAAACTTGCTTTGCCTTCATAGAGCACAAATTCAACTAGGCTCGGTTGGCCAGACATTCATGGTGATGGAATTCTTCCGCAAGGACGAACAACCCAAGCATTTATTAATATATGAGACATTGAGTACATTTTTAACCTATGCCCAGAGGATTAATTTAACTTGTTAGAGGGTAATTTTGTACAGTGGTACCTGACACAGTGCATTTACAGGAAATACCTTTGATAAGTCGCACTTGGGGCCCGTTGTGATTTGAAAAATTATGCCGGAAGAATGTCGGTGAATTCTACTGTGCCATGTTCTGGATGGCTAGAGCAGCAGTTTAGTTTTCCAAAGAAAATAAACCATAAACGTCTGCTATTGCCCCAGATAGAGACGTAATAATTTTGTGCTTATCACGTTAACTACACCATGCAAGGTAAATTCAGCGAGCTCCCTGCAGTTTGTACGTTTTACATATATTCATTTGTACAGTGTTCGGGGTATGTGGCAAGGAGGCCGGAAAATGTATGATAGGTGAAAGGTCGAGAAAGGTACAGAATGTTCCTAAAGAAGGCACGCCAGGCAAGGAAGGCACCAGGAATATAAAAAAAGGAGAGAAAAAAAAACAAGATGTATAATAAAACAAGAGAGCTACTCCCTGGACGAAAATTTGCGGCTTCACATTACCTTTGTCCTGGCTTTGAAGCTCGAAATGTGTCAGTAGGGAGGAGTAAGTTCGCATCACCATTTCAAAGTGGTTTGAGATTTTCCAGCGGTTACATAAACCTCTCATGGGATGGTTTAGGGTATCGCACAAGGTGATTCTGTGAGGTCTACACCGTTTTCAGGAAAATATGGGTCATGCAAAACAACGTTTTCTGTGTACATAAGAAAATGAACGTTGAACGTGCGGAGGGTTGGGGGGGCTAAAGATTTGCTATGCGAAGTGTATTTTGGTTCAGGCTTCTTGGCAAACTTTATTACATTCTAAAACAAAAGTGAAGTGGAATTTCTATAGGGTCGGAAGAGACATGGTTTGGGTAAAGCGTAAGCCATGGGTGAAGGATTCATTGTAGTTCTTAATAAATCCCGGTGTAGCTTCTGGTGCTCTTTCAGCTAGAGAGAAAGAGAAAGAATTCATTGTGAATGAGAAAAAAAGGCGAAAGGGGGGAAAATTGCCTGTTTTGTGTGTATTTATCAACTATGCAAAAATAAAAGCTTTAAAGTGATATTTTCAATGATTAAACATTACGTCATAAGTCGAAAGTGGTAAGGAAATTCGTTTGACCGTTATGCTTTATTCAAATCTTATGTTGACCGCTTGTCGAACGTTGCAGTGTCCTGAAATGTTTTCCACTTCTGAAATTGTGTTCTGAATCGACATTTTTAAATTTCCCTTTCCTTTTATAAATAGCACCCAACGATTTTTCATTCTTCTTGTTTTCTAAAAAAAGGGAAATTTTGAAAAGAGGCCATAATATCCTTGAAGTGCTTGCAGGATTCTTCACGGCTACATAACGCCAAACTGCAAACTACTGCGAAAACCAATGGCACAAGGGCAGTCTTTTGTTGGACTTAAGTGCATAATCACAATAATTGCTAGAAGCCTTTGAGTTCGTGCGGGGAGTAAAGCTAAAGTTGAAACAGGGATGTTGGGTGGAGTCAAAGAAAAGGAATCTTAAAACAAGAAAAGAATTTTTGTACATAAAAAACGTTTAAGAAAAAAATAAAAAAAATTATGGAATTTTCCTCCTGTCTTATGAACTCTGGATTTTTTCTTGTTTTTTTCGTATTGTTTTTTTTTTTTTTATAAAGTTTTGTAACGATTTTTTTTTTACATTTTGGATTCATTGAAAAACGTAGAGAAAGCTGATTTTCTTTTGTGCACTTTGTTTTTTTTTCGTCCTTTTTAAATTGAAACACTCACTTGAAAACATGTTTTTACACCCACAGAACAAAGCGACTAAAGGACGTTAATCCAATTCAACTTTGTTCAACTTCGTTCATCTGGAATTGTAATGGCAGCGAGCAGAAGTGAAATGAAAGGAATATTCTTGGTGAAACTGGCAAATCTGTTGCAGGTTATTAAGTTAAGCGCCTATTTTTAGAAAATGGCTAGCCAAATTGTCGAGTTCGTTGATTTTGAAATACAAAAAAAAAAAACTTCTAGCAACTTGAGTTGATGTGGTTTTTTTTCAGTGAAATTAAATTTCTGATTTTTGATTATTTAGATCTGTAACAAGACCAAAGTTTGTTGAAAACTGTTTTTATGCTCGCAAATAACAAATCTCTTTTCGAAATTGATCTTCCATTGAAATTGGCACAATAGGAGTTTTGTACTGCAAATAACATTCACTGGTACCGTATTCGATTTTCATATTTAATGCAACTTATTTGATTAATAAATCTTAAAATTGCACTAGATTAGATTTCATTCAAAACGTAATTAAATCAATAGTTCTAAACAACAGCAAGCCAATAAAGGTAATCCTTTAAATTATCTTCGTTTAGTTGTTCCCAAGTTGTAGATAAATTTTATGTTGAAAATCCTATGCACCGTAAAACAAAAGGATGCAATACTTTACAGGTAAATCTGGCACTTCCAAAATTCCAAAAGATCCTCTTTATAGAAGCGCATTTTCGGCAGCATCAGTACGCCATAAAATAGATCCCTAAATACGTATCTTTTGCATATGCAAAATACGTTTATTTTATGGTGAAACAATGCCAGTGACCAGTCAATATGAATTTAGCAAGGATTCGTGAGAATTCAAAATTAAATGACAAGTATAATACATTTTGTGGTTTGGTGGTATCTATTTTGTAAGAAAATATCAAAATGCCTTTAACATTGTGAAAAATTTAGCCAGAGGGATTTGATTTCAGGAAGTTTCCTTTGTACGGCATCTGTGCATTTCATTTGATTCCTGAATTATTTATTCTAGAAAGAGAGCTTAACCATTCTCTAGCTTTTGTTCTGTATAACTTTGTAACAATTTTTCGACTTAGTGCTTTTCGATGAGTTTCGTGCCATCCTCTAATTCCATCAATAAATAATTTTGCAATAAACCCCGGCGTAGGGTGAAACACGGTAAGAAAATAAAGGATAAGTTCATAAACGGATTACTTACCTTGATCAGCAACGTTGATGACACCGTCTTGTGCAACAGCAATGGCCGATATCGCCTGGAATCTGGCATTCGAAGACAATAAAGTTTCAGCATTGCTGGTTGTTGTTGCATCATCGCCATTCGAATTGGGTCCACCGCTGCCGCCATTAACTTGAGTAGCACTAGCGCCACCCAAATTACTGCCGCCGCTTGTCACCCCACCAGATCCTGGTAGCCCAGTTGAAACGGTTGCAGACCCAGCGCCATTATTACAGGGGCATCCCGCCCCGGAGCCCGACATCATCATCGTCATCAACATGGATGGAGTCGTTCCACTGGGATTTCCTGTACTTCCGCTGTTTCTAGTTGGATTAACTGTAGTTGCGAATGTTGTTGCTGTACCACTATTATTGCTGTTTGCGGTACAATCGCATGCCAGCGACCTGTAATTATCGTTATCATTAGAGAGGGGGGTTTTTGTCGGTAGTGGCCAGAACAGGAGTGAATAGAGTTGGAGGTGGAAAATGGCGGACTGGATACTGTTGGATAGCGGCTGGAGGCGAGGCTGCAAAAGTAACAGTTATGTGGGCGTGTGGGGGTGGGTTGGGTGAATTTTGTGGAAAAATTGCCCGCCAAAACGCTCTCTGCAAGGAAACAGTAACAAAGAGTAGCAGCAAAAAGCTCACTACAAATATGTGGCGTAAGCCTTTTTTTATCTTTTGAGGACTATCAGAAAATGCTTTTTGCCGCTATCGCTGCTGCCTCTTCCTTTTGTAGTCGATGTGGCATCCTGTGGCTAGCGCTGTGCGGCTCTCTTTTCCAGTGATGAGCTGGGGCCTTTATGTGTTGTTTCAGGGTTGAGAGGGATAATGTGCCAACAACAACCATAACCGCCCGAAGGATAATGTGGAAATGAATAAAAAGACAAGCCCGGTGAAAACTGATGGGGCGGCCATCTGTGGGATATGAAGCTGATGGTGGCGTGGGTGGGTGGGTTGGGGGTTGGGGGGGGGGGGGGGGGATTGTGGCAACGTTTCCCAATGAATGCCAGCTCCAACATATAACGACCGCGCCGAATAAAAAAGAGCCACCTCGAATCCCCCTGTTCTATGGCGGACGTATAAATTGCAAGTTTTACTGGGCTGATATGGAGAGGAGGCATAAACAGCTTTTTCTTTTCAGCGAGTGGATTAGAATGAATGGGCGATAAGGACTTCGGATCTACTTACCCGGAATTCTCCTGTTTGCCGGCAAAATATCTCATGTTTCCGGATGTGTCGACAACACGGATGGAGTTGACACGTCGAGAATCGCTATCAGCAATGTAGAGGTCACCAAAAGGAGAGAAGGCCATTGCCAGAACCGTTCCCAAAACATTTTCAGATGTCTTGTTCTTATCGGGACCGTTATTACAATGCAATGGTGTACCGGCGACTACCCGAATTTTCATATCTGATGTTAACCGAAGGACGAGCCTATCATCAATGAAATGTAACGAACCATCTAGTGGGCTGAGGGCCAAGCCAGTGGGCCATTGAAGTTGAGCTTGGTTGGCCATTAATGTGCCAGAACATGGAGCAGGACTCCAGTGGTTATGATGTCCATGATGACCGATGAGGGTATGAATGATACCCTTTGGGTCTACAGCCCGTATATTGGTTCCGTCCGCAATGTACATTGTCCGATCGGCGGCGATAGCCAGACCTTTTGGATGGGACAATCGAGCTTGAAGTGCTAGACCTCCGTCACCACAGTTGCCTTCATCCCCTGGAATACAACGCTGTCCACTACCAACCACAGGTTCACTATTAATGCTAGGATCTTTAACTTTCTCTAATTTCAGTAGTCGCAGAATTTGATGCTTTTCAGGATCGGAAATGTACAGGTGGCCATCTGCCGGCGAAACGGCCAAGTAGTACTGGTACGATACTTGTGTGGCCTTAAGCTCAAGGATTGTGTAAACTTTTCCATCTGGTGTTATTCTTCGTACCAAATTAAAATCACCAACATACAAACTTCCATCCGGACCAGAAGCCAGTGCGATGGGAGTGAGCAGCTTAGCATCCTTTGCAACACCATTACAATAGTCTGGGCAGCTGAGTGGACGTTGTAATCCAGTCCCCATAACAACTTTAACTGTCCTTGGATACTCCTTCATATGCAAAGTGCTGCCATCGCCCTTCTGCAAGATACCCTCGTGGAAGTTGTAGTGATGATGAATGTCCAGGCCCCATCCGCCAATGTCCGATATATCAACGTCGTATCCCTGCAATTTGGCTGTTTGTGTATTCCAAACTGGCTCCTTACAAGTTGAATGCTGGTATCCAACCGAGATTCTTGCTATCGTTACACCGTAGACTTTCTGACGATAAACGTTCCTCTTGTTCCACGGGAATGTGTGAGTCAGATTTGGGTCCGCTTCATAAGTTTTGACATGTAGTGATCCTTCAATTTCGACGCCAACATGGACATGAGTTAAAGTCGCTGGGATATACTCGCCAGTCAGGCGCATCCGAACGATGCTTAAGTATCCCGAAGCCTGAGATGATTGATATGTGAGATGTAGTCCAGATCCAGGGATTTGTATTGACTCCTGAACGATCTAAAAAATAAAAATATTAACAATAAAAATGTATGTCGGTAAAAGTTATTGAGGTAATTTTAATGGTTTCTCAATCGTGGAACGAACAAGGACGGTACAAGTTTATATTTGCATAATCCTCCAAAAAAGAAAAAAAATTTTTGGTAATGGAAACTTTTGTCCGATGAATAACATGACAGAGTGCCCCCCTCCGATAAATTTATTGGAGGCTTTTGAAAGCCAACTTTGATGAAGTTAGTGATAAGAACGTGTCCTGAATGGTGAGGTTTTTTCTCCTTGAATCAATTCAGAGTTTTGCATTCAATTCGAATCGCCTTGTGATAACGAAAAACGAAGAAAAAAAAAAAATATAACAAACTTTCTTTTGGATTCAAGTAGGAAGTTTTCCTGCCACGTAATGCCTTTATGACTTCTAAAAATGATAGGCTTGCATGACCACGATTTTTATCAAATGATTTTTCGCGAGCTCGTGAATTGTTCAGTTCGTTTGTTTTTTGTGAAAGTTAATTAAAGTTTATCCGGATTAAATTTATTTGATGCCCAGACTGGGTAAAATAAAATGGATAAAATTTTGAGAAAAAAATAATCCAAAAAAAAAATTATTGAACTTGTTCACTTCAAAATCTTTCAAAAATCGGTATTGGTTTTGTACCGTTCAATTGGTAGAATTATAAAAAATCAACATTGAGAATTTTTGCAAGTAATTAATATCAACTGTTCAAGTTAAATGAAAATATGAAAATGGAAATTCGTATTTAAATTTATTGCCCAGTACCGAAAGAGTGAGTTCCTCTCACTGAATTGAATCATTTCTGTATTTTCAAACAAATATAAACAGATTTAGGGAAAAATATTTACGTACAACTATGACAAAATATTTTAAAAATATTTTTGGAAATACCGTGAAATTCCACCGAATTTTGCTTAACACTTTTGAAGCGTGTCCTACATTTGAAACATTTTCGATTTATTCCCCTAACAACCATAAAATTATTTTTATATAGTATACTACCAAATGTCGTCAATATCTCTTCAATAGGTGAAAATTTGGTAAACGTAACAAAATTTCTCTCACATTTTGTGAAAATGAAATGTCAGGATATCATGGAATTTTTGAGAATTGATGTGACATGTAGACACAATTGTCGAACAGTGCCCGAAGGATTTGAACAATTTCCAATTGATCGCCAAAGGGGTGAAATTGATGATTTTATTGTAAATACAATTCTCGATTAGTTCCCTTTGTAATTGATCAGAAATAGCATAGGAGTGTTTTGATAGTCTTGCATTCATAATTTGTTTGATGTGTATCTTGTGTAAAAGGAAAACTCATAGAACTGCAGAAGTTGATCACTGGAACAGCGGAAAATATCAGATAAACGAGTGCTCAATTAAGAGGACTTGAATTTGGAATATTGGGGAAAATCAGGTCAGAAATTCAGAGCACTCTTATTAAATTCATTGAGATTTTATGATAGCAATTTCCAAATTGGAATTTGAAACAAAAGCGTCCCTTTAATTCGGAAACTGGGAATCTCATCCCCTTCCAGAACAATTAAATTAGAATCAAAAGCGTATAAAACTACGACGATGTGCTGTGTTTGCTGGAGAACACCCCGAGGCGAAATCTTTGCCAAGACCTTAACCATTATCTATCTCGTCCTGTTCGAGTGATGCATATTGAAGTTCGCAGTGCATTCGGGCATACTTCAGACCCCGTAATCTTCGTGGTCATTAAGACAAATTGCTTCAGTTCTCTCCCAGCAGGATTGATAGAATAATTAAGCGTCCTGCTGACTCTCCTCCTGTATGTGTACTTAATTTATCGGGGGCACAAATGTCTGTTACGATTACATCGGCGTATGCTCATGTTTATGTTGTAAAATCAATTAATCGGTAATTGTCTTGCGGTAATTGCTCAAACTTTGTGCCGTTCGTGGTGGAACGTGCTCCAACTTGTAGTTTGGTTTGCTTGAGCAAATACCAAGTACTGGAGAATCTGCACCCAAAACCACAATTTTGGAGTCCAACTCTTGGGGCTCTCATTGGGATAACGACGGGTGCATTGGGGAATGACGAGAAAAAGGTGATGACCGACATGGGAGAGAGGCGAGACGGGGATTTTGGGAGATTTGGTGCTAAGAAAAAAGTGCCAAAACTGCAGAGGTACAGGACGAGATTTTTCCTTCTTTAGATCACAATTCAGCGGCTGTCGATGGTGGATACTTGGGCTGACGCTAGCGCTAAAGTGCATTGTCATGAAATTCACGTAACTCTGGAACAGGAACATTTTTTTTTCTGTTCGTTTTCCTCTTCTTCTGCTGCTTTTATTTTTTATTTTTATTTTTTTTTTGGTTTTTCATGCTTTTATGTTTTTATTTTTCCTTAAAATCTACTGTTTGCTGGGTTGTACGAGTTTCTCTTATACTTGTGCTGCAAGACGGTTTTCTTAGTTTTGTTTGTCGAACTGGTTTATTGTTTGTCGAAGTGCACTCAAGATTTGCGGTACCTTGATTTTTACCAGAAGCAACCAACGATCGCGTTGTTAATTTCAAATTACTGCTGGACTTTACAAAACTCGATTAGATAGAATTCGTTAAGTTAAGGGATTTTTATTGTTTTTCGGTTCTTCCAAAGTTTCTCAATTGTCGACAATCAATTTAAGAAATTGTGAATTTTTCAACGAAATGAAAAACTATTGATGTTGATTCTTCAATTAGAATTAAGTTTTTGTTTACGCTCGAAATGTATACTGGAAAAATGTCTACAAAATCTTCAAAGAGGTTCATTTGTTTAAATCAGGATACAAACTTTCCAAATGAATTAAATAAAATTTGAATTATATTTGAAATATTTATCGCGTTAATTCGTTGCAACTGTGGTGCACTTGTTTAATCTCAGTCAAACATGATGGACAAGTTGAAGAAGAGCAATTGAAATGCATGCAATTGTCCTGGGATAATTTGCACAATCCTGCACGAATGTTTGCTAACAAAAGCAAATCGACATTGCGGTAAATTAAATGGACAAATGCAAATATACAATGAAACGTTTCCTTGGTAAAAATTCCAAATACATGAAACTGATATTACAGGATGTCACCGGAGGTGAGTGTTTACATCCGATTTAAATTCAAAACGCAATCTGGACCAAATTGAAAAATACAATCCGGGGTCAGAATTTAATTGCAAAGAATTAACGCAACCGTGAAGAGGGATAGGTTTTCAATGTAGTACTAGAACTCTGACGATTAAATTTTCAGACTGACATTGATGCCGCGTTTACATATGCGAGTGACATGAATACTGTTTAACTGCAATCGACCAGGGGTTGCACCTGTTCCATTCGTAATGAGGTCGAATCGCACTATTTAACCACTCAACCAATGTGTCACAGGGTGAACACAAAAGGATTTTCTTCTTTCTTTTTATCATATAATTTTGTTGGCATCTCATTCGGTCGATGGTAAGTTCATTCTAAATCTGGTTTTTTGGGAAAAAGAAATAAGAAAAAAGAAACAAATAGATAGAAAAAAAAAATCACCACCTCTCGACTCACCCCCCGAATAAATCTTTTAAATTTCCAGTTGCATGTCATGAAAGTGACCCCGGAGAGTCGAGCCGAATTGGAAGATAGCGAGTGCATTTCAGTTGCCTTAATAGAAAACTGCATTGTCATGAGTTCCACGTACCGTCGGGGATGGGATTTTATTATTCCGCTCTTTTCAATTTTTCTCATGCTCCTGGTGGACTATGGTCCGGTATTCCATCTAAGTGGAAAGTCGGTTTTCCCATTATTTTTTACCCGAACCGTGATTTCTTCACTACGTTCCTCGGGAGAGATGCACCTTGATTTCAGATTGTAGTTATTGTTGTAGCCCTAGGATAATTTTTGCACTCACAGCAGCGAAATAACAAGGAGTCTCCCCGTGAGGGATTTGGGGTGAATTCTTTGATGGAAGAGTGTTGCTGCTTGGGGCCAGTGGAGGATATACAGAGTGCGCTTTGATGGCAATTTGAAATTTTAAAGTTGTGCAAGAAATATACAAATAAAAGAAAAAAATAATGCAATGTTGAGTGAGCTGTGTATCAGATAGAGGAGGAAATCCATCGGCTTTAAAAATGAAATAATCTTTTCATTGGAATCCTCCCATAATAATTTCCTGTAATTGTTTTTTTTTTTGTCTTAGACAGCATAATGTTTTTGTCCCTCCTGCTCTTGTAATAAATTCCAAACAGAATTGTTTGCTGTATCTTGGTAGTGATATTCTTGGACAAAATGCAATTTGCTGTGTGCAAAGGACACCCGCCCCCCGAACTGACGACAACTGTCTTTGCTCTGCATAAGCAGCAGAAACGGGAGCACACTAAGGGGGGCTGTTCGCATTCACCGCCTTCGCTCTGTCTTCTGTTCATATCAAATATCGCAGAGTGAAATAAAAGGATGGGGATTGCTTTCCTGACAGCTTACAAAAGGGACACAGGAGAGCATCACGGACTAAAATAACGAACTCTGGAGCACCCATCAGGTGAAAGGTGGGTGGGTCGAGGGCTCCGTTTTCCAGAGAAAATAATGGAATAAAAGCGGTAAACAATGGAATGTTAGTTGGCGCAGGATAAGGGCGAAATTCATATAATCTTCAAATTGCAGGTAAATCGTCAGGGGAAGGCACGGAACGGAACTAAAGCTGGCCAGCAGCCGGGTCCACATCTGTTCTTTTGCTTCGGTCATCATAATTCCTTCCGAGGCGTCTGGAGTTGGGGACATTCATATTTTTTATTGGGTTAATATTCCTCCAGAGTTTCTCCGTTTGGATAATTTTATTAGGTCCCGGAGACAATTTAATGCTAAGTGGAGAATTTAGAGGAGATAAAACGTATTATTTATAGGCGCTTCAGTTCTCTTTTACCTGTCTAGTGTTCGTTCTTGTACTGTACCCGTTCCCCCGCTACCAGCATCATTTGTTTCAACTACCTTTTTAGACAATTTTTATTTTATTGCATTTAATTAGAACACTTACCTGAGTTTCAGCAAAAATGACTCGCTTCCCTGGCATTGCTCCCACCCCGTTCGCCATCCATGTACTGATCAGTTGCGGCTTCAATTGCTCATGGTCGTGGTCCACGCATACAATTCCAGGATCAACTTTTTCATCCGAAAAGTGGTACACGATGGAGTTGAGGAATGTTAACGCTGGATTCTGTTGGGCAACTCTGGAATGTTAAAAGCGAAATTAACGATTGAGATTAATTTGAATTTATCTGCAAGTTTCATAGTTCCCTCGTGTTAAAATCTCTGAAGAGATTTGCACTTTTTACAGTTTTACAAAAAAAAAAAAAAAAACAAAAAAAAAAAAAATAAAAAAATAAAAAATGTAAATAAAAAATTCCAGGAGAAGCTGTGCTGCGCGCGTAATGGATGCTTGAAGCGTTTTAGGAGGAAAACTTTTCAAAAGCCGTGGGCAATGTTAATAAGCTGAAATAGTCGGTGATTAAATTCTTAGTGCACTCCGGTGGATTCCGTGAACCTGCAGCATACCTTCAGCAGAGCACTGAAACGAGGCTCTGTTTTCCGGAGATATGCATTTTCGGCAGTTATTGCACTTTAAAATTTTTGCTGAAAAAGAAATTTTTCATTCCGTGATGAGGGCGAGGACGAGAGAAAATTGTAGATGCTTTATGGAAATATACTTAGCAGATATTGCGAAATTAACTTTGTTGGAAAGAATTTTTCATTCAACAGGGCGTTTTGAGAACAAAACTTTACCCTTTTACGTTCTCATCTTCCGATTATTTTACCTGAAACGGCAGATACCAACCAATAGAGAGTTTTTATTTTTTGCCATCAGGTTGATAGGCCAGCAGGGCAAGTGGTAAAATGGGGATGATGACAAAAACTGAATTGGTGAAGCTAAAAAAGAGGGTGGAAGAGGGTTTAAAAGTTTAATGTTTATTCCAGGATGAAATTTCTTTTCAAAGTCATCGAAGCATTTTCAAGAGCTCCGGTTCGGCTCCTATTTGGTACTGAATGCAATAAATTGCAGAAAACTTGACATTTCCGGAAACCACTCCAGAAGTTATTGAGAGATGTCTTTACAAAGCATTCAGTTTTTTGGTGTACATCCAAATTGACTGGAACATTTCATCTCTAAATATTAATCTTTCAGTTTTTTTTTTTTTTTTTTTTTTTTTTTTTTTTTTTTTTTTTTGTTTTGGAGAAGAAAGAAGTGAGAAAGAAGTCAAGTAAAAAAATCGCTGTGATATCCAAATGGATATTTTTTAAAGTGATTTCAATCGATAAAAACTATTCAAAATACTTGAAAGCTTTAAGTGGTGATAAATTTTATATTAGACAAACGAAAAAAAATTTGAAAAACATAAATAATAGTTTCCTTAAATTTCAGTAAATTTTCTTCCAATTAAAACGTTACGAAAGAAATGGAAGATTTTATCAAATGCTGTTTACGAAATTTGGAATTTGTAAAACATTTTAAAATGATTGCACATTTTGTAAACACGAAACCTCTAATGCCTTTATTTTGCTATTGATTCAGATAAATCCAAAAAGGATAATCAGTGGATTACTCTATGGGAAAACATGATAATTGAAATTGAAGCGTAATTAGGGATTTGTTCAATTTAGGTAAAATATTTCGCTTAATAAGGGAAACTGAAAAGGCGAAATTAAGCAAAATGGATTTTATGCGAAAATTTCGATAAAATTTATTACGTAATTTTCACTTAAATGTCTGATTAAGTCGCACTTGTATTAGATATTGTTTGAACCTAAAATCAAATTATAACTGTCACAATTGATTGAACCGGAAATGATTATTCTGTTAATTTGGTTTGACGATTCTTGAATCTACATATGATGATGATAATACATTAATTGCTGTGAAATTATAATTGTTAACTTTAAATTTTGTAGGAAAATAAAATTAAAATATTGATTATTGAATTCAGAGGGAACCGAAATCAAAAGGTCTGTTTTTGTATTACAAAATTTTATCAAATTGAAAAGTGACAATTTCAAAATTAAAAATCCTTTACTGTAATTCGAAACAAATACTCACTTAATTTGTGTCCTTAATTGTTCATCATCGTCACCTAGCTGCATTTGTACCGGTGGAAGAACAACAATGCGATTCCATGGCACGAATACCGTCCTTGTTAGTGGGCGGAAGGGTGATCTCTGGAACTGTAGAGTGACTGCTCCACCGCCGTTAACCAGCACATCGAACCTGTAAGTCGAAAAGTATTTTTTCAACAATTATTGAAATGAAAAATTGTTCTCATCTTAAATCAAACGAAAAGAGAATAAGAGCGTCCCTTGGGGACCAGTGGAATCAAGGGTCCCCATTCATCGGGTGAACGGCAAACAAGTAAATTGGACTCGAACGATCCAGAAATGATAAGTACTTCCGTTTAATTCTGTCTCGGTCGAAGTAGTTTAAACTCAGCGAAACATAAAAAGGCATAAAAGTCATAAACATAATCTCTTGTATCTTGTTGCAGTTCCCTGCCCCCTTTGTCTGTTCGTCTTTCAGCCTGGAACACAACAATCGGTCCAGGAGAGAGAGGCTGCAAATAAGAGTGCCCTTCGTCCGGCTGTGTTGCGGGAGAACATTATGAAGGCTCCCCTGGCGTTCATAAAAAATGTTTTCATTAATGTCCGAGATAAATCACTTCAACTAAATTAATTTCAGTTTTATGAACTGGCAGCAGAGAGAATCGTAGGCGGCCTCAAGATGGCTTCCTAGACCAGATTTCTAGACTCGGCCCGAGCCTTTGGGACTTTTGTACCAATTCCTTTCTGGCGGACCCGACGTATGATTCCATCTGCAGGACTCAAAGGAATCGGAAGATAGAGAAAAGCCGTATAACGGATCGTGGAGCTTGATAACGCAATTCTTCCAAGTATCCATCGAATGATTTCGGACTGCATTTTGGGGGTATTTTCTTCGTTTCATGCGGATGTACTCGTTTCGGATACAAGCCTCGATGGCGTATCTGAATCGGATGAGCAGATAACGAAATCGATCATGGGAACGAGGACATGGAGAATTATTGCTGGCTCACAATAACAATCCTTTTATTTCTATCTCGTCGGGTCCCTGCCTTACTGCTTGCGGTCGGCTGCTGCCACACAAGCTTGCATAAAGGACGAAAAAAAATAAAACAAAAATGAAGGTATGGTTTTGCTTTCTTCCCCGAGAGCGCACTCGTACTTTCTAGTGTTTTATGAACATCGTCCTGTAACGGGTTTATGGTGCTGCAAATATGAAATCGATTTTAATTGAGTGGAATTTAATGTGATGGATGTGACAGATATTTTTGAGAACGATCGTGTTATTGACACTTGAATTGCTTTTATCGACTCGACTGGATATGGAGTGTGGGACATATTATGGTTTCGAGTGTTACCGGCTCGGACTGGTGCGGGGGAGGTAAGGGCCATCTACAAGCCCATTTCCCTTTAGTACAACCACTCACTCCCCCATGCCTTGGGGGAGCATTTGTTTGAAGACTGTACTAATTGAATTATCGGAATTAATTTGATTGATTGCCATGGATAATCTTAAGATAATTGAGTCTTTCTTCAGTGAGAATTTATTGATGGGCCTGAGACTTGTTTGCGTTTGTTGAATTTCTTGTCACGATGTTTTCGTTTAATTGAATGTACCCAAATGATTTATAGGCTTATGTTTTCCAGAATTCATTTTTTTCTTTTATTCTTCTTTCGTATTTTTGTTTTTTTTTTTGTTGTTAACAATTTCGGAAATTCATTTTTGTTTAGTGCTTCAGGAAAGTCGTTATCATTACTTTTCCATTTGTTTGTTATTGATAATTATTAATTACATTGTCAATATTTTGTGTTAGATGGTACCTAATTATTTTTCAGTTCTAAATCTTGTCAATTGGATTGTTATTATTTAAGAACAAAAATTGCTGATAATTACTCTCAATAAATACAATTAATAATCAAGATTTATATTACATTTTTTATTTATATTTTCTGAATTATTTTAGGAACTAAAAATTATTTTGAGTTTGATTTGAACTTGTTTTTATATTTTTTATATGAAAATTTGTATTTTAATGCAATTTTAATTCAGGAAGAATATTGTTACGGAAATAGGACAGTTTTAGAAATAAGAAGTGAACACTTTGATTGCGAACTACACAAAAAGTTCAAACAATAAAAGTGCTTTGAAAATAAGCTGATATGATTTCCATTCATTTTCCAAACTCATTGCTGGAATTCACCTTCGAAAATATGATTTGATTTTGAGAAACAGTTTTTGAAGTTAAGCATAAATTTAAGAAGGATCTTACTTAATTAAAGTTCTTCTCACAGTTGGGCATATCTAAAAAATTTCACAATTATAAAATTTTCTGAAGCTCAATTGTTTGGAAACAATCAAGCGCAACTATCACACATGGATGTATCACTAGCAACGTTATTTTGTTGACAATTGATTTTTTCTTCAGTTTTTTATTAAAAAATAAATATAAAAAAAAGGTAAACAAATGTCGGAGCAAAGTGGGCATGAGGAGGAATGACTAAAAAGAGGATCTGCATCTTTTACAACCGGAATCTGAACAGTTGCCGTTAAATATTTACACAGATCGGATGTCGCGGTGTAGGCGCCATGATAATGGGGTTGGTAGCGTGAAAATAATTTCTCGTTTTACTTTTTATTTATATTTTTTTGTTGTGTATTTTATCCTGTGAGGGGGATTACACTTTGTGAAAATATTTTTGTTTGTCCTCTGATTTCGATGTTGATTTTCACAATAAACCACTGCTAGCGAGGAGGCTCTGACAATCAATCTCTTGCCTTCCATAGTTGTAAACACTTCAGCCACTTTTAAATGAAATTGACTATGAAATTTATGAGGATTGGGAATTTAATGAAACATGTGGTCCTGAAAAGCAAATTTTCCAGAAAATGTTACATTGTTCCCAAAAGAGGCGGAAGTGGGCGGGCGAGAGAGAGGATGAGCGAAATTAAATTAAGCAATAAGAGTGACGTATATACTAAATCACGGCGGTTTAATATAGGAATCAGCCAGAGAGCTCGATTTAACCAGATTTGTTATTATTGGATAATATGAGAAGGCCTAGAATTCACAAGGGAGTGTATTCTTTTGTTGCAGATGTTCACTCGCACCTACCCGCGCCCCTCTGACCCCTTTTGATTATATTCCGGAAATCTTTGCTTCTACCTCAAACCAAAGCTTAAACACTTAAGTAAACGAAACGACTTTAGCGAAAGGCAAGGAATATCTGATTCGATCGAGCTGGACCAAATTGGCTTATCATGATTCCTGAACTGGAGGTCGGGTCAGCCGCCCTCCTACCGCCACCTCCTCATCACCCATCAAAATTGTACAATTGTTGTTGGTGGTGTTCGGTACCCAATTCACAGAAAAAGGGTGTGATTCTGGTGAAATCGATTTATATTATCACCCTTGCTCCCTTATCTCTTTGGTGGAAGTGAGCGGATATTCCCGGCAGGTTCCTGTCCAAACGAATATCAGGATATATGTGTTCCAGAACAGTATGAATATGTTTTTGTTCTTTTTTTTTCATTCTTCTATCCCGTTCACTGGGTTGTTATATGTTTTGTCCTTACTTTGACCCATTCCTAGAAACTGACCCATTTCTTATTCTTAGTTAGACTTTCTTTCTCTCTAGATCAGATAAATCGAGGGATTTGTAGAATGAAAAATAAAGGCCCGAACCGTTTCACGAGTCTCCTGCATCCCTTGTTCATGACATCATGTAAGTGATGTGAATAAAAAATTATGATAGACCTTTGTGTGCGGTGGTTGGATATGTCCTCGTTGGTTGGCCCCAAAAACTGTCCCTCAGCCACACAGAGATATAAAAAATTGTTAAGGAAAGATAACGATATAAAATGCAACCTAGGGTTCAGCCTAACTCCTCCTCACATCATCCCCCACACATCCCTCGATCCCATGCCCTTCTGACCTGGGCCATGCTGTATGTGCGGAATTATTTAATATCGGATCAAATAACGCTTTATCATAAAGCCAGTTGTAACAGCGAGTTTAGTGGGTCATTTTTTCGCTTGATATACGAACTAGTGGGAGGATTTTGTTGCCGTTTACGTGACTTCGAGTTTGATCATTTGCTAAAGTTATTGGCTTCGTTCTGGCAATTTATTTTTTGATTAAAATTTAGTAATTGCATTTTTACTTTGTCAATAACACAATAACATGAAACAACCAAAAATATACATAAATATATATGTGCATGTATATTTGTGAATCGTTTCCGAGTCAAATGAAATTTAATATATTCATTTCATTTTTATATTTCTATGTGGCTGTTATTCTTCATAAATACATTTTTATTATTATATTTTTTATCTGCTCTTTTTGAGTTGAATGCTTTTCAGTGATGTGATTTTTATACGTTTCGAATTTGTTTTTTTACTAAGAATTTTTATTTTAGTACATATATTGATCATATTTTTCGGAAATTTTAATTTTCCAACTTGGGCCAATTTTTAGGGAGGAATTGTCAAGGGAATTTTTCGCATTTTCCTTTTTTATACCCTAGGGCCTAGATGTAGGGTAGGTATATTAATTTTGAACAAACGTTTGCAATGCCATAAATGATTGGGAAGTGACAAGTAACCGTTTTATGCATGTCCGTCTGTCTGTCCAGATGATAACTCGAGAACTCTTGTAGCTTGAGGATTGAACTTTAGTACAATAATATTTCGTTAAAGTTGTTAGTAAAGTAAGGTCAAGGTGATTTTGTTTACTGAATATTTACATATTAATTTCCTTTTGTTAAATATTGTTATAAATACATATTACAATTACTTATTTGCACGGAACTTTTTTTACACAATTTTATCGAAAACTTTCTTTTTTTACATGCCTTTTCACTTAGTAAGAATAAATTTCTCTTTTTACGATGGGAAAACTATTTGTGCACTGTTTTTTACACGATTTGTTAACAAGCATTTCTTCTGTGTTAAAACTGTGCCGTTCTACGTCAAGGGTATTTTATAATTGGCCAAACCAATTATACTTTCCGTACTAGTTGTTATCAAAAAAACATCATGGTTCCTCGAAATTTTAACCAATCAGGTTGAACATAAGAAAAAAAGTTAATGGTAGTAAAACACTAAGGCCCAGCTGTACTTCTGTTTCTCCTTCTGTGGGACGTAAGACTATGAACAAGCACCTCCCCTTCTTTAGCAAATTATGTCAGTTTAATCGGATCCATGATGGCCGCTGTGCTGCCATCTTTCTTTTAATTTCCCCAGGATACCAACGTGCCCCATTGTTTTTTCCTTTCTATCGGCTTCTTTCAAATCAAATACGTGATGATCACTCCCTCATTTTTTTTAGTACTTCATTTTACATGTTTCTTGTTTCTCTCACTGTCCCCTCCTTAAAAGGATCCCGTTAGTGCCCTCATAATAGGCTTGTTGCTAACGTCTCTCTTTCTCGCGAGTTTTTGTTTTTGAATGAAAGCTCCTGATAATGGGGAGTGGTGATCGTACTTAAGAAGAATGTTGGAGAGATCCGTTATTTTATGTTTACTCTATTAGGAGTTAGGTATTATTTTATTTTCTCCACTCATTTTTCTTTTTACACATAGTAACAAAAATTCTCAGTCGTTCTAATTAAATTAAAGTCCGAAAAATACTCATTCAGTTGTTATTGTTATCGTATTGTATAACATTTTTGAGTACTTCATTTTCCTCATTGATTCGACTAATCAAAACATTCCAAAGTACTTCAAAAGAAAGGATCACCGAACAATAAATTGCAATTTTTTTTATTCAATAACTTTTGATAGCTTCGATTAAGATATAATTATAAATTAATTGAACCTCTTTGAGTGTCATGAAGAAACAGTTTTTATCGTCAAATTTAATTCAAATTACTCTGAAATATAATAATTCAGTTCTTTAAAAAGTAATTTTTGGGGAACTTTAATAACTTTTGCGGATTTCCTTCACATTTCAGTAATCCTTGACTGAAGTTTAACTTTGTTTATTACTACTTTTTATTTCAAATACAAGTTAACAGGAAATGTATAAATAAAATATCACAAATATCTGTTTTATATCTTTTGCAAAAAAGTACGTCGTGAATTATTTTATAATTTTTTTTAAAATGAAATGCAATTTATCTGGCTCTTTTTTTTCCCTTTAAATTTCTTTAAGCTGAAACTACGACGAAAAAGTTTTCTGATTTAAATCGCGCAGAGTTGTACAAGTTCAATAAAAAGCCAGCTCTCGTGCAATCGGACATGGTTGTACCCTCAACATCAATATATCGGTGAACTTTTTGATATCGATCTTAATTCTGGATATTTTTTTCCTATCAGCAAGGGGTGTTGGACTGCAGTGTAGTGGGGGAAGTAGCAGTGGCGGAATGAAGTTGAAGAAAAAAAAATTATACATCTATATATATATATAAAAATTGAAGAGAAAAAAGAAATATTCAGGAAAAGTTTCAATGACTTCAATTCTCTTGCATTTTAGTATTCAATCAAATTGTAGTTGTCGAAGGATGAGTATGAATGGTTATAAATACCGACAACGCTATCTGTCTGAAGTATTACCCAAGGACTTGATGTTACAATACCCAACGCCATTCTGGGGATGCGGCACTCAAATGTATAAGAAAAATCGTTCCAACCGCTTGTGCCCGCTGTCCTCTGCTTACTATCATCGGGGGATACCCGACGGCTTTCTTCATTCTTATACAAATAGTTTGTGCAAAAATTTCTTGGCAAGGATCAGCGTAGAAGAAAAAAAAAATAAATAAAGAGGAAAAAAATCAAAACAAGGAGTTTTTCTGTAAGAATGTTACATATACATAGACATAAACATAGAAATGCACGCCTACGTACACCTTAGACACACACGGTCCACATAAGATGTATATCCTTGATAAGGTGGTACGGGGATAGAGGAGGAGGATCTCGGATGGTGGCACATCGACAGTTCGGATTGCAAGGGCTAAAAGTTTTGTCGAGACTCTGGCAAACTATTCCTAAGTTGTAACTGGGACAGTCGTTTTGGCTTTTCGAGTAGCATCGCCATTTATCTATCTCTGAAAAATCGATGCCGGGAATTTAATTGATTTTCTTAGCAAAGCGAAATTAATTTTTCCCCTAAAAGCAATTTAATTATAAGAAAAACTTTTTATGCGAGTAAAATTGGTGGAGGTGGAGGAGAGAGTAAAATGGATTGAGGAGGAATCTAGATGGATGCCAGCAGTCTGTAGAGGGGATGATAGTATTGTTGGGAAACAAACATTTGAAAAAATGAAGCGTTGGAACAGCAAAACTAGCCTTGGATAGGCCGCATATATCCGGAAAAGGATATAACAGGCATAAAAATGGCTTCATCCTTACTTCTTCTCTTTAAACGGCGAACAGTTTTTACAGCTAAAAAAAAAAAAAAACAACAACAAGAAAACGAACTAAAACGGATAAGCACATCTAAAAGACGAAGTCCCAACAGCCTCAGACAACAATTGAACAATAGGCGTTCCGGTGATGGGAAGAAATGGAGGGGGATGAGGTACTGGGATGAACTGGGATGATAAAAGTTTTATCAAAGCTCCCTCAACTCGCTGGGTGTCCTGACCGCCCCATTCGTTTGGCTGGTTCCTTTTGTTTTTATCTTAATTAAAATCGATAAATGGCATAAAATATGTGATCATAACTTTTAATAGCATCGACGCTACCCCCACTGGATTTCCCCTCTGATCCATTCGTCAATTATTAGCGATAGATTTTCTCCGCTTACTTTTTTGTTATTGCTCGGTTCATTTTTTTTAAAGGGTGTGTTCTTATTTTCCAGACAGTTTTTCAGTTGTTCCGGCTAAGTGAAGATTGATGGGGGTGAGTGCATGAGTGCATGAGTGCATGAATGCATGAGCATTACAATAAATTTTGGAATTTCGTTGTAATTTTTTGGTGTTGTTTTATTTAAATTCACTCTAAAGATAAGCGTTGGTTATTTGAACGTGGACGAAGTTATACTTGATTACAAGTTATAATTGAGTTTTTCGTTTTGAAAACAAAAATATCATATACGGTATTTTTGGGCAAAAGCTTAAATGATTAAAAATATTTATGCTTGATTCAATTCAACTTTTACAGTATAATACAAACAAATTGAACAACATATTTTTTCATTACACTGAAATTTACTACAATGTATTACTATACTTATCAAAAGTTTCACTTTTAGTTATTCACTCAAAAAAAAACAACATCCATTTAATCCAATACACATGTTTTCGTAATTTGTTAAGGGGAAACGAGCAATTAAACTATACTCTAAATTAAAATCCATAACTCACAGTAAGTTAAGAAGTTCGTGATGAATAGATCCTGAGGCAGGAAAAGTTATTGTAATTATTTAAATACGTCCGGGAGTGTGGCAAGGAAGCGCCATGAAAGGAAACATTTTCGTGTTCTGTGACTCGACAACGAACTGAAAAAGGAATTTTCATGGGAAATCTCAAAATAGCGGAAGAGATTTGAGTTTTGATTCAATGAAAATGTTGTCTTTTAGAAAAAATAAGAGGATTTTTAACAGGAAATAATAGATGAAAAGTTGACAATTGCCAGAAATATTTTATGATAATACGTAGGTGTCCAAATACGGTAAGCTGCCAAGCAATTGTTGTCTGATGCCAAGGAAATACTTTTGGCCACCCCCTCTGTCCCAACAAATTCATTCATTTCTCCTCGGTAGCATCCGGAAAGCTGGAAGAAGGATGGAGACTTGTGACAAGCAGTGTCTAAGTTTATAAGCGTCTTAGAGAGAAAATTTTGAAAAGAGCCTATGAAATTTCTTGACGAACTTAAAAGTTGCCCGTTGTAGAATTAAATATTTGTTCTCGTTTCCCCTTCCCCCCTTCACAATTGTTAAGTTTTCGTTCCAGTAGAAGAAAACCTGTGGCATACATATATAGGCATCGCCAAGAATATCATCAAGACTTTCTAGGGAACTTTTCTACATCCCCATTTTGTTTGAAGCAAATTTGTTGTAGTTGTTGGGTAGAAAACTCGGTGGTGAAAATTTTGATACTGCTAGGAAACATCACCGGCAGGGAAAATTTTCCAACATAGAAGGAGCATTGTGCAAATGTGTATTTGTAATAATATTATGAAAGAAGTTCTCTTAATTAATTGCACACAGTGCACACAACACCCGCCGTTGCAGCGCCCACATACCTCTTCCATCCATTGTTCGGGGATTATTCTTTCAGAAACTCCTTGAAAACCCGTAGGTTATCCTGCAGAGCTTTGTTAATTAAAAGCGAAATAATATGGGAATTAAATGTGGAGAAGAAACACTTTGCCCACAGGGATGCATGTAAGCTCTCTGGATTGTGAAGGAACTGGGGAAATCAATAATCACTGCCGAAGAATGTTTAAAACAAAACAGTAAAAAAAGGAATGGTAATAGGTACAAAAAAAAAATAAATATCATGGAAATTACTTTTCTGTTTACTTGCATGAGTCGATATCAATTTGCTAATTGTTAGGCACACCTTTCTTTGATAAAAAGATATTTGTTCATAATTGCGCTCTTGTTGCAGGCTTTTGGAATTCTTAGAATTCATTTTTTAGTGAATATTTCTTAGACATGAAAATGAACTAGTTTTAAATTGATTGAAGAAGCACTACAAATTTTCTTATTTGTCGCAAGACAAAAGAGAACTTATTATGATGACCTTTGTGTGAATCCTGGAACGAGTTCTTGCCCACTTCTCGTCTTACTAAAATGAAATGTCTCCAGCAATTTCATTTGTGTTTGCAAAGAAAGTAATTTGCTCAATTCTACCTCTATTTGCACTATATCTGCCCTTCCTCGACCCCATCAGGGCAAATTTTGCCATTGAAGACCCCCCCCCCCCCTTTTTCCTCTCTTACCGCTCGTTGGTTTTGCGTTCCGTTAATGTTATGTAAACAGAAAACTCCCGCACCTCTAATTAAATTAGCATTGCCAACAAACAGCCCTCCATAAAATCAATAGACGAGTATAAATTTCAATTAGCAAAATTTATATCCCTTTTGTTTATATCTGGGTCCCTTGCAGCCAGTTTTTGGGCACGCCGCCGTCGACATCCACCTTTCACCCCAACCCCGACTGTTGTGTCCTTCATGAGAATAGCGTTTTGTAGGAGTACCGGAAAATTGGCGCTATTCTATGTATGCCAGGGATCGTCGGAGTGCGACATCCTTCAGCGGTTAACTGCGTCCTGTGAGCGGGACACAAGAGAATTACTCAGAGGATATAATGATTACTTTCGAGCATAAGAGGTTTGTTGTTTTAGGATATTTTACGGTGGTATAGGGTATAGTTAGGTACGTTGTGGGTGGGGTGGGGAGGGGGAAGGCGGTAGGAACGCACACACCAAAATTCTTTGATCTCGCAAAATTGGACAAAATGGCCCCGAAATTGTCGAAGCGTACAGAGTTAATTACTCTATAGGATTTTGTAGGGATGCGATGTGGCGGTATTTATGGTATGACTATGCCAGAAGTAAATTCGGATGTTGAAATATTTTTAGCTTAATAAAATTCCTTGTTTCCGGGACGAAGCGTACCGGCTTGGAAAATGCGGTGAAATACTTCTGTAGCACGGCAATGTGTTCCATTCGGACGAATTAATGGCGATGCGTGAAAATGGAATTGTTTTAATTTGAACAAGTTTTCGGACAGCTGTGACTATTAATTCTACTGTTTTTTGTTGTGTTTTTGTATTTCGAAAATTAACTGTTGTTATTTTGAAAGGTTGTCGCCTGGAAGCTGATTGCATGGAAATTTGTTTTGTTTGTTTTCGTGTTTTTACAAATGAATTTGTGAGTTAAGTAACATAACAGGGATTAATTAGAAGTTCTAAATATATTTAACATTTGGGTAGACGTTTATAAAATAATTCGGTGTTTACCTTTTTATTTCTATTAAAATTTTTATGAAAAGTAAACAATCACATGTCAAAAAGTTAGTGTTACGGACACATTAGCACCCACAAACCCAGTCTTTGTTACATCATATTTTGATTTGTGGTGTTTGCATTGTTTGTTTTTTTCTTTTAACTCATAAGTTCATAACGTTTTAATTTCTATATTATATATTATATATAGCTATATGTTTTCCTTTTTATCTATTTTATATGATTGCCACACTATCGAATCGAAATCATCTTCCCAAATTTTAATGTCTTCCCAACTAATTGCATTTCAAAGAACTCACAAAATGAAATTGGTCCTTGACATAATTTCCTATATACACTATCTGCATTCCCCAGGAATTTTTGGGGGTTAATTCATTATCTTACCGCAATGTCTCTTCGAAAACACTTTTAACTTGATTAGTTTTTGTCTATAAACATTCATATATATGCCTTTAATAAAAGCAAACACTTCTAACGCAAGTAATCTAAATAAAATCGCTCGACAAACAATGCAACACATTTCAACAGTATACTGGAGCCCCAAAGCCATCCCTCTTGAGTGGTGTCGTAGTAGTTATGTTGGGGTAGATTTTCCATTTTCATACAACTACAGCGAATCATTCCTGACCAAATATACGGATGGTATCGATTCGCTTGCGGCTCTTCCTGTGTTTACTTATTCATTTCGAATCCCAGAGCCCAGCAAGGCTCGGCATCCGATAATTAAAACACAATCATTCGAATGAATTCAATTTCGATTGGCAAACCTTATAATTTTAGATTTAAATGTGTTTTTTTTGTTGTATAATATCTATATATTGAATTATATATATAATTTTTGGTTTTGTTTTATGGTCAGCGGTATCAATTGAAAAATATGAATCGGGCACAATAATTGTCTACCGATAACATTTTGTCGGTCAATTAATATTGAAGTTAATTAAATTGATGGCTGAATACTTTTTATAAGTTCCTCTGCCTCAAATAAACGTTTGGGTGGTTTTTTGATCGAATTTCCACAATTTTATTTCATTTTACAACAGAGATAAAACTTAACTGCAGAACAATAATTTAATCAAATTTCATTTAAATTTTATTTGATTGATTTGGTTAGATTTTGATTTTAAATTATATTTGTTGATATTCAGAATCATTTGTACAAATTTTGAAACAAATGTACAAATTGGTTTTCTTTTAGTAAATAAACGAAATATTAGTATTTTGGAAATTGTTCACAGTGCAATATGCGAAGACTATTACAATAAAATTCTGTCTTATCACAGCACTATTTATGTTTAAGAAATTTATATAAAAAACTCCATAATAAAAATTAATAAATAAGTGAATTATTGATGTACTCACCATCCTCCTTGTCTCGTTAGGGTGAATCCAAATCGTGAATCTCGATCAACTGAAACCCGAATACCTACAATTCCGAGTCCTTGTGGAGTAATCACTTGTCCACGCATAACAGAAACACGGCTATAAAACGGATTGAAATATATTTAATTAGTAAACTGAATTAAATTTTACAAATATAAAAAGAAAAAAAATTATATTGAATATATATCTTATATAACTAAAATAATATATTTGAGTATGAAATAAAAGTATTGTTATAATATTTGTACAATAAATTGTTAAACAAAGTATGCTACTATTTAATAGGTGAAATACTACTAATTCCTATATTTATATACTAAATGAACTAATTGTGAATGATTGATTTAAGATGCTTATAATAGTAAATATAATTTATTTTGTAAACAAAATCTTTATAATAATTTTTTGTTTAATCAATAATAAAATCGTTTGTTTTGTTTTCTTTTTAATTCCCAATATTGATAAAAATTTTATTTACAAAATATTTTGATGTAATGAAATCTAGGTAAAGTTCTATATAAAAAGTTTAAAATGGATTATTTTTTAATAAAATAACTAATTATTTACAGGGTTAAGAAGGTTGATGAAATTTGTGGAGTTTCAGTTTTATTCATTTGAAAATTTTTTGGTTTCTTTTTCCAGGTCACACATATATGCGTCATGCTTGCTACATATTGGTAATGTTGTTAAAGATACTACAATATAATACTTTCGTGATGTTACAATATTGTCAAAGAAATTTTGGCATTTTGATTTTTGATTCTATTCAAGTTATTATTGCTACTATTATTTCTAAGGTAAAAACTATTTCAAACAGTTGATTTAAATTAACAAAAAATGTGTACAGTTTATTCACGCATATTACGCATTTATTTCAATTAAATATTATTGTTAATAATTATTAATTATTATTGTTAAAATATCGGCTATCAAAATTGCTGATTTCAATAATGAAAAATTGTGCAAAATTATATTGTTATTGTATCGAAAATAATAGAACGCCATACATTGCTTAAAGAAAGAAAACCCAGAAATTGATTGGTAGACATTCGTTAACTAAAATTGGTTAGTTCCATACTGATTAAATTTAATAGTGCTCTTAAATAGCGTCCTTTGATGTCAAATATAAATGGCGATGTCACCAAAACACAATTTACTTTATTTAACGATAAAATTTTTTTAGTATATCTATTCAAGGATAGTAGCAATTTATGAGGACATTCGCCACAGCACATAACACAACTTAATGGTAATTTGCTTGCGTCTTTGTAATCGAAATTTTGTAATATATTTCAAAGGTATTTTTGAATAGATCCTTTTGAGATTGTAATGAATATGGATGACTAAAAATTATCCCTTCAAGGAGATGCTATAAGATCCATGATGCTATAAAACGGAGGAAAATTTTGCTCAAAGTATGTTGACACCATTTCATCCATTGGAGATAAAGATAACGAAAATATCGAAAAGATCCTTCAAAATTTATCACCAACCATTTACTGTTAATATTATGTTGGGCGATGAGATGTCATTCTGCTCATTACATGTCACTTTAAGCAAGCAACAGAGCATGAAATATGCTCACAAAAACATTTTATGGGTGAATGTAATGGTATCTAACAATAGAGTGCAAAATATGTACAAATTAAGTGTTCGCGGCCATATTGGAGAGCTCAATAAAAATGTTGGAAAATATCACCGGAAAATAAAAGATTTAGGGGAAGGGCCAGAAGGAGTATGTAAAATCGTCAGCGTTCATAATGACCCATCATGGACTATTCACAAAAAATAGCCCATAAAACTTTTATTTTATACCCACTTCTAAGGAAATGTAATGGCGCCAAGAACATAATGACACCACCCACGTTGAGCTTTCTAATATTGGCCCCCTCCGTTACCGTTTCTATTAGATCAATAATCACAAGCGTCTAACTTATCCCGTGGGGTAATCTTGTTCCGGGATAGAAAAATATCTATATATTTATATATATAAATATTGTCGTTAGGAAAGCTCCTAAAAGCTTTTCCTGCTCTCACCCCAGGAGCCTCAATGTCGTAATATCAATAAAGTGTTAATCGTTCTACTTCATTCACGGTACACCCACAACCAACCGGTGGGGAGCAAGAAGAGAGTGCTTGTCTAATAGGCGCATATATTTGCCCCACATTTTAACAACAACAACGTTTTGCCTGTAAACAAACTCATCAACCTTCGTGTTCAATTTTTAAAGGATGAAAAACTTTTTTTTCACAAAATACTTCTTTTTGTTTTTTTGTTTGTAAAAAATGGAAACACATGCAGTTTGTTTTTTAGACATGAAAAATATCCTTAGAAGTGTGAGAATTTTTCGGAATACCCAAAAATGGGGCAAATAAATAGTTGATTTGTTTTGACGTCTATTCTTACACTTCTAAGAATTTTTTTTATTGTTTTTGGTGCAGATTAGATAAAATTTAAAAGTGGTATGCCTTCGTACATTACTGGTAAAGTTTACTAAGACATTCTAACAGATAACATGAACTTAAGAAAAAAATATATTTTTCTCCACATTTTCCTGAAGGAGAACTTTCTAATAAGATTTATTTTTTTTAAACATTTTTTGTTCAACCGACTTTGAAAATACTTTAAGTGGATCTGACTTGTAGAAGATAATATTTACTGTAGATGATGATTGAAGGACATTCAATTTTATGTTTTTGAAGAGGATGTCTGTATAAAGGACGTTATGTGGCATATTTCTATTTTGTAAAAGTTTGTTTTAATGACATTATTTCAGCTAAATATTTTATATTTCATAAATCCATTCTATTAACATACATAGTTTAATGAAGGGGATGATTCCCATTATGGCCAGAGAGAATCAATGCAGACAGAACTCAATTTTGAATCTTGGCAAATATTTATTTTTATTTTTTAGATAATTTCTATGATATTTTTATAATTATTATTACAGACCCATTGACTTTGTCGTGGCGATGAATAATGTTTTTAACATTTTACTATATCTATTTGATGATAAATAAAGAGAAGTTTGAAAAAGCACTTTTGTTTAGGCCCATTAACATATTTGTTTTTTTAAATTAAAATTGTTGAAGGAACAATTTTATTAATGTCGTCAAATTAACTCATAGTAAACTTGATTGTCATTATATTAATAAAACTGGTCGGATTTATCATATTTTTATTATAAATTAAATTGGTCCGCACCCAGGAATCATTTTTATCGAAAAATAACAACAAATCAAAATGAATTTTATAATTGTTAAAATTGAATAAATAATTGTTATTGTTAGTTTTAGATCTAGGCTCAATTTTATCATAAAGATCGAAAATAAAAATTAAGTAATACGTTGTCGACTTTACTCTCTCTTTTTGTTTTAATTT
The DNA here is from genome assembly GCA_963082835.1 of Leptogaster cylindrica. NCBI lineage: Eukaryota > Metazoa > Arthropoda > Insecta > Diptera > Asilidae > Leptogaster > Leptogaster cylindrica. The sequence continues at coordinate 3,132,257 of OY720108.1, read as the reverse complement.
TTAATATCTTGAGTGCAAATATATGACAACAAAAATAACAGAGATTAAAGTTTCAAAACTTTTCAAAACTTTCGTGAATTTTTGAAGTTGTTTAAAACGGAAATAATTTATTTCTGATTCTTCGAACCAATTTAATTGGATTAATTTTCGAATTGTTTGCAATATTTCTGTTTTATTACTGCCTCATTTAAATTTCAAAAAACTTATCTGAAATCAATTTCATTACAAGTGCTATAATTCAAAATTATCCAATGCAATTAGGGCTTCACTTTTTAATAGAAAAATTACGAAAACTTCATAAATAAAATTTCCCTCAAATATTCGATAAAAAATTCCAATAATTGTTAAAATGTCTCAAATAAAAAATTATTGAACGACAAATCAACGGAAATATACGTAAAAATACTCAATTTTATCGTGTAGCATCCCTCTTGATCCTAATTAGTACTTTTATTGAATGCGATAAAGGGATAAAAAGCACCCGCTCGCACCACTTACAAATATTGATTGATGCCGGTGACGGCCATGATTAATTCCATTGCAATCAAACTGCAGCAATGTTTCATGATTCATCAAGTAACTCAAAAGATGGCAATTTTTCATTGATTTTCACTTTAAAGCGGATTTTATGATTAAATTTTCCGTGAAATTTTTTTGTGTGGGGATTTTATTTTTTGTTAAAGTTTTTTTTCATATTTTCATCGGAAGCAGAAGTCAGAAAAAAGTCTCTCCTGTTTCGACGTACGATCATGGAATTTTCACGCAAAGTGAAAGTGGGATCGAACTGTCGAACACTGACCACATTGAAATCCTTGACAGTGTCTACCCCATTCCAACTCCCAGCGTCCCATCAACACGCCTCATCCCTTCCGGCGTTCAATGCTGGGAATGTATTTTTAAAAAAACATTTCCCGTTATGAATTTGTGCTGTGTTTTTTTTTTCTTCTTCTTCACTTTTGTACGATATGTTGCATAAATTCTGTGGGAAGCAATTTTTCTGAAAACCACGAATAAATTCATCTCGGCACTTTTTCCTGGAAAATGCATCGAAAGAGTGTTGTTGGTGAAATTGCCACTTAAAAGAGGTCATTGGGCGATTCTGGATGGAGACAAAGCTAAAACAAGGGAATGATGATAGGAGAGAGAGGGGAGTGAGCGTATCACAAAATGACAAATATGCCCATAATGTACCACAAACAATATTCCATTCCCTGCACCCCGAACAATTTCTCTGTTCTTCCTCATGTCGCACAACTCTTGCACTTCAAAGCATTCATAGCTCCAAATCGGAGAGGGTAAGCAGAAAAGGTACAGGGGGGTACGGCATTTCTATTCTTCTGATGAAGAACTTCCGCCCTGTTCTACTTGTCCTAGAAAAAGGAACAAAACATTGTCCCGAAAAAAACCCTTTTTCCCATACGAGAGCTTTTTGGCTACAGGAAACAATTTTTTGTTCTTTCTTTCGTTTTCCTTGTTTTTGTTTTTTTTTTGTTTAATTCTTCCCTACTGCATGCCACTGTTGTGAACAGTGGGCGGGGGAGCTTGATATGTAAATGAGACACCTTCTCTACCAGAGATGAACAAAATAATGGAAAATTGTCACATCAGCTCCAGCAGGGATAAAAAGGGTTTTTTTAATGCTAGTTTCTGGTGACTAGTACAGGTAGGCAGGCGTCAGGGGTCCTGTACCTTTGCATTGTAAATCACAAGCGAAGTGCCTTCTGCGAAATATTTTCCCATTTAAGCTGTCACCCGCGATCATTCTATGCCAACCCTTGTCCACTTTGAGTCGATCATGAAAACTAGGTGAATTGGTTTACATTAGGCACTGTTAAAAAGATCCTTACGTTTCAGGCATTTACATTCACATGAAGTTAAGGATAATTCCGACATTAAATTCAGTACGATTATTGGCGGACAATTGCATTTTCTTGGGAAATGAAACTTGAAGTGAATCTAGTGAATTTCACTGTAAAGTAGCATTACTATTAACGAGGATTTTACAGAGTCATCGAGGAGTGGTTTTTTGTTCACAAAGTGAATCTGTTGAATATTTGAAAAGGGCGAAGAATTCTGTAATTGAGTTTCTGTTGGAATCGATTCATAAAAAAGGAAAAAAAAAAAAATTTTTCATGAAAACTTCAACAATTACAACGAACGAATAAATATTTGTTTATGGAAAATATATGCGAAATATTTTTAAAGAAACCATTTTTGATTTAATGATTTTCAAGAAAACAAAATATAAATCAAAAGATGCTAACATTAAGCAGCACTAAAAATTGTTTATATGGTTTATTCAAGAACATCCATGAAACCTTTGAAAGTATAAAAAGTTGCATTGTTTTTATTACATTGCATTAATGCGATTGTTTTCCGAAATAGATTCTATAAAAATGGATAACAAAATGCACATAAAAAATTATTGTTATATTTTATTGTTCACTCCATTATCCTTTAAAATTGTCCCATTAGTATTTTATTTATTGTTATATACGAGTATTTGCCGTAAATAACATTGAATATGTCTGGAAATTGTCTGATACTATTTGGAAATTTGAAATATATTTTTAATGTTAAATAGGTACCATAAAATAAAATGAATGATTTTATTTTTTGCTATTTTAAGGGAAATCATCCATTAAATTTTGCATTGTTGTCGTTTTCACGCAAAAAAACATTATCGTGGTTATGAAAGTTTTTCTAAAGTGCTTCTGACAAAAACAAATTCTGAATAATGTTTATTCATAAGAAGATTTCGAAAACAACAAAATTCTACAGAGTTTACTTATACCGTTGTCGTATCAGGCTCGGTCTATTGATTTTATTCAGTCATTCGTAAAAATTCAATGACTTTTGTGAGTATCTGGCTGTGAGCAATAAAATTTACATTAATACAAAACACACATGAAACAAGCGCAAGAAATGAGAATGAAAACCAACAGTAGAAACAACAACAACAAAAAACAAAAAACAAAAGTATTTCGTGTGCAGAATCAGAACTCGAAAAAGGCACCCAGAGTTGCACATAACCTTAAAACTAAGTGTTTCCGAGAAAAATCGAGTATGAGAGAACTCCGAAAAGGATCACATATGACTTGCCCCATTGCGCTTGGGATGTAATGACAAGGTCGTCGGAGAAATGAGAATTGTCGGCCTTACGAGTCCTTACTGGTCAGGATTAGAGTAGGTTCAACGATTTACTCTAGAAAACAATGTTTCCTTTGCTCAAGCACCATGCATAGATGACAGTTGTATTAAGTGGATTGGGTATCCGCCTTTGTATCCTGCGGATGGGGCTACATTGACCCACAAGCGCACGTAAAAACAAATCTATAAGAATGTTTTATACGGACTGGCAGTCAGAGATCGCGAGCGATATTTGTTTTTATATTTCTTCTTGTGTTTTTTTTTGTTTGTTTTTCCATTTTTTTTTTCAGGAAATTTCTCCTCGATTATTACACAGTTAATAGTTCTATCAAGCTGTAGAGGGTATAGAGTGGTAGAGAGCAGGGACTGGTCGTAATGGGGGGGTGGAAGGTGTGGATCTGGCAGTCACATTGAAAGTAATCGAGCCGAACAAGCTCTGACTGACAGGAATTGAACCCTGACGGATCGTCGATAGGACTTGATGGCGACAAACTCTCCCTTTAATGAGGTCCTGACTTTTGTGCTGGGATTACGGAAATATTTTTCTCGTGCAAACGATAATGGTAATGGCGGTGTCTATGGATGGAGGACCTATTAAGCCACCGATGGGGCCAGGGAAAAGAAATCGCTTCATAATGAAAGCGACTAAGTAGTTGATTTGAGTTGTTTGTAATTATCAGAATTGATTGTGTTTGAAGTGGGGTGGATTGACTGGCTGAGATGGAATTTTAGAGGAGGCAGAGGGGGGACGAAGGCATGGTGGGGTGTGCTTGATGGTGATAGATAATTCTGGAACTCGATTAGATTGTATACTGGTGTCTGGACTATGGACACCAGATCGCCTCAATATGGGTGGAATATTAATGGACTTGAAAAACAGGCTTCTAATGTAATTGTAAATGTAATTAGGAAATTCATGATTTGCAAAGAGATTCCAAATGGAGCGACAAAATTTATCAATATTTGGAAACAATTAGAAAGCATCCATTAAACTGATTGAGGCACAGACAGACACAACGTCTTAATGTCAAAAAGTCCTGAGTATCGAAGGTCTAAATAAACATACCCAGAAGGGCCATCGAATTCAAAAGGTCACAACGGGTCCCGTTGCTTGTAACTTATGCCCTACACTCTGTTCAGATCAGCGAACCCTACTTGAACATAATCGTCGAAATCATCAACGCTGTGTGAAAACTTCTGCCGATGAGCTGGGCATTCCTATTATTGACCTGAGGAATGATGATACGAAACAAAAATTGGCTGCTCTAGGTATCACCAACTATATTCCACTAAGTTCCAAAACTGCATATAATTACGGATTCCCAATCGTCTCTGTCCAAGGCGCTGCCAATCCTAACATCTGCAACATGTCGGGTCTCGGAGTGAACTCGTTGTTGTCGCTGGGTCCTATTAAGGCAATCCCAACCAAGAAACCCGATTAATATAAGATAAAATTTGTATTTTACTTCGTTAAGTTTATGTAAAAATCAAAAATTTGCAAACATTTTATAATTATAATTATTTGCAAATATTTTTAAATTATTTTTTTGTTCTCAATTTAATTCGAACTGAAAACATATTTAGATTCTATTATATTATATTTTTACTTTGTTTTCAGATACATTGCATTTACAATTAAAATATTTTATGCGTATTTGGACAAATGAACAAAAATTGTACATACTTTTGTAATTAGACATTATTTTATTTGATAAATTTGTATTATTGTTAATGTTTATCGAATAAAATTTCAATTTTAAAAATATAAGATACGAACAAATTCAATTTCTACTACTACTACTAATTAAGGACTCAATGAAATTTCTATGATGACTGGATTCAAGTATGTAAAATTCCACCTTCTTGCCAGAGAAGTTGTGCTTTTTATAAGTCACGACAGGATAAGAGTTTTGAAATGTCTGCCGAATCATTCACCGTGGAGACATGAATTGCACGTGTTGGTGAATTCAAATTGTGAGCATCCGGGTTTGTCTTTGCATGTGTGTGTGTGTGTGTGTGTTTTTTTTTTAAAGCTATAGAACCATAAAAAGTATAGGATTTATATATTTATTTTTTTCGTATATCTCCCCTTAATTATTTTTCATTTTAAAAAGCCTTTAAGTAAAAACCATGTGAAACTTCTGAAGCGGATACGAAGAAGTTTTCCTTTTGGACGAAAAAATATTTGTAATAGAAGTTAAGATAATTCCAACGTGAATTTTTGAGAAATAAAAAAACAAAAAAATTATTTTTTTCTCGTAGAACGTGATGATGCTCCTTCTAGTTACAATCCAAAGATAATGAAGGACTTTGACATTAGGTATGACTTTCCGGTAAAATCTTTTGTACCGTAAAGAGATCCGTAAAATTTCTTGAGACTTTATGGAATCCTTGTACCCGATAATGACGAGAATGCTGAGGTATTCCCAGCAGCTATGAACGCTTAGAAATGTGGTTGAACTGATTTATTTCGCCTCTTCCATTCTGTTGTGTTGCTGTTGTTTTTTTTTTTTGGCTTGTTTCATGAGTTTCCCGAATATAGGATTTTTCACCATTATTTTAATAGGTGCGAAGTTAATGGTTGCCGTTAGCTTTTAATGGGAAGTAAATTTTTATTCTCTTGGTTTAAATTAATCAAAACGAGAACATCATTTTGTTATGTTTGCCTTTTATATTCAGGAGCACGTTTAAATGTCTAGTGGATGAGATATGGTAGTTTATTGCTATAGATTTTAAGTATATGCCTTTTGGAAACTTTTCTGCCATTTTCAATTATGTTTAAAGAGTTTCGGGTCATTAATTTTTGAAATTATTTTGTACGTAAATCGGGAAGTTGAAAAAAGAAATTGATAAACCATGCGTTTCGCTTAAAATTGTTCCAATTAAATATTTATAACTAGTTTTGTGATCCCAAAGAACTAGAAATGCAATGAGTTCAATAAATATGTACTAAATATATTTTTAAATTATTTAAAGAGCAAACTTGTTTGCCGGATGAAATGCATTCAATTTTCATTTGTGTTAGGTCCTCTGCAAAAGTCCAAACTGATACAAAAGTACAACAGTTGTAAGAGTAGCCACGAATTTTATTTCCTATAAGCTTTCCAATCGCTTGAACCTCCAAAAGGTGATGAATTAAAAAAATTAATCATCTAACGAAAGTTAACTCTTATAAGGAAGCTACAAACATTTCCTAGAGAAACTACTTCATTTATGAGAAAACAACTCTGGAAATCCTGGAATATTCTTCAAATCGAAGTTGCAGGACCATCCCTCACAAAGTTTCGTTTTTTCTGGGCGGATGGTGTTGCTTGAATTTTTGGGAAGGATGTCAGAATGGGGCATAACCACTAGCCGTTGTTGAGGGGCAAACAGGGTACATTGGAATATATTTTACGGCTTTATGATGGTGTGGTGTTCACTTACTATTTTACAACAGTTATACATTTTCACTTTAGAAATGAGAAATTAGGTTCTGTTTTATATCCTTCGCGCTCTAGCATGCCCACTAAAAAAGTTATGATGATGATGATGATGATGGTGATGTAACTGCATGAACTCACGGCATAGTTCGGAAGCGATTTTCTTGCTGAAAAAATGCATGGCGGAAGCTTCATGGAGATATGAACGAGGTCATTCAATTTCCGCAAAAAGATTTTCGAAATAAGGCCAACTCGAATGCATTTCCCTAATGAAATTTTCTCATTTTCGGAAGGCCCCTCAGCTCATCAACAAAACATGCCCCAAAAAAACAGTATTTGTGCAACCCTTCATGGCACCCGTTTCATCCGCTGGCGCACTTTATCTATCACATCCGAAATCCATTTGGTCAATGACAATTTCGCCAGGAAGTTGTTTCTGTATTCGCGTAAAAAGCTCTCCATGAAAAAAAAAAAAAAATATAGAGAATATTATAAAATATATATCGGAAATGGAAAAACAAGTTGAGATCGCTCGCCGAGGCGGCCGCCATCGGGAAACTGCAGCGAACGCGCACCATGAACAGCAGGATGGAGGACACATAACGGAAGGACGACAGTAAGGAACCGGTAGTGAAGTAGTGCACCATTCCGAGATTTCCTCAAGTAGTCGAATCCTCTTTTATTATTCCACGGGGAATCAGCCCGCACACTGCGAAATTGGGCCATCTAGAGATGTTATGATGCATCCCCGTGCTGTGGAGCACTATTTCCGCCCCGACACCTGATGGGTAGTGGCATTGCGACAAGGTACCTGACGCGCCGAAATACAAGTAAAAAATATGCGAGGAAAAACGTCAAAGAAAATTTGGAGCGAAATAACAAAATTGCATGGAATAACTTTTTACATAAAGGAAGCAATCAAAGCATGGAAATTAAATGGAAATTCCTTCATTTGCTCACATTTTATCGTTCGTTGGGAATTTTTGTTGGGTGAAGGGGTGTGTGGGGGGCTACCTCCTGTCTGAAGACGGTCTTGTTGCAGTTTATTCAGGACGAGAAGAGAAGTGCATTATCGCAAGGACCGCCGATGTAGATTGCAGGGAAGTTAATTTTTGCATTTTAAAGACAAAAGGAACCAATTTCGTCGCCCTTCGAATCTCAATTTCCTCGTTTTTGTCGACAGGAAATGCGAGATCAGTACAACGAACCGAACCGAGAAAGTTGTGGAACGCATTCAGTGTCCTTAAGACGACTTGTTACCCACTTTTCCCATCGGCAAGTTTTCGGTTTTAAGGGGTGGAGGGTGGGTGGGCTTTTTGTGCAATTGCAGCATAAGGAAACTGTGAACGTATCGAAAATTTGCGCAGAATTCTTGCCGGGAGCAGAAATCCGGTACTCTGTATGTCCTTGCTTCTCGGTCGTCCTGATCATCGTCCTGTAAGTAGCACATTTCCGAAAAGCTTACCATGTGTAGTAAAATACAGGAAATTACTTTTATATAATTCGGTAATTAAGTTCACTTCAGATGTAACTGAATTTTAATTGAGATCCTTTCGTTAGCGTTTTTGCTGCTCGGACGTGGTGCTTTTCCACTTATAAAAAAATGGGATTTTTTTTTAATGTCGCCCTGCAGGATTTTGTGTGTCCCCCAGTTTTCGCCATCCCATCTACAAGCGAATGAAATTTTGGTTGGTTGGAAATTTTTGTTGTTGCTTGTTTTTTTCTCTTAGTATCTCCTGGAAGCATGTTGACGTTACAACGTTCCAAACAATTGTGTGGAATCGTGTTGTGTTTTTGTCGAATTCGACTTTTTGCGCCCATAATTTCGGATATTGTTCTGAGCTTGTTTTGTACAGAGAAATGTCTAAACTTGCTCAAATTTGTGCAGTTATTTTGTCGTAGAGGTAAGCACTTCTGCAGCCACTTTAACTAAAGCTGCTTTTTGTGGTCGACTCAATTTTTTTGTGTGTTTGTTAGTTTTTTTCAGTGATGGTCTATGAATCATTTGTGGCTTGATTCGTTGAGATGAAATGTGGCGGAAATACTTGCGGTAATTTTGGACGACAAGGAAGCAAAACAAAAAAAAAGTCAGGAAAATTTACAAGATTTTATCAAAGGTGGCAGGTAAACTATTTTGTGTTGTTTGGCAATGAAGTTGGGTGTGGAACATTTTTACATTTAACGCCTGCTGAAGAACAAAGAAGTGAAATTTGTTGAAGGTAAAACATCTTCTAATATGATGGTATTTGTAATTTTTTTGTTTTACCTTAAAGTTTATAAGAGAATTGTTGAGATTGTTTGGAGGTAAATGCATTCGTGAAGAAAATCGTCGAATAAGATTTGGGGTGTTTCTTGGCAACTTTTCTGAAGTCGGAAAGTTACAATTACAATGAAATAGAAAACAACAGTATTATAATTTCATATGTTTCATAACTTAACAAAATAATTTAAGTTGTTAATGACAATGAATGTTCATAATATCTGTCTGTTCACTACTGCCGTTTTCTTTTTGTTATGGTTTTCGAACATTAATTTCTTAATATTTTCCTCAAAAAAAGGAACATGATATTTGAAATTATATTGTAGTTAATTTATTACAACAGGTTACGTTAATTAAAGAACATGGAACGACTTGAGTATTCAATGAGCATGATCAGCACATATTTGTGTGATTATACAGAATTATACAATAAATTAATCGAATATATTTCGAAATTACAATCAGAACTCATAATCGAAAATGATGATGGTAAATCACATGACGAAATATCATTTCATTACAATACCACAAGAGACGATATTCCACTTTATCAAACATTATCTCTTTACTTTACCAATCAATCATTTTAAGTAAATTTTCGTCCCAGTAGACACACTGCAATTTCTTGAATCCATTTCAGGTAATCATAAATTAAGCTATCACATCAAATACAGGTAAATTCCTTCCACTATCTGCACTGTTATAATTCATTCATCGTCTTGGATCTGCATTGTTAGTGCAGAATAGCATGGCATACAATAACACTTAACATGGTCAAGTGAGGTGGTTAAATGAAATTCTCTCTGTCTTGGAAACTGTCGAAAACGGATATCAATGTTGTTGGAGACATGAAACAAAAGCAAAAGAAAACTAACATGGTGCACACTGCACAACTGGAGATATTTCTCCTACGGTGGTTGAATATAACAAATTAAACTGTGATCTCTTGAAAATTTTCGTGTCGAAGGAGCTGCCAATGTGGCATGTGATATGGTTCGTTTACCTGCCTTTACACCCTTTCACTTGAATAGAGTGAATATATAGTATGAGAGAGAAAATAGCCATCGAATTTACAGCAAAATGAAAATTTACAGTTTCCATTTCTTCTTCTTTCTCCCCATCATTTTACTGTATGTCTGCATGGATAACCGTACGAAAACTGTTTCTTATGGTGGTTGGGTAAAACGTTTTAAACTAAATGAGAACTTCATACATCTATAAAATAGTTAAACGAAATTTCCTCTAATATAATTCTTATCTCGAAATTGATCGATAAACAACCCCGGCATCTCTTCAGGACGTTGCAACCTTCAGCATCCACTTACGATGGCTTTCACGGTTTTTGGAAAATGTACGCTAAGACAGCGTCCATGTCAACACCAAACCAAACAATACTCAGTACACCACCACCCCATTTACCCTCTCTCTGGCTCTCTCTCTCTCTCTCTTTCTCTCTCTCTCAACTGAATTTCTCATACCCAAAAAGTTTTGAATAGTTTGCTAAGGGTTAAACGAACAACGGGCGGAAAATATGAATCACTCACATCGCCATCCGCCATCATCTATCCGCCTCTCTCATCCCTTAAAATCATGAACTTCTTACAGTGAAAACTAGGGGGTGTACCTGAAATGAAGCACATTCTTATCGCTTTGTGATGTTACTAGTTGTGGCTGTGCCACTTGCCAACTTTTCCGGAAACTTTCGATGCAGCCAAGAAGCCTGTCATATCGCTTGAAATAAAATGGGTAGCGATACTTTATAGTGCTTTGGTGGGGGGAGGAGGGGAGGTGAGGTTGTAGAAAACAAGAAAATATAACCCGGCGAGAAACTTCCAAACCGATAAAAATTTTGTGTAATTCGGACACGTTTATGTCACAAAAAACGACAGCAATACTGCCTTCTGCCTGTCCCAATTCGGTGGCGAGGGGTTTTTGTACTGAGCAACATAAAATGGACCAATGTGAAGTTGAGCATTGAATTTATATTGTTACAAATAAAAATTTTTCTAGTTTTGTTTTTAATTTGTTGTTTTCTTCAAAAAATATCAAAAATTTTTGTTTTATGTTTTACAACTAATTTTGTGACATCTTCTGACATTTTGAGGACAATTGAAATCACCTCAGATGACATGTTCACGGATTTATCAAATTTCTATGTAAACGTAAATAGTAATTTAATTTCGAAAATGAAGACATGCTGTCCCTCAGTGTTCCCTTGGTGGATCTGTGTTTGTTTTGTGTACCTGGATGCATTCCATATCGCCTATAATATAATCCTGTTATTAGACACATGCTGTGATAGAAACCGCCCCCAAACCATGTTTGGGTGCATAAAGCCACGTCTGCACAATTCTGTACAGTTCTGCACACGGGGGCCAATATTTGCATATGGTTGGAGCTCAGGTAAAGTGAAATTGTAAAAGTTGGACGACACCAAATAAGCATCTACCCTTAGTTCGTCCAACAGACCTGAAAGTCAATGAGGGTATCGAGAGGGTGGGACCAGACCCACCGAATGTGTTTCAATTTATACGTACATAGATTGCATATCGTGAAACTACCATCGACACGGAAATTTATGTACAATTTCTGCATTTTAATGTTGTTTGTCCCAGATAGAAAGTTGGAAATAAATAATTGTGTGCATTTGTGCACTCGACGGTTGTGCACTTGGTGCATTTGTGAGTTCTGGCGGTCTCTACGGTCTGTACTATGACATTTTCTTGGAGTTCGGCCGTTCAACTCCCTTTTCTATATATGCATTTTTTTTCTATTTTTCGCGACATTTACTATTATTATAGGTGAATTCAAATGCAGGTTGAATTTTTTATTGCTGTTGTAATCATATGTCACAAATTTTAAGCAGTGTTGTCAGGGTGGTGTCTTTCTTGTGGTTAATTTTCTCTACACCCTGCTGCCAACCCTTTAGTAAAATTTCGATGGTACTTTGGTACCTTGTGCCCATTTGTGGGGACAATTTATGAGCACCTTTTTATTAAATTGCAATTTTCGGGCAGGGTAGCTCCTTGCCATGTGGAATAGATAAATTCAACTGGCAGGCGGGAGATTGTGTTCTGCCAACGACTTTTATGAACTTTTGTGGTAAACATTTCCTGCAATTTGCTTAGATTGCCCCCCTGTACGCCGAACAGGACGAATTGTGGTGCAGGTGAGCGGTTTGTTTCCATCGATTCAACTTGATGAAAATGGAATTTTTGGGTAGTGATGGGGTTGCAAATTGGATAAAAACGGATTTGTGGTGAAGTTTTTGTTGTTGTTTTTTGTATGTTTTATATTTGTGAGGGCACTTGCACGGATGATTCGCGGTAGGCTTTTGTTTGTGGATCCTGTATTTGAAGTTATCGAGATAAGACAGTTATGGTTGAATGGTTGCAAACTTTTTCCCTATGAAGAGTTTGTTGTATCATTCTAGTTACTTATGGATGAATTTTGCTCAATTTGGATTTTTGTTGTTTTTTTTTTGTTTGTTGTGGCTGAACACATGAACATATATATTTTCATTTTCAAGGGAAGATGAACTCACAGATTTGAAGTGGATTTATTTTGAGGTACTCTGTTCTTGAAAATCTCTATTTTGTGGGGTTGATATGAATTTTGATTAAATTTCGTATGTTCAAAGTGACTTCAATAAAGGATTGATTGAAAACAGTTTGGAAAAATTAAACATTCCAAAAAATTTATGATCTGTTATGGCATTATCTTTATCTACACTAAAATACTACAATTCACTTTTATAAATAGGTTAATTATGTCGAAATTGTAAATTTTGTTTATGTTTAAAAAAAAACAAAGTTAGTTATTGTATCAAAACATGTTGAAAATATTTCACTATCAACAGACAACTTCATAATCAATAAACAACTTCATGAATATTTTCAGTGCCATTAGTAAACTTAAAGACTCTGTTAGTTTCTGATAAACGTTTTCTTGTTGATTTCACTTAAATCAACTATGCTAGTTCAATTTCCTGTACATCCTTTCACCAATCCATTACTCTTTGCAAAGTGCACTCTATTTGATGCAAAAAGGTGCATGCATGGAACGCGAAATTATCATTGCAATCGTTAAGGGCATCGAGTAAACAATGTTCCAAATGAGTGAGTTCTAGTTTTCTGATTTTTTTTTTGATTTTTTTATTTTTTTAAGAATCCTTTGACAGTGGTGTCCTTCGGGGACAGGCGCCATTGCAATTGCTACTTTACATACCTATCGCGTTTTTCCGTGAACAATTTAACTCTTGGTGTTCGGTATGAAGTACAGAAATAAAAGAGGTGGAGAAATGAACGGAGTTCACTCGAAAATGGTAAAATGTGAAGGGTAAATATGCAAATATTGTTACGTAAGCACAAAAAAAAACAACAACAACAACTGTGCTCTCTAAGTGGATGATCCTCACAAGAGTCGGCCGAGGAATGTATGTAGATGTACAAAGGATATGTATCTAAGCTCCTTTTGAATAATCAATAAATATTGAATAGCGTGTTCGTTTCGATGCTAGAGGCGGGGGAGGGGGCAAAGCAGGAGAATATAATTTTTATGCAAACAATTTTTTCTCCTCGCCTTTTATACAAATTTTATTTGTTAATCATATTTGCTTACGTAACATGAAGTGCCTCCGCGAAAGATGCTCCCAAGTAGCACGTGCTGCTTTTGAGTGAAATATATATAAATTTGCTTCATCTGTATATATATATATATATATAAATAAATATTATTTTTTTCTTTCAGCTCACGGCAAAAGGTCGTGACACTTTCCAATTTGGTTCGAATGTTTGGAAATGAGATGTTTTCTGTGTGAAATTACACAACGTAATACTTCCTCGCACCCCTGGATTCAACCGATCCGGAGGGTAACACGAAACACTTCGCCTTCATCGATTCTGTGATTTAAGGGATTAGGAGGAAAATTGTCCTGTCTGAAATTGAGGAGTGTTGCCAATTTAAACGATTGAAGCATTTTGAAAGACCATTCGCTTCTAATCCAAACACATGTTCATGTTGAGCAAAATGTTTTCGTTAACAATACGCAAAAAAAGGAAAAAAAAATGTTGTTGTTGACGGAATAGATCTTTAGGATACAAGTGTCAGCCATTTTCTATAATAGTCGAAAGTTGTTCAAAATCTATTGAAATCAATTTCCACCTGATACAGGAATAAATGATAAATGCAGATTTCCTTTGCAATTCCCATTTCCATCTTGTTATACAATGTTTATAGAATGCCTTCTACTTTTCTGTACAATACATCTGTTGCAAAGTGTCGAGGTGTAGAAAGGACTTTAGTGTTGAATGAGAGCCTTTGGACTGTAAAATTGAGGCGGTGTAGTCTAGAGATAAAAATTGATTGTTTAACAACAAAATATGTAAAGAAAGAAAATTGAAAATAAAATAAATAAAAACATAAACATGAAACAATGTTTTCGCAAAAGACGAGAAAATTGATACAAGTCATTATACAACAAAAGGACTTTATACAGAAACAATTACGATGAAATTGATTTTAATATAAAACAATTCCTTCGGCAAATAAATTCAATAATATGTAATTTCATATCGAAATACATAATAATAATATGTTCTAAATGATTGTTAAAAAGTTTTACGAAGGACCCTTGAATTTGTTTATGTAATTTTTATATCAAAATCAAGTGTTTTTGCAAATTACGTATTTTAAGATTGACAATTAGATCCCAGGCATTTTTCATAATAATCAATAATGCATAATTTTTGCCATAATAATTTCTGTAATATCCTTTCTAACTAGAAATTATTAAATTTAAGAATGGATTTACGAAATATTTAACAAATTTTTGCACATTATTATTGCTTCAAAAATACTGAACATTTCTTGTAGTTTCGATGAATACCAAAGGTCAGTTTGAAATAACATTATGTAATATCTTCTTTCGTGAACTAAACTATTTTATTTATACCAAAACATTCAAGAAATAAACGCATATGAATCTGCTTTCAACAATTAAACAATTATAAACATTGATAAATATTTTGTTATGACAGAAAGATTTCCCTTAAACACTCAGAATAAACATTCAAAACATTTAAGAATAACATTGTAACATTAACATTGAATTTGAATTTTGTAACAATTTCAAAAATAAGTAGAGACTTTCCTTAATTTGGTTGTTTAATGTTTATTAACAAATAGATGTATTACCAATTTTTGTTTGTGTATATTTTTGATTCTATCTTATTTTTGTTCAAAAGCTTCTCACCTAACATGCACGTTGCAACAAATATATTTAACCATTAATCTATTATATGCCGAAAGTAGAGTTCAACAAGGATATGATTTCAAATAGACTCAAGAGTATTTCATTGTTATAAACAATGCGCGTAATTTTTCATATTACGTAATTCAACTGATTGTTTTTAGTTTTCTAGAAATAATAAAATTTTTATCAGTATTTTCCTACAATTGTGCAAAATTTTATATATATATTTTTTTTATAACAAGTGGCAAAGCGAAATTTTATAAACAAACCGATTTAATTATATCTGTAGAATGCAAAAGGCTCGCTTAGCTAGAAATATTTAATATACATACCTGATTTTCCAGAAAACTTTGCAATCCTTTTTTATTTATTTTTGAATTAATTAATAAACAATATAATGATTTCAAAAAGGACTACTTTCAAAATGTTGTAAGTGTTTCTAATTTTTGAAAATATTTTGATAGTCAATTTTAAAACAAATTCAATTTCTCTGGAAATGTTTACACTTATTAACAATGTTAAAATATCTTACGACTTAAAATTTATATTGTGCTCTCCTTCTTGAAAATTGTTGAGAAAATTTTTACACTTAAAGAGAAATATGCAAAAAAAGAAATATTCATTGTAAATAACATAAAACTTTGTATGTAAAAAAAAAATAAAGGTAACAAGAAATTATATAGCAATAAAATTTTGTTGTAAAAGCACAAAATTTCTGAGCTTAGAAAATTTTTGAATTGGATTAATATGTGTTTGAAAACGATCAACACACATAAACAAATCAAAAAAAAAAAAAAATATGTCAAAAACATATCTTATAACAAAACTTAAAGCTTTCCTAATTAACCCGTTGTAATCAATTTACATTGCTCAGTTATTAAGTAAAATATTTATCACAAAACTATTACAACTACGAAATTTTTGAAGAAAGGAAAAACAATTATATATGAAAAATAAACAATTGAAATTGAACAGAAAAAACTTTGTACGCTTTGTATATATATATTTTTGGATACAGACAAAACAAATGATGTAGACGCAGACAAATGGGATATGGATAAATATTAAAGGGTTGCAACATATAAGGATTCTGTGTTATTTATTTGATTCTTTTTTTCTCATTTTTTTCTTAGATATTTTTTTTTTTGTTTTTAAATTTTGCTTAACTCTTTTACTTGTTGTTCCTCAATAGCTTTTCTGATTTGTTTCTACAGTTTTATTTTTTGGAATTAAATTGACTGTAAAAAATTTACTAATTTAATACTTTTGTAAAAATTTATCGTAATTTTTTGTGTTAGAAGAAAATTAAATAAACTGAAATTTATAAATATTGTTCATTCATACCGTATATTTTCAAATAAATTTTTTTTTAAAAAAAATTAAATTTTTAAAGGAAAGTATACAATCAAAGGCGAATATGAATAATAGAAAATTTTATAAAAAGCTTAAAAAATTGATTAAATTATCATGAAATGAAATAATGTTGAAATAAATAAGGCTAACAATTTAAAAAAAAAATAGTTTAATAATTTTGTCACATAATGTGCAATTAATGGATAAACATAATAGTAAAGAATGATAATGTATTGGTACATTAAAGATTTTTATTTTTTTATTAGTCGGATAATTAATGCGCACTTTTTTGTTGTTGTTTACCAAGCATATTTCGGAAAAACTTCATTAATATTCCATTGGTTCTCAATTAAATAATTTTAGTAAACTTTAAAAGTAGATTTTGATCAACATTTCATTTGAAAAAAAAGAACTGTACATGTACTACACGTTTTTTTGGAAACAAACGAACACTTTGATGAAGAATTTTATTCAATTTTTTTTGTATGTATTTTAGTGTTATAGGATCAGGACTAAAATTTTGATTTGAATTTCAAAAATATAAAAAAAATTTTTTGAATATTCGAGGAGCATTTGAAAAAACTCCTTGAAAAAATTTGATTTTAGTTTCATTTCCTAATAAAAACTATATAAAAAAATTTCAATGTTCATATGTGAGCGAATGTAAAAACATCGTAAAGTAAAATACATTGAAAAATGAATTATTGAAATATGTGAAAAGGGAACGAAAACATTTATTTTTTTGGCACAGAGGACATTTGGAAGTGGAATCTACTCTTAAAGTGAGCATTTCGTAGAATAAATTATCTTCAGAGGTTCACAAAGATTTTAAACAATATATAGTTTTTTTTAAAGAAAAACATACACTAACAAATTGAAGTTTTCAATAAATGAAACGTTTGCTTTTTATGAATGAAAAGTGTTCAAATATAAAAATTGTTAATATAATTTGTGGAAAATAATGGAAAATATTTAAAAAAAATAATATCATATTAAATGTAATGAAAAATCGATTTGAGGACAAATGAAAAAAAAATATAATAATATGGTGTACATCGCATACATAAATTCCATAGATATCAAGAAAATCAAAATTAATGAAAACAAAAAACAAGTTATTATTTATCTAAAACCAAAATAAGTACCACATAAACACATAGACAAGACGTACAAATATATTAGTTGTAATAAAACAATCATATCTTACATATCGGCACGAACACATAACACATACATTAACATTTATATAATACAAATACATTATTACAGATATTTGGTGTTTTGGTTAAAAATTAGAAACGATCTCTTTACAAACAATTTTCCTCAGATTTTAATAGAAAAATTTCATTTGTGTAGAAAGTGAGATAATTTTTGAATAAGATGTTTAAAATAAATTAAAATTGTTTATGATTACGTTTTAAATAAATGTATGGTTGTTATTCCAATCGTATGATTTTTGTGGAATTTAGCATGTCATAAAATGTCGATATAAAATGTTTGTTTTTATTTATTAAATTTTCCTCAAAGTATGCGTGAACAGAAAAGAATGCAAAAATGGTGTAACAACAAATAAAGGTCATATAAAAATAATATTACAAAGAAAATTAATAACAGAGGAAACGGCGCAAACTATAAAATTTTTTTTAGGCCGCGAATTTTGGTTTTCACCCATAAAAATTGACAATAATGTTTATGTTAAAAATTTTTAATAAACAATTTTTATGGGTAATGCCATAAAATGAAACAATGACAATATATATGTTGAAAATATAAAATGAGGCATATTTTCTGTTCGTATTTCTTTGGTTAAGTTATGGTCATTCGACTTACCACGGTGTGAATGAGCTCCAGAAAAGACTTTTTATCGAAGAATTTGAAAATTTCATTGTTATTATTAGTTTTTTATGTTTATGATTCACGATTGTTGATTATTTTGTAAACGTGTTTTTCGATTAAGTAATTCCCCATCATCACACACGTTCATTTAATTGTTTACATTTTTCGATTGTTGTTTGTTTGGTTTTTTAAAATTTTTATTGATGTTTTTTTTTAAAATATATTGATTATAGTATTATTTGTTGATCACATGAACATGAAGGTACCGAGCCACAGCAACAGGGACACAAAGAAGACAGGACAAAAAATAAAAGAAAAAGAAAAATAATTAATCACTTAAAAATGTCCACCCAAAGAACTTGGCATACACATTATGAGTAAAATATTTTTTATTGTAAAACAATTGTTGGCTGTGATGTGGTGACAATGGTGTGAAATGCATTGTTTGGTTGCAAAATATATTTTTCTGCTGGATGGAGTGTTCGTACACGCTTTAAATGTCAGTGATATCCGGAGACAGCTTTGCTCCCTACTTTTGCGGTGTTCCTCCTCTATTTTTATTTTTATTTTCGTATGTTTATATATATATTCTGTTTCTGCATGGAAAATAATAAAAACAGTACAGCAAACAAATGAGATTGACTTTGGTCTAACTTTCAAAGTTTTCGGTGAAAAAAAAAAAACAAAAAACAATTGTTTTTTGTTTTTCCGAAAGCCGTTGTAAGTTTTATGAGTTTCAAAGAGAAAAAAAACGAATATTAAAATAAATTTGAATTGCTGTGGATATCAAACAAAGAAAATGATTTTAATAAAAATAAAACTGTTTTCAAAATTTCCAACCACTTTTCGGATAATGTATTTGTTCCAGGAAAATACTAATTTCTGCAACCCCCTTTTTTTTATAATATACTTAAACAAGTATTTGAGAGTTTTTGGTATAACGGAAAATTGTACAAAACACTAAATTACATTTTCATTTGTTTGTAATTTGCTTTTACATCCATTAACCGCGACATTAATTCAATTTATTTTTATAGCAATCCATAAAACTGGTACAGCAATGAGTTCATTTCATTTGTTTTAATTTTTCGTTAGACTTTGACCTAGCCGAAAGGATAAAACCGAGGTACACACGTACACATTCATAAATTTAACAAAATGGCACTTCCATCTTGAGAATGTAATTACAGACCGTAGCAAGAACTAATTCAGGTATCTATCTACATCTGGTATAGTCTCTTGTGGCAAACGCAATGTTTTTTTTTTTATGTAAAATATACATGAAAAAGAATAATTTTTGTCGTTAGCAATTTGGCCAACATTAAGTTCTAACCCCGGCCAAAAGGATTCTCGTCCGCAGGATAATTTGAATAAAACGTAGATGGCCGTAATGTGGGACCATCTTGAAAGACGCCGTCAACCGGAACAGGTCCACCTGCTCCACGGCAATGAAAGCCATTCCTGTTCATTTCAGGAAAACGAAAAATTTTTGCACCGAAAGAATAAAACACGTTAAAAGAAAAAAAAAACAAAAAAAAAAATGGAACAACGGAAAAATTATATGAAAGTGTTGTAGCACAAAGTTTCATGTCTCCTTTGTTTAATTGAAATCCTGACCCCCCTTCCAACCCACATGCATATCAACTGGAATAGAAAAGGGTGAGTACTCATTCACCTTTCTCTGTCTCTCTCTATCTCTCTCTCTCCCATTCGACCCCGACCCATAGTTTCAGTTCACGCTTATCGCAGCACATGTCGGAAACTTTCACGTGAAAGCTCACGGCAATAAGAAAGCTCTTTCTTAATTACTTCATGTAATTTTTATTAAAATTTGATTGCAGACTAAAATTCCGTTAGTCGCGTCCTCTTGGGGCGGGCAACGTCTCATTCTCAGGACAACGTACTCTTAAAGTCCGTTACCATCACTGTCCACCAGGATTGGGTGGGAGGGGCGGAATGGGCAAGTTATCCCATGCTGTGATTATGCAAATTATAACTTTCTTTTGTACTCTGGGATTGTCTTAATTTACTTCGTGTTTTTTTCTTCTGCGCCTCCTTCGGCTCTTCTTTCTCTCCTTCCTTCTCATTTCTTTCAAAGTCGCAAGATTACTAGTAATAGGAACGAGGGGACAGTTTTTAACATCTTGAAATTTATTTGCAGATGAAAATGAACCAACCGTTGAAACTCTCGAGGACTCAGGTTTCTTCTTCTTCTACTTATTCTTTTTTTGTCGTTGTATTCTCCTTTGTTTTTTTTCTTTGTTTTAATCTTTAAAATGCAATTTTAGGAGGATTTTTATTGAAATCTCATGACACAGTAACAGTCGGTGCCGGAGCAGTAAGTTTTGCGTTTGCTATGAATCCTTGTGACTTTGTATGCAAGTTTGTCTGTGTGTACCACTGAATGCAATGATTCGGTGTCGGATTCTGCCATTCCTTGATGTAAGGCTCTTCTGTCTGAATTTGAAAGCTTAAGGACGAATATATTATTTTTTCATTTCTCTTGTTTCCCTAACAACTTCTGCGGGAATGTGATGACAGATTTAGGACGCATCAGGACTAAAATCTGCATTACACATATATTCCACTTCTAGAATTTTGAAATGTATCGCAGAAACAAATGTAAAATTCTTTGATATTTTTCAGATTTCTTAATTGTAAATCACAACTGAATACTGGGGAGCAATTAGGATTGTTTCTCGTTACAATTTTTAACTTTTGTCACAGTTTTTCAGTTTGTTTTAGTTGTATTTTTTTTCCATTTTCCGACGTGATTTGAGGACGAAAAATTTTTTTGTTTAATTGGATATGAATGAAAAATACAGAAATCTACCTGCGATATTTGAGACACAATTTGGAAGATTTTCAGCATATATCTTAAAGGTAAAATATAATTTAGTAGAACAGTTTGGTGTGCATCGTTATTAACCGTTATTTTGCATTTCAACATCACAAAAATCATTTTTTAATGTTAAATATATGTATGTATTTGTTTTGTGTGTTTTTTGAAAATTCATTCCATCAATAGAATTGTTTGTTTTGCATATTGTTAAAGCTATACACTATCAACCTAAAATATTTGTTAATGCAATTCATGAATTAAGGAGCAAAGCTGTCTATGTTTATCTCTTCATATTATTTATTTAAAAAATTTTATAATCTATAAAGTAATGTTGTAGAATGACGATGTACTTGTGTAATTATGATTAGAGTGAAAAATGCGACATTTTACATAATTGATGTTAGTCAAAGAAGCAAAAATAATAAATCATGAATAGTGAAAGCCGTCTCAGTAAAAACAGTGTGTTTTGTGTTTATGTGTACTGCCAAAAGTAATTTGGATAAGCATAAAATGCATTTTCAAAATATATCCAAATAATATTTTATTAATAAAATTTGCATTTAACATTATATATTCTTACAAAATTAATTATTGATCATGGTTACTACAAAATAGTGTATGTAATATTTTTTTTTGGATATATTTTGATAAAATATTATATATTTATTTTGATGTTTTCTTTTTTTTTTCAAAAATATATTATTATTGTTAACATACTCCAAAATTAATTGCAATTCGACATAATAACGATAAATTAAAATACATGTAATATGAGACAATAACAACACATTCACTCACACTTTCACACTTTCAAGTTTTCATTCTTTTCGTTTTTCTTTTTTCTTTACTCTTTTTTTTTTGTTTTGTTAAATATTTATACTCGGAACAAAATTTGTAACGAACACAAAACTATATTTGTTTATATTTGAAAAAAATGCCTGACAAATTTATTGAAGGAAATTTTGGTTATTTGCACAAAAGGCAATTTTTTCGTCTAGTACAATAAAAAAAAACAATAATAAAACAATTAAAATGAAAACAATTCATGAATAAAATTATTAAAATCAAAAATACAATTATTTTCCACGAATTGAAGCTGATATCGAAAAATATTGTAAAATATGAAAACAAAATTTTTGAAAATTTACAAAAAACAAAAATCAAAGAAAATAAAAATGCCACAAGAACAAAAATCCTGATCGCGAATTTATTTGATATTATTGACTCGAATTGTTTTATTTCCTTGTTGTTTGTAAATTTCATTTTTCATTTTACTTTAAACCAAAAAAAGTAATATATATAGTAAAATTTTAGATTATTTATTTTGGTATCATGTCCTCGTTAAGAGCGTTGATCAATAAATTTGAACGAACTTAATTTAATATTAAATACAATTAAAATATTTAACAAAGAAATATTAAACTGAACAACAACGACAACAACAAAAAAGGACACAAGAAATAATTTACAGTATGCCAGAAAATAATAATTGTTTGGCTTTTCGTAATTTATTAAACCAAAAGTGAAGGCTTAATGAAAACTAGACGAATGTGGCAAATTAATGTTAAATGTTTAAATATTAACGAAGAAATCACGAAAATAAATCAAATTAATAAACCAATCAATTTTGATATACATTTTTAAATGGTGCTTGAGACGATTCTGAATGTTTGTAGTTCAGCAAGGATTTGGTAAATAACCAGGAAAGCATAAAAATAATGCAACTTGGAACGATTGCTGGGGATGACGTTTAAAATCCTCAACAAATCTGCTGCTAAAATTATAATAAAATCAAATGTTTTCTTACTTCAAGGACATCGGATTCGGCCACAAGTCAATTAACAAAACTCCACAGATAAATATCAAGTTGATGGGAAATAATTCATCCCTGGTCGGAGTACAACTGTTGCCCATGCGAGTGGAATATCATGGGGTGCCAATCAGATAACTTTTGCAAAAGGTCCTGCTGAAGAGAGACACCACAACTAAGTTTGGACATGCATTTCAAAGGTTAATTTCACTTACAGGACTTTCAACAATCTTTGATTAGGACAAACTCAGAAACGGAAATTAAGTTTGTGTGTTTCAGGACTCCTGCAGTGTTTCAAACTGCATTGAAGAATACTAATTTGAGAAAAAATAAACAAGCAGGAAATGAGTTCTTAGTACTTTATATTTTGTTTTTTCGTTTTTTGATGTATTTTTCTGATGAATTTCATTCAAATTTCATTTTCGGAAATTTCACTAAAAAAAATAAAATATCGACATCGAAATTTTTCTGTATTAAACGAAACGAATTTGAACGAAATTTGAATTATGATTAATAAGACATTCTAATAAGATTGCAAAATTCCTGAACTTTCCCCATTATATCTGACAATAGTAACTCCTTAACTTAACATCTTTCCAAGATCTTAAGTATTAAAATACGTTACGTAACAATATTTACAGTCAAGCAAGATATTATATAACATGGCCCACTTCACAAGAATTGTTACACAATCTTGAAGCCTCTTCAAGGATCTGTAAAGTATACCAATCACTGGGACATCGACAAACTAAGAATAGCTTTTCAAATCTTAGGACAACAAATCGATAAAAATATATCTAGAACAATTCGACTGACGGCCTAACAAAAACATTGTTTTGAATTTAAAAAAAAAACACACAAAACAAAAAAAAAACTGAAAAGAATCTTATTCTTTTAATTAACTTCGCCTTAAGCACCATCCTGATTGACATTTTATTTCAGAAGTAATAAAAACTTGAATGAAAATCGAACAAAATTTTTCGAAACCGGATAAACAAAAGGGATAAACAAAAATATAACTGAAAATTCAAAATAAAGTATACATAAATAAAAAAAAAAACTTTTATTTCAATTGACATGTTTCTGCTAAAAATAAGGATGAAAGGAATAATCCTTCCAGCCTATTTTTGTTGGATATCACTCATTTAGAATTAAATTGATAAAGACGAAATGGAAGGAGTCCTTCAAACATTTGCTCTTTTCAAATTCGTCCCTATTTCGTCTTCTATAAAAACCATTCATAGCGACCTTTTTCCTTTATGTCAAATTCCAAATGAAAATTTATTATTTTCTCAATGTTTTCCTGTATTTCTTTATATTTTTTATATAAATATTTTTATATTCTGTAATATATCTAGATAAAATATTTAATTTTGTAGCAAATAACATGAGGGGTTAGACGAACACAAGGATGTAAAACATTAGACAACACACATACTCAATGAAGTGCTATCATGTTGAAATTATTTTGAACCTATTAGAGGACTAAAATTGATTTGTACTTTTTATCGTACAACTACCGAAGATTTTGGCAAATATGTTTTTTATATGAAATTTTCACTCAGATCAAAGTTCCTCTTAATTTTTATTCTGATGGAAATGAGCTTTTTCTTTTATCTTTCTTTTGCTTAAGAGTAACTTTGTTTTTGAGAGTTGTTATATAAAGGCAAGAAAAGAAAAAGCTCAAAAATAAAAGAAATTATCCAGAAATTTCAACAATTGTTAATGTTTTTTTTTTAATATTTCATTTAACTTTGAATAACTCGAATTTATATTTCATATTTGAATTTCAATTAATTGTCTATCGTAAACAATAACAAGAGCTGATAAAACTTGCACAAGATTTAATAGATTGTTTAAACAATTAATTGTTTCCATAGCAAACTATAACAAAAACTGAAATATAAAAAGGGTACGATATTTGTTTTCCTCAAATAAATTCAAAATGAATTTCTCATATAATGATAGACGACATCGAGGGGAGTAGGACAAAAAGGAAATTTGGGATATGAAGACGGGGTGAAAGTGTTTCAAAAATTTTTTGTTTAGTTATTTTTTGTTCTCTACAAAACATTTCATGACTAACAAAAAAAAAAATCATTTGAAAATTATTATAATATACTTTTTTTTTCTCTATATTATATTTTTACTTTAAGAAAAATTTTAATTTTGTGAAATCATAAATTATTTTGAGCTTTTTTCTTTTCTTGCACCAAAAAATATTTTCCTTAATTTCAAAGAAAGCATTTTGTCCCTAAATAGGTGCACGTAATTCTATGCACATTTTCTACTGCAAAATGAAATATTTTCCCATTGGGAATCAGTAATTTCCATTTACAATTGGAAAATATGCACATATATTCATTAATAATCGTATGACATTCCGAAAAAAAAATCATATACATATATATAAATATTTTATATTTATTTCTTTGAACGAGAAATTTAATTGAAAAATAAATATATATTATAAAATTTTGAAATAAATTTTAAAAATGAAAAATTATCCTAAATTATTATCACAGCAAATATTGTGAATTATTTTTTATTCTTTTCGCATTAAAATTAAATAAAATGAAAAACACAAAAACACTTTCTTCCGTCAGAATTTCATTTTCAAAAAAAAATTTGTTAATTTTTAAAAACACTCATTTCAAACAGACTATACTTGTAAAAACAAAACAAAACCAATACGTTCATTATTATAAATATTTTTTTCAAATCAAAGAAACCAAATAAGAACCGCGAATCCACTAAAAATTATCTTAATCTATATTAACAAGAAAATTTTAATAAATGGAATTCCAGATAACTTACTTTTCGCTGTACTCGTCCATGTGGGCGTACGATTGTACAGAGTTTTCCTCAATTAAAAATTTAACCCGTTGATAAAATGAGGCCGTCACTGATGGTGGCTGTTTTCGGAGCAGAACTTCGACAGGATCGTTGGAGGACAAGCACATGATGTGCTCGGAACAGGCTGGATGAGAACAGCATTCACTGTCCGAACAATCAGTCATTCCATCTGGAAAACAAATGCATATTAGAAGAGGAAAACTATTGCTTATTATTCGTAGTTTAATGTTTGCAAATATCTGAAAACCTCTCTGGCTATATGTTCGTTTTTCTTTAATGATTGCAATTTATTTTTTTCTTTTCTTCGCCGCCTCACAAAAACATTATCTCGAAATTTTCGAAAATGAATTTCGAATGTTGATCACACACGCAAATTTAATGTTGTACTTTAAAAACTGTTTTCAAAATGGTCGACATAAATTATTGTTAGAGCTGTGTATTTAGCCTTAAAATTCACTCTCTTAAATATTCTGCTTTTAACATTTTGGATTTGTTTACGATTTGGGTTTCTGTTTTCATTAAATCGCAAGTATTTTTAAACAAATTTTATTGAAGGAGAAGACAATTGAAATTGCCTTCTAAACTACTCGGTTTTCGAGATGTAATAAATAAATATATATATATATTTGTATATGTATTATATATAAAAAACAACACAAAATTATACTAAAGTCCACCCCCGGCATCTTTTGTAATTCTCATCGTAACCGGGATCCATTCATTTTTGTTTTCGAATGCCGTTCAGCCGTTCGAGTCCTTTACTTAATAGAGTTGTTCGTCTTCCACTTGAAATGATTTCATTTCGTCGCAACTCCCGGTAAAGAGGCACCTAAAAAGGCATTAAATTCATGCAATTTCATTTTCAAGCACCACTCCTTATTTGGTATACATACCCAGGCATCCCCCCATTTTGCTTTATTAAAAAAATTTCCATTCCACTTGGAGGCGAGCAAAGTGTAAGTTGAAAATTTCTTACTCGATGCCATAACTAAAGGAAAAAGAATCAGCAACAACAACAACGCCAACGCCAACAACGAAAACCGTATCTGCCCAATGAACGCTATCTAACGGAATCCACCTCATGGCAAAAGTATAATCTTTGCCGCGTTGGAGCTCCGCGAGTCCTTCGCAGCCTCCTTTCGATGCATTTTCATATGCCGTTTATGAACCAAAGGAGCAACGAGTCGGATGCAGTGGGCGTTGGAATAAATAAATATTGCTTATAAACAAAAACATCGAAACTCGACAGGATTTTTTAGCAGAAGGACGTTCCTTAAGTGGTATCTCACATTTTCGATAATAATCGAAGTTCTAAAGTTGCGCATTGAGAACGGTTTCGATTTCCGATTGCAGTCGTCGTCGCCTCATTCAAAAATGAAGCAGAAGGCGCAAGGTGACTTTTCTTATTTCGTTTCAGTTCAAAAAATTGGAATACGCCAATAAAGGGATTATATTCTTGTTATCCCTGGTGAACATGGATCGGGCGGAAGTCTACTATACGATAAGGAATAAAGTATATGAAATCGATTCGAATAGTGAAATACTCTGGGTGCAGATGCAGCGCCAAAGTAGCACCAGGCCGTGCCTCAAATTTCGTTACACACAGGAGCGTCAGGCAGCATATTGGATCGCCCCCAAACCCAAGAAACCGGAAGGAATTTTTCAAGAAAAGGAAAACAATTCCCCAGCAAGGCTGTCAATAAAATGGAAAATCTTAAAGCAAGGCAAAGGGAAATAGAAATTTTTACCGAACAAGCTTTCCATACTATTTGCATTTGGGAATCGAATCAGGGCGGCCTTTATTTTCCCAGAGCCAAAAAGGATGGGCTCAAGAAAGGAAGCCTTTCATCAGGCCACCCACTCACACATTCATACAAGGTACACACACACACACACATGTATATAGAATTCGGTGTATCCATGATACTAGATTCAATTGGCTCATGTTTGCGTGTATTTCTTTCATTCTGAGACACAAAACTGATTTATTTGTATTTTATTACATCGCGGCATGTCGATGTTTTTTGAGCACGATTTTATTTATGTCACCGAAAAAATTCTTTCATTTTATCGGTGTCCCTGCTGTCCCCCGCCGCGGTGGATATGTCAACATACTGTGGGACCCGGTGTTGGAATTCAATTCGAAAAGGCGCGCTCGCTTGGCAGTAGTAATTTGACATTGTACTGATGTTAACTTTTCTACCCCTACCTCTTCTACATAACGTATCCAACCTCTCCATTTCCCACACGATTCTTCACGAATCCCACTCGATAGGACCCAAATGTGTCTTTCTGGTGACAGCTTTTATTTGCTACCCTTTGTGGTTTCAACAATTACTTCCCGGCAACTTTTAGTGCTTCTTTGAGACGATATTTAAGACGGAATCATTGCGAGTACACGTTACCTGAGATACCCTCACGTTAAACATGCCGAATTGTTCCGGAAAGAGGGGTAACGGGTATAGGAAATTGTGTATCATAGTGGGGGGATGATGGGTGCAGAAATCTTTGGTAGTGTTATTGGATTTGTGGAATTGTTAGAACTCGTCTATCATTGACTTTTGTGCTTGGAGGCAATTTCCTTAACATTGACAAAATCCTCACCCATTCAAATTGGGTTACGTGAATGGGAAATGCAATTGTATGATTGATCAGTTCGTAATGTTGGGTTGAGAATGAGTACAGCTTGAGATTTTTCGAGCGTAAATTTTCTCTTTCAGGAAGGTAACAAGAAGCTTTGAATATCCTTTACGAAAAATTTTTCAAACCAGAAATTCTTACAATTTCTTGTATATTACTCAGATTTTTATTTTTTTATTTTCAGTTATGCTGTATTGATGTGTTTCTGTTTGATTGAACTCCTTGGATGGTATTATATGCAATACAAATCACACTATTCAAGTGATATTTTACTTTGATACTCTCTCTCAAAATATGTTTTACGCATCAATAAAGTTTTCTTTTCTGGTTTTACTTCTCTATTTGTTCCCCTTTGGTCAGCACTAATAAAATTCCCAGTTCTACAACTTACCATGATCGTTATCAAGGTCATCCTTGCAATTCATTTCAAGTGGAATAGAACAATCCGATCCAGCCCATCCTTCGATACAATCGCATCGATATTCGCTGTTTTCTAATGTGCATTGACCATGACGAGAGCATCCATTTTCACATCCAGCTGAAACGATATAGAAAAAAAACGAAGAGTCAAATAATTGAATTTACAAAAAGAAAACAACGCAAATTCTGTTAGTGTCCTGCCTTTGGATGGATACGAGAATTTCAAGCCGACAACAATTGCGAAAAAAATAATGAAAAAGTGTATCAAAAAATATAGAAAAAAAACAACAACTCAGAAAAATAGAACCTGCAAATAGCACTAGACTGGAATGAATACACTTCAAAAAATACGAGAATAACTCCACCTCAAAAATGTTATGCAACTAACAAACGCAGTACAACAGCAGGAAGCTCTTGGATGCTTACAAAATTTTCGGTTTCCTGTCCTTTCCTGTCCCCGGTTAAGGGGCAAGAACAAACGTCCTTAACACGGGGCAACATAGGACGAAACACCGAGTGCACTAGTCAAGCAGAACTTTTTGCCAGTCAGCATTCTTCCAATTTTCTGTCTAGTTTTTGAGAGAATAAGAGTTTTGTGTTTTTTCCATAGAAAAAATATATAACAAAAATCTATATTATATATACATATATAAAAATAAAATAAAAGGGTTCTATGGAGGGAAACATTCGTAGGGTTGTCTTCTGGCACGTTCACGTAATTCATCTACTTACAGAGGTCGACAATATCGCATATAGTGAAAGTCATGGCAATTTTGAATGCTTTTCCTATTCAAGGGTAGGCATTTTTGGGCATTTGTCAGAAGTGTTTCCCCCAAGTGGATGTTCGTAATGTTCGAAAGAAAGTGCTCAGCCCTTTCGGGTTGACCAATATCCAAAACATCTGAAACTGGACGATTTCGTGTTGGCAGTGGGTGTTCCCCAACAGAAAAAAAAAATTATTTACTAATCATGACTTTGAGAAAATTCCGTAAAATTGTCCATTTCCGCAAGGGCTTCCACCATCGAATGCGAGAGGAAATTGAAATCCTCTTCCTGCTGATCCTGATGGCAATCAACAACCAAGGGTGTGTCGACAGAAAAATGCTAAATGGATTTTTAGTGGCGAAACGTATTTCCTGACAATTTTTAAACTTCATCAGTTTCCATTGTTAGGGGTTGCTATTGAAGGCCAGAGAGAAGCCATTTCCAAAATACGTTTCCACAATAATGTGCAAAATGTCCCCACGTTCATTCTACTGTTGGCCGATTGAATGTAATTCATGTCGATGCTTTTGGATGACCAATGTCCGAATATTTTGAGTCATCTGGGGTCGAATTTCAACCGTGGACGAGTTCATGCTCCGATTACGAAATTTGGAAAATTCTGTCGTACATTTGATCCTTATCACAGGAATAAGAACTAAAACCGAACATTCAAAATGTGGCAAAAACGATGAAAGGATACCTTTTACTGAAATTTCCAGTTTTTCATTTCCACTTAGTGCATTTTGGGAACACAATTTTAAGTACAATTTAACTAATTAATCTTATAACTAATACTGTTTATTGGGATCGCGAAACTAAAAGTCATATCTACTTAGAGGGGATTTAAATTTAATCCTTTAAATACTGAATGTAATAAAAAAAAATTTATTTGAGGTCAAGTATATTTATAAAGTTTATAGTATATTCCTAAAATCAATCTGGGAAAGGTATAGAGAAATATAGGATCCTGCTGTGACGGGAATCGATTTCCATCTAATATTATTCAAATGCAATAAATAGTGTAATGATACTTACGTAGTGTACAATGGCGTCCGTTCCATCCTTGGGAGCATACACAGGTTCCATTCTTGCACTGGCCGTGCTCGGAGCATCTGCTATCGCAAGGTAGTTGATCGCAGAGATTTCCGGTCCAACCGGGATTACATCGGCATTTGCCAGACTCGCATACACCATTTGGTCCACAGTCGAGGCTGCAGACAGCTGCAAAGAGATGAGAAACAAAATTATGAACAAGGATGCATTGAACGATGAGCTTAGAAAGAATTTTGGGGGGACGATAATATGATTTGATTACGAAATGGAATTTAATAAATTTTCCATTTTTATCCAATGATGGGGGGTCATCATTGGGATGAGATGATAAGCAAGTATGTTGTGACATCAGTCAACATCACTGCAGCCGAAAGCCGATTTTTGTGTCTACATTTTTATTTTTCAATGTGTTTGTCCTTATATTTATATTGTGTCAATGACCTATCCAGTGATCGCAGTAGTTGTGACACACCAATCTGAAGGTTGTGAGAGAGTCTGGAGATGTCTGCCTTGGAACAACCCAAACACGTCAAGGACTTGGGTAAGATGAAATAGTCCACAATCGACCGTCATGAGATTCCATTCGAATACCAAGATGAGATGGAACTAAAGACAAGTTTGCTGGAAATTTATCCAGTGACTCAACACGATTGGTAGAATGAAAGCGAAGATGGGTCTAAACTCTAAAGCGTCCGCATCGCGAAATGTGGAGAACATTCATTCAACTATTTGAGGAATTTTATTGTTTGCCAAAAATTTGGCACTTTTCATTCAAAGACGGAATGCAAGGACTGAAAACTGGAAATAAACTTCTTGAAGGATTCTCTGTAATGATGTTGGCTTGTGGATGTGACAAAAATATTACTACAAAATATTGCAATTTAAGATGAATGCTATACAGAAAGGACTCACTGCACGAAAGGGTACCAACTCAAGAACCAGAATGAATTTGCAGCATCAAAAAGTAATGGATCCTTTAAAACCAGGGGAATATAAAAGGGGTATCTGGATAAAAGGAAAATGTTGCCAAAATTTCATAACTGAGGTATGTATGTCGTTTCGTGATTTCTCTTAGCAATTTTTGAGATGCCACTTAGTTGTTCATTTGATGAAGACGTCATCCTTAAAAATTAAGACCTTTCAACAGAATACAAAATGGCAGATGCGGAAGTGCATATAGCATTAATTTTTGTGACATCAAAAGTCAGTTCCGTCTCAGATTTCATTTCGATTAACAAATTTATAAGCATCTTCTGCATTCAAGGTGTATTCGAATTCAACTCATCTTTTGCGAAATGTCCACCATAAAACGTTATCCAATTAAATTTTTCCTCCTTACATGACACGGTAAAGGCCATGATGAGATATTCATTCCGCAATGCAAAGTTTCTGGTTGCGATTTAATTACACATTTTGCCTCTCTACCCAAGAACGACTCCTTTATTTCGCTCATTATTTTTTCACACTCGTTACACGACCGTCTCCGGAGGCCCCCTCCCCAACCCACGATTTCAGTCTAAGTGAATAGCGCAATTTATATGAAATAGTGCGAAAATAAGATTCCTTTTAAGTGGATAAACCTATTTAGCCTGTGCCGCTCCACTCACGTAATTACTTGATTTTGCGTTGAATCTCGCTGTCTATGAGACTTAAAGTCCTTAAATTAACTTAATCACCCTGTTCTCGAGTAGGTGGCAGGTGAGAGAGGGGTGTGCAACAGGCCAGGGTACCGGGGAATGATGGCGGATTTTAATTGAGTTCATTCGCTTTTTTTGAGTTTTTTTTTTTTAAGTTAATTCACACAAATTTACATACTGTGAATGAGTTTTGCACGACCATGTTGGAGCGGCTAATCAGACTTTTAGTGCAGCCTGGAAAGTGATTTTCACATTTACTTTTTTTCTTCTTTTTGTTTTGTATTTTAATTCAACATTTTTTGAAGTCATATCGCAAAGGAACAGCACCGCTTTTATTTATTTATGTTGTTTACTTATTTTGAATATGAACTGCGGCAGTTTGCGTTGTTGAATGAAACTGAATTAGTTCAAAGGTGAAATCTAAAATAATGTAAAATTTGTGTGACGTTGAAAACGGTAAAAGCAGTTATTGTTGATATTTTTATGATTTATACAATAGACTCTGTTGTTTTGTTAATAAATGAACACTAGGGAATTGCCTCAAGAAAACAAATAGGAAGCCAAAAATGATGCGATTAAACTATAAAATGTGCATTTTGTTGACGTAAAGTAGAATTGTAAAACGAATTCGTAGCGAATTACAATTTCACCGCCATTTTGCAATGTCACTCATTTTTCCCACATCAACCGAACAATATAAACAATTTGAGGTTTCTCCTCTGCATTTTTTCCTTTTTTTTATTATTGCCAGCAATTTCGTTTCACATCGAAATAAGACACTCAAACATTTTGCGCTTTGGTAAATTTGTGGCAATCAATTTATCAAATCAGGTTAAGTTAATTTTTTTAAAAATAGCGCACCAATAGTTTTGATGAGCACTATGTAATCGTATGCGCCTCTACCGCGAACTTAACGTTGCGTCGTAGCTTAACTTTTGCCAGATAGGCAGACTAGGGAAGAACAAGACTTCATCCAATTTATTAGTCAACGAAATACAGTATAAGTGTTTTATTTCTTCATTCTATTCACAAATTCATTAAATCCACTCGATTTGATAAATGTATTGATAAAAAATTTCGACCAAGCATCAACAGGTACTTCTCAATCCTTTTTTATCGTCCTTACGAGGTAATTATGCAATAAATTGCTGATCGAAAATTGCGATAAAGGTCATCGTACAATTCTGGGGTTTCCGATGTAACGTATCCTTGTTCAACATTTTCTTATATATAGGTAATTTTTTTTTTGTAATTTTCCTCTTGATTGTAAGAAAAACATTTGCGATAGCTGTGCAATCTTGATTTTCCACATGTCTACTGGAGAACAAAACCTCCACTTGATTCAAATTCTCACGGTTATTGAGAACCACCCTTGGATGGGGGTGCGCGTTCGTTCGTCAGCAATATACAAGTGCCTATTACTGTGGCAGATCGATATGTACAACTTTTTTTTTTATCAACAAAGTGCATGAATGGCTTGAAGACGCTCTTCAAGAATTAAAAAAAAATTATATGTATAGTGTATAGGACTATAGGTACCTATATAAAGAAGAAGAAGACGAAGAATGGAAAAAAAAGTTTTACGATTGTGCGTTGTGAACTTTGGTAAGGATAGATGGAAAGTGGTAAAACTCTGAACGTTTTGGTGAATGGGGGGAGCTGAACGACTTCGGCTTGCAGCAGCGAAGGTTGACAGGACTATTAGAAGGAATGATGATAAATGGCAGCTGACAGGAATAGTGCAGTGCATAGAATAGTGCCCAGTGGCACTTCATCTCAAAAGGGCGCAAATACATATTACATACCTATATTCTACGTGTGTGGTTCATTCAACTCACGCGATTCGATTTCTGGTGATTTTGATGATCGTTTATCATCACATATGGTGTCATTGATAAGCTTCAATCTCATCACTCAACCGAATCAGTGAACCGGCGAAAAGCCGAGGATTATTACCAGATTAAGATTGACTTACTACATACAGTTTGAGTCAGGTGCGTATTTGGGCTGCTGTTAAGCAGTATCGGATTTCGCAGAACAAATTTCTTTTGATGGAATGCCTTTTTTTATTTTGTTTTTTACATTGAAAAGAGGTAACCATGACGAGAATTGTGGTGTGGTGTGACACACTTTTCAAGAGGCAGGATTGCAGGAACGTATTAAATTCTCATCGTGCTCTGCTTCTTTTCGTTTTTATTGTATTTTGTCTTTTTTTTTTAATATTGAGAAAAATTTCAAATTTGGCGATGCAGTTTCCTTTTTTTACGAGATCGTATAAATTATGCGGCAGAAATGAGATGAGGGTCGTAAAAACGAAACACGTTTATTGCGGTCACGGTTTTGAATCCTCACTGGATAAAAGATAAAGATACGTAAAAAGTAATAATAATAGCAAGAAAAAAAACGAAGCGAAACAGTGATATGAAAAAGACTGTTAATACGGATTTAATACTCGCCATGAGTATTCAGTGGTCGACCGGAAAGTGGTATTGGGATGGGGGGATGGGTGGCAGATAAGTGGACTGAAGACTAGGAAGTAGGATCAAGGACATGCTCATCAAATACTTTTGGCATCATAACAACAAATACCGCCTGGTGTTATCAGAGCCTTCTGTAAGTCTCATCTTTATGAAAAATCAATAGGATTTCAGTGAGCGGTATGACATTGTTGCGGACAGAAAAGATACTGGCAAGGAGATGGGGTGATTCTCTGCTCCAGAGATCCTCGAATATTATACATAAGAGCATAAAATATTTCGGAAATGTTTAAAGGCCATGAACATGACATGATGGTAAATGACTGTAAGAGATTTTCATGCTGTTGTGGTTTTTATCTGCTCTCCATGTGTGCCATTTTGTTCCCCTCAACATAATGGTTTCAAAGTTGAAGGTTAGGGAACCGAAGGATTTAACAGAAGAATGTGAAGAGTGGTGAAGGGTTGCACACCAGGAGGTAAAGGTGGGTTATACAAGTACAACTCAAAACCCCCCAACAGTCCCCCTTACCTCTTCTATTTCTCATACACTCCTCTGCGCATATAACATATCTGTGGTTTTTAATATGTGTGTAGCATTTTTGAATGGAAACACTCATTTTCAGCGCACTCACGAATCCTGCCACCCTAAGTACATATGTATATGAGTTTTAGGTAAAAAAAAATTATTTCATTTGTAAAATGGCGCTAAATTCACTGCAAGTGTATACAAATTACCGTGGTTAAGTACCGTATTCAGAGCGCGAAAGTAGGTCGCTTTGCTTCAAAAAGCGATATTTCAGCGCTTTCTTTGTTTCCTGCCACATTACATGATAAATGTTTTAGCGAGACGTTGTGTAGGAAGGGGAAAGTGGGGGGGGGGGGGGGGGTAGAGACTATGGAATGGAAAAGGGTGGTGCGAATTCATGACAAAATTTTGGGATCAGGAGGGTTAGTCGAAGGTGTTGTTAATAGGGAAGTTGAAGAATGAAGTTCGGCTGGCGGATGCTGGTATATGAGATGAAAATTTATCACTAAATTTGGGATTTGATGCAACATTTAGTACACAATTTGATTAATAACATTTCACTTTGTATCCGCTCTAACTTTTCGACACATTTAATTAGTTAACATCGATTTAATATTTTATCCACTGTCATCAGTAATTGAACACGATAAAATTGAAAAAAAAAAATATATAACCCATTTCAATGTTATAACAATTCGTGCACCTCTATCCAAAACTATTGATTTCCGTTTAATTTGCCATTGTAAATTAGTTTTATTTGTCATACACGATAATTCTAAAAACCTATTCCATTAACAATTACACACAGTTCGGTTACAATCTCCTATTTTGTTGTCTATTTTTTGAAATTTAATTTTGTCACAATTTATCCTAAATTTTAACCACAAATGTTGCGGTATTATCATTAAATTTTGTTACATTTTACGGTAATTCCACATTTGATACAGATTCATTTATAACAACAACAACCAACACAATAAAAATCAAACCATTTTATTTTGAACTCGTTAATGGTTTTAATGAGGACAACTTGTCAGCAAACATAAATACAAATTAAATGTAAAAACCAACGTGTGTACTGAACGTTATTGAAGTAACAATGGCGGTTGTTTGTCGAGTCCGGCTAGTGACCTGTGAATACACAAACAATTTGTTCGGACATTCACAAAAGGCAATAAAATTACATGAAAAACAAGAAAAATGAGGGAAAAAAATTAAACTATGCAATTACGGATGTTACAAATAATCTTTGACAAAATATAATTGACAATTGGGGGATTATTGATTGACATACAAATGTGTACTTTAAATGAAATGACAACAAGTGAAGGAAGGTTGTATTTGAAAATTTGCTGTTCCAATTTTCACAGCAAATATGAGGAAAATATCGTATTTACTTTCATGTTTGATAATTGCATTTTACAAATAAATCGATAATCAATATTAGAATGATTATACGTAAATGTTTATGATGCATTAATTTTTAATTACTTTGGTATTAATTTCACACTCATGGATTTGTGGATAATATTATTTGCATAATAAAATCATTAAAAATTAACGTATTGATGACAGGTGAAATGTTTTGTAAATAAAGAAGAATTTTTTAATTGCAAAGAATAATGTGAATATTTACATTTGATAGTGGTATTAATTATTCCCTTTAGAAACATTCACAAAATGTATGATAACATTGGGTAAATATTTAAATTAGAAACAAAAGTGCAAAAGCTGTTTCTTTTTGCAAAATCCTTTCCATAGCTTTTCTGAAACATCTGCTATTTATTTTCTTGCGATTCATTTCATTATCAATTTCAATAATATTCACAACATTTCATTTAACATTAATCTCACCATTAAAGCAAAAGACTGACGAATAAAAAGCATTCATGTGGAACAACAGGGAGAAGGATTCGATGATGTGTAACAAAGTCCATGGTTCAGATATTGTGTTCAAATTGGTGTCTGGAAATTTTCCTGTCCACATAACCGATGCAAGGTGCAAGTTTTCGTATTAATAATTTCTATTTGCTTGGTCCATGTTATTCCCTTCTTCCCCCATCATCAAACTTAGATGTTTTAAGTTTGCTCTTGGTAATTACAGAAAATCTATGGCATATATTGAGGAAGAAAATGGAATTACCTTGAGAACAATCGGGTCCAGTCCAGTGCCGCTCACAGACACAAGATCCAGTTTCTAAATCATATGTCCCATGCTCAGAGCATCCAGGAAGGCATTGATAGACTTGCTGATCGATAGTACTACAGTCTTCACCTTGCCATCCAGCCTTACAATAGCATTGTCCGGCAACACATGTTCCATGACCAGAACACGATGGGTCAACGCAATCACCTGTGGAAAGAAAGAGGAATTACAGTGGTCAGTGGGGGTTCTATGGGGAGTTCGATTTAATTCATATTGTGTAGAAAGAGTTAAAGAACATACAAAAAAACCAAAGAAACAAAAACATACGAAAAGAAGTAAAATGTGTAGTTCTTACGTTGTTCACAGAAATGTCCTTTCCATCCGCGTTCACAATGGCATTCGCCTTCGATGCAACGGCCATGATTTGAGCATCCAGGCACTTCGCATTCACCGGAAGGAATATCGCACTCGGCACCCTTCCATCCTTCTTCACAGTGGCAGACGCCACCCCCGTAGTGACCGTGGGCCGAGCATAGAACCGGGCAGACACCTGTTTTTATACGTATTATTGAGGTTGGTTAGTTGAGCAGGTTTAAACGATTTCCAGATGAGTTCCATGGAACATATACAAAGACCTCGGACAGGGATGGAGGAAAATCGGACATAAAAAGAACTTGTTTGTTCGCTTTCAATGAGAAAAGGTTGGAATAAATTACTGGAACTCTTCAACGATATCACCGCCGACAATTAATGGTTTTCTATTTGAGAAAAAAAAAAAACAATTTCTGTTGATACCATTGGAGATCGCCAGAATCCAACACTCCTCCTGTTACATATGAAGTAATTAATCCTAGAGGGTTTGATTCCAGAAATCCTTGTGCAAAGGCACGAACAAACGGATCGAAAGCAAATAAGCGGATTTCCTGATGTTCAGGTCACGGGAGCTGGGTGGGGGAGGTAATCGAGGGGATCTGCCTGTGTGCTCGGGATTGCAATGAATTTAATTTGGAGAGTTCACTAAGCGGGTCAGATCATACTCACTTTTCGAGCAATCGGCACCTTGATAGCCGTCAATGCAGTCGCATTTGCCGAGGTAGCAACTCCCACGGCCGGAGCAATCGTTGGGGCAAGTTGTGCTCACACCCTCCGCCTCCTCGACGATCAGTGTCACACTGTGGGCCACTAATTCATCATTGTAGACGGACAGGAACCAGAGTCCAGTGTCCAGATACTGCAGGAGCGTTACATTGACCATCATTGTGTCCATGTCCAGTGACGGTAATCCATCGGAGGACCGTTTCGATATTAGATGTAATTTCTCAATGGATATTTGTTGTTGGGAAACATCCTCATGTTGGGGCGAAAAATCGATCGTTTCCCGCACCGGAGATGATGGCGATTGAGGAGATACCCTGGCATCTGAATAAGGGATGCCATCAATGTCCTGGACGACGTCTTGGATCGCATAGATGTCATCGGCTCCAAGACCTCGTACATCATCTGCCAGGATGTCGTATGCTTGTGCCTCGTGCTCATTAGCAGATGAATCTTCGGTGTCACGTCTGCGGCGACGTTTTCTGAGGCGACTCTCAAGACGGCCGCCCCTAATGAATTCAACAAAATCGTACTGGGTAACACTTGGTGCCACATTGCGTCGTCCATAAACAGCAAAATTAGCGCCCCATGGCAGGGTGAAGTTGAACCGAATGAAGGCCGGATGCTTGTTCCGGAACTCCAAATTCCAGAATTGTAATGGAGGGATCGTTGCGTGATACATTTCATTAAAATCACGAAGCTCAACTACTTGCGGCCACTTTAGCTGCTGCTGTTGGGCAGTGTACTGTTGGTCCTGGGGCTGTTGCTGTTGTTGTTGTTGCTGTTGCGCCTGCTGTTGCTGCTGTTGTGGCATGCTGTTCTGTCCCGTCGTATACGTGCTGTGATCCGATGTGCTCGTCTGTACTGATTCCTCCGTCGGTGTAATTGTTGACCCACCCGAATTCTGTGTTATTTGATCATGTGTTACCGACTTGACATCTTGGACTAGAATGCAATTTGATGAATCCAAATTCGGTTTCATTGAGCTAACTGCTGTAAGGATACAAAAAGGTTTGTAAGAAGATTAAATTAAAATTAAAGCTTTTGGTTTTGGATTTAATTTTGGTTGAATTTATACACAAATTGCTCGAGCATAAATCCTCCCCAAAACAAAGGTGTACATATGAAAGGGGAATTGTTTGTAATCCTCAAGGACCACATTAATTGACAATTAGATGAATTCAATTTTAGCATCTCCCTTGCGGATTTTGAGGTATTGAGAGTGATTGCTTTGTCTGATTAAGTGGATTATGATACGGAATACAGCAGAATCTGTCGATAATTCTCATTTAACCTCAATCTTTCTTGAAATTGAACAAATTTAAGGAGGACAATCGGAACACAGGAAGGTAGGTAGACACATGTCACGGATATCACTACAGTTCATTAATATTGTATTTTAAAGAATTAAATAATGGATAAAAAAACGAGAAATTAAATACAGTTTATATAAAACGTATTGATCCAATAATACCCCGGAAAGACGACAGCACTTAATCGAGTTAATGACGTAAAATGACGTGATGTATGTAAATTTCCTATACCGAACGCAACTAACAAATCTACAATTCGATTAGACTCGATATACTGCTGTCAGCGCCGTACTGACTACGTAGTAGTTAATAGCTGTTGTACTAACACGTAATCAGCTGTGAAATGTCATTTTGCTGTCTCTCGTCTTTTTGAACGAAATACTTCTTTAAAACAAATCAAACACATGTTCTGTTTCTTTGCTTTCTTGTAAGAAAGTATATTAACGGCGTTCGCCCTTATTTTTAATTTACGCCAAATACCGACAGATATGTCAGCAAAAATTCCATTCGGCGGCAGACGATAAACCCGACTGAGTACGTGACGTCATTAACTCGTTTAAGTGCTTTCGTGTGTCCGGGGTATAAGAAAGAATTCATGTGGAAGTTGTGGAACGTAATTTTGACTGCGTTGAAAGTTACAAAATAAAAAGTATGAAAATAAAAACACCTGACGGGTAAATTCTTGTGCACATAATTAATTCTGAACTCGAACTAAATCTGAAAAACTGCAAATAAACTCACAAATCACTTTTGGTATGACGCTAATTGCCACCCCACAAATGTCTGCCCGTTCGTCTCAAACAATTAAATCAGGCTCGAGCTCTTCAATTCCTTGGGGACTATCAAAGATGTTTTCATATAAAAAAAATTTATGAGCACATATGTCCTGTGTTCCTCTAAGTGTGGCTGATGGCAGTTCTCAGTCTCCCGTCCGCTCGTTTATGTCCTTGCCCGTTGCCGAAAGTCTTTTACCGCTGACGTAAAGCACTTCTCCCTCAGGTAACTAATTACTAGGACTACGACTGTGACGACGGAGACACTTTATATGGGGACGGCATGCATTCGTTTTATGACTGTAATTATGAAGAGCAAAATCGAAGGAGGAGGCAGTTATAATATAATAACTGAGGTGGATGCATTGGGGCAGCCATCTTGTCATTCCATCCTTTTTCGTCTAGTGTCATGTCTACTTGCTTCTTTCTTTTTCACATACATTTCATCCTTTCTGGTGTGTTCGGCCGTCAAGGTGCGAAGCGTTTGGGTCGCCCCGGGACGAGCAACTTCCGAAGGCACACAAAGTTAACGGAAATTTATGAAACAGTTGCTTAATTGCAGTTTCGAAGATTAAATGACATGCACACCTTGGAATGTCGGCATTTTAGTGTTTACGCCTGTCTGTTCGCCGCCCGACATCCTGCACGGCATGCAGGTCCTATCCGTAATAATTATTACAGGCTTAAGTACATCATCAGTAAATCTTCAAGTTCTCGACGTAAATGGAAATGGCACCGGCAAACGCCTGCCAAGTAATAGTGGGATGAAAATTTATAAATTCATGT
The DNA here is from genome assembly GCA_963082835.1 of Leptogaster cylindrica. NCBI lineage: Eukaryota > Metazoa > Arthropoda > Insecta > Diptera > Asilidae > Leptogaster > Leptogaster cylindrica. The sequence goes on along the minus strand of OY720108.1, from coordinate 3,090,844 downwards.
CCTGTTTGTGGGAAGGGGGGTAGATGAACTGTGAGGCCCAGTGGGCTTGGTGGATCACCCGAACGCTACCAGAGACTGGCAGAGACGGCGGCATATGAAATTGAATAGGGGGTGGGATGAAAGGCGGCGAATAGTGTAGAAGGTTCTGGGAAATTATTCGATAAATTTATGAACTCTAGGACTGTATCCCCTAATCTTCCAAATGGAACGAGGATGCTTACGTGGCTTATATTAGTTTACGGCAAACCAGGTTGTCCTGACTGTCGTCAGTGATCTCTCGTTTTGGACGTTCTTTCCTCACTTGGGAGATTGCGACATTCAGTCCCAACCCCCTTCTCATGCTCATCCCGTGTTGCCAGCAAAATTAAGTTCCGCGCCATGGAATTGTGGTCAGGATTCCCCATTTAAAATGTGATTCTTTCCACTATTTTCTATTAGTCTTTGTAATTTAATATTGTTTAAGAAACCTTTCTCAAAGGGGACACAACCCTTACAACAATTGAGTTGAATTGCACGAAAGCTTATCTGTAGTGAGCCACCAAAATAACAGAAGGAACCGATAAAAGCCTGAGTTCAATGTGCCCAATTTTTAAGAATCTGAACCGATATCCGTAGGAGTTCACCCTTGCACGCCCGTATTGATTTCCCAACCAACCATTTCGATCGTCTTGCGTGGTGTAGAGATAAAAGTGCGAAGAAGTTACTTGATATGCAGCGATTTCATTAATCGCACTTAAGAACTGTGGTCGCAACATATCGGTAATCAGCTTAGGGTGAGTACCGCGCGGAGGGTCTTACGCGTTCTGCAGTGGAAACCTATCGCCACCAAAAATAAAAGCGAAAGAATAAAATGACTACAAAAAAACGGGGAACAGAAATCCGTGTTCGCCACTATCCTTGATACGCCTACCAGCCCATGACTGCTAGCTTTTTATTTTTATTGGCCACCTTTAATGGGAAAAGTTTAAACTCCTTTGGTAAGTAATTGCGGCAGGATTTGAAGGGTGGTTGCGCCGGTACCAGGAAAATTGGATTTGACAGATCGCGCTAGCCTACTGGGGTTTTGAGTTGGGAGTGGGGAGAAGAGAAGGGGTAGCGAGTCAGTGGCGAGCTAGTGCTGGGTGTACGTTCCCTTTACGGGATTTTTATTGGAGCGGCCAAAGTTCTGCCGCTTCAATATTCGCCTGTCGGGGCTACCATTCATTCCACTTACTCCTCTCACACCCCCCATAACCACCCATTTAGCCACAAGCGCCGAAACTCTCTGACTGACGGAAATCGAAATAATTCATCACGCCATCTTCTATTTGCGCTTGACTGGTCCGCACGGAACCCGTCATAAAGAGCGGAAATGCGAAGGGTTAATAAATCACACTTCAAGAGCAATTTGATTTTCGTAGAATTTTTGAGTAAACAAGTTTTATGAAGCCACCGAAATTGCTTCTTAAATTCCAATCTCTGCTTTACACTTTTACGACAGCCATCGGACGTTGGAGCTCCTTTGGAGGTAGAACAGAATTTTCAAGTTTTCCTTAAATAATTCTGGAGCGTAAACAATGAACGGAAAAACTATTGAATTCAACACGATGTGAAGTGAATAGAGTTCAGAAAGTGTAAAAGCGATAAACGTTGACTTTCAGTACGTAATTAACCAATGGTTCACGGCAGGAACATAAAATCTTCATTTTGAATTTTAAACGACTGAAGAAAACACAAAATTTTATGCAACATTTCAGTGTCGTTGCTTTACTTCTGCATAAAATGTTCATGCATGAAGAATCAATCAGGAAAGTGTTAAATATTCCTTCAAGCATTGACTAGAGTATATTAAAAAACATTCATTTTCAATGGTACTGAATATGTTTTTCCCGCAACTACTATCAAAATGCTTGCCATTAATTTTGACATAAAAAGTAATGTTTGTCCATAACAAAGCTAAGTCACTCAATTTATAACTGCTTTTCATGTTATTTTGCGAAATTCTGTTAAGAAAATTAAAGTTTTTCGTTTTCATTTTCATTGTTTTCTGTTGTTTTATTTTATTTTTATTTTTTAAAGTGGAAATTCCGTTGAACGATATCCTGTGCGCGTTCGTTAAAGTACTATTTCACAGGAATTTTCACTTAAACGTGGAACGAAAAAAAAAAAAAATTCAATCAATTCACGAGTAAAAAAGTTTGTTTTTAGCAACAATGCCTCATGGTTGTGCAGTGTTATTGTCGCAAAGTGGAAATGTCGGGGCCATTAGGAGTTCTCGTTTTGTAGATGCGGAAAATTCCCGGGGTCCGCTAATCCCCCGGATGCGGCCCCCAACAATTTACCATTTCATATAACTTCATTACCGCATGATTGCACCATCAGAAGGTCCTAAATGCCCAAAAGTTTTACCATTAGCACCACAAAAACAGATTTAAATCAATTCAGGCATCCAAAGTAGTAATTATGTGCTTCCCCGTGTATATATGTGCCACAATGGCGGATAACTGCTTCGAGAGTGGTGATGATGATGATGATAGTGGTGGTGGTGGGGGGTGGTGATGTTGGAGTTGGGTATAGATATTGAGCTAAGGGAATGGGGTTGACAGAATTTCGGTTCTCACCGGCGTTTTCTATACCAATATATGTCAGATTTAGGTAATAGCATCATTGGACAAAAGCTTTTGTTATTTGAAAACTTCTTGTAAAAGCTCTTCTCAAGGACCCCCAAGGGGTGTAGACTTGTAGAGGTGCAGCCAGTACGTGCGTATTCGACCATAGTGTAGCCTCTTCTATACTCCAGGGGGAGGGGGTGTATGAGTGGGAGGAAATCGGGCGCTTTTGTAAGCTTTCGCCTGACAGTGTGTAATTCAACACCGGCCTCCATCAGGCGGGGGCTATCAGATTCTTTCCCTGATCGATTTTGTGTCAGGGAGACAAACGACTGCAGGCAGAGCCATAAAATGGGTTATGGTAGGATAGTTACACAACGCTACTGGAGGTCCCTGATAAAAACCGATATACCATACCACACTATGAAACTATGTTTAAGTTCCATTCAACTGTCGTAAGCAAGGGGGTGGTGGACAAAATGGGATAAGGTTCTTTAACGGATCTCACCCCCGCATCTAACCCTCTTTCCAGTCGACCCACATCCTTCGTTCCGAAGATGTGAGAAACCATTAGAGCTACTGGGTAACGTTCGGTAATTGTGTAAAGCTCCGAGGAAGATTTTTAATTTACTTTGGATTTGTCAAAACGAATTAAACTTCTCAAATGTTTTGCACGTTACTTTGTAAGAGTCCCTGAGACTTTTGGGGATGAAAATGGAAATTCTATATGCCTCTGAGCCACAACGGTCCTGTTGTTTGCTTCAGCCGGAAAATTTTTGTAATTTGGTGCCACTTAAAAGTACTAGAAGTATTTTCTTTTCTTTTATATTATATTTGTTCTTTTCTATTTATTTAGTCAGATGAGATATTTTGTGTGATTTATTGGTTTTTGTTAAGTTCTTTCAGAGAAAAGTCATCACACATACAACTTTAGAGATATTCTGGATCATGGATATAATGTTTTCTAGACGCTAATGATACCTCATAAACGTTAAATAAAACAGCGTAATTTCGCGAAATGTACTCGTTGTCAACATAAATTGCTCCTTTTGGAGGTATGTAGGCAGTAAGACTACAACGTGACGTGCAAAGTGGTCCTATAAATAAATTTCAACCCCTCTGGGCTTCGTGTATATGTTAGAAAACTGTGCCAAGATTTGCGACTGTTGATCACATAAAAAAATAATACGTACAGGGGAGGTAATTTACTGATTGCGGGGTGAGGCTATATTTAGAGCAATGCATATATAAATTGGGTGCCGATGGCGAACCTCAAACATTGATCCTTGATAAGATTGCATGAATTGAATTTCAGTCTAAAATGTTATCTATTTTCATCTAAATATATCCATCGAACAATGGCATTGAGAATTTTCGATTTTTGGCTTTCAACAATTTTCACAGTTATCTATTGTTTGGCCAATCTAAGGACATTGGCTATGGTTAAAGGAATATCAAGTATAAAGGATCCATATGAAGATGTCTAGTGTGAAAACCATGAACGTCTTCTCGTCTTTTATCTGCTTTACAAAATCTTTAACACGCCTATATATACGTTTTGAAAAAAAAGTAGAAAAAAGAAATTGTCTGAATCCACAACGACAGCTGAATATTTTGCTGAGTTGGCAAAATTAATAATATGAAAAGGATGTATGCAGTTGTAGATGTCCTGGAGAATTGATAATGGCTGTCACTTGATGAAGTGCTATAAAAGAAAGCCATTCGGTAGTGGCTTTCAACTGCACTGTGGAAATTATGTTATAATGTTTGTTCGAGAAGAAAATAAAAATCGTGGCACGTGATGAAAATTTTTTTTCGCATGCGTAGAAAAATCTGTTGAAAAATTAACAGGATAATCCACAGTATAGAAAGTCTTATGGATATTAATCCAAAGATATCGCCAGCCTCACAAAAATAACATTGAAGATGAATGCACAATTTAAATGAAATGCTGAATTTTTCATCTGTTTGAGGGAGGAAAAACATTATTATGTCCTTCAGACAATGCCGGCTATTCAAGGAGCTTTCTCAGTTCCTTAAAGTAAAATATAAATTCACGGAAGAATTGTTGAAACTTTAAGTATTCCTCGCCGGCAGGAAGTTTAAAAAGAAAATATACAAAAAGTAAGACAGGACAAAAAAATTTACACAGGACAAAGCCCAAATTAAAAGTTATTCTCAAAAGCATAAAAACAGTCACCAGAAAAAATTTTAACGGATGCTTTTGTGTGGCTGGAAACTCTTCATTAGCGCCTCTTTAATTTTTCTTTCTCATAAAATTGTTATATTCGTTTTTACAAGGAAAAGGATTTTCTGAGGATTCGTTCAACAAACTGTAGTGTACATCCTTGAAAAAACACACTGCATTGTGGGCGGATTTACCTGACCAATGACAACCAGAATGTAGACCATGAGATAAAATACGACTAACAAAAAAAAAAAAAAAAAGAAAAGAAAGATACATGAGAGGAAAATCATGGAACGACAGGACGAAGGAAAATAGTTGAGATGGAAGATGGATAAATTGAAGCAAGTAGCAGCAAAGCAATCACGTCAAGATTTTCTACCTATAAAGTGGGCGCTAATTGCATTTAACTTAAAACTTACCAGCGAAATAGGCCAGCATGGCTGTTAGGACGACTGCTAATAATATTAAGGCGATACTCAAGCACTTCCAGGAACATCTGTGCTGACACCGTTTATCTATGTGAAACCTGCGGGGTAAAAAAGAAGAAGAGATTTTTCAAATTAAAATTAAAATCGAGATCAAAAATTTTAAATAGAGCGAAATGAATGGGGTGCCGAGGGTAGATGAATTAAATTAAAAGACCTGAAAACTGTCTTCGCACTAGGATTCCACCAATTTGAGCATTTGCGCTGGGAGCAAACTTTTTAATTCAACTTCGCTTTGAGGCCAACATTCAGTTTTGCAAGCAGTTCCGGTGGTTGGGGATGGCCGTGGCGGATGGCCCTCAGTATTGGCTGGGAACAGCCGCTAGAATTCGGTTGATGGTTTTCGTGTTTGTTAGAATAATGGGTACGTGTAAAATCTGGTCTGAAATGCACAGACAAGCGAAGAAAGGGATCCAAAAAAAAAACGAAGAAAAAAGAAGAACAAGAACGAAGGACTGACAAGAATTGGGCTCGACAGACACTTTTAGCAGTTTTTTTTCTTGTTGGTTTTTTCCAATATTTTTTATGTGGAGTTCGCTAAAGTATAATCTGTCCACCCAGTCTCGCTCGCATGCCTTGTTGTCCTTCCAGGAACACTTCGGAAACGAATTCAATCCCAATAAAAAGCAATTTATCTCTCGAGCTGCCAGCTGCAGCGATACTTGACCCGCTAAAGAGTAAGTCAATTGGAGAGCCACTCTTTTTCGCATATCCTGCTGATCCAATACAGGCGTGTGGGCGGGAGTGTTGAAATTTGCATGTTCCCGATATGTCGTCCAATTTCAGTCGAATATTCGTTTTCCACCTTTTTGTAGTATCCATGCTCCACAATTTTATTCGCCACAGATTTTATGTCTGGTGTGTAATTTGTACTTCGTGCCCAGTGTCGAGCCCACGCGAAAATTTTACGCGTCGAGTGGTGCTCCTTGGGTGCTGCACATTGGAAGCCGGACAAACTGCAAATGGTCTCGAAAATTGCAATTTTATGCATTATGCACAATGGGCTGGCGAGTGTGGATCGTTTTCTGGGAAATTCCGTGGGCGAACCCAGTTTCAAGGCACTTATTCAAGATGTAGCTATGATTTTGTTTTATGTGACAAAAAAAGAACACACATACACATACACTCATAAATTCATTATAAAAAATAATAAAAGAAAAGACAACTATCCTCTTGCAAATACTTGGAAATGTTGAGTGCCTTCTTCTTCTTCGCTGTCGTCGTATTTTCGATAGCCTCCGAACGGGATTTATCTGCGCAAAGCACTCCAACGGAAACATCTTAAACGGTTTTCTGATTGAATTTTATTTGGCTCTTAAGTCATTTATCCTATTTTATAGCTATTAGCAAATGGCTGGGAGGATGAACAGCAACTTCCGTGTTTAACTGGCACAAATGTGACAGTATTGACTTCTGCAGCATAAATTTACTCATCTCCTGACCCGATCTGCAATGGTCTTTCTGCATTTCAGCGTTTGGAATATGTCGACACGAATGAATTTACAACAGTGTCTAAATGGCGGGCGAAAGGAATATGTGTTCTTTACGACAAATAGCCAATAGATGTTCATTATTAAAGTGTCTAAGTTATGTGGTGAATTCCCATCTTCGCAGTAATGCTCCTTAATGACTCTAACCTTTTATCAGTGCATTTAGGTATTATAACTGTTCTTTTTATTTGAATTTATTGGCAAGAATTTATTTAATTTTATTTTCACACATTATTGTAATTTTTTTTATTGCTTTTAGAGAGCTTCTTCGAACTTCTTCTTCATCTAATCCTATTCGCAGCACTGAGGTAAATTGTTCAATGTTCATCGCTGTTCTGTTTCTCATTTATTCAACAATTAATTTTTTATAACACGTGAGGGTATATTACGAAGTTCAACAATTGACTTTATTATCAACAAACTGGCGGAAATTTTCAAAGTAGTTTTCAACTCAAAGGGAGTAAGTATTTTAATTAGGAATGAAACGCGGAATTCTTACCTGGAAGGTGAATACGGTGAGTAGTGTGGAGTGTGGGCTGAATGTGACGTCCTTAACGGGAATCCTGGCATAACAAGTGGCGAAGAGCCGCTGATTTGGCAATGTTGCCCACCTGCATTGTTCCCAGTTGACACACTTTGTGGCAATTGCTGTTGACTGCCCGCCTGCAATGGTGCCGCCAATCTGAAATCAAGCCAAGCAAACACAGGGAAATGAATGAAACGTTAATAAATAGTCCTGAGGGAAATGTGTAGTGTTTTATTGAAAATTGCTGAGGGGGTGGCGATCAAAAGTGTTCAACAAATACTTGACCGAAATTGTGCGTCGTCGTCGTTGCCGAGAAAATGGCACGATTGAAAGAAATGTCCACCCTTCCGGGAATGGAGAGGATACAGAGACATTCGTTCGGGCAATATATACCCCCGAAATGTTGTCTCTTCTTTCCCCATTAGATTTTTCTTATAAAATGTTTTCATCCCTATATTGCGGACGAGGCATGGAACTCATTCCTGCAGCGACGGATAGTTGCTGCAATTAAAAGTGGAGCTCACCCGACCATGTAAATATTCTCGATGATAGGGTGTTGCTAGATCGTTGAGCAACCTCCCCGCTCCGAACCGACATTGGTTTCCTTTTTGGGACGAAATCCAGATGTAATCACACCCGAATCCGAAAGCTGCAGGCGTAGGATTCTCCTCGAAGCAAACACACCAGGACGAGGAACACTTCGGCCATGTAACACTCAGGTTAGATAGTTGCAGGGAAACCTCATAAACATGTCCCGTCTATCTTTATTTACTAACCGGAAAAAATAAATAGCCCTAAACTAATTAAAGTTTACAATTTCAAATGTTTTCGGTGTGTGTTTGAGTACTGGGGATAGTTGTGGGTGGTTGACTGGTTGTCGGGGGTATGAGATATTAGGATGGGTGGGGGGTTCCAGAGTGCCACAGGAGCACTAGGATGTGCGGATATAATTGCGACCGGGTAAATGATTGTATGCAGTTGTGCCATGGTTGAGCATTCATTTTCGTAAAAGACAGGAACTGGAAAAGTACTCCCAGTAGAGTTCGGGGGAATCCAGAATTACTGGGGCTATAACGGAATAGGGGTAGTTTGAAATAAATGAATAGAGTCGTGCAGTAAAATGTTACACTGCAAAATAATGGAGCGATGTGTGCATCGGGACGGCTGCTCGCACTGCGATAAAATATATTTCTGACTAATAACGGTTTTTGTATGGTCTTAAACGGAAATTCTGTACATGGTATAAAATAGCTTTGGGGTGGAAGTGGAAAGGTTTAAGAAATAACTGACGGTTGAAATATGCGTTTTCATGAGATTCCATTTTACTTGTTTTCTTAATTATATATTTTTCAAAAATTTTATGCTTGTTTCGTTGTATTTTTTGAAATTTCTTTTATCCATTTTTTTAATTCTTAGATTAATTTGAATAGCAATAGTATGAATGCTGTGGAACGAAGATCTATCTAGGAAGGGTACTAATTGTGGGACACAAATAGGAAGAAATATGTTCAATTTCATTTGTGTTCATATTGAGTAGCTAATTCATAAAAATTTCAAATTAAAAAATATTTGTCTGGATCTATCTGCGGTTGAAGCAACTTCTCAAACAATCATCTTATAACAAACAAGGTAATGATTTTTCAAAAGTAATCTCTCTACACAAGATTTCGCACGTACAAGAACTTCATAACATTGCCACAAAATAAACTGTTCAGTTTCGTTGCACCGAAATGAATCCAAACAGTTTATTCAAAACATTTGTAAAATCTTCCGAGATGTAGAAACTTCTGCAGATATCTGAATTGCCATTTACAGCATGCCCCAAACTTGTAACATTTCACTTAGATACGTGTTCCTATATCATGCTACAAATATCCTGTATAAATCCTTTATTTATTTATATGTATGATATACAATACATAAATTGTTTTTTTTTTTTATGTGTGAGTTCAATAAACTCGATACGAAAATTTTTCTTTATCATTTCCCTCAACTAAATCAATTTTTCAATTCCCCTAAATTCAAAAACTGAGAAGCAGCACTTGAGACAGACAAAAGGCAATTCAAGATGTCTTTAAATGTGTCCCCTAGAATCGAAGCTCTGAAGCCATTATCCCCCTACCCCAGTCCAGCGACCAGAGGATGCAACCGAACGTGATGGCGAACACTACTCGAGAATTAATCGAATTGATCCATCCAGAATAGCGTCAGTTTAGAAAAGTTGCTTGAGTTGATAGACAACATACCCAAATGTGCTATTCAGCGGGCTAAACCAAAATAGGTAACCGATGTGCACACAGAGAGATGCTGTGGTACTGAATCGCATTCTGGACCAAAATGTGGGAATATGGAATTAGGACAAAAGGGTTGAAGGAGACGAGCACGATTACATGAGAGCCTCCTGGAACAAGTGAAAGAAACATCGAAAACTGAATTAACATCATCCGTTCGGGGATGAGTGGATTGCCCCACATTTGGATTCGGATTCATTGCCGATTCCACTGTTCAGCTCTCCCCGTTCTCTCCTTCCAACCAACCCCATTTCATGGAATTAAGCTGGATTCAAGTGCATCTAACAAATTATCTCGTCGTCTATAGAAGTCTAAAACTGGCTGTGTCCCCTAAACATTATTTGGTGGGCTGCGGTGAGCCCATGATGGAGAGAGAGAATGGGGGGATCTAGTGCAATTTGGAACCTCTTCACCAAATCCACTCTGTCGTACCTTGCTTATCGTACGGATGTTCGCCTTTATGACGCTCACATTCCCAGTTTCCCGAATCCGCTTAACCCGAAATCACCCGAAAAGATAAACGTAAAACATTCCAGATATTCAGTGAAGTGCAAGCGCCGGGGGTTGACCATGGAATGGGGGTATGGACTGCCGGAGGATAGCGAAAACCGGCGCGGGGAAGATGGGGGCAGCAGTGTATTGTTGAAACTACTGCACCAAACGCCATCATGCCGTAAGGCAATTCCGGTAGATTAAGGCGTTGAGGATCCAACACGGGCAGAAGCACCTCAAGATGGATAAACGTAAAATGCCGGCTCACCATGTTAATCTGGGGACAAGATCATGCACTCTGGGACGCCATAAATTTCTTTAATTGAATTTTTCTGGGTTTGGCTTTGTGCGGCTGAAGGTGGTTTGGTTGATTGATACCGAGGTGTGTTTGTGGTTAGCCGGATGCTCCAGAATGGGCCTCCTGCATCCTTGCCCGGTGGAAGAAGTGACAAATTTTGTGGCTGCACTCGTTGTCAGTTAACTTTCTGTACTGTGTCGATTTCTCCGTAGGCGGCAAATTCCTGGGAAGGTCCGCGAGGCAAGATGTACAACCGGAGTGTACTCCGGTTACCGCGGCGGAAAAAGTCATTGCCACAGGCAAATTCACTGGACCGAACTAGATAAGCGGCGACTGACGACGGCTGCATGAGCACATCACGAACTTCTCGGAATGCACTGATAAATGTGCGGTCGCTTCAAGACAACCCCCCATACCCCCGTTCATCGAACAACTCTTTTCATTAATGGATTCTGCAGGTTTTTACTGCTCCACAATCAATTTTATAACCAAATCCTGAACAATCTCCTCTGCACATGATTTTTTATGGGCTGCAGCCGCATTCGAATCTCAGGCAATTTACTTGTGACGGCAATTTAACGACGCCCAATCATGAGACGCCATCAATCATGCTGTGAGAAATTTCCCTCCCCCAAAAGAACATGAAAAAAAAAAACATAAGAGGAAAAAGAAAACGTTCTCCACTTCACATCAAAAGGTTTTCTGTTGTTTTGATTTCCGCAAGCACTGTCAGGTGGATGATATTTCCGGAGGGAAGAATAATTCCCGGAATAATTGTAACCCTGGATTTTAACACCGAACAATAATCTACAGTCGAACATAAATCATTTCGATGGCAATAATAGAAATGCTGAGGTGAAAGATTAATTTCTGGACAAGACTCAAAAAAATGGAACCACTTTAATCCACACTGACTCATCATTGGTTCATTTACGAAACGTGATAAAAATTTTCAACGATGGGAATGAAAAATAAAATAAAAGAGTAACAACCAAAAGTTTTTTAATGACCGACAGAGTGAAGGGGACAAGGGAAGAAGTTATTAATTGGCGCAAAGAGATATTAAGAAATGTGGTTTTTGCAATTGGATTTTTTTTTAGGTTGTTGAAAATGTTTCCTAATAACTCTTTGGACGACAAAAAACAATCATTTGTCTGGACGAAATGACGCGAAGTTCGTTTTGTGAACGAAACGGCATTTTTAAGCACGACAGGGTTGTAATATTTTAGAGGAAAATGAAAGTAAACATTAATGATATTGTTACAATTTGTAGATTTCAAATGTTCCTGAAAAAATGAGAGGTCGTAAATTGAAGAATCCAAATCCTCAGGTTATTCGTTATTACATAAGACAACATTAATTTCATATGCTCATCTCTAACAACTCCTCCGACATTTTCCCATAGTTATAAATTGTTGATATAATTTTACATTATTGTCAGACTATTACAAAACTCATTTAGTTGGTTCTAATCAACACACAAACTTGTGATTCCTTGTTTTGCATAAAAATGTGATTCCGAAACTCAAGCAGGGAATCCGATGAAAGGTCAAAATCCACAAGTTATCCGCTGTTAAAAATATTTCTCCCATTTTGGTAATCCTGAAAAATGTAACTACGTGATATGTTCCAGTTTGAGGTGTTGACCTACAGAATCCAGCTTAATATTCACAGTCTACTATAAATAATTCCAATCCCTCGTGATACTCGTTTATAATGTTTTTATTTTTTATTTTTTTGGGGTGATTGCCATCTTCCAAAATGTTCAAATTCAAAAATATATAAACACTGTTGAAAGTTTCTTTGTCATATTTTCTGATTTTAATTTTATAAGCAATTCCTGAAAATCGATTATTATCGGTGTTTCTTGTTTTTTTTTTTGGGATCGCATTATCGGATTAGTTACAGAGAATCTTTCCATTCGGCTGGGACAGGTTTCTGTGCGTTCGATGGGATAGTGAAAATTATAGTATAATTTTCATTCTGTCTCCTTCGTGCCGCACCTCCAGCCGGATGAGCTCCCATTCATGACTCTGTTCAGTCGATGGGGGCCCACTGAGAGGTGGTCGTCGTCCCCCTAACTGGGGAGGGATCCCAATAAGAGGGAATTTCAAATATGCAAATTAAAGTCTCTGGATAAATTATCCATGAAATGTGATGGTTCCATGATCGTGAAAGTTGTTAGGAATAATGGTTGGGAGAGGTTCAAGTGTTGTGCCTGGGACTTATAGTAGGCCCGAACGAGTATCCTGGCACCAAGGATGGTTAATATCGGAACGGGTTCATTTTGTGTATTGAATCCACTGCAAAGGGGTACACTTGGAGTATACACCTTTCTTCATCCCCTCTAACCATCTACCCAAAGAGGTTGAGTAGGTACTGACGTATCGAGGCAAACGGAGAGATAAATTACGATCCCACATTGACAGAAACGTAGATGAATTGATAACACGAGTCTAATGTAATAAATTTGCGTTAATTGCAAACACATCAAATCAAGTGGAAGGGAATCGAGAAACGCCGCACCATAACTTAATTAGTGGGCAGAATTTATCATTGTTTGATGGCTGCGCAGAGATGCAGGCTGGCGTTAATCTGAAACTGGTGGTACTGTATAGCTTGGGAACGGTGGGATTTGGGATGGTGAGAGATGATGGTACCCAATGTTGGGATGCCGGAGCAAGTCGATCTGCCAGGCATCGCAAATTTAATGACATTCATACCTGCCTTGTCTGAGGTTTATTAGTTTGCAAGATGGGAAGCGATACGTGAAAATATAAGCACTATGGCGTGAGTTTTGTAATTGGATTCAAGGATTTATTTGGGTATGGTTCGATGGATGAGAATTGAGAGGAGGATCTCTCGTCTGGGAGCTATCAATCGAATTCGATCGGGGGGACCAGAGGCGGTGATGGTGGATGGCACTTTAGTCTTTAAAAATATATATATATTATATATATTATATATATTATATAATATATATATATTCTAAAATTATATTGCCGCCTGAAATCAGTGCCTCGCAATCACCCCATAAAACATCTCGCTCGACTAATTATGGAGAGTATAGAGCAGCATCTGTTTTCAGCAGTTTTTTGCTTAATTGCTCCAGAACAGCAGCCGGGTATCATCGCATGTCCCCGGATGATGATGCCTAGCGTCTCCCAACTGTTCGATTTTTGATTCTCTTATTTGTGTCGGGCTTTGAGCTCTATTTATGGAGAAAATTGAAGGCAGCATATTCATATACAAAAGAACTAACAACAACAAAAAACATATATAATAATGTCAGAAACAGGTCCAGGTAATGCGACAGGGAAGAAAAGAAGAAAATCCAGACGAGTTTCAGGGAAGACGATCACGACAACCGACGCACGTTCCAGTTCAGGTAAGAAAGGTTCTCTTTTATTCTTTCATCTTCCATTCTTTTCTTATTTTTTGTAAATTTAGTTCTTCATTGTTGTGAGATCTAACATCTCTTGAGTGGTTCTTCACCAAATTGGCAACCATATGTTGCGTTCGATTGTTAAGGGTCCTCATCTTGCCTTTTTGTTGCGTCTTGTTCTATAGACCTCGGAGTTTTTTTTTTCGTTTTCGGTACGTGTTCTCAGAATACCTTAATCGATGCAGAGAGATGATGACGGCAGCCATTGAGGAAGGACATACCGTGTCTCGTTCGAACTCCTTTTTAGGTTTTAAAAATTTTTTCTTATTTTAATAGCGGATTAAATTACCTTTTGAAGGATCCACTCTTTTCAAAGCTGATTCCTCAGAATCATTCATATAGAGATTAAAAATATATATACCTATGTATACATGAAATTTTTCCCTTTCGGGTCACGTATGACACCCTGTAAATACCATACTTTTAACGTAAAGCTCACAGGAGCAAAAGTCTTCTGCTTTGAGAAGGAGATCCATTTTTATGAAAAACGTTTGAAGGTGCAAGAAACGGAGATACTTGAAGACGAACTCATAAACCTTTAAAAGGATTATACAGTACAAAAGGACGCCCGTATGTGCCAAGTTAAACCTCGTTATCCAGTGTTTCATCATTGCATGCATCCCCGAACATTTTAGGGCCCCGAATTTTGATATCTTCTTGATATTGTAGTCACCACAAAAACTACATCCGTCTTGATACTCATCCACAAAATTGTGAATGTGGACATGAATGCCATCCCGTTTAACTGATAATATTTGCCAGAACATTAATCAAAGGGATGCAGGCAAATTTACGTTGCGCATATTCACACTACGATGAATTTATGAAAAGCGGATGAGGGCTGAATATGCCCTCATGATAGCGTATTCAGGCTTCAAGCGATTCGATTATTTCTGGTGCGACAGGATTGCCAAGGGGCTGGGCGCGAGTGTGCCTGAGCCAGGGTTGGATTCCTTGTTTGGTGTGGACATGATCTGGGGGACGGAAGGGAAAGAGATTTTCATCATAGGAAATCTTTTATTATTATATATATTTTTTTACTCCCTATGTACCGTATACACGTAACACGAATGTCAGCCCCGTTCTGGCTGTCTCGAACAGAGGCACCCTCGAATGTAATGCCTCCTGCCGAAAGGGTAAAAGATGGATCCCATAGCTTCGAGGAACATATAGCATTTTACGAGATTCAGCGTTCATGAATGCTTGACTGCTTGGCTTGATTTGCCTCATCTGGACTTTCCCTACCCTTGTAAGCGTCGTCTACGTTTTGCTATTTTACATTTTACTTTCACCTTTAAAACTGATTTCATAAATGTAATTTTATAAGAAGATTTTTTCAGTGTTTCACGCTTCAAAGAAATCTTAACGGAAATTTCTTCCTCAAAATCTAGTGAAGAGGAAATCCCACATTCGAAAAAGATATCGTTTCTCGTCATCATATTTTTCGAAGATTTAAATTTTTTTAAAAGATTTTATCAAGCGTAAGTAATGCTAAATTATAAGCAAATATTTTTCAAAGACAGATTGTTTCCAGTGGTGTGGAATGAAAAAGGGGGATGTATGAGGAGGGAAGAGTTGAGATGAAGGTCAGCTCACTGAATCCATCAATTTAGTTTATATGGTAAATTCAAGTTCGAGAATAATAATTTGGATATTTTGATTAACGAGATAAATGAAATTGTTTGTTAGATTTTTTCGAAGACTCCTCATCAACATATATAAAAGCCAAACCCCACTGACTGACTGACAAACCGACCACTGTTTCTCAGGAAACACTGAACCGATTTCGAGAAATTTTGCATACGTACTTTTACAACTTATCACATAGGTGCTCACTAAAAACCGGTTTTTTGAAATTCAATTTTTGAGGGGGAGAAAACTAAAAGGGGTGACAACTGTCATAACAGGTAGTGTAGTAAATTTATATGGTGTATGGTATCAAGTGAACGGTAATTAAAAGCTTATTGCATTTATGACGTTTTAAATATAATATCTACTACATTATAAAAAGTGAAAAGTGATCTTTTTTGTCCCTCAACAACAAACAACTATTAACCACTAACAAGTATAATGATGAGAAAATTTGGCAAAGAAACAACAAAAGTACTACCAACCTAAAAAACTTGATTTCACAATCGCCGCGAAGTTTAAATTAAAAAGTCACCTTATACTTTCTAGACATTAAAAGTATATATTATAATATAATATATATTATATAGTTATATATAATACTGACACTAGCAATAGCGAAGAATTTTCCGGGTCAGCTAGTTCATTTAGTATAGGGATGAAATAATTGATTTTATGAAAGTCTTTTCGTTTGCTGATTTAACCATTTCCAAAAAAAGAAGTTTCATATCATTTTAATCAACTGTAGAACCAATGAAAAAATAAAAACTTAAGACAAATATCCTTCTTACTTATATAAAAAATTTAATTCAACCGTAATTGTGGGATGTACATAAATATTTCTTAACAGATCTCAACAAATCCTGGTTTGGGAAAACAGTTTCCATCTCCTGACAAGGGCACTCATATTAAATCAGAAGACTAATTTGAATAGCACAGCGTCTGTCAAAAAACGGGAAAGAAAAGCGCAATAATAGCTTGATGTACAACAGACAAAATCCTTCCGGAGTTTAAATTAAAAATCCACGACTGAAACAATAAAGGATCGCATTAAGAGCTTTCTCTTATCCAACACCCCCCCCCCCCCCCCCCCCCCCCACCCCCACCCAACATCTCCCGAACATCAGCCGGTGTTCAAAGTACTTCTACCAATCAAAGGGAGATCCCTTCAGTTTTGCGGGGAATAAATAACAAAAGTCCCATTAATTACGGAAAGCAACCCTTTGCCAGTGTGTTCTCTATTAAGGTGCTTGCACCATTGCTATCCGCATTTGCAGGGCTTCAAGCATCCTTCCAAGCCAACCTGGAAAAGATCCGTAATCTATTCCTTTTTCTGACATCAGTATAGTGCATTGCTCATTCAATTTGCCTCATTTTCATCATTTCTTTTTCACAGATTTTTTTTCTTTTAATAATAACTCTTAGCGCAGTTTTGCATTTGTGGTATACACTCACACACACCCACACACCTTTCGCTCCTTCGGGTGTTTGCCTGATTCCTTTGAATCTTGTCCACTTATTAGAAGCTACAGAGTGTTGTTTTTTTCTTTTTTTGTTTCATTGCTTTCAGTTTCTGTAAACAAACACTAAACAGTCCTGACAGAATTGAAGGAAGAATCAAAGGTGTTTTTCGGTACTTCCTTGCCAGCATCCTCTACCTGTGGTCAGTGATGGGTTTCCTTTGGTTTTCAGTGGTTTCTTTTGTGTAGCATCCGCAAATCAAAGAGATATACCCTCAGGAATGGGGAAAGTTCGGACTAGTCTGGCGGGCGTGGCGCGGTGGTATGGCTTCCTAAGGATTGCATGACGAATGGTGGCAGATTGCAGTGCACTGAGGGGCGAAATTCTTTTAAATCACCTCCAGATGGTTTGTTTTGGTGTCATTCACTTTATGACTGGAAAGATTTACATTGACTTTATGAACTTTTATTATGGTTTACCGGATCTCGATTGAGAGATTTAAGCATGAAATGTAATCAAATTGGACACATTCGATTTGTTCTATGTGAAAAAAAAATGCATGTGATCCATTTTGCAAAATGATTGTGCAATTTAATGGGAATTTTTAATTGCATTTTGCAATAATTAAAAATCTTTTATGTTAACGTATAAATTATCGGTGACCGGCCATTTGGAATGTTAAATGAATATCTGAAGAACTGTTGAATTTTCCAAACTTGCATCGCCATTCACACAGACAAATGTAATTTCCTTAGGTCACCTGGAAGAGAATTCCAGTAAGATACTGTTTAAGCAAAAAAAAAATCACAAGAAGAAAATGAAAAGGGGGGGTAAATCGTGATGTTTTAAGAATGCTCCATGAAAAGTTTCTGTCGCTTCTTGAAACTTTGTAATCGCAGCCAACAAGGAGCACTCGACCAAGGAGTTAATTTCATTTCGAAAATCCTCTTAGGTATACCTGACCGCCCCAAATTCATAAGAAGATTCCCAAAATCGTCCGCCAACTGTCCTGAATTTCGATATCCGGGAGGCCCATTCAATTTTCACCGCAAGATCCTCCTGAAATGTTACAAAATTAGATCTGTCGCTTCGCACTGTCACCCTCAAAAGTGTTATTTGCTGATTCAATTATATAATTTTCCCTTATTGCATTTACGTTCAGTTTTTTTTTTCATTTTGTTGTTATATATTTTTAGTACAGTTGTCTTAAACGAGAATTCCCTAGTTACCTAGTTGGGTTATTTTTCCGCCCTAACTCTTCCGCTTGGATAAATTATCACTCTACAACAGTTCTAAGTCGGGGGCTGTAAAAAAAGCATAAAATGTTGCAAAATACAGGCCCCTTGTGAGCTTTATTTAAGCTTCCTGGAATCGACTCTGGTTACATGAGCAACCTCCATTTCGTGCTCCCAATCTTCCCCGTTGCCAACATCAATTCCAATTCAGTGACGCAAGAGGGGAGGATTTGGGGTAGAAAGCAAGAAAGTTCACATCGCATTATCCCGTCTCTAGAAATTATTTCGCGAATAAATTGGAAATTTATGATCACCCGAGATTTCATTTTCTCCGCATTTACCGTCCTTGGGGTGGAAAGGCAACGGTTGTTATGGAAAGAAAAGGGAGGAGGGGAGCTGGACGACTCGAAGGTGGCAGGTAAATAACTGGGCCTGACCGTTCCTATTTCTTCCGGACTACGCTCTGATTTGCTTCCACAAAGACGCATCTAGTCAAATTACAGGAAGCCAGGGATCTCCTTAGACAACCGTTTCTCTTGTATATATATATTTTTTTTATTTTCAAACTAACCTTCGTACACCCAAATAACGTAGGAGGATGGCACGCAACAGTGCTACAATTTTCCCCCGGTACCATTTGCACCCCATCCCCGTTGCTACGCACATCAGAGGACGCGCACTCTACCGTGGCTCCCTTTTAAAGCGTTTTCCATGAGAAAAGGCAACAACAACAAAAACGAGAACCCCACCCAATAACAACTACAACAACGAACTGTTGGGGACTTCAAAAGGAAGATTTGTGTGGGGGGAAGGGAACGAAGCCTTTTGGCAAGTCAGGGGTAGCTGACGGGGTGGCTTATCGTCATCACTCCCTAATTTATAATTCATCTGGGTATTTCATTAGGTTTAATTTGAAACACTTTCGTATTTTATGGCGGGATTTACTTTGCTGTCTCGCACAGCGCGTGTGAAGTTGGTCGCGAGTTGATCCTGGCGGAAGCTAGATTTCAATGTAATTGCACATTTGCCCCCCTTGGCCCTAGCGTATTATTTTACCCAACAAATCTCTGTGGTCCTGTAGTAAAGTTGTTTTTGTTGTTTACAACTTAATACTTCTTATTCTTGCATCCCGTCGAAAAAATAACATGCAGCATCCTTCATTTTTCGTACACTGCAGGACTTGCTTTACAAAAGCCGCGAATTTTATTTGAGATAATTTTTTTTATTGTATCTCAAAATTTCTGTACTCTCCCGTTCCGGGAAATTTCGATGTCGGTTCACTCCTCCGTGTTTCTTTTTTTCTTCTTCAATTTTTTATTTAATTTTTTTATCCTAATGAGTCCAACCAACGATGCCGGGAGTGCGGCCACGTGATGTGTTTTATTGCTGTAATGGAAAGTCGTTATGAACATTTTTCCATTAGATTGGCGCGGAGCGTTTTTTAAGAAGTTTTTGACCCAATTCTAGGGTTTTTGTGCCACGATGAAAAGTTTTTTGAGTTTTTCTTACGGTTTTTTTTTTTTTACAAGACAAGTCCTACGGATGCCACAGGATGAAGAGAATACCGTGAAACATTTTAAGTTGCTGTGGAGCCACAGAGAGTTGAAGTTGTAAGCTAATAAGGCGGGGATAATGACTTCTTAAGGCTAAAAAGTTATTCCGTTTCTTAGGAGTACAAGAAAAGTAGTTTACAAATGAGGCTGAACGTGTATAATAGACCAGCTCTGAGACCACAATGGGATTGGCCTACTTGACGGGCTGCCTCGGAATATAGGATTTGAATAGATACCATATAGAAATGTGTATATAATTCAGTTGCAGAAATAGAAATTGCTTCAAATGTAGGACAGGAAACTGACAGAAGGATATTTTTAAAGGCAGATAGTTCGGATAGACTGTCGCCTTTATATTGAATCCAGTACGAATCACATCCGCTGACGTATCAGTGAACTTTTGTTGGTTAAAAAGTTTTTCGAATGACGGCATGTGGTATTTGTATGGAACTCATTAAACCACTTTGCCTACTATACTTAAATGGATAATGTTGCTTGTTGAGTAAAGTTTCCAAAATTTATTGGTAAACACATTTCCGGATAGGAGAATGTTGAAAGAAACGAAAAAAAAATAGATTTTTTTACGTATTTTTATATCAAGGATAATAAACACAACGGACTAAAAGTATATATTTCCAGATAAATAAATCAGTGTTTTCAGATGGAAATAATTGTAAGAGAAATTCATAAGCACCATTCTGTTGAATTATTCATTGTCGAAATTTCGACTTTTTTTCAATTCGAAAGTGCTTTTAGGGAAAGCATCGATCACCACTTTTTAAATATAATATAAACAGAATTGCCTTTATTATTGCTTTATTTGGGGATTTTTTAGAAAATCACTAATACCCATAGCATTAAGTCGAGTTAATGACATCAAAATGACGTTGTCCATGTAAATTTCCTATACCGAGCTCAACTTACAAACCTACCAACTACAACTGGATTAGACTCGATATACTGCTGTCAGCGCCCTAGTGAAGAGTTATACTAACATGTAATCAGCTGTGAGATGTCATTTTGTTGTTTTTCGTGATTTTGGACGAAATACTTCTTTACATCAGATTTAATCTACCTAATTTAATTTACCTAAGTACAAACACACTTCCTTTGTTTTACTTGCTTATAAGAAAATAAACTAACCATTGTCGCGAATCCATTTTATGTTTACTTTACGCTAAATGTCAATAGATGTATGTCAACAACTAATTCAGTTCGGTGGTAAACGACAAGGCCGACATCATTAATTCCATTAAGTGCTACCATCTGTCCAGGGTATAAAGTGGTATTATTCCTAGGTCTACTTCAAAGGGTTGTTGTGTGGATACACTCGAGTGAACAACGGTTTTTGAAATTATCAAAATTATGGACATTTGTCATAAAACTCATTACTTTTTATAGGATCAACGTAATTGCAACCTTTAGGCAAATTACACTGTTTAAAGACGAATATGTTTACTTAACCCAAAATGAACGGTCATAAACAAAAAATTTGACAATTGCGTAAGAAAGTCGGTAATTATCAAATCGTCTCGCACTGTAATCACCGTTAATGTGATAAGTTGAGTTTCTTTTGTCCCCTATTTAATGCCATTTTATCGTGAGAAGTTTTTAAGTGGAAAGCGAACAAATTATATCTGCCAGAGTTCATCTGCCTGTTTAACTGAGCACTGTAATTTCACCTATTACATAGGTTAAACAAAAAATAAAAAAAAAAACATTCCATTTTTGTGACATTCTGAATTATATTGCGCTGACCGGAAGTGGAAACATGGCATCCTGCATTGTCTGACGTCTCCACAGTTCTTAATTGAAATCATCAAGGAGGTTTCCAGAAGGGTCATCTCCTGTCCGCCGCTCCTGACTTTTCGACTGAGGACACAAGTTATAATTGTGCTGGAAGAAGAATGTATTTGTTTGTTTTTTTCCTGATTTATGCCCGCCATGTGTGACGCCAATAATTTGTAGTACTGAGTGTGGATTTTTTGTTCTCTCTTATTCCCATTTTTTTTAGAGTAGGTCAAGTGTCGAGGCCCAGTAGCTGAATGTTCACGCACTCGTTCCGGCGAAACGGGGTTCGGACACAGAAGCCGTGGATTGTTTGCA
Organism: Leptogaster cylindrica; assembly: GCA_963082835.1. Classification (NCBI taxonomy): domain Eukaryota; kingdom Metazoa; phylum Arthropoda; class Insecta; order Diptera; family Asilidae; genus Leptogaster; species Leptogaster cylindrica. Next base: position 3,069,057 of record OY720108.1, on the reverse strand, counting down.
ATGGAATATAAGTTGCGCATATAACTGCATTCCTTTCTCAAAATTCGATGGTACTCCGGAGAGGCTTCGTTCTGTCCTCAAAACGTTGAGGAGTCACTGGAGATGTTGCATGGTCACCGACAAAGACGAGCCACACCTCAAGATGCCGCAGATAAAGGTATATATCAAGTTCGGGTCACGAACTTGAAGAAGGTAAACGAATTTTGCGGTAGTTAGCAATCCTCTGGGAAATTATTTCGTTGTTTTTGTGATCCTTCTGTCCTCTATCCGACGTCTACTTGCCTCCCATATCCCCCGAGTGATCTCATTTTGGGCCTTTGTTTCTGTTTTTGGCGCCTCAACATCAGCAGGAACCATCCCTGGATCCTCTGCCAGCCAGTCGCGAGACATCCTCAATGTGAATTTTGCTTCAGTTGTGTGTTTTTTTCATATTTTTTTTTATTCCACTTCTTGTTGCTGTTTTGCTGTTGGCGTTGTATTGTGGAAAGTTGGGTAATAAATTTAATATTTAGGAATTGCATAAATACGGCAAAAAAGTTTTTTCGCCGCTTTGAAAGAGGACTTTAAATTCGAAGGGGAGAAAAGTATAACTGGGAAAAGGTGAAACATGCCCCGAGCACTGAAGGCATTGTGCAACCCAGAAGCACTCAGTCCGCTCATAGTCGTCTACCATGCGCCCTTTCGTCGAAGATAGCATAAGGACCAAAAGGATCTAACCGCCACACATTGGGCCGGGGGTAGAAAGTAGCAACGACAACAGGGAATGGGCGAATTTTTATTAAACGGCTCGAAGCCAGAAGGCAATTTTTACCCCTCTGCAAAATAAAGAAAACTTTTTGACTGGAATATTTTTTCGCATTCCTCGTTGTATTCTACATCTATATATTATAGATATACATACGTATATATTTCTTCTCTTTCTTTTAACATATTTTCGTTGTTTCAATGTTTTTTTTTTGTCAGGTTTTGGCTCAACATTCAATATCAGGGTTGCCAACATGAAGAGGAATCGCAATTCCTTGTGGAAATTTCGCACCTGGCCTCACTGCATAAAATTGTTTTGAGTGACTCGGAGGGGTGGCCGCAGTTCAGTGTATTTATTACAAAATTGTCTCAAGCAGTTTTATTGTCAATAAAGGGCTCAGGGGTTGTTAATTGTACCTTCCGCAGGCAGCAGGACAATTACGGTGGACTGATGATAGTACCCCAAACGCAAGTTGGCTGCAGTACCTACTTCATCAATTGCTCAACACTCCACAAGTTAAATGAACATCTGTCTGGGGTCTCATTATTTTCAGTTTTTTGTTCAAATGCATTTTATTTTATGTGCATTCAATTCAACAAAACATTTAGGGATCAATTTTGTATAGAAAATTTGATTGACAAAGTTTGTGGGTAGAATTGCAGATAATTCTATGATAATAAAACAAAATCTGGAATAACTTTCTGAAATTACAATTGAATCACATTATATAGATAGCATCAAAATTACTACAAGTTATTACTTCTATATTTCAGCAAAAGTTTATCAAATGCGACAGAATTTAATTGATGTTCAAATGTATGTCAAGGCTCAAGTAAACTAGTGAAAATTATTTCCCAATGGTGAACTCAATTCTGTCACTCAAGTCGAACCGAAAGTTGTAAACTCATCCAAAATGGCTTCTCCCTCAAAATGAGGTTCAGTAGTTGGTAAAGTAACAGTTGAACACATTATCATCCTCGGTTACCCCAATCCTTTGGAGATTGCATTGTCATGAGCACAAAGATATTTGGCATCAATGGATAACAAAATTTAGTCATAAATGGTTTTCATCTCAAGTCTCAACATTTCAGGAACCTTAGACGATTTCGAGAAGGATAACTTTCGTGCTCTGTCATCTTTTATTTAAATGAAAGTGTTCCAATGGAAAGTTAGATTTTCAAAAAAAAAAAAAAAAAAAAAAAAAAAAAAAAAAAAAAAAAAAAATACTGAAAAAATTCAAAAAGAATATGAGGAAAAATATAATACATTTTCGTGAACCTCTAATGATTGTCAGTTCATCCAATGAGAGTTGCATTCAAATTGAGAAAATATTTGTTTTCTTCGTTGGTTCGAGCCACACAAGCCATTTAATCATTTTGGAGAGATTTTCAGAGTTTGGAAGTATCCTTGGATTTCCTTCGCATTTCAACTACGAATTATTTTATGGAAAACAACTTTCCACTGTGTTAGCATTTCCCGCACGGCATAAATAATCGTGATCCGAGCACTTTGTCCAAGTGTAAACATACCTAGCACGAAGGTGACCTCTTAACCCAAGAAACTTCGCCTTTGGCAGGTTCGCCCATGGGAACGGCTAGTAAATTGCCAGAAATTATTTTCACATCCAGAAACTCTGGGCCGTCCAGAAATTGCGAAACTTTTGCATATATCCATGAGGAAAAGGATCTAGGATCCAAGCGCCATAAGCCATAGCTCATGCATAGATGGATACAGTACAAATTACCTAGGGAGTTGTCGGACGGGCAAAGGGGTAAGTGCCTGAGTACCGGGGCAATTGCTATTCATAAATTCAATAAATTTCTCCTCATTGTTCTTCCTCCAGATGCTGGAGATGTCTACGGAGCACCAGAAAGACGGGAGCACGGGGAAAAGCAGCACCAGCAGGAGCATCCAGAAGCAGTATCCATCTGACAGGAACGACGATGGAGGAGACTAGAAAGCCAGCACGAATGTTGGAGACAAATTGTGGGTATTGGGGAAGTTGGATCCCCGACACTAGCCCACCAAGATTTGGACATGTCCCTACTTTGATTTTCAACTAAGGTCCTGGACGATGCCGAATTGTTCTCGGATGTATTAAATGCAAATTTTGGATCTGTGCCTTGTCGACGTTTGTCAAGGCTCGCATGCATTCGATGGCCGAGTGTTGGTTGTTATCTCACCAGACGCTCGTAAATATGGCCATAAGAAAATGAACTGGAGGAGCATTAGTGCTCTTGCTCCTGACTGTGGACAACCAATAGCGGAGGAATGGTCAAAAAGAATGGAGACTGGGGAGGCAAAACCGCGCCCAATAAATATCTAGATTGTCTCAACATTTGTTTTCATTTGCAAGACACCGGACGTAAAATTGTCCTTTGCCCCGAGAATCCTTTGAATAACATCAGGATTGAAACGGGTCCAGCCGGGATGCTGAAGGAAAATGTGAAAAAATGTACAACGTGACTAACCGTATATAAAACATTTTTTCGGCACGTTTTAAAGTCTGGCTTAAACTATGTCAACTCACCACCGTTATTCGTGTGAAGAATTCTCTCCTTTTAGAACAGTCAGGATTCTTTGTTGAAGGCTAAAGTTAACTGGATAAATGCTCATCTCTCACGTAGATTTACCATTCACTTTGTGTCACTTGTTTTCGCCTATTTCCAACCCCCAAATTCCCTCTCCAAAATCTCACCCTTCAACACTCCACTCAGTTCGATGCATACAAAATGTTTGTAAATTTTCATTTCACTCAAGATGTTACTAAAGACAAGAAATAAAACAATAATACAATAAAAAAGAGCAATGATGAAAATTCATCGTGTTCTTGTTTTGTGTTTTCTTCCCTTACTATTGAGACATGGTGACTATTGGTTACCTTCTGAAAATTCTTCACCGATTTTTCACAAGTGGTGCCAAAATCAACGACTGTGGCCGCCATGTCGATGGTAGAATTGCCGACGGCATCGGTTGACGATGGTGACGCCGCTTGGTCATTAATCATTTCTCCAAGTGCCGAAATGCCACTGAGCTAATCCATCACTGGCAATTCATCATCCCGTGGTAGAAAGTTTAATCAGATGCTGGAAGGGGAGGGAATTCACTCATACTGCCTACCACCGATACATGCTCCGTTTAAGCTTAAAAGTGTCGGGCGGTTTTTTTTCGATTTTCATTTTTGAACCATTTGATATATTGCGGTGTTCAGGTGATTCTGTGTGTAGGGACTGGAAGGGGGATGGCGAATCACTTATGCGTCACATCTTTCGAAATTTTTGACATTTCGTCAAAACAAAAAATAAGCTTGACAAAATTTCACCAAAAGAGACCGAAACTGTTTTTTTTTTCATTTCGGTACCAAAATGTGATTTTTATGTAAGAATATCGATTTTAGTTGCTATATAGTTACAACATATTTTATAATCCACAGATTTTACTATACAAATGATGATCTGAAAATTTACATTAAATACCAAAAGAATTCTTTCAATTAAAGTAATTAAAAATATTGCGAAATATTGCTAATTAAAAACGGTATTTCTAGATTTCTTGATGTTGTACGACATCAAAGAATATGAATTACCCTAAAATGTGACAGAAACAAACTTCCCCATCGGATAAACAAGAAATTAACTACATTCTGTAAATAACAACAAATTGAAATATTTTCAAAGAAGCAATTCAATTTCCGCAAAAATCACAGAACACAATTTCAATAGATGAAGTCTACATAAATATTGCAATTTCTTCATCTCAACTGTTGTAAGTGCTTAAGAACTAAAAATTTTATTCATTGTTGCAGTACAAATTAATGTTTATAAATAACCCAACAATACATTCAGCTGCATTAAATGAATTCATCTCAAGCGATTATGAACAACGTTTTCAAAATTGATGCTATGAAAACTCCTTCATCTGAGTTGTGCCTTGTGCTGTCTATCTTAAAATTAATCCTTCAAAACTGCATGCTGTGTTATGCGAGTTTAATAGCAACAATGTGTTCAAAGTGTGTTTACACATTTTGTGCCATAACACTTCACATTCAATAAACATGGCCACTTTAAATACCGGGAATTTCTTGGGGTAAAGTGGATTTGACTGGATGTTGTTGACGCCCTGCATTGAGGCGACGACGACCGGCAAAGAGCCATTGGAAATAATTCTGTTAGCGGAAAATTTTATTAGATGCGATTATAGATTTGTTCCCAGAATGGAAATGTAATCATATGCTCCATTTATCGAGGCGATAAAATTGCCCGCATAAATTTAACCCGTACGGAGCAAATGGACTGTCGATCTCGATGGTCAATTGATCTTCGGGTGACTGTCATTGTCTGGAGGAATAATGCATATGAACACGAAATTTCTTCTCTGTCTTGATTGTTTGATTATCTGCATATCAGATCCATAAAAAAAATTGTTAAATCAATTTAAATGTAATATCTTCCCCACATCGCCTTTGTGGAGCACTCCCCTTCTCACTGCTGGTACTAGACCAATCTTGATTGAGATGTGATCGACAGTTTATGTTCATGGGTTGTTCCCACACGGATCCCGAATAAACATGGCCCGGAAAAAATAGAAATTTATATGTTATCGCTGGGTTTTATGTGTATTTTTTATGAGAAATGTCTTTAATGATCACCAGACTCGGCGATGATGGAGCTGCAATCGCGGCGACCAGCATACGAAAAAAGATCTTCATATAAGATCGCCATGCAAGGCCATCATCGAAAATGCGTGGGCAGTAAATCGGTTCTTGTCTGGGGTTCGGGAAGTGCGAGGAGCATGCGCAGTTGATCCAGCATTGATGATGAACGCTTTCCTCGAGATGTTGTTAACATGATATTGCCATATGGTTCGCCTTCGAAATTTTTAATTAGTGAGATATATGAATCGGCAATCAAAAGGCTACATACGATCGATACCCGAATTCACCTACAAGTCCCCTCCCCCCTCCCGTTTATTCCTACAACATAACCGTGGAATACCGGAGTGTCACGTTAGCGCTGTTATTTAACTTGTTCTCGACAAGACGCTGATTGCTGGGCGGTGATTTATTTTCCCACGATGAGTTGCATGGAAGCCGACCGACCATCGACCGATCGTGCGTGTCCAAGACTGGACGGCAAAAATAAACAGTGAGACTTGTCGACGAGATCTCTACTGTACAGGATCATGGTCCAGTAGGGCAATTGAGAAAATTAGGACATTTACAACACTAGATGTAATCGTTGAACAAATTTGATTTTGGAATTTAAAAAATATGTTTTCATAGTTAAAAATAGCAATAAATATTTATGAGATGAATATCATAAAAAAATGTTGTTCTACATTGACGGACAATTTTTTCTGATCTATTTTTACTGCAGGTATTTCACACATCACTGCACAACGCGCAGAGCCGGATAAATATTTTGAAATTTAATTAGATTAGAAATAGTTCACAAGTTTTAAAAAATGAATCGACTGGAAGAAGTTTTTTTTAGAATTTTTCTTTTTTGCTATATTTTGATGGTCAGTTTTGAGGGATACTAATCAATGTTTTGAAAAAGAAATTTCAGTAAAGTTTTTGTTTGATGAAAATTTCTTTTTATTTGTTAATTCTAAATATACATGAAAGATAGAGATAAATAAAAAAGTAGGTATAAAAGTATTTGAAAATTTTAGAGTGGTTTTCAACCTGGCAGTGAATTTTTAAATTTGGTAAATAATAAATCACCAAAACCGTTTTTGAATTGGTGCTGAAATTTATGTTGATTAAACGTTTGTTATGTTCTTTTTCACATCATTCGCTGTTTGTAATTAATAAAAGAAGTTTTCGGATTCTTGAAAGAGTCACGCCCTGATGTTGAATAATCGTGAATTTGAGTGACAAATTTCTTAAACGTTTAGTGTCAGTTTTTTCTTCAGTGCTTTCCAGAATAATGGAAAACGAGAGAAGAAAAGAAATTTTTTTTTTATGGATGCATTAATTTGCTATGCATGTGTGTCTGGGAAAAAAGTATGATTTTCATTTTTCAAGCTGATCAAAATATTTTGCATAACACAAACCGAAACATGGACAAAAGTTCTCTGGTATACATTGAAAAAAAAAGCACACAGGAGATGTGAGCCTTGATGGGGAGGACATTTTGAGTCATTTGATTGATTAAAAACATCAGAGGCCGAAGGCAAGGTTGTGTACATCATTCAAAGATTGAAAGGATATGCAAGGCTGTCTAAATCTCAAGAATATTCATATTTTATAGATATAAATAAAATGAAAGTAAGAAATTTTTCTCTTAAATTTTTTTTAGATTTTTGGAAATTTTTTCAAACGATTTGAATTTTTTATTGCTATAAATAGTAACATGATTTATGTGGTTTTTGACACGCTGATAATTCCATTTAATCTGATGCTTCATTATTGCCTAGAATAAATTAATTAAAATTTTTACAGCATGATAATTCCACATAATCTTCCACTTGAAGTCCTGCAACGAAGTCACAAATCATAGAATCCAAGACTTGCATTTAATACTGCCACTTCAAAAAACATTAATTCACGAAAGCTCAGGAGTAGGGTATGCAATGAAAACTAGTAATGGAAAATTTATATACATGTATAGGGTAGGTACATACAATTTATGTATATGTATATGTATAACGAAAATTTAAAACAAGAATAAAAATTGTGCCCTTCCGTCTGCAGCCGTTTCAAGTGAAAACTTCTGCTTCCTGTGGCACGCAGCGCACTGGCAGCGATGTGGAAATATCGCCAAACTCTTGCTTTCTGTGCATTTTTTCCAGGAATTTTAACTAATAAACTGTTAATTAGCACTGCGATTCTCCACACTTTCCCCAATCCGTTATAGTTATTTAAACCCTTTAGCCACGCGAATTCTTATCCATCAATTTCTGTTTATTTTACGAAAATTATTTAGCGAAAAATAAAAAATAAAATAAGCAAATTGAATGAATTACCTGCTCTGATGATTTGGCTCGTGTGCGAATGGTTCTGCGTAGATATTTCGCACGGGTGGCACCCTCCGTGGAAGGGGTGGAGGTACTGGATTGTAGCTATCCATAATTTCACAATCCGAATATTTCATTGATTTCATGGTCATAACTCTGGTTCGTTACTTGAAAATAATTTGTGCGCGAAAGTTAAATTTTTTTGAATGAATACTGGATGTATTTTGTTTTCTGCGATATTATTATTCTCTTGTTGTATGATTATTATTATTAATATTTTATTTAATATATCTTTTCTTTTTTGCTGTTGTTCCGTAACGGAATTATACGCTTAATATTTCACGGTGATTATCATTTTGTTCATTGTTTGCCACATTGGTTCATGCAATTTATAATAATCGTTGGCAATTAGGATATTTGTTAATTATTTCAATTATCCGTGATTGATTGCACACTGCTGGGCTTGTTGAAAATCATTTTTGTTACTAAATAGAGGTTAATTAATTATTTCAACTATTTGGAGGGCAAGTTTTAAAAGTGACAACAATTGCCATTATTATTTTTACCAGATCAATCAAAATTCACCGCAATAGAATCAATTAAATGTTAATTAATAAATTAATTATTATATCACGAAAAATTGTTCAATTTTAAGGACTTTTAAAACAAAACAATAAACATTTATCCACACGTGATATAATCACTTGTTTTTTTTTTATGGATGCAAACGTTCAACCAGGATTCAGGTCCGGCTAAAAAAGATAGAAAAATACACAAAAATGAATACATTTTATTTGTTTATTTATTGTTTTCTACCAAATTCCTATCAATTAGATATCGTCGAGTGCCTGCTGTTTCCATTGATGTTCAGATTTATCGTGTTCATTTGTAATTTTAAAACGTTTTCTTCTGTCGTTTCCAGTTGTTCTTCTTTTTGTCTTTTTATAGATTCAAAAGAAAGTGGTAAAGCACTCATTTATGTTTACATTTTTATTTAAATTAATTTTTGACGTATTGCTTGAATACTAATAAGATATTTTTCATTATTATCATTTTTCAATCTGTTTGAACATTTCAATGAGTTTGAAAATTTATAGAATGTTGAGATAAAATTTGATATGATCACATTTGAAAGGATCTTTCATTATATTGTGTTATTCTTGTGATCAACATAATCTGCTTGGAACTCAACCAAAGACACCTACGATGGGGAAACATTTTTTGGGGATGTCCAAAATGGAGATAAGAATGAGAAGATACAAATCATCTGAGCGACACACAACGACCGATCGTAAAACATCATGAATAATCAACCATGAAAATGTTACGAGCAACTTTTAAATATATTTTCGTGATTTTGCATTTCAAATGTTTAAATGTTTTTTTTACATAAATAATTTTTAATGAATTGAAGCGTGTAAAGATGACTTTAAAAATCGTTTAGTAGATGAAAGGAATTTTCAGAAGATTTAGGACAACTTTTATAGTGATCTGAAATAAATATTTCAAAGAAACATTTTGTGGGGGAAATTGTTTAAATTTTGTTTGTTTGTGGATTAGAAATTGTTAGGAATATTGCTTATTGTTGTTATACATTTTCGGGAAAAATTAATGCATCACACAAATTTCCATAGGACAACATTTTCAACTCTACAAAAATGGACATGATTTTGAATTGGAGTTTTAAGTATATCCTTGACAATATGAGGTCGGCCATTATTCTGTAATAGATGAAAATTGTCACCATTAAATGGTGCGAAAGAGATGACAAATTTTTATAAAATGCATTCAGCTCATTTGCCCGGAGAGGACCCGAGTGAGAACGAACGGCTGAACGATCGACGGATCCATCAGCTTTGGGTTGGATTTTCGTAATCTTTTCCCCTCCTTTAGTGCCGCCAATCGAACAAATTGTGTGCTTAAAATTAGACACACATACAAAAACGTCGGGCGGTTTTGTTCAGATCCTCATAAGTAATATCCACTCTCCTTAAATCGTTGTAGTATTCCACTTATAAAGGAATGCTAAACACCAAATATCCTGGCAACAAATCGCTAGCAACAATCGTTTAGATTTAATTTAAAAAAAAACTAGTAAGGAAGCAATTGGTCACACCAATTACGTGATACCCTAGATGTAGAAAAATATACTCATTCTTATATCAACATTATTTGTATAAAAACGACTCATGCTTATATGGCAACACTAAGAAGGAGTTGCCCGATTTTGCTCATCTTCGAACTTGACCTTGCAATTTTAATCAAATATTATTGTACCAAATTACAAGTCTCTAGCTATAAGCGTTCTCGAGTTATCTTCTGGACATACAGACAGACAGACAGCCAGACGGACATACATAAAACAGTTTCTTTTCACTTCCCAATCATGAATATATAGTACTTTCTTTTCTGTGACGATTATTTCTTGGCGTTGCAAACGTTCGCTCAAAACTAATATACCCTACATCTAGGGTATAACAATTAAGAAACGTTCAGAAAATACTGAAAAAATGTCAAATGTCTAAAAACCGAATCCAACAATACAATTACTAAATTGAGAAGATATTAACAAAACGCAACAATAAATTGAAATGGATTGTAATCACTTAACTAAATCACAGCTGATTAGTGTTGCCAGAGATAAAATTAGTAGAAAAATAATAATTGTATTTGTAATCAATCGAAACCGAAAAAAAAACCAGTTTTGTATGAAAATAATTTCAGAAGTTTAATTTCCAAAAAGCTATAAGAATGTAACTAATTTTCGAAGTATAACATCCTGGAGTTTAGGAATTAACTTGCTTTGAATGGAGAAGACCAACTTCAAAATATGCCAAAGAATTCAAGTATTTAAGTAAACCAGCGATAAATTGATCGATTTAAGATGAACATTCGAAACTATCAATTTATTGTTGTGTGCGACATAAAAATATTTAGATCAGCATTTCATAAATAACGGCGACCATCTTAAAAAAATCTTAAAACCACAAAAAAAAAAGGTTCATCATTATTCCAGTTGAAGTTGATGCGTCCATTCCATTTACTTAATTACACTATTTCTTATGCAAATGACCCAACAAAAGTAACCCTCACAGTTCATTTCCCTTAGAAAAATTGTTACCGAACGATAGTTCAATTGGGCTCAATTGGTGAGTTAACCCAATAAAACGCAATTCCGTCTTTACGACATCCCAACTATAGGCTTTGTAAAACAGGACGAGAGTGTAGCTATCGTAAAAACTATGCCACAGCACAATGGGGCGACAAATAAACGCGGTCACAACTTTTATAAATTCATTATCATCCACATCTTGGTCCTATTGTCGGCCCAATGCCAGACCATGGCCGTTAATAAAGAGAGTTTATGACTGGAAATTACTGGAATGATAGGAGAGATAAGCTGTCGGTCCATTCTTGTCGGGGTGGGCTTTGTTATCTCGCTGAATTTTAAATTGTCCGCGCGATTTGGGGGTACTTCGAAGGCTCGAAAATATCATGAGATTAACGTTGTCAACTGCGATGGACCCTCACCAATCAGAAGCACTACCTCAAAATAGAGAGGTTTTTTAATTAAATTGGCAAATTGAATGAAATGTTGAGTTTGATTGGACCCCATTATCTATGTCCTCTGAATGTCCTTAAACGGCAAAAATTACTTTCCATACACGTTACCAAATGTTTTTGTGTATTGATGATAGAAGATGAGGAGGTAGGAAACCGAAATACGTAATTGCAAAATACAGATTCGAGAAGTTGTGTTCTTTCAAAATTATATTTATTACAATTTTAAAATATTTCCAGCAAACAGGAATTATTGAATGCGAACTGATATTTGTCTCATTCAGCACAATTATTCTGAATAATTGCCAGAAGTACGAAACGAAATCATTCCACTTGGGATGAAAAGTTTTCACCCTCACATCTGCGATTCATGACATTTCCGTGAACAACTCGAGTTGATTGCTGCACTCCTTCCACGATCGATAAACGACAAAAAACCCCCCCGATTGGATCACCTAAAAATAATCACGACAATTTTCCATCACGCCAGGCTCATTTTGCCGCAATGATGATATTATTCCGAAGTCAAGGCAGATAACGAGCAAGTCTCACGGTGGCGGAGCGGAGCACCTTTACGTATTCGCGTTCGCGCCCCAATCCCAGGAATCATTGTATCTATTAAAAAGAAAAACAAAACAAAATAAATAGGGAAAATAAAACAGGTAAATGCAACGTGTCCCCACATTTGGGCTAACACCTCTCATTTCCACAGGCGTCACGTCCGTTTCGACTGTTCAGTTTGTTCACAGAACATTCATGCCAGACTGCAATTTATCAAAATAAGAGGAATAATAATAAAAAAGAGAATAAAAGTAAAATATAAAAAAAGAAGGAAAACAACAAACGGGAAAATCCTAAATCGCTGCACTAAACGTAGCTGGCATAATTTCCGTCGTGGAAGGAGCTCAATAAAATGTTCCTGCTCATTAGTGGGAGAGTGCGGTTGCGTGTTCTATCAATTCCCATTTATTCGAAAACAACTTTCTGATTATGAGGGTGCTTTGATTGTTCCGCAGTATTCGGTGTGTATCCAGTCGGTATCCATAGGAATATCTCCAATACCCGTGTTATCAATTTTATGTTGCTTTGAAGCTCCTTTCATGCTCCGTGCGGGGTCTTAGACTCTTAGGTAGGACGGTGGGGGGACTCCAGAAGGTCGTCTTCATCATCATCAACGTTGTCGTTGTCGTCGTAATCAATGGGTCATAGAAGATGTTCTCTGCCAAGAGTTCGCCCAGTGTTCCATAATTGCCATTCGTAAGAACTCCACGGCTGTCTGTGTCCCTCCCCGGCTGTTTGTCAGGCCATGTTTATCCCCATCCCACCCCCAACTGGAGAGGAAACAAATAGATTCGGGCCCGGATTAACTTGGCCTTCTTCAGCCTCAAGTACGAACTGGACATATGGATCTATGGGCCCCAAAGTGGCCAGCAAATGGGAGCACCGATTTCGGAGGAGTTGAAAGAACTCCAGCCGCCGGCGCGATGGAAACACCACAACCACAGCGTCCGAAGTTGCGAGGAATTCGAGAGTCATCTGCGGATGGTGACGTGGCCCCAGCCGATGGCTCTAATGAATGGGCAATGGCTCCAGTTGATTAGGGCCTGAATGATCGCTTGATTAGTGGAGATCGGCTCGAGAGCACCTCTGATTGGTACACATATTTGTCTTGTCTATCTCCGCTGTTCCTGACCTCCCTCTGCAAAACTACAGCACCAGGAGCTGTGGAACTGATTTCTATGGAGATGTTTCCGATCGATCGCGTGTTGATCGAGCCCAGGATGGCCGCTCATTGGCCGGACAATGACTCGACAAGATCGTCGCGATCGCGATGTGGCGCGAGATAATAGGCGCGCGTTGATTAGTTTCAATTGTTGGCGGGGCAAAATAGTGTGTCAAGGCGGCGGCGGCGGTGGTGGTGTGACGGATGCTGCACCAGGTACAACGCAGGACGCCCGACACGGAAGCCCGGTGTGAACTCGCCTCTCGGCTTCCTCGTCGCCGCCGACGATTTAAATTGAAATTTTCAATTTCTGTTAACCCTTTTTGCGGTGTTCACACAGTTGTTAGCTACGATATTGTGCCTAGCTGGAATGAATTTTCCATTTAATGATTTTATTTTGGTTTGCTTCGTTGTTAACTTTTTCTTGCTTATATTCTGTTGTTGTTTTGTTTAAATCGTGAATTGGAAATTGCTCAGGAGTGATGACTTGTTTCTGTACCTGCTGATCGGATAATCGAAAAAAAGTATTTTCGATTTCAATGAATTCTTGCGCACACAAAGCTTTGTAGCTTTGTTCGCTGAGATGGTAAAAATAATTGGGAAACAAAGTTTTCTTCTTATTTTTTTTTTTTTTTTTAATTTTTTTTATATTATCGTTCTCTTCCCAGCCCCACCCCGCTATCGGTTTCTGTGTCGTCCGCGCACGACCTTTACTCAGCCTCTCTGTACAGTGTACACAAAGTTTTCTTGTGTCTTGTGGGAAAATGTAATTACAAAAATTTAGTGGACGTTTCTCCGCGATTTATTTGAGCTTTTCAAGCATTTTTCTGGAACTTTTTGATTATGACCGCTTTTATTAAATTTATTTTTTTTTTCATTTGTTCATCAGTTTGATGTCTTGAGAATATTTTGATGAAAATAAAATTGTTTGGTTATTGTGTGATTTTCGTTTTTTGCTTTCTGGTGTGTTATAGAAAACTTGTGAAATGTCAATTCATGATTTTATTGATAAATTCTTTTAATTCATAATTTGTTTTTATCAAGTAGACAATTTGGCGAGTGAATTACAACAACTTTATTTGTTTTTGATGTTCCCGATATTTTGCAAAATTATTAAAATTAAAATTCTTTCAAGTTCAAGGACAATAAAATTAGATGTTTCCCTTAATCATAAAATTATAAAATAAAAATTATATTATATGCGGAAATTCTTAAAAAGCCGAGACTCGAACCCGGAATTTTCGAACTGACCGAAAGCTACTTGTGCATATTTGCTACTGTGTTTCAAGGACTCTCACACTTACTATACACTATATATATAAAATGACTAATAAAAAATTGTGAAGACACGAATAATTCAGAATTAAAATATGATAATCCTTGTAATAAAATTTAGTTTTGTTTAAAAATTTCCGGTTTACTCCATTTCAGATATTTAGAACGTTTTTGTATGCATGATTAAATTAATCCATTAATTTCTCTAGCTGCTAAATTTTTCGGAGATGTAAATGCCTTCAGGTTTTTTAATTCGTGAATTTATTGCAAAACGTCTTCGAAGAAAAAAAACACATACAAATGACTTAAACCTTCTGGCTCCACAGATTCGCTTCTAATTTAATTAATGTGACAAGTCTACGATTCGCAACAATAATTTGTTTACAATTTCTGAAATTTCTAATTAATTTCCGCTTGTATCACGAAAAAAAATCAATAATTTATATTTATTTTTTTTTTAAACGGTGACTTATCAATTACAATTAAATTCCATTATAAAAAAAAGAAGAAGGAGAGATATCATGTGTTAGTTTTTTTCTTCAAACTTTTCTTATTAATATCGGTCATTTGTTCAGAGCCCCATCCTCCCCGCGAAGTGGTACTCTCTTCCAATTACGCACAGCGGCACAGAGTGGATCCCATTTTTTCCAGGGAATCAATCAGAGCCACAAAGTTAATTTATTTCACCACTGCAAAGAATCAATAATTCCTTTCATCCACAGCTCCGATTTAATCAATTTACGGATTAGATTTTCGCTAGCTCAAAAAAACCATCATATGGGCCCCATTTTTTTCTTCTTTGCTGTTGTTGTTGTTGTTGGTTTTTTAGATTCATGTATGCAGACCTGTGATGTCTATTAAAACTTAGAAGGTAAAAATTACAGGAACGATACAGTTCGCTGCCTTAATGCCACATAAAATGGGCGTCCGAAAGAAAAATAATGAAAAAAATATATATATGTATAATAAAATGTAAGTGTTACGTCGACTGAAGAAGGGGCATGCGGACACGGCGGCGGCGGTAGCTGGAGCAAAAGGAGTTCCTATGGCCGACGATTTCGTTCCGCATCGGGCTTGATGCGTGTAATTGACATAATGGTGGTGTTCAAACAAATTACACATTACACTTGAAAATTTTCACTAAAAAACACAACAACAACAACACACCGAAAGGAAACCAAAAAAAAAAAAATTGAATAGTTTTTGCGGAGCTTTTCCCCCCCGTCGCGTCCGCCCGGAGAAAATTGCGTAGAGCAACGCTATTAAGGGAATTCTTTTTTGTCGTGGCTCACAGGTGTTAAAGGCATAGGTAAAAATAGCAATTATCTGGCACTTTTGGATGATTTCCCTTTTTGGGAGGATTGCGTTTGGTTTTTGCTGTGAAATTATTCCTCCCGGCCTCCTCAAGATTTATGTACTTCTTGACACCATCGAGTTTCTTAATGAACACAGATGTGAGATGCTCCCATCAACTTCCAAATGTCCGAGGGTGAGGAGAGTCATTCAGGGACCTTTACAGTGAGTTAATAAAGGGTTCTATTGTAATTTTCATTAAAAGCAGATGGCCACGATTGAGTGAGCTGCAATTTATCAAAACCGTATGCAATTCACAGACGAGAGAGGAGGACCGTGAAACGTTTTCTGATCTCATCGAATTCATCTGCAGCACTCGACCATCTGACAAATGCACAAGGATTCAATCGTAAAGTATTGTCCTTAATCACAATGATGCACAAATAAAGCAAGATTCAACAGGAGGAATACCTGGAAAACGATTTCACCTTCCCCAGGTATTTCGTCCTTTTTACACAAAACAAAAGGGAATTTGAACCGGTTTCGAATTCTCGGCTACAAAGCAAAATGCACAGTCAATTTTTTTTCCAGTGACCTCTGCCACATCAACAGCATTCCAGTATAAATTGCAATAACAAAACAATGTTTGAAAAAAATAGACAACAGCACCATGTTTTTGTTTTTGCCAAATTTTACTTGACTTTGCCCCTTTTTTCTCCTTTTCTTCCTTTTTGATTAGTTCCAAAAAAAAAAACAACAAAACAGCCGAAAACTAAAACTCATTTGTACACTTTTGCTGGGAATTTCAATTTGAGATTGCTTCTATTAATTTTATAATAAATACTGAAATAAATAATAGCTTATTTGATTTTAGATTTGTTTATTGTCGACATTTAATTAACTGTTTAGCGAAACAAACAAATTTCATCTATAGAAAATATAAAACAATTCTATTTTTTTAGCAGATATTTAGTATGTTCAAAATGTGTTATTTATTTTTACTTAAATAAACTGAATTGAATTGAATTGAATTGTGGCGTTGTTTTTGGTTGTTTTTAGTGTTTCCATTAAAATAATATATTTGTTTTCTTTTGGATAAATTTAGACGATTGTGTTTTTTTACATGAATTTTAATATTTATTTATTTGTTACACTTGTGATTTTTATTGAATTTATGAAGAAATCTTTATTTCATTGTTTTTCATTTCCGTTGGAAAAAATAGTTTTTTGAAATCAAGTGTAATTTTATTGTTCTTCGTTTCCTTAAAAAAAAAAAATCGCAAAAAAGTCTTCAGATCTTCACAAATGCTCAATTACAGCTGAATTGCATTGAAATGCAATTGAGACAAGGAATGCAAGAGATGCACCGAGATAAAAAATCGCCGGAATTAATTGTGCACCGCCAGAAATAATTAAACAGTCAACGGAACGATCTTTGACGGAAATTTATCGTCTCTTGTTATTTTTGCAATTTGAAAAACCAAAAAGAGAAATGTCTTTTTGTCGACAGATTTTAGTTAACCTCCGCCGTTGACCCGCGACCCGAAACTGACGGACGTAAAGGGGCAGTTCCCACTTGGTGCATTTAATCTCGGCCCCAGACAAAAAATGCATTCGATCGCGCACAAGATGCAAAATTATTTTCGCGGGGCAGGATGCAGGAATGAAGTCTTCTTTGTGACGAGATGAATACCAACACCCCCTCCTCCCTTCGATACACTGATCAGTACTGGATTTTGTTTTCTCTTTATTGTTATTATTTTTAAAATGCTAGGGCAACATTTTGCAGTGTCACAAGTGTCGAGCTGCGGTTTCTGTTGTCACAAGCTCGAAAATTGCAAAAGTGTCTTGGTGCTCGGTGCAGTCGTTTGGGGGGAGGGGGGATGGGTGGCATTTTCGTTTGATGTCATTCAATTCGAGTTGCAGTGAATTCGGGAATTCGAGCAATTGAACCCGTTAAGGACCTCGAAAAGAAGTCCTCTGTGCACAGAACAAGCGGTTCGCAGGACTTGAGTATTTTCCTGGGGCATTGACGAACGCCATTAGCGAGTAATTCGCACAAGAAGTTAATGTTTATTATTTATTGTGAACAATTAAGGCATGCATCAGATATTTGTTGATGCAGTCTTTTATTTTCGACGTAATCGGTTTTTGTTATTGCATTTTTAAAAGAGGTGCACGTAGAAATCAGTGCACATTTATAAATTATTCCAGAATGGTTTTCAGTTTCAATTTCAATATTTTTGTTTATTAATTTTTATAGCAATGAAGAAAATATTATTACACAGTTTATTTATTTTTAGCAATTTATTTCTGTTGTATTTTTCTATATGAAATATTGCTAAAATAAAATGACCATTGTAATAATTTGTAATTGTTATGCCAAGGTTTTTTAATAAATGTAAATTGACTTTTATATTAATTATTGTAATTATTTCTTTAAAGAAAACCAGTAAATTTTTGTTGTTTGATTTGTATATTTTATGTATCCTTAAATTGGAAAACATTTAATAGACGATATTGATATTATTAAATCGCAAAATTTATAATTTGGTATTAAATTTTGAAAATGGAAAATTTTGCTCCACAATTTTAATGTGAAAAGTTTTAGAAAATTAATTCTTATAATGTTGGTACTTGAAAGAAATTTTAACACAAAATTCAATATTTGTTTTAATTATAAATTGTTCGCATTCACCTTTGAAATTTTTTTTCCAACCGGATTTATTGCAATTTTATTTGAATATTTTATTGAACTTTTAATTTGAAGAAACATCAATTTTTTGAGTTGTAAAGTTTTAATCGTCACTTTTATTATTTTTTGTGAAATGGAAAATAATTATATTCTTTTATTTTTACGAATTTCGCATTTCTTGAATTTGAAGTAGGATAAAAAAATTTGTTTCGCTTTTGTAAATTATTTTGAGTGTATTAATAAAATTTTTGATCACGTTTCAATTAGTTTTGATTAAATTACTTGTACAACAAAATCACATTTTCCCACTGGATTTTTAACAATTTAGTGTTATAACATTTTTTATATTTACAAAATAAGAAAAAAAAGAAGAGATTTCGTAGATTTTCAAAAACAACTTTCGCAGTTTAAAATTAGTTTCCATTTTATTTTGATAAATTAATATTTTAATGTTGTAGATTTTTATAATTTATTTCGCACTTTATGAAAAGTTAATAAACTTTTAAATCTGGTGAGATTCTTAATTTTTGTATTCAATACACTTTTTTCACTTCTCAACACTGTTTCACATCACTTTTTTGTTTATTGTAAATTTTTTTCATTTAGTTTTCCTTATTATCACTCGATAAATTACTAATTTTGATTTTTTCAATCACATTTTGCGTTTTAAATGTTCTTTTTTTCGTAGAGCGCAACAAGAAAAAACATTTAGTATATTAGAATTTTATTTTGCGATGTTTTTGGAAATATTAGAATTTCGAATTGAGAGATAAAACAAAAATGGATTTGAGTTTAATTTTCATTTGTTTTAAGAATTTATCTAATATAATCATTACAGCATTTTTTGGAACTTATAAAAAATTATTTCATTGATGAACAAATAAAAAAGTGTAAATGTAAAACATTTCCGTGTTTTAGAATTCATCGCCAGTTCAGTCTACTTTTGATTGTTTTTTTCTGAGCTGTGATAAATATTTAAAACTTCAGAAATGTCTGTGAATTCAAAACATTTGTTTATAGAGTAATATTTTGTTTTAATACCAGAACGACTTTTCAAAATATTGTTATAATTTTTTCTTGTTTGTTAAGTATTTTTAAAACGTTCTAAAATTCACTTGCACCAAATTTATATTATTTTAAAACCCGTTTTTTAAAGTAATGAAAAATTTGCTAAAATTCCAGTGTTGCTAATGTGGAAATTTTAACAATAAACCTCAGATAAATTTACTTAAATTGAAAATGAAATGGGAATGAAATTAATTTCGCAGAATTTCAATTTCGTCGAAGAAAAATTCTTTAGAGAATTTTGCAGAAATTTCTAATTTAAAAAAACATTGAAATTTGCATTATTCATTAAAATTTTCTGAAATTATTTTAAGACAAATAAGTCGTGGTTTGGCATAAAGAATTTTCTATATATAGGTAACGAGTACGTTCTGATAAGAGCTAGAGCGATAAATAAAATAATTGTTGTTTGCTTTGTTAATAAATACTTGCTTCAGCTAATTTAGTTTCATTTAAAAAAAAAACTGATTATTTATGTATGTGAGACTCAACAAGGATATTCTGGAAGTTGAGTGTGGTTCGCTACTTTGAGACCGAATTCCAGCAAATATTGGCAGAAGTTGGCTGAGTTTGTCAGGATCAGCACAGATTTTGAAGTGTTCGAAAAGTTTTAAACTTGTGTTTTCAATAACCTTGAGCTATTTTCATTTCGTCCTCATTTTGAAAAGGATTAACTTTAGTTTGTTTACATAGAAACGTTATGTAGGAGTGGATGAATAGAGAACTGTTTTAAATTGTCCTTTTTAGAATAAAATATTGTTTTTGAATAACTTTGAAATGATTTTATGAAGATAAGGACCAACAATACGCGTGTCCTGGAGCCATTTAATTGAAAGGATATTAATAACAAAATACATCAGTAGATTTGCCAGAATTTTGTTCAATTGTCCTCCATTCAATTCTCAAAATTTTGTTTGCCATTTATTTATAAATGTAAAATTGGGCACAAGTCCAAAACTCCTTGGAGCGAATCTTGAGCCCCGAACAATAATAATAACGGTCAGCGATATTGTCTTGTTTTATAAAGGATTTCCAGGCGGAGGAAGGATTGGAATGCAAGGATGGCGGACAGGGCCAATGTCCGTTTATTAGCCACCCACAATTACAGACGACTAACAATTGTGGGGGTGGTGGAAAAGGGATGATCGGTCGACGGCAGAATATTCGCTGAGATGAAATTGTGCCAAAAGGACACCATCGCTTGCTTATCTAAAACCATAAACAACGGAATTTTTGGCAGAGTAGTGGACCAGCGACGGGCAATAAAACACACTCAACAAAATCACGGTTCGTGGCCGGCCAGGGGGATTCCATTAAACGCAGATACTGAGTATCTGGAGGGATGGAGGTAGTTTTCATTAGTGTCTTCCTTTGGGGGTCCAACACAAAACAAAAAACGTATGCAATAGACAAACGAACAGAATAACAAGAGAACAAGAAAGTATTTCAGAAGGTTAAGGAGGCTCAGGAGTTCGCCCAGAGGCGCCAAAGGGTGAAGCAGTGGGCGGACGATGGGTGAAAACAATTAAGAAGTCAACTGTGTGCCTCCGGCACATCTTGCACCCTGCTCAACAATTCTCGTAAATCACGAAGGATATAGGTGTGAATCAGTCAGCATTATCCCCGTGCATCCGCAGACGTCCTCAGTAGTGTCACCCACATTTTGCGCACTCAGCGTGCTTAGTCCTTTTTTTCTTATCCCTTGTAAGAATCTTGATTTGTGTCAAGGATCAACAGCAGGCACTCGAGATAGATTCGAATTTTAGTTAACTATTCTCTTATATACATAGATCTAGTACATTTCATTTAACTTAATTTATTATTTAGTTGAATGTCTTACTTTGTTGCTTGGAGCATTTGATGGCAGAAACGGTAGAAAGTGGGGAGCGCGCCCACCGCACTGATATCCTCCGTATCCTTAGATGACTTACACAGTTACACTGGGGAGCACTTGAATTTGTTGCAAAACGCCAATTTGCACAACGACAATTTTATTTATTTATGAAGATATTTCATACAAGCTCCTTGAGCACGCGAAACACTTGATTATTATTTACTATCGAAATTGATTCACAAGAACACTGAAATGTTGGAGCCCCGGGGCTGGCGGCCATCCATCACTGATGACCGCATATTAACAAGAGCATCACGAAACAAGGATTTGAAAGGATGATGTATATATATTTTTATCTTCTTCCGTTCTTCAAGTGATAGATTATTGCGGGCGATCACCCCTCCCGAGGATCCAGCATGGGACAGCGGAACTCAGGATGATACGCTGCCGAACGTAGGACGGCACCCAGTTGGCAAGTGTTCGGCCACCCAATACAAGGGAGGGATGTTGGCTTAGCTTCACCCTTAGCCTGAACAATATTTATTCACTATAGATATATGGATTATTATATTTCAGGATATATCACAACTATTCCGATTCGCGATGCCGATCAGAGGCACGTCCAAACATACCGACGTTGTGTTCAAGACTGACTTCGTGTTTCTTTCTGTATCCACTGCTGCTCTTCCGATTTCGTCTATCTAGCTGCAATGAATGGCACTTCTGTACTTCATCGAGGCTTGGATAGAAACGGTGGCGTGTTAGACCATCTGGGAGTGGATGTGCATCTGTTCATCCCTTCCGTGTATAGCACGGCACCGCGTTAACGAAGAGTCGGCGCACACTGCGATCTTCAAACCCCAGCGAAGAGTCTCCAAATCGCGTTTGTATACAAAATTCACAGACCATAAGAGAACTGTTACGGGAGGAGAATCGCGCAAAGAGCGAGCGGCCGAATGAAGAATGAAGTATCTTGAGCATATGGTCGAAAACGAAAGTACTCCAATTCGATGAACTCTTGAACAGTCAGTGGAACTTCTGGGCAGCGGGGGCGCCGTGTAAATGAACCCCCATGGACTCTACAATACGCAAATGAATTCGTTCACTCCATATGCTGAGTTCTTGTTGAATCCTTTTAGACCAAATCACTACGCGGAGACAGATGGATGGCGCCGTGCTGATGTTTTGACTGAAATCGCCTTCCTCCAGTAATATCGTTTGGTTGGCACTTTACTGCTTTTTTTTGTTACAATAATTGAGCTTAACTTTTGAAATTTAGAATCAAATTAAAGAAATCCACGAATTCGAGTGCAGCAAGGAAGCAACGAAGTTGGAATTTCCTGCCATTATTTGATAAAAGATTTTCCCAAACCGAAGCAATTTGTCAGGATTTTAAGCTATTGTTTATATGCTTCCTCTTATTACTATTATTACTATTATATAAATGAAATCAGTTTAACTGTTTTCTATAGCTCAGCGATAAATTTTTTTTAAAATTTAACTAATTTCGATTTAGTAAAAAGGATTTCAGATGGCAAATCAAAAAAAAGTGTTATTGTTTAACAAAGTTAAACTTTTGATGCTTGAAATTCTGTTATTTTCAATTCTTTTGTGCTATCCAAAAACAGTTAAGAGTAAAATGCAATAAATTTAAACAAATTAATTTAATTTAAGAATAAATATTTAATTGAATTTTGCAACAATTATTATCAGAAATTGCATGCGAAATTTTATTAAAAAATCGCTTTATTTGTTTTTAGCATCACATAAATTAATTAATTATAAACGTGACTTCCGGTTTCAGATAAAAAACAGGAAGGACCTGGAAGAACAATAAAGTGAATTTCTTATTGAAAACTCCTGGAGGTCGGTTCATAACACGAAAAGGACACTGGTGCTACAAATTATATTAGTTTTTACTGTTTGCAACAAACTTCATGTTGTTATTAATATTCCTTTTTAATGTTTGAAACAAAAGAAAAGTGTTTTCATGGTAAACTTTAATTAAATTATTTTTTGTTCTAAGAAGTTCTTGTAAAACATTGATTAAACTTTTTTGAATATTTCCTTTACTGTTGATTTAAATACAAAAAACTGTTTGTAATATTTTGATCGAAATTGTTTAAAAGGACTATTTCATTGTAAAACAATTGCAATTAAGCAACAAATTCTTGCTGAAACATTCATAAAACCGTTACAATTCCGATTCCCCCTCCTCAAGAGTCGTCAACATTCAAATAAGTGCCGTAAAAGTCAAACTTGGAATGCAATTGTGTAATTTCAATGTAATCATGCCAATTGTGCAATTACTCCCAGTCATGAAACTAGTAAAATTCAATAATAAAAATATGTATATCCCGAATTGCACACAATATCCTTTTGGATCGGCTGCAAACATCTTAAGACGTCAGACAGGTAAACAAGCACGAAACTTGCTTAACGAGAATATCTCGGGGAGGTCAATACACCCATAATTCACCCCTTCGTTCTCAGTGGTATATATTCCAAAATTTGTTTACAACATTCTCTTTCATTGTCAGGAGTTCAGGACAAATGTGAAGGCAACTCGATTACAACGAATCGGAGGAGGACATTTGCTGATGAATCCTGGAGCAATATTATTTCGCAGAAGAATTCATTGTTCTAGAGTTTGAACCGAGTGCAAAGCCCCTCCAAAGTTCATTCGTTGACTCCATGAAACGTTCATCCAACCATAATCACTTGCCGTTATATAAAAAAAATTGCCCTTCTCCTTCACATAAAATCCCTTTTAAATTCATTCAGCACATAGCAGGAATCAGGAGAACAAATTATAAAGGATATCTGCAAGACGGGGAATTTTATTTTGTTTAAAGGGAATTGAATGAATTCAGGAGTTCAGGATGTACTGTTGCAGGATAAATGAATTATTTCTCCTCAAAATGGGGATTTTATCCATAATGGACGAAGATTCTTTTATACTAAGCAGGGGATGAAGTGAGAAAAGATTAGAGGATAATTTCTGCAAAATAAACGGGGAAAAGCTGAATTTAGAAGGATAAAATGAATTGTTGAATGTATGTTGTACGGATTTCATCCCAACTTGTTGCACTCCTCTTGATGAACCAAGACTCATTTTTGAAGTGAAGTAACGCTTAATTTTAGTTGAATTTAAGTTGTAAAAATCGTTCAGATTTGTAATAGAAAATGCTTTTAGCCCTTCAGGATAAGATAAATTTACCTGATAAAACCTACAGAAAGTTTGAAAAATTTCCAACAGATCACTCAGGGCGGCTGTGAAACATTAGCTTCCAATCCCCAAAGTCTACCATTTGGAAGTGCTCAAAATGGCCCTGAGTGGCTGCCATAAGACTATCAACACATGACTTTGATTCCCGACGGCAGCGGCGGTTGTGGCTCAGGAGTGCCGATATAAAAGTCAAATCTCCTCAGCTGATACGACTGTCATTATCTGTGGGCCCTTAAGGACTCCACTTGGCCGGATACCCAGAATAAGTCCAGCTTGAATTGGGGATGGAGGATGAACTCGAGCAGATTATCTCAAGTCCATGAGTTCCGTGACCGCAACACCCGCTGCCATCGCCATCAAGTGAATTTAATAGTCCCTAATAATCGGTCCCTTTGTGTGGCCCGATTTAATTCTCTGCCGTTACATGCCTGGCTTATGGGTGCCACAGAATATTTCTAATTTATGCCCGAGATCAAGTTTCCCCCCCGACTATCGCAATGTAATCTTCTCCCCCTCCGGCCACCTCAAACATCACACAGCATCGGAATTTAATTGAAAATGCAATGAGACGTTTCCCGTCGCGTCGCCCAGTTGCAGCAATCATCCGCGAACGGATGCCCCTTGGCGAAAGTCGTCCGAATTTGCTATTTCGTTTCGGTGGAGTAATTATTGCATTCTGAGGGGGATCCTCCCTACACACAGACACAAACACGACTACGTTGAGAACACACCTCGGATTCTGGATCTTCTCAGATGCCGTCTTTCCGGGCGGGAAGGCACGAGAGCCGCTTCATGTGGAGTCCGTTTAATTGCTGACATGTGTACTTACACCACGTTTTACGACCGAATCCCCAAGCGATTTTGTCGCTTGTTTGGACAGCGTTTCCACGCTTTAATGGACTCGACCCTCCTGCAGGGTCTTCTGCATTCGAATCGCTCAAGGTTGAGTGTGAACGAATTTTATTGAGCGTTTTATTTCGCCACGGAGCGAGGAGCACTCATTCATGTTTAAGGGTCGAATTAGATCTCAAGACTGTTTGCTTTGTTCAAAAAATCGGCGAGGGTGCTTCAATTTCCTTTCATTATTTAATTTTTTTTTTTACAACTCTTCCTTTTGTTGGAGGAATTGAAGAATTGTGACAATGCCCAGATTTGACCACACAACGCAATTGAATGGATCATCATGAAGCACATCCTCGAGGACATCGCACGCTCCTCATCTGTCTTCAAGATCGATTGAGTGTAGCAAATTATATCTGGTTTGAACAAAAAAGGAAACAGAGCGGTGCGTGCAGCAAAGGAAAAAGGACGAAAAATAAACTAAACAAAAAAATCCGACAAAAGCCGTTCTTCATCTATAATCCTGGCAAGATTTCTCTTAAGGATCTCTGGACAATAGAATCGACTTCATAAGGGGTAAGTCCCAGTCAGGGATTACGTTAGCCGATAAATATTACCTGGACGACCGTTTCGGATGCATTTAGATTTTAGAGTCCCTGAACTAAGACCGTCAACTATATGCATTTTCACGTAACGATTCTTGTCCCTTTTGTAATGTTCCTCGTAATTGTTGAAAGTCATCTCCATTCGAATTGCTGCTGCCATTGAGCAGAAAACCCGGAAGAAGATAAATTTTTGTTCGATGTGGTTTTTTTTATACTATATATATATATATTTTCAAATCTCTCTTTATTTTCGATTTGAGATGAGATGAGCACACTACATTCTAGCATCCGGATTATTTCTGATGCTGCATTTGGGCCGGCCTGGGCGGAGTTACGCTACACTTAATAACAGTACACCCGAGCTAAACTCTCGAGCTGTACTGAAAGATAGTTTTTTTTCAATAAATTTATTTCCACTTGAATTTGCCGGAAATGAGAATATCTGAAATAGGCTCCAGCCTCTTCATGTGCACTTCATCCCTGGAAAATTTCGGCAAAATTAAAACGAGCTCTTGAGTCGCGATGCGCTCATCAAACCTCACCGAAAAGAAGTGGTTGTGTATATTTTTTTTCAATTCCCAAAAAAGTGTTTTTTATCCTCGAACGTGTTCGAGGAAAATTGATTTCAACCGTAACTATGTGTGCTGTTTTTTACATCTACATTTTTTATTATTTAAAATTTACAAAAAAAAAAAAAGTAGTTTTGCTGTTAATTACCGCCAAAACACTCGAATGCAATTGATTTTGTCATTTCCACATGAAAATCACTTGGCTTTGATGTCGAAAAATTCATGGATTAAAGATTCTTCAGTGAATCTCGCTTTTATATTTCCATATAAAAAATGAAGTGATATTTTTTTTTTTTTATATTGTACCTATATAAAAATTTTTTTCTTGAACCAATTTTTATTACGAAACAAGGGCTGTTCAATTGCTTGCTTGGAAAGAGTAAAAGTGTTTCGAGGACTTTTCATACTCCTCTGGCATGTGTGTAATCAGAGTGGTACTTACCCCTGTTGACTTTGTGAGTCACTCGAAGTAATTGACTTTGATGGAAATTCACTCGAACGTGAATTTTCCGCCATTAAGTAATCTGAAAGAAAGAATGAAAGAATGAAAAACGTGTATATTTATAGTTTTTATTATTATTATTATTCAGAAATATGGGAAATAAAATGCTGTTCTGTCGGCATTCAATTTATTGTTGGCTAAGCTTAATGGGTTAATTATATATCACTCGAATCTCTGAGGATGAAGGAATTGCACCCTTGAGAGCGGCCTGGAATTTTGCAACGGAACCTTTTACCGCTGCAGTTGTCAAGGATCAACGCTATATGTTTTATGAAGTTGATTGGGAACAAAAACTTATGGT
Source organism: Leptogaster cylindrica (assembly GCA_963082835.1). Taxonomy (NCBI): domain Eukaryota; kingdom Metazoa; phylum Arthropoda; class Insecta; order Diptera; family Asilidae; genus Leptogaster; species Leptogaster cylindrica. The sequence continues at coordinate 3,041,860 of OY720108.1, read as the reverse complement.
CGGTGTGGATGACCGGTTTTTGGGATATTAAAACAGAATTTATCTTAAAACCATTTTGTTAAGGTTTTGCAACAATTTTACAACAAACTTCATCGATTATTTTTGTGATTAGATTTGCTTACAAATTATTGTTGTTTTTACTGGCAATTCATAACATTAGTTTTTGTTGTCCTGGCGCTTATGAAATGTCCTCTTTATTGCTCCATTTATTTAATTTGATCAGACAAAAAAGATTTCTATTCCGATTTAAATTATGTCAACATACTGAATATTAAAAAGAAGGAAATAACGGAAAACATGTATTTGTTTAAATAGCGGGGACACAGAGTTTGAAAATTTATTAACATTGTGCGATTCTCTCTATACTTCACAAGTCCGTCCGGATAAAGTTTAGAAAATCTAGCAGTTTTTCCGAATACTCCTTTTCGAAATATTTCGAGGTTACTCCGAAACGCTGCAAGGACATTTTGGGAAATTTTGGGACAAACTTTTCGAACACTCACCTTTCTGTTGACTCTGTGGAATAAACTCCTCGTGCTTCTGGTCACCGTTCTCCTCGAATTTCAGTTGATAGTCGGAGCGCTTCCGCATGGAAAGCAGCAGGGATTGGGTTCTGGGTGGGATTTCCGGTGGCGCTGGATCCGGTGGTGGTTCGAAAATAGTCTTATCTGTATCCGAGAAACTCTCAGCGTTTTGCAGCTCCTTCAGTTCCTTGTGCAGCAGCTGCTGTTGCTGTTGCTGTTGTTGCTGCTGTTGCTGTTGATGGTGCAACTTTTGGCGTTCACGTTCACTGCGACTTGCCGGATTGCTGTTGGACGAAGTTGCACTGCTCGACGAGGTCATTCCGCTGACGCGATTCAACCGACCGTTTTTCGAGCGGCTCGCCCTCACAGTACCGCCACCCATTGAATGGGACGCATTTCCCGCCTGCAGGTACGCCGAGTTTGTCGCGGCCATTTCTGCGGCCTGCAGGCGATCGAAGCCCGTAACACTTCCCGTGAAGGATACACGATCCTGTTCGGCAGGGGGATGGATCTCATACTTCAGGCTGAAGGGATTCCGGCTGGATTTGGCCGCTATGTGGGGGGAGGCCATTGTGGCATTGTGATAGGATTGAGGATATTCGGTGAGCAGGGATTCAGTTACTTCCTCGTTATCACAGTCAGATCGATAGGATCTGTCGATATCTGGAAAAACACAAACAACAGTAGAATGTAAAAAATCTGTCCAAGGACGATATCCGAGAAGGACAAAAAGTGGTATTTACTTGCTAGTTGCTGGCTCTGGATCAGGAGTGATGCCAGTAGTTGAGTGTCAAATGCCCCAACAGAACTTTGGGGGTTGTTTTGGTATTCTTCCTCGCTGCTGCTGTATCCGTGTCTGCTGTGCCATTCCGCGGATCGCTGTCGTCTGATCTGCTCACCGCCAAAATAATAATCACGCTTCCTGCCAATAGTCCCCGAATGACTTGACATTTTGGATATTTGTGATACGGAAGCAACCGATGTGCAATTATTTCTCTTAGCAAATTCTTAAATCATTTCCATTTCATCTGTAATCCAAAAAAGAGAAAATAAGTTAGTTTTGATTGAAGGAAACAGTTTTTATATAATCAAAATTTCAAAATGAACTTTTTCGAAAACAGAATCTTTCAAAATAGAATCTTAAGTGCAATCTGCAGCAATTGGAAGTTGATTCAATATGCTGCTAGGGAAATTTGTGACTGTTCGAATATGTGTCCTGATTCAAGGATTACGAAAGACATATACACCTTAGATCAAAACCTCTGCTTAGCGGAGGCACATTCCCTCAAAGGTTGCTATCCTTTTTCGAATCCTGGGAACAATTTCCCAGCATTTTTCGCATCATGTCTCTGCAACATTTCCCAGAATTCAATTGAAACTCACAATCAGCCAAACAAAACGAATCTACCAACATAAAAACTGGAATAAGGAGCAGGACCCGAATTTATTACGAAAATCACAGATAAATACATCTCTCTATTCGTTTACAGTCGTTTCTCAATTGCCATCTCGAGGGCCACTGCAATCCTTCGTCCCGCAACACATTTGCCCACTCCCAATCACAATAATATAATGCCCTTATTTCTTTATTATTGACGGCGTCCGTAAAATCATGTCAAATTAATCGCACGAAGTTTTTTATGGTCTCAACAGTGGTTTGGGCAATCCTGTCGTCAATGTTTTTGGGGCACGGCGTCGAAGTGGACACGATTACCGTGGCAAATTGCCGGGGACAGCAGATAAAAGCAGGCTCCCCAGTAAAATTGAATATTGCGCACAAATAAATATAGGGTAAAAATGTTTTCACTCCATTTTACCGTTTCATATCTCACCTCAGTTGAAATGGTGAATAAATAGTTTTGTGGCCTATCAACGTGGAAATGGTTCATCCGTTAATTGAATATTTATTTATTTTTTTCATTTACGTTCGTTATTTTATATCTAAATTTACGATGGAAAAAGGATCGATGAGTTCACCGCTATTTGAAGGCGAAGAATTTCGGGTCAGAGAGCTGATATAGAAATTCATTTTGTTTACAATAAATTTTGTTTGCTTTGATTCAATAATAAATGATTCTGATGAGATATCCACGGTTTCGAGATGGGATACAAAATCAATGAAGACTTCGGAAAAAGGACTTTGATATTTTCAGTCATTTTTCAGATTCTTCAGTTTTCGGTAATTAGTTTGTAATTTAAATCGAAAATAGCAGAGAAAAAGTTGGAAAAGGGCGAAAAGCATAATCGGATGTATAAGCAATTAATTTTGGATCAAAGATAAAATTACACTATAAAAAAAAATTCAAAAATTGTTGATGATTTTTATGATATTTTTTATATGAATTATTTTATTTTCTTTCTGAAAAAAAAAAATGCTTAAGCCAATCAAAATTATTTGCAAACCCCCACGTCTTATGTTTTTCTTTTTTTTTTGGTTATCTTGCAATACAAAATTTTACAGAATTTCCCAAAAAATAAAACCCATTTTTCAAATTACGAAAAAAAAAATTCAACCGAAAAATTTATCTATTTTCAATTTTATGAGTTGGCAAAAATGAAGCGAAAATATTGAACATGAACAGGATGTGAAATCCTTCCATGGTTGAGAGAATTGCATTTATATATAGCAATAAAACAATTGAATGGAAGGAAATGGCAATTGGCAAGGATCGAGACAGTTTATTACACCCTCAATGATCTGGGGAATCTAAAACTGGAAGTGAATTACCTGTAAGTCAGGGAATACCAGCAAAAATAAATATTGCAAATATAAAATAAGTAGTAATTAAGTAATAAAGATTCGTCCTCTTTTGGTGCTGCAATCCAAGGAAAAGCGGTGGTGAGAAACTCCAAATGTTCTGGTTGTCGTTGCACAACAAAAACATCATGTATACCTTCTGTATACAAATCCTTTTTATATTGTCCACCATATTTTCAAATGTGATTTAATTTCGGGGCCATCTATGGCAAGAAAGTGAATCAATAAATCTCTCAGCAAAAAACTTTTACTGTTAACTTGCTTGAAAGGAAGTTCCCAAATTCATCTCTACGTTATAAATTATAAACTTTCTTTTAAAGGATCATCTTCCTGTGCAGAGACACATATTGTGCAAAAAGAACGAATCCTTGTATCGTTAATAAAAAAAAAAACCTCCAATGTTTAACCAAAAATAAAGTAATTTATCTTGTATGTGTGTGTAAATGCTTGTAAAAGTATGTGTGCAACGAAATCTGTCTAACAAAACCGAAATGTTTAACTTGTGTTACATGTCACCATTTTCAAGTAAAATCCAACCGAAAAATGTAAACATCTGAAAGAATTATTATCCTTATTCTGTTATATGTCTTTGTATATTCAAAATACTTGGCAAGCGATATCCTGTGTCTCTGAAAAGTTTTGGTCCACTATATTCAGCACACGATATAAAATGCGGGGATTTACCCAATAATTTCAGTTCAACAAAAAGTTAATAGCATCGGATCTAAAAACTTCAGAAACTTTGTCCTGACTCATGGAATGGAATCTACACATATAACAACAATACCAACAACAACAGCAGCAGCAGAAGCGAACAACAATAGCAACAATAAGAACACTTCAAGTCAACGTTGCACTCAATAAATTTTTGTCAAACGCTGTTGGAGAAGAATAAATGCTCATACGGTGGATGACGGAGACAAAATTGTCATAGTTGCAAAAATAAAATACATTAAACAATAATAATAATGATTCGGTACAAAAAACAAAAAATCGCGTGCTGAGAAAAGTGGAAAATCGGCATCAGTTCCACTCCCACTAAATTTGATCATCATTACTTTCTTCCTCTTGATTAAGCATTTTCCAGCAAAACATTGGATATATAAAATAAAAAAAAAAGTATATATTGTATAAGATGAAAAAAAAAAACGCAGAGAGCGCAGAACAGAAAACGTGAACGGAATTTGTGGCATGAATTTATGAGCGAAAGTGATGAAATACTGCTGGGATGGGATCATCATCAATCATGGACCAGCGCCAGATGGAAATGTGACAGTTTCGAATTAAAAACGCTCAGCCCTGAAAAAACAGTTTCGATTCAAACAGCACAAATAATTGACGGCGCTCGAGTGAGTTCCGATAATGGGCCACCAGGACAATTCAATTGAGACACGAAGGAAGAGGAGCAGAGGAGGCACTGGAGGAGTCCTTGCCTCGGGTCAAACGATTCTGTTGGGGTCAAGCTCCGATCAATTTTTAGTTCAAATCGCTTCATAAATACTCTTTTGAAATTTCGGTTTTTTTTTCTTTTGTTGGTTTTTTTTTTTTGAGTCGTTAGTAGAAGCTTTTGACTGTAATTTTATGGATTGCCACAAGGATCGGATTTGAGTCCGACAGTTTTTATATCTACTCAAAATTACAATAGTAACATTCATTTGCGAAGGACGTTTAAGAAAAATGCATTAAATATCTTTTTGGTTTCAGCAGGATTTTCTTGACTACTTTTCGTCAACCACCATCTTCAAGTTTTCCCGAATTTCTGAAAAAATAATTCCAACTTCTTATATTATGACTGTACTATATTTGTCCTTCCTTGAATTTCTAAAGGCATTTCCTGATTCATAAAAGACATCAAAAGATGTCCCCATTGAATAAAACATTTTTTTTGGAGATCTTTCAATATGATCAAACAAATTTTGTATGTAGCCTTTTGATGGAAAAAATATCATAGTAAAACAAATATTATTACGTTATAACAAAAAAAAGTGTTTCCCAGAATTATCCATTTTTGGTTTTCGTTGAAACAAGTTAATAAATTATATAAATTATTGTTTTATATGCAAGTCGAATTCCCAACATTTTGTTTCTAATCCTTTTACCTTAAAGCTCTTCTATAGACAAAATCCTCCTTTAGCTGGAGGAAAAATCCGTAAACAACAAGATTTCATTGACATTCTGCGCGCACTTGAACTAAGCAACATAACTAGGCTCATCCTCCACGACAAGGACCCTTGATCTGCATAATTGCCGTGATGCCACATCATCTGATGTGCACCAAATCCTGGAGTACATTCAGCCGGGAACATTTTTCAATAATTGTTTATTCCGGCGAGAGAATAAATGTCGGGCTGCATATAGTTTCCAATTACTTCTGCTCCGAATTGAAGTCGATCGGGAATACTTGAGAGACTTCTCTGGGAATCCTTGAATACATTAAAAAAAAAAAAAAAACTAACCCTGATATCGTGGATTCCTTGTGTAACTCGGTGAATGGTTTTGTGACCGACAAAATCTCATCAGAAAAAAAAACCTTCAATCCAATTATCAATATTACTGAAACAAGTTCTGGATTGCAATCTGCCGACTAAAAGGATATGCTTATGTGCAAAAGGATGAGATGGATATATGTATGAGTGTATGTATGTATATTTCAAAGTTTCTGACTCGCACTTAAAGCGGAAAGTGGAAGCTGAATCCACAAGAGCCAGAACATGAATAGACGCTCAATTTAAGCGGAAGTAAGTCAAAGGGTTAAAGGGAAAACTGATCTTTTGATGCATCCTTGTGGATGTAAGCAATCATCTGTAACTGACCTTGAAAGGTACTCAGACCCCTTTCGCCCTTTCAATTTCACTATATATAGTCAGAATAACATTTCTCAACCGACAGGCGAGTTGCAATTGCAAAAGCGAAATGCACATAAAAGGACTTTTTACTCTACACAAGAAGCTCTCAGGACATTCAATGAAATATTATAGGTGTAATAAGGTAAACAGACTTTGCTGAATATTAATTAAACATGGAAATAGAAAATGGATCAAATAGTTAATTTTAATTAAAGGCAATCGTGAGTGTATGTGGAAAAAAGAGAAAGAAAAAATGGCGTAAAAAATAAAAAAAAGTAAAACAAACTCTTTCGCAAGTGTCCGAATGAAAACTCAGCAAAATCTGGCTATTGAGCCTCACGTGATCCTGTGCAATTCCCATCACAAACAGATAGTTGTTTTGGCACGGATTTTAATGCGAAAGTTTTAGGGTTAATTGGAAATGGTATTCGAATTCGTCCGCAATTGTTGTTGTTCGGCACTGCAGGATATCGCTCGTAATTGAATCACAAATATTTGCTTTAGTGTGTGTATGTGAAAATTTCAACGTTAAATTGCCCAAAAATGGGAAACAATATCAAAATAGGAAATGGCCTTTGTGTGTTTTTTGTTTAGCTATTTTTACTTTTTTTGTCTTTTGAGTGAAAAATAAAGAAAGGAATATTTTGAAGTGTTCCACGTAGAATTATAATATTACTGAAAATTTCGTGAGATTCATTTTGATTATAACAAATGATCCGACTGGAAACAATTTCTTTAGTTTATTTTTAAAATACTGTAAAAAGTATGCTTTTTTATGATACAAATAAAAACAAAATATACCAAAAAAAATGATCCACCATGATTAATTAGCAATTAAATCACTCAACTCAACGAAGAATTTGCGAATTTATCCAAAGAAATATTTGAGCATGTTTCTCAACAGTATAAGAAATTAACAGTTATCATCATAAACAATAAACATTTTGATTTTGAGGATCTTTTGCCGTTACAACAATGTACTAAGAAAACCAAATATAATATTTTAAGACAAATTGAAACAAAACTTTGAATTTCAAATGATACAACAGATAAAATCCCTTTAAAAATATTTTAAGTGATAATTTCCAATATTGGGCAATTTGAACAGACTAGACCAATCGTCATCCAATTGAATATACCAAGTCCATAAATTTAATGCAAAAAAAAGCACTTCATAATTCTTTCCTTTTCTATTACAAGTTCTCTGCAGTCCGAACCGAAAACAACAAAACAATTTCCCTTACAAAGGAACGAATTTATGGCGTTCTCTTCTCGCCGGCACACGCGGCGCAATTTAACGAAAATATTCTTCTGCTGATCTCAGCAAAATCTGCGCAGCAGTGGTAATTGCGAACAACTTGCAGTTGCCTCGGCCTCTGCGCCCTGCCAAGTGTTCTGCAATTACTTTTGGGTAACATGTACTGGGCAGAACTGCCAGATCATTAAAATATTGAATTGTTAAATTCTGGTCCGCCAGTTGTTTATAAAAAGTAAAATCCAATTGGAAGTGTTGAAAGATGCTGGAGCAATTCCTGGTCGTCAGCGAAATCGAACGTGCACCAAAAGAGATTAACAATCCCACACAACAATACGTGTTCAATGCTCCAACCGAAGTGTTTGTGTTTTTTGTAGCAGATCTTGCTGCAGTGGCGATCAGTTGTAAGTTCGATAGGACGACGACAAGGAAGACAGGATGTCTTTCGGTGCACCGGAAAGATGGTTTTTGTAAGTAATTATGCCAAAGTCCTTGTGAAGTGCATTTTAATTGTGTCGAAGTGCAAGTGCGATGGGAAGTGCGGGTTCATGCGAGGATAGGTGAAGAAAGGCTCACAACTGATGTGATGTGATTTCAAGAAAAGTGTTGTGAGTGAAATGAAAATCAAATGCATGCGGAAGTGGAAAATCGCCATCAGTGCAATTCCGGAAAGGTAACTCATTTGTTTTTCTCTTATACAAAATAATCAAGTATTAGCTAATGGTAGGACGTTAGAGCAGGATAAAGGGCACAACTTTCCTTATGACGTCAAAGGTGACAGATCTCTTTTATCAGAATTTCGGTCTTGCACGCCTGAGAGCTGCACTCATCGATCTCTGAATCATCATCCATTGATTTCTGACACAGAATTTCACAAGAAAACTGATAAAATTCACAGAAATTTCCCTCAGCTGTTCATCATTTTGATGATGAAACCGTTTTGTAGCTGCTGTTGTTGTTTTTTTTGGTGTTATTATTTAAATTCGTGAATCAGTGTTCATTTGAGTGTTAAACATAAAATCCCTCAAATTCCAAATACTAATGAGAATTCACGATTTCGAAGGATTTTGTAAACACGTTATACACACACACACACACAAACAAGCACAGAAAATCTCTATAAATAATTTAACAGGACCGCATTAAATAAATAAATTTAATAGCGAACAGAATAAATCTAAACCCCATTACGGGCATTATCAATCAGGACGTGACCATTAAATTAAAATACCCCCAATATTCGGGGTTGAATTGCACTGGCATGAAACAATATTTTGTTGGATAACGGAAAAAGGGTTGAATGCGGTGTTGTATGAGATGTAGGGAATGGAGAAAAAGGGGAAACTGTTAACAGGAGATCTTGATAAACACAAAGAGCATATAGAAACCGCAAATTGCGCCAGCTACTATTTATTATTATAATTATTCATTTACATAAAAGGATGGAGTTTTTGCTTGTCGAGATGTACAATTTGTTCGAGGGTGGCCAATAGGGTGGAAGGAGGTGAACGACGAATGGGTACGCAACACAAAATGTAAAAAGGGAATAATGCATAAAATTCTAGAAGCATTTTATACTCTATTTTTTTGTTTTTCAATTTTACATTTTTGTTTTGGGTTTTTTGAAATTTTGTTTAAAAATATCTGTTATTGCTGACTGAAGTGGTGTTTTCATTAGTAAACAAAGGGTTGCACCAGATCCAAAATGATGCAAGCACTCGTGAAAATATTGTAACTTTTATTGAGGAAACTTTCAGCTTTTCATGGCATCAGGCATATGGACGCGATTGGGTGATGGAGGGCGGTAGGCTGTAAGCGAGTGAGTGAATTGGTTGGTATGAGTGATGGGGTTGATATTGGAATATTCACTATGTATGACAAAAGGCAGAAATTGTTTCACTATCAAATCAGATGAGTTACATTGTCGTGGCCATTTTGATATGCCAGGAATGTCAAAGCGGAACTTCAGAATGCCTTTGATTGTGTTAGAAGCGGGCTCAGGATCAAATTGATGCACTTTGTTTAAATTAAATTTAGCGGCATTTGAAATTGACCATTTCAATCGGTAAATATGTTCGGCATCTTCATCCAAGGATACTCCATGTCACACGATCAAATTCTGTGCGAATATTCTTAATTATGGTAGGATTGAATATTCTTTATTATGGTATATTGATATATAAACAATATATAGAATTTATTTTAAATTTACTGTAGAATGGTGATTTACAGTTGACGGAATTGAAAAACTCAATTAAATTTTTGAAATCGTTGCGAAATACGAGAAGTCACCAGAATAAGTAAATCATTGAATTTCATTATATTTTCTTTTTTGTTTGATAAAAGGACACTTAGGTTCCTTTAAGCTGAAGAGTCTTGTCAAAGGATTGAAAGGATTCAACAATCAAATCATCTTAAGATGTAGATACAAAGAAACTCTTCGATTTGATTTCTTTCTTCTTCTTCTTCTTTTGATTTTTCCTTTTGTTTTTTGTAGCTTCTTAAAAATCATTTCGAGAACTCTTGAAAAAGGTGGACTTTTTCATTTCTGTGTGAGTTGGATGTGGTTTTTGAGAGTCGAAACCATTTTGCTTGTTTCACAATACAATTTGTAAGTCGAATTTTGTTCCGGATGAAAGAAATTGTGCCTCAAAAAACTAAAGCAAAAAAAAAAAAACAGATTTCAAAGCACCGTTTAAAACTATAACTGAACTTCTGCCTTTAAAACTAGGCTTTTTCCTTTTCATTTCAATTTTATTAATGAACATCATCAAAATGTGGAATGAACTTTTAACTCAACTCCATCGAGATCAAACACCTGTAGGTGGTGCTGAGTGGAATTTCGTCCTTTGAACTTTTAATTCAAATGGTTTTAATTTATTTGCTGTACCTAAGCAATTCGAATTTTTTGTCATTTTATGCACCAACCCCTAATCCGCCCCCTTCCACCCACCACCCACGAGACAATATTACATATAAAAGGAACCAGCAATTTTCTTGACCTTCATGTAATCAACAAAAAGCAATCTTTTGATGAATTGATGTTCGATATTCGAAATTTCGATTGAAGTTGGTTGTGGAATGGTGTGCCATAAAATTGTGAAACGTCCATTTTGTTCAACATCATCTTAAAATCTAATAAAGTATCTTGGTTCGATTCATTTCAAAAATAATCCGCCATTAAAATTGGATGTAGCATTTCAGAATACTACAAACGTAACCGTAGTAGCGAACTGCCTGCCTCTTTCATCCGCCTTTTTCTATCTCTCCCTCTCTCACTCATCACAATTTGGGATGGTTTAATCTGTTGTTTCATAAATGCTTAAAGTAATTTTGTTGGATGAACATTTACTTGAAGTGTATCAAACACCGAAGACTTCTCCGCAACAAATGCCAATTTTCATTATAAATTTTTGGGTGGATATATAAATCAAGCTAGTTTTTAAGGATGAAAGGAAAACACATAAAATACGCTTACAGCTCGTGAGAAAAATGTGGCAATGAAAAGGGTTAAAAACTGTCAAAGGAAACAATGAGCTAACACCGATGTAAGGGAAGAAATAATGGCATATATCTTGAGAAAGGTACAAGGATATTTTTTTACGAATTTGTTGTGTATGTGTTTTTGTTTTTGTCATTTTGTAGAATATGTGTTTTTTTTAAGTATCGTAGTTTCTAGTAAAATTTCAATGGAATTGAATCCTTGTACACGTATTTCTCAAGAGAATTTATTTAAAGCTTGAAATTTTAACCCTTTTCTTGTTGTTTTTTTCTTTTCTTCTGTGAACACCAATAAAAAATATTCCCAGTGCACTTGAGTGCTGTGATTTTTCCAGTAGAAAGGTGATGGAGGGCGGGAAAAGGTAATTCTTCCTTGTTGTCTCACGTTTCAAATCTTTCGCAATATATCCTCAATCTTGATTACAGTTACTCCAGCAAAATGTTACGACTGCTCTCTACTCTGTGAAATAGCAAACACAATAAAACGGTTTTATTTGCGAAAGGATTAAATTTAAAGAATTTTATTACAGATTCCCAGGATTGTTTGAAGTGGCTGGAGAAACCGCAATTATAATTAACTTTTTTTGTTTGAACATTTAAAAAAAAAAGGATTTTCGTGGAAATACAATTTTGAATTGAAAAAGAAAACAAAAAATTCTGCTTTTGAATATAATTGAATTGAAGATTCCTCAAGGTACTTCTAAGGGCCAAAAAATAGTAGTTCTTTGAAAGTAGTTAAGGAAAAAAAGGACGAATTATGCACAGTGGTTAGAAGACCAACAACTAAGAAACATTTTAATCAAAGCTAAACTAAAGGCATCTTCATATTAAAGGGTTCGAATCTAAGTAACCTTTTGCGGGCAAAAGGACCATTCATTTATTACTGCTCTTTGTGGTACTCAACTGAGGTAAGTTGAGTCACTGAAGAAAACTTCTTGACACCTTCACAAATTTTCACCTCCATAATTTTTGTTGTAGTTCAACCAACCACCCCATCATGCGGCAGCAAACCCTTCTCCCAATTAATATTCCTCTAAAAATAAACTCAACCGCAGCATTTCGTCCTGTTGCTTTTTTACAAAGCTTAATGACTTCCCTAAAGGAGAAGTCAAGTGTCACACCGAATGTCAAAGGTACTCCTGCAAATAAGGCGAATCCACTTCACTAACTGTGCCGAACTGTGAATTGGGCCAAAATGCAGTCATCCACCTTCCTACTTCATTGCCCCATACGCTCTACCCACTCATCCGATGGTGCCGTACCCCAGAAGTTGACGTAAACACATTTATCGTGATCCATTAATTATTATCCTTATGAAAAGCAAGACGAGTCCTGCATCCTCAAATTAAGTGAGTAATTAAGGTCACCTCCTAGACAACGGTTAGTGTCTTTTTGAGTGGAGAAGAACCGGTGAAAATGGTTGTGCTTGTGGAATGATAACGGATGTGGTTTCGGTTAAATGGGGTAGGGGGGGGGGGGGGGGGTCTGGTTAGTAAGGATAATGGGGTTGCGCGGCGGGGGCACAGAGAATGGCGAAAAACAAAAGTGGCAAGTAAGAAATTCGATAAATTCTACCTCGGTGTCAGTGGATGGGTTTAGTGTTCACCACAGAGTCACAGCCACGACCCCCGTAAAGTTTGAGTACGTCCAAAGTTCACCGGAGCCTGAGGTGAAATTTCATTGGAGGAGTATTCAATCCCACTCCCCACTGCCAACCCCCGAACACCCGTTTAAAGGATACTGTGTGGCTGGTGTACTTGTTTGCTTGCGCAACTGGCGGAGGATACTTTGAGGGCTGACGGGTCAGTAGCAGTGCTTATAAATACTTCTAGGTCAAACCAGGTATAAGCTTCTTGCGAGCCCTTATTTCCCACCCCCATTTCCATCCCTAAGCCCACTCGTAAGAGTTCCGGTATCGCGGACCTTCCGGTACAGAGCCGCTCGCCTCTCATCCCACCCGACTTCCTGTTCCGTATAGTCAAGTGCCTTTCTTTCATGTAATATGCATCGTCTACTTCCATCCATGTGATCTTTTCCCTCTAAGATTTTTTTCTTTCTCGTACGATATCCTGGCCACACAAAAGTTACACCATGAATCGAGCCCGCTCTCAGGATACGGGCCACTGGATGCCACTGAAACCGGTAATACACATCCCCATTGACTCACTTGATATCCTGCCTGAGTTTTTGTGGATGTAGGTTTGAGAGGGGTGGTTGGAGGTAAGGGTAACACGATCTGGCTTTAATAATAAATTGCAATCACGTAACTTTAATGTATCTAACCTTTGCACATATTTTCCCTTCGTTATTTTTTTTTTTTTTCAATGTTTACTCGGCGATGGAGGATGATGGCACAACATTACGAAAAGTTTAGCCAAAATATCCATTCTTGTGCTATTTGGAGGGCTGAAAGGGGAAGGATTGCTCTATGACGGAGTTTTTCTTCAAGTATCATAGCTAATGATGGCAATGAAACCACCAATACCTTCTACTATTCTCTCAACCCCTAACGAACATCCACGGATACATATCCCCACACCAACAAGGCATGGATGACATGTTAAACATCAGTTTCGTGGGCGGCACATAATGGGCCAACGTAAATGTCACTACTTGACCGAAACTAATCCGAAGTGGACGTCCCCGGGTGACGCCCCTTGTCCCTGCAATCACAAAATTACTTATTAAAGCTGACCGTTATGCGTATGGTTCAGATTAATTAAATTGTACCGGATACACTTAATTAACCACAAAAATGGTCAAGGATTTTTCTCTTCCTCCTTCAAATCCCAATTCTCCTAATATTCTTCCTTGCAATTAAACATTTTCCCGCCGATAAGAAAAGTGGATATAGCGGAGAATAGAAGGACTAGTTGTTGATATGAAAGGATCCCATTCAAGTTTCCTGCTGTTACAGCATATACTACGTGTAATTAGACGTGAGAGCATATTTCACTGGACGCATCCATGTTCTGGAATCCGGATATCAGTGTGAAGAGGTCTGTATCTGTGTGTGGGTAAAAGGAGTGGTGTATGGACGAAATTGAATTAGGAAAACACTTCCAGATAGCAGCAACCACAAATTACTTGATGCAGTTAAATTACGAGCTTAATACACTGCCTCGGTGGTGCACGAAAAGCGAATTATTGCGATAACTGCCCTTCACCGAGAGTGCATCCCACTTAAAGTCATTCAATTTGCATCCACTCATGAATTTGTGTGGCTGATCTGCATCCTTCCTCCGGCAACAAAATTGCGTCCTCTCTGAATCCCTTCAGATATTCAACAACGATTGTTTTTTACTGGAAATTATTTATTATTTGATTACAAAAACTTAGGTTAATTGTTAATATTTGTGATTTTTGATTGTTTTTGAAGGATTTCAAATTAACATTTATTTTTTTGTGTTGTAATTGAGAAGTGAGTAGATAAATTTTCTTTGCGATTTTTTATATTGTTTTGCAATTTGATTAGAAAATATGTAAATATAAAATACTGTGATTACTAAGTTTTAGGGCAGAGAGGCAAAGTCGAAGTTGAGCCATAGATCCAATCCAAATGCCAAAAATTTAAAAATAAAACTAAAAAAATACTTAAACAATTACTAACGTCTATTATGTTATTAAATTGTTTTTTTTTCTTCGAATTAACTCTTAATTGTTGCAACTCTTAAATTCATACATTAACTTCCTGAATTTGAAAGGAAATTCTATTTGAAAAAAATGGATACAAAACAATTCACAATGTCAAAAAACAAAAAAAAATTCTGTTGAGAGAAAAATTACAATAAGCTATGTGGAAACTTCACTTGATTTTAATTAATCCCACTTTACACGTCTTTTTTCTCATTCTTTGAATTCTAGAAGTTAAGTTCTTAGCCCCCGCTTCCCCACCCCATGCCGGTGATAACATTCAAATGCAATTACGAACGGAATTAAGTGCATAATGGGGACTATTAGTATACAATTTCATTGGTGTGGATCTAACAGAGTCCACCAACAACTCCTGCTCTTCTTCTGACGATAGGTGGTTTTGAATTTCAGCCAACTGACCCCCCAACACCACCCAACGTGCTCTCGTTCATGCTTTGTATAATTTCTCATCCACTTCTCTAACTTCAACTATTTCTCATGGTGATGAAATAATTTCACTTTGAATCCTGGAAAGAAAGTGTCCTGACAATTCGAAATTTACCGATTTGGCATTTAACTTTACTAAAATGAACACACGTTCGTGTCGAATTAATTGTTGCAATAAATTAAAATCTTTTTCAGAACAATCTTATTTCAAGATTAAATTTAAAAAAGTCTCCAAAAAACTCTTTTTCCTAGTATACTCTAATGTGATATATTTGAAACATGAGATGAAAATGTGCCGGGCAAAGGGGACAGGATGGGCGAATTTAAAGTGGGATTAATGAACAAACTGAAGGATGATAATTAAGGAGTTGAAATCGGGGTTGCGGGGAAATTGCAATTCACATCATCATTAAGCATCGCGGTTCACTTATGCACTAAATTGTCGAGAATTGTCGTGTTTTGAGGAAGGTAATTGCTACTGATCTTCCCCTCCCCACAAAATAATTGATGCATTCCCGGTGCATGGGTAAATGGAGAACCTAAAGGACGATTGTATTATTTGTATCTATTTACATTCCTTTTCAATCGTTGCACGAGTCGGCTTTAAGGCGGGGTTTCAAAAATTATGTTTTATGTTTTCTTTTTTCGCTAGATTTGACCGTAAATACAATCGGAATATTTTAATCCTTTGAATTTTCATTAAATAAAGGTAATAATCTGCCAAAATATTTACTAAAACATGTTCATGTTTAATTTTATCAACAAAAGAAAATAATTTTCCACTAAATTCGTTGCTTTGTTTGTTGTTTTCTATAAAACAGTATACAAAAAAAATTAATTTCAGGTAATTAACAAAATTTCAACTCTGACCCCACTTTAAAAAAAAACTACCGTCATAAAGAACTTCGAACAAATTGGGGACTAAGAAATGTCACCAAAGTTGATGTCTTAAGGAGAATAACGGAATACATAAAACTAAAGTGTCTAAAAAAAAACAAAAAAAATATGCAAATTGCTTCCGAAATAATTCCAGTACCTGCTGAAAGCACAAAAAAAAAACGAACTAATTAAAAATCTTATCAAAATGATAAAAGATGAATTTTTACTCCCACCAACTGGCGACGATAAAAAATTTCCGTTTTGAATTCGTTTCACTTCCTTGATACTCAAAATTGTCGTTCACAACCGAATTGAAGTAAAAGTAAAATTTAAAAAAAAAAAATACTTACATAAAGAAAAGGAAGCAAATTATGATGGAACAATTAAAAACCATTTGAAAATGACGAGAAAAGGGTTGAAATGTGGAGGGTGCCAATGGTTGGACAGAGAAGATCCTTAACTGGACAAAAAGCTTATCAGGACTAAGGAGGTCCTTCCGAATTGTTTGGGATCTTGCCAACAGTGAAAACAGCCTGAGGAGTGATAAAATTATTTTAATGGCGGATGGTTTTAATTTTGATTGCTTTTAATGCCGAAATCTTGTTTAATTTTTTTATTTTCTTTTTTTCTTTTTTCGATTTTGAATTTCAAGGACACTCAACACAGTCTTGTGAAGATGTGTGGATATGTTTTTCTTTTTGCAATAATAGTCAGTTCTTATTGATTCTCCTCACACATTATCCTTTTCCGCTTCGTTTAAAAAAATATTTGTTATGTCCATTTCCTTTTTTTCATGCAATAATTTTTCGATTTTCAGTTTCTAGTTGTGATTTGTTGCTACGATTAGCCAATAACAGTAATATTTTAACTGCCTTAGCACTATTTTATATGTATGTATATCTTCCTACAACTGGTTCTCAAACAGTAAATCCTTCGGTCAATATCCTTCGGACCTATTGAAGAAACTGCACCTCTTCATTCCCAAACGAATCATTTCGTTTCTACCCATCATAAATGTATCCTTTATTTTTTTGGAAGGGTTCGAAAAATAGCCATTTATATCGATATACTTAAACGGGAAAAAAATTTTGTTTTTTTGCAAATAAAATATGAAAAAAAAAAATAGGGAAGAGAACGTTTCGATAGTATAGTCAGGATGTGGAGCCCGTACATTATTCACGATGTCTACTATATGTTTTGACGTACTCTCTCACAGAGTCTTGGCACTTATGGAAATTTTGTGGCGTTGAAATATGAACAGCGGGTCCTGTTTGTGTGTTTTCGAAGCATCGAGTTAATTGGTTTCGCTTTCCACAAAATTGCTTTCTTACGAACAAGAAAACCAAAAAAAAAAACAACAGAGAAGAAATTGAAATAAATAAATAAAAGAAAAAATACAAAGAAAAGAACATCAGCAACAAAACTGTGGGAGTAGGCACGAAACAAAAAAATGAAGCCTGTGTGCCAGAATTTTTTTATTTTTTTTCCCTATTTGAATTGATAATCCAGCAGGAGAACATTTTCCAGAAAATAAGCTCCTCTGGACGAAGTCCTCAATGCATAAAATTTAAAAGGGTTTTCATATAAAGTATGCGCATAAAGTTCCTCTCAAATTCGAATAAATTTCTATTACCGTACGTTACCGACCAATCGTGTGCAGGTGTTTCTGTGTATGCGTTTGTGTACAACTGTGTGAATGTATGTTTGTTTTTTCGAAATTATGAAATCATGTAAAATAAAACATAAAACACCAGCAAGTAACGCAAATGACTGGAGCCTGCTGTTCGATGTAATTTTTGAAATTCGATTTAAAGGACAATAATCATCTCACCAATGGCATTCAAAGGGGTTGTTCGAGCGAATATAAGTCAATTTCTTTGTTGATGTGGTGACATGTTCCTCCACATTGGATGTCATTTGCGGGTCAACTGCCATTTTATTCATTTTAGAAAAAAGGTTATAAATCACGAACAGAACTAAAATCTGGCGAATGTGTAAACGGAACTCATACAGAACACCATGAAAATCCTGAAAAACGATTCTCATTTATTTTCTATCTGATCAAAATGGCTGGGTTTCCCTTTAGAACGGATTTTCTATTGTTTTTGTTTTCCGCTACTTTCTATTATTTAAAATGTCATTTTTCTTACAGTGAATAATGTTTATTAGTTTCGGCGTAAAAAGGAGCACAGTACATTTTTGAAGTGTGTTGAAAAGAGCCAAAAATGTTTAATTATATCAATAACTTCTCTTAGTTTTTTTTTATTGCAATCACTGTTAAAATCTGAGCAATAATTCATATGAAAAACTATTTGGTTGGTTCTTTTTGATCATGAATTTTCAAATTCTTTTCATACAAATTTATTAGTCATCAAAATTGCATGAAGGAGTGCACTTCTGAATTTCTGCAGATTTTTGTATTCGTATCATTGGAGAAACTTCTCAACAAAGTTCTCTATAGTAGTTAGATTGTGATGTTTTGTTACCTCCCCTGCCCCCTATTTGTGGGTCAAGTCCTGCCAGAAAAGTTGTGAACTCGATAAGAATTCCTGGTATGTATGTAGTTGCATCAATAATTCGTTGAAAATGTGGAATGGACACTGTTGAAGTGGCACTTGTCGCCCAGAACTCAACGCAATTTGTGACACAATTTTGAGATGATCGCCTTGAGTCCTGAGAACACAATTATCCAAAAGTAGCCGTGCGTTGAGGCACGTTCAAATATTTTATAGAGTTTGGGTAACAACTGACGACAATTGTTTACTATCAGTTCTTTGAATAAGTTTCGAAATTTCCAGTTTGTTGAACAATATTGAAATATTTTTACCATATTCTGTAAATTAGTCACAGTCGTTTATGCTG
Organism: Leptogaster cylindrica; assembly: GCA_963082835.1. Lineage (NCBI taxonomy): Eukaryota > Metazoa > Arthropoda > Insecta > Diptera > Asilidae > Leptogaster > Leptogaster cylindrica. Next base: position 3,023,155 of record OY720108.1, on the reverse strand, counting down.
TTTTGAATTAGCTGTTGGTTCATTCGTTCCTTGCGGCATTCGCCCAACCCCTTCCCCCTTTCAACATTTCTAAGCCGATTAACGATAGAACAAACAAAACTTGCTATCCTACCGAAAATGAAGCACTCGAAGAGCGCTCGCAGAACTTTTGATCTAATTAGCTACGACTGCGGGCTACGCGCAAGATAAATATCGGCTCTCAATTCGTTTGACTTAAATTTCGCACAATACAAAGAGAGGAAGAATTAACGATACAGCAGAAATTGGCACCCAACAAGCCCGAGAAATTTCCCTGGAGGGATGAGATGTGGGAGATGAGATAGGTCCTGATAGGCAGACAAATTTCAGTGGAAAAAGCAAAATGGCGAGGTAAGGTGAGGAGGGCAAGAACAAACAAAATCCATTCAAAGATTTACTCTAACACAAAACTTTGTTGGTGACAGCTCGTGAAGGATGGGGGAAAAGTTCATGATGCGATTATAATCGTACAGAGGTGTCGGATCCGATTCCCAAACCCCCTTCAAATTTCTCCAATCCTCAAAATGTTCGTGTTCCGCACGCCATTTCTGGAATTGTACTAAAAGATGCCCGACCATCGTGCAAACTTGACTACCGAGGGACGAAGAGAGGGTAGGTCTCTCGTTTCACAAAGGACATCCAGGCATCCACTAAATCCGCTGCTGTCTTGCATCTGTACGGCTCCCTAAAATTATTATCGCTGTCATATAGCTTCCATGTATGCAAATTACTTCCGTGGCTTGACAAGCTTAGAGTCGTCACGGCGAGCAAAGTGCACATAAACGGCAGAGGGTCTCTGGTGCCGAGGGGGGCGTGGATGTGGTATGTGGATGGGGCTGGGTCGCTTATTGCCGGGCAAGCCATGCAGATTGGGAAATGAAAAAGGCGACAAAGTAGAAGAAAGTGGTGCATTGGTTGGATTGCACTTTGGAGTCCTGGTTGGGTGCTTGACAATCCCCTCCGGCAAAAGGGCTGTGTGGGAGGAGAGGCGGTGAATGGGGCTCTAGTTATCCTGTTGTCGCCGCTGAATAAAAAACACAAAAAAAAAGAAGACAAACATAAAAAAAAATTGCTGACTGCCATGATAACAGCAGCCATTTACACCTCTTGGCAAATGTCCGGAAGGAACAGCGACACCAGAGCCCCCAGAGGAGCAGTGACAACGGCGGAGACAACAACACCAGTGGCGACGATATATCCTGCGGTTGGGTTATCAGATGCATCTGCGGTCGGGCAGGTTTTCTTCTCGATCTGCTGTTTCTGGGCATGTACTCTCCAGCCGCGCCATCCCACCCTCCGTTCCGGTTTCCAGCCGCAACAAAATACACCACCAAGATTCGACAGTTTTCACATTTTCCTGGCTCTTCCAAGCCTCACAAGATAAATACCGCGCACATCACGGTCTTATAATGAAAATTGTATCCGTGCTCTCTCAACCCCTGGCCAAAGCTTGAGTCTGTCCAACTCTCAAAAAACACCTCCCACCAATGGGTACTCACTTGGTCTCACATCCTCTACAGCCATAAACTCAAAAAAAAAAAATAAATAAAAATAAAAAAAAATAGGGGAAACACACAAACCGTTGGGATTGGGACTTTAGGGGGGCAAAAAAAATCATATTAAGAAGCAACGACTACAGGAAGAAGGGCAAACATGGGCCGTCAAACTGGGGGGGGCCAAATGTTTACGAATGGGGTGGGCCTGAAGAGCGGGCGGCAGAATGTTTTCCTTTTATTAGATAAATTGGTTGCGATAGGACGAAGGAAATATTTGCCGACGTTTGTACATCGAGATGCCCTCAGATTAGGATAATTGCATTAATGAAAAGTGCTTTACCGGGTAAGAGGACTATCGAATTATATACCAATTCTCCTCGATACACAATAAACGATCAGCAATATTTGCCAACTGAAATAACGGTTAAGGAATTGAATAATTGTTATCGAACCGAAAAGCGATTTCCCAATTTCAGTGCTCAACAAAAAGAGGCAATTTTTTTTTTTAAATATTTTTATCAGCCATCTTTTTATTTTTCTTGCTCAAAGTTGACTGCAACATTTTTCAGAAAACTTGCAACTTTGGCATCCGAGGAAGATATTTTAACAAGCACAATTCCATCGTTGTCCTCCTTGACGGCGATTTTGATTATCATAAAAGTAGGACTCTAAGTTTTCAAGGAGGCTGCTACTCTCAGTCTCCGGAATCGGACGAACGAGTTTTCACTTTTTGCCAATTTCTTATCTTGTTCAATGGTACTATTAAAAAAAAAAAAATATTACTATGAGAAATACAGCTGCTCAAAGGGGCGAAAGATTTTCTAATTGGGAATTCTTGATGCAGGAAAGACAGTTTTCTTTTTAACACCTTCGGAATATAAACGATTATTTGCTCCAACACTCACGGATTTTAACTTTAACAGATATTTTCTGATTAAAGAATATTTAAAAAAGAATCATTGAATTAGTAGAAAAATATTTCAATTTTAGATTCATATTGCATCCTTGAAGAAAATTTCATGAAAATTCCAGAGACATTCAGTAGAAGACTTCTTTGAGTTATTATTTATAAAACTTATATTTGTTTTATTGCATTGTTAACGATTTTCAAAAACACTTGTGAAATACTGTTCATTGAAAATGAAAATTTCCAGAGATGTAATTTTGCAATATCTCTCGTTTGTCCTAAATGGAAATTGCACCTTAACAAGAACAAAAAAAAAAATCTCAAAAACGAGAACAGAGACAAAATAATTCATAAAGAGACACAATAAAAAAAAATTGTACAAAGCAACAAATTATTACAAAAAGAAAAATAGAACAAAAGACAAAGTTGAAGGCTTAGTAAATTCCGAAACTGACACTTTAGAATCGTATATGAATACTGGATGTGAAAAGTGTGTACCATTGTAAATGTTTGTTGCAATCAGCAATGATCCAATGGTGTTGGGAGAGCAAGAATTTGTGGGTTGGGGGAGGAATAAATAAAGACTAAAGCACCCTGCCGAGTCACCAGAATTTCGCTCCAAATGAACCCAAAATTCATCGATTCACTGATCCTTCAATACACCATTCAAACGTTTTCTTTTGTTAAAATTTCATATTCGAACTCTTCACAGATCTTCGATGGGGATCGAGAAGTAGTCATGAATTTACGTTTTTTATCCGCGATGTTGGCTTTCAATTCTTTTCTAACTCCCTCAGTTACTATCCCCCCACCGAACTACCCTGTACACCCCTGATGTGATTCACTTCACAGCTGGGAGCACATCAACTATGTTTGCTCCTTTCCCGATTGAAGTCCTTAGTTGAATGGGGTTGGGGCTGCTGGCGCGGCACTTTTCACATCCGGTCTGTGTCATACTTATTTTTTGGGATTGGGCTACGATTTCATCCTGAGACTGTTTCGGCTAAAATTCGTGGTGGAGGAATCCCCCTTCAATGCATAAACATCATGCAGAAATATTTGCTTCTTGTGCGGTTGTAAGCCCAACCAAAATCTATGGTTATCCACGGTGAGCTCGGCACTTTTGTGTCCGTTATTCACCCCCATCCTTACAGCAATTTAACCACCATACAGGCAGCATAACACGCTGCCAATCAGACTCCGATACTCCCTCTATATGACTGTAAACACCACGTTTGGCTGCTATCGGCCCAGTGGCAACACTCCATCGATCCCACAACTAATTTTGGGGAATCCCCCAAAGCATCTGATGAACGAAATAAGTTTCCTGATTGTGAGGGCAGTTTTAGTGGCCAGTAAGGACACAAATCAGGATCACAATGTTTTCATTGCACAGAGGTGTTCTGTTAATCCTCATACCTCTCGACCTTTTTCCTTAATTTTAGAGACCATTTGTCCTTGTTTCATGCTCGTTTCACTCACGCATGAACACTTGGGAAATGGCGCTGCGAACCAGCTTCCTAGTCAAGTCATTTGTTTTAATATTCTGCTTCATTAATATTGATTACAAATACAATTTTGTTACTATTACTGTCTTATAACTAGTGTTGATTCCTCAAACTTGCACAAAATCCACTCTTTACAACACTCTTGGGCCTGTGACTCCCCCCTTCCGCCATTAAAGTACTGTTAGTGGCTGACTCCGTTTAATAGATGATTATATTGGATATTCAAGTCCTGAAGGAGTCGTAATACTCCATTTCCTAAGCCACCTCACTCTCAGGTTAGCATGCGATTGAATTAATGTGAATGTCCTATTAACTAGATATATTATATATAATACGTCTAATCCTATGTGTTGTGGAAACCGTTTACCGTGATCAACGTTCTGCGCCTCATTCTGCGAGAAGAGGTCAAGGTTCCATAAAATTGGCTCACCATGATGCACTTAAATATTTTCCCTTCTGTTCCCCTCACTCCCCCACTTCTTCCCATAACCAACACGAAATCCATCAAAATACTGCCAAAGTAGATAGTTTCAATATCATTATCCTGCAAGAACATTTTCTTCGGTACTCAAAAGAATGAAGCAAAAAGAAAAATATGGTGCTGTTTTTTTTTCTCTTTTTTTTTATTACATCAACAACAACAACTTTTCATATCTCATCTACAGAGGCCAGGCAAGGGTCGCGTGCACCCTGACAGGGTATTCAAATAAGGAAAGTTGGTTCCGGCATGATTAACTTTCGAGCTCGTTGCGAATTTATGCTTTTATAATTTTATGAATGTAATGCCCCAATCTGACAAGTTACACTAAAACTTCTGTCAAGGCTCATAAAGTTGCTATCAACACGACCATATTACGGCAGCCATTAAGGATGTTCGTGAACTTTAATTTCACTGAAGGTAATAAAAGTCGAACAATGTAATTCGTCTCCTGGCACACTTTTCTTTTGGTTCTACTTTCGCAAAATTTTCCAAAAAATAGATAAATATAGAAATAAAGGATAAATAAATAACTAAAAAAGGAAGCAAGCGACGACTTACATGATATGCATGAAAATATGACACTAGGGAAAATGAATATTTCATGTTTTTTTTTCATATCTATTCGGAGGGGGCTGGGGTGAGAATTGTGGGAAGGGGGTTAAGATGTACAGACGAATATGTTTGTAAGTGATTAGTGAAATTAGAATCTGTAAAAATTTAATGTGAATTTAAGGATATTGTAGAAAAGTTATGCACCGTAAAATCATCACTTAAGGAAACATGAGAAGGTAATGTAATGAATGAAGAAAGAGTAGAGGAGGAGGGGGTATTGGAGTTGCTTCTTTTATTTTAAATTTTTATTCTTGGTTAGAGTATTTTGACACATTTTTCCTTCAATTTTTTGTATTGTTCTCATTCGTACAAAAATTTGTATTGGTACCCATGAAAATAAAATCATTTCTTAAGCATGAAAATATCTTTGAAAATGTTTTTACAACAAATACGAAGATGTGTATGATTTGTGTTTTTTAATGTAACACCAAATTTGAACCAAAAAAAAAAAACAAATCCTATACTATTAAACGAGCAATATTTGTATATATATATATATATATATATCGGTAATCGCGTTCTAGAAAACGGCTCTAAGGATTTTGATGAAAATTTCAGATTAGGGGTTTTTGGGGGCAAAAAATCGATCTAGCTAGGTGTCATCTCTGGGAAAACTCGTTTTCCGCGAGTTTTCACGATCCAAACAACAATATTGTCTTGCCTATGAAGTAGATTGAAAAATTCGCCAGTCGTGGTATCTGTTTCAATAGCTCAGTGGTAGAGCGTAGGTCTCATGTGCCGAAGCCTATGGGTTCGATTCCTGGAGTGGCTGGCTTTTTTTTTCTTTTTTTTTTCGAATAATAAGAACAATTTCTGTCTGCGAAATGGATCTCGAAAATTTCTCTAAAGATTTGTTGAAAAACAATAATTGTATTCAGTAGAAATTACATACTATCGGTAATCGCGTTCTAGAAAACGGCTCTAAGGAGTTTGATGAAAGTTTCAGAATAGGGATTTTTCGGGGTATAAAATCAATCTAGGAAGGTTTCATCTTTGGGAAAACTTGTCTTCAGCGAGTTTTAACGATCCAAACAACAATATTGTCTTTCCCAAGAATCAGATTGAAGAATTCGCAGTGCATCGTGTTTGTTTCAATAGCTCAATGATAGTACGTAGGTCATGGGTTCAGATTTTCAGATGGGTCAGACTTTTTTCATTTTTAAAGTGTCCATAAAAGGGTTCTTTTTTTTTAAACAAAACAGTAAACAATTATTTTAATACGAGATATTATAAACGAGCAATGTCTGAAAGGAAAATGGAACTCAAAATCCGCGTAAGAACGTGTTGTACTACAGATAATGTATTTTTAGATTATTTGAAACTTTTCTATAATTGTGAAAATGGACTAAAAAGAAGAAAATAATTTTGTTTTTTTACAGAGGATTTTCTAAAAGTAAAATAAAATTTTTTCTTCTCTTTAGTCTATTTACATAATTAGTGTAGAAAAATTTCAGAAAACTAGAGTTTTTTTTTTTTACTGTTTAGTCTTAATCGATCAATTGCGCGAAGCATTTCCCATAAACAAATAATTCCCATCTGGTACTTGGGCAGTAGGACTATTAGTCCGGTTAAAATGTTCTGGATTTATTGGAGTCTTAAACATGAATGGATGCGGATTGCCGTTTGATGACGGTCGTATTAATTATGAAATGATACGAAGCGGTACCGTACATAGCGGCCGCATTATTACGATGAGTGACGTCACAAAAAATTGTTTCATGGAATGCTGCGGTAGTGGTTTCTAAGATATCGTTAACAGAGGCCAACACGTAATATGAACGCTCAGACGCTACCGTCACATTTATGGCGCTAGCTCTTTACGGTGGAGAATTGTATGTCAACGTTTTTTCTCGTCGACAGTGTCCGTAGCGGTGCACCCATATTTAATTTTTGTGTATGCTTAGAAAAAAAGGCTTATTGTTATTTTCTGCATAAAATGGGCGAAATACTCAAAAAAACAAGTGCTATATTAATTTATATAATTTTAATTGAATATATATTTAATATTCTTTATAATATTTGCCAGTTTTACCGGTTGAAATATTCAAATTGCCTCCGAATTCTAACTTTACAACTACTGCCACCGTCATTGTTGCCATATTTGTGTACACCGTTCTGTTTACATCACTCACCGTAATAATTCGGCCGCTACATGACGGTACCGTTTCGTAAGAAACCAGAGCTTAGCAGAAGATTCGAACGCTAGGCCAAGGTGTTACGTCAACGTAATCTCCGAGCGTAGCTCGGTCTCCAGGTACTGGTATCTTAAATGAGAGACAATCAAAATGGTTTTTATAACTTCACTCCTGCCTCTTTTATCTGAAAATGCACATATTTTCTAATGTTTAAAATTAAAGATAATCTCCTCCCCCCGCACCTTTTCTCATGTATGTAGATTCATTGTGAAACGCTTGAATTGCCTTGTCCTGTACAAGTGTACACATATGACCGCATTTATTGGACTAGAAAACACATGGTTCCCGACTAAATTAATTGCAAACTTATATTGTAATTACAGTTGCACAATCTGCAAACTACTCCACTTCTAGCTGTATTCATTATTCTACAGATTTAAATTTCCATGCGGCAAGAATTTAATTAAATTCAAAAGTTGTCTGGATTGTAAGGTTGGCGGATCCGGCTGGAGAGGTTGAGTGGGGAGGACATCCATCAAAGTTTCAAAGCAACCCCCAACTATCCAAATGGAAATACTTTCATGATGGCAAGGACTTTCTTATGCACCGGTCACATAAATTGTGTACAGGAACTTCTGGATGACCATTCACTAAACTGCGGTATGCCGTTGGAAGAGAGACGATAAGAGGACGAGGGAAAATAACCAAGCAAAATGAAAACAAAAATGAGGAAATAAACAGAAAAAAAATGTGATGAAGAAAACACTTAATATCTCAGATTTATGCAATATTGCATTTTCTTGCAATTACCTTGAACTCCTTGTTTTTAAGTTGCATTTTTTCTGTTATTTTTAAAAAAAAAATATTTCTATTTAGGTTTGGATGCACTCTGACTCTTGGTAACTCTTAGCTTTGACACTTTGTCTCATATTCGAAGGATTTTTGATTTAGATTATCCTTGCGCTTATGTTCTAATGCGTCTTATTATCTTTAAAGTATAAATACTTATACTCATTAAGAATATTTGCATAAATTAACGACTTACCAAGGAGCTTGAGGAATCTTTCACTTCACTATTGCAGCCATTTTGTTCTCTACTCATGTTTCACAATCCGATCGACGAGACACCTTCACTGATTTGCATAGATATGATAAATCCTTGCGAATTAAGGTTCGTGTCTGGGATGTTCGTCGGTTAATATTTGAAAATTTTTACAAATTCATTGAATTTTCATTAACAATGAAATCATATTGGTTTTAATTGATAATAATAAAAAATATAAATAAATTCGGTACTGTAATTGCAACGATTTGCGTAAAATTTTAAGATTCCAAAGATTTTCGTAATTCAAATTCTCTCCACCCGCATCACAGGTGGCACCAGACAGTTGCGGATTAGTGTTCTTCTGAGAATGACAGGTGCAGTGCTTCAGTGGTGCGTGAAATTTTAAATAGTGATCAATTAAAGTGAGAATACTAGAAAAGGTAAGTCCTAATTGTTCAATCAACTAATTAAATTCAAACATTGATTATTTCTAATATCAAATCACACACAAAACTTTCCAAATGTTTTATTGCTGTATGATCGCATTTTTTCCTTGACAAGAAAATCTCCGTCACACAAAAAAACAACAACAACGATGAATTATAAAATGGTTTCTCTAGACAAAGCTGAAAAGTTTTTTGTCGCATGACATAACTTCACCGGGAAATATGATTTCACAGTTGTATCTTGACAATTTTCAGTATCTGCAAAGAATGTGGTTAAAGTTTGTTGGAGATTCAAAGAAAGAAATAATATCATAATAATAAGATGGGGGTGGTTATATTGCGAGGGCAAACGATCTGCTCCAGTTGGGGAGAACAAATAAAATGAAAAATGAAAATAAACAAACCACCATAAGTTACGTGAAAAATTGATAAAAAAACGAAATTGTTTACGTGCACGAGGACAATAGTCTTTGCAAGGCCAAAGACCACAGACGACCTGTTAAAATCATCGATTTCTTTGCCATTAGTTTGACAGGGCATAAGTAAACCCTTTCCCACCCAATCCTCCCTCCTTCCCTCCTCTCACACAATACACTTTGATGTCATTTCCTTTTAACATAGACTTTGTGCCGTCGTTGCCGGGAAATCGAAAAAACATCGACGGAAACAGGCGATGAAGAAAGGATTACACGACCTACCCCCGGCGGAAGGTGAACGGAGAGGTTTTGTTTCGCCAGAGGAAATTTATATAATGAAGAGATGATTAGCATAAATTAGTCAAAAGGGTTTTCATACGTTTTCACAATTTAAGTGAGTTAAAGTTTTTCTCTTATTCTTCCGTTTTTCATTGTTGTTTTTTTATGGTTTTTATAAGACACTTTAATTTCTGCCCAAACGTTTATATATTATTTTCATTATGTATTCGTATTCGGAGTCCCCGTTACGTCCCCAGTTGTGAGTAACGGTAATTTCAAAAAGTAAAGGATTTTACTGTGTTAAAGTTCATCCTTTTCAGATGATGAAATTTCAGTGATGCCGAACAAAATAATATCATTAAGTTCTTATACTTTTGGAATTATTCAGCACCGAGTTATTGTCCCGAAAAAATTCGTTTGCATTTTAATTCATTGTATTATATTAGCAATTGGAAAAGACTATAATGGTTTGAAATTGTTGTTGTTTTTAAGTTATATTTTGTAATATAATATATTTCACTTTATTCTTACAAAGAAGATACATTCCTCAAAAAATCGTGCAGTAAAAGTTTTCTCTATTGTAACATGAAAAATTCAACTCAAGTTATTAAATATGCATTTGAAAAATTTCAAGATTGTCTGAAAAAATATTGACGTATCTTTCTTCGTTTTCGAGATAAAAAGCAAAAACCATTTAATTGAATGTCCATTTACCATACAAAAATATTTAAGAAAATTTTGAACTATTCTAATTTGCTGTGTTTCACACTACAGGGCGAAAACAATTATTTGACAAGAAGTATCAACATATTACCAAAATTAACAAAAAAAAAAAAAATGGTTCAAATTTTTCATAACTATTTTTGTATTTTAAAAGTACATGCAATCAAATGGTTTTTGCGTTTTATCTCGAAAACGAAGGAAGATACGTCAAAAATTCAAAAGAACAAAAATTTGTATTTTTGCTTGCTTTATCTAAAAAAAGTATCATAATTAGAAAAAAGTTAGTGGCGTACACATTTTTTGTCAATAATATTGCTTAAGGTGCCCCCACGCACGCCACTGGACATAATAACCTTAGTTTAATTAAGGTGAAATGAGCTCCTTATTACTACACACAATGCTGCACAATTTCAAAAAAATCGGACAAAAGATATTTCGGATATTGTTAAAAAACCGATATTTTAAAAAAAAGTTTAACACCCTGTATCTTGGAGACCTATGCATTTCCGGACCTATGTTTATATGAACTTTTTTTCATTAAATGAACTCAGAAATCACCCCCTTAAATATTGCCGTGTTGTTTTTAAACACCCTGTATAGTATAATAGATTGCAATATGTATTATTAGCTCTAAAATTGTACATGAAGAAAATGTTGCCCAATTTTGTTCATTTTCGAATTTCAACTTACAGTTTTGAGAAAGTATCGTATTACCAATTTTCGAACCTTGAGCTCGTGTTTTTTTTGTTTTTTTTTTTTTTTTGAGTATTTTTTCGTTATTGTCAGACAGACAGACAGACTGACAGATGAGCATCTGCCAAACGGTTTCTTTTCAACTATGATACATCGAATATTTATTACCACTCTTTGATGGAGTTACAAACGTTCGCTCAAACTTTATATACTCTACCTCTGCGATACAAAAAGGAAAACACAAAACGTTAACGTATTTTCGCAAAAATTTTCACGTTTATTTCGAGACGTTTTTAATTTCAACAGCGATAATGAGGCGTTAATCCACCCCAGAAACAGTTGGCTTCGCCTTGTCGAGCACTTATTCGTCGCTGTAACAGCATCCCTTATTTTGTATATCATATTGTTTTACCAACAAGACACCATCTACTGTTTTTGAGGTAATTGTATTCACTTCCTATCTGCCGTCCCCGTTTGTCAACCACCCCTTTTCCGTTCTTCTCTTGTTTGGCATACAAACAACCAGGATGAACATCAATCTGGGATAAACTTCTGGACCATCACGAGAATGAAGTGAGGACAAAGTGTAGTGCAGCAAAACTCAGAGCAAGATATCATCTACACTTCTCTACATAGGTGTGTGTGTGTGTGTGGGGGGGGGGGGGGGGTGTATGTATGTTTTTGTGTTAAACTGTGGCAAGTTCTGGCCGACATTATTCTTTCAAGAATTAAATCTACACCAGATGGTACTATCTTGAAACAGGCACAGCATCCTGTCCCAGGATAAATTTAATTCAGCACAGCACAGGTTGAAATACTGTGAATATATATATATATATATATTTTTTTTTTGTAAATCGCCTACAGAAAATCTTGCAGTTGCTCATGTTTTACCAGCTGCAATTTTCTTCATTCATGAATCTAGGCAAAAGAAATTAAAACAAAAAAAAACTACAAAAAACAAATTGCTCTACCATCTTTTGAAATTTCATCAAATAAAAAAAGGAAAGGGGAAATAAAAATAGAAAAATGCCCAACCATAATGAAAGACGGACAAGAGGTTAAAAGCAATGCATTCACAGTATCCATGCATTTTCTAAAAAAAAAAAAAAAACATCATTTTAGCATTCAGGAAGCACTACGAAAAGGAAACATTACTTTTACTTAACTATTTACATAAAATTGATAAGCTCCTCAGCGAAAACACTCTCAACACTTAATAGACTTCAAAATTGGTCTCCATTTGTATTCAATCATTAATCACGAAAACTTCAAAGTTCAACTGTAAATGGAAACTTGAAAATGTTTGCCCTTGAAGTGTCCTTTATGCTTAGTGCTCCAATTCTAAAGGTTAGCATTTAAATTTAAAGCTAAGTACATCATCCTGTTCCATTTCAGTTCGCCCGAACATTGAAGGCAAATACATTATAGATCAGAAATCTCTACACTACTATTTCAGCAATTCTGTTTCTTCTCTTGACATTTCTATTTTTTTTTTCCTCCACTCTTTCTCTCCTTTTGAATGTAAAGTAGAAACCTTCAAAATAAAATAAAAAACAACAACATTATATTACATTTTTACCAAAAAAAAAAATTTATATTCATCTTAGAATTTACTCAACATGAATATCCTTCACCACAGTTTCTCAAACTGTTTTGTAAACGTGAAAATGTAACGGCTTGTAGATTTATCCATGCATCACGTATCAAAAAATTTTTTACTTTTTGAATTCTTTTGGTTCAACACAAAACGACTATAACATTTGTGCAGATATGCATGCCAAACGAATAAAACCATATATAAATAAAATAGAAATGTACATAAGTACATATGGTACAACGAGAGTTTTCCGTTTGCGTTGACTGTATCTAGCAAGAAATGGACTGGAATATATCCTTAAAATGTGACCGAAATCACTCCATAACTTACCTAAAGTTCTCGCTAAAAATTTACTTTAAATCCACCAAAGAAAAGGAAATATGACCGAAGAGAGGAATGGAGATGAGATTTTAAGATGGTCCCCGCCTGTTATAAACCTTTTGTGTGTAACACATCTGCACCTTTAAGTATAAAAAAAAATATACAAATGTGGAGCAACAACGTTTTATCTCGCCAACAGGATTACGACTCAAGTGTGAACCATCTTTTTGGTTGGCCAGGAAACAGGTGAAGATTGTAGGGGAAAGGGGGCTGGAGAGGAGGGTTGAAATGTGTTATGGGAAGGTGAATGGAGAGGTGTAATAGGGAAGGTGGAGGTATCAGGTAGATAAGGTTTCTTTTGATACCGAAACATGTTACAGTGTTAGAAAGTTTTCTTCCACTCTCTTTTTTAAGGCTTTATTCAATCTTCCACAATTGAACGCGATGCAAAAAAAAGGAGATGATGTGATGTGGTGGTGAAAAGAAAAACAGGAAAAAACAATGTGTTTTTGTTTTTCCTTCTACCAAACAAAAGTAAGACTTAGAAGACAAAAAACATATAGAGTAGGAAAAATGTGTCTAATCGCTCTCAGTACGATTACACCTGCCTCTCTACATGGAAAAGTCCTTTGTGTCCAGAGATCCCATTTGCTGCAGATCCGCCCCCCATTGAAGCAACACTCAGATTTGGTGCAAGGAATCAATACAGCCTCATTTTATATTTGTTTTTGCTGATTTTTCCTCCCATTCTTGTTGCGGTAAATGATAAATTTTTATAAATACAGGTAATTTACATGAGATGTCCATCTTTACTCATTCTCGCCCACCACAAAATCCCGAAGGAACTCGATACAAAGGAAAAGCAATTGTTGATAAATTATATGTGTATAATATAGTAAATTCCTCCTCCTTCGTTTTGTGGTGCTGAGTTTCCTGTCAACTTGAATGGCGTCATTGGGACATCAATCACTTCGGGGGGGAATTTCCATACATATGCAAATCTCAGCCTCTATTAAGTCGCAGCTTTCAGTCAACAATAACACTTGCAATATGAAAACACTGTAAATAAGAAATGATTTCAGCAAGAACATGCATTTACCTTCACCCCATCCTACGCCGCCCCGTCAGACGATTCATCAGAACTTTAGGGGCAACACCACAGAATATAATCAACAGATCAATCAATTCCTTCCACAAGGGAGAATGCTGAAGCGCGCGGGCATGAAAATGGAGTCGCTGTTGTTCACTTGCCTATGTCGAACATTACATGCACCCAACGGATGATAAATTGCTGTTAAACAATGTGTCCCACAGACTCCCCGACCGCCTCCCACAGGAGATAGCCAAAAAGAAATTTGTTGGTCCATCCGAAGTAACTCCTTCGAGTCTTCGATATCCCCTTTACCCAAAATTCGATTACATGAGCCAGGTGAGTTCTCTCTCCCATCTTCAGATCCCACAAACTTCTGGGCATCACTTGAAATGCGGAGCACCGAAAGCCAATACCGGTATCCACAAGGACCTGCGGGATCCATCCTGCCCCATTTAATTTGTCAATTGCAGTTATTCCGTTCAAATTTGGGTCAAACTTGTTTTATTCATCTTGATGATGTCGCAGTTGATGCTGCTGCTTCTGCCTCTTAAGGAGGACATTTTTGCGAAATTGACAAAGTGGCCCAAAATTCATCTCGGAGGCCTCTTAAGAAATATCCCTGTTCCCCCTTCACTCTGCTTCATCAACACCCCGCGGGCATGTAATGCTGATATACATGCAAATTGTATCAGCTCAGCACAGCCTATCATCTACGTTATGATATTTCCCATTCGCAAAAGGACATCATTGGAGGATTGAAGCGTGGATGAGCAGCGGTGGGAAGGGGGAGGGGGGAACTTGCAGCCACTGTCGGCTGTAATTGAAAGTGGTAAATTCCAGAAAAGGGGAGCTTCGCATTAGTTCCCAGGCAAATTCCTTTGATAGGTATTGTAAATATTTACAAATGTTGCGAAAGTTTTGTAATTACTGCTAACAAGTTTGCAGCTCGCTCCTGAAACTCGTGTTTACAGTGAGGGAGTATTGTATTTTTTTCTATAACATTTTCGGGGAAATCATTCGAGAAAAGGTAATCCTCATTACTGGGACAATAAATTAATGCAAACAAAAATATTTCAATATTATTGATGGGAAACGGACATTTATTTTATTAATTTCTCAGTAGCGACGAATTTTCGAAAATGCTGGAATTATTTATCGATGACGTTTTTTTTCATATTTTTTTTTGCATTACGAGGAGAGGAATATTTACACATTTTCGCGTTGGCTTTGGAGTTGGTTTTAGACGATTTACCAAATTATATGTGCAAACATATAATATGCTCTATTTTTAATGAAAATTTAGGTATGTTCTTTTTTCGTAAACATACAGGGTGTTTGGAAGGGTTGATAGCCGACACCATTTAGACCATTTTGAGCCATACATGTCTTAGACGAAGTATGGTTTTTCTATTTTTAATTGCTATTTTTAATATTTTTAATTAAACTAATTTGTGAGGTTAATTGCCGGCAGTGTCCTAGTTAAAGGTGGTATGTATTTTTTTTATATTTTTGATGGTTTGCCTGATTCATTAAAAAAAAACAAGTTTCAATTATATTTAAAAAAAAAAATACTAGACACTTTTGAAGTCGTAAAAGACTTTTAAAATTTAAAAAAAACTCTTTAGTTTACGGCAGTTAAAAAGCAATAAAAAACCTTCAATCATGCAAACCTTTTTAAAAACTTCCTTATTTCATTGGCTATTTACCCTGTGAATTTGCTTTGCACATAACTTCTAAACACCCTGTATATTTGTGATTTACAAATTCTGAATGAATTGAGTTTTTTAGAGATATGTTTATCAAATTTAAAAAAATCATTATTTGTGCTAAATATTTTTAATATGAAATTTGTTAAAGTTGTTATTAGGTAGGTACACATAAAAACGATGTCCTTACAAATTAGGCTTTTATTTGTCCTGCTTGCATAACTCCATGAAATATAGGAAAACTAATTACTTTTGAAGAGTAATTATGATGAGAAAAAATTATTTGATAATTAGAAAATGATATTCTGTATACTGTTCTCAAAACAAACACAAATTAATTTTCTGTCATACTAGAAAAGGAGAGAGGAATAAAGACAAAAAAAGGGAAATGAGGAAATAAATAAATAAAAGTTTGTACTTGTTGCAAGCTCTTCTTAATCCAAATGATTAAAAGTTTCGGTTATAACGAATCTACTTCGGGGATCATCGGCGTTGTTCCGACTTAAATGTGGTGGAATGTCTTTGGAGGGTTTTGAGGGATGTGGTAATCAAGAAAATCATAATAAAATTGAATTGTGCGAGAGTTTCTGGCACGTTTTCTGCTGACATATTTTAGCGGCTGTTTTGTATGTTGCTGCTGCTGCCATCCCCTAGCCTGTTCATCCCCAATCTGCCCCATTCCCGTGTCATTAATTAACTTCAGGCGGGAAGGAGCACGCGTACGTGCATATTGTGCGATATTTAGTTGCCAAAGTTTATCGCTAAATTCTACTACACTTGTCAGATACTTAGTTTTGTACTCAATTTGCCACTCTCCAGGACTCTTGGGGTAAGTTTTGCAAAAGCCTCGAATTAAGTATAGCCCAAGAAGGCTGTCTAAGTACGTCAGCAGGCTCGTCTCTGTAAGAAAATCACGCCTCGCTCCCTCCCTCCACATAGGCTGGTGATGCTCCTTGTGAACCACTATGTAATGCCTTCACCGTCTTTATGCATGACAAACTAGCAAACACCTGAAGTAATGCGCTCATTGGGGTGAAATGGTCGCCCATATGGGCGCCGTCGCCGGATCGAAGAAGAAATGTGAATAATTTTGCGATATTATCCTCGTCGGGAAACTGTCAAAGAACGAAACTTTTCATTTTGGTGTCATCCCGTCAGTAGGATGACAATCAAATAATTCATGAGCAGGAGATGCCTCTGGTTGGTGGGTGGGTTAGCGGCTGTTATAAGGTCCCAATTGGCATGTGCCCAAAAATCCTCTAGGTCCTTCGCCTTTCCTGAACATATGGAGATGGCGGTGGCGGACGATCCTCGAAGCCTACGATGCCACGATTTCCTCCCACAAAAAAATCCCTGAAAACATTTTTACATTCAAAGGATGACGATGCTGCTGTCGTCGTTCCTTTTCGAAACAGATGAGCCATATTAGAGGAGTCCTTTCTACCGATTTTTTTCTTTTTTTCCTTCCATTTTTTTTTTTAATTTCAACTTTTCTTGCTTATTTTAGTAATCTGTCGTCTAAGTTTTAGAGTCGAGCCGGCAATTTGAGGTAGCAACCCTTTCAGAGAGTCTAACAAGAAGAACGTTGGCATCCCCTGGCTGTGATCAATGAGCAGTTGAATGCCTTGCCATATTGATCCATCTGGAAATATGAAATTCAAGTTTCATATTTGCTCTAACCGCACTTTTATGGCCAACTGATAAATTTTACTTTACCGGCAAGTTACCATACTGATAACGGTCGTATTTTATTACTTTTGTTTTTCAACTCGCCTCCATACCCCCGCCAATCACCCAATCGTTTATAGACCCACTTCTCGTACGCCATCGTCCAGGGGTTCTCTTTCCCACCTTCCTCCACTATGGAAATATTTTCTGCAGGAAACAACGTTTAAATTCCTTCGACTATTAAAAAAGTTTCCTTTTTTTATGCAAGCACAACTTGGCGAGATTTGAAAGTGAGAAAAGCAATCTGATGGAATTTTATTGTGATTTTGTAGACTTTTACACTAGCCAAGCTGAAAAGATTACCAGCTTTACAATTGGTCCTGGTTGGTCCTTCAGGACCACGAGAAAAGATATTCCGATGGCACATTGTTAAAATGAAAGAATGAAGAAAAAAATGTAAACTAGAAACGGAATAAAAGAAGACGAAAGAAGAACAAGAAGGAGAAGAAACATTTTTTTGGACGGATTGGCTGGGACAAAATAGGATTTCCTCTCGGGAATCTTTTTGTTCAGCAGCATCATTTTTGTAAGAACTAAATCTTGACAATTGTACCGTTACATCCGAAGGTGAGATGGTCTCCATATTAAGAAGGTTCGAATGTCGCATGACAATCCAATGCGAGCGTGTTGTACATGCAATGCGAAATTGACCAAGAGATCACAAAAAAAAATAAAAATAAAATGAAAGAAAGAAAGGGTTCACTTATCACCACCAGAGTGATTCCCTTTCGCCATTGAAAGTTTCTACTTAAACTTTTGGTCTGTCAATTAAGGATGGGTTTCCAGTTAAAGGATTTCCTTTTATTTGTACAATTCGAAAGCGTGACCGGGAATTGTGGGTCCTTGTCAAATGTAATGGATGCAAGTAAATTACCTTTTGGACAGTGTCGTTTAATGGATCTTGTTGAGTATTTGCTGAACATGCTGGACAAATGTAATCCTTTACACTTTAGTGGCTGAGGAAAACAAACATCATCCTTTTCACGTAAAGCTCCGGATGTGAATTGCTCCTTTTGAATTGTTACATATCTTGTTATAAGCAGTCGAAAATTAATGTTGAAAGGACAATTAATTATGTTGTGAGATATTTTAGAATGGACTGGGAAAACTTTTCTTTTTTTTTGACTATTTAAGAAATGTCTTGTTCGCTTTTGTTTGAACCCTTTTAATTTGTTCTTTCAAACAAAACTTATTATTATCTGGGAGTTGTTTTTTGGGTTGTTGCTTTCATGAATAGAACAAAACTTAATATTAAAGGAGTTCCCAATTAACTTGACAAAGCAGAAAAGGTAGCTTTTAAACAAAGCATAGGATTCTTAGAATTCCTTTCCAATCTCCTTCAAATTAAGTGTCCTAAAGAGCACTATATAATATTTTCTTTAAGTTAATGGAAGTTTCATTACTCTCGAAATTATTTGAACATTTATTAGAAATATTAATTATGAAAATTCCTGTTAATTACATTTACAGAATTCTCCTCTAATTTATTTGGTTTACTTTAAAAAAAGTAGTGTACTTTAATTACAATGATGTCGGCTAGGAAAACATTTTCACGATCATTGCAACGGGGTGTGGGGGGGGGGGGTGACGGAGGACGGAACATGGCTACTACTTAGATTTTGAAATCGTATAACTTCTATTTTGCACATTTAATAATTAATTTACAATTTTTTGCTTGTTTCCTGAAGGGAAGAACAATTTGTCCCTCGTTGAATATTTTTTTGTTGCCGCCCATTGATAGTTCGTTTAATACAATTGCGGTTAATTTGCTTCCATTGAATATATGTTTTACTTAAACCAAAAATATTGAACTAATATTGATTTCAATAAAACAATTAACATTTTTCACCGAAACAATCAAAAATTGTTTACAGAGTCCTTCGAGGTCGCTATTCGTATATAATTAATATATGTTTGATTTTCTTGAGTGTGAAATTATTTTGCCTTTGTTCAACAATTTTTCAGTACCCTTGAAATTTTTTTAATTGAATTTTTGAATGAAAACTGTGAGATAATTATTATTACTAATGAAAAATACGATATTTTTTTAAAATACCTCAAGTTTTTTTAATTAAAAATATTTAAAAACGAAAATTATTTCTTTTTTGGAGAATGTTATAATTGTGAAAATATTATTTGACAAAAAATTATTTGCCATTTTGATTATCATTCCGTTTTGTGATTAATTATTTGAAATAAATCTGATCCTGATCAGGATAACGACGAAAATTATAATTAAGCATTTTACGACACCTGCTCTAACAACAAATATCCTTCACGAACTGAAAAAAAAAAAACAAATAATATCAAATCTTTAAACTTGCGTGCCAATATAAAATTCTATGTGAAATTAAACGAAAATATTATTACAAAATCAATCGGTGTCCATTAAGTTTCGCGTATACCTTTACAAAATATCCTTGTTTCGCTGACAATTCACCATTGTCCAATTAAACTGAATTTCATATTGGATACATAACGACAGTTGAGAATGAAAATTTGTTTTCATGTTTCCATGTTAATAAATGAAATCGACAAAATTAACAGCGACATTGCAATTAACAGAGCTAATTCATAAAAAACAGCAAACGCACACACACGCACACGCTCGAGTGCTGTCCAGGTTCGATTGCTATCATCAAATCTGTCTAATTATTATTACAGTGGAATTATTGCTTCAATCAACACAAAAATGGAAAATGAGCATTGAGCACTATTGGTACATCAAAAGTCGGTTCCCTTGTGCACAATAAAGGAGGACCTCTGTGCGGAATTAATGAACTGCGGTGCACGTGTGGAACGGCGGCGCTAGCACCGCGGCATTGAGGATGGCGGCGGCGGAAAGACATGGCGGCCGCCGGACCTTCGTTGCGTCCTGGTCAGTCAGGTAAGTGAAAACCGCCAGGCATATGCACCCCTTAGGTGTGAAATGGGGATCGATATCGGACCCTTTGCGTCCTGTGTACAAGCATCAAAGTTTGCCGACGTTAAAATTTGATAATGTTATTATAGCATCGGTCTCTGGGAATGGGTTCAAAACTACCCATCCAAAGTGCCGGTGGGGGTGGGAATGAGTCATTCTTGCAATAAATTCATATCGTTCGGAAAGGCAAGGACACTCTTGCTCGCCACTGCGCGCTGGATACCCTCATCAAGAGTGGTCTTAATATTTGATGAGTGGGTTAGAAAAGCTACGCGTTTTCATGCCACGTGGTCGGGGATGGGCCGGACATGGGGCACAGGCGACGGGGTCTACGGTACACAAGTCCTTGTTGACAGCAGGGAGGGTTGGTGATGCAGTGGGTATCGGGCCCATAACTGTTCAGTAGATAATTTATTACAAATATTAGTTGTCCATTATCACATGCAGATCCTGGCTGGGTTGGGCGGGGCACGAGGAAACCACCCTTCTCCGGTGTCGAACACAAGAAACGCGGGGATAGCTCAAACCTGTTTCCTGTTGTGTTAATTTACTAGAATAATTGTCCGCCTAACCTAAAATATGGAACTTACTATGAAAAAAAGGTCGATCGATATCCTGTTTACCCAGATAATCAACATTCTGATGTCAATTAAGTCCCCTTTACTTCCATCATTATTATTTTTGACTTTTATTTTTATTTATTTTGTAATTGCACCCGAACCTCAGTGAACCCTCCACAGCAGCCACTTGCGGTATAGTGCTGCAGGATTAGTTTGAAATGATTATGAGCGTAATCCCGTTTCTCAATCGTTTTTAGACCCAGGGTCGCTTTTCTCGCCACAAATGACGGTAATCCTTGGTGAAACGGTGTACACCAGACAACCTTCTCTAATTCGCCGAGAATGATTAAAGCCTCCTCGACTGGAAAACTACGGAAAATTGTTGCCGTGCAAGGAAAAGGATAATTCTAATAGACACATTAACATGTATTCAGTATGAAACTATTTGTAGTGAGGACGAAGGTAAAATCCTTTGCGCTTTAATTATTCAGTGGGAAAAAGGATATTTGCGTTGTTTTTGTTTTGCTTTTAAGAGGGTTACAATTTTCTATTTTCTTTTTAGAATTTTCGAGTCTGGAATTTTCCTCCAATTTCATACCAATTAATTTGTCAGTTCAGATTGCGCAAAACTGATTTTTAAAGGACATATCTTACAATAGAGAGATAAATTTGGAAATTAATGAATTTTTTGCTGTGAAGAAAATATGTATTTTCTTTATTTTATTTTATTTTTTGTTTTTGTTTTTTAAAAACAAAAATTAGCGCTTAATGTTATTGTTGTATTTTTACGCCATACAATTTAACAAAATTTTCATTTACAAACATCATTTTGTTAATTATATCATTCAGAAATATTGTTAACTTTTTTCTATTTACGATCATTTAGAGTTGTGCAATTTATTTTAGATTTAATTGTTATAGAATAAAAGAATAGTCCTTTTAAAACCGAAAAATGTAAATGCATTATTTTTTATAGAAGATGTAAACAGGACAGATTTTGGCATTTGATCTTTTGTATTTTCCAGCAATATTTTTTTGTTTTTGCATAATTTATTTCCGTTAAATGTTGACTCTGTTATAGAAACTGTTCTGCATTCACCCTTTTATGTTAATCACTTTCAAAACAATCCTTTTCACAGTTATCCTGCCATCACTGAGTTCAACACCGCCTGTATACGGTAGGTATGCAAATGCGTTAACAATATTTTTGCATTTTTATAATCACTACAAATACACGCACAATGCTATTCGATTTTATTTTTTTGCATTACATTAAATTCATGTAAAATTTGTTAGTCAAATTTTTCAAAAATATACTTATATTTTTTATTAAAGTTAAGCATCTCTAAAAAAATAAAATTATTTTACATTTTATTCAATGAAACCATTTTTCGTTATAAATTTTAACTGAAATTGTAAATTGTTTCTTTGTTATCTGCGTAAAAAACATTTTAAATAATTTACGGGCGGCAAGGCCAGGATTGAAATTCTTTCCCACCTCCCACTAAAAATTGTTTTTGTGTATGCGTATGTTTTTTTATTGTGATTGTTCTTCTGTGTTGCATGATTCTTCACACTTTTTGTCACATAAAAAAATAACATTACATATACTTGAGGGATCCTTAAATATTTCCGCTCTGTTAACTGACGAACATTTTGGGAAGAAATTAAAACGGTTTGGAAAATAAAAGTGTCCTTGTGTTAATTAAAAGAAAATAACTGATATTTTCATCTATTGTCTGTATGTGTGTGTATGACGTGTGTTTTAAGAAGAACCATGTATTGTGCGAATCAAAAATACCTTAACTCGATATGAATTTTGAACTTTGTTGAATATTTACAAAAAAATAAGGAAAATGAAGAAAAACTTTAATTATAAAAAACAACATTAAAACGGGCTGAGAATATGATTACATTTATGTGTTTAAAAAAAAATCGGATTAAATTTTTTTTATCAAAGTTTTAACTAAAAAATTAAAATTTCTTGTACAAAGAAAACTTTCAATAAAAAACACAAAGTTCAGAGTATGAAAATTTATTCTCCGAATATGTTGTTTTCCAATGAACAATATAAAAGGAATAAAGTTAAATTAGAAAGATTCTCTCTCGAGAATTTTGTCGAAACTAATTTACACTATAAAGGATCTGTATCTTAGGACGAACAGTTCTGGTAGAAGCTTTTGTTGATCAACAGAAAGTTTATGGTCAATTCGGAGTTACTTGACTGTTGGGAATTGATAATGTGTAAATATTTGCATTTTGCGGTCAATGTTTGTTGAAATTCAACACAAATGTTTAACAAGGATCAAATCAAAATGCGAATTGAGTGGTAATATGAAACGTCATGGAAACATCAAAAGATGGCGAAAGAGAGGACTAATTAATGTTTATTAAATAAGAAAAAAATAACTAATAATAATAATATAAATAAATAAAAAAATATAACAAAATAAAGAAAAGAAAAATGACAAACAAAACAGAGTAACAAAAAGAAACATGGAAGGTTGTTTGTTGAAAGACACTTTGTATTATGTTAATATGATGTACAATTGATGAAAATAAATAGGTTCTGATGCTTCCATTCCCTCTCCTCTCTACTATGGTGATGTGTTCCACCGAGTATAATTATACCTTACATAAGGACTGATGCCTTGGGGCTCGATTCCGGAACTGTGTTCATGGGATTTTGCTTTCAAAGCCTTTGAGAATTGAGTGTAAATTGTGTCTTTATTTACAATACACAGACGGGTAGAAAGATATCCAGTTTAACATATCCACTAACTCAAAATATGAATTAATAATAGTAAAGTATAAAACAAATACAAATGAGACCATTAATTAGTAACTACTCGGGGTTCACCTCGGCGACCGGCGGGCGACACAAACTGATAATGTGACCGCGGGAATCATGAGGACCAATTAAGTAACATTAAAATAATTAAAAACTCGAGAAGCGTTCTATCTGCACTGCAATTATTGTACGACACATTCCAACTCATGTACTATATACAATACAGAAAAAACATGACGAACAATGTGAGAAAAGTATGAAATCTATTCTAAAAAAAACTTTATGTGAATCGCTTCAAGGCACATTAAGACAAATCAATTAT
Organism: Leptogaster cylindrica; assembly: GCA_963082835.1. NCBI lineage: Eukaryota > Metazoa > Arthropoda > Insecta > Diptera > Asilidae > Leptogaster > Leptogaster cylindrica. The sequence continues at coordinate 2,999,352 of OY720108.1, read as the reverse complement.
GTATGCGTATTTGGTCCACCACAACATGGAATAGTCCTGGCCAGAGGGCGGTACAAAAATTTCCAAAACCAAAAAAAGTTCATTAAGAAACAGCTTAAGTAAGTTGATCTAAAGGCACTTACGTCTCAAGAGAGTTCTCCTTCCTAAATGATCAAGAATGGTCCAAGAATAGCCGCAAGGATCCATCAATACGGCAACATCCTGTTCGCACTTGTTTTTTGGTCCTTAACAATATCTGGTTTATTTTCTGTTCTCAGTTCTTGATTTGTCTTTGTTTATTTATAAATTTGTTTTTTGTTTTGCTTATTTTCTATTTACGATTTTTTTTTTTGCTCGACACTGAACAAATTGACGAAAAGTAATGACAACCGCAAAAAAATATATATATTACATATATATTATAGTTGTATGAAAAAAAAAAATGTTGGGACGATGCAAGGAGCTAACTCGGTAGAAATCTGCCAGTTGGTAATCACTTAATCCATTCTATTCCATCAGGAATGTTATCGTTATCACTTTTTTCTTTATTTTTTTTTTTATTTAATTTTATTTTATATCTGCCCCACAGCAGAATGTTTCTGGTGTATTGGGATATTTGAGCTACTGCAAAGAACAAGGACCGGCTCTAATTTATTATGTGAAGACGAAAAACCGCACATGAAAAGATAAACATCATCGAATCGTATTAATCAAAAAACACGACCACCAACAGAGATATTTATTGATAGAAATAACCAAACGAAAAACAAGAAGAAAAAAAATACGAACAAAATGAACCAAAAAAATATAATAAATAATAAACACAACAAACACGCACTTTTTTCCTTCTTTTTTTGATACTTTCAACTTTCTTAATGCCTCATGCCGCGAATACATCGGGGACATATTACCGCACTATGATTTTAAATGCTCGACATTCACCAACAACTGACATAACAAATTAATTAAATCAAAACAAATAAAACCAACCGAGAGACAGATGAGAACGAATGTTGTCCCAATGGATGGGAGACTGGGGTGGTGATGTGGTAGGCTTAGGTTAGCTGACGTATAGATGTTGATCACTACTAATGTCCGGTCGCACTATGTTCACCCCGCGACAATTCGTCGTCCACCACGATCCGACAGATAACACCAATATCCGCCTAATTCCAAAAAAAAACATACGAAAGAAATACCGATATTTATGACTAATAATCAATTTCCTTTCACAAGAAAATAATTATATATGATTTCACATAAAAAATCACGATAGAACATTAGCCACAAAATGTATAAATAATAAAAGTTAAACAAAGAAACCAACCAGAAAATGTTCGTTACAAACACCGTTGGTATTGAGCAAGATTCAAACTTCAATTTCCGATTCGTGGGAAAGCTCGCGCGCACGCTGAATCCTTCCGACGAACGAGTCTTATCAAAACTCCGACGTAAACTGATGGCCGAAGGATCCTACTACGGCAACCGTAGCATGCTCTATGGGGCAAAAAAAAGCCAACAACAAAAATTCTACAACAACAACCATCGACATATAAAACGTGCTCTCTCCCAATCATATCTATTGTGGTCCCTCCATATAAGACTTTTGAATCTTCCCCCGTTTCGAAGGGTTTCATATTCTGCAAAAGCTTTCCAATGTCCTGAGCTTTAGTCAAAGTCAATTGAAAGGGTATAAGAGAAATCCTCTGGCTACCGGCATGCAATTATAATTTCCTGAGCTTTGATTAAAGATAATGCAAGTGGACAGGAAAAAAACACTCCGCCAACAACAACAACTACGTAAACAAAACAAAACAAAAAATCAACCGCAACACAATTGATGCGACAAGCAAGGAGCACAAGGATATGTGTTCGCTGTCGTGTGCAAAACCCTTTCGCAATGGAATTTCGGTGGTGACAAGCATCAACTTCTGGAATTTTTGTAATTTATTTTGGAATTGCAGTTGAGTGCTCCTGGAAGTGTGCCAGTTCATTACAGTACAAAGGGCTCCGGTGATTAAAAACTGTTAACACAAAAACTCCAGGGAGTCATCCCGGCATCCTCAGGTGTCTTTCCAACGACGGACAGATTCCACCAAAAACCCATTCCTTCGTCTTTTTCTTCGTCTTCTTCTTCTACTGCTACTACCACTACTTTTTTGTTGTTCTTGATGTTTGGTTATTTTTTTCTTCTATGTTTCTATTGCGAACACAGAAAATTTTCTTCCGCTTTTCCTCCTGTATATATTTTTTTCTTTTATTCACTTTAATTGGGACGAGATACAAAAATGCGGCAGTAATTAGACATTTGTTTACCAAATCGTAGAGGAACTCGAGCGGGACGTGTACGGGCGCACTCTTTTCACAAACTTTTACAATTAGAGGATGCTATGAAAAAAACAAAACATGTATAGCATTAGTTCCTCGGGATTAACGTGCCAGTTCACTTCCGCCGGGACGTACTTACTTTTAGCATGAGATTTTTAGAAGAAATTTTTTCCCCGCACCCCCAACAATGAACCTGAGGCAATTTTTCCAACTCCCGATTAGATATTTTTTTTGCATTTTCTTTTGACCACATTCCCGAATTATAGATGGAACACAGATAGAAGTTTGCTTTTTTTGTGAACATTTAAAAAACAGCAACCAAATAAGATAAAAATCAACAAAACTAAAATAAAAATGGTAAAGATGAAGAAGAAGAACGTTGGATATTTGGCTATGTTCCCAGAATGTTTTTATTTGTAGATTAATAATACTTCAGAAAATGTTAAGTATAATTAGTGTTTTATTTATTTTTGAAGTAATTAGGAAATGTTTTTTGAACATTTTGAAAATTACTTCTACTAATTTATTTAATTCTATATTTTCGGTTTTTTTTTCAAGCAATTAAGTAAAGAGATTTAATTTGATGGTTCGTTCATGTGTGTTTTTTCTTCGTTGTCCATTAACCCTTTCGTTACGTGGAGAGACAATTGCTGGTTTCTATTTGCACATTTCATATTGCTCTCTAGAATTGTATGGTGTCTGCTGGAAATTGTTTATTTTTAAATTGGTAGAGATAAAACCGACACTTGTCGTAATGGATATTGTGAAAATAACAATACCAAATAACAGAGCTATTTATTTTCTTCAGAAATTTGTGTTTGTTCGAGATCAGCCAACGCCGCCGGTGAACTGGAGGATCACCCACAGGACTGCACTGCACTGGACTGCTGCGGTAAACTCTCTCAAGGTTGGAGAGTGGCAACCTAGATCGTCGCTCCCGAGGTACCACTAGTATTTTGGCAGTAGTGAAGTAGCTATTGAAAAGTCAACCCGTACACACGGAGGAGTCGCTAAGAGGAGACCAACTCACTCGCACGGAGAGGACAAATTAAATCAGCAAAGGCCTCAAATAGAAGGAGTTTCGATAGCCAGAGGCGAAGTTAAAAAATAAATTGAATTGTCGTAACCGTCGTTGTTTTTATCTACGCTAAAGGGTGCACTTTCCCCGTACACTTCACTCCAGATCACCCCCACGGTCCCCCAAAACATGGTCCTTCGAGCCGGATTACCGGAAAAATTGGTGAGTTAAGTAATTGTTGCACATGTTTAAATTCTTTTGCCCGCTTAAATAATAGCCCCAATTAACAGGTGCAAGGTACATAAGTGATTCAAGTGATTTGAGTGAAATTAAAATTTTAGTTCAAAATTTGCAATTGCAGTGAAGTAATTGTGAGTAACGGCACGATAACACACACACCCGACATTTGGTCATATCGCTTATTAGTTGAGTAACAGTAACCGAGATTACGGTTACATTTCATTTCCAAGCGAGTTCAATTTCATACTTCGATGTACAGAGTTGACGTTGCCAAAACCCAAGCCATTAACTGTTCAAGATTTTCATTATTGTGATTAGAGGGAATTCGTAATTAGTTGGTCAAGTTCTCTTTCGATTTTAGTTATTACGGGAACATTTGCTTTGGTGAAGAGACGATCTGACGGAGGCGGTAAAGTTGAGATTTAATTACAATTTATTGCAAGTTTAGGTGAAAGTTGATTTAGCAAAAAAATACAGACTTATGTCCGGCTCCGAGAATGAAACCGAACCCGAGAACTCCACGTTCGAGGAGCTAAAGAATGAACAGGAGGCCTTGTACGAACAAATTCAGCAATTTGTATCTAATTTTAAGAGGTCTCCCAAAGTCCGCTTACAAAGTGTTGGTCATATCAAGGGTCGAATTGTGATCTTAGATAAATTATGGGAGGAGTTTACTTCCAACGATAAGGCCATTAGAAGCAGTGCTACTTCTCAAGAAAAACAAGATAAATATTTCGACGACCAGGGTGGTCTCTATGATAAGTTCATGAATATTGTGTTTGAATATAAAGGAATCTTGAACGATATTTTGACTCAACTATGCGAAGTTCGAACACCCGCCCCCCAGAACACCTCGAATCCCAATGATCAGATATCCAGCGCCGGGGCTGGCACTAATACGAATACAGCAAATCCTCCAATTGTTAATCAAAGCACCCAGTCAACGCATGATGAGTTGAAACTGCCGCGGATTTCCATTCCTATCTTTAGTGGAGATTACGGCTCATGGTTATCGTTCTATGATATATTTAATTCAATGATTCACTCAAGTGAAAGCATTCCCCCCGTGCAAAAAATGCACTACCTTAAATCCTGTCTGAAGGGGGAAGCAGAACAAATTGTTCGACATCTTAACGTTACCAACGATAATTATCAAATAGCGTGGGATATCTTATGTAAGAGATATCACAATTCACGGGTTCTCGTCAATAATGCACTAAAAATATTGTTCAGTCAGGCGCATATTCATACTGAGTCTGCTCCTTTAATTCGTAAATTGTTAGATTCTACCAATGAGAGCATCGCTACTTTAAAGAATTTAGATGTGAAGGTGGAAGAGTGGGATCCTTTAGTTATCTACATCTTGGTGGAACGATTACCCAGTGAGACGCGGCAACTGTGGGAACAGAATCAAGGAGCGACAACGTCGCTTCCCAAGCTCTCAGATATCCAGGAGTTCCTTGAAGCTAGGTATCGAACATTAGAAGCGCTTCAATCAACGAAACCTAGGGGTCCACGACCAAATTTTAGAGTCCCTGAAGGTAAGGCTCGTTCCTTTCATATAACTAGACATGTGTGCCCAGTGTGCAAAGGTTCTCATTCCGTAAAATTATGCCAACGGTTCGCAAGAATGAGCCCCAGGGAAAGAAGCCAGTTTGTTTCTTCTCATTCAATGTGCTTTAATTGTCTAGCACAAAGCCATCTTGTTAGTAGCTGCCCCAGTAAGATGTCATGTCGTCATTGTCATAAAAGACACAACTCACTGCTACACAATTCAGACATTTCTCGTAGTCGCCCACAGGCTCAAGATACCAATTCATCGCTTACAGGTGCATTGTCTCACTCGTCTAATGCTAATTTATCGGAGCAGCCCCCAAGTACTTCTGAAAGTGCAAATCAATCACCATCGTCTAACATTTTAAGCTCGTATTTCTCGCGCGGAACTAAAGAGGTGTTGCTAGCGACCGTCTTAGTAAGAGCCCTGTCAAAAACAGGTGAACTCCACACTCTCCGAGCATTGGTTGACCCTGGTTCTGAGGCCACATTTGTGACAAACAGAACTGTACAACTTTTACGTTTAAACCCCCTTCGCGCTTCTGTTCAGGTCACCGGACTAGGAAACACGCTTACAGGTGTGTCTCATTCATCGGTTCACTTGGAAATTCAACCTTATGTAGGAGATAGACCCAAAATCATCATCAAGGCTGTTGTCCTTCACTCACTCACGGAATGTTTACCTCCAAGAAAAATACTCTCATCACAGTGGAACCTTATAAATACCCTGCCGCTAGCGGATCCCTCGTTTGATAAACCAGGTAAAATCGATATGATTTTGGGCGCGGAAGTATATGCGAAGATAATCCAAAACGGTTTAGTTCCTGGAGAAAGTGGGTGCCCTACCGCACAAAACACATCGTTCGGGTGGATTTTGTTCGGTGAAATCAACACACCTGAGTTAGAATCACCCTCTAATAACCGGTCGCATAAACCCATAGTGGTAAACTTTTGCAATCAGGTAAGCGACTGTGAGATCCTCAGGCAATTTTGGGAGTTAGAGGAAGTCTCTGTTCCCTGTCAAACGTCTCCTGAAGATGCTCTATGTGAGCAAATATTCGCCGATACTCATAGCCGAACGAAGGAAGGAAGATATGTTGTGCACTTACCCTTTGCCCCCATGGATCCAAATGAGTCAAGGCTAGGAGAATCTAGGTCAATTTCACTTAAAAGATACCACTCACTAGAAAGACGACTTGCGGCGAACCCGTCCCTTAAGCGAGATTATAATGCGTGTCTTGAGGAGTATTTAGAAGATGGTCATATGGAAAAGGTGAACGATAAAGGTCCACTGCCTGAAGGTAATGTTTGCTATTTTCCCCATCACGCCGTCTTGAAGGCTGAGAGCCTAACAACAAAAACTCGCGTTGTGTTTGACGCGAGCTGTAAGACGGCCAACGGATACTCGTTAAACGATCGTTTACTCTCAGGCCCCCCTCTGCAAAGGGACATTTCTCTCCTTTTATTTGAATGGAGACAGAAAAGGTATGTCTTCACAGCAGACATCGCTCGCATGTACCGTCAAATTCTCATACATCCTAGTGAAAGGGATTACCAAAGAATTCTCTGGCGTAGATTATCAAATGACCCGGTTGAGGATTATCGTCTTTTAACAGTAACTTTTGGAGTGTCTAGTGCCCCGTTCTTGGCGATCCGGACACTCCACCAACTAGCCAAAGACGAACGTCACGAATTCCCTATAGGTGCCGCCACTCTCGTAAGGGACTTGTATGTCGATGATGTCCTTTCAGGTGGGCGGACCTTGGATGAGGCCAAGGAAGTAAAGTCTCAAATTGACGCCATTCTTAAGCGCGGTAAGTTTGAATTACGGAAATGGTCGTCGAACTGTCCGGAACTTTTAGATGACAAACCCAAATCTGATATCGCATCAGCTGATCCAGTTCCTTTGAATAAGGAAAATGTGATTAAAACTCTGGGACTATACTGGGCTCCAGGTCAAGATTGTTTTGCATATAAGGTCCAAGTACAAGCAGCACAACCACCGTTCACAAAACGAACAATCCTTTCCCAAATTGCACGCATTTATGACCCTTTGGGGTTGTTGGCTTTAGTAGTTGTATCTTTAAAACTGATGCTCCAGAAGCTTTGGCAGGAAGCGGTAGGCTGGGATGAACCAGTTCCTCGTAATATTTCCGAACAATGGTTAGCACACATAAGTCTGCTGGGCCACTTGAACCACGTCACCATTCCACGATATGTAAAGACAGAACCCCATAGCATAGTGCAATTACATGGATTCTGTGATGCCTCAGAGCGAGCATATGGAGCTGTGTTGTATCTTCGTTCGGAGACAAACGGAAAAATCAATGTTCGATTGGTAAGCGCGAAAACTAAAGTCGCCCCATTAAAACCTGTTACCCTACCTAGATTAGAACTTTGTGGAGCAGTGTTGCTCTCTAAATTAATAAAAAAATTCCAACCATCACTATTAGAGGACAATGCTTGTATATTTGCGTGGACAGACTCTACCATAGTCCTGTCATGGCTCCGACGCCACCCCAATGACTTTAAAACATTTGTCCGAAATAGAGTTTCTGAAATTATCACTAATTTAGGCTCGATTCCATGGCGCCATGTACCGTCGGCTGCAAATCCTGCCGACTTAGCAAGTCGAGGAATAACCGCAGTGATCGACTTAAAAAACCCTCTTTGGTGGTATGGACCCGCTTGGCTTTCGAGACCCGAGGAACACTGGCCCTCTCGCTTCAATGAATTACCTCCTCAACAAGATCAGTTTGAACTTCGAGCTACCAAGGCTCTTATGAACACTCAATCTAGTTCGTATTCTGTGCAAATGCTAAATCGGTTTTCGTCGTTGACACGACTTCTACGAGTCACAGCCTTATGCAAGGCTTTTTCAAAAAGGTGTCGAATGAAAGATTTGCCATCATCATCATGGATCAGCACCAAAGATCTGCAGCTAGCAAGAGAATTTTGGATTAGACACGAACAAGGAATGTATTTCCATGAAGAGCTACATTTATTAAGGAATAAAAACCCTCTTAAAGGGTCGAGTGCACTTGTGGCACTTAATCCTTTCATTGATAGTTCAGGTGTATTACGTGTAGGGGGTCGTTTAGAACATGCCTTTCTCCCATACAATGAAAGACATCCAGTGATCCTCCCTCCAAGCAGTCACTTAACTTACTTGCTAGTACAAAATGCTCATAGTCTCTGTCTTCATGGCGGACCTACATTGACACTGTCAGTGCTACGCAAAACAGTGTGGATAGTTAATGGTCGAAAGGTCGTAAAAAAATTCATTCGCCAGTGTATCCCCTGTTTTAGATCCTCTTGTGAGACTCAAACGCAACTCATGGGATCCTTACCGTCCCCTCGTGTTAACGCAGCCCGGCCTTTTACAAATGCGGGAGTGGATTACGCAGGCCCTTTCAATCTAAGCATTGCGCGGACGCGAGGTGCTCGTACATACAAGGGTTACATCTGTATCTTCGTATGCTTGTATTCTAAAGCAGTCCACATAGAAGTAGTAAGCGACCTTACCACGAACGCATTCATGGCTGCCCTGAAGCGTTTTATTGCTAGACGTGGGTTTTGCGGAAATATCTTTTCAGATTGTGGAACCACTTTCGTTGGTGCTCGTAATCAAATTGATCACGACCTGAAAAAGGCCTATTTTGATTCAACCCACCACGCAGCTAATAGTCTACTCACCCAAGGCATACAATGGCATTTTATACCCCCATCCTCTCCCCATTTTGGCGGACTCTGGGAGGCGGGTGTGAAGTCCATTAAGACCCATCTGAAGCGGATCGTTGCTAAGGCATCTTTAACGTTTGAGGAGATGTACACCCTAATGACCCAGATAGAATCATGTCTGAATTCGCGCCCCCTATGCCCTATGAGCGATGACATAAATGATTTAGGCGCTTTAACCCCAGGACATCTATTGATCGGAGAATCTCTGCTCGCCCCACCGGAACAGGACGTCACTTCATGTAAATTAAATGTTCTTGACCGATGGAAATTCATTCAGCGTTTGAAGCAAGACTTCTGGAACGCATGGAGGCGCGAATATTTCTCTAGACTTCAGGCGCGACCAAAATGGGTAAAGGCTACTGAAAACATTAAAATTGGTGATCTTATTCTATTGAAGAGTGAAAATCTTCCCTCAAATCAGTGGGGTTTGGGCAGGGTCACTCAGGTGCATCCAGGAGTGGATGGACTCGTTCGTGTCGTCACAATTAAGACCAAAGCAGGAGAGATCAAACGCCCAATAACAAAGGTGTGTTTGTTACCGGTTAATTCGCAATAATAGGAAACAATATGTTTGAATTCAATGCAATGTTATGAATTTTAATTTGGATTTCAACGTTAGTCACTTGAAGTGCATAACACGTTTTTTTTTTTTTTTTTTTTTTTTCCTTTTGTCATTTACTTAAATTTGAAATAACCCTCACATGTGCAACATATTACTTAATGAATTTAATTCTCTTTCCCTAACCCGCTCCACTTCATGAGCACACGATGAGGAGATGCCGTCAGACCGTCAGACTACGACATACACGACCTATACTACATTGAATGGTTCCAGTTCCAGTTGAATTTATGAATTTCAAGGCGGGGAGGATGTTCGAGATCAGCCAACGCCGCCGGTGAACTGGAGGATCACCCACAGGACTGCACTGCACTGGACTGCTGCGGTAAACTCTCTCAAGGTTGGAGAGTGGCAACCTAGATCGTCGCTCCCGAGGTACCACTAGTATTTTGGCAGTAGTGAAGTAGCTATTGAAAAGTCAACCCGTACACACGGAGGAGTCGCTAAGAGGAGACCAACTCACTCGCACGGAGAGGACAAATTAAATCAGCAAAGGCCTCAAATAGAAGGAGTTTCGATAGCCAGAGGCGAAGTTAAAAAATAAATTGAATTGTCGTAACCGTCGTTGTTTTTATCTACGCTAAAGGGTGCACTTTCCCCGTACACTTCACTCCAGATCACCCCCACGGTCCCCCAAAACAGTGTTATACTTTTAAATTTTAATTGCACTATCCATTAGTATTATTATTCTCCAAATTATTATTCGCAAAATTTCATGATTATTAATTTATTATATTATGCTTACATCGTTCAATGAGAAAACAAATAATTTAAGATATTATAAAATAAAGAACTTCAAAAGCTTCTGAAATGAAATGAGACTGCAATGACAGACTGACAATGAAAGACGGAAAACTCATTGACAATGAATGACTGTTGACCTTTGATACCGCAAAATAATCAATATATCCGATTACACAAATTTTCTGTAAAACAACAATCAATGTTCTTAAAACTGTCTGTCCGTGACGTAATCAACAAAATCTACAGATAAATTTTCGTTTTTTCAAGTACACATGGAAATTTTCTATTTCAGCAAAATGCTTATCTTAAGTCATCCATTATCGGTAATAAAAAACCAAACAAAAATTAATACACCTGACAAACAACAAAAACTATCAATAATTAATTTATTTGCAATAATTACCTCTAAGTGAATGGTTTCAAATTTACTCGAATAGATTTATTATTTATTATATCAAAAAAATTTCAAAACGATTAAATTTCGCTTGATGGATTTTCAAACAAGCAACAAATGAAATGTTCACTTTTTTTCACATTTACTGCACGCCAGTTAATTCGTGTATTGTTGTGCGCTGCTTGAAATTTTCACATTGTATCGATGTAAAAAAAACATAAAACAAGTATCCATTTACGGATGAGAGTTTATCAATATCCTTTCATTGCCAATCAAAACAACAAAAGGAGCACACACATTCGGTCAGGTTAAACAAAAGCTCTGTGCGGTATGTTATGTTTGTGTTTCTATTTGTAACAAAAATCATTTTCGGAAACAATTCATTATATAAGACAACAATAAGGGAAATAAAAAAAACAAAAATGTAATGATAATATTGAAATAAAGTTAAACAAATAGAAATGTACAGTTCAATTGTTGGAACTTCGGTCAAAGGTGCACATAAAACGATTTGTTCTGTTTTTGATTTCCAAACCAAAATTTTCCCTCTGCTTTCACTTTTCCTCCCGGAAATTTACAAATTGGGTTTAAAAGTCATCTGGATTGTGAAATTCAAAAATGGTGCTTATCATTTACTTTCACAATTAAGTTTCGTAAAACATTTTTTTTTAAAAAAAAGCTCGTTCAAAATATTATTAACCGCAACATTTTCTGTCGCAAATTCAGATTTTTGTTTTTTTTTTTTAACTCGACATGCTTAATTACGTTGACGAAGAAATTGGGGAAAAAGTCCTTTTTTTTAAAAAAAAAAACCAATTCGGATTCCTTCCACATGGTGGTTATCTAGTGTCGAACAGAAGGCAGATTTTTTCGATTCTTTGAACAAAAAATTTTCTCTATATGATTTACATACATTAGATGTCACGGTACCATCATCATTATCCACCTCCTCCCCGCCAAAACCTTTTTGCCGCAATTTTTATCGCAAAATATACACCCGAATGCTAAATTGCAATCGTTGCTCATAAATCCGTGATAGTGGCTTAAGGACTTAATCAGTTTTATAAAAAAATATAAATAAATTTTAAAACTCAGCCTAAAAGTGCGTGGAAAAGCTCATTACACCGGTCATGAAATCATCGATGCATTAATGCGTGCCGTAAAAGGTACAAAATGATCGCAGTTGAGCCTAATCTGGGTGAATTTTAGTTCGAATACCTTTTACCGGGTTCTCTCGATAATAGGATTTTCAGGATTCTGGAAATTTTGATTCATGGCCGAAAAAGATTTCGATTCGTATTTGGATCCCTAAGCTTTCGGGAATTCTTGGAATTCAGCATAATTCCTGGTAATCTGGATCATTATCTGGATCAGAAAGTAATTACCAGTGAAATCCTAGCAATCATATTTTATGCTTTGAGAAAAAATTATAAACTCTTGATTTAGATGTTTTTCTCTCTCGCAAAAACTAATTAAAATTGAGCCATATTAACGCTTTCCAAATTATCAAAAACCTTTTGTGTCAAATTAACTATCAATTATTGAAAATATAATTAAGTGATTATGACACTTTTGAAATTTGGTCAAAATATGAAATTGAAAATTGCTCTTTGATGTTGCATTTTGATTTTGTGGAAAATGAACATCAAAAGATTTGTGTAATAAATAACGTCAGAGAAATTCAACTCGTTCATTTTGTTCGTTTTTTTTTTTAAAACCGACCAACCAACCAAGCTAATTATAAGTTTTTTTTTTTTTGCAAGCGACCATGGTTTAATTTTGTCTCTTGCGCAGAGTTTCTTTTATATACTTGCTATGGTTTGTTTTCAATTAAACCAAAAAGGAATTTGAATAAAAATTTACTTATATAAAGTGTAGTGTACTTATAAAAAAATTAAAAATAGGAAGAATGCTTTACGTGCACGATTTTATTGTAATTATTGTTTCATAATAAATAAATCAGATGAAATAAGTAAAATGTAATGTTGAAATCTGCTTCCACCAGAAATATGAATTCATAAAAAAATAAATATTAAGTGAAATTACAAAAAAAAATAAGTAATTTTGATGTTTCTGAAATGAGTCAACCGCAGTAAAGGTAAAATAGTATTGTTTGAGTTATCCTTGAGCAGAATTCTTTACATCATCATTGCAAAAACTTCTTTAACAGATCCGATACTTTTAAAATTTAATAAAAAAAATAAAAAAAAACAGATGATATCCTTTTAAAGAAATTAAAATCTTCTTAAGAGCATTGCAATAACATCAACCCAACAGCTGTGCAAAAACCGATATAACTAAATAAACAAACTTGAAACTTCATCCAAATGTTTATCCTGAAACAAAAACAAAAACAATGCGTAGAAGAAGTACAAGAAGAAAAACACTATTGCAGCATTTAATAACATTTAAGAGGTGACTGCAATTTCGTATTTGCAATGCTGTAATCCAAGCTATTAAACTCCTCCACAAATTGAGTGGATCTCTCTTGTATTCGATTCAGTTACTTTGTGTTTTTTATTTTCATGTTTGAAAGAGCATCCTAGAAACGGAAAAATGTTTCTGTAGACAATCCACAATCGAACGACTCTATTCATTGGCCTGCTTCAGAGAAAATAGCCCGAAAATTCATGACTCAATTATTCCCTTCAAGATGGAATTAGACGGTTGTTCAAGTAGAGCTGAATTTTATTCTCGACTTTTACAATTGTTTACTTTTTTCCCGATATTTCGTTCAACTCACAATGTTGAACTCAATCGCCCATGGCATTGGAACGATAAATCCAAAAAAAATGGAGAAGATGAATATGAAAAAAATACGGCTAAGAAGACTTTGAGCCACTTTATGGAATTCAAATTCAACAATATCCCATAAAAATTGTTATCCACAATGAAATATCGTTTACCTAACTGATTTGGTCTTGTATAGATACATTTATATTGATAAATATATCCGTTGTTAAGTTTGGCTGTGTATGTTTGACTTTTGTATGTGTTGTATTTTTCTTCATGAATATGAAGGATATAATTTTTCGAAATGTTTTTCAAATTACGTTCAACGAAAAGTGGAGCAGTTCACCAATCCTGGAACTCATGAAAGTGGACAACAAAGGCATGACTGTAGGCAATAAATTCAAAACGTTTCCAACAAAAATCAGTGATTACTTGAACATCCTTAAAACGGTAAAAATATATATATATATATTTATATAATATATATTTATTTACCAATATCAAAATAGGAAAAAACTCATTCAGGACACACATAGATCTGAAGTATTTGAAGGAGTGCTGTTAGAGTCGTATGGAATGAGAGAATTGGGGACTGATGAAAAGGTCATTGCTGGCACATTAAGATTCTGTTGTATGTCCTCATTCCATTGGCGTGTGCAGAGATTGACAAGGGACTGTTGGGAAGTGAAATGAAGGGATGAATATCTCTAAGAGCATTGTACACGTAGTGATAATAATCGGATCCAGAGTTACGCTCCTTTTTAGCTCCGTATGGCACTTTTTGTGCTCATCAGATCGGTCTCCTTTGACTATTTGTGGAACACTTGAAGCATTCTACAACAAATCCATCTATCCATCCGATGACGCAACACTAAGGACATATGTAGGTACTGTACATTCGTTTCCCTTTGGATATTTTGTCCCGTCTATGTTTGATGCAAAGCATTGTGAAGTGGAGGATTCTCGACAGCGGCAGGAGCAGCTCAACTTCTACCATTCGGTATACCCCATCACCATCAACACACAGTCCTCAAGGAACAATGGACTACACCGTAATTAAAGCTCGTTGAACAGCAACTTGACGACTTTATTTTTGTTGTTGTTTATGTTCACTTGTTGTACATATTTCAGTTTTTTTTTTTTTTTTTTTGCTTTTTTCATTTTAAAAATAGACACATTTACTCGTATATTGACTTTGATAATGTTTTTTTCATTAATTTTGTTGAGTTCTCTCTTGTAATTTGGCACTCAATGTTTTTTTTTCTGTGATGGATGAAGGATAATTTTATTGTCTTGGTTTTAATTGAATTAGTTCTATTACTATTAGTAGTTGTTATTATACAGCAATTGTGATTTAATGTGAAACAATTTTCAATTGTTATTTCAACATTTTTTTTTATATAGCTTATGATATTTTTTCTTACAATTTACAGCCAAGAGCCATACCACCACAAACCAAAATAAAATAATTTCGTTAGATGCTGAAAATTGTCTTTCAAGGACAAAAATAATATTTGTAAAATTGTGTAAAATTCCAGATACATTAAAACCATTTTCAATATTCAAATGTCCTCTTCAACGACAACTTCCAACATACAGTTTCGAAGTTCTTATGATATAAAGCAACACATTGTATTTATCATTGAGTTTATCAAACCATAAGGATCAAAATGCTTGAAGCTTAAACTAAGCAATTGAAATATGTATCAATTCCAATTCATATTCAACTAAACCTTTCATGCAATTGATTCAATTTAACCCCATCCCCACCAGTTCGAGTTCGTCCTACTTTTCATAGAGAATGAAATTTTACGGTAAGTTTCCTGTTGCAAAACTGTATACAGATGGCAAAAGTGAAAAGTCACGTCTCTGTATTAACATTGGTTAAGGTCATGTCACAACTTGTAACAAAATTCAGTTAATTGTTTTGTCTTATACTAGAATATAGTCAGACTGTTATCAATTGTTGTTAAATATATCATGAATTATATTTTGAGATCCTTAACAATTTCCCTACAGCAAAATAAAATTTTGTAAGGTTCTGTTGCTCTCTTGAAAATCATTTCGAACTTTTCGCAATTGGGTCACACTCATATCCTGTTCTCATTCTATCTTACATGGTCCCCAATCTGCAGCCCGTCCCCCCATCTCGGCCTTCCGTAAATGTGTTCTACAATTACCGCATCGTTGCGTGATTAGTCGTTTTAATATGACACCAACAAAGCCCTGTTCACATGCAACCATCTGCCTCGAGTGCTATAAAACACAAGTAACACCGCCAGCACAGCACCGACTCTGACAGCAACATCCTTACAACGGTATAAAGCAGGCAAATTCTGAACATTTCCTTTTCCCACTTTTCCAATACCACTAATACGTTACGAGCACGATTTATCACCTTGGCATTCCGACGTAGCCAAGAAAATCGACAAATCGCATGCCAAGTTCTTAAACTATCGCGATGGTATGGAAATGGTGGGAGAAGGGGGGTGTATGGTTCCCGATTGTCAGATGGTATTCCATTTTGTGCCTTCCGCCAATGTTGGGACCCTTCCGTCATCCTTCTCTGTCTCTCTTCTCATCCTTCGTCACATTCGATGCCTCGGATGGTGGTTATGTTGAGACACACAAGCCAAATGGCAAGATTGCGATGGGTGCCCCATCTGCACTTTGATCAAACTGGCTTTCTCCTGGGGGTGGGATACAGGATATGGAAAATATGGGGGAAGCAGAGGGTAGAAGAAAAAGACAGATGGGGCCCTTCCAGGCCTAAATATCATATAAAAATATTTGCGTATCGATGGGTGTTTGCCTTCATATCTCAAGCTCCAGAGTATTACAAATACGGTATGTGTGCCAACAGGACTTTCTCGACTTCGTAATGAGCCCAGCTTTTCGATTCGTCGACTCTGTTCGGGTGAAAGTGATAGAGGATGGTAAGCTGTAAAAACGAAGCTATTTTAACGGTCCTGAGGCTCTGTTTGTTTACATTGGCTGTTTGGAATGTAATCTTCAGCCCAACCTTTTCATAATTGAGCTCAAATCGCCAACCATTCTGCGTCCCAATTCCTTCCTTCATCTTTCGCTCAAGGTTATTCTTGTTGATTTTTTTTTACTGTCGACAATTTTTCCAGTCTGCTTGCTTAAAGGATATTTTCGGAATACTTCAAAAGTACTCGACGAGTCCCTTCTGAAAGGATTATCACTTGCTGGAACTCAACATCTCTACAGATTGTTTCGGATTATAAAAGGTGGCGGACGTGTTATGCATACAAATTAAGGAATCAACAAAAGTTTTCTTAAGGTTATTTTTTTGTAGTGGAACCCTTTTAAAAGTATAATATGACGTTTTTTTGTTGAAACTAGTTCCGCTTCATTGTTTAGTTTTTCTTGGCTAAAAATAGATCAACAACTAAATATTAATTCGAATCGTTTTTTTTGTTTTCCTTTTTACTTTTGGATAGAATTATTTATCAACAAGTTTTTTTTTTAATTTTAAATTTGAGATAATGTTTGAAGGAATAACATTTGGTTCACGTGAACTGAATACTTTTAAAATAATGTAAAAATAATGCATTTTTAAAATATAGCAATAAATTCTTAAAGTTTTCATCTAGAGGTATTAATTATTATAATAAGAGTACTATAATGTTATTAAAATTGTAATAATAATGAATATTTTTTTTTTTTTTCAGAGTCTTAGGGCCTGTATTCACCAAATGCATCAGGGTAAGTTGGACAGACTTATTTCAATTGAATCCTAATTCCGTAGATTAATTAAAAAACCTGTAGCCATAAATTAAAAACATTAAAAAGGTATTTGAATTAAAATACATAAAATGCTTAAGAAGATAGTTAGAATTCGGCTATTCTGATAATATCGCTGGTAATTGCAGAATCGGCTTGTCGTGTAACTCTGAAGGAGTTAAGTCGTAAAAAATTAGAAGTGAGTCATCTAGGAAATGTAAATCTAAAATTAGTGGAATTTTTACTGTGAATAAACATAACAAAAATTATATAAATAATAAAGTTATAAAAAAAAAACTTTCATTTAAATCTACGAATTGAAATAAATTTTATTGAATTCTTAAAACGTTCTAAAAAATTCAGCACCAATCTCAATTGGGGTACTTGACAAATAATGCCTTCCCTTAATCCTCGTGGGAGTTCAAGGACTTATCACCAAAAAAAGAAAAAAAAAAATTACACGAGAAAAATTCTTTAGTTCACTTTTAAGCATTTGAAACTTTCACAGTTTGCTTCACACAAAATTACTCGTGTAAACCTGAAACTATTCATCTGACACTCGAATGAAACTGCATTAATACATAACATTAATTATAGCATTAGTAAATGCTATAAAAAGAGACTACGACAAAATTAATATACGGCTCGCTACATCTGAATACTTGGCTGTTCAAAGGACCTCGAAGCAACAACCGAACTAACAGGTGCATAACCCATCAAGAAAGTGTCAAAGCACGACTTTAGAATACGGTTGGAATTCAAGCGAACACGGTTTATGTTAGATGGGAGGTAAGTGGGGTGAAAAGGGTTAACAGTAGTTGTAGGGAGGTGGAATATGTAATGGGTGCTGGAGGTGAAACTTGATGCCTCGGGGCAAAGAGTCCTCCCGAGGGTCACTTATGAAGCACCTAAAAAATAAAGGACAAATTGCTCTCACTTCTAGTTGGTAGACGAATTATGTTGCGTACTAGAAATGTTTTTTCCTACAAATGACGTCCAGAACGGTAACAGAACTTTTCACATATAACGATAATTTCACCCCGTTTTGCGTACACCCTCATTATACATGTAAAATATAAAATTGTTGCTGAAAGGAGGTCAGTCTTTGCTTATTCAGGTGCAGCAAGTCATTAAAATGCCAAACATGGAACTTATTATAGCACATCCAATGCCATGAAAACTGAACGGCCGCGCGGGTGGAGGGGGGGGGGGGGGGTACACAGTCACTTCCTTCCGGGCCACCGCTATTCGCGTACACTCCGTTACTTCTGTTACACATGCAAAATTCAGGATGATTCAAAAATTCTGCAGCCACCTCCTAATCCTTGGTAAGCAGTGACACAACCTTCGCACCCCCCCCCCCCCCCCCCCCCTACTCAAAATCTTTTCATTCACGTGCTACGGTTAGAGTTGGCGGAATCGCAAATTATCGCATGAATTTATTTAAAGTTTTCCAATTTTCAAGTGCTTCCTGCCGACGTGTGTATAGTTATCCGCCCACTGAACTTCCTTAAATAAGCAGCCCCCTCCTACTCAACCTTCCAACCGATATGCAGGGGATCCAGCGATGCGACGGTTGAAACCCGGTGCCGGTAACAATGCCTTGGATCCGAAACCTGCCACGTTCGGGAGGCACCGCACATCGACCGTCGTCGTCGGGTATCCAGCCTGAATTATCAAAACTTATTGAACTCTGATGGTTGTTCTTTGGTGAATTTCAATTAAGGTATACATCACGTTCACCTGTTACGCTAGGGATGACTTATATATGCAGATAGATGAATTTGCATATAGGCAAATGAAGGCAGCACATGATACTTCATCGGTGCAGACTCTTGATGGCCGGTCGGCTATGGGGGTATGGAGGATGTATTCGCAGGGGGTGGACGGGCACTTAACCGGATTCCCAATCTGCTTCTTTGCGACGCACCCTCTCTCCCTCACTGCCATTAGAATTCGATGAATGGCATTTAATTGTAGCATACCGTACGTGCAATAGGCTACAAGTAGCGGCATACTCTAGATCCCTGTCGTCCTTTCTGTCCACAAGTCACAGCATTTATCGATTTATATCAGCTTTGCTCATTCCCTGGATATTCCACTTGATGCGGCCGTAGACGATAATTGAGTTGTAGGACAAACACCACGGCCCGGCAATTCGCAATCATCCGTTTGTGTGGACGATTGGGGGACGGGGCGGTGTCGCCGCACGCCGCACCCCCGGTAGGTCAAAAAGAAAATCGTCAGTACCACCTGGAAGAAAGTTTTCCCACGCGGGTGGAGGTGGGAGGGGAGGGTAGGGTGGGCCAAAAACACTAATTTGAAAGCTAAGCTCTCTGGTATAACACTTTTGAGGAAAATCAAAAATCAATTCAGAAGCTTTCTTAACGATCATCACCTTTTGTTCCTCGAAGCGTTAACTTTTATGCAAATGAAGCTCCTTTGAGGAATCCATCACAACAGTGGTAGAAGCTTGAAGGCTCTCCCAATACAGTGAGTCGGGAATGAAACTTCGGTTAGAATGTTTCTTGGGAAATTAACATGCAACCCTATGCGTATGTACCGTTTGCTGGGAACACAGCCCATCAGTGAACCATGCTTCATCCAGGTGGTGTTGGAATGGTTACATGTTTCCCGTGAAGCTATTATTGTGGGCGGATGATTATTTTACACGGTGTAGGGGTAATCCCCTACAAGGGCACGAAAGAAGCTTTAATTAGAATGCTCTTTTGTTAGTGAGTCCTTTGTTGAAAGGTTTTGTCTGAAGTGCTAAATGAGTCCTGATCACGAGAGCTGCCTTCCTACTTCACTTACCGCTTCTATTTTCTTGTTGTTGTTGTTTTTTCATGTATATTGTATATGTATTTTTTTTAAACAATCCGGCCGTGTTTCTTCACATATACTATGAGAAGAACTGCAGATTTTTCTTCGGATTTTCCCTTTTGTCATTTAATTTTTTTTTTGGTTCTCTTCACTTTTTTTTTCGGATTATGAGATTTTGAAGGTATGAAGTATTTCGGTGGTTTGATAATGTGTTAAACTGCACGAAACAGTTGAAAAAATCCTGCAACAAAATAATTAATTTTTGATAAATATTTCAACGATTGTATATTTTTATTTTACTGAATTTTCCTTTTTTTCAAATGAAATCTGAAATCCCTTCTTTAATTAAAAAAATTAAATCTATTAACTTTATCTAAATTTCTGTACTAAAATTCAAAAGAAAACTACTAAACTTTTAAAATTAGTCCAACTATATGGGAAAACATGTTCTTCCAAAATTTATCTGTTACTAACAATAAGTGAAAAACATGTTATTGAAAAGTTGCTTAAATCAAAATCATAAAAATGATTATTGAACATAAAACTTTTGGCTCCAAGTTTACTATAAAACTTTGATTATGCGTTGCGGTCGATTTTAATGTGTAATCTGGTTTTTAAGACGCACATGTGAACCAAAAAAATTAAGAAAAAAAGCATATTCACATAATAACTAAATCGAGCAAAAATATGAAATAAACTAAATTTGCGTCGATCGTTTAAATCTTCTCATTTTATGACCTCCTATTGAACTAAGCCACCATGCTGTTCTATCTACATATATTTATGTAAATAAATTGCAAAATATTATCGATGGTACTCTCACCAATATTTTTCACCTCTCACAAGTTAACCGAAAGTAACAAGTGAGCATCCCATGGATTAACGCCGCTGGCCTCGGTGAAGTTTTCGCCTCAATTTTTTTACGATCATGAGCCACATTTTATCTGTTTCTGGTCCATTTTACAGTTTTATCGATTGTAAAAATTTACGGCTTAATCAATGGTTTGGCATGCGAATAAAAAAAAAACGAAAAAGAAGGACCCCCCCCCCCCCCCCCCCCCCCCCCCGGAACAAACGAATGAAAAAAAGGCACATGCGAAAGTCCTTTAAGCAGAAAAATGCTCGTGCGATAAAAAATGTATGTCGCCCGTCGGACCGGGTGGCTTTTCATAGCCCATTGGTCATATATGGTAGAGCACGAGTAGAAGTCGGTCGAGCGGCATGTTGCGACACCCTAGAGCAGCCCTACGAATCGGCAATTACATGGTGGGGGTCACACGGGACACGATGTCCTCTCATGCTCTTTCATAAATTGCACCGCAACGTAACGCACATTAGCATCGTATACCGTACCCACTCGCCCCGAAATGCAATACCGTGAAATTCTGGATGCCGTCATACAAATACAACACAATACTTCCCCCTTCCAACCCCACAATCATCCGGAAAAGTCTCACGCGGTACATCCCTTGACTTCATTCCTTCCGATGCCGCAACGAGTAATGAATTAAATTCCCATTGCACGGGATTAATAGCTGCGTTTTCTTCGCCATTTCCCCCCGCTGACTGGGTCCTGGGTCCGGGCTTCGGGTGATGGATCAACAAACAATTGTCGGTGCCGCAATTTCATTTTCAGAAGTTCATCAGCGACTGGAATTGAAGTCGGATTGACTCCACTTTAGCAACGGAAATCGAAATTAGAGCCAAACACCGGCTGCAAGTTCGACCATCTTCACTTCCGCTAAGGTACTACGATGGCGCTTTTATTCCACCATCCAAAATCGATGGTGGGATTCGACTCTCATTGATTCTTTCATCTCCTTCAATGGTGCTCCACAATCCACATCACCCATACCACCACTGCGGGCTCCACCCCCCAAGGACTCTTAATTTATTTGATTGCCGATTTATGGACGCAATTAAAATTTTACTGGTTTTGTTTGCTATATGTCATTATGTCCTGACTGCAATGTTATTCGTTCTGTCGCAACACAAAAGCAACCACTCTTGAGCATTTTTACGATTGACAACAATTAGTTTGATATTGGTACTTTAACAGCACTGAAAGCAATTAACAAACTGAAAATATTACATTTCGAATTGAAGACGTTTTCGATTTTGCGAAGGACATTTGAACAAGTCTGCAGAACATGGAAAATGGAGCTGATTTGCATCATGGATGAACTACAGACAACTTACGGAGACACTCGGGATTTTCAATTGATTCAAATTACAGGATATGAAAGTTTAAATCCCCGGATTCTAGAACCATGGAAAGTTAAAGGAGAGTGGAGAAGGGAAAACGTCAAATAACACTGCAGAACGAAGGAATAAAACTTAAGAAGATGAAAAACAAATTCAAGGAGACGTAAATATATGTAACACTAGAGTCTAGAGATGTGTAACTCGAGAATCGAGGAAGGAAAATTCTTTAATTAAGGAGTTGCAAAAAAATGTTGCAATGGGATTCACATTGAATTTTTGCGAATGCAATTGGAATTTTTTGTGGTACAGAAAAATGCAACAAAATAGTTCTCTGAAATTAGAGAGTTGAAAAAGAGTTTCGTTTTAAAGAGGTTTTCGAAATATTTAATTGGCATTTTTGATAATAATAGCAGAAAAATTTTAAAAGAAATAATTGAATATTTTTCTACAGATGATTGATTAAATTCCCGCAATTTGTTCAAATGTACGAATGTTCATGAAACTATCATTTACAATTTAAGGATATCTTTTATGATGAGTTGATCCCATTGTATAATAATCACTGCAACACTGGAAAATAGGGAGAGTAACAATATCAAACACAACCACCAAGTGCAGGAAAGACTATATAAGTATATAGCATTAGAAATTTTTACCTGACTTAAGACAGTGTTGGATTAATGTAATATTCTTCCACAAATTATCAACATTGATCCCCATCCCTGATCGTAATTTAAAAAATATGAATTCTTAATTTCACACTTTAATTTCCTCTAATCCAAGTATTTCAAACAGAAATTGAAGTCAATTGCGAAAATATTTTGACAGCAATTTTCCATACTCAGGAGTCAGGACAGGACATTGCAATTGGAATGCCTGCACGAGTCGATTTCAGTACAGAGAATGTCATTAATAAAATCGAAATATTAACGAGTAGAAGAATTGTTTCTGTAGTTATTCGAAACTAAGTTTATAATAAATAATTTGTTATCATTTATTTTTCCGGGAACGTCTTTTAAATCATGTACAAGTCTAGTAGATATGAAGCCTTCAAATTGTGTTTAGATGGATTTTTTTCGGTGTATTGTCCATTGTCTAATCTGTAATAATTCAATCTATAAGAGATTAAAATTTATCATAGATTGCTGGTCCAACTTCGTGGAGAATCACCATTTTAAGTTTTATTCAACTTTGTTGTTTAAAAAAAAAACCTGGTATTTTCCAAGTCCCAAGAATCTGTAAAGTACTGTTTACTAATTTAATCCTTTTCATAGTGATTGTACCAGTGCTTCAAATACTTTTCCTAGTCCTTAAAATTTATCTTTCCTTTGGTTCTGGTCCGAGAAGCGCGGTTTAATTCAGCCAAAGTTGATTGTTGGTCAAACCGTTCCCAAAATATCACAATAAAGTTACACAAACAAAACAAACAAAATGTAAGTAGCTTTTCAGTGATATTTGTGAAAACTCATCCTCAACTATAACTTCCAGTAAAGTAAATGTACACTGATAAAAAAACCGTAGTAAAATCAAATAAAATCCTTATTTGTTTTTGCGTCAACAAAGAGAATTTGTTGATAATAACAAATTGTCATTGTTAAAAAATTAATTATATTTATTGTTGATTTCAACAACGTCATATTTAAAATTCAAATAAGAAAAGCATTTGATTTTAATACTGCGATTTTTGCTTCAACAAACCATCGTTGTTGATTTCAACAACGTCATATTTAAAATTCAAATAAGAAAAGCATTTGATTTTAATACTGCGATTTTTGTTTCAACAAACCATCGTTGTTGATTTCAACAACGTCATATTTAAAATTCAAATAAGAAAAGCATTTGATTTTAATACTGCGATTTTTGCTTCAACAAACCATCGTTGTTGATTTCAACAACGTCATATTTAAAATTCAAATAAGAAAAGCATTTGATTTTAATACTGCGATTTTTGTTTCAACAAACCATCGTTGTTGATTTCGACAACGTCATATTTAAAATTCAAATAAGAAAAGCATTTGATTTTAATACTGCGATTTTTGTTTCAACAAACAATCGTTGTTGATTTCAACAACGTCATATTTAAAATTCAAATAAGAAAAGCATTTGATTTTAATACTGCGATTTTTGTTTCAACAAACCATCGTTGTTGATTTCACCAACGTCATATTTAAAATTCAAATAAGAAAAGAATTTGATTTTAATAAATACTGTAATTGTTTTTACAACAATTCTACAGCATTCAATTCAACAACATCGTACTGCTAGATTGTATTCAATAAAAAAATATTTCGTTTAAAATTATTTATTGTTATTCCTATTTATTTGACTAACATCTGTACTTAAGATTACAAAAGCTTAAGATTACAAATATTTTATAATTTAAAAAAATTTTTTTTGAAAATAGTACTTTCCATTACTTATGCAATAAGTATTTATAGGAGGTCCATCAAATTTTTTTATATCAAAAATGAAAAATTTACAAGTTTTTTTTAGAATTTCAAAGCCATTATAATGTTTGCTATAATCTGATGTCAAAAATTCTTCACATAACACATGTACACTCTTAATATTATTATTATTTAATATAACGCCCTCAATTCGATACAATATACATTGGTGGTTTATTGAAATTGTTAAATAGAAATTTTTTTTGTAAAGTAAATTGCGATAAGTCAAAAATTCGTAGTTATTCAAATTTTCTATTCTATCATAGTTGATTGTATTTAAGTTTACAATTTGGCCAAAACATATCATTTTGGATAATAAAGTAGATTTTTTGGATTGCCCCGAACAAATCTGCATATTGAATCCTAAACATAATCTACTACAAAAACTTAAGCCTGCTTTAATGGATAAAGATAATGGCAAATTTTTTCTACTTGTTATATTTGCACAATAGCTTTTTAAAACTTTATGTTTTCCTTCAAATCGTAAATTCCACATGTGTTTTAGAGGGCCTGCCATATCCATTATAAAAGGATAATGCACCATAAAATGAAATTTAGGTTTTAATGTTTGGTGAAATAATTCCTTATATAAAGAATGATGTTCAGAGATAAGGTCAGATAACACGGACATATCATTTTGATCAAATGTTGATCTCAAAGCAATATTTAATATTTCGTTCAACTTGATTAATAAATTCCAATAAGAATTATTTATAGGGACGAAAGCACCAATCAATAATGGAAGAATACGACAAAAAGTTAACATCTCGGTCGCAGACATATTCAATCTTCGTTTGTTCAAATGTTCTACTTTGATAAGAGTTGGTATATTATTTACCTCAATCTCACCATATTGAAAACATCGGATACGATTATTTAGTGTTTCTAATGAAAAAAATTTCTCTTTATCCATTAAAGCGATCAAAATTTCACATATGTCATAATGGCAAACACCTTCTAGCATATCATGCATCACATCACAAACATAATTCTCCAAAATATGAAAAGATGGGATTTGGTTGAAAACTGAATCTTCACGAATACCCAAATGAAATATATTAGTTTGTCCATCAGAATGTAATCTTAAAATGTTATTATATTGCTCTTTGTTTCTGTGATATGAAATATTATCCTTTGTAAAAGACTGAAGTTCTTGCTTTGAACATATACAAATTCGGCATGAATATTGCGAATTGAAACTACGAGTATAACCTAGAATTGTATTTAATCCCAGGTTATCTCCCAAAACTAAACCTAGAACAAAATACAAACGGATATTTTTGTTATTCAAATTTATGATTATGCCATTTTCTTCCATATCTCTTATCTCAGCTACTAATCGGTGAAAAATTGAATTTATTCCGAAAGATTTGTACTTACTATAGAATAACATTGCTACGAATATATTTGAGAGACCTGACAGTACCCAACTAGGCAGTACAGGGAAATTATAGTAAACCGCACCAATTGAGTGCGAACCCGCATGTGACCCTAAAGGATTATTCGATTCGAAATCATCAAAATATAAAAAAAATGGAATTACGGTTTTATTCGTACAATCTTGAAATTTAGAAATTTTCTTTTTCCATAATTTACTATTTATAAAATGTGGCACTGAATTTGTGGTTAAATAAATCATATTATTGGTAACGGCATCATAAACACCGGGAAGCTCGAAGAATTTTCGAAACTGAAATTTAAGAGGGAGCAAAACTCCCTTAGACTCAACTTCTTCGAAGGAAGATATTACACCGGTCCTGATACTAAGCTCTTTGTTTATAACGAATTGTTGCGGTTCACAATACAGATCCTTTCTGATAATGGTTTGTACGAATTTATAAAATGTATCGAATTTTTCAAGTATGTTATTCAACTGAGCAAAAACTTTTTGCATGTTATCGCGAACTTTATCATCTACACAAATGTAAGCAAACATGGAATTAAGATTTTCAAAAATTGGCGTCATTACATTTCTGACGAGATTATTAAAAATGTCCTCCACTAAATTCCGTGGTAGATTCGGTTTACCATATAAACTACATAGAAATTCAACAATATTTTTTTCAACATTTTCAAAAAGTTTGTCTGCGAATCCTTTGTGTGAATCGGAGTTATCAGAATATGAAATACTAGGTCCTGAAAGAGAATGTTCTATATTATTTTTGTTTACAGGTGAATCAAGTATAACAAAATTGCTGTTTATTTCGTTTTGACTAGCCAAGCTTTTACATGACCGATCAAAATGTCTCTTGAAACTCTTTAAATTATATGTTTGCTTACAGTTAGTACATGTATAGTCATCATGAGAAGATAAATTGTGATCATGTTTATAATGACCAATCAAACTGGATAGGTCATTCAAATTTTGAGAACATATATAGCAATTCATTCCAAGTCCTTGATTAAAGCTAAAACATTTGGTGGAATTTTTTGGTTTTTTATAAAAATATTAAAAAAATATTTCTGTATGAACAGCCACACTCTTTTCGCTGATTCTGGATATTTTAAGTTCAAAACAAAAATGGTTTTAAAGCATGTGTCTAGAGCTGGTACGAAGTTATCAAATTTATATTTTATATCATCGTAGTAAACAATATAAGAATTTTCTGATTTGACATGTACTATTAAGGGTTGTAACGTCTCACCTCTTTCTTTCAATATTTTGGACAAATTGTCTATTTCCACATAAAAATCGCTTGCAGAGGTAATTTTCAAAATTAGAGTTTTTTGGGCATCTTTGATTGTTGATTTGTGTACCTTCTGTTTCTTGGAGTTTGGTGGCTTGGCTGAGTCTGAGTCCGTATGACGATGAACTGAGGGCGGCAAAACAGCATGCAACAAATCTATAATCATTGAATCTGGGACATCTCCTTAAAAATAGAATAGTAAGGAAATAGTTAAAAATTTAAAATATTTAATATACCTGTTTGATGATCGTTCGCAAGAATTTCCCTAAGCATTTCTTGACAACCTTTATCCTTTATTTTTGTTTTGAAGATCCGCAAAATTTGTATTTTAAAGTCTTTCCACTTTTGAATAAGAAGTTGTCCTTTTTCGGGAAAAAGCTGTTCAAAGTCTTCGTGAATCTGAATATAAAAGTTATTCTTATAATCATCCCTTGAAAAATCGATTTGTTTCACTTACAAGGACAAAACCTGAAAAGTGTTTGTACAACGGCCACTGATTTAATACCGGGGAGAGTTTTTGAGTAACATCAGTTGTTAAAATTTGTTGCCTCCTTGCCTGATAGGTTCGATTCCATTTTATTTTAACCTCATCCCAGGGTTCCTTATACAATTGAAGCCAATTGATTTCAGCGTTCAAGTCTGCAATAAAGTATGTGAATATTAACTTTAACTTCAGGATCCATCATGTAAAAAACATACTTTGTTCATTGAGTTGAGGAGGAGAACAGATAGATACATCCTCAGATATTGAAGTTGCCGTTTCCAATGGAATTAATTTTAATTTTCGTCTGCTATTGATGTATTTTGAGTATAGTCGCCCACTAGGATTGTCGTTGGGTTTTTCCGGTGCTCTGTAGTAGATTTCCTATTAAAAATCAATGAAAATGGAACATTTTAAAAAAGACGTTTATTAGAACGCTAAATGCACAATAGGATTACTTTATCTTCATTGAAGCGTTCCGCAATCGACTTTGCCAAAGTGTCAAACTGCTTCCTCGATATCAATTTCTGATCTTTGGTAAACCAATGTATGGTAGCATCCACTAAATGTTTCCGAGCGGCGTCGTTGAGTTTATTGTTTTCGTCGAAGTATTGGATAATATTTGTCCCGCCATAGGACGATTCCAAAATATCATCAATACTCTATGTGAAGGGAAAAACGTTATTTATTTAACATTTATAAGTTTAAAACATAAACATAAATTTTAATATAAACCTACCGGTACAAAAATATCCGACTTTGGTGATGATACCGGTGACTGGGCGGGCGGTGATGCTCTCGACGAACTATAATTATTTTCTTCCTTGGTGAATTTCAAGATTGTTTTCACGATATTTTCGATGTTTTCTCCACTTATTCCTTCAGGGATAGGAACGTTCTGCAAGGTAGGTTTCACAGTTGGTTAATTGTACAATTGGTATGAACAAATACTAAACTTACGTTATTCTTTCTCCACTGCCACAATTTTTGTCGAAAATTTATTTTAGTGCCAACTTTTTTCCCTTGAAAAATCTCGTCGATATCCTTTTCCAAAATGATTTTTAAGGAGTCTATATTGATCGACTGATCATGACAGGTTTGGTACAAATCACTGTATCCCCATGAACTTAAAAGGTTATACAAATCCAAATCGACCGTTACAGAAGATGTGGAACTTAACGGCACATAAGTCGATACTGGATATTCATACTCATATGGATATTCTACAAAACCAACATTTTTTTCAACCATTTCTATTCATTTATTTAAAATAGCAATGTACTTTACAAATAAATCACTTTGACGGTCACTTGTTTCCACTTTCACTTTCCAAGTTACAATGACGATCGACCAGAAAGTAAAATGTCTCCTACGATTTGCACAGGAAAATCAAATACTGATCGCGTTTACAACTAATGTCGTCCGTATTCAAATCAAGAAACAAATGCTCACCTGCGGCTTGTAGCTGATGAAATGAAATACTGATGATATTTGTTTCAAACATGATGAGTATTTATGATTCTCCGGTCTGGCTTTGAGAATATCTAAACTAAGAAGGAGCACTTCGGGTCAGGCGCAAGTACTGTCTGTGAAGCACGCTTAACTTGTGGTAGTGTGCCGTTACTAGATTAAAGCAGCAGACTAACAGTTGTGTCAGGGGGAAATGAAACAGGTTCGTCGCATATTTTGCCTGTGCCCACAAAACAAAAAAACAGACTACGCAGATACCACACATAAAAAAACACGGCAAAACAACGATGCACGCTTCGGCCGAGCAGAAATAGTGCGCGCTCTTATGCGCACTTTTGAACTCTTCTAATTTTTTTGTTGAAAACAGTTTGCATTTATTTGCAAAAAAAGTTCCCCTTCTTAGTTTAGATATTCTATGGGCTGGTAGAACATTTCCACTGCAACAGCAATAAAAACGGTATTTTTGATTGAACACTTAAACTTATCTGGCTCGGTCGGATTTCGATTTTACGATTTGAATAGCACAATATTTAATACAAATATCGTTTGTGTTAATTTTTGCGCCAATATTTAACAAAAACGGTCGAGCGAAAATTTAATCACTGAATATATTTAAAACAAATAATATTAAAGTTATAGTATTCTTTAGAAAGATGATAACTTAATAACTGCTAAGAATTCCGTTAAATCATTAAAAGTTAAATTAATATTTTTGGTTAGGTAAATTCCGTTCAATCTTGATTGAAATATAAATATTTAAACAAAATTATTTAAGGGCTTTTATAAATTATCCCACTTCGTTTGTCACTGGCTTCAAACTATTGTTTTGAATTCTGTAAGGAAGAAGTTTGAATCGCCCAAAACCCGTCTTTACCACGCCAAATATGCACACTTTGCAATATATATGCAAACCTTTTTAAAAATTAATTGTTTCATTGTTATTAATAACTACAACACTTTTTCGTTATTCTTTCTCCACTGCCACAATTTTTGTCGAAAATTTATTTTTGTACTAACTTTTTTCACTTGAAAAATCTCGTCGATATCCTTTTCCAAAATGATTTTTAAGGAGTCTACATTGATCGACTGTTCATGACAGGTTTCGTACAAATCACTGTATCCCCATGAACTTTACTGGTTATACAAATCCAAATCGTGCGTTACAGAAGATGTGGAACTTAACGGCACATAAGTCGATACTGGATATTTATACATTGATATTCTACAAAACCAACATTTTTTTCAACCGTTTCTTTTCATTTATTTAAAATAGCAATATACTTTACAAATAAATCACTTTGACGGTCACTTGTTTCCACTTTCACTTTCCAAGTTACAATGACGATCGACCAGAAAGTAAAATGTCTCCTACGATTTGCACAGGAAAATCAAATACTGATCGCGTTTACAACTAATGTCGTCCGTATTCAAATCAAGAAACAAATGCTCACCTGCGGCTTGTAGCTGATGAAATGAAATACTGATGATATTTGTTTCAAACATGATGAGTATTTATGATTCTCCGGTCTGGCTTTGAGAATATCTAAACTAAGAAGGAGCACTTCGGGTCAGGCGCAAGTACTGTCTGTGAAGCACGCTTAACTTGTGGTAGTGTGCCGTTACTAGATTAAAGCAGCAGACTAACAGTTGTGTCAGGGGGAAATGAAACAGGTTCGTCGCATATTTTGCCTGTGCCCACAAAACAAAAAAACAGACTACGCAGATACCACACATAAAAAAACACGGCAAAACAACGATGCACGCTTCGGCCGAGCAGAAATAGTGCGCTCTCTTATGCGCACTCTTGAACTCTTCTAATTTTTTTGTTGAAAACAGTTTGCATTTATTTGCAAAAAGAGTTCCCCTTCTTAGTTTAGATATTCTTTGGGCTGGTAGAACATTTCCACTGCAACAGCAATAAAAACGGTATTTTTGATTGAACACTTAAACTTATCTGGCTCGGTCGGATTTCGATTTTACGATTTGAATAGTACAATATTTAATACAAATATCGTTTGTGTTAATTTTTGCGCCAATATTCAACAAAAACGGTCGAGCGAAAATTTAATCACTGAATATATTTAAAACAAATTATATTCGTAATTAAAAAAAACGTACTCTGCAAATTGAACAATCTATTAACTAATGTCCATTATTTGAATTTTTAAAATTTCGATTAACAATTGAAGCGTTGTTGAAACAAATATATCAACATTAGTAAAATTAACAATTTCATTCGTTGATTTTACTATTTTTTCCAAATTTTCGATCAACAATGCAAATTTGTTGATTCAACAATGGATTTTTCTCTCAGTGTAGTCGACCCACCTCCCACCCCCCTAAACGCGATGAATGGATTTTGGCAATATTTATGCAAACTGATTTGAAATCTGCCGCAGTTTGGCAAGCCTCTTAGTGGTTGAGGGAAAAGTTAACAAAACGAAGTCACTGTCCGCTGTTCAGACCCCCCCCCCCCCCCCCCCCCAACAAACAAATCACAGATTCACCGTTCGAAATTCCATGGCGGTAGCAAAAGGACACTCGATTTCTGACGATCTTTTGATGCTCAATGTGCACTGGTGTGTTAATTTCTCTTGCCGGTTCCTCATTTACCTGACAGTCGATATCCATTTCAATACCATTGCTTACATCCTCATCTGAAGTGAGCACCTGTAGGGGATTGCGACCCAAAGTCAGTACACTCCAGAGTTTTCCATGATAATTACATTCAACAAGGATGTGTTCACGGGCCTCTTCTCACGAGGAAATGCTCACAAGTTGTAAGGGCTCCTGCACTATGCTCCTGCCGTATTAATCTAGTTACGATAATGCCCCACTTTTGCACGTAATCATTTTATGAAGTGAGCAGTTGATGGGATCCGAGCACGTCCTGGGTAATCGTGTTAAGCATAGTACGACACATTTCATTAATCCAGGGAGCAGGATTTGCTTCGCCAGCGACACAAGCAATTCCAGAGTATAGGGTACAATCGGGACTGAGGGGCGGTCGACGAAATTATGAAAATTTTCGATGTATACAATTTCCGTTGGATGTAATTGACATTTATATTTCGTCTTTCACACTTGTTCTTCTTCATGTTCTCTGCAATTTCACAGCAGTACGAATTAAAACTTTCGAGTTTTCTCGGTTTTGTACTCTTTTGTTTTTTGTTACCTTTTTTTTGTGAATGTGAACAAGAAAATTTAATTTTTCTTTGTTATTATGATGAATTCATTTATTAAATATGAAACTACTTAAATGACTCCATTCAGGATACGTTAGTTCACTTGCTTGACATTATCTCAAATTTGAAGGAAACAGTTAAGTTTCGGTCATCACACAAAATGTTTAAGATAAAAGGTGGAAATCATCCAATCCACTTCTACTGCCACATAAACTCTACCGAGGACGTTCAATGTTCATAGTTATATTATCTGCTAAAAAGTTGCGAAAATATGCCAAGTTTTCTTTTTCAGAATTTTCACGAAAACTGGTTCAAAGGGAAACGAGAAGAAACTGTGCATATTTAAAAAAAAAAAATTAATAAAAATAAAAAGTAAGTTCCGCTCTGAATGCTTTGTGCGAAGGAAACTTTTTTTTAATCTAAATTCTTATGTATTTTGTTATAAAATAATATAATAATTTTGACTTGTTGCCCTGGATAATTTTTTTTTCTTGCAAAGCGTTAATTAGTGGAAGTTTGCTGGAGGCAATTTCAGGTTCAGTAGTGGACAAACCATTTGTTTAATGCAATTAGACTGTCTCAAGTAGTTTGGTAGAAGATAATTAATAACGAATTACCATGTTCCATTGAAGTGATGCATCCTAGAGATAACTAGCTTATATCTAATACAGTTATCTCTGCAAAAGACGAATCAATAATTTGTGGTACAGAGACCTAATCTAATTATCTGTCACTCAAGCATCCAAATCCACTTTCCCCCATTAACATTTTGATAATTGTTCGATTACCAATAATCAACATTGATCTGACCTTTTGTTACTGAAACTGGTCAACCAGGAATGTCGTCTCAAGTTTCTTACATCATTACAGAATTCTGCACCTTCGATTACTAATATCGTCAATCAATTGGAAATATAATTGCAACATTAAACAATGGCTTAATTCACCATAACATTGGTTAAGACATTGCATGCAATGTTCCAGGACATGAATAGACATTCTTGGTTCATGCCAATACTCTGCTTTTGTTGAGTCATGTTGAGTTATTTATGTTTCAGTGATTAATGTGCATTACGATGGTTACATGACAGTAGTTACCATCATCATCCCATCATTCCCTCTCCTAGAGCCAGCAGGATATTTCCATTTGCACGTGTGAATGTAGGGCAATTGACGTCACTTGATCGTCCTAATGAATTGAGGTTCTTCTTACTGCAATAACTGACAACATATACCGCAATTTTAATGACTCTCTCTCCTCCCCCTTTTTAATGTTACCTGATAACGAAGAAAACGTGAGCTTGCTTAGGAGTACCTGATAAGTAATTAGGGACACAGAGATCCTTCCACCATTGCTACTGTCTCCCACCACCTGCAATATTTCGCGCTGTGGATGGTGTTTCTGCTAAAATTTTCGAAAAACAATTTTCTGTTTACAGCGATGTTTCCACCAATTCCCCCCACCCCGGGGAGGTTTTTCATCCAGACGGGGGCTAGTCAGTATACGATCTGCTAATTAAGTAACCGCACGATTGCTACGAAAATCATATCCATAGCTCCCTGAGGTAAATGTTGGAAGCAATCGTAGGCAGAGGGGAGATGTTGATTAAGTGTTGGTGTGAATGCTCATTACATTAAGGCGTTTGTTTCTGCAGCGACTACTTCGCAGCATCCAGACATTGAACACAAAAGGATATGGCAATCACCACGATTCTCTTTCTAACTCGTTCGAAAATTCTCCCGACTGAAAATCGATTGCATTCACTCCCGCAATATCCTCATAGCAGTTTTTTATCCTCTCGATTCAGGTCCAGATTTAATTAGAACACAATCATTATGCAAAGTACAATCATACCTACTAATTATGTACGTGACACAATAAGAAACGGGGTGCGATTAAAGCGCCGCCGCCAGACATCAAAGCGGCAACATGTTGATTAGTTCAAGTAGATTCCGCGAGTTTTATACAAAAGCAATACAAAAACAGCGGCATAAATAAAAGTAACCACCCACAAAATGCAAATAGGATTTTTTAATTGAAGAAGTGTTCGGCATTGGCATCCAATTAATACCTGCACCTGGTCAGCGAGTTGAAACACAAATAAGCAAATAAAATGTTCACAAAGGGAAATAGTATCTGAAATAGAAATAGAAAATACTACGAACCAATTGGAAAATCCTTTTCCCATCCCCCGACAAAGGTCGATCGTGTTAGTACTTCTTATTCCTTATTTTGAATTATTATTTTCAAATGCTTTCGATTTATTTCTCGTATTCCGATTTATTAATGACGGTGATGACGTTTAAATATTGGATTCTTTTGGAAGGAGAATCGAATTACGCGAACTTTGAATGTGTTCGTGGTTGAAAGGATTTAAGAGCGAACTTAAGTGTTGAAAATCCTTTGCGGGTTTTAAGTGTTAAGTGATTAAAGAACTTGGTGAAGTTTAAGAAAAGTACTTAATAGAAGAAGGATTTTCACATAACTGTAATATATTAAGGAAAGTTTTACTTCTACTCGATTCTTATGTAAGGATCATACTACAATATATCTACAAGTGCCACACCACTGAATCCGGCATTTGAAGAAGAACAAAGAAAAGAAGCAATTAAACTCAGCAATGGTTAGATCATAATTTTCTACTGAAAGTAATTCTTGAAAGCATACAACAAAACCAAAAATGTTGCTATGAAAAGAACATGAAATAAATTCTATTGCTTCAGTAATAAAAATTTGCAATCTCTGCCAAATTTCAAATTAAGTGTAAACGTCCAATATTACAGTTAAATAGAAAGAAAACCTCTCTTGTAATCTTATTATCCTGCCAAATCCAGAGGAAAGATAAGTATCTCCATGACATCCACCGCTGCTCCATAGCGGACGATTGTATCCCGGAATACGACACAAAATGATGGAGCACAAGTAAATGTTCAAGCTGATTTTGTCCTGGATGAATTACAAAGATATTCCTATTAAAAACAATAATAAAAACAAAACCAAAAAAGAAAAAAAAACCAATTGGAGTTCCTTGCCTCACTTCTATCCAGTTTCTCGCCCACATCCTCCCCCACTGGAGTATTTGGGTTACATCACTGCCAAAAAGAGGAAGCAAACAAAAATTCAATAAATTCCCACCGACTCCCAATGGACTCACCTTTCACAAGTTGATTTAGGAAAACAACAAAAAAAAAAGAAGAAAAATAAAAAAATCTGAACCAGAAACATTTATAAAATTATTCCTGTTATTCCCAAAGTGTCCAACTCTTCGGATGCCGACCAGTTTCGGCTCAGTTAAAGCCATTCGGAAGTTCTCATCCAAAAATTCCCTGACAGAATCGAAACACACATGGACCATCTCACAACTGCACGCCCATAAACCTTTCACGTAATGCATGAAAAAGGATGTACGGGGAACAGAAATCTGATGGGGGGGTGGGGCCAAACTGAGCAATGGATTCGGCAGTGAAAGTAGCAAAAACAACAATAACTAGCAGCGGCAACAGCCGAAATGGTAGCAAACAAAATTTCCCGGTGCCGGAATGGCCCCAACATGTCGTGATGTTGTAACTGGAGCACCAGGAGAGCTGCGAACAGGAATGATAAGGAGATTTGCCCTACTGAGAATCGAACGTGATTCGAATTTAATCAAACGCAACCTATAGGCGGATCGGTAGGAATTCACGTGTCAGTAATGTTATTACTCCTTTTTTCCCAGAGAAAAAAAAATAAAAAAAAAAATAAAAATATGAAATAAGCTGGCAACGGAGGGCGTAAGAATACGACCGTAATGGAGGCGTATAGAGGCGCCGTAATTTTGTTTGAGCTGCTATCACCCTGTCGAATTTTGATTTGGTACCCGGTCGACCGGGTGCACCCTTCCCCACTCCCACCACCCCGTTCCACCGATACCCTAAACGTCTGCTTTCATGAGAGTACAAAAAAAAAAAAGAACGTCAACCTCCGGCAACGGATGCTATCTTTTCTGTACCATTTGTATTCAAATTTACGCAATTTTAGAGATTTAGAGAAAGTATATTTGTAACTGGCGGTCCGCACATTAATGCTATTAGCAAATGAACAGGGGTTGGTTGCGAAAGGGATTGTTTGCAATCCCAAATTATTACAATTCAGAGAAATTCCATTTAAAATTTTAGTATCAGTCTCTCTCTTCTCGTGGATAAATCAACTGCCATCTCCAAACGTTGCAATTCTGATATCCAAAAGTTCTCACTGCTCAAAAGTTATTGGTCCAAAAACTTTAGATACTATGATGGGGCATCCTTAGACTTGGCTAACAGTAATAAATTTGGGGGAATAATATCCTTTTTTCGTTCGCCAAGAATAACTTTCAACTTTAATGGCAGCACGAGGATATTGAAATTATGCTGTGAAAATAAATACCCCGCCCGCAAAAGCCCAGTAAATCTTTCATTATTTATTTTCATGGTTTATATTGTACATTTTCCAAAATAAACTAATTCTGTGAAATTGTTGTAAGTATTTGGAATTGATATAAATAATATTTTTTTTCATTTACATAAAATTTAAAAACAAATTGGATATCAATTCTCCTGTCGAGTACAATTTGATGGTAATTTGCGTTAAACCAGCTTAAGGACTCCAGATCCTGTTGCTATGATTAAAGCTTGAGTTCATTGGCTCTGTCTTTGTGGATGGTGTCTTTGTTCATTTTTCGTCTTATCCTCCAAGGAAAATTGACGTAATTGTTAGCGTAACAGGAACTGGCAAACATTTCCGGTTCGTTGTTAACGGAACTGAAGCGAAATGAAGCCATCAATGTCACCGTAATGGATAGCTATTGACATCCCATTTTGACAATGAATATATATTGTGGATTTTAGTCGACCAGGATTGATTGTTTTGGCGAAGGGAGCAGTAGGGGAGGATTGGCAACTTAACTGAACATCGTTGCTGGATTTGTGAAAAACTAAGAACATTTCGATTGATAACTTGACCTGAACCGTTTTATAATGACCTCCGTTCTTGCACAACTGGAGTCCTTAAGTTCAAGTATGAAAAAAATTATATAATGAATCAAAAAACTGAGACCAACTCAACGTCATTGTGATGATTCCAATACACTTAATGAAGCGAACGCTAAATGTGTCCTTTGCGCTCCCCTAGGCAACGGGCGCTGATTATAGGTGAATTAATAAAACATCACAGGACATCTTACAGAGTCCTTACACGATGGCTTCACTTACCAGATCCAAACAGCATGGCTAATTATCCGTGGAACTGTGGTGAGCATTATTGAGACCATTGCTTGCGGCACCCTCGTTCACCAAACATGTGCCGTATGAAAAATCATATTTCTAATGAAAATAATTAGCCATCCTGAGTCCTTCTCGCCCTGTGAAAGGTTGCCTTCCGGAAAGCAAGTGGCAAGAAGAGCCACAGAATCGTATACGTTGGAAAAAACATAGTCCTGGTGCAGGCACCAACGGTGCCTGCCGCCACGAGGTCACGCCAGTCGAGCGCCAAAGCCAAAAGTTTTTAAATTTTTAATAAAGGAGCTCAAAATGGAGACTGGCTTCAGATTCAGTGCAGGAGGCTGTTTGGATCGTAATGTCTTTAGGAGCGATCGCAACACGGATAGGCAAGGAAGGTGCCACATGCCTTCAGTCCGTAATGAATCAAGG
This sequence comes from Leptogaster cylindrica, assembly GCA_963082835.1. NCBI lineage: Eukaryota > Metazoa > Arthropoda > Insecta > Diptera > Asilidae > Leptogaster > Leptogaster cylindrica. The sequence goes on along the minus strand of OY720108.1, from coordinate 2,961,293 downwards.
AGCAGTCACTGTCACAAATGGAAGTCATGAGCCTTTCATTGGTCGTACACCGAGAATGAAGGTAGCACAAATATCCACGGGGCGCGTCAGTGACTAACAGTGGATAGGAAATGAAGGGAGGGTGAGGGGGGGGGGGGGGGACAAAAGAGAATGGTGAAAAAAGTGATTTCATTGGAATGGCAAATGAGTGGAGCACTGGGAATAGAGGAGTTCTCGTCCAAGATAAGGACATGAATAAATTAAAAGTCCTTGGCCATTTGATAAACATTCCAGCACGAGTCAGTCGTCATGTTTTAAGCATTATCTTGTTCTGGAAAAAGTTTTCATCTTCGTCTCCTGCTGACAGGGCACGATGGTCGAACTTTTGGTGCGAGTTTTCCTCCATCATTTTTAGGTTAAGCCACACTTTGAGCCTCGTGGTCGTTACGTTGGAGCCCGTTCCAGGATATTTACGATTCATTCTTGAAGAATATACACACAACAACTTGTTACCTGAAAATGTCAGCGAAGTTTCTCTAGACGAAGATAGATACGATATTCCTACAAAACATTCACTCAAAAATTTGTTCAGAAATTTGTTTTACACATGTTTTTTTTTTATTATTATTATCTCGTCTCTTTGTTTTCGTTCTTGTGTTTTTTTTTTTTGTGTTACTCCCTCTCAACGTTAATGACTTACGCTATTCCGAGAGGATTTCATCCCGAGGCAAATATTATGTATAATGAAATGGAAGTCGACTGTGGCTTTCTTTATTAACAGCACCATTCAAATTTCATATACACCCTCCCAACTTCCCTGACAATCATTGGGTGTTATTGCACTGACAATGTTCAAATTATCTGAGAGGGTAAAATTGTCTTGAAATGTACCCTTAAATAACTGTCACTCTACAAATTGCTTTACAGTCATGAATTTGATTGGCCTATGCAAAATTTCTCAACTATTTCTGTTGAACTTTTACAACTGAGGAAGTGGCTGCAATTCACAAAATTGCGGACACTTTTATGATCGGTCCATGAAAGTCATTAAGACATACACACACTCAAATGTCTATTGCATCATTTTATGAAAAACATAAAACAATTTTAGCGGAAAATGCTACAATTTTATGATACGTAAATTTTAAGGAAGCAAACCCAGCAGAAAACAGTCAAATGCAACCACAACATTTTTATTACGTTCTCCGCCCATTCAAAATTAATTTTCAACAAAAAATTTTGTTCTTTTTATTTTGAGTAATCAGATTTTTTTGCGACGACATTGTCGACATTTTCTATTTTTGGAATAAATGAAAATGCAAAGAGAATATTCAAAATGTCAGTTTCCTTAAATCAGTGGTTCTTTCTCTGAATAATTATAATATTACTTAAATTAGTCTCAATGAAATTTTTGAACAATAGCATTTTACACAAACGTAAATCAACGAATTTTCAGTTTGAATTTGCTGAGTTATTTACATTTTTGGATGTCCATTTTTCGAAATTGTTGGTTAACTTAACTTTCATGGCAAGATTGAAAGACAAACAATAAAAGAGGTTATTAAATTTTAATGCAAACAAATTTGCATATTTGAATGGTCCACGCTTTTATGGCATTCGCCAACATTGCAGACGTTTTAATATTATTTTATCGATTGCTTAAATGTCGCTTTGTTTTGGTTTTACTTAAACGACTTGATTTAACGATATCGTTTATGTTGCTTTCAATGACGACAATTCACTTTTGAACTTCTTGCATAATGTGTTTTAATTGATATTTTATTACTGATAATTCAGATATTTCTTAAATACTCGAATTTCCTCCTCGTTTTTAAAATAATGACAACTTTAAAATGTCAGCTATGAAGACAGAAACCAATTTGTTTAATTTACTATAGAAGAACGTTGAACAAAGCAACGAAACCATCTTCCAAAATTGAGAGTAAAGTTTCAAATATAACAATATATAAACAATGTAAAGTTTCGTTGGCAATCTAATCTCCTCGAGTTACGTTTCATGTCACTTTTCATGACACGTTTCATATCACGTTTCATGTCGCACGAAATAAATTCTTTTATTAAACATTGCACAATGTGGCAGGATTCAGATCACTATAATTATTCCACCTGTCCTATCTCAGGATAATTGAAATACTATGTAAATGTAAGAACTAAATTTGGAGCAAAATAATGAATTTGTAAGACCCTCCGGCAGAGGTCCAGTATATCTGACAGAATCTAAAACATCTCCGAAGAATTTGCTCTCGAAACTGCTTTAGAGGTACTTAATAATTCTTTCGAGCCAATCGAACGTCATTACTTCTTCTTGTTTAAATTAGATCTAAACCAAATTTGAAGATTTTAGAACCAATTAATTATTGAATGCAAAAACATTTCAAGTACACTTTCGAGAATACAAGGACATTTTGTATCCGTTTGATGTGCTCTCAAAATATCACTATCATTAAAGTCCTCGGGCAAGTTTAACCACCCTTCTAAAGGGCTTTTTTCACATGAATACCCTCATTGTGCAAATCTATCCTTAATATGCTTGCGGCAGGATAGTTTCCTATAGATAGAACATGACGCGACACTAATTAAATTACCTGAAAATTATCAGGTCACCATCATCAATAAGAAACTTTTGAAATAGTCGACCAACAAATAGAGTATAGACACTCCTAAATCTTCCTTCACCTCCTCCGCATTGAACAGGATCATTCCACTTAAATCGAATTCTGGAGACAGATTCTCACAAGTTAAAGCCACTTAAAATTGGTAAATTTTAATGACATCACAGAAAATCAAATACAATTCCTGTATGGATTTTCCAGTTTGGTTTTCATACACATTGACTTATGCCTTATTTTAACTAGTACAAACACAAACAAATATTTCGCACAATTCATTTTGCTCCCTGTTCACTCTTTGTCCTTGTGACGCTTTCAAACTGACTGTATTATACAGAAAATGGATAAAATCGAGCAAATAAATTTCAGCCTGAGTGCACACTTTGGATATAATTAAGTTCAGCGAAAATATGTACCATCACCAGGAACATAACTGATTTAACCCTTAGTTTGAGTCCACTTACTTTTGTGTATAAAGTACGTCAGGATCAATTAACGAGCATTGCAAATTCAATTTTATTGTCAATATTGTGCCGCAAAAAATAAAACTCAAATCGAATAATGAAAAGAGTGCATGAAAACTTTTGGTTTATTTTTAATGGAAAAGGATTGTTAAAAATCTGATTCAATTATAATTCTAAAACAAAACAAAAATTCAAGACGTTTGAAACATACTAAGAATAAATGAAGAATTAGAATGATAAAAAGATTAAACATGTAGAATAATAAAATTTAATTGCCTTTTCAGGAAATTGTGTGAAGATAAACAGGGTTATTGTTCGAAACTTTTATGCAATGCTTAAACTGAATGGTCAAGAACATTTTATAATATTTTAAAACTAGTAAGGAAATTATAATTAATTGGTTTAGGTCAATATTGAAATACCGTAGATAGTAGATATATATAGTATGTCAGAGTGCAGAGAATCAGAGTGCTAGAAAATCCAGTCACGCTTCAAGTTACGTGTTATGTCATGTGTTACGTTACATTTCAAATCACATTTAAACTTGAAATCATGTGTCATGTACCGTGCCTTCCATTTTTTCATATTGCGTGTATTGTTATTTGCCATGACGACATTCAAATTACATAATATTATACTAAATAAAATAGGTTTTATATAATAACGGTTATTTTTCCCGTGTAACTGGGAAAGATCCAGTTCGGTTTGGCAAATTGAGTAAATTTTGCCCAACTTAAAAAAATTTGCCTAAATTGAACAAAATATATTTTCTTCATGTATTGCATTTATATTTCGAATAGGAACAAGAACCACCTGAGTATTCTTCAGCACACAACTCCTTGAAAGAACGAAATCATATTTTATTGGAGGTGGTAGAAATGACCTCCGGGAGTCACTTCTCCATATTAACTATACGACATTCCCACAATCACAATAAACATCAAAAACAAATTCCAAAACATACAGAATTACAAAACTCGCTTGGACACCTTTCGGCCACTTTCTACTATCAAAAATTTTAACGCTCTCCTCCTGTTTTTCCATCCCTTAATCATACCCCCCATCACAAAAGTCAATTCCCCGCTCTTGCCTTCGAACGGGGCTCGGTTTTTGGGAAGCTTTTCACGTTCCAATAATTTCGTAAAACATTTTCCTAACTCTTTTAGAGTTTTGTAACAAATGGAATTGAGTTGGAAGAACGTGTAGCTAAATTCAAAGTGGAGGTCCTCCTTCGAAAAGGGTACAAATTCTTTGGTGTAAAAAATGTTTATTTGAGTTTTAGGGGTAGAGAGGTTTTCTGTTGGGGTGAGGTGCACGCGGACGATTCAACTTGTATGCGTGCTGGAAATTAAGGGTATAAGGGAAGGTGTGTGTGTTTTTTTATTTGGAGTTTTTACTGTTATTATTTTCTTCTTCGTTTTCTCTATAACCTTTGTTTGTTTACTTTTTTCATGGTTTTCATTCGAAAACAATTTGGTTGCGGACTCCAAGCGTACATGGATTATATGGCGAGATAATTTAAAACAATTTGCGAGAAGATAAGAAACGAACATGTCACGTAGCCAACTTTGTCCTCCCCACTCCCCCACTCCTTTTATAAGCTCTGCTTCCTCATACACTTTTTCTGCGGTTGTCTCTCATTCAAGAAAGGAATCACACTTTCAAACTAATCTACAGAGGAAATCTCAGTAATAAAAAATAGGTAAAGCATGGCAGGTTATCGTGCCACCGACTAGGATTGTTTGAAATTGTGCCGGTTTGAAAATTATTATTGCACAACGTGTGCGAGGGCAGGAAAGCTGACAAAAACTTTTCAATCAACACAAAAGAACATTTTAGGTCAAACAACTTTTATATGACTATATTTTTTTACTCATAATTTTTTCATTCTATTTTGTAAAAGTGCGATCCTAGCGACAAAAATACCCTCCTGTTGGAGACATTGTTACTGGAACACCCTCTTTGACCTGTCTGCCATCTTGAGCCTTTATCACTCATCGCTTCCACAACATCTTATTTATAGCGATGCTGTTGTGTCCTTGGAAAATTTGCTCTTGATGGTGGGAAATAAACATTATAAAAAACAAAAACAAAATTTTTCGCTAAGAGAAACTTCATGTAGTGAGTGCAGGAACTTCACATCTAACCTGTGTATCTTACACGGTGGTGTACCCGGTCGGGATTTCTTTAATAATAAATTGCAATCACGTAACTTAAATGTCGCCTCTTTTGCCCTCACTTGCGCATATCACCATCACTCCATCGTCTGTTCCATTTGCAGTGCTGAACAGAATTCTGTAGCTGGGAACATAGACATATCCGCTGGCAGAATCCTGAATGCCGTATGCAGAGGTAAAAACAAGGAATGATACAGCCTTTCGGTCACAGTGCGACGATGCTCCGGTGGGTGCAGGACTGAGGACATCAAGCATTTTTTTCTTCCGTTTTTCGTATTCAACATCTACAGGCCCAGATGGATCTCTATTTTACAGAGCACAATCAAGCACCATGCCGAGCAACTAATGAGATGAACAAAGTTTCTCATTGAATACAAAATTTAGTGGGCGATTCACCACTAAAAAAAAGGACAAACACTAAAAAAAAATTGAGAAGAAAAAAGTAGAAGGCATAGAAAAAAACGAACTACTCGAGTTCAGGGTGTCTTAAAACTTAAATGGTTTCCTGCCGGGCGCTGAAACTTTTCCCACCTACTTTGAATTTATCTTCGTAAGGGTTAGACATTTTCTGGGTATAGAAATTCTTAAATTCAGGTTGCATCACACCCCCGTCGCGATGTGGAATTCCTTTTCAGTTCGTAGGAGCCTATTAACCTGGTAAGCGTCGAAATATTGTCCTTAACTTTCTTTTGAGGAACTCTTACATTTTTCCTCATTTTCCTCTCTGTGCATTTTTTATTTTTTTTTTGAAGAGTTGAATAAAGTCACTTAATTTCCTGAACTTCTAATGAGAAAGTATGTTACTGTAAACGACACTTATGAATAATAAATATTTTTAAATTCACTTCTGAAGGTAGTTGAAATGATGTAAATGAAAAAACCTGGATGAAATTCTGAAATTTTTCAAATTTCATTTCTATTTTTGCAGAACATTAAATACAATAATTGGATTTTTATGTGACTCAAAATTGAAAATGGTATTCAAAAACATCCCAAAAAACAAAAGTGACATTGCTTCTGGGCAGCAAAGATTGCTAATTGCATCAATTAAGATAATATATATTCACTGTGGATATAGTCAAGTTCATAAAATATATCAATCCGTAAAGCTGATTTTATGATTTATAATTTCCTGTAGTTTTTTTTATACTATACCTCGTAAATTTTTCATCTTCTTATTTTGGAGAATTTTTCGTAAAACAACATTTGGTTGAACTTATTTCAATTTATGAGAGTATTAATTACGTTTAATTAGTTCGACAAGTAAAAAATTATCGAATATAAGCAGCATTTTTAATAAAATACAATATTGACAGAATAAAAATTTAATCAATTTAAATATTATTAATTAATAACAGTAAATTTTGAATTTATTTTCCCTGAATTGCTTGCTAGTCTTCTCAACTGAATACAAAAAATTAATAACGCAAAATCTCGTAATTTTTCTCCTTTCATCAAATCATATCTACTGTGAAAAATAAAATAAAAATTTACATTATATTATTGCTGTTGAAATTTTCATTTAACAATAATTTTTTTTCAAAATAATTGAATTGTGGAGTAATTTTTCAGAAAATTTTGCAATTGGTGTTATTTAATTTAATTTTGCCAATATTGCAAGTACAATAATACAAAAATTTTTGTTGGATAATGTACTTTCTAATCTAAAAAGGTTTTTTTTTCTTGTAAAAAAATTAAATTAAACATTGACAAAGTACACAAAACATTAATTTTAATAAAAATAACAAAAATTCCATAGCACTTTTGTTTAGCTATTATCGTGACTTTTTTTTTAAATTTAAGTTCTTCAACACTAAAATCAAAAACATTATTTAAAAAGTTTATCAATTTAACAATAAACACAGTCGATGTTCTATATAAGAAAAATTAATTAATTAATTTGAATACATATTTAATACATATACAGCCGAAAATGTGAGTTATTTCTCAACTCCTCTCCTTTTTTCGCTTGCTCTTAAAATCATTAAATGTCCTTGAAACACAAAACCATTTGATCTATCGAATAAATCTCAGCTATTCAATGGCCACTTACCAAATAGTACAAGAACATTTCCAAATGTCAACTGTTTCAATTGATAAATGTTGTAGCTCAACAGGATTTTCATTCTCCCTTCTGAATGTGCCACAGACGTAAGTATTCATAGATCCAAAATTGCCGGGCATGACTCCACAAAGGAGCTAAGGATTACAGAAGGGATCTTATAAAACGTACAGAAAAACCCGGTCGCCCAAATAACTCCCAGAGTTGAATGCTTTTATTACCAATTCGAAAAATAAAGCCCAACGAATTCATAAATGCGACTAAAAATTGCTCCCGTTAGCGCAAAAAGCTCAAATCAAAATTCATCCCACGAAAACATTTAGGCCGATTCTGAAATAGGTCGCAATTTGTGACAAGGTTAAAACAATAGTCCCTGGGAATATTGTGGTGCATACAAATTGTTGCCGCGGGAGGGTGGTTAACGGAGCAGAGGGAGGAAAGGAAATTAAAATCCATTAACAGCCAGCAAAAACATTTTAATTATAAATATGAAAATATTTTATAGTACACAGTAGGAAAACTGAAAGTTTTTGAGTCCAGGAGAGCTAAGGGGGAATAGATTGGGAGCCAGAAATTTCAGTTAGTTGGTATTTGTGAATGTTAAAAATTTATGGACGGGGGGGGAGCAGGAATTTTGGTATGAAGAGGCCTTGCAGAAGACCCACAATAGATTCACTTCAGCTTACACATTCAGCCTAGGATGGCAAATTTGATTACTTCGGCACAGATCCCACTCAGATGTGCCTGGGATACAGCGCTGTCCTTTCTCATCCATAAGATGCCGGATCCATCTCCGTTCGCCGGTATGAGAAATATACATCTTGTAGGTGCTTATAATCAAGGCGATAGGGACTGCTACATTGTAAATAATACCTGTTCAGATTTATAAATTGATGGAGCACTTTTGCGTTCATCCCTCCAATCACATCATCATTTCACCTGACGCTTAGGAAGAGATGAAAAGCGCGCCGAGTATTGAAAAAATTTTTCCTTTGATTTTATTGCGATAAAATTTCAATCACGTTTACTTATTTCAGGATTGACTGGTAGAAGAAGACGAAAAATAAAAATAAATAAATAAAGAGAAAGTGATGGGGGTGGAGGATGGGGGTGGAGGATGGGGGTGGGTAGAAATGTTTCGAAATGAGAGTGCGGTGGACGCAAAAGGCGACCTTCTCACGTTTTCGTGGGCAATATATTGATTCTTATCCAAAATTAGAAGACGTTTTCAGTTGGGTGGTAGTTGTCAGGTGACAACAACAATAACGAGGAAAAGAATAGCAAAAAAAAAAAAATAAATAAATAAAAATAAATAAATAAAAATACGAAGAATCTCCGCCTCAGTAACACAGAACGAACGGCAACGTTGTTCCGGCCTCGATGACGAATCCAAAACAATAAAATTCCGCTGCCAATCGACTTGGATGATTGGATTAGTTCTTTCACCCCTCTCCTCCCACACACACTTCGGTCCCATTGCCACCCGTACTGCTAACAAGGTGAAGCTATTTCTGAGCCAAAATGAATTGGAAAACGTTTCCCTCCAGAAGCTAATAGTGTCCTAATTTCTCAATTTGCTTTGAGGAGATGTTGCGATAGCGTTCAATCGGTAGCAAGTTGTTTTTAGAGGAAATTGTAGTCCTCCAGAGTGTCCTTACGACTGATGTTGTATGAAGTTGGAGTGGATATTTTCGTGAAGCTATTTATGCACAACTTGATAAGGAACTGTCATTGAATGATAAAAGAGCTACCAATCGAGGAGGAGAGCATATCAATCCGGGGGAAGGGGTCGGGGAGGATTTTATTATATTGTATATAAATACACTTTTTTTTCATGCAGAGTAAGTCGTAAATTTGGGAAAATTGTTCGTGATTTTTTTGAACTGTTGTCCAATTTTCGGGAGCTTAAAATGATTGCCTGTTGATTAGTATTGACATGCTTCAATTTTCACGATTAATTGGAAATTTATAGATTGTAAAAGGTATTTTTTTTTGTGGATTTAAGGACTTTCTTTTCATTACTTTTCAACACTGAAATTTGGGTCATTCTGTATCAAATGTATTTTCGTTTAGCAGAGACTGTCAGTGTGAACAACACGCTCACAGTAAAAGGGTTAAGAAAAGTACCTATTTGAGAAACCATTTTATACTTTCAACAAAAAACAAAAACATTTAATTCAATTATAAAGCTGTAAACAGTTCGGCGAAAAAGAACCTTTTAGAAGCTCCTTTAAATTTTCCGGTTCCAAAAAATTTCCGGAAATAAAAATTATATACAAAAGAGCCAAAAAAAAATATAAATAATATTTAAAGCAATTTTCCACAAAAAAAAGTAGGTACTTAATAAATAAATAAACTAAAAAAAACATCTTGAAATTAACAACATTTGCTACAGAATAAATTTTCGAAAATGTAAACAACATGTTGCTAAATATTTAAAAACATTTTTCAATCGCCTTTGGCAAAATAAATTCTTTGACAGCTCTGCGAACTGAGAACAAAAACTGGAGGTGAACCACAAAAATTTTCGCAAAAATGTATTTTCAATAGCACCGAAAAAGAATCTTATTTATTTCTCCCTTTCCTTTTTTTTATTGTATTTTATTTTGTGTTTTTATATTTTATATTTAATCCTCTGACCGATGCTCCACGCAGGTCATGCAACTGCTTAATTTTTCATTAAAATTTTATGCCAGATTTGTTAGGTTGGCCTGGAAAGCCGCATAAAAAGGATCTCAGGAAACTTTTCCGTTTCGGTTAAATTGAAATTCATCCCCTTTTGCAATGTACCTTCCCGAAACAGAAAAAAAAATACAAAACATAAAATATGATACTGCTATTCGGGAATCTCTTCTTTTTGCTGCTTTACCCACTTAAAAAGTATCTTGATAAAAAAAAAATAAAAAAAAAATAAAAAAGAACTCGAAAAAACGAACAAGAAGAAGATGAAGCAATGAGAAGGCTCGGCACTCATTTTCGGTTGAAGTGGCTCCATAAACGCTTATGGACCATTGCAGCACCGTACAAAGGAGCTATTACCGCAGAACACTTGAATTTCACGACATTGTTGCACTGCTCGAACAAAAGAACAAGCACCAGGAAGATACCACTTATCCCCCATATCTCTCCCGGCCCCATCGCCGCCCCGCCCCATCATCCTCGCGGCTAATGTCTGAGGATTAAGTTTTCTGCATGTCATGAAGCGCGGATTCAGTTGCATATGCTGGAAGTAAAATGTCGAGACAAAAGGCAAATAAAGCCCATCAAGGGGGAGTCCTCGACTGGTGCCTTTAATTTCAGAACAGGTCTATAGTCTGAAGTGATTCAACTATATGCTGGGGCCCGAGCATCCCCCAATGCAGTTAACCCCCATACCCCCAGAGTCATTCACCGCATAAGCTTTTGTGTTTACAAACCACTGTAAGGTTGGTTCTGTTGGTCCTGCTTTAATAACTTCCCGGAGCTGCTTATCCTCGAATTCCTCGACTGCATATATCTGTGATTACTGAATTTTGTAACTCTCGCACCTGGGCATATATTCTGACATAGCCAAATCCCCAGCCCCCTCCCCCTTCCCACCCGAACTTTTTGGTTGTTCTGCTGGTCGAGACCTTATCTCCCCCATCAAATCCCCGTTCGAAAAAAGACAAAAACTTCGCCGAGGCAAACATAAGTTACAAAACGAAGTTTATAACTGGTTGGACATGCAGTTTACAGTCATTAGTGCTAATTTCACTCATCAGTTGTCCCCAGGTAATGACAGTGATTTAATTAAATTCGTACATAGTCCGTTCCAGTATCCACTAATTGAAATGCCAATTGGTGTCTTACTTGCCTAATGCTCCCCCAGCCGTGTCTCCGTTGCCCCGAAACACTAGACACAAGTGCTCCTTAATTGGATGCCGTCCGAGAAAGCCGTGTACACGTATCTAAATGGTCCTCCAGTAGCACTCAAACCAGATGCTGCAGTTGCTCTATGTTCACAACTAAAACACAAAAAACAAAAACAAAAACTTTTCACACGACTCAATCACGCCCTAATGGAAAGTTTTTAATTTCATGAGTTCAGGATCCAACTAAAAAGCTTCTATTGCGTTCAATAAATTCCAGCCGAAAGTCTGAAAAACTTTGATCTTCGGCATCGATCTGCATTAATTACTCTTGACTCCTTAAAAGTTGGATCGAAAGTCCTTTTGTTACACTTTTTTTTTTTTTTTTTTTGGGAGGGAGGTGAAATGCATTTACGCACTTAGGAATTAACCCGTCGTGCCGGACTCCCTTTCGGACTACCGGCTAAAACACCCCCCTTGTCGCATCAGAGCACTAGCCTGGAACCGTTTACCACATTACTTCGGGCTAGGCTCCTTTGTTTCTAAGCCTGTTGGCTCACGCCGTTGTTAAAGGTCAGCTGTTCCCGGTCCAGGTCGACCTTCTTCGCTCGAAGTATGTTCCGCACCTGATGCGACACCGTCGCCCAACTTCCTTCCGTTCGCAACATGACCTCAATGGCGTTTTCTGGGGACATCCGGTCATTCTCCAGTTCCATACCCTCGATCCAATTCCTCCATTTGCAGCATCTGAAAAAAGTGTGCTCCACATCATCGGTTTCTCCTGGGCAATATAGGCAATAAGGTGAGTCTGCCTTCCCCATTCTGTGCAGGTAGGACCGGAAGTATCCGTGTCCACTGAAAAATTGGGTCAAGTAATAGTCAACTTCCCCGTGCTTCCGATCCAGCCATTCGGCCAACCTACTAATAAGCCTCGCAGTCCATCGGCCTCGTGCTTCCTGCTCCCAGGCTTCCTGCCAGTCGGCTAATGTCCGCGCCCGCTCCTCCTCCTTGACCCTTTTCCGGTCTACCTCTCCTTTCCTTCTATAGATCGCCTGGCGCTCTCTCGCTTGTAGCGTTATTGGAACAACTCCGGCAATCACCAACACCGCAGGTTCCGAGACCGTACGGTATGCTGAGGTGATTCTAAGTGCAGCCTGTCTCTGAACACGTATTAAACACCTCCTGTAGCTGTCCTTGCTCAGAGAGTGTGCCCAGATTTCCGCCCCGTAGAGGAGAACCGCTTGCACCGTTGTCATGAGCAGCCGCCGTTTATTAGATCTAGGACCTCCAGTATTGGCCATAAGCCTGCTCAGTGCAGCCGCACTTCCCGAAGCCTTCTCCGCCGTGCCCTTGATTTGCTCGAAGAAACTGAGCTTACTGTCAATCATGACGCCAAGGTACTTGGCGGCCCGCTTCGTCGTGACCTCCTCCGTACCTACCCGCATCGGAAGTATGGTGTCGACTCGCTTCTTCGTAAGTACAACGATCTCTGTTTTCCCCAGAGCCAATGCCAGGCCATGCGCCTCCATCCAAGCAATCACTGTACGCATCACCTGGTTAAGTCGTAGTTGCGCAGCTTCTATAGTACGCGCAGCAATTAATGCCGCAATATCGTCAGCATATCCAATGAGTTGCGTCTCCTCGGGCATCTCAAGGCGAAGCAGACCGTCATACACAATGTTCCAGAGATCTGGGCCCAATACGGAACCTTGTGCCGCTCCCGAGGTGATGGAGATGCTCCGCTGCCCCTCCGTGGTGTCGTAAAGTAGAGTCCTACCTCCTAGGTAGTCGTCTAACACCCTGAGTAGGTACCCTGGTACCCTGAATTTCTCACGCAATGCCTCAATGATATCGCTCCATTTAAGCGAATTGAAGGCGTTTTTCACATCCAGTGTGACGAGGAGAACCATACGCTTTGAATATCGGCTGTGGTCCTCCGCCCTTCTGACAGCCTTTGCCACCTCCGCAATGGCATCCACAGTTGAGTGCCCAGCCCGAAATCCATGCTGTCGTGGCGAGAGTCCTCCCGCGGCCTCTAGGGCAGCCCACAGCCTTCCTCTAAGAAGTTTCTCGAACAGCTTTCCTGCAGTGTCAAGCATACACAGCGGCCGGTATGATGACGGCTGACTCAGATCCGTTGCTCCTTTGCCGATTAGCACAAGGCGCGCGGTTTTCCAGCGCGAGGGAAACAGACCAGCGTGGAGACAGGCGTTATACATGTCTAACAGCATGGTAGGCTCCAGGTTGAAGACTAACTTTAGTACTTCATTCGGTACTCCATCCGGCCCTGGTGATTTCTTCCCCTTAAGAGACCGTACGGCCTTCTCTAATTCTTCCATGGAGAATTCTGGTACATGTTCGGCCAGGGGAACCGTTCCTAACCTCGGTGGGTGCTGCGGAAAAAGTGCCTGTACTACTTTATCGGCTAAAGTGGCATCCATGACAGGAACCACCTTCATGCATCCAAGCTTTCTAAGTACCAGTTTGTAGCCGAGTCCCCATGGGTTCCCCTCAACATCATCACAGAGCCCTCGCCAGCAACGGGCCTTGCTCTGATTAATAGCGTGCCGCAGTTCCTTCCTTTTAGCTTTGTATTCCTGATATCTTCGGTTCGCCTCTGTCCTATCTCGCGCACGCTGCGTCGATCGCCTCAGCCTATGACACATCCCACGCATCTCTGCAATTTCCGACGTCCACCAATACGCCGGTGGCTTACCATGAGGGGGGCGTTTCCGTGGCATAGAGACCTCGCAGGCTCTGCAGATCCTAGCCATGCTTTCAGTTACCAGCGACTCCGCTATTGCTCTCCTACTCCCTGATTCCATGGGTCTGGTATGATCTCTTCTTGCCAGCGCCTCCGCAAACGCAATGTCATCTATCCTCCCTAAATTCCATCGACGAGGCTCATCGGGTGTAACTTCGCGGTTCGATCTCTCCTTCCGAATGCCAAAAGAAATATACTGGTGATCGCTTCCTGTGTAGTCTTCCAGGACTTGCCAGTCCTCAATCCTTGTGGTGAGGTGCGCAGTTGCAAAGGTGATATCTGGTATGGATTCTCCGTAACCAGGGCGACGGAATGTAGTTGTCGACCCCGTATTTAATACATTCAGCCCTATCCTAGCTGCCATCTCTAGAATGTACCGGCCTCTGCCATCCGAGTTTGGCATACCCCATTCCTGGGCTCTGGCATTAAAATCTCCTCCCACCAGTACTTCGCCATCCATGATCCTTATCATGTCTTCGAGAGATTCAAGCTTCTTCAGGAACTCCGCCATTGGCTCGTTGGGTGTCAGGTAGACACTCACATAAGTGATTCCACCGCTGTTGATCCACACGAAGCCCTGTCCACAGCCGCGTCCCGCGACAGGGATCCTAGATGGGTTGGTTATCCACAGTGCCGCTGTACCCAACTCATCTGGGTACCATGTTGGAATCTGCTTGTCCTGATACTGCTCACTGATTAGCAGCAAGTCGGCCCCTTTCTCCCGGTAGAGTTGGTATAGGATATCATTAGCCACTCTGCTCCGGTGTAAGTTCGCCTGGAGTACGCGGATCATTTCCCTTTATTTTTAATCTGCTCCAGCGCGGCTCTGAAGGCTTTACACCGTCCTGACCCAGCCAAGTGGGCTTGGCTTCCAGGGGTTACCCCAGATGATGCGCATAGAACACAGTGTTCCGCCTCGGGACAAGACTTCGCAATGTGTCCCTCTTTGCCGCATTTATAGCAGAGTTTACTCCTGTCTGGGCCCTTACAAGCATTCGCTAAATGTCCGTATCCTAAGCACCTGTAGCAGCGCTGCACCTCCGTTCGCTGTCTTACTCTGCAGTTGACCCAACCTATTCTCAGCGTGCCCCGTCTAATGAGTACTGCCGCCTCTGCTTCCGACAGTTCTACTATCGCCATCCTTTGTTGCCTCAGGTTGGGCGCCGTTAGGCCAATCTTTATCTCCCCAATGCCTTCAAAGTGCTTCCTGAGGACATCTTCAACCTCATCCTTTTCCGTGAGACAGTCAATATCCCTTATTTCAATAGATGTTCTCTGCTCCAATTTTTTAACTGTTCCCGCGCCGCTAAGAGCTCCAGTAAGGGCCTTTGCCAGCTTCCCCGTGTCCTGGGATTTTCCTCCAAGTTCCAGAAGGATGTCACCATTTCTTGTCTTCCTAACCTTTTGTTACACTAGGACACGGCTCAGTGCAACTAATAAAACCTCGAAAGGGCGTCCCCACTGCCCCGGCTCGTAAACACTCTCCATCTACAAGAAGGCTACAAAAAAAAATCAAAATAAGAAACTAAGCTAAGAAAAAGAAGTGTACAAGGATCAGGGGGCAGGACTCCATTTTACCCGCCTGTGGTCGAATGTTAGGGAAGTGTAGGGGCAAATTGGGTATGATTCTTCACTTCACCGACATAAATCAATGCCACACTTCACCAGGATTCATGTGACTTGGATTTTGATTGTCCTAAAAACCAAAGACAAAAGATATGGCTATCCAAAATTGGGAACACTTTGCTTGGATGTCCCGGGGGGTGTCAAGTTCAAAGGGAATCATGAAATGGATTGCCTGACCCATGTACCATACGTTTCGTCAATTTTTATTCGAACAGGACTTTCCAGGATATCGATATACAAAGAAAAATCTTTATCACACTACTACTACCATAAACATCACAACTACTCCTTTATATCAATGCTACTATTTACCCCTTTTAAAAATATAAGAATGACCAAAAAGGACTCTGTTGTATATTGGTTTCAATGAAGAGGAAAAACGGTTGGAGAAACTTTGTCCATTGATATGTCTCATGGACGAGAAGAGGGTAGAAACGGGGTTTGGTGTGATATTTTTATCTCTGACATCTTTGACAGGATAAAGAGCAGATAGATGGCGGCCACTGGGCTAATGCTATCCCATGCTTTGTTTAGATATCCACAGTAGCTGGAGTTCACAAGTGGCATCCGTTCAGTAATCTCCCTTGGGAGATGCTTTATTAAAATAAATGATGACATTGATGCTAAATTCTGTGACATGCTTAGGTCCTCCGGTAGCGTTGGGATACAGATGAATCTCGGCCATTGTGAAATATTTCGCTTCAGAATTTATGTCAGTTGATGTACTAGAAACTATTACTTCGCCTGATGTTCGGGGATACCAAGGACACCATATGTAAGAATTTCCAACAGTTATCCGCTTCTTCTTCTTCCTTTCTTTTAATTTTACTCCACTTTGCTTTTGTATTTCGTATATCAAAAGAAATATCAGTGGCAATGGTATTTATTCAGATTTACTTAATTTATCAAAAGTGGCAAGAAAGGTGCACGTGTTCGAGACCGAGCAATGTCCTATATATTGCCTTGACCTTTATCGTGTCAAATTCACCTACCAAGATTTTCCTGTTACTGAGGCCTAAACATTTCGAAACACTGTTGTCAAGCATACCCCCCAAACACACACACCCCACAAAACAAAATTGTTTTTTTTTTTCAACATGTGTTTCAAAACATACTCAATTACCATTTAAACTTGATTAAATCAAACCATTGAGGTAAATTGGAAATTATTCTTTTGTTAATTCAATTTTTAAAAGGGGTTCCAGTCTCCAACCTACACACTGACACATACACAAAATACAATTCTCTCTAGGGATTTCGTTTCGTTTCAATCGTCACCATTCATTGAACTTTGAAAATTGTTTTCTTGGGAGCTGTGTATTGATTTTAATGATTTTAATGGTATTCCATTATAAAAATTGTACACTCTATTCACAGATTACATAGCAACCAATCTTATTTCGTACTTAAGAAATTAATTATTGAGTGTAATTAACTTTTCAAGGATCAAAAGTACGACCAGAAAATTTGAAAAAGTTTCACAGATTCTGGTTGCTTCAATCTTGTAATTGAATAGAATCTATTCAATTTATAAAAAAAGTAACAAATTTTAATCATTTCCTGTGAAAACCTTACATTACTTGACTGCAGTGAAGTAAGATAAGTTTTCAGTTTTTTAAGACAAAAAAAATAAAAAGCTTCCTCCGCAAAATGCACCCCTAACCTTGGCGATTGTTGGACCGTGAATCCGACGAAGATGAAGTAATCTTATTTCACAATGAACCAAATTCATTATCAGTTTGTTCTACATTTCAACGGAAACTGACTCCCCCCTCCACCCCCCGCCACCCTAAGGACTTTTTCGTAAATAAACCATTTGGGAGCCACTAAAGACATAAATAAAACGAGCTGCAGGGAATTTTTGCCTTGGATGCAGTTTAGTAACCACAAGTCTCTCTTAATTCATAGGTTAACCTCGAAAATAGCAACAACACTTTATTACACGACCCATTTTCCATGAAATCTCGAAAGTAACCTCTAGACCCTTTCCTTTCAGCTATATCCCTCCCCCCGTTCTCTGCGTTTTCCACTTCCCGTGCTTCTGTGTCATTGAAATCCTTTAACGAATTTGTGGCTCGCCACCTCACTGCAATGCATTTTGCTACTTGGAAGTCATTCCTTTGGGGTGTTCCGAATGCATGTGTTCTTCACTGCAGAACAACGGGCGAATTATTAAATTTAGACTTGCAGCCGAAACGCGATTAAAATCGAAACGAACACTCTTAACAAAACCCACCCTCTCCGTGTGCAATTCTCTCAACACCCGGAAGTGACCTACTTCCATTGCCGAACGTCCGTCCCATATTCATAGTTCTGTTTTCGGTGTTGGAGAAAATTTGCATCTAACCGATCAACTGGTAAAATGCCAGAAAATTATGTGCTTTGGATGCAGTATTGTGTCACGGCAGTCAACAATATTCCCTGACGCATATTTGTTTAAATAAAGGATTTAAAAGATATTTCTCATCCGGGCAGGCATCCTAGTTCCGGTATAGGTGTACACCGCAAAGAAATATTTTCCCAGCCATCGGTTGAAATTTAATGGACCCCAAAACGGAGAGCAATTTTCACAGTTTTGGCCCTCAAGTATCTTCAGAAAATGTACAGAAACTTCAGACAATTACGAATCGAAAGGCCACCAAAAGAATATTTATGGTGTAAAATTGTTTTCGTATGGCATCCTTTCCCAGCAAAGGTACACGTCACCACCCGTTGGTTAACCCATTCGATCGCTCCATTTTCCTTACGTGAAGACACCAATGATTTTTTTTTTCTTTTCGATTCGATTGACCGAATGGAGCGAACTGTAAGGTCTGGACCACACACTCAGTTCGATTCGGAAGCCATGCCTTCCGGTTGGTGAGTGGAGAACAGGGGGAAGGAGCATTTTGTCCATGCACGGACAAACAACATAGCGCTCGTCTTCCACCACATGCAATTAGGTACCGTTATTTAGCGTTTAATGCCACCATTTAAAAAGTTTACCAACATAGAAAGCTATTTTAAGACGTGAGTGGAATTGATTTGCCACGCGAATGTAACAGTACTGTTGTTCGAATGTTGTTGCAAATCCGGTCATTGGGGTGACATTAGTGCCCGTTCCCCTCCCCCTCCACTAAATTACACACCCACTGTAAGTCCACATTGCACAATGTTCACGGAAAGGTTTTGCAATAAAGTTCAAAGGTGCTCACAATAGAATTCGATGCAGAATTTCACCGAGTTGCATTTGTCATGCAAACTTGCAAAAGATTTTATAGACGACTGCAATAGAAATTCTTGTCAAGGGGAGCTGCCGAAAAGGAGTTGGTGGTGGGGCGTAAAGGTATGCACAACTCAGAATAACGTGAGAAATTTTGTGGGACAAAATGTTTAACGAAATTCTCACGCGAAAAGACATCGTATACTGGAGTGTCATTAAAGATGCCAGCATGAATCCTTTTTCGGCTTACATCATTTCAAAGAGAACAATTTAAAGATTTCAAATTGCTTAAGGTGCACACAAGTGGTTTGTAAATGAATTTGTCCCAATACTTACGTGCAGAATTGAAGCTAATTCATTGGAGTATTCATTGCCAGCTCGTTAATATCCTGAGGGAGTAGTTTCTGCTTGCATATCCTTCAGGATTGATGGCTGTCACAAGGCAAACCCGAGAACACTATTCGCAAGGACGAAGGAAGTTAAATGGTGCGAGAAAACCGCACAATTAGATGTGAACGTTGGAATTATTCATAAACCACACCATAATTAGCCGAATTAAATCGGCAAACTCGAAAATAGAAACGAAAAAATAATCAACGCAATAAAAATGATTTACGTTAATACACCCCACCATAATTCCTCAAGCGATTCATTCCCACCCCAAATTTTACACTCTAAGTTCTCCACACCCGCTATATACCCGCGAAAATAAACCGTCAGTTTTGACTGGAACAATTGGGATGGGAAAAGGGGGTGGTGTTACCGTGAAGTAAGAGGTGCGGTGGTTGCTGTCGCTGGGGTCACATTTAATGGAAAACACTTAGCACCGTAATTAAATGCTAACCATAATCCGTTTTTGCCCCCAGGGAAAGAGTTATTGTTGCTACTTTGTCACTGTACACGAGTTCCGTTCGAAATTAATTATGTGTCCCCACGGTTCTCGCACAGATACACGGACTGGCCACAGCACGTAATTTTCTATATATGTCATGTCATTTCGGAAGTATCCCTTGACCTCCCCCAACTCATTCCTCCACCCATTCCATACAGTTTCCTCCTGTTCCTTCTCCAGCCAGCCAGAAAATCAACTTTTCAGGATAACTTTAATAAAATATTTTAAGCTCACAAATAAGTTTGGATTTAATTTAGTAGCGGCCATATGCAATTTAATCAAAAGGATGTCACCGATTAAACACACATAAAAGGATAATCTGCGTAGTTTCATAGTTCATGTAAAATCGCGACATGAATGCTCATTCAACCTCAAATTTATGCAAAAAAATTTATAATGAAATTATAATTAGATTCGGATTTGATCAGCTCGAACATAGAACCGATTGAATCCTAAAAGGAATTGAATGAGAAATGTAAGAAGAGGAGGTGGGGATGTGCTTAAAGATTAAATAGAACGAACAGCTAAGATTCAATTTTCAGAAGTGGCAAATATGTAGATATACATACTTGACTCGCGTGGGTGATCTAAGTTCCCAACGAAGAAACGATTTCCTTCCAGACACAAACCCAATGGTATCCTTACATGTCCTGAGAGTTCCACTTAATATCTCAAAGTCATTCTCTTTGTCGGGAATTCTTGTGATTTCAGTCAACTAAATTTTCATCTTGATGGTTGCAATGTCACCAATTTCAGCACATTAACGTGGGGATACTGAATTCAGATCCCTCTCCCCCACGCCATTCTGGCGGCCATGTATTATGGATGTCTGAAGACACAGATTGAATTCAACACAGGATTTAGCTTAGAACTAAGAAAATTCATTTGAATTTCTATTTAAATCCAACTGTTTAAAATTTTACTATATGGTTTTTCTTTCTTGTTTTTCCAGGTGCTCCAGAATGTTCCCCTGATGCACCATCGGTAAGTAATTCGAAATTTGTTGCATTTTACATTTACAATTGTTTTAAATTCCGGTTAATTCTTGGCGTGCACACAAATATTCGAAATATATTGTAACTGAAAATAACAACAGGAAATATTTTTGTTGCACCTTTTAAAAGTAAGATTTATATTATTTTATACCATATTTGTTGCTCCTAAATTTTTCTTCCCATTTTCTTTTGGATTTTAAAATTTCGTATAAATTCCATACAAAATAGAATATATGTTTTATTTTTGTTTTCCAGTATTTACCTCTTAGTTTCCATTTTTAATTCACGGCAACTTATTTATAAGAACTGTCATTAATAATATCAAGCCAACAATTTCCGTGTCTAAAACTACTTTTGATTCTTCCTTGGAGCAGCCTCAAAAGTTGTGAATGCACACAGTCCTTAACACGAAAGTAGCATTTGTTCCTCTTTTCAATTTTATTTTTCTCTATTATTTTTGTTTTTTTTGCTTTGTGTTCTTTTCAATACATCCAAGTTACAGTACACGAATGTGCATGACGCCTAGACATGAAGAATTAAATATAGAAAAAAAAATAAATTACAACAACAACCCTTTGACCTACTTTCGGCACAAATATTCTCAGTGGCATTTCTAATGGTAATTCAAATCCTGCAGGCTTGCAAAGAATGCGGTTTGGGTCCTGCAGAAGTGTTGGATCCCCTGTAAGTGACAATTAAAGAGGTTTTTGGGAAACCATTTATCACATCCCTTTTGTAGAGAAGGAGAGGTAGTTTTAAGTCCCCTTTTTGACAGTGCATTTCCGTAGATTTGTATAAACCCTGAGTGTCCTGATTACCACGCAGAGTTCTGAATATTAATCAGGACTAAATGGAAATGTTCATCCATCATGGGCATTTGCCATTGCTACTAAAACTCGAACGATATACTCCTATACACAAAATTATGTGCGTTGGTCAGGGTTTCTGGTGCGGAAACGGGGGCGGATGTGTAAAATAGCTCATTTTCATACTCTTTAGCTAATCAATTAATGGCTCCTTTCGCCATTCAGATAAAAATCTTTCAACCTTTGCATTTGGCTTCAGGCTGCTTTCACCTATTTCTGTATTTTTTTTTCTCTCTCTGTCTCTCTCACTCGTTCTCTCTCTCTCTCGCTCTCTCTTTTCGTGAAAGCAATTAAGCTCGAAGGCTGCAGGATATAAAAGTTTATACATATGTCGAACAATGGCTGAGAAACTTGAATGGAAAGTGTTGATTTTATGTTCAAAAGGGAAAATTAAAAGTCATTGGGATGGCCCGGGCAAGTGGAGCACGAAGGACAAGCACATCCTTGGGGATACAAGTAAATGCACTCCCGGCTGAACCCGGTGCAATAAAAGCCAATAACCATAAAGGCACGCTGCATTGATTAGACAATAAATTTTCTCTGGCATCGATTGAGTTCTGCATAAGGGTGTGGAAGGGAAGCGGCTCAAAGGGCCGCCTCGGAGCGCAAGTAGTAACAGTCACCAATCATTGTTAGAGCGGAAAGCAGTAATGGCATCATAAAAGCGGGCGGATGAGCCCTGTTGCGGCTGTCATCGGAAAATGCCATGTCCTTCATCCTCACCTCTGCGAATAAAAAGCCGGAAATACCTATACTGAATTCCAAAAGGAAGGTGACAAGGACGATTCAACGTCAACGACAACGGTATATATGTATTTTTCTGAAAAGTGGCGGGAAATGCACTCTAAGGCCATCAATTTTTCCCCCGCGACAGTCAAGCTTATGTCCTCCGGACAGACATCCGTTCTGCTCCTCGCACTTAATTTCTGCACAGAGAATTTCTTGTCCCTAATTGGAGCTAATCAATCAACAAAGCTGGATATCCTGTTTGCCCAAGGTACGTGTCGAGCAAATTCCTGAAATGCCTCTCAGCACCCGCCGCCCCACAGCAGGCACCTGCCACCCACCGGACTGTCCGTGTGGTTAACGAGAGACTAGTGGGGGTGGTGAAAGTGTTTTTTTCTTTGTCGTGGATGCCCGTGGAAAGTGCTTAAAAAGCACCTTTAAAGTTTTAGTGCTCTTCGACACCCTTGCAGAAATTTTTGTTCCTTCTACGTGTTCGTTTTTGGTTTTTTTTTGTTTTTTTCAAGAGGACGAAAGTGCCAAAACCGGTGGCGTCAAAATAAAAATTAATCGCCAGCTCGAGAGTTGGATCGAGGATGTGGAAGCGACAGGAAATGCTAACTCTTCGACTCTGTTGCGATCAAACGCGATACCGAGCAAAAATTTCGATGGATTACCCTCCTTTTTGCCACACCAAAATTGAAAAACTTTAGCGAAAGTAATTTTTTATTCACGGCCAGGTGAGTTGATGACCTCCCTCTCCCCGATTGGGACAGGTTAACGGGCAAAGCTCAGCTTGCTTATGTTTGTGTGTATATCTAAAAAAAAAAACAGTCACTTTTTTACATTTATTTTTCGCCGGTGCGACTACTAAACATTGACACAGCATTTCATTGACATCCCGAGGGGTCAACTGGTAGAGCAGGCAGGACTCCCGTAATCGAGATCCCCTAATCCTGTCCGAGCAGAGGTGCGGAAAATCGATATGCAAATAATTTTTCCGCCTTTTCCTGATTAAACTGTTTGCATTTGTCAAGTGCGACAACAGTAATTTTCGGGAGTCAAAACTAGATTAAATTGGAACTTTGTTAAAAGAGAGCCTCTGCAACAACCCCCCCCCCTCCCCTCCCCTTCCCCCAACACCTCAGCAGGATATGACTCGGAAGGAGAAGTGCGATGGAGATGGAGGGCACGAAAACGTTTTACCGAATGTCGGGGGCTTTAAGGGGATTGTGGCCAGTGGAACGTGCTCTGCGGAAATTTTCACTAATCGCCCGAAGCATTGTGGTAGGTAACTAATTAATTTCAAGCTGAATTAGTGTACCCTGACCGGTGGCGGGCGCCACTGGCCCACAATCGACCGCCACTTGTAATAATTTCGATGAAACATTCAATTTTGATAGCTCCCCAATTTTCACCATAACTTCACGCAAAATGCACGCACTCACGATTCGTATATTCATTTTCAGTTTCAATAATGACATTATAATATGTGCGAATGGCAACAACTAAAGGGGTGAAAACCGAAATATTCTTAAACTGCCACCAACTGTAATAATCCGCGTAATATGTTGAGTGGCTCAACAGCAGCACGAGATTCGATTCGAGGGTCAAGGGGAACTTGATCCTTGAAAACTGCCGCTTAATTCGAGGCAAAACAGAAACAACGAATAATGCTCTTGCGGCAAATTGAAGTTGTCCAACGATTATATCAACCGAAAAAAAGGATTGAAGGTGAACGAATCCTGATTTTTTATCCCGACAAAAATTTTTTAAGCTTTTCGGTATTTTGGTTTTTTGTGCTACAATACTGAGGGTATAATTAAGTTTATTATGACGGGGTTTCAATTCATTTTCAGCCACGGTAATGAATGCAGATTTTTCACAATTGTATATAAGTCGGGATATTTCAACATTTACTGTTGTTTTATAAATTTTTAAACAGAGTATAATCAAATATTTTTCAGTAGGTAATTTAGACATATTATTAGCAGGAATGCATAACAATTCAGTGACATCCATTTGCATTTCAGTTGAATAGGAAAAACAGTTACAACAACAATAGCAATTCGTTCTTGAAAAGATCAAACAAATCTTGTTCCTATTTCTTTCATTTGTCATAAGTTGCATATTTACTTTAGGCAATATGAAATTATATGAGAATGCATTTATTTGAATTTTGCAAATTAGGAATATTTCAATATGGACTTTATATTTACTAAAAAAAAATTTACTCGTCCCAAAAGCCACTAAATTCTGAAAGATTTCTTGATATTAGTATCTGCAGAAGATTTTGGATAACTGTATTTATTTTAAAAACCAAAAATATCTTATTTACCTTAGCCACATTCCTCCTTCGTTCCCCCATAGGACCTGAAAGTGAATTTGAAAACATGATCTCCGAAATGAAACATTCGTGTTACCTCTCGAAATTTTTGCCTTCTTTCTTCTATATGATCGACATGTCTAACGGAAACGGAGTGAAGGGCCCCCATGTCCAGAGTCTCCACAGATACCTGAGCAGGATTATTTATGTAAGTCGCCCTATTGTCGGAGCCCTCCCCCTTTCTGGATGCAAGTCGGTCCACTGTTATGCCATTGTTAACCTTCCGTATTTCCTCATTCTCTTCGGAGTTTAGAGCAGAAACCTCAGGCTTCTCCTTGTAGAAATGCTTGCTGATCGAAGGGCATTCAGCCCATCTCGCTTTCCTCGCTGACTTCTAAAAGGAAGAATATCTTATCAAAGAAAGGGAATATAACGAATATAGTAGTAATATTACAGCCTTTCTGTCGATAGGCTCGTTAGACTCAGGAGTTGGATCTGGATGGTCATTGTTGAAGTTGGCGTCCGGTTTTCTACATGTGCCATTTTGCGTCTGGGGCTCATACCGATAGTTCCTCTGCCGCGATTTGGAATCGTTTATGTGACGCCAGATGTACTTCATGGCGGCGTTCACTCTGGATTGATGTTTCCCTGTTACAGAAACAATACAGGCGATTTGGTCGACGCTCACAACTACTGAGAATTTTGAATTCACGGATTTTACTTTCCAACCGCGATGTCCGATGATTTTTCCTATATCAGCTCTACTGATTCTCATCTCGGTACTGGCTTTATATCGTATAACTGACATTTTTCGTTTTTAGCTCTAAATACACTGTAACAAACACCCTTCACTTGTTGATCTGTAGAAACACTAGACTTTACCGCCAAACAAAAAATTGCGCGCGGCCTCAACAACCTTCTAGAGTTCGAATCTAGAACAACAAGTGACAACAAGAGATTATCCAAGAAGAAGAAGAATTTGGAACGAAAATGCCGCTTGCTTCTCAGAACATGTATAACTCATGTCATGGGCTAGTATACCACTTTGCAAAGTTCACAAAGAGCGTATGATCACAAACAATACCCGATACCCCCGACACTCACACCAGAAATCGATGTTATAAAACTCAAATGAACAGCCGCAGGTCACTGTGCGTTTCGATCCATAAAACCATTGTATTCTTTTCAAATATTTTAATAAGAGTAGCCAAAAAATAGAATGATATAGTTGTCTTTTGAGAGTTTATATAAAAGAAGTCAGTTCCTGACAGCAGTCGCACATCATCAAGTCAGTGAGGTGTAGTTACGGAAAAAAATAGACAGAAAGAGGCAGTGAGTATTTGTCATTTTAATTTTACCCATTTGACAGCTGAATTAATAATGAGTTTGGAGTAATTTATATTTTTATATTTTCACTTTTAATTTTCCTAACCTGTTTTTGACGAAAATTATGTAAAACGGAGAAGAATGACAAAACTAAGCAAATTCAATTTTCAAGGTGTAAGTCAAATCAAAGTGTAATTGAAATTTTAATTTAAATATAAAGTACTTTTTGGTCGTATATAGCGTTTTCTCTGACGTTAAATTTGAAGGCAGTAAAAAAAGCCTTTCCTGTGCAGTTTGACTTTGACAGTTGTTAAATTTAAATACATAACCTAAAAATGTAGAAGTTGAAAAAGTTGATCTTTTCCAGAGAGAAAATTTTAATTTTTTTGCATTTCAAAATTTTTTAATTGACACTAATTATTCTTTTCTTGCGTATTTAGTGGGCCAAAATTCTAGTGGAAATTGCACTCTTAGAGAAAAGAATAACGAAACCAAACTTGGATTAAATGCAGTGCGTATACTATAAATAACTAGTATATAACATTATTACAGCTGATAATCAAAATTTAATTTTATACTACCACTGTTTTAAATTAAATGAGCCATATGAATAATTTAAATAATAAAATATATAATAATTAATGCAAAAAAAATATTGTCTTTTCATTCAAAATAGTTGTATTGAAAATTATTCTTGCAAAAATCCGTTACATATTGCAAAGTTGTAACGACTTTTTTCAGCAGTATTTACCGACACCAACGCCTCCAGCGGAAAAATATGTCCCACTGATATCCTTTTCTAAAACCAAATAAAATGCCTTGCTTTTCGAAATGGAAGCTCTCAGGACATCCGAAAGCTTTACGCAGATTCTTGCTGAGCTTTTTCTTTCATCTTATTATTTTGAAAACATTTCAAATCGATAAGCAATAATATGATTTATACTCCCCAAAACCAAACTCCAATTACTGATACAGAATTAGGGTCGAAAAATTAATACCATCTGGCCGAGAATCATATTTAACGAAATGTCATTTATTTCGACATTTAACGGATTACTGAAAAGATGTTATAAGAACGAGATTTGACCTATGAAGGCAGCAGTTTCATATTCTCCCTTAATACTTTTATATTTGAAATATTGTAATCCTTTCAAGGGGATTTCATTATGTTGTGTAGTGAGTTGTTTTTTTTTTTGCCAGGATACCATATGCTGCATGAAGTCAACAACACCCGGTATATGGTTCGGCTAGAATTTTGGGTATGGCTTATTTGCATTGCGATGGATTTCAATAGGGATGTGTGAGGTGTAAGCATTGGGTGTGTGTGTCTGTGTACAATTTCATAGCTAACGTCCGAAAATATTTTAACAAAAGGAAATTAAATCCAAGTTTATTTCTAGCATTTGGTGCTGTGCATTTGAAAACATATTGAATTCATCAAATGTTCACTCTTCGAATCCGAACAATAAAAATCTAATTAAATTTGCTGAAATTATTGAGGTGCTTCAAATTGAATTTAGTTAAATTACAAATACATATGCCTATACTGTAACGGTTAATGGTAAAGTCATACAGTGATTGACCATTTATAAAATGGCAGAACAACAAACAAATTTACAAGAAAGCAGGAAATTTACCAGTCTCGAAATTGAAGGGTTTCAAAATGAAGTAACTTGATTATAAGTAAAAACAAGTCATACAACTATTTAAAACAAACATTCTATATTGTTTATTTAATTGTAAATCATTTCGTTTGTCTTCTGCTCGAGAGGGCAACAAACAATTTGTAGCATCCGAGTGGGGTTAAATGATTTAGACGGTCTTCGTAGCGCTTAAAAGTATATAGACAAATCTAGGTACGTTTTTTTAATTCATTCACAAGTTACATAAATTAATTAATTTGTATTGGGGAGAGAATTACGATAACTTCAGATGTCTTTAGCCAGCAATTTTCGGTATTCAACCGTTCGCTTTTCTTAACAATTTTCAAAGAGTTATATGATCAACAGACTGTGTATTTTCTTAATTTGAAAATTAAATTAACGGAATTGTGCAGTGAGGTATTCCATTTAAATCTATTGAAATTAGATTTGCTCTATTTATATCTATAATACTCGTTGGTATAGTGTACATACATTGAGTACGAATAATAGCGGTAATAAAATACTATGAACCATTATTTTATTAATCTTTATATTACATTTATGATTTCATTTTTATGAGTTGTAAATATGATCAATCAGTTATGGTGGTTTGAAAGCAATTATGAATGTAACCCTTAATTTTGAATCCGTTTTGCAAAAAGAGTCATTCTCATTTGTGATCAAGTTAAAAACATTAAATACAGATTTTTATATCAACTTAATTGCAAATTTGCACATAACTAAAAAGTTTCAATTAAAGAAAATAAATGTCAAGAACCACAATTGCATTTTTATTTCTAATTACTGGTTGAATTTTGACCGCAAGCATTCGTAGTAAAAATTAATTTCCGTGGTAGGGTTGTAGTCTAATAAGTATTATAAATCTGACGACGGCGTTGTAATTTGTATTCCCCATATTTATGCTTATGATGTAGACCAGTTTTGTGTCTTCCGCAAATGCTGACGCTTACCCACCATACCTAAATGAATAAACAACCGAGTAACCGAGTGTTAATACAATACCTTAATGCCTCAGTCTCTGATAGATGGCTCTGCTGGCAATAGTTATTAGTTAGGTCTTAGAGATTAGTTTCATTTTGGGAAAGTATAATATTTCTGTTTCTTATGATTGCTTCCATTAGAATTTAGATTTTGTAAGACTTAAAAAATTTCATTTACGTCACACATTTCGAATTTTTTATAAGAAAAAATTCATTTTAAGTTATCGCAAATAAACAAAATTCATTGATTATGGTGTGCCTGTCGTATTGTCGTAAAACTATCATCAATTTACTTGGCTATCAATGTACGCTCGAATAGTGTCTACAATTTTCTATTTAACGTTTATTACAATTGCTCTCTGACATCGAAATATTTCCAGTTGGTGACGGTTCGATGGTATTAAAAAAAGAAGACAAATCCCCCATAACTGACATATTATGACCCATAAAGCCGCACCGTAACCCATTAAGATTTCATCCGTTTCATTACTCATTGCTGTATCACAACAGTCAATTTGCATTTGCCAGTGATGCACTCACAAAAGCACAAAACTCTCTTTTACATTTCACACTAAAATGCCAACAAAACGAATCGGAAGGATGTAATAGACACATAAACTATTCGTGCAATGTCTTCAGATTCGCAAATGTATACCAGTAAAATGTTGCCATAAAAACAAAACATTTTCCCTCGATATCGCATTGCTTCCGATAAAAATTTCTCTATAGTATTTCCTCATGTCATCCACCATCATTCCCTCCTCCCGCCCACACCGTTCTATCACCAAACAAATTGTTCCAGTGGATCCAATTTTGAAATCTTAGAGCCTTAAAGGACCCATTCACATCCAAAGCTAGAGGTATTCAAAACAGTTTTATATATCGAATTTCAGTTTGATATGCCGTATACATGTAGCGCCAAAGTTTATTGGATTTGTTGAAGGCATCTAAAGAACTTATTTTTCGCATACCAAACATCCTCGAGATATTTATGACGGCTCCTTAGATGAGAGGATTCCAGCAACAATCGCCATCTCTACAGCTAAAATGGTTTCGCTCTCTTTCGCATATTTTTCGGAGCATCAACTATGGCACGAGCTACCATAAAATACTTAAGGAAAATATATATATAAATTTCTGGAAAATAAAGTAAACAAAAGCGAACAAACAAACGAAAAAAGAGAAAATAAACTAAAAGTGTATTTCAAAGATGCATAAATCCGAGCTGCTCTCCAGTATAGCAGCGTAGCTTAAACTTGGTGTTTTTATGGCTTCCGCTTGAACTAGTAACCTAAATTATAATTAAAATATCCTTTTAGAGCTCAAGATAATTCTGCGATTCCCAGCAAACGACAAAAGTGACTGCTTAAGTAATTTTCTCATGAAACCAAGTCGTGAAGTCTGAGTTATTATTTTCTTTTTATAAATAATTTTTTCAGTCCAAGGACGCTAGAAAAGATGATCAAAGAGAGAAAAAATAAATTTTTATTAAGTTCTTCTTCTTCTCATTTTTTTTTTGCTGCTGGATTTCTGTTTTATGGCACAGACTTGTTGATTACTTTAAATAACTCGAAAAATGTTGTGATATTTATTTAAAAATATCAGGAGGACAATTTAGGAAGTCTAAAAATGTTATCCTTTCTTAAATCGAGTTTTGCTTTGTGAACAGGCAATTGTCACACACAGTCGGTACCACAGTCCACACTCAAGTATAAGCTGCCATTTAAACATCATTTGAATTGTTTTTTATGAGTGCAGTTTTCTTTAATTGACCTAATATCCTTTTCCAGACACTTTTCTATAGAACTTTATATGTTAATTTTCAATTCCGTTGTGATCACCTGTCGCTCAAATTCAATTGCTGTTGTTAATAAAAGACCGAACTCCATTCTATGTCGGCTCAAAGGATTAATATCGCTGATTAGGTACTTCAGCTCAATCGTGGTGATTTATGTTTGCCAAAGTCAAAACGTTGCAATGGTGCTTGTCAAAGTAAATTCAGAACCGATCCCGAAATTGATTTTTCGTAGGCGATTTCTCCAATGGCCGCACCTCTGAAGATTCTCATCCAACACTTATATACTGTACATATATTTTGGATATTTTGTTGCACGGCCCCGACAGCCGGCTCCAAAATCTAATGCCGTTTTCTGTTGGTTTTTTTTTTTTAATTAATCGCCACAAAAGTCCACAGGGAATTTCGTACTGAATGGCGGAATCAGAGCAGAGTAAACCAAACAAAATAATCTGATCACGACGGACAGAAATAGAAACGTCTCCATTGAGCGACCGACGGGACGCAGCTTCAGAAGAGGGCCGACCCAGCATTCGGTGTTAATTGTGATTTCCTGCACTGCAATGCGTATTGCATCCGAGCGCATTACGATCTGGCGGGTAATTTGAAATGATCTGCGCAATCACACCGAATTGCTTTTGATGCGCGAGTAGATTATAGAAAATCAAGTTTCCCTGTGGATGGGGTGTACGCGGGAATTCCCAAATTATTGGCGGGTGATGCATCTACGCCCAGATGCGCAGTCCATTTTTCAGACATGTTAAATACACAATAATTACCGGAGAGTGTTAAAGTAACCATTTCGCCAATTCAAACACCAGCACTGGGAGGGTAAAAACACTGTAACGGAGGCAACCAGGAGCTTCTTTAATTATCCTGTCGTGAACTGTAGCCATTTTTTTATATGTTTTTTGTTTTGTCTTCATGCTAGTCGAAAAAAATGACCCTAAAGGTTGTGGGTGGAATAAATGTGCAAAAGTTCTAACACGTCTCTTCTTAATGTAGGCCATACTGTAGGCTGTCTTTTCACGTCCCTGCACCCCGTGCTCCTCCGGCAGTGGTGTCCTGCCACCCGAAGAGCAAACATTAATCCTGGCGAAAGAGTAAAGTGGCGGGTCTTCAGCGTCGGGGACTGCAAGACTCACGACTAATTTATGTACAAAAGTAGTTCAGCCCGAAAGGACAGTTGGGCAGAAAATTGAGGTAAAAAGTTCTCACACGAGTGTAAACGGACATTGGACATGGTCTGATAAAAAAAAAGGAAAAAAGAAGAAAAACATAACGAAAGAAAAAAATAACACAGAGAAAACAAAAAAAAGAGAGAAAAGAAAAAACCAACAAAAATTTGATTAAAACACTTTCACTGTGAAACTCGAGCTGTTTTCCATGAGATCAATTATTGTAATTTCACCCGGACACAACAACAACGTGAAAAAACCGAAAATGAAGTGGAAGAAAATAACAGGAAAAACCCTCTGCAAGGGTTAAATTAGTCACTTTAATTTGATTTGAATATCATGCCATCCGCACGTTGTGTCCGCTTAGCAAACACGACTTTTCAATTCCCAGTTCTGGATTTATCCTCATCAGTGTACACCACGAAATGAAAATCCTTTTCTGGATAAAAAAAAATATATATATATTATATTGTATATATTTTCGAATACATTTGCTGGGGTCATATATTTTTATATCGTTCATGTCCTCCCTTCATCGTATATTGGGCTCGTCAAAAGCACCCATAAGTACTGAGTTGCATCACAGCTTGGGAAATTCGAGTGAAAAATTCAGACATGCAAGCAATTTTTAAATAAATCGCATCCTTTACGAATTTTTGAACACGAAAACAGTAGCCGAATTATTCGAGTAATTTCCGGGAATATCTATATACATATGAATCAAAATAGTACAGGGTGATTATAAATTTTGACTTGTAGCGTTACTTTTGTAGGGATTTGAGAGTACTTTGGACCACTCAAATATACTTTAATTAATTAATTGACTTTTATATTTAACGATGCTTAATTGCCACAAGAAATTTTTTATATTTTTAAAGATAGACACAAATTACATTTTATACATTTTTCTTTCGTTGTGTCCTTATATTCGTGCAAAGCATCAGGGAACTTTCAATCCCAGTTCTCGAAAATTGCAGTGTCAATCAAACTTGCTATGGCAACCATTTTCTAAAAAAAGAGATGTCATTTACTTTTGACATTTGAACATTTTCATTACATTTTTGAAAAATGCTTTTTACAAAGTCATCAAAACAAAATTATTTACGTGCCAAAATAAATTCTCGATAATCAAATATTCAGTTCTTGATAAAATAAAAATAATGATAAACAATTCCGGAATTCGGGATTTATTTTAAAATGCAATTCCAATTTCGGGGCAAAAAAATTAAAATTTACAAATTTTCTGGTGTAAAATATTTTCCAATTTAACTCAGAAATACATTTAATTAAATATTTGCATATTTCTTAAATAATTTTCGTGCTTTTAAAGCTGAAAAGTTTGATTATGATTTTCGACCAACGTCGAAGTTCAACCACCCCCTTCCCTCTCCATTTCACACCATAAAGCGTACATTTTCTAGAATTTATGTTTTCGAAATTTCGTTCAAAAGATATTGCAGACATTTGACCATAATGTTGTACACGGTAAGGTCTTATCGCGAGCTCATAACCGATAAATTCGTAATAAATTAGGGACAAACAGACCCTACAGATGATAAAGCATGGCTTGTGTATCTCCCCTCACCGCGCTATCGACCCCATTAAAAAAAAATCAAGAGAAAAACAAATTTCCAATTACTCATTTTCATGAAAAAATTATTTTCCACACTCGATGCCCGGACATTTTTAATGAATTGCAAATAAACTTGAAACGGTTGTAGTGGTTCCATGCCACCCACCCTCCTCACACTGGATAGTGCGCGGATTACTTGGGGCCGGCGCCCCACCGCAACCGCATATGGACAGATTATCGAAAATTAGTAGAAAACATAATTTTCCGCGTGACCAGCTCCAATGGCGCACGGCTGTCATATCGCTCATCAAAAATTTATTGCATCGTGAC
Source organism: Leptogaster cylindrica (assembly GCA_963082835.1). Taxonomy (NCBI): domain Eukaryota; kingdom Metazoa; phylum Arthropoda; class Insecta; order Diptera; family Asilidae; genus Leptogaster; species Leptogaster cylindrica. Next base: position 2,927,911 of record OY720108.1, on the reverse strand, counting down.
CGGGACCCGGGATCGGGATTTTTCGGTCTTGTTTTTCTGCTATGAATTGCACTTGACGGCAGGACACGGGACTCCTGTCCGGGTGCAAGGGCTCTTTGTGTCAGGCGGGGAATGTTGCACGTACCATTGCCGCCAGCGTTAGGAGCAACGGTCGGTGTTTTATTAAGTTTTACCCTCAAATCCCTAAGGATTGCATCGCCGTAATAGAAAGCCTGTCTGGGCTCTGAACAGAAGTGTCCTGGACCAAAAACCGAAACGAAATTATATATAAATATATATACAGTTATTTCTTTTCCTTTTTTTTTGTTGTTCCCTATTTTGCCAATTATTTTTGTGTCATACGTCGTCTGTTCGCATTCATGTTCCTTGCGTTTTCTGAGGTACGTGGATATGTTCTCGTAATCTGTCACCAGATTCTGAGGTACATGCTCGGGGAGTTGGCCTATGATGGAAATGTTTTCCGCTGGATTAGGGTAACGGGAGGTTCAGGACTTTGATTGAGCACTTTCTCGATGCAGAGGGATCAGCCTCCACTTGCTGCAAAATGTAATAACTTGATGGAGTCTTTAAAACGGATTTGCTTTATTTGTTCAGTGCCTCGGAGGGATGCTCTTCTTGTGCACCCAAGGGGTGATTTAAGGAGGTGATTATTTTTGGGTAACCACACTGGATTCGTTTTATTTATTTATTGTTGTTCTGAAATCACTTTCTTCAGTTTTTAAGGTAACTGTAAGTTTAATTTCAATTAATTGTTGCTACGTTACTTATTTCTGTCAATTTTTCTATTTTGTTTTAGCATATATAAAAATTTAGGTTTACATAAATATAACAGAAAAATATTTTCAAAATATTTAAGTTGTTTGCTGCAATTTCAAAGATTATTTTAAAATTTAAACTATTCTCAAGATTAAAGTAATAAAAACCAAAAATATTCACAAACTCATTTCAAGTATAAATACCTTAAAATTGATAAATTCGAAATATTTGAAATTGTTTTCCATAGAAAAATTTTCAGTCAAAATGAAACTTTTTCGACGAAAAATTCAATTTGAATGTAGTTCAGAAACTGAACATGAAAAATTCTTACCACAACGTTTGACCTATATTTCAACAGAATTCAGTTTCGACATGTGTTTCGTGCCGAATTGAATTTGAATAAACATATCCCGTGGATCGTTGCACAACACAATCAATTCCAAATGTCATGAGTGAAGAAAGTTTGACTCATTTTTTGATTTTTGTTTTTCTGTCTTGTTCTCGGTTAATCACTGCTTATAGCAAATGTTCTATTTGGAAAAAAAAAAGATAGCCAAGAATCAACCGAATTTCGGTTTTGGAAGCCTAACAGACGCGTGCTTCTACAGCATATTGTCATCCATGATGATCGTAAGAAGTCTTACACAAATCGAATGAGACATCGCATCTTGAGAGATTTTGGTAAAAAAAAAATTATTTATACACATTACACATATATCCAATAAACCTTGCAGCCACAATATGAACATCAACCAAATGTCAATTTCACTTTATATCGAATTTTGTCAATTTTCTTCGCCATCTGAATAAGATTTCATCTCATAAATATTTATGGGGCCAGTGAGGAAAACACGTGAAGGCAGGACCATGTCTAGGTGTTTGCACACACAGCCACACACCCCGCCCCCATTCTGTTCATCCAACTACCTAAAAGACGTTCAGTATCCAACTAGTACGAAATTCTGCATTGGAATGGATCCCCAAAGGTGTGCCAATGATCTCCTCCAAATGCACATCGATGTCCTGCCTCCACAATTCTTCCTTGGTACTGGTGTGTATCGCTGACATTTCTGATAAAAACGCTTTCATTTTGTGATTTTGCTTCAATTGGCATTAATAATTCAGTATCGCCAATAAATCGCTGTCAGAGTCTCTAGAGGGATTGTTATTCGCCCGAAAAATGTCACGACTTGTGTTACATATCTTCCTATCAGTTTCCTTTTACCATTTTTATCCATCAATAGTGCCTCCATCATATTCTTATTACATCAGAAATATTTCATCCACCATCGTGTCTCATTGTTCCGCCCCAATCGACCTCACGACATATCCCAAAAGGACTCCCATTCGCATATATAGTATACCATCCACCCCTATCGTACCGCAAAGATTTCAACTCTGTAACGCGTCAGACACGGGGATATATGCTATCTTAAACTCTCGCATATCCTTCGCATAATGGGGAGAAGCTCTGTATGAGCCCGAATTGATATTGACTTACATTACTAACATCTTGTAGAACGTTTGGGGGCCAAATATCACTGAAAGGTTACTCTTTGCTGCTTATTTGAATCTGTTCGTCTCCCCTTTCCACTACCGACAATGAAGACGACGATGACGATGAGAACGACGACAACGGTAAGAATGGAAAAAGAAAAACAGATTTCCTTTTGTATTCAATTTTTCATGCAAAATATTGCAGCATCAAGGCCCTCATGAATCTGTAATTCGACCCTATATTGCACGGGGGTGCGGCACAATATTCATGAACTTGAAGGAAATTTAGAATAATAATAAAAAAAAAAATACAACGAAAGTCAAGGAAAGAAAGCACTTCCGGTGGCATCAAAACCATTTAAGGATTTTCTTCTTCAATTCATAGTCACAGGATGTTGGAGATCTCCTCCAATTGTACCCAATAATGTAAGAACAATTGCAACATCCTACGCATCTTGTTTCTTGTTCTTCGATTTTCGTACGTAAATGTGTTTTTACATTGAGAAATTTAAAATCGTTAAAAATAAATGTCGGTATCAATAAAACAATTAAAATTTGTTCGATTTTTTTTAATAATCTAGTCGGTAATCTAGTCGAGTTTTTCATCTGCCACTAAACTGGACTACTTATTGACATATCTGTTGAAATTTGACGTAAAATAAACATAACTATTTTTCAAACTATTTTCTATGTATTTTATGCTCAAATTATTATTATTTTTTGTTGATTTCATTCGAAAAAAAATCGAGTTTTCGTTCTTAATCAATTTGTGTATAAATGATTACAGGAGGTTTTCCTTAACGAAGTTGTCGTTTCCACTACATTCAAATCGAGCTGCTTCAACATTCATCTCGAGCACATCGCCAAAAATGTTTTTCATTTATCAACCAAAATCTACTAGTGTAGAAATAGAACAGCCACAAAAAAAAAGGCAAATCTTTCATCAATTCCTGAATAATTTTCCGCATTTTTGTTTTCCTTCTGACATTTTAGGTAGTTTTATGGATCAGCTTTAATCTTCATCACTGACCAAACAAAATTTTCCGCACTTTGTAAATCACAAATACTTACGCGACACAACTCCCATTTTGGTTGTTTCATTCGCAAACACCCTCCCCTCCCCCGACCCCCCATCAACCAACGTAAAACTCCATTCGTTTTTGGCGGTTCTACTATCAAAACTAATTTACTTAATCTCGTCCTCGGCAAAATCAAAAAATCGAGATAATTAGCCTCTTGTATGTGCAGCCATGTATAAAATCTCGGAATTTAATTTCATTCTAAGGAACAGCCAAATCCTCGGCGGGATTAATCTGAGGGTTGATTTGGCATTCACTACTACCCCTGTAGCGCAAGGGCCTGATGATGCTATCGTGCCTTGTATCTTTAAATCCATCCAGCTTTATTTTGTGCCAAGCTTCAACGTTCGTTCGGCCTCGGTATTCTAATAATCGCATCAGACACGATATCATCAACCCCCAGAGGATTGGAAAACCTCGTGCGAAATTCCAACCAATTTCGCACCTGGCAAAACTACCTACTCCCGCTCTCTTTATCATTCTCGATTCTCTCTCTTTTTCTATCTCTCTCCCCCTCTCTCTGTCTCTAGGTACTTCATTTATGGGCTTTGCAGTAAACACCTGACGAATGAGCAAGTTTTCTCACCAAATTTTAGATCGCTATTTATTTATTTATTTTTTTTTTTTCCATTACTTCAACATTGTGTCAAGAAAATTCCAAAATGACCTAATTTTTTTCTTCGTGAATCCAGGATAATGAAGTTGGTCCAAATTCTGAACCCGAATTGCATTCCAATCCAGCTGGCTGCCCGGCATTTTGCTAATCCCTCCTTACTTCGTCAGCCAAAAGGAATCTCAACATTTTAATCATAATTTCTACAGTTAGGATATTGTAAACACTTCGGTGGCTTCTCATAATCCTGCCAAAACTAATAGCATCCGGTGATCCTGTATACTCCCCACAATCCACACCCCATTCATTCCCACACAAGAGGAAACCTTTAAAGTTGTGCATGGAACTCGGCTGAAATTAAACTTGGCAAACTTTGAAATTCTGGGCTCGGTGGAGCGTAATGAATACTCTGCAATGGCTACATGTATAGTTTGCATATTCTGAAAACTTTGTTTATATATTCCTGGCCTTTGGCTAACGAAATTTCTCTTTCTCTGCCTTTGACAAATAATTTTGAGCACAACTATGACTGCGGTCAGGGAACCTTCGGCTCTTCAAAAGGATGCTGCCTTAATGTAAACGAAATAGGAAAAGTTTTTGGCCACAACTTTTCAGTGAGCCAGGAGACAAGCCTTCAATCAGGATGACCTTTACTTTTTTGTGTGGGTCGAGTTTGTGGAGAGACGATGGATGGAGGGGGATGCGGGCAGTTACTAACTCGTTTTTCTTTGCCATCAGATTGTTGGACAGAATTAAATTATTGGATTTCAACTGAGTAGATAAATTTTTGGTTATTTTATTTTTTTTTTGTAGATCCTTTTGCAGATTTTCAACAAAATTTCATGAAATATTAACTTTCATCAAAACTAAATGAAATACAATTTTTGAATGAAAGTGCATCAAGCAGCAAAATATCCTTGCGGAATGAAATTAATTTCCCAGAGACTGCTTCAGTGTTTGCCTAATGTTGTGGAAATTCAAAAAGGATTTTCAAACTGTACACAAGTGTTCGGCTCAATCAAGGATGTTACTGAAATTAATTTGGAGTGAAAGTTATTTATTTTTTTTCTTGTTTCCTGTACAAATTGATATTGACATGCTGCAAAATCATGCAAGGCTTGATCGCACGTGGCGGTGTCAAACAATCCTTTTAGCCAGTTTTTATGAATCACTTTTGTTTACGAATTTGTGTGCTCGTGTGGACTTCTCTCTTTACAAATGCAAAAAAAAAATATATGTAGTAATAACAAACCCTCTGCTCATCATTTATTATGATTACTCACACCACTTGTGCTCGCCGAGGAACTTTCTCCGTTTCAAGGTGGTTGATTGGCTAATTTGGCATTTTGGTTTCATTGCTTCGCGATCCCCTCCTGCATTCCTCGAATGATGGATGAGAAGATGACGATTGCCACGGATTCGCAAATAATTCTCATACCAACTCCTTTTTAGGGTTGAACACGTTGCCTGGACAGCAGTCCTTTCGTTGAAAGGATAGGTTTTTTTTTGTGTAACATTTCTTCTATGAGTGTTCGATTGTTGCCACTGTAGAAGAGAACAGCTCAAATACAGTGTTTTCGTGTGCTTGTTTTCTTGTTGTTGTTGTGTTTTTTTGCGTATGCCAGGGGAACATATGTAATACCACTTGCCCGAATGGAATGGCCGCTGGCCCAGGGACTAACTCAACCCCCAGTTAATATGCCATGAAGCGTACCATCGAAGGGATTAGACCTCATTCGTAATGAAATAAATTCGATATCGACTGTTCCAGTATCAGGGATAATATGTTTTGACAGCCGAACCAAGACCGATGGCGTCTGTTGGAATTGAGCAGAAATGATTCAAGGATTTACCGCCTGACGTTAACGGACAGGCAACTGGATCGAGAATTTTTCGATGATAACAAGAAAAGGATTAAATCCAGTGGAGTGGGCTTACTGGGGTGTTCTGTATGCTGACCTCATAACAATCGATAGCAAGTCCGGATTAACTCAATTGGGTGGGAACGGGGAGGAGGTGTTTTTTCAACAGCTAATAATCGTTATGGCTTAATGATGTGTAGCCTGTTTCCCCGCTAAACTTTCGCGAATCTGAAATCTGATTAAAGGAGCTCACGCATGAAAATCCCAGATTGTTGAGAGAGTGTTTGATTCGATTGGAACAAGTAAAACCATCTTGTAATTACATCAACATTCCCCCCGGGGGGTAGTGGCAACGTAGCTCCATTTCCCTGCTTCGCCCCGTCTTCGCCCACATTGCCTTATTAATTGTGTCTTGCCTTATCCCATCACTCGGCAGCGGTATTTGTTGTTTGCGCTCACGTCCTCGAAATCTAATTTAGCAACCCCGAAAGGGTGTCCGGGGCTGCCAAACGCTAGGGTTGTTTCAATTTCTAATATTGGATTACGTCATGTTCACACCTCCACTCCACCGTGTGTACAACGGCCAGCAACGCCAACAACAACGACAAGCAGTACATTTTGCGGAGGTCCTCCTATAGCCTTGCCCGAATATCGCCGACAGTAAATCGCTGCTTCCTTTGTCTTCGACTTGGTTTAACTAGCTCCGGAATCCACCACCGCCAGCCCACCACCAAAAATTGTTCCCGTCACACAGATGACACTCGACTACATGCTCCTTGACGGGGAAGTGGATTGCTATGGCTTAATTACGGACAACCGAAGTATTTAGGGTTCAGACAGAGAGTCCTGTGAGATCCTAGTGGAAACCTTCCCGAATATCATCCTGCACACCAACTGACAGCAAGGATAAAGAGACACTTCTCAGCTCTTGAGTTCCACAGGAAATATTTGATGAACACTTCAAATTTAAATGGCACTTGATAAATTCGCAATAAAATTATTTATGAATTGTTTAAATGCTGCTTCGGAAATAATTTACATGTGTACACAAATTAGTGGACACAAATACAGACATACAAATATTATATACCTATATAAAGAACAACGTGTCTATCACAAGGAGAAATTTTTCTCATTATGAACTTTTATATTGTTTCTTATTTTATTTTTAAACGAGAAAGAAAAATATCCTGAAATGCTTAATGCTTATGGTATGAAATTGTTGCCAATTAAAACTCATTGTTGACTACAGTTGATAGTAACTTTTTTTTATATAACAAATATTCCTCCAGCAATGCTTCTAGATTGAGTTTTCTCATTCATCTGTCCGAAAAAAAACGCGAAACGGAATAAACGACGTTATTTTTTTTAACTCATTTTTGTATTTTTTTTATTTTTTTTTGGCTCATATTTAAACCCTTAAGCAGTTCTGAAAAGTTCCACCGTAATGAAGTCATAATTAACAAAACTTTTATTTCCCTGTAAATCCATGAACTAATTTTTGGCGTAGAAAACTTTCTGATGTAGTTTGACTAAGGGATGGTATCTGTTCATCTTTTGTCTGCTCTGTTAAATAAAAAAGACTTAAACATTAAAACGTGAGCGTGTACCCAAAAAACCTAAGAATACGCTGAAGATTAGTAACTGTCTTAAGAAGATTGCCAATGGGGAATTATTCTATGGTTAAAGAGCGATTTCTCATAGTTTTCCCGTTAAAGAAAATTCGCTCGATGAATAAAAAGTTTTATATAAGATGATTTCATGTGCTTGGTTGAACTATTTCAGATCAATTATTTAAAAAGAATTTGATTGGGTAGGGGAATGAATGAAAGGCAGGGGGATTAAACATTGTTCCCAGGTACAAACAACAAACGAAAACGCCCCGTAGTTATGTTAAAGTTTATGGTGGAAACTAACCACTCCCGGGTATTAGCAATCAAAACTTCCCCAACTTAGATATTGTCTAGGAACAAAGGAGAAGTCGCGGCTAATTAATTTCTGTTGCGTCCTTCAGTACATTGGCTTTTGTTGTGAGATTGCTCGTTGTCAATAGCGGTTTGTTTCCTTGCGAGCAAAACTGAACCGCTTTCATTTGCCTTCATCCATCTAACGCAGACTGTAATCCTCTTGAAAGGGGGCGGACGAATTGAAAGGAAGTGAATAATTATGCACGCTAAATTGGACAGGGAGACAGCATTCCGCTTAAGCATGGATACCGAAGCAAATGTTGCCATTGTGATTCTCCTTCTGGTGGCTGCTTACCAGTGCGAGAGGTCAAGAGGTGCTTAGGACGTGGGGCTTCCATAGCTCCTGGCAAGTGGATGGGGCTCAAATTGTTCGAAAACATCCTGATGGGAAGCCAAAGCTCAAGGGGTGAAGGCTATCGTGTTTCAGGCAATCGAGTGCTCTAGTTTTGAGTGTTTCCAATTGAACGATTTCATTAATTCCTTCACCAGCAAAATACGATTGTGTAAAACAAAACAAAAAAAATTTAAAATTATAAGAAAATTTCTTTTAGTAAAATTTTAAATTAATGATTATTGATTTGAGCTCATTAAAAGGAGATGAACACATACAAAACAGAATATTGCTTGGAAATTTCTATTACAATAGATTCAATGAAATTTCCTCAATATTATCCTTAACATCCTTAATAGTTGAGATGACAGCAAACCAAATTAAATTCATCCTTTCATCAGTTCTACACTCACACATGTATAAACAATAAACATATCTTGCAACGCTCCACTGGACTCTGATAAACAAAACAGTTAGACCCTGCTGTGCTATCCTGATATCGTCTTCCTTGGACAAAAGATCCTTTTTGTCGTCTAGCTACCTATTTTGGCGACATATGTATGTGGTTTCCTGTGCTCCACTGTAGGTATATCCAGATAAATGCAACGATGACATAGAAAGGAGCAACATCACCCATGGAGTGTCCTTTTTGTGAAGATGTCCACCTCTTCTGGGACTCCTTCAATGATGGGTTTGACCTAGTTCCGAATTTAGTTCTTGTGAGCTCTCTTTTATTTGTTGTTATTTTTAAACGTCAACAATATGGTGTTGTTATATGCTAATCCATTTTACATTGTATTAACACTGACAGATTTCGGTGTTATCTCATAATCTTCCGCCTCAACAGTTAACCATTCGTTGGAGGAATTAATAAGGACATGTGCAACGTGTTCCAATTCCAATTCATTCACAACAAGAAACTCACATGTTCTACACATTTGTATTTAATTTTGTTTCAATTAAACGAAAATGAGTTATTCACTTGCCAACGAGTTGCAATATTAGAATTTATTTTCGTGACACCTTCCTGTTTGAAATACCTTAATTTCGTATATCCTGAAAATCTTTTGTGCAAAATTATCTCATATGTACGTCAAGCATCCATTCTACTGTGATTGAATTTCGAACTCATTGAAAAATATGTGCTCCTTGTTCCCAGCAACATCGTATACTTCCAAGGATCTCTTTCAAATTCACTTCCGGGTAATGGTGAATGCCGCCTGACATACTGGACGGAATAAATTGATGGGCTTGCTTGAGAGTTTGATATGTGGGAAGGGGGGGTTTAAGGGTTAGAACGGTGGCAGCGGGGTGATGCTCCCGCACATAACATTATTTGCGTCATGTAAGTATAATTGACTTTGTTCAGTTAATCCGTTTGTGAAATGAAAATGCAAATTTAATCAAAGGCGTCCATACATCCTGGAGGCAGGTCGACTACACATACGGTCGGGTTTGATAGTACTATAAGGACAGTGTGTTGTCGGTACCATCTCATTCCATCAAGATCGCTCAAACATCCTGCTGACACGATAAATATGCAAAAGGATACCGAGTTAGCGAGAAACCAACTGGCAGGCAATGATGCGATGCCATCACATCCCGTGGAAGGCTATGAATATCATTGCATGTTAGACTATAATTAAATTTTCATGTTTTTGTATAACATTGAGCGAAGCTCACAGGAGCGTATAGGTAGTATACGAGACCGCTGACTGGGTAGGGGAGGGGGATGAACGACAATAAGGATGTCAATGTCCCCAGCGGTTTTTGTACGGAGAATGGGGTCCGGCGTAAAGGAATCACCAAACCACCATCACAAGGCCTATGTGCATCTGAACGACTGGAAATAGTTTCACTTTAAGTGTTCGACTTTGGATTGCTACAAGGAGTCAGAAATTACCTCGGTGTCTTCGACTGTTGGTGATTGCCTTAAATCGATAATAGGCTCAGCTCATAAGTCAAACAAGTAAGAGCATCAAGTATCGAAATGTTTGCAGAAAAAAGTGTTTTATTGCAAAGCCAAAAACTGGACCAAATAGAAACTCATACAAGTTTTACAATTTGTAAAAACTCCAACTAGCTTTCTCGTTTCCTTACGCCCCCTCGGATACCATCCAAGGGTATAGTAAGGCTTTTTCTCTGTTTTCCACTTGTGGCCCGAAAACTTTTGAATTGTTTTGTGAAACTTTTGAACACACAAAAATGAAAAAATTAAGAGCCATTCCAATTGATCCTGCCTCCACAAGTTTTGGTCCGTGTCGGCTTCTTTGAGGGATGCTCACCATTCCATTTGCCCAAAACCAAAATAGAAAATGGTGGGTCCCAAAAAATAAAAGCTATGGTTGCATCCCTCCATGGACCATGTTAAAAACCAATTTTTTTTTTAAACTCCTTCCGGCAGTGTTTGCTGATTCCCTGGGTCCTTCAGCGGCTGAAGAGTCGATTAAGTTACAATTTCCATACAATTAACCGAAGGCTTTTGTACGCTTTCCATGCAAGGAGCAAATAAAACACCTTTCAAGAATGCAAATTGACAATAAAATTTCCTGTTTACATCAATCTCTCATTAATCACCTGAAATCCGCTTATCCTATGCCATTTCACTGAACTGAGGCGTCTCGAGATCAGCATAGAATCAGTAACAAACCGCCCTCACTCAAAAATTTTGCACCCCAGGCCCTTGCACAAAATTGTACAACCTCTCGCCGAACATCCCTTCTTTACCCCCCTTCCGCTCATGGCGGACACTTTTTGGCCTCATCCTTCCAGTATTTGTTTCTAACGTTCGGGGATTTTTGTAGTTAACTCAAACAGGAGCCAACAACACTCCTTACCTTGGAGGTGTTCGCTGCTTAATGGGGTTATAATGGGATCAAGTCTCATTTACTCACAGGAAGATGAGATTTCATCCGCCATGGTAGAAATGCTCTATCCTTGGATGTGCCCTGGGTTATAAATTGCTTTTTAAGTATCCTGATTTGGACGTCCTTAAAAGCTACGCTGAAAGTACTGCGGTGCCCATTCAGTAAATATTTTTTCCAAGCAACTTTCACACTGTTTTCTCTGGCTTCAATGTTTTCTTTATTTATTTATATTTTTTTTGTTTTTTGCTCGACTGTTCTTCCTCTTCTTATCCTATGTTCTCCAATTTTTTTTCTCTTCCGTTTTAGGTTCTATTTCCATTAAAATTTGAGTGAGTTAGATTAAGTTATTCACCAACGTTTGCAAAAAGGGCAAGTAAAAACTAACACAGATAATTTCTGTCCATTTTGATAGAGTTCAAAGTCAAAGGATCTCGGAACACCACCCACACTTTTATCTACCCTCCCGCTGTATACACAATCCTTTGTATTCTGTGTGTGTATTTTTTTTTTTATTTGAAACTTTTAGTTACATCATGGATCCTAGTGCACTCCAGAGGCTTAATATTTTTCGTTTAATTAAGAAACACTTTGCACCTACCTTTATTGCAAGTGCAGAGGTTTTGTTTGTGAGTTGTTTGTTGCGCTTCAAGTTATAATGCCAAAAGGCTCTTCGCAAGCAGAAAATTGTAATTAGAATGGAAACAGGATTTTCCGTTCACTAATAGAGAGTACTGCGTAACATTTCTCTAGTCGTAATTGCTCTAGAAACCATTTGATGTGTATTCCAGTTTCTGCTTTAAAAATTCAGGAGAGCATTTTCACTGACATAAGAACATCAGTGTTGAACTTAAATAATAAAATTTAAGTAAAGTCTTGAGTCAAAATTTCTAGGACATGCATTTTAAGTGGTATAAATATTTGCCCAGAAATTGAAGGTGCTAAAAGATCCTTCCCAAAATATTAAACGTAGTTTGAAGATTTTCATTTTGTTTAAATTTTTGTTCAATGATTGGTGTTAAAACAATATTTTACAACGGTAAGAAACCTCTGAATATAAATTAAAAAGCGATATGAATAATTTTTAAAATTTATTCCACAAAAAAAAAAAAAAAAAAAAATATATGTCAATATTGAAAAAAAAAAAAAAAGGATTAAGTTGACATAATCAAACTGAATTATTTTGATATTTTTGAAAAGCAAAAATATGTAAATGTCGACGTCACTCTCAAAAAACCCCTTAATTATGTTGTTGTTTTTTGTTATTGTTTTTTATTTTGCATAAATAAACAAATATCACTTTTGTGTCAGTTGTCATCATTCCATGGAGTTACATCTTCAAAAAAGGTATTCCATGTATTTATAATCATCGAAATAAAAGCATTCGCATATTGTTGGGGCTTTTTTTTGGGATTCCGATCAATAAATTCACATTCACCATTCTATGGGGTAATGCTGGAAGGGAATACCCCCTCATCTTCAAGCATCCACGTGAGCATTATTATTTCAGCCTTTTCAGATAAAGCTCGGATCAGCAGAAGATAATCAGGAGACACTGAGTGGAAAAATGCGAGGGAATTTATCACCAAAATGCCATTAACATCATCAATAAAATGTTTGCGACATTATTTGTTGACACCCGATATGGAGCCATCATCCCCACGAATGATGTGTTTTTACTACACGATGGGTTGGTGTGGATGAGTTGCCAGCATGGCCGGGAGAATGGGGGAGATTGAGAGAGATCCATTTGGGGGTCTTGTGTTCGTTGCTCAGTGGGTGGTGTACCCGAGCAGGAAGGTTGTCTTGAACCGCTCTGGAACAAGACGGCGAACTATGAGAAAATTAATGGTTTTTTCGCAATTTTTTCATTTGTTTTATTTCTTGGGTTTTCCTATATAGATGGAAAATTGTCGAGGTTGCAAAAGTCTTTCGGTGCCAACATATTTCGGAGGCGAACGGAAAATTACTTTGATGATTCGCTGATAGGTTTTCATGAGCAAGTCATTTGCATCTTCCTGTTTCCCTTTTCTGTGTGCTGTTGTGGGTGTGTCGAGAGCGCCCATCAATGTTACCCGAGATTTCATTCCTCCACCAGCCGAGCAACAGTCTGTGATTCATATAAAAGAGTTTTGACGAGAATTGCAATATGTTTTCTTAACCGCCCACATTTCCCTCTCATCTCTGCCATCACAATCATGAACGGGGTAAAAAGTAAAATGTATTTTTAGTTGCTAGATTTTAATCTTACTTCAAGTGCACGCATTCAACTTTCGCTGTACTTGAAGGAGTCATCTATTTTGAGAGAAAGCATTTGCCTGACGATTATAACTGCACAGATTATTACGACAACTTGTAAGTGGCGAAAGGAAGTCGTTAGCTAAACTATTTAATTGCTGCAAAATTAGAAAATGTTCACTTGCCGGTTGGAATAAGTGGATTGCGCAAAAACTGGCCAACGTTCTCAATTTCAAAGTTCGACTTGAATCTGTGGAATGAATAGTGAAGGGGGTAAAGGAATACATTTTAGGGTCTCATCAGAGACAGTACGATCGTTACAGTACGATTTCATGCACTTATCGGACAGTCCCAGTCTCAACCATATCCTTTTGATCTCAGCCAAGTGACCAAGTTCTTGGGCTGCCAACTGATGTGACAAAGCAAAGACGAAACGCTTTGTAAACATCACCAGAGGAGTCACATGTGGGTCTGCGGTCTTCTCAAAAGAGCTGTAACGTTTAATTAATGGCCGGAGAGGAAGATTAAAGGGTTTTCACACAAGTGCAGATCCGGGTGATGATAGATAAACAAATGACCAAATCGAGAACACAACTGGATTAGATCTGATGTAGACTTATTGAATCACCACTTACCAGGGACAAAGGACCCAGCGATTTTTGGGACCAGTTTGATCCCCTTCTGGATTCTGTGTGATTATATTACGAAGGTAATTGACAGATGAAATTGAAATGCCCGAAGGCAAACATATACTCAAAATTACCCGACAATGTGGAAGGGTGATTCCATTGAATCCAATCTAGTATCTCTGGGTGTAATCATTGAAATTACTTTGAATTATTTCTGTTGTTTTTCGGTATATACACTTTCTGAATTTTTCCTGAAGTTTTTCCATTATTAAAATTAGCCTCACAGTTAAGAATACAGAATCAGCCCGGAGATGAAGTCTGCTTTTAAAACTTGATATCCCTTTTTAAACCATACTTCAAGGGGTGATTTTTTTCAATCAATACATCGATAATATCGATATAAGTATATATTTTCATATATTGTCATTGCACCGGCTGAAAACGGAATATTTATTTATTTAGAGCTTAATACAAGCTATATAAATATAACAATATAATAATAAATAATAATAAAAAAAAAGTGGGGTACCACAAATAGTTAATTAACACAATGTCGAAATAAAAGCAGCAGTTGGAAGATTATTCAACTTTTGCAAAGGATGCAATCAGGACCGGTTAAATCTGGTGAAAGTAGAGGTCAATTGAGAACATAATAATACTGCAACACTTACTGCACTATAAGTTATAACAAAATATGTATGTCCAGTGCATAAAATGTGAAACTGCGATGCCAGTTCGAATACGCACAATGCTTCTCTACTTTCAACTGTTTTTTAACTGCGTAAACTGCTATCCATAATGTACGGTGTCTTAATAGTAATCAACAAAAGAGTCAAAAGAAGGCAGAGAAGTTTCTAGGAAATATTGATCGTAGATTTACCACACATTCATGCGACATTTGCCTTGAGTTTTCTGGACGAGTTTTATGAGGGATTTACTACTCAAGTGCTCACGCAAGCAGAGAACAATTGCAAGTTGTAAAATGCTCAAAAAATAATACAGACATTACTCGCCGGCGTCCTCAGAATTTGGAATGCCCGGTGCTTCCGTGATCGGACTATGTAACAAATCTTACACTACACTAAAACGTCACGTTTATATAAAATAAATCTGTTTGAACAACGGAAAATATTTCAATAAAGAACAATTTTATTACATTTAGATTTTGAAAAGTATGTTCATTGTTCATATAATTTCGGGTTCTTTAAGTTTACCACATGGTTTTTATTTCACATAGGAATTTTGATTCTATTCCATAAACTTAAGCATGTGTCAAGAGGAAACTGAACTTGTCTAGGCGACACACGTTTTGGTTGTCGGTTGAGATAAAACTGCAGGATTTCCCTCAGTCCAATTTGCAAAAGAAATTGCACATCTATAGAATTCTAAATTTTTCGTTCGAGCAAAGGGAAATTAATTCTAATAAACATACCAAATTTTTGAAACATCAAAAATTTACTTAAAATCTTTTTAATTTTATTAATATCGATTATGCAGTTTTATTATTTAAGCTTTTCATAACGGATTATTTTCTGTGTATGTAATTTTTCAAATTAAATTCTATTCTCAAAAATGCTCGCAACAATTTCATTTCACATACAAATACACATTTAATTTACAAATATTAAAACAACAAAAACTTCTTCAACTTTTACTTTAAATACGATCTGGCTGTTTTATGGCTTGCCACAAGGACTTAAGGACTCCAGACGAGACGATACCTCTCAGCAATGGAGTTGTTTTATTTGCTAAATGTAATTTTAAGATATCTGTATTTCCAGTATTCTGTAAACATTTAAACACTTCAAAATCTTTGTGAGTGACTCTGTTAAGTTCAATTGTTTTAGTTCATTCGAACAAAGGATCCTTGAACATCCATTCAAGTTACTCTTACCCTTGTTCATTGTATCCTCAAGTGATTGTATCTTCTTCGTCCATGAAAAAACATTGGCCTCCTAAATTAATTTCACTCTTACTTAACCAGAAAAAGGTAGTAACTTTCTCCGTGATATTTCTCCTAATTACCGCCACTCATAACTCACTTTATCACCATTCATAAAATGTTCTAAAAGTGAAAGCGGGTGAAATTTTCCTCCGCAGACCGTCCGCAATTATCTTTGCAACTATATCATTCACCGCTCCCCCTTGGCTAATAATAATTGCTCATGAATCCTCATTTGGACGTCTTGTCGCCCTTTCCGTCTCTCGCCGTTGAATAAAATGTTGAACTTGTTGGTGGAGCTGCATCAGAATCCGAATCACCGACATTTCTTCCCCCCGCCCCCAAATACCACCCTAAATCTCACAGACGAGAAAAAGTGTTGGCTCAGATGTAAATTCTGGTCACGTGCTAAGAAAACTTTTTCAATACACGCTGAATGTGTTTCTTAATCTCAAGCAATCATGAACTCGTCTTCTGGGTGTTGTTGCTACAGCAGCAGGAGCAGCAGCGGAATCAGCGGCGGTGGCGGAGGTGGCGGCGGTACCCAACTTTCCCATTACACCAGCCGCAGGTTTTACCCGGTCTTGGAAAGACGGCCGGGACGACTTTGTTATGGGACTCGGCAACCGGGGGAGCATGGCCCCAAACATCCACCGATGATGCTCCACATGTGTTTCAAATTTATCACAATTTTTCGGGCGCAATTAAGACGGAATTTGTTTTTCCACGCATCCGTTCATGCGGGAGATTTTTTTATTTGACCGTCGTCGCTCCTCAAAAGCGGGCCAAATTAGTCAGGGTGCCATGGACATGACATATCTCGGAAACGAAATGATTCTATTAGTTTTGATTGCACCAATGGGGGGGCAGCCATTGCATTAACCGGCCGGACGGACGACCATTCCTCGACACGGTAATTGACACTTTAATTTGCATGTCAGCCATCCAATTTATTTGGCATACGGTCCCAGACCTGGCTGCACCTCATGGGGGACTTGCTTTGATTTTAAGTTTACTTCGGATCTTTGAAACGGTTTCTTTGTTTCACTAATTGATGTCATTATCATATTACAGCAACAACTTTAAGAAAACCGTCAAATTTTCCTAAAACATTATTTTTTACTTTTGACAATTTCCGCTTTCAAAATATTTTGAATAAAACATTTTTCAACAAAATTATATAAAATGAAATACCAGAAACAGCAAGTAATGCGAATCCTGAGCAATCCTAAAATTAAAATACGGTCGACAAACTTCTCGGAGTGCGTTGACTTTATACATTTTACACAGTTTTTTATTGTTAAAAATACTAAAAAGTTTAAAAATGACTACCCTAAAAACTTAAATTAATTCACGAAAAAAATATTTTTTTTTTTTTGTATGAATTTGGAATAATTTTGAAACACAATTTTACTAGAACAATAATTCACTTCAACTTGAAAAGTTTAAATAAATGATCAATGTAAAATATTTTTATTTCAACTCAGCATATTTCCACAAGAAAAAACAAAATATATTTTAATAAAAGTTGACTGTAAAACTGCCATTTAACATTTAAAAAAAAATAAATCAATATTGAAAAATTTTTCGCCCACTGAAATTATTCATAAAATGCAACTTCTCTCGACACATGTGATTTTGCGCCTATGCAGAAATGCATGAGTGATTTAAACCAGTTCTGCATGCCTTTGGCTGAATAACATTCAATTGGTCATAAATCCGTTGTCACATCGTTAAAAAATCGCTTTCCATTTTACAGTTCTATGCTAAATGTTGTTTTCTTGCGAATAGATTTTCCACACAATTTAACAAGTCTTCCCAGTAATGGATGCAGCATCCCACATGTGCTCCAGAAAAACAAAAAAGATGGCTCCCTTGCAATTTTTTCGTATGCAATTAAGTTGCGCGCGCCATCAAAGATTTTGTTGGCTGGATATATTGCTTGACACAAGGGTGGAGAGGGGGTAATCAACTTTAAATCATTGAAGCAAAATTGTAATAAAGTAAAAATATGATTGCCGAGGAGGTAGTGTATGGTGGTGGGGGGAGGGGGGGGGGGGGGGGGAAGATAGAATATACTAATTGTTTTCTGGCTCATTGGAATTGGACCGGAATCGACAATTTGCAACGACCAGACTCAAGTCAACCGTGCGGAGGCTCGGACCAGGAATTAGTGGTTGTCGTGGGCCTGACCAAGTTTATGGGTTCGGCAAAGATGTTTTCATCCTTGTTTTATACTCGTATCTGCTTCGTTTTTTTTTCTCTGTCGGTTACCACAAAAGTTCCGCTTTGGTCCAATTTGACTCCGTTTCTAAAGGGAAAAAACCTAAAGTAAGAAATCCGAAAAAGAGATAAAGTTAAGTACTGGAATGATGCGGAGGATGCCCGAAGGAAACCTGTTCACAGCAATCAATGAACACCTCAGCCCCGGAGTGCTTAAAAAGAAATTAAAAGCGATTTATGGCATCCGATTGGGAAGATCATGTTACCCGATAGCTTACAGAGGTCGCACGTTAATTTCTGTCGACTCCCCTCCACCTTTTGGATGGCATTCATTGTTTGGTTTTTTTTCTTCCACATGAGGTGCATCCTCCGTTCTTGACGATACTCTTGTCTTCTATTCCTCAATCCGTCAGCGCAGGTATCAGCTCAATGTGGATCGCACTCTCCAGGCCCTGTCAACATTTGTTAGATGCTATCGTGACAGCCGGGTGACAAATATTTTTTGGGATGCGATAACACTGAAAAAATAAAACAAAATAAAAATGTATAATAGAAGAAAAAAAAAAAACCGTGGATGAAATTTCAGTTCCAAATTGAAAAACATTCACGAGCGATTACCCATAAATCTTGTCCCAAGGAAGGTGAACCGCAACTCTGGTCGCCCCCTTGTCCACCCGTTGGTTCTTCATTAGCGTCCGTGTATTCCACTTCGTATCTCCTTCAGTAATACCCCGAAACGAATATTTCGAGATAACACGAAAACAATTGCATTCGGGAGTGTCCCTCATTAGTGTTCAACCGATCCTGTGCACGGCTGCCCTTACTCAGAATGTTCGTTTATCGTGTACAAGGTGCGACCCAAAACACCGCATAATGTTTATTGATTCTGGAAATTATGAGTTTGGTATTGTTTTATTCGTGTTACTGCTCGAATAACGTCTACTAATTCTAACAACGACATCCAATTGTTTTTTTTGTGTATTCCCAAAGCGTAATTTTTATGACTTTTTTTAATTCCCTTAGTGTGTCTTTGGGCCTCCAATTGTTTTTTTACAGCAGTAGACTAGAATATTTAATATCAATAACAAGTAATTTTATCGGATATTATTATTAAGGACAGTGGGTAAATATGTATGGGCGGCTCACCCATGTCCACCACAGTGTTGACTAGTCTTGTTTTGAAGATATTATAGCCATTTATATCTTTGCCTATGCACATTAAATTCCATCCTGGCGCTCTCTATTTATCTGAGAAAGAAGAAAATAGAAGTCATTTCTCAACTTACTGGACATTGCTGTATGAATGGGTGCAGGACACCTACGGCCACCTTTCACCATATCTAGATAAATATTTCAGATATGAAGAGGACATTCATAGACCGACTCTTTTTTTGGACACTATTATAATTGATGAAGATAATAATTAAATAGTAACTCAGCAAGATAGAACACCTTAGCTATTTTGTAATTTAATTTAGCTTACTGCGATTTCTATTTATTCCTGTATAATCTACAGGTGTATATTATATAATATATAGTAGTGAATTTTAGTGCAGGTATGGGCGAGCACAGGGGGTGTTATGGTCGAGCAGCCTTTGTCTTCCCTCTGGCTCATGTCTTTCATTTTAAGGCTCATAATAAAAATTTTAATGACCCATAATAAAAAATGCTCATTTTGGCTAGGTCTTCCGATTCGCGCATATTACATGTGGAAATCAAGTCAAGTTTTTTGAAATCTACATATCTCAAAACGTAAACTGACAAAATTACCGGTGGGGGGGGGGGGGGGGGGGTTGATATAATTTTTTTTTCATATATATAATTTATAATTTTATTTTCAATAATAAACCAAAATGCTTTGTAAAAAAAAATGTTTGTTTCTCAATACGTTTTCGTGGAAATTTAAACGGAAAAACCTCTTCGTTTGCTTCAACAGTATTCAACAAGTTTTCAGTTAATTTTTTCCATCCGAAAATTTCCCGAACACCAAAAATTGTTCAGCGCATCGCAATACACGTCCATGACGTCACTATCATACAAATCCGATTAGCAAAATCTAACTTTAAAAAATACAATCAAAATAAAATAATTCCCACCTTGTATGGCATTTTAAGAGCAGAAACAATTCCCCCCAGACGCATGCTTTCCCCTCACATAATCCTCCTCTAATCGATTCAAACTGGCCGAAAAATGAACGGAATATCGTCTAAAAGAGAATTTCGACCAATGTAAAGTTCATCGGACGGAGAAGATTCGTGTACTGGCATCACAACTGGTCTAACCTTGTCGCTCTTCCTAGCATTCGCCGGCGGTTTGTTTATGTTGCCCTCTCCTCTTTCACTTCATAGTAAAAAAAAAACACTACGTGCAAAGAAAAATCTCATGGCTTTGAGGATTCCAGCCTCGTCAGCTGTCGAGAATTAAAAACTTTTTGCCAGATTGTGTACTCGAGAGTGGGCAAATACCGCTATGATGCTCCAGGACCAGTCTGTGTCCCTTGCAAGACCCTCTTGTTGTTACGAAAATTAATTTTTATTTGCACAAAACTGTTCTGCATTCGCCACTCAATTTTCATAAAACGAGAAAAACAAATAAACATTTCCAAACCGAAGTGGATTTTTTTCTTTTCATTTTTCAGAGCAAACGAATAGAACAGAAAACATTTACAGCTGTTTTGCAGATTTAATTATAATTATTCTGTTATTCATATTTTCTTCTCGGGTTACACAAGTCTCACAGTTGGCAGGAGGCGAGGAGAGTTTTTGCATAAATAAAACCGACCTGAGTTTCGAAAATGACATTGGAACCTTCGGACATTGTTTTGATTGTTCGGAAAAATGACAAATACGACTAGAAAAGATTTTTAACCATTTTAATTGCAATTTTTGGATTAGTATTAAAATAAATATTCAGTGATAGTTTCGTACAATCATCACCAATACTTTTCGAATAGGAAAATGAGAAGCTTTTTGTTTAGAACTTTAATAAAGTTCTCGTATTTAACTGGGTGTCAATGATATTTTTCTAAGAATGTTTTTTTCTTTAGTGCATTTTGCAAGATATTTTGTGATAGCCGGAAAAAATGTTCGGACGTGATTTATGATTCGTTAAAGTGTTACATATTTTTAAAAAACATAAAATTGTACTTTTGTATTTCATTTGTGCCAATTCGAAATGTTCCGTTTTTGTTCGATCAAAATAAATACAAAATAAAAACAAAAAAAAAAAAAAAACAAGGAAATTAATAAACGTAATTTGCAACAATTACGTTTATAAAATCATGAAGTTTGTTATTGTTGTTCTTTTGTTGTTAATCATATTTTGAACATCTAAAACATATTTTAAACAATATTCATGTATTTTATTTATGCGTTTTAGATTTTTCTCACTTAATTTCCTCTCTTATTGTTCAATTTATTAATGTTTTTTTTTTGTTTTTAGTTTTTATCTGCAAATGTAGATCTGAAGGACAAGTAAAAAAACAACAAAAATATTCAGAGTTTATTTTAAAATAATTCAATTTCAATACAAATTCAATTCTCAGTGAAACCCTATTATCTGTGCATAAACTTAAATCTTACTTCTCACTTTGCTATTGAATTTGTTGCTTTGTAAATTCGATTTATTATATTCATCCAATCAGGACACTGTTCTCCGAAGGAATTCGAAAGCGCTCCTTAAGTTAACTGTCTGTGGTATTTTTGGAATTGTTGTAGAGCTGACTACTGTCTATTTTATGCCAATTAGGGAGGTGTACTGAATCACAGTATTTTGCCAACCTTAAAATATTCATTAGTGGAAAAAGATCATCGGAGCTCGTCGTCGGATGATGATAAGGCGAACTTTCAATTAGTCGGAAAACTATAAAACGGATTTTGAATGATGGAACGACCAGAAGTGCACTAGAACAAAATTATGAATAAGTTCGAAGGGAACCTCCGCGAAGTCGAAGCAATTTCAATTGAAAGACCACTTGAAATAGTTGCAAGAGCAATTAGCTTTGATTTGAGACAATTAAGCAACTACGGACTTACGATGGGAATCATCTGGAACTATCTGTGGAATTGCGGTTACGTGAGAGATTCGCAAAATTTCGAAAGGACTTCAGAAAGGATCGGTAAAATATATACATTGGATTTAATGCAAATCTCTTGGAAACAATTGCATAATTTCACTAGTTTTTTATTCAAGTAGATTAAACAAAAACAAATGTTGTGCTGAAACTTCAATTTGGGAATTTTTCATCCGTTCGGGTTGATGTCCTTCGGCCGAAATGCAAAGCCTTTCGGATGCCGTCCGACAATGTAAACTGAAAATATGCAGCTAATTACAAGCAAAGGGTTAAACTATGGATTATTTCGTATTATTTTTTATTTTCTCTCTGACTGGCGGTGCTCCTTCCTGACGGGTAGGATATCGTTCATCAACCACACCCCATCCTCTATATCATTGTGAAAATTTTAAAATGCACACTTACTACCTTCCACTATACTCTGCCATTTTTGCCTGTATATAAGCTACCCGGAAGGCACCGGGGGGTGGCAGATAAACTTGAATCATTTAACTGACGGGTTTCATAAATCATCCCCTTCCGGGTTTTCTCTGCCTTATTCACTCCCTTGTTTGTTAGAAAGTTTCAGGGACTAAGAACACATTTACAAAAAATGACGCGACAACCTCTTATTAATCATAACTTGTCCCATTCAAATTTTTGGAAATTGAGACAACGAGACAGCATGACAGACCGTCGGAAGCAGTCATTAGAGAGCGGCCAAGGGTGGTGAGCTTGGGGATAACGTGGCTTAAGTGACTTCAAGGATCATTGGCTTTTGGATCTATGAATAATTCATGGTAACATGAAGCGCAATATGAATAAGCTTGTTACAATCATGGCCGACTCAAAATAATGTTCGCCAAAACATTTCGTAATCAAATTGAGGTTGATTAATTTTTTCGAATGAAGTTAAATCAGCCCCCTCCAATGATAATGTATTTACAGGATTTCTTTTTATTTATTTTATTTTGGTTTTGTTTTTCTATGTTTTCAAGGATTTTCGTAATTCAGAATAAGAGAAACAACTTCTGACTTCTATTAATATTGAATTTCTTTGGATCTGTTGCGATGTGAAATTTTCTTATATTTGTTAATATTTTTTTTTTTTATATATATTTTTGGGTACGTATTAATATTGTCATTGGAAAAACAAATTTGTTTTTATTTTGATAAAAGTATTAATTACATTTTCGTAATTTTTTCGTGTTGTTTTCTAATCGAATTTTCTGTTGACATTCCAAAATATTGTTTGATTATTTTATTTCATTTTATTGCTATGTTTTCTGTTTGGCTGTTTTCTTTTTGATTTTTTTTTTATAAACTACCACAAAAATTCCATTCCACAGCAATGGCCAATGGCGTTATGTATGCATTGTGAATCGCTAACCAGACAAGAGACACCAATTTTCTTCTAATCCAATGCAAAATAGCGAAAGGATTAAAACAAATTATATAAAATAAGACAGTAAATTATTGCTGTAATAACCATTTGCGTTTTAACATATTCTGAAATCTGAATACGGCCGGCCTCAAATGGACATTGTCTGAGGCAGTCTCTCGTCCGTAATGGAACCTTCCCGGATTAAATGGCAGAGCAGCAATTTTACCTGGGCGATCGTCTAAGATGCCATTTGAGAGGACAGCATTCGGTGTCTGCGGAAGAAGTCAAATACAAGATTGTTCCGCGAATGAATACCCGATTTTCTGCCCACACAAGAGTCAGTCACGTTCCCCTTCTGCTGGACCTCTCGTGCAACACCAGTAAATGTATTTGGCCTGCATCCGCAGAAGTTTGGAATAGGGTTCCGTTGGGATGTTGGCAGAGGTGGAGCAGCAGCAACAGCAAAGGCAGAAAATCCGTGAATGACACTCGAGAGGATCGTGTGCCGTGATCACAGATCGAGTGGGTGAGACTGGGAGATAACAAACAGTGGCACTTAATTAAAATTAAGGCCTCCTGGGGAGCCGTAATTCTCACATGAAAAACAAGTCATTAGCTATTCCCCCTGAGACTCTCGAGGGATACGTGTCAAATTCACACTCAAAAGGTGTGAAGAATTGGAAATTATATAAACACAGTGGCGCGCACTTCATTCCAGCCGAATGTTTAGACACTCAAATGCCAGCAACAGATATTCAGTGTGGTGGGAAGGGGGGCGCGAACGAGAGGATTACTACAAAATTTTCCATCTTAATTAAGATTTAGCAATCGTTTCATACCCCGAAATGTTTTGCATTGACGCAATACTTTAGTTTGAAATGCATGGCAAACTAATTCTAAGGAGTGTCGCATGTTGCGAAGTACTGATTAGTGAACTTGTTGAATCGGAAGTGATGTCACTTGCAGACGCGCGAACTGAAGATGGCTGTATGTCCCAAATGGGGATGGGATGCCCTCCCTTCGGTTGAATGTGTATGTCACCTCGATTTACTATAGACTCGCTAAGATATCACATCACTTCAAATCTGGCAAACATTAACTCACCTCAGTTACTTGTAATTTATTTTCATAGCTAAAGCATCCTTAAGGACATTGACCGAAATGCCTTGTGGTGGTTGGTCGGAGGACACAACAGCCACCCAAGTTTTTTCTGTGATCCTTCGAAGCTGCGTGAAAGAGCACTCAATTTGCATTGGAGCGTGTAAACGGTAAGCTCTAAAGTTCAATACATTTTTTTTCTTGTTCTGTTATTGTCGTTGTTGGTAGTTTTTTTTTTTTTTTTTTTTTTTTTTAAATTTTTCTTGCGAATACTTAGGGTGTAATCGGCAGTATGAGGGTAACGGTATTTACCTAGAAACTTCACCCGCCATGCCGTGAATTTTTTAAAATGCTGCACTCACTTGAAGCCCGTTCAATGTGCAACATTCGTACTGAAACAAGGGAAACGGAAACATAGCACACGACAAATCGTTCTGCAGGTTTTTTACCCTTCAAAATGAATGAATTCGCCTCAAGAACCCTACAAGAGTGCAGCACATGCATGGGGGGATGGAAATGGCTTCTGGTACCCGAGGACGTTTCCATTGGCTTGTTTCCTCCTTGTTTTGTTTCCTCCATTGAGAAGGTCAATTGAAGTTCGTCGAAATTTTTATGTTTACTTTTCTGAATTTTCTCTTCACTCCTTTATACCCTAGGAATCAACCCTTAGTTCAGTTGGCGGAATGGATTCCTTTAGATTGCGGTTCAAAACAAATTCTAGGGTGCTTTATTTTCGAATTGAAACGTTTTGGATGAATTTTTATCGCTTAAAAAAAAAAAAATGGAAAAGCAAAAAGGAATTTAACAGAAAAGAGAAGAAGGGATGCAAAAGTGTTATGGGATGCTTGAGTGAAGCTCACACGATCCCCAGGATTATCCAGGTGTGGGTGTTATCATGAATTTTATAGTGTTGTGCTTTTTCATCAGCAGACAGACTATTTATGCTTATAATGTTAGTAATGTTATGACGGCTGATGTCTGAGTTAAATTGCAGTCCACCAAAAGACGGAATATAATATTGTTTAAGATTGTTTCAAGACATTTTTGAACATTTATAATATTCCAAAATGGTGGAGATAACTAATTTTTATTGTACAGTTTCAAGAAAACTCAATGGCTATGACGTATCGTTTTAATAAAAGCTTTTTATGTAGTTTTAAAAATTTGTTCGACGTTCGTGCTTTGTGCACATAAAAAACGTTTCTAAACAAAATAAACATAAACAACAACATATACAATTTATTTGTCGATTTGGACAATTTTGTTAGGTCTTGACTAATCAACCATAATTTAACCATAAATTCTGGCAAACATGCAAGCATCCTTTAAGGTGTTGGCCAAATGTTTCGTGCCTACAATTCAATGTTGCGATAAATTCACACCTTTATTAACACATTTTCACATATTATGTTTGTGCAAGTCATCAGTCTTCTGCCAAATGTTAGCCGGCAGCATTTTTAAGTGGCACCTTAATAGACCTTTTATGGAGAACCGTGTAAACACGTTAATCACTTAAATCGAATCTGATAAGGACAACATTCACAGCACGCGATTAAGCATGCACCTGACACACTGGCCACACTGGCCACAGCCTGTCCAAATCTCCTTCATGTCGATTCCTTTCTCTTTTAATCCTGTCAGCAATGATTAACCACAATTCTGTCCACATTGGACAGCACTAATCGTGCTTACTATATAAAATAGACGAAAGAAAGTTGTTGATAACATCATGAATGATTTTTTATATTTTTTTTTCTTACTCATTCTCACATGTTTTTCGGTTTGTTCATGTTATAGAAATTTTTAATTTATTAAACCAAAAATTAAAACGTTCAACGGGCAGGAAAAAGTGGATTGAATTTTTAGTCATTTGGGTGGGGCTAGGGGCGGTGGGTAGGTGGCAGGGGCACACATTTAAGACGGAAATAAAGTTTGCGTGCAATTGCAGCCACACTGAAATGAGGAAATTTTCTATTTCCAGACGTTGTAATTGGCATCACCTTTATTGTTGATTCGTGTCCATGTTTGTCGACGATCTACGATGAACTATATAACAAGCTTTTTAAAAGAAATCAGACATAAAAATGGGAATTACCGTTTTTAAAGGGCAGACATAGGCAACCTTTGCATGTTCGATCCACGTTTGCAAACAAATGCATTAATGCACAATCGCCCTTTTGCAATATTATTAAAGTCACAGCCGGCGACGTTGAGCTTCCTTGCGAATTGCCAACGGTTCAAGTATATTTAACGAATATCGTCCTTTATGCTGTGGTTCATGGTCTTTATTTCAATTAAGCAGTTAAGGTTATTGGAAAGTGCGTAAGTCTGTAATAGGATTTCGATTTCCATGCTCCACTGAGATTCAATAATGCTATATTTATTTATTTATTTATAATTAGAAACGTGCTTTAAATATTGAATAAACTATCAAAAAACTCATTCCTAATCGCACTCAGACAGCTCCGCCATTTGGAACGACTAACGGCGACATTTTGTCGAAAGGATCCCATTCCACGGTGGAATTCAATCAAAATTCGGAAATCAGGACACCATTGTTCAGCACAATCAGGAAATAAGGGATATCGTGTCTCATTCATGGACACGTGATATCCATTAACTCTCCTCTGAATATTTTTGTCAAAATCAAACCCATCCACAGCAGGATCTTGCCGTAGACCACTGCTAATGGGATTCACCAAGGTGTGCTCTACGTTTTCAGTATTCGTCCTTTTTTCTCTATAAAATGAGCCATTTCATGCAGAGTGAATAATAGAATTATCCAAATATAAGTGTGCATTTCAGCTTATGGTTCCATACACAAAAGTATCCTTCCTAACAAAATTAGCGCTAAAAATTGCTACTGACACAAAATTACTTTTGGGTTTTCTCCCCTGATGACATTTAACCTGAAAGCCGCCAGAAAAAGTAAAAAAAAAGCATTGCACTTAGCCTGTGTCCATTGGCTTATATAGCTCTGTACGATGGGAAAGTGAATTTCATCGAGGTCGCTGGGAGTCAAGTTCTGCTACACATCCCCTGTGGGTATCCTGCTGTGTCCTTAATTAAAGTGATAATTTATGCCGTCAAAGAGCGTCGCCTGGCAGCTACGATCATAGAAATGAAATACAGAAAAAGGGTCCTTGTGGTGTAAAAGAGTGGAGGGGGGGGGGGGGGGGCAAAACGCGCCAGTATCGGTCACGTCTATGTCTCGAATTATAATGGAACTTAATTACCAGCATTTTCCCGCCCTCATACTTTGTTGCCGCCATTTTCACCAACCAAAAAAGCAATGGTAACGAAATGATCGCACACACACCCACACATCCCACAGGACATGCACTCGATGATGGAGTCGGGAATGTCAGGACGATTCCAGGGAAATCCCCTTGTCGTATATCCCCAAAATCCTATCCTATCAGCTTCACATTCAGGAACATGCTGTAAAGTGTGGGTCATAAGTAAGCACTCCGCAGGCCTTTTGCCACCAAAACCAAGAGAGTCCTTGTGCCTGAAAATTTAATCTCACTGTGGAATTATTTTCCGAAAGTTCGATTTATGCCGGAAACCATTGGGACAAACTCAAGCCACCATCACTGCGGCTGGATATGTTATTCAACAGTATCCAGTCTGATCCCCAGAGCATCCCTTGCAGCTCTACTATACCTACATTCTGTCTGGTGATTCTCATTATTCACTTGCGATACAAAAACACGTGACATCGTGTGTCAAATATTCGCATTTAGCGAATTTGAGCCTTGCTTATTACCCTTCAAACACCTATAAATGGATAATTCGAATGTGATTTGAGTCCTTTGGATACTGTGGGCCAACTCGCTCAGAGGATAGAAATGCAGCCTGCAGGGAAATGGTGGCGTCCTCTGCTGCAGACCGGCTCCAAAATTAACCCAACGCGAACATGATTGACACTTCATTTGAGGTGTATAATTAATTCCTATGATCTATTGTGATTGAACCAATATCCTGCTTAGTTTACAGTTTCCGTCGGCACTCGAGGCAGGATTTGAACGAAGGACATGTTGCAGGAAGTGTGCTCTTTTGTAGGTGATTTTTTTATTATTATCTGCATATGTAGATGAATGATTTATCAGGCTTAATTAACTATTCACAATGCGTCTTAAAGTAATGATTTTAGTATAAATAAATTATGTATTTATTTTTAGATATTTAATAGTATGATTCGAATTTGACATTGGAAACTAGTTAAAGAGCGTAATGTATGCAAGAAAATTTTCGATACGTAAAACATAATTTTAAAATACACTCAAAAACAGTTTTTTTTGTTTTTAAAAGAAAAAGGAAAATGCTCTTCATTAAAGCACAACGAAAAGACTAATGACAGGACACAAAGGATCATTTTATGCAGTCTATACAAATATTTGAAAATATTTATAAAAACATCTCCTAAAATCCTGCAGCAACGGCATAAAGCAATCTTCAGTCATTGTTTCACTTATGACAAGGGCATAAAGCAAAGCATCATTTCCACTTAAGTGCCAATTTCCTCTGGACCATTCATCTTGGAAGACAACACGTGACCCGCACCAGCACACATAGTTGTTATTTTCACCAGACTCGACACTCGAATCCATCATGTGCCCTTGACAGAATTAAAGTGAGAAAATTATGCAAAATACGAGGGAAGATGTCGTCGGACAGAGATAATGAGCCTGGCGGGGGTGTCGGTGTCTAAAAGGATGAAAAACAATGAATATGTTGGGGGGTGTGGGGGGTTAAAGGGGAACCCGAAGAGTTTTATATCAGAGAGAAAGTGTTATGTTTGGATGTAAGTGATGAAGGCGGCGTCACGAGTGATTATGCACATCCTTTACATTTGCAGGACCTAAACAATTTCCCTCAATTTGAAAAATCAGCTTAAGAGCACGTGTCTCATCTCATCGCAAAGCGACGCATTGGCACTTGCACTTAGTTGAGCTCTTCATAAAAGGGATAATGGAAATGAAAGGAGTGGGGGTTAGAGGACGCCTTGCATCCTGTCTGCTCGGCGATGGACAGGAGATTGGATGCATTGAAAAAACTTGCATTGTGATAAGTTCAACATCCATACAGTTCATATGGAAGAAGATTCGTCTGCGTTGGACACGTGATCCTTCCAAAGGACCTGCTTCCGCAAATATAATTTTTGTATAGCCTTTATATCCTTGATAAACCTTTTTGGCTGCTGTGAAAACTGGAACACGACTGGGGACTGGGGTTATCGATAGAAAATTCTAGTCATCATTGTGGAAATCTGTAAGCAACGGGTTAAGCATGATAGAAAAAAAAATAGCACAAGGGGACGTCAACTTAATTTCATAACAGGGTTCTGATGTGGCAACTGTGTTAGCTGATTTTATCGCATCGGCAGGAGGGCAAAAAGGATTCTTTTTCCGTTCCGGAAATTGAGGCAGCTTCATGTCCTTTTATTTCAGTCAAATGATGAGTTTGTGGGCTGCTATCTCCTCTGCATCTGCACCTGATACTATCAATCGGAAAACAATCAGTTTTTGTTTTTTTGTAGAATTAAATGAACTTTGAAATTTTCCTTTGTCCCGAAACCTTTGAATACACGGCAAATGGCATTCGAGATTTTAGTTTATTTTATATATTTTTTCCCTAGAGCTAATGCCACTGGAGAATCCTTTGACGCTTGAAACACTTCACGATCACAAGTCACAACATGAAGGCATGTCGACATCGTAATGAAACGCTGACATCACGGGTAAAGGACTTCCCCATCGTGAGGGCTTAACCGGGATGATTCTAAAATTCATAAAAGCACCAGTTAGTTCTTGGCCATCATCGTTGGGACATTTAATGCAGCTCCCAAATTGTTGTCGTTTTGTCCTTGCCGACATTGAGAGTCAATTTGTAAGCCAAACGTGGTAAATTGTTGTATACATAGTTGAAAAATACACCACAGGATCTAGTAGAAATCCGAACAGTAGTATTCAATGGTTTGCCAGATGATAGTGGTAGGGAAGGAAGGGTAGGAAACAGTCCTCTAATCGCTATACACGGCCAAATTATCGTAAGTGGAGTTTTGTGCAATATCCTTGTTCTGGGTGCAGCAATGCAGTAAAGGAGCTGTTGTGTGCTCTGTTAGCAAAAGATTTCCCTTCAATGGAAAAATTCTTATTACTGAAACAAGGTTCACTGAGCACAAACGGTCGCTTCCTAAATGGGAACATCTATGCATTATTAAAATGGGAGCAGCAGTCTGGCAGGAAGTAGAGGCACTGACATGCAGACCTACATTATTTACATAATTTTACTGCTGTGTTGCTCCGCCATTGTATGAGCCATTTGGCATAATAAGACGATCTCGATGTTTACGTTCTCGCTCCTTATAAGACTTTTCAGCCATGGCAGGAATTAATTCAAAACTTTTGCTCTGATGCTCCTTTTGTCTAGCAACATTGTGCGAATATTGCTTTTTCACTCATGAAGTCCATTTTTGATGTTTTTTTTTTTATTTATTGTTTTGTTATGGTCCTTGTTGTTGTTGTGTTTATTGTGTCCCCCCTTATTTTGTTGTTGTTGATTCTTTTTAATTGAGCCCTAGATTTTTTTTGGCTTAAAATCGCTTGAGCTTCGGTTATTATTCGCAATCGTTTCACTTATAGTTGGCCATTGCTGAAATCGTTTCAAATTGGTGTCCGATTTTAAAAACGCAACGCGGTCATTTGTTAATGGGGTCATATGAGCCCCAAGCTAAAATATACGTAAGCTATAATGGCTGCCATTGTTGAGCCAACGAGGTTAGTGATGCCACGCAGGATTAAACAACAACAAAATTCGTGTTTTATTCTTTTATTCGTTTTGATATATCCTACATATTTTTATTAATGTTTTACCAAACCAGGACAGCAGTCATTCGTGAACTAAACCGATTTGTTAAAGGATTTAGATGCGTGCTGGAGAAATTGGCTTGAAATATTTAAGATGTCAAAAATAAATTCATTTTGGTATATTTCTTTGTATCCATTTCATTTTCTCCAATAGAGAAGATAAAATATATAATATGAATTATATTAAACTTGCAGTTGTAAAATATATAATTATAATATCGAAGCAGAATCAAAGAGTTTTCAGTAACAAAAACTTTAGCATAACATTTGTTATAATGTTTTAAGAAATGAATTTCCTCTTCATCGTTTTCAATAAGATTTTACACCTGGTAAATGTAATTTTTTTTTGCATAACTTTAATACAGTGGACTTTATTTGCAACCAAAACTTCATGCGATATTCAGGGATTTAATCTCGCAGGATACTTCAATCATTTCACCCACCAAAAAGGGTTAGAGAAGAAGCGCACTTTTGTGTTGGACACTGAATTTACTTTTTCAAACTGCAGCATTGTCATGCTGTTGTTGCTTTTTTTTTTCGTTCCATTCACACCAAAAATATATGTCAGAGTTAGTAACAAATGTAAAAACAAAACCGTAGGGAAAAACAATAGCAACGTAATTGAGTAGATTTAGAAAAACCTGCACAGCATGCATTACGCACGAGTCGCCTGTGAGCACCTGACGTGGAACAACAAAGCAACCAGGACTCTCGATTAATTTAAAAGCGTATCTAAAATTCTATAACACTAATTCCTTTGCTGCAAACTTTACCAATTTTGTTTCATTTTTATTTTATCTTTTTTTGTTGTTTTTATTTTTTGCTTTGTCTGCTTTGAAATCTGCAAGAATATCAAGCAGATTAAGGCGTGAAATGAACCTTTTTGCTCTGTAAGGGTCAAAGGATTAAAGAGCAAGTACGACCACTGAATTCTGGCTGTGTGTGTGTGGAAGTGTGGTGGTGGATTTGCTGGATGACCAAAGTTCAAAGTTGACCGGACTGGCCGCTGCCCCTGCAGTGGCCACACCTTGCCACAGGCTCCAACAAATTCACCTTTGACCAGATCCTGGAATATTTTATTGTGTTCGTTCGCCGTGACTAATTTCGGGGGTACATGCGACCCTACAATAAGCATTTAAACATTTGAGCACGTAGGCTTTGGGCTTTTGCGCTCTTTCGCTGTATATTGGCGAATGATGGTTATACGGATGTCGGATGCTGGTGCTGGATCGAGTTCAAGCCACCCTTCTTGCCCATCTCGATATCCACCCACATACACCCCGGCCTACATCGGACAAACAAGAGTTACATGCATGATCAGAGTTATGCCAGCTTTGGGGCTTTTATCAATATACCTCCGATCCGGATGTTGGTTTCATTCTTTTGGCAGGTTTCCCTCTTTTTTAATTTTCCTTTCCTCCTCAATAATTTGCTTCATTTTAGGAATTCCAACATTTCGCCAACAATCGCCATTGCATATACATTTTATATGTTTCACTTCGTCTCTTCCCTCCCTTTTCTCCCCCTAAGGGATATTAACTTTCTGCTTAAGCAGATTGAATGTCTCGCATTTGTCGAATGCCGCCGGGATTTTCACCCGCGGTGACGGAAGTCGGAATGAATTTAATTTAATTCCATTTAAAAAATTTGATATATATTTTTTTTTTCTTCGAAATTTTTTGGTGATTCCCCTTCACCTTCATCAGTTCAATATTTTCAGGTGAAATTGTGGCAATATTTTTTCCTTCATTTAATATTTATTTATTATTATTAATTTCATATATTTTTTATATTTTCTTTTGTTTTCCTTTCGATTGAACCGCTTGATTAGATCTATCACGTGGAACAGTCGCATTCCCTGCGGTTATGTAACTTGATATCGATTCGTATTTCAGGAACATTCAATTGTAACAATAACATTATCCTGTAGCACATTCACATGGCAATATAATTCTGAAGGATTTCTAGGATATCAGTATTATTGACTCGAGCATAGCTCCTGATGACAATCGAAAGATGAATGGCAGGTGAGCAGAGGAAATCGTTCGTTCTCTTGCGTAATTGTGATATGATTATGTAAGGATTTTTCCTTTGCTTTTGTTACAATCCTTTTTCAAATCTCAAGAGTCACCGCCTGAAATTGTTTTGATGTCACTGAAGTGGACTTTAGTGGACTCTTGGAAAGTATAATACTTCGCATGCATATCATCATTTTTCATTTCTTTTTCTAAAACAATTATATTTTCATCAATTTAAACAGTTTTATATTGGATCTGGAGATCTGAAATGGATTTGGAGAAACTCAATGTATCATTTCTTTTCTTGTTATTTATTATTAAATTAGAGTTTATATATGCTTTAATAATAATACAATGATACCTAAAATAAAAACATGAATTTCAATTAAATTAAAATATTTTCCATAAAAAATATGGGTTGTGTTTCAGCTCTCAGCTCTGTAAACATATCATAATTAATTTAAAAGGTCTTTAATAACTTGACAAAAATACAACATATTCAAAAAAAAGTTTGCAAGCTTATCTGTCTAAAATTGTTGAAAAACTTCCAATTCTCTGCCAGTAAAAACTTCCCTAAGTCCAAAGATAGATCCCTCATTTGGCATTCACACAGATTGCAGATACTTTGCATCTCAATCCCCTCCAAGAGTTTCATTACTTTAAGTACGTGCAACGTCATAAAAACTGAACGTACCCACTTCTTCGGCTAAAAGTTTTTAACGCGTTTTCGAAAAGGAAACTTCTCGGCTCAATTCAATAAAAACAAAAGGAAAAGGAATGAAGTTCTGGAGCAATTTCGTTATGTCTCCAGTTCATTGACAATCACACATATATAGATCAGTTGAGATGGGTAAAAAGGGGTGGGGGTGGGGGTGTGGGTGGGCTTGAGTAGAGGGGTAAGTTTTTCCTCTCCCATACTTCTATATGTGAATGTGTATGTACCTTTGCTTCTTCCAGGAAACTCACAGTTTACAAAGTTTTTTAAAGTGAATTTTGCTGAAAAGATTTCAATAAGTTCTTAAGGAACTCGAGATGCAATTTGAGAGTGGGGCTTGTGATGGGGGGAGGGGGAAGGTCAGAAGAGGATTCTCGTATAGAAAAAAGCGACAAGCACTTTCGATTGTAGCTGGAGCTGGAGAACTTCGCTTCTTAGGTACAGCAATCTCGGCACATTGGAATCCTCAAAGTTTTGCCCCTTGAAAGGCGCCCAGCCAAAACACTTTTCCGGACTCAAGTCCTGGCACCGTATCATAATTTCTAATTGGCCTCACATAATTTCACATTCAACATTTATGAGAGTCCGCTCAACAGATTACTTTGACAATTGTTTAAGGACAATTTACAAGATAAAAGTTTCACAAAACTTCCACCAAAACTTTCCGGATAGCACAAAAGAAAAAAAATATAGGAAAAAAATAGAAGAAGAATAAAATAACATCAACTAATGTCTTACAATCCGAAGGATGGTGTGTGAGTGTGAAAGGAGTTTGGATGCTGTAAGAATATCCTTTTTGGCGGGCACTTTAACTAGCTTCCACTAAGGATGTACTTTACGGTGAATTTAGGTCTCCCTTCGCACATCGTTACTGCGGCGTCGTTTAAATCATTACACATCCCTTTTTTTCCCCCTTCTATTATTGTTTTTTTAATGTTTTTTAAGGAAAAGCATATGCAATCCTGCAAACAGACATATGTCACCGCATATACGTGCAGGACCCTTTTCAACACGAGAATCCTCCCTTCTGACTATAACCATAAGGAAGAGGGGTATAGTGACAATTGTACATTTGTGCACTGAGGCTCTCCGAGGTCCGATATGAAAAATAACCGTAGGAAAAGGCTATAAACAAAAAGCACCATATCATCGTAGTCCTGAACCTGACTGTGGCGAATCCTGCATGAAAATTTGTTTTCTGTCTGCGGTTTCCTCTTTGTTTCCCTTTTTGGTTTTTATTTTGATGTCGCGGTGTTGCCTGGAATTGGGAATTTCGTGGAGATTAATAACAAATGGGATCCTTTGCGTTATAAACGGCAGGAATCAGACAATCAGACACAATAAGCGCATACACATCGTTTCTATCCCATTCGCAACGAAAAAAAAAATTAGAGCGAAGTAAAAAAAAAAACCTGATAAAAATATATCCGACGAAGGAAGCTGCCACTTTAGTAATTTCCTGAGAATGAACGAAACCCGGTCCACATTTTCTTTGTTGCAAATGTTGACAGATGTATATGCGACTCATGATGGATAATATCCCTGATCTGTTCTTTTGGTGGGATTCCCCGATAAAATTCCTCCTCTGCTGAGCAGGTCGACTATTTTGAAAATATGCCAGCATTAAAAACATTTTAAAATCCTTTGAGCCTTTCACTGTCATTTCAGCATACGTTTCAGCTTGGAATGCGATTTTCACAATTGTTTTTTATTTATTTACAAATGTATTTCTTTTAATTTTTAATTATGGGAGCACTTTTAACAAATTTCTTTTTTTGTTTTTCAGATCGCAATTCAAAGAAGAAAATTTTCGTAAGTCTTACACAATACACATATTATTATATATTTTCTATATAAAATGAAAAGAAAAAAAACAATTTGAATAGATATAATGTCTAATATCTACATGATAATTATATAATTTTAATAATTTTCCCATACAAAATTTCGTGCTAGGAAAATTTCAGGTCTATCGCCCTGAGCTTTTTTTTCAAGCGACCCCCATATTTTTCTTTGTCAACTTTTAGTTTCTTCTCCAAGCGACGACGTTAAAAAATTGTGTAAAATACCATCCAAAAACAGTTTTGCCATCGTAAAACGAGAAATTCGTTCGAAATTATTAAAAAGGGAACGAAGATTTTATGGATCAGTAAATTTCAAGATTGTGTAAAAGAAGTGTCGGCTAACAATTAATTATAAAACGTATTTATAACATTACGAAAGAAAATTAATTTGCAATTATTCAGTGAACAAAATCAATAATTTTGCATAAAAAAGATTCAGGCTTCTATGGCAACACTAGAAAGAGTTGCCAAATTTTGATATGGAGTATTATTGACACTTTAATGAAGTATTACTGTACCAAGTTTCCATTTTCTAGCTACAAAGCGTTTTCGAGTTATCCTCTGGACAGGCAGACAGACAAATGGACATCCATAAGACGGTTTCTTCCTTTTTACCAATCATAACAATTAACAATTGAGCATATTGTTCTTTTTTCTGGAATATAGTAATATATGTACCTACTCTACAGCTACGGTATAAGAGACACATATACAGACACACTAATGAATTATTTTATTTTAAATTTTACAGAATAATGTTTGGAAAAGTAAGAATATATTTAATTTATGTAATTAAATAAATAAATAAATATTAGCCTCCACTAACATGAAAATGTTTGCCATAAATTCAGTACATATGCGAAATTCCTTTTCATAAGTATAACGCGATATCTAAAAAAAAAAAAACACCACAAATGGTTATCATACGCTTGTATATGTAGTTAGAATTCAGGCAACCAATCTTACCTTGCAAATCATATAGATATTCCAGGCCAGCTTATCTACTCAAGCCGTAGGAGTCATCAAACAAATAAAGCCAAGCATCAAAAGTATAATAAGTATAAAGCGATATCTAAAAATAAAAACACCACAAATGGTTGTATGTATTGTTAGAATTTTGTTACAATTAACCAAACAACCAATCTTACCTTGCAAATCATATAAATATTCCAAGCCGCTATCAAAAGCTGAGATCATCTAATGTAGGAGTCATCAAACAAATAAAGCCAAGCATCAAAACAAATTAGACTAAATGCTTAAAAATTTCTGCGATTTTGAAAATAATATCGCATTTTTGATATGTTCAAAATTCATACATCACAAAATATCGATTTCTACAGTTTCATTTAACTGATCAATCAATTTTTGAACATTTTGAAGCGTAATACCATAGCAATAAGGTAAACTCAAGTACCTCAACTGTTTCAAGTCACTCAGTCCTTTAATGAATGGATCACTCAACAAATTTCCGTTATCAATACTAAGGTTTTTTAAATTTTTTAATTTATATATGCACTGTAAACTTTCGCCGCACAAATAGCTTGAAACAAGCGAGAGACTTTCTAAGCTCTCTGATTTATGCTGAGCTAACTGTCTCAAAAAGCTCACCTCAAAGCTATCAACATTAAGGATGGTTAACGCCTTCAAACTCTTCATCTGGCATATTTTATTTGCTGCATTGACAGAGCATATGTAAGCATTAAATGAGAGGTCTTCCAAGTGAGTCAATTTTTGGAGGTCCTTTGAGTAACAGCCATCGTTTAAATAAACACTGATTATGTTTAAACACTTCAATAATCCATTTTGGCAAATACTTCCGAAATAATGTGATTTAATGTTAATACACGCCATTATGTTTAAATGAACCAATTTCGGAAATTTTTCTAAGTAAATTCCAGTCACTTCATAGTTGTAGGAGATGTCAATATACTCCAGATTATTTAAGAGCACCAAATTGAGAAAATCATTGTCATTAATGGCGCAATGTGGTAATTTAAGTTGTGTTAAATTGGCGCATGTTTGAGATAATAATAATAAAGTGGTTCTCGGATCCTTTATGTCAAAAAACTTAATGTTACGAAGATAATGTCCAGCTTTAATCAAAATGCGCCGAAGTTGAGCCCAAGTCAACTGCTGCTTTGTACCAACTGTTAGGGATTTTCTAGAGCGAAATGTGTCTTCTACAATTTCGCTAAATTGAATGCAAGTTTCTGAAAAATTAACCACCTCCCCAGGCGTGAGGAACTTGCACAAATGATGAATGCAATCACGATTAAGCCACAAAATAGGGCTTTCCTGCGGATCATTTTCCATCGGGTTTAAGTCTATGGAATCAGCCGGGTGATTCGCGCCATTCCCATCGGTCACCTCAGTCATTTTTCCGCGAATATAGTATTTGCTTAATTTTCAGGGTTCTAGAAATGAAAACGATTTGCTCATAATTTGAAACGAAACAGAAAATTATAACAAAAAAGTCACAACTGGAATCGAGTTCATCCACTACTTACATTCCAGCAGATCCTGCTTTCTTGCCGAATTTATTGTCGATGTTGATTTATCCTGTGTTATTGTAGTTTACTACCGATTGTACGACGCGGGAACACCAGAAATAGTTTTAAAGATGAATTTCTATAATCTGAAAAGAATGTGAGGTTATGTACAAAGAGCGCCATCATTTTAATATAATATATATTTCGAACGAGCAGCAGTGAATGCGAAGTTCGCTTTGTTTTGACACTAAACACTAAACAGCACCTCAAGCGGGAGCGAATGTCGTTCGGTCTCCTTCTCGTTAGTGCTTGGTAGGCGTATTCGTATATTCGCGTTCGCAAGTGCTCCATTTGTATAGAGCAACAGCGAATGACAGCGAATCGAAACGATTCGTATGTGTTGGCTCTAGTGTGGCTGCACCCGTTCTGCAATGTTCGATAATTAGTTAGAAAATTCGAAGCCCAAACGACCAGAGAAAAAAATCGAATTACATTAATTTTTAAAAAATTGGCTTAAACATTCAAACTTCACATTTTTAAAAGATTAAAACTATCCAAAATTTAATTCGAATCAACCATGATTTTATATAAAAACTTCCAAGGACCAATAGAAAAATTTGAATTAAAGACGAATTGGAATTATCTAAGTTCCAATTAAATATATTCAAAAATTGATGTCCAAAACACCAAAAATAGTTTTACAAATGAAAATCTCTAATCTGTAAAGAATGTGAGGTTATGTACAAAGAGCGAAATAATTTTAATATATGTATTTCTTAAAAAGAAAGAATTTAATTTAGACCGAAATACAAAAGTTAAACACTTTTCTTACATGGCAATATACACTTAAAAACAAAATGTAATAAAAATGTAAGCAATAATTACTAGTTTGTATGTTTCAATGGCTTATAATCACAAAATCGAACTGTCAAAATTCCAATCAGTACTGAATTACTGAGTTTTGTCACTACTCTTTCACTACTTATCAAAATGTGAGATCGAATATGCAATAAAGAACATTAAATAATTGTTAAACGAACAGTATTTACTACTTACAGCAAGAAAGTGCTAAGGACACCTTTTATTCTTTCTGGCAAAGACAAAAAATCCGTTTGACAGTTCATTTTTCTCTCACTTAAAAAATGAGTTTTTTCATGGCATGCTTTAATAAAAACTAATTGTGAGTTTGTCGCCAAATCTTGTAATGATAATTTGCTCTAGTTTAAATACCTAAATATATTTTCGGAGAACAATACCATAACTCTAGTTTTTATGGGGGGTTAGTGGGGGGGTTGGGTAGGCGGGTGTAGTTTTACGAACGTAAAAAAGCAATTAATGCGTTATATGAAAATGTAGTGGAGCATAGATAACTCGAAGCCCAAACGACCAAATTCTAATTACATTAATTTTTTTAAAAATGGCTTAAAACATTCAAACTTCAAATTTTTCGTTAAAGAGTTTTATTGAAGTATACATTAGTTCTCTCTAATTTTTCTTTTTACACTAATTTAAAGGAGTACAACCGTACAAATAATATGTATCAGTTCCCCTTTTTACCTGAGTAAAAGATCAAACTATCCAAAATTTAATTCGAATTAACCATGATTTTATATAAAAACTTCCAAGGACCAATAGAAAAATTTGAATTAAAGACGAATTGGAACTATCTAAGTTCCAATTAAATATATTCAAAAATTGATGTCCGCATCAAGTTATATTGTTTCAATTCACTTTGAATATACTTTTCACCAATTTTTTTTGACAAAACAATTATATATTTTAGTGGTTTTCGTCCTTGCTTCAAATATTCCTGATTACAAATTCATGAAAATTTATTGTTAACCTCCATAGATAAAACAAACATTCCCCATTAAAGTCAGTTATCATAAAAACTGAATTTATTTTACCATAAAACTAATGTGAGAGGATCATTTGCTTGTATTCGGTATTCAAAATAATTTATTGATAATTAAAATCTACGTAATGAAGGTTTCATTTCATCAGCATATGATTATAGTTTGCATTAATTATGTAATTACATTTTAGAGAAATTTCCTCCTATTATTACTAAATACATAATTTACAAAAAGAATTATTTTATTTCTACGCAATATATCATGAATATGATTTTTTTTTGTACAATTTTGAAATAGATTCCATAATTTTTCAAGCTTTTAGAAAGAGTACCTATAATATATAAAGTAAATATTTAAAGGGATAAATATTTCTAGAGTATTTTTTTAACTTCAAGAATTCCTTGCATTTCATGATTTTCGTTTTGAAATTTTTCTGCTTTTGAAAGTGTTCGGTTTTAATTCTTGATACCAAAATGATGATTTGAAAGTATCCTTGAGCATCCTTCACATTGAGAAAATTATTTTATGATGTTCTGCATGGACAAACTTCACAATTGTTTATTTCCCTAATTAAAAAGAGAGTAAACATAATGGAAAAAAATTATTACGAAACTTTTGATCCAGACATCGAGCACGATTTATCCATGAATCATTAATACCGCATTAATGAATAAAGTGCAATTCGCATCTTTTATGTTCGAAAATTGCGTAAAATTAATTAAAACCCGGTGGAAAAAACTTCAACATGAATTTTGGTTGCTCGAAATTTTTATCGATATATATATATTTTCATCTCATTTCAAAAATCAACCGCCCACAATCAACTTTCACATTTTCCATCTCATCACTGTGCAATACTCTCATTCGAGTGCAATTAACGAAAGAATTAAAAAAAGCGAAAAAAATGATAATTTTTTTTTTTGAAATTCATCCGCTTTGGGGAACATGAGGACGAAATTATCGGGGCTGATTAACTGTTGACAATTGATTCAGGACTCGCTCGAGATCAAATGCTGAATGTGGCGAGCATTTGATTGTGGTAAATGCATTCGTTATAACTGCACTTACAGTTTTCATTAAAAAAATTAAGTAAAACACAATTGCCGAATTAAAAAAATAAAAAAAATATTCTATAGTAGCTAAATGTGACGGTAATGAGTGTATCCAGCGGTCCCGTGTGGAAACATTTTCGATAATAAAATTTGATTTCATTAAATGAATTGAATTAATGGTACTTCCCGGCAAGCTTATTGGTTGCATTCGGTGCATCGTTGGTTTCCGCATCGTCGATGCTCGCCGGTCGTCATTTACAAATGCGATGGAACAAATAATTATGCAAATTGGCTTACTGACTTTATGCCTCCGTTGCATCAATTGAGAGTTGACCGTGGCACTGGGGGTGAACTGACCCAACCAACATCACGCGCGGTTGATTGAATTGCGTCCCGGTTTCCAATTTTTCACTTAAGTAAGGCAATCACGCATGGAAAAATATTTGCATTATTAACGGGTTTTCTGTTCAAAAATTGGAATGGAATGATGGATAGGGGGGTTGCGAATTTATTCCCCTTGTGTTCGACCTCATATACTGGAAAATTATGTTTTTCATAATTTATTGTAAAGGTTTAACTTTTTTTTCTGATAAAAATTACGAATAATGAGAAAATCTAGTTTCAAAATGAAAATTTTATGTCAACAATAATTTCGTAGTTCAGAATGAACAACCAAATCAAATGCGTAAAATAGAACAGTCTGTGGAGCGTTTTTTTTCCAGATCAAAGCAATAATCTACATATTGAAATTTCAGGATACAGATAGGATATTACCTTTCATGCAATGAAATACTCGTAATTTGCATATAGGAATTTCACCCAGGAGGTGATTTCACTACGACCATCTTGTACTCTCTTAATATAAACGTTCAGACTAAAATCCCTTAACATCCAGCTAAACTGCAGCATTCCAATGTCGCCGGTTTTTATCCTTTCTCCTGGGCAAGCATGTCTTTGCCTGTGCGAAAAGTCACTGCAAAGGAAGTGGAAATCCCTTTAGAAAAATTCTTTTTTATTTTTTGTATTTATTTCTTCATCATCATCTGCTTCTACTTCTACTGACTTAAATTCCATCTGCATTCATACAGCTCGACTGTGAGTAGTAGAGTGCTGCAATGAAATTCAAATAATCCAAAGGGCAAAAGGTGCCTCCTGTCAGTGACCCTTCCTTGGTCAAGTTGTCATGTACGATATCCTTGTCGATTTTGTTCACAAGAACGTAAGACCTGTACATTAGCCGCATGTCCTTATTGTTTTCAGCTGATGCTTCCTCATTTGTACAAATGGCAGTACCCGATTTGAATCTGTTGATTGCAACCAGGATGAACGATTCGCAAACCTGATCACAGGATGCACGCGGAATGGATATCTACATGAGAGAATTCTCTGTAAAAAAAATTGTTGAGAATATATGAGACATTTAAAATGAAGTGGATTGTTAGCAACAATTACTATTTAGTGATTTGAAAGATAGACTGAGGTCTGAGGATGATCCTTTAGTATCATTGGCTACTGCATGTTGCTACTGATGAAGTCCTTATATTTCCTTACATTTCTCAACTGTCTCACAATAAGTGCAAAAAGTGATGATTTTTCCTTGATATTTAAGGATTTATTTCAACCCACACAAACACACATTTGTAGACGAATTTTATCAATTATATCTTCCGTTAACATCTTTGTTTATTGTAAATAACCAAAATAGAACACAGATATTAACGAGAAAAATAATATGATTTCCCCAAATACACTATAAGTTTTACATTGATTTATTTCAACACACACAGACACACATTTGCAAACGAATTTTATCAATTATATCTTCCGTTGATATCTTTGTTTATTGTAAATAACCAAAATAGAACACAGATATTAACGAGAAAAATAATATGATTTCCCCAAATACACTATAAGTTTTACATTGATTTATTTCAACACACACAAACACACATTTGCAGACGAATTTCATCAATTATATCTTCCGTTGATATCTTTGTTTATTGTAAATAACCAAAATAGAACACAGATATTAACGAGAAAAATAATATGATTTCCCCAAATACGCTGGAAGTTTTACATTTTTTTGAAATCTAGTTCTAAAATCCACGTTATTTATTTTACTTTAAGCGCACACAGTTGTAAATGGATTTCATCTACATTTATTCGATGTCAATGAAGATTTGATGAAGCAACTACATCGATATCCTCATTGACACCCAAATAAATGGAAATGATTTCAACTAAATACGCAAAAAGTTTTACAATTTTTTTTTTAATTCTAAAATCTAAAATAATTTTTTATATTAATTTAAATCGCACACAGTTGTAAATGAATTTCATCTACATTTTTTCATTGTCAGTGAGGAATTTGTAAAGTAACAAGACACATCCCTGACTGGCAACTAAAAAAATATAAATGATTTCAACCAATACAAAATTTATTATAAAAATTGAATTTTCGTAACACAAATGTCTCTATGTGAAATAATTTGTTTATGTATTTTTAAACAATATATGTTAATGAAAATGAATTAAATAAAATCATAACTGGAAATATATTTCTGTAATAAAATACTTAAATGCAATTGTGAATTCATTTTAGGGTACAAAAGTTCCTCGATGTTATTTGTTTTACGTGTTTCAATTATAGATACTAAAACAATCGCTGAAGGCATCAAACCAAAAAAAAATTTAACCGAGCATCTCTTTCTTAATGAAAATTAAAAGAACAAACTTATTTATTAAATGTATAGATCTTTCAAAAAAACCCCTTCAGATATTATTGCATATGCTCACGTAGTTTTAACACTGAAAAGCACGACTGAAAAGTACGTAAAATCTACGTTAACACTACGAGGAAATTCTACAGAGAATGAAAAAATATTTGTTGCTTAATCATTCAGCATTTACATTTAATTGTTTTTTTTATGAACAATATTATCGATATTTTGTTTTCAAGTCGTTTCCATTCCCCGCAATACTGTAAAATAATAATACAATTTTACAGAATTCGAGGAAGGTGTATCGAATTGAAAATATTTACACGTTTTTCACCAACAAAACAAAACAGTACACTCCGTAATATTCAGTAAGCGAAAAAAATTTACAATGCAAAACCAAATAACACAATAGTTGAAAGTTTCAATATTTTTTTTTACTTCGTACTCCTTACGGTGTGGCAATTAGAACCGTTAAGGAATATGAAGCAAAAAAAAACAAAAAAAACAACATTGATAATATTT
This sequence comes from Leptogaster cylindrica, assembly GCA_963082835.1. Taxonomy (NCBI): domain Eukaryota; kingdom Metazoa; phylum Arthropoda; class Insecta; order Diptera; family Asilidae; genus Leptogaster; species Leptogaster cylindrica. The sequence continues at coordinate 2,883,289 of OY720108.1, read as the reverse complement.
AGTATATTTAATAAAATTTAATTAAGCAATCACTTTAAATTAATTTTGAATTTTTTAATGTCTTGAAATAGAAATTCGTTGTCGGTTGCATTCACGTAATCCTATTTGTTAAACAAATACGATTGTACGTCAACGCAATAAAGAACAATTTTTAAATTAGTCATTTTATACAACAAGTTATGTTTATATGAAAAAAAAACAACATTTCTAAGCAAATAGTTTGTTTTTGCGAAATCCTTGCGATGTATGATAATCAAACCTTTTTCAGGTCCGTGTTCTGTACTTAATTAATAAACGAAATTAAGTATGAACCCTTCCCTAAAAAAAATTGATATTAGAAAATATATAATAGCGTATGTTGATTAAGGATAGGTCTTGAAATCATTGCAAAAGTACCAACAACAAAACACTTATATAAACACAAAAATATTGATATCAAACTTCCTTGCGATGGACGATAATCAAACCTTTTTCTGGTCCGTGTTCTGTACTTAATTAATAAACCAAATTAAGTACGAACCCGTTCCAAAAAAAAAAATTGATATTAGAAAATATATAATAGCGTATGTTGATTAAGGATAGGTCTTGAAATCATTGCAAAACTAACAACGACAAAACACTTATATAAACACAAAAATACTGATATAAAACCTAATATTTAAATCTTTTTTATTCCGAAATCCGAAAACATTTTAAATTTTACAAAAAAAATGCCAAGATGATAATCAACTTTTTTTCAGGCACGCAATCAGGACTGTATTTATAAATTTAATAAAGTCACTGAATGCGTCCGGAAAATCAATTGATAATAGAAAATGTTTAATAGCGTATGTTGATCTTGATCATCTTGAAATCATTGCAAGAGTAACAACAAAACACACTTATATAAATACGAAAGTTTTGACATAACATATTTAAATCTTTTTTATTCCGAATATACTTTTAATGGGGAAAAAAAATGTCGCGATGTATGATAACTGATAATCAATTTTTTTTCAGGCAAGCATTCTAGACTCTATTTATAAATTAAATAAAGTCACGGAATGCGTCCCGAAAACCAATCGATGTTTTATGTTTAATAGCGTACGTTTATTAAGGACACGTCTTGAGATCATTGCAAAAGTAACAACAACAAAACACTTATATAAACACAAAAATTTTGATATAAAATGTTTAAATATTTTTTATTCCAAATACACTTTTAAAATGGCAGAAAAAATGCCGCGATGTATGATAAGGTAACTTATTATATTCAGCTCTTTTTCGGTTCGCATGCATTACTTAATTAATAAACTAAATTAAGTGAATGAATGCGTACCGAAAACAAATTGATATAGGAAACCTTTGTTAGCAATTTAAATAGTTTTTATTTTTTGATATGTAAAAATTAACTTCGAACTAGTTTGAGTATTTCACCACAGACATAACAGGGGAAGTAGATTACTATATCGTTTTCTCGAGATTTGTATTCGAGATATGTACAATATTACACAACACGAAAACAAATACTCAAAAAACCCATATACTCGTACATAAAAATATTGAAAAATCGTAAAATGGAAGCAATGTGTCCCACGAAAGGATATTAAATTGAAATCGTAGTTATACAGCTCTTCGCTCACTCTATCATTTACGAGTGACCCAGAACCCACCACGTGGAGGTGGCTGCATCTCGGGTTCCACCCAAACCCTTCCCAACCACCCAACCATGAAGGGCTTTTACAATAGAGATGTTTTATTTAGAAACTCCTTGAAAATGGCCTCATTAGTCAAATTGCGCGTAGCGGAGAATGAAAATATAATAAAACTTGAAAGAAATATAAAAAATACTTTTCATTGTATATGACGATTGAAGATGTTCAATTGCTTAAAACAAACACTGTTTCTTACTGTTGAAGGCGGGATCTTTTGGGGTAGAAATCAGGAAAATTAAGCAAACTGGAAGTGGATATATTTGTTCGCCTGGATGCCAATTGCACCGATCGATCTCATTAGTATCCAAGCTAAGCATAAAGTATTTCAGAAGAATTACTCCTTCTAGATAATCGGAGAGGAGCCGACCTTTGCGGAAAAGTTTTAACTGGGGATGTCCGTGAATTGAATTCAGGAGAGTGCCACTAAGCAGCAGCTGGACTCCGTGGCAGAGATAGTTAGATTAAAGGTGCTCTACACGTACAGGTCTGTCTTCAGGTTTTGAACTATATTGGGCAAAGCACACATGTGTGTGGCGAAACCTGGCGATCTATGGCCTAAGGTTTTCATAGGCCCGCAGGAAGCCTGAGGGCTGCGGCCTAGAGGGAAACCTTTACGTGTATGGACAGGTTAACACAACCAATCGGTATAGCACAGGGAATTGAACAGAATGTTTGCGACCTGATAAAAGTCCTTCTGCTGAGCAATGAGAGAAGAAAATAAAGGAATGTTTTCTATGGATGGTTAAGACTGACTGCATTCATGCTGACTCTTACCGATCCGGGCCGGACCCCTGGAGGCCAAAAACCCAAGCGAAGGCTTATTCTTACCGGTAAGAACAGTCCGACGCATGGTCAGAAAGATACACTTTTTGTATGTAATTGATATGCGCCGGCGCAAACATGCCGGTTTCCCTTCCGGTTTTTAGCCTTCTCAAGCGATACTCATTTCACAAGAGAGTTTACTTTCACACTGTTGTTCCCTGAACAGTGACATATTCCTTTAAGACTTCTGTCTACCGGCAATGCATGCGTTGATGGGGCCGGCTCCCGGCCCGGACGCCCGGGTCGGCAAGATTCAACGTGTCTCCGGCCAGCTTAAAACAGAAGGACACACTTTTTTAGCATCACATCTGGAGTTAGCCATGAAGACTGAAGGGGCTACATTTATAAAATCGGAAGCTACCTGAGACAGGCTTGTTTGAACACTATGAAAATATTTTGAAGGAGTGCGAAAGTGAGAGCTTTATAGAACGAAAGTAGAATAAAGCTCGAAAGTCTAACCACTTCAGTTCGGCCGGTTTGTAATGCTTCAAGCGTGGTAAGTCACCTTCTTCAAATAATTGTCTGCAAAAGGGATTGAATATGATCCGATTAATCGCAGACGTACTGATGGAATGGAGTTGAGAGATTGGGTTTCTGCTATAGAAAACCTAGACGACCAGTCAAAATGTAAAGTTTCTAATCAAAAACAGCGTTAGCCGGGATGAGAGTGAGATGACCAATGACCAATTGGGAAGCTTTGTAGGCAATCGAATGAAAGAGATCAACTTATTTACAAAAGTAAACGAATGGAGATTTTTTTCTGGTGAAATGAACAATGAACATTGAACAAGGTACGCTGAACCAAGAAAGTAGAGCCAGCCTTACTTCGAAGCCTATCCAGAAGAAGATGGAACTAGTTTCAAAGTCTTAGATGCGGTCAAAAACAGTGATGGCGTCCTGCGTGTGAGAACAAGAATAACGACCCGAAAGAATAAGTTTAGCTGTAGATATCCAGCCATTCTTCCAGGAAATCATCCAGTCGTTATGCACGTTATAGCCGATTTCACCGCACAATAATATCAATGGAAATGAATCACCGCTTTTCATTACGCAAAAATTTGATTTGGAGCACGTATTGTTTATAAAGTGAAACAATCACTGAATAAAAGGGTTACATATCATTTTGAAAGAATGAATCATATTTCCTAAGAATCAATGCAGTTCTTACTCGTTTCTTTTTCGATTCCATAAAATGATTTTTAAAAAAACAACAAATAATTTTGAAATCCGAGATAAAAGCCAAGTCAAGTGTTTTCTTAGAATTGAATCCGATGAAAAGAGTTTTATGGCTGCATCAGCATAAATTTATCGATAACTGGAATTCACTGTTATCTGATGCTTAAATAAACAATAGGATAACTCTCGACCATTAATTTATTCGACGAATTTCACTTATGCAATTTTAATGTACATTTGAAAATATTGCATTGATATTATGTTACGTTGTTATTCATTCTCAAATTTATTAGAATTAATTTGTGTTGCTGGGCAACTGAATTCAGTGATTATCATAAGGAAATGATTCACTAAATCAGAAATGACTGATTGGAGAAAATGAATTATGCAAAATATTATGAAAAGTCGATAATGATGAAATAATGGAAACTTGATTCGAGCATTTCACTCACTAATCACTATTGAAGTAACTTCTCTAATTACCAGATATTTTTCTGTTCTTAATGAGAATGTTGTAATGTTGTTTTTAATTGAATGACGTCATATAGTTTTTTTTTATTCTAATTAAAATTAAACTTAAACTGACGCAAATTTTATGAAGTTCTTACGAAAAATCGTCGAAACTATTTCACAATAATTTACTTTTTAGCTATATTCACATTTCTTAAGTCCAATTTTTCATTTGAAATTTTCTTTAGGGTGGGGTCCCTAACCGCCATTTTAACCAAATTAGAAAAACTAAAACAATTGAAAAAACTTTATCGGAGATATTTTATCACAAATGCAATATATCAATTTTGTTGTTAAAATTTTCTTATTTCAAACTATCTTAATCTCTCACCATTTATTGTAATTAAAATTGTTGCCAAAAAAATTATTAACAACTTTGACTTACAATTGCCCTTCCATACCTAGACTTCGCGCTGACGTCATGTTTTGCCAATATAATTTTTTATAAAACATGATCTATAGATATAAAAAATCGATTTTTAAAATAAAAAACAATACCTCGATCGAATGCCCTTGATTCAGGTAAACGATCATTCAGAGACGGTACTTGAGATGATATCCAAGTTCAATCTTCAAAGTCCCTTCCAGATTCCATGCACTGTACACCACATTGTAACTGTATCAATATCACTGTTATTCATTTTTTAATATCATATTACCTTAAAATTGAAAGTTTAAAACTAATTAAAGCAAACACAAGTTTAAAATTTGACCAACTTTTGATAAAAATTACTTCAAGTGAATTCAAACAAAACTGATCTTGGCGAAGACTTCAAACGAAATGGACCCCCACGGAGGTCTTATGAACTCTCAGAGCTTTGAATTTCATGCACTTATGTTCGAATTTTCCCCAACTTTGGGTGTGGTGCTCAGTATGGCATCTCGAAAATTGCGACATTTAGTAGAAAATTGTTTTCCAATTGTTATATATCATTAAAAATTGTTTTTAAATTTTGTTTTTTCAAATTGTTTAAGTGGTTCCAAAATTGTTTTTTTAATTAAATACAACTGCACAAAATATAAGTTTTACATAAACTTTAAAATTTTTTGAACTAATTTATTTTGCAAATATTTTAATTATAGTTTTATTTGTAATTGTTTAATTTGTTTATGAAATAAAATCAGAAGAATATTTTGATTTATATATATTTTTTTAATGGATTTATCTGAGTTTAGTTCGAAAAAATTTTGAAGAGTGAACTGAATTTGATCAGTGCGCGGACGCAAACCCTTTTCGCGAAATGTCATTGGGGGTGAATTGGAGTGTTGAGATTTAATTTTGATTTTGAAAAAAATTATCAAGCAACTATTTACAGTTTTTTTTTTTAATAAGGACACGTAATGTCTGAAAAAGTGCATATTAACAAATTAATAAATGTATAAATGTGGCTGAAAATCTTCAAAATCAAATTTTGGAAATATGTTATGAAAATATGACAGAGGTAAACATATATGCTTTATAACTTTTTTTCCTTCTTGTCTGTCTCGTATGTATGCAAAATATTGTAATATTTTTAAAAATTTGTAATGGAAAACGTATTGGTACTTATGAATTTAAGGTTGATAGGTAAATAAATAAATAAATAAAATATTTAAGCGATCCGGCACCACCAATTGTATGTTACTATGTATGTTATTCAAGTTTACTTACAGGACATAGAAATAATTACTTATGATAAAAATTTTGAAGCTTTAATTAAGGATACCTACCTAGTTTTATTTTATAACATCAATTTGTCAATCAGTAAAAATCGATTACAATTGATTGTGTATTAACGAAAATATGATATATAATTTTCGTGTTGGTGATTTGCAATGAAATGTTTCTCGTATTGATTGCACAATAAAAGGATAACAGTGAAATTTATTCGAATGGTTTCCAAAAATTTATTCAATAAAATCCTTCAATGGTTTCCCCAATTTCGCATATCAGAAAGGATCACCATTTTAGGACTGGGAATTGTATTCAGTCCATTAAATTTTAATCCCATGGCATAACATTTAAAACTACCCTATACCGCAAATCAAAAATCTTACACCCTTTCATATTCCTGAAATAATTCCCAATCACGCCTCGAGTATTAACTATAACGGTGAGCATTTTGCGTGTTCAATCCTGAATAAAAACGTATAAAATTCGAATGTTGATTTTGCACTAAAACAAAGAGAACAAAAAATAATGTAAATAATCGTGAAAAACGGTTCCTCTTTAGCAGTTGTACACCTTTCGCAGGATGCCTGAAATGTGCATATGCAAAAGAACGTTTTTGGAAAATGATTGAAATGCAGATGCATGGCGCTGCAGCTGCACACTCTTGAGCTCTGTATCCTTAGATAAATCCACGTAATCACATTGACATCTTTCGGGCGGCGAGAAAACACAATGAGAAATCACCCCCCGATGAGGAAATGCATACATGCATCCAGTCTTCAATTAGAAGGGGTGCACGACACCATCTATCGTAAACAAATTAATTCCATAATCCTCCTTAGCCGTGTGTACACGGCCAACTCGTTCTGAATAAGCAAAAAGAGGGAAAAAATATTGTCCGAATACAGCATGAATGGCAAATATTTACTCAGCCATTACCCACCGTTAATTCCGCGGCGGTCTTCATCATTGAACAATAACAATTCCGGGGGCGAGTAGTGTACATTTGAGGGGGAAAAACTTTCTATTACATAGTTGCCTCGGGGTACCTAAAGTGCTGTGGGGGTTCATTTGTGGAACAGGCCGGGCGGATCTCCGATCAATTGAATTGCTCTAATCGAGTTCGATGGAAATCAATTTTTGCAGTAGGAAACGGAAATGTAAGGAGTACGGAATGCGGACAATACGACACCAGTCGGCAGAAGCTTTACCCGCAAACCAGACTCGGAAGCAGGCACAACGGAATTATTTTTTTCTTCTTATATTTTCATGAATTAAATGAACCGGAAAGTATCCTTGTATCGGTTTCTGACCATCACCCGCGGCCGTACGCCCTTTTCCATCGCGGAAGAGATGAAAAAGCCTCAAATAAATAAATAATCGATGGCACGAGCAATTAATTTCCCATTAGGAGGGCATCCATTCCGGGTTCTGTACAGTAGACCCCTGCTGTGGGCTATATCTTTGGGGTTTGCTAAGAATGGGGATCGACTTAAGCCATTCTAGAGGAAGTGGGGGGGGGGGGGGGGGGTCAAATTGGTCAGGCAGAAAACACTTTGTTCTTTCCATATGTTCTGACTGACGTAATTGTACTAAGGGTTCGTAACAACATGAAGATATACCTTTTGTGACCTCCACACCAGTATTGCTGTTGTGTTCCATTTAACCCCCAACCCCAGTAAGATATTTTCACTGACTTAAGCTGATTGATTTTCCATTAAAATAGCCATAATTCGAAGAAACCATCCTTAGTCTATTGTGACTCCCCAACTAAACTATAGAGCCCATCAATGCTTCGGTCACGATCTACTGATAGGCTTCAAGATTGTCGGTAATTAGGACGACAGAAATAAAATTATGAAGGAGCTCCCTGTAATCTTTTTGAAAGGTATTCTTCTCAAACGGTTATTTCCCCTTTTTATTTTATTATAAAATGTTACTAGTCCTTCAGGTCAATTTTAGGGATCAGAAATTAATAAATTATATAAAATTTAACGTTCACGTTATAACTTTTACAAAAATTGAATTTCTTCCTAATTTTATTTTATTTTAATTTTCATATTTTTTATGCTTATTTTCAGGGAAAACTCCTTGCTTAAAGCATAATGAATTTTTTTTTGAATTTGTTTGCCGCACGCTTCTTTTAAACTAGCAGGACCATATCACTCCTTCTAAGCCGTTTGCAGATCCACGTAATGATTGAAGATAGGTGGTGATCTCATGTTTTTATTTTTTTATGTAGTTCTATAATTTCTTTTGCTCCTTTTTCACGACAAGTTTCCTCGAACTCTAGCTCAATCAAATATTGCAAAGACATTCCAAATTTTTAATGATTAGGAAGGAAGATCAAGACCAAACTAAAAATCACCGAATTAATTGGGAGAAACTACAAACATCGTTTTTAAGTGAATTTTTGAATAACTGTAATTCAAATTATAGTTCTGTGGATAATTGTCATTTTATTGTACCAACTTTATGCCAAAAAAAAAAAAAAAAGTTTAATTTCGAAAATGCAGTCCAGACACAGTCAAGTGGGTTGTTGTCTTGCATAAACCTTCGAGCCTCTCCACAATCGATAACTTGACGTAAGCTCCTTGACACAAGCTCAAAAGTGAACTAATTACGGCGCATGGGATAACTTCATTTTGAAAAACAAAAGAAAATCGTCCTCGATATTCTACAGCACTTTTATTTAATTAACACTTCAGCACATAACTTAACTTCAATATTACCGGGCAAACAGGAGCACCTTTATACAAAAGTGTTAGTAAATTATATTAGAATCAGAATTTTCTTTCCATCATTTATCTCTTGTCCATAACAGGAAAAAGTTTTCCCAGTGCTGCATGATAAATTGTTATAAGAGCATCCAATTAGCAGCAGTGAATAACTTTCTCCTGCTTGGCGAGTCCAATTATCCCTGCAGAATAATTAGCATAACAACGTCTTAGCAGCGAAATTTTAGATGCGACCAGAAAAGACAGAAAGATATTAGGCGGTGGGCGGAATTGCGGAGGAATGGGCTGGTGGATAGTATAATGTGGATGGGGGAGATGTTTATACCCTTAGTGGAAGAAGATAAATCCATTTATCACTAATGCAACACTTACACGGATGATGAATGGTTTGGGGGGTGGGGGCCGGACGAGCCAGTTGCTATTTGAGAAAAACAATCTCCGGCGCCTGGATACCGTGAAATTGTTGAAAACCGTGGTAAGAGGAAACCTGTTGTGATGGTTTTTAGCCCTTTTTCTGGCAGCGAGCGCCATAAAATTCGGTAAATTGCTCTTAATTTTCTTTCCGGCGAATATCGCCGCTATGCACACGTCCAGTCGCTTAAGTTTCTGTACATTATTGTCACCCAATGGGACCAGCAGTAAAAGGGATATGGTACTCATTTGCTGGACCAAGAACACTCGAGCACCGCCCATTCCCCCCTCTTTCCTGTACAAACTGCACCGATACTTCTGTGCATGAACACTAAAATCCAATTATTTATGGAGGCGTTAAGGCGAATGTGTCGTAAAATTAACTCGAGGATTGTCGCACATAAATTGATTACGCACTTAATTCTATAAGTCGCGGCAACTCCATAAAATGGCCGTAAAAACTCCATTTGCTTTAAAGCACTCCGACAGCCCTATGAAGACCACCATTGTGTGTCGGATACAGGAGTATCCTTTGCGAAATGCCTCACAACAATTTTCTGTCTTAAAATCCGAAAGACGTTATATAGCGGACACCGCCAAAAGATTTCCTCCTGTAGGCAATATAATCACAAGATTTTGCAACATCCCCCGGACCCCGGCCAAGGCGAACGGAACGTTACCAATAAAAGTCAATATTTCATAGGACGCTGTAAATTCTCAGGGACCCATTAAACTCTCACTTCAGTTTGGACACAGCTAACATGAGCCCTATGCACCCATTACCAGGAAGATGGATTTGCGCGTCTGCACTTAGTCCAGAAACAGTCAGAATATTTCGTTCCCAATGGATCAGGATAGTGATGATTGTGGAGACCATTGCGGGGAATGGGATTGACTCGGCCAACCATTAGTTCGTGTTGGTAAATATTTATTGATGGCAATGTTTGCAAATTTATTTACTGCAAGAACTGCAATTATCAGGAGTGCGTTTCGGGTTCCGGCAACAGTTTAATTACAAAATTTCCTCAATGCGATCATTTGAAATGTTGAACATGCACGAAATGCAAATTAAGTGCAATTTGAATAAAAGTTGCAGAATAGGCACAAATTGATTGCTGTTCATTTCGGGACGCTTAATATATTCAAGCGATTTTTGCCACGCCACGAGTACAGGTCCCCGACATTTGCATATCGCCTCTGATATCCCTTTTTGCCAACCTCACAATTGTCGCGGTCCCTTCCATCCTCTGTTCCATGACACAAAAACAAATGAAATGCATCGAAAGCTAAATTAACATTTTATCCATATGGAGCCACATCAAATTATTGCTTTTTATGGAGTGCTAATTACAATTAGCCAAGCTGTTGGCCGCTGTTAAATGTTCCAATGGCAGCAAGTGCTAAAAACTGCCAGGATAATGCCTTCCACGAACTGCATGCGTCCAGCTACCGTGCAAATTTTCAACTTGTTGGAAGTTAAGGAAAAGATTTACTGCAGTTTCGCATGTGAATTTTATTCTACAGTTCTTCTACACTTTGGGGAATATTTGAGAGATCTCCTTGAAATCAATTTACATTATTGATTATCATGACCTCAAATAGAAGTAATTCAGGCCAAAGTCTAAAGTATCACAAGTTCACGTTTGTTTACTTTAAATAATGTGTTTTTGTTTAGACAACAATTATTTGTGAATGTAACATTCATTTCAGTTTATTACTTCCTTATTTCTGCTGAAAAAGAATTTTTTTTTTTTTGAGTATTTTCAAGTGCTTTTTGAAAGAGTTCAATTTTGGAGTATGGACTATGGAGGCCATATTAAAATCTTCATTTCCTAGGTCGCTTTTGCTTTCTCCTTCTCTCCCATTCATGGCTTCAAGAATCAGTTCCACACTATTGTCTAAATGTTTTAACAACACTTAATCTATATCCCAAGAGGGAAAAAAAATCTAACTTGAATAAGTACGATTGCGTGCTAAAACAGTATTTTGAACCATTCAACTGACTGCCTTAAAAGTTCCAAATAACAGTCGAAAAAACCCACAAATCGTTCATCCCTAATTACTCCCTTAACGTTCGGGCTTTACGTTCTAATTACCCAATTAACCAAATGAATCTAATCAGTATCAGTTTATGACAGCTGTACTAACAGGCTTTTCATTTCGTCAACACAACAAGGATTGTCAAGTTTATCAAAAATATACATTTTTGGGTCAAGAAAGAGCAACCAAAACCACATTATCCCCGATGAAAGTTGTCGACGTGGCACTTCCAAAATGTGGAACGCTGCGGCCGGGTCACTTTACAAATGGAGTAATAATCATAAATCTCGTGGAGTCCTAATGCACCAGGACTACAGCCCTGCTTGTTCGTCGGAGCATTGTCCTTCGATAACCAATTATGACCGCGCTAACAAGAGTGAATCGCTCTGGTGGGCAGCTGCGAAGGAACACATTTACGAACGCAAGGAGGACAAACAACCTTTTTTTCACAGAATATTCAAATGTATAATCAAGACATGAAGAATTGAAGACATGACTCGCTATCCACATAGTTGAGGCCTTGTCTGTCACGTTGCTCAGTGTCCTTCTGTTGTTGTGTCCTTTTTTTTCTCGACTGTAATTTCTCGAGCAAATCGTCCATAGACAGTGACCGCTCTTTGGCGGCAACGCTGCAAGTGAAGCCTCCCAATGGCATCCTCTGTATTAGCCTAAATTATAGGATATTGTACTCCATAATGAATTCATTTCGTAATCACGAATGTCAATTATGGAGGCAAATGATTATTTATTTACTGCCGTTTACATCCCCCGTAGTCTAATTATGTCATTGCAGGGAGTGCATATGGTATACACCGTATCCATTATGCACGATTAATTTTCTTTAAATTACTGAAACAGGACAACAGCGGCGGTGATGTGGGACTCTTTGAATGTTTCAAATATACATATTTCTATTTTCACGGTAAATATATTTGTTTCCCCTTAATTTAGATGTTTCAGTTGCGTGTATTTATTTTTAAAGTAAACAACTACAACAACCTCAAACACACAATCCCACAAAAACAAGAAACAACAAAATGATTTTGATAGAAACAGAAACTCTCCAAGCAAACTATGAAATTAAAATTGCTTCCTTGTGTACTAGATTTAGAACATCATTTATTTACAATATTAATTTTGTACAGTGGTCGTGTAAAAGGAATGTCCGCTCTCGAGTTTCGGTTCATTTGTTGCGACTGTTACTCCCCTACAACCTCATTACATGGCCAAATATTGACTTATTCCCCAGGATATCAACCATTGAAAACGTAAATGGGAAACGGCTGTGGAATGACAACAATTCCATTGGGAAAACGCCTGGTAAACATTTTTGGTGTAAATGTTTCTGTTTTGGCAGAGGCAATGGGAAAAGCACGCGAATATCCTGATTGCAGCTCATTCTGAAGCCCCAGACTTTTTGCGCAACGAACGAAACAAGCAGCCAATTAAGCCCGGCAGTCGGTGCATGATTGATGACAACCTGAAGTGATTGATTTGTCAAAATGAGCGATCCCTCCGCCACTGTGAAAGGCGGTTTAAAAATGATTAATTGAACGCTGCCACGCCATGTTGGAGTCCCATACATGCATAATGGCCTTCATCACGCGGCCCTCACGAGCCACAGACGCCACCGACCGCCGTCAGCCCCCCTTTTATAGCCAATAATTTGTTCCTTTTTTTCTGATTGTCATTTCCTACTTCCCACAAACTGATTTTAAGCTATTCCTTAATTTCCTGTTCGCCAATTGAGTCAAAGTTTTCTTTCAACATATTTTCATGTTGCAGAAGATGCTGAAATTAATAAAAAATTTATGTTGGTGCAACACAAAATCAATTTTGTTTCGTCCTTCTGGAGAAAACAAAAGCAAAAGTGACAACTGCATAAGCCAACAGCTACAAATGAGTTGCGTAATTTGTTCAGCAATGATTAATAGAGACATGAAGGAAGGAAATTCGTTGCACAACAATGTCCTGCCAGTAGACAGCAGTGGACCTTAAGTATTGTGTCAGTAACTTCATTCGCAACTCTATGTTAATTTCAAGGAGCACCTTTTCCGTATTTTAAATATTTTAATTATTTTAGTTACAGTTTAAATTAGGTTTTAATTTTTGTTTTTTAGCAATACTTACACAAGAGGATTTGATAATTACAAATTAATGGGGGGAAAAGTAATTTTTGGAACTGGATTAATATAATAAATTAAGAGGACACAAAAAAGTTGTTGCGGCAATTAATTTTTCAAGGTAAATATTCGTAGACAGTTTGGATATAATATTTTTAGAAGAATTTTTAAAATTTTCTTCAAATTTTTCGACTTAATTGAAAATTGTTCATTTTTAGAATTTCTTTCAAGTATTTTTTATTTAAATTCTCATATTTTTGGCAATGATTTCGATCGTTCGCAATTTTAATGTTCTCTGTAAAATCTGCCCCCAGAATCTTCAGGCGCATATCCAAAAATAAGAATCTCAAATGATTATAATTAAAAAATCGATATTGTACGCTTCGGTGTTTGATCCTAATTTTCCGTTAAACCGACTTGATCCCCGTCGTCATGATTTAAAGCTCTAAGGTCGACCTGAAACATTCATTTTTGTCGTCTATAAAGTGCTCCGAAACACACACACACACTGACACCATCCTATGGTCTGAATTCAATTAAAAACCCAATTTGTCACTTTAATGTAGTTCTAAAGGATTCCATCTCCCGCAAGGAGTCAGGACGAGATTAGGGAGTCACTCGTCACTGTTGATTCCAATTAAAATGCCAAGCAAATACTTTCCACGTGCAAGCCACACGGAAACTGGTAACTGAAGATAAAAAAAAACAAATAAGAAAAAATAAAAGAGAGAGAAAAAAATTTATTATCTATCTATACAAGAAAATTCGGCTTTACTTTTACTTTCCTTCACGGAGATCAGGCGACAAGTCCTTATCCTGGGATAATTCAATTTCTTCCTTCATTTACAGCAACTTATTTGGAGTCGGTTTTTTGGGTGACTGATGGAATTTACCGCTCATCAAATACCCTGAATTTCCGCATCCCCCAAACTCTCCAATCCATCACGTCTAACGTCATGGTAAAACAATTGTCTTAAAAGAGGAAGACGAACATACAGAATATATATAGAGGACAAAAAAGGATATAGATAATTGACTTTGGTTACCATCATTAGCTCGTGAGGAGTCTGCATAAATTCTGCAACAAGAAATCCTTGCACACATTAACAAACATCCTGAAATTCCGCACCGGATTTTGTTGGCAAACAAGGGCCATATCCTTGCCCGGCATAATGCTTCTCACTTGACCACCCTCGAAAGATTTATGACTCCTCTAAATATCTGTCAATACCGCCAGATGGAATAAATTGCACCTCTGATTCCAAAAGTTGGAAACTTTTGGGCTACTTTTGTCAATGTCCATTTTGAACAGTTGGTCCTGATCAATTGTTTGCGGACCTTGTCCTCCAGGGGTCTGAGGATATTCCTGTCTGGATAGTCTAGGGACGATGATCTGTATCAGAGTACCATTGTCTCCAGCGAATACTTTACGTTCAGTATAATTACACCTCTTTGCTCACTGTTCACATTCCAGAAGTACGAAAAGGGATCCAATTTCATTGGTTATTTTTAAGTCTGGACTCAGGACCAATTAATTTCAATCGATACAACATGACAACCGTATTAATTTGTGTATACAAATAACAGTAAACGTGTTGACTACACGCGTTGATAATTAATTTTTGAACAACCGGGAGCATGAAGGCGCTCAGCCGGAAAATATGTTTGGGTGCTTTTCCTTAGTTAGCAGATGTTCAAAATTATAACGATTCCGGATATCGATTCGAGGTGTTGACTTTTCTAAACCAGTCCAATTTCCAATCTAATATTTTTTTAATTCTATATTCAAATAAGTATGAAATATTTTCTAAACAAATGCAAACAATGGAGTTCGAATTTTTCAAATATTTTCCGATTTCATAATTCAAAAACAACCAAAAATCAAGTAAAATTTCCCAAAATTAAAATCTTTTTTTTTTTAGATACAATTTTAACAGAGGGTTCCTTGTCCACTGTCCCTTAACATTATTTTCGCTCTGTTTGGACATTTCTAATTTGCACTTCCTGCATTAAATGGAAGATATGAAAATGAACATTAGGACAAATTCAACGAAAATTGCAGGGGTGTGGGGTGTGGAGAAATTATGAATAATATATGAACATGAACACACCACAATCCAAAGGGGACGATTCATGAATAAATCATGAATTTTTAGAATGAAATCTACATTCAAATGTTGCTATATGCTTTTCGGATTTAATTGACAATCAAACGAGTTAGTCACGAACACTATGTGAAAATATTGAAAGTGTGGTTAAAGTTGATAATAAATTCATTAATTGGAAAATACCAACAAAATATCTAAAAATTGATTTTCACACTTGTGAGAAGTGTTGAAATGTGAAACCCAAAATTAAAATTAAATTCATGCAGTATGCAACAAACACAAAAACAATAGAGGGAATTTCAAGGATTCAGGTCAAATTTATCCAAAAATATCGTTTATTTTCAATCCAGAAAGACACTATTGAATTAGAACACGGTTTCGAGTCATTTTAATCACAAGAATTGTGCAATATTTATGTGTTTTAAATGGAAAAGTTCTGTTTGCCAGTTATTCAAATTGATTCATATAAACCACCAAAGAGAAAACCAAATATAATTCAGTTAATGAGTTTCTATGTCTGTAGAGTCAATGAATATAAATTGACTAATTGAGGGACAGCATTCAATAGAAAAAAACACCACTCAAAATCAAAACACTTCTATTTTCTCAATATTTGCGAAATTTATTTGGATGGAGGTTGTTGCAGGACTCTTGACGAACTCTGTAGGTTGTGCTTGGACTCCATTTTGTTGCTAGTTCTGGTGACTTTATTTATGCAATATTCGTGTCTCTTGCTGCACCATGAATTAAGCATGCCATAAATTCGCCAATTTAAAATAAGTTTTCATCGGCAATTAGTCAATATTTCCTTTAAAATTTCCGAATGCTTTAAGCAAAATACGTTCACTTCATCAAAAGTCGGATGAAGGGCGGATGTGGGGTAAGGGAGCAGAAGCAGATACGATGCAGAGTATTTACTGGGACGAAGACATCCTGGCAAAAGACGTCCATTACTCACATCCATCGAAGCCATATTCATCCCATTTTGCCGGCAAGTATCAAATTGCAATTAATGTCGGGAATGTAAGAGCTCCCCAGGAATGATTTATTTGGGCCTTAGCATTGGACGGACGGAATCTTTTGCCCCATCGACATTGACTTTAAGTGCACGACTTGAATGACTGAGAAGAAGGACATACAGGAAGAACAACATTTAGCAATGCACACAAATGTCGGATACCAATAGAAAAAGATCCTTCCATTAGAAGGCGCCTCAATCTTCTCCACCATCATATCCTTAAAATTTTTCTCCCCGCCCGACGCCGCCGCCGCCACTGCTCAATGCGACTGGAGCATAATACAGAGTTGCTACAAGCATAAGTTGATATACGAGCTGATGATTTCAATTTACTCGGAACATCCTTGGCGTTTTTCCTGCTTCATTCACATTGGCGCGATATCTTTCTGCTCAGTATGCCTTCATCTTTCGCCCTTGTAAGATATAAGATATATCCTGTCCCATTTATAACGGATGAAATATTGCCTCATTTGTAAATGAAAGGATGAAGTGAGAATTTTTCCTCTTGGTTAGCTACATTCCATCGGCTGGCTGGTAGTCGTGGTTGAATGTGCCACCACCAGAGGAATTCTAACACAAGGACTCGTCGTTATTCGTGAGTTATGATGGAGGTTTTATGCAAGATACGGCGATAAACTTGAAGCATTTGGCCAGGTGACTTGAGGAGAAACACGAAAATATCTCTCCTCGCAGCTAATAAGAAGGCAAACTTTCTACCGCCCCCTGACAATCTGGTTATATGTCTAATTTTCCACGGTTTAATAAAAAAAAATTTCGCAGACAGATTTTCTACATTATAATTTTTTTTCTTTCAACGTTAAATTACCTATCATGATATTCTTGATTCCTGAAATTTATATCTAAGAGGAAATTGAATTCCGTTTCGAATAGAGAAAAAAAAACATTTAATCTGTGACGTAATCAATACGGAAATTAGAATTTTTGAGTTAAACGAGAATTTTTTTTGAAAATCATTTGGTTTATGACAAATAAATTTTAAACTGACTACTTGGCATTGTTTATGTTGTTGAATATCAATGTAAACATTTTGATTGTTGTATCCTTGTCAAGCGTTTCTTGGAAAGCCAAAATTGAAAGGATGACTGCTTTCAAACCTTTCAAAAAATTCATCTTGGAAATAAAAGTTCTACAATTTACAGAAAAACATTTTCATTGTGATTTTTTCAAATCAGGAAAAATATATTTCACGCAAATCTTTACGTAATTTAAGTCGACAGATTCAATTCCCTTTACCAAATTACTGCAAGAAAAAAAATGATAGCCTTATTACACAATTACGCCACCCTCGTTTTTAAGCGGAAAATGCGAGCCAATTTTCCTGCATCTCTTAAATGCTAATTATTGATATCGTTTGATGTACGGTCGAAATTCCTTTGTCGAAGCATTTATTTTTTATACGGGCACACATGCCGCTTTGCTCTCCCTCGCATTGAAACTGCATCGACAACCGAAAAAAACGAAGAATAATAACATTTTTCTTTCTTTTTTTTTTCCTGAAACCATATACCAAATTCATGGGGGGTGAAAGCGACCACACCAAAAAAATGAATCTCGGCCTGACCCTGTAAAAAAAAATATTTCTGTTCAGTGATCCGAGATTTCAACAAATCTAATACATCTTTGATTAAGGGCAGGGGCGGATGTGAAGAATTGCCAAAAATGTGTATCAAATTTTCATTAGGGGTGAATTTCAGAGAAAAAGCAATTTCAGAGCTAAGAAACTCGGTATACCGCCCACTCACCCCTTCGGGAGTTCTACACAAATCTTGCTGTGAGACGTAAAGCTACAGAACACGTGTCCAAGGGGAGAAGAGAAAACTGAACTTATTCGATAAAATTTTAAAATCATCCCCCGTAAGCGGTTATTGACTCCAGTCGGCGAGCCAATCGATCCGCTCCGAAAATTTGGTCTCGCGCTCTCGGTGTACTTAGGGGTAGTTTTAATTAAGTCAAATTAAGGGACTCCCCCTGCCTGGTTTCATTTTTCTTTTTTTTCACCGTTTGGCATTCGGATGAGCAGCATCCAATATACACTTCCTCGGGGGCTGGTGCAGTTTATTAGAAACCGGGGTTGATTTATGTACCATCGGCCAAAGCCATTGTGTGTCTTCCTTCATGGACCCGGTTACGGCGTGGTAACTCTATGCGCTTCAGCTCCACAAAGGGGTGTCAGCTTTTGCACCCTATAAAATCACACCCCAGACAATTTGTTGCCATAAACAATTCTCCGCTGAACATTACCCTAGATCCTTGAGGGAGACGCATCTCATAAAAAATTCAATTTCGCCAATTTGTAACAGGCTAGACATCGCTTTGTGCTGGTCTTCCTGGGTCCTGGATTTCTCTGTGTTCCAGTGGTGGACTTTTATTATCCCTTTTTTTGCCTGCCATCGTCCTGACATGCAACAAAATCGATTCCTTGTCTCAAATGCATTGGACCTCGTGTATGCTTCGGAGGATGGTGCTGTTTATTGGTGGTGGCTTCAGGATTTTCGTGGGAGGCAGGTCACCAGCCATCAAGTCCTGCCAGCAAAATGGTCGTCCAGATTGCCTTGCGTTTTCCGGCTGTGGCTATTATGCAGCCGCAACCTAATCGAATTGCTCCCAAATAAATTTTTGATTTTTGTAGTGCCACAAAAAGCAATCTTTTTGCGCACGAAATTTAGGCAGTCGTGAACAGTGAATCATTTTTTTGTTTTTCAATGATTAGGTACCAACAATAATTGGATGTTTCACAAAAGTATAATCCTCTGTAAAATTCGACTATGGATTACAAATAGTATAAGATCAAAATCCTTAATACAAATTACTTTCATTTGAGTCCACAGAGCACAGCTCACGGTTACTCTGTACTGCATATACTATATGTATCACAAATTCAAAGGACTTTTGCTGATAAGATACCCTCGTTCAAAGGCGATGATGCTAGATGGGGTTAAATTAGCGACCCGGTAAAACCATTTGAATCTTGTGAAATAATTTGATTTCCCTAAGGGTAAATACCTGAAATGTGTCCTTTTCCCATGAAGTAATCCCCTACCAGCGGGTGACCTTTCCTTTGATGTTAAGTCCTTTGTACGTTCTACCTTCGTCAAATGTTCGCTCGGTAGGTCAAATTCGTACTCGCGGCGGCTGGAGGCCCAACTTGACCTAAACTGGATACCCAGGTTTATTTCTTTCTTGCCTTCTGTTTTTACATACTATATATATTATATATAGCTATAAAGCTACCAAAAACAAATACAAATCCCATTTAGTTGTCGAGTCTATTCAGAGGTTCCCGGTAGCCTTAAACACGGATGTCCCTTTACACCGTTTATCATTTTTCATTTAGCTCCCCTTTTAGCGGACATCACAGAAGCACTTTCGTCAAAAGAAATTAAATTTCAGGAATTTTAAATACCCACCGCAGGATTCCTTTCAGTAACTCTTTCGGTCGCCGCCGGTGAAGTTTGGGGCCTCGGACAGACTCGACCGGGCAGAGGCTCTCAGCTGGAAGAAAAAAATATATAGAACGAAAAAAAAGGTTTATGAAAGAAAATTCGCCGTACCGGAACAGCATCCGGTGGAATGAATTAACATAATTCGCGTTCGCTTTTTCGGAGACTATATATATCTATATTCTATATATATATATTTTTTTTCACTCGCATATTCCTTCGCATCCTTGTACTGGACCCGAAAGAGATTCTAACACCAACAAACAAATACTGGTATTAACAAAGAATATCTGTCGGGAGATGATGAGACCGATGATGGGACCTTTTCCCGCATCAAAGTAGAATTAATTAAAAGCATACAATTTTGTCAACCTAATTACTCATTCTGAGATGTATCCCCTTTTATTTTCATTGGCTCCCTGGAATCAGATGGTGGTGGTGCGTTCCTCCTTCCGCAATGAGCGAAAGATCCAAAGGATGGATGCCCTTTAGGTTGTTTTAACCGTACAAAAGCAGACGCAACCGAAACTTTTGGCCGGATGTAGAAAAACGTTCTATGGATCCCACCAACCCACTCAGTATACACGCTTTTGAATAATATTCTCTGTCGAAAAGGGAGCCAACAAGGGAGAAATTCTTCAGAGTGGAAAAGTTTAATCAAGGAGAACTCTTCAGAAACTGGAAAATAGGAGTCAAGTAATTTTCCTTCTCATTGATGCACATAATCTTAAGAAAACTTATCATTTTATATCTTTATTTCTTTGTAATTGTTTAATGCCGACAATCTAAACAACGAAATATGCGGCCGATGAAATGAAACGATCTCTCTCTCTCCTATACCTTCAAAATCCGATTCTCCCAATTGCCCTTCTACGAAAAGAAAAGGATTACGAAGTTGTTCACGTTAAACATGACCGCAGAACAATTCGTGTGTGAGGATTTATTTCGGTATGATGTAAAGGATGTTACGTATGTAAGCAGTTTCATCCGCTTTATTACTTTTATCTGAGCTGAAAGCCACTGAAATGTAATTTCAAGGGAAATGCTGGATAAGTATCCGAATATCTCTTCCACCTTTCTACCCCATCACTCTCATTCCAATTTCCATTTCCTTCAACATCTTGTTATTTTTTCATGTGGCCTCATGTTTCCCTGCCACAGATTCGTAAATGTGCTTTAAAAATTTCTCATCATTCCGGAATTAACTTTGGTTACGCCTTTAAGGGTAAAAGATAAATTGCTTTTCCGCCGGTGAACAAGTATATCACTCAGAAATGCAGGTTATCCTGAAAATAAATTGAGTGCCAATATCCTTCTTACAACATTTCTGCATTTGCGTTGTCTCATTCTCATCTTCAATTATTCCAATATTTTTTTTTTTACAAAGAGCAAATAATAAGAAAGAATTTTTCATTACTAAAATCACAAGGATGTGAAGTGATTTATATTGTTGGGGGGTGTTCATGTAATTCGGGGTGAAGATGCTCAAATTTGATGTTTCAAATTTAGAATTTAATGTTGGTTAATTTAAAAGAAATTGATATCCAAATAAATTTATAACAATAGAAACAGTAGAAGCAGGGATAATCGAAATCCACATGACTGAATTTATTTCATGGATAATCTGTTATAAGACGAACTTTTGATGTCCATAAAAACATTCATGCTTAATAACTTTTGCATATTTAATGCAAATGTAAGTTTCTGTATTAACCCCAAGACAAATGTTACTTTGTATTGTACATAAAATTGTTGTCCATTTTCATAATCTTTTGTCAGCAAAAATCATTTGTATAACCCCCAAAAACATATCCTTTTGTTAATTCCATGCCGAACAAGTTAAGTATCATTCCATTACCCACACTAGTGTTAAATTTGGTATATCTGAAAATCTCAAGGGTGAAAAACTTCATCAAAGATTAACGTACAATGAAATCTGCTCATTCAAGATCTATCTGGTCGAAAGTACTTCCACCACCCGCCCCCCCAAAAAAAATTCTACATTTGACTTGAATTGATCTAACATTCATGAAAAATGTTAGAAATTTGTGGCAACCGACAAACATTGTCCTGAACATAATACACTGCGCCAAAATAACAGGATCTGCTAACCCAACACGCACAATAAGGAAGGTCAATGATTTATTACAGGTGTGAAGTCGTTTATAAGTGGTAATTCTATCCCAAGAGGCACCTGCCTTCTACGAGAATCTCCTCAAGCCCCCTCATCCCAATATATATCTTGTTGTTATTCAAGGACCATAGTGTCCAAAAAGACGATTGTACATCGGATTTCAGCTAACGGGTAGTTCAACGGGGGCAGGACACTTTATCTCAGATTTATACACATGTAGTCATCATCCTGACAAACATAAATGAACCCACCGAAAGTCTTCGCCATGAATAACCATTAGCCAGAATTTAGAAATCTCAGCACTTTACACTTGGTAAATAACAGCACATCACACGGTGGCTACGTGGTGGGGGCGGGGGACTATCACCACCTTAACTGGAACCGCAAATGTTTTCTGGGAAGTTGTGATAACGGAAGAGAGCCGAAACGTTTTAATAGCGTACCAAAATGGCAACACAATATCAACAAACCCCACAAGGAAGCAACAGCCAAGGCACACCACGTCGTCATTGCCGTTGTTGTTGTCATTGTCGTGGGAATGTAGAGTTTTTGGGGGCTCTGGAGCTCAACTCCACAAGGACGACGAAAATTTACGGCTCAACATTTCAGCCTTCCAGTCACAACGACAATGACAAATGGCCAGTCGGAGAGGTTAACACCGAAAGTATATGTTTACACTTAATCAAAGTTGGGAGTCAACTAGACTCCCCCATTGTGACCAGGAGGAGATCCACGTATCCGGGACTAGCTCGGAAGATGATTCTGGTACTGTGATGTGTCCCACATCCTTCTCAAACCCATAACACGCCTTAATGGTTGCAGTCTGGCGACAACCAGATAGACACACTTCTCAAGCCCCGCTTTGGGACTAATATCCTCCTGTTATATAAATCCCACACTAAATAGTGCGGATGCATAAAATTTTATGAAACTGATGTCATAAAGTTTTGGGGGCAAATGTTTCCGGATAAGCGACCGGAACATCCAGGATGAACCTGTTGCTGAACATTCCGGTTCACCCCCCTCTTGGGAGTCGTGTAGATCACCTGTTTGAGCCCTTAAGTGCTCGGGCTACTCTGGCATTGTAATTATTAGGACTGAGCTAATTTAATTTTCCTTTAAAAAAAAAAAAAAAAAAAAAAAAAAAACAGAAAACAGGATAACACCAACAGCTATGAACCTTGCCTTGTAATCTAGCCCCCATTTTTCGACCCCCTTTGCTGGTGTTGTGTGATAAGTCATCGCAGAAACAGTTTACCTTTCGAGTATATCTTATGAATAAATTAGCACAGGTCTGAAGTGAATGAGGGTCCTTTTAAGTAGCGTTCATTTTACTTGACTTACTTTATGCTGTAATTGAAGGGAGTTTTAGTCAAAATGAAATCTTGCTTTTACTTGTAACTTATTTTATTTATAGAATTTTGGGTTCTGAAAATTAAGATGAAAAAAACTAGAAAAGTTCAGAAAGAGATAAATAATAAAATTTACAGCGCCATCGTAAATTGACCGAAAAAAAGGAAAATTGTTACCTACTGCAAGAATTATATGAAAGAAAAAAAATAATTATAACTTTTGTGCGGTCATTTTCCGTTAGTTTTTCTAGGTTTTGATTAATTGTAGAGAACGTTCTTCTCAAATTTCAATTTGAATAGAAATATAAATCATAGAGAACGCTCATTAAACAAAATCAGTTAAAAACATTTTTAAGATTGATATATTCAAAACGGGAAAATTATTTGTAATTCAAATTTATTGCCAAATATACTTTTGTGCTTTGGTTTTTTCTCGCTATAAAACTTGAACGATCCTTTTCGAAAATAATTTTATACTGAGTTTCTTCAGTTGTTTAAGCTAACAAATTTTTATTTTGTAAAAGGAAAACCACAATTTTTTTTAAGATACAATTTTTTTACGTCATTGAAAATGATAATTCAAAAGGAAAAACTGATAGGTATTGGGGTGAGGGTATATGGCGTTAACACGGTACCACATCGATTACGTTAAAGTCCCGAACAGAAATTAGCCACAAATCCTGCATAATTTTACCATCACTCCCGTAAAATGCTCACAGGATCGACAATTTATCATCTCGTAACAATCCAATTTTGGCGGTATCTGAAATTTCTTTCGGAATCCTTCTCATAATCCTCGAATGAAAATTTGCATAAAGAAAATCCTTCAAGTTGCGTACCATCGGCTCATAGCTTCCTGCCCCCCTCTCTCCTACGTGTTTCATCTACTCTACATCACGCTCTTCGAAATATATTCCAAAGTAGTGTACAGCACACCCCCGCACTTTTTTCACTAGAAGATCTCTTCTCGACCGATGAATGGTCGGCTGGTCCTGGCTAGATAGAGAAAAAGGAAAAAAACCTCTCATTCATCATACTAGAAGGCGAAAAACACTAGCCAGGACCCTCCAGCTAAAGAAGTGCGAGAAGAACGGGCGAGAGGGACATGGTCATTAAACAAGCATTGTGGTATGTGGTGAAATTTTTTCCATGTGGATGAATCTATTTCGACTTATCCTGGACAATTGTTAAACAACTCGAAATATCTACTAAAATCTACTTCTAGTACTTTCTAACAAATACTGGTTCCTTCCGAAGGTATTTGTTCCTTAATATCATCATCCAAAACAGGACAAGAAAAGAGAACCCCCCCCCCCCCCACACACACCTACTCTCTCTCTCACTAGAGTAAAAATAAAGGAATGAAAACCGGAGGGTTTTGTAAACACAAAAACTTGTAATTCCTCATTTGCTTCCAGGAATTTATAATTTTCTTGGGAGTTTCAACTTTTTTTCGGATTTGGGGTAAAATGTATCCCCAATGCTGCCTTCGGTTACATTGGACCAATTGTGGTCGTAATACCCCGATGTGACTCCATCTCTTGTATTCAGAGATCGTATGCTGACTAAAATGTAACCCCAAGCACGATTTCTTGATACCCTTAATGCCTGAATATGTTTCTTAAGCTTTTTAGGGGCTCATACAATTTCACTCAGGATGCATGATGTCTAAGGTGTCACTTTTTCGCTGGAACTTTACAGATTCAAAATGATGAGGGTGAAATTCTTGATGGAAAGTTTTTAAGAAAAGTAAAAGTATGCGATTTGGGTAAAGTAAATATCCACCCCATAGATTTATTTGATACCTACAAAGATTTCATTTTTGGAATTTTTGAAAGTTTTAGGACTAAATTTATGGAATATGTTTTAACTTGCCCACCATTTTGAATTGTTGAATTTATTCAAAATTATTTCGAATATTCTAGATTGTTTTCCTTATTTAATTAAAAGACTGTTTTAAATAGGTTTGGTTATTCCCTTTCCTCCCTTTTAATTTAAACAAATCCCTGAACTTTTCCAAAATAAAATACATTTTATAATCAGTTACAAATCAAAGCTTATGGATAATTAAAATCTATTTATCAAAATAGAATTTTGCTTTAAATACAATTTTCAGTAAACGATTACATTTATAAATATATTCTAATTTTGTCTTCCATTCACATATAACAATTGCGTGTGCAATAAGCCGCTAATATAGGCGACCAAACATTTCATTGTACACAATGGCAGTAATGAGATTACAGTTGAGGGCTTTTCCACCAACCGTTTAAAAGCACGCACAACCCATTCATAATATTTCCATCTCAGCCACACAAATATCTATTGCAACTATCTGGCAAACAAACTGACAAAAGCTGGTGAGGATTAAACAGGCCGCATAACGGTATTCTATCGGCACCAGAACCCGGGTATTCACCGAAAATGTCAGTTTTGTACAGATCCCGATACTATAAAGTGACATATAAATTATTCGCGCACCGACATATCAGTAATTAACACAATTTCCATGCTGAACAAACTTTCCTCTTATCCCTTCAACATTTTCCCCCTTTCTCTAAAATTTTTATGATTTATCGTTTGGGCATTTATCTCGTGCATGTCAACCTAATCGATAAAATTATAATAACCAAGAGCCAAATACATTTTCAAATATTTTGAATGTTAACTCGTTTGCGATAAACAATGAAAACCGAAAAAGGGACACACAACATAAACCCCTATCAAATGCAAATTTGTGGCAACGATCAGATACTTTTGTCAAAACTTTATGCGGTTTTCTGTCCATTCAATAAATTTTGGGCTTCAAAACAAAAACGGGGTAGAGGAACAAAATCGCAGTCCAACCAATCCCAATGCATCCTCCACACCAGATGTAATCTAGATATTTTAATAGCTGTCGAAAAACTGTATATCAGTGGACTTTGTACTGACATATCATATTCGTATATGGGGGTGAATTTAACCCTGGTTCACTTATTCGTTGTTGAATGGAATTTGAAAAGTGGTTTCGACCACTGCCAGCGACCAAAGCGATAGAAACAGAACGGAATTCACCATTGATTTGATTCAAATTTAATTATAAATATCTCTGCACCACTAAGGATGTAGTTTCAACTGTTGCAGGTCCTTTTATATTTTGTATGCTTTATAATTACAAGAATAATTATTCTTGAAACATCGATTTGTTTAGATTATTTGGTTGGTTTTGATGGATCGCCATTTTGAATTTTTGAGGACATATTTTGTCATCCTTGGAATCTAATACAGTCGCAAAACCATTTTCCGGTTTCTATTAAAACAATTAATTGTTGCAATCATTTTATTTAACTTTTTGTATTTTATGTAGTCTTTCAAAAATTAATATCTCTACAGGCCGCTAGCTTACTGTTGTTGTTGTTTGTTGTTTTTCAACAAAAAGCTCCGTTATTTTCATCACAGATGTTATCAAATGGAATTCAACAATTATTCCGGATTACGTTTTCCCCACTTTATTATTAATTAAGACTCGGACTGTAATTAAATTACTTGCCAACTACAATTCAGAACGGTAATTATCCCCTAAAAGCCAAATTATTTGTCATTTCCTGGTCCCTGACATTGTCGAAAGGACACTACATGTAGAACCACTGGCAGACTAGAACAGAATAATGCAGGATATCAGTCCCCACCTAATCAAATTCAATTATGAACATTCATAAAATATCACCCCATTCAATGTCCAAAGAAATTCTATTAAAAATTGTCACTGGATGCCATTTTCTTAATTAAAAGGAACTAATAACTGTTCAAAATGCGCAATCCACCCTCACAAAAAGAAAATAACAATTCAGAAAAAAGAAGAAGAAATTGATAAAATGCTCAACCTTTCTTTTACGCATCCCTTAAGAAGGGGAGAATTCGGAGTTCATTGGTGTTGATATGAACAGGATACGGAGCCGGCTGGGCTGAAAGCAGCTGATTGAAGGAAACGAATACCGAAAATTCCATGGGATATTAACTAATGGACTGTGCGGATGTGGCCCTTTCGCCATTGCCGCCAACTCTATATTGGAAATTCCTTTTAACACCCAAACCGCACCAGACAAGTTTGTCGCTGCTTTCACAGATTCTTCTGCAATTCCCTAACGGTACTCCAGGATCCAGACAAGTAAGTAAGCAGGAAACACCAAAAGGAATTATAAAAGGGATGAGAAGCACTATATCCTTTGGTGTTTGGTTCAATTGGTGAGAAACCCGATTTTGAAATTCCAGGAAGAAAAAAATTTATAGCAACTGGTTGAAAGGAGAAATTGCTATAGAAAAAGGACTCTCTCACGTACAAAACGAATGAAGTGTTTCTAATCACCCAGTTGTAGTTTGAGCACAGGTTTTCTTTATCCCTTATCTTTCATGTACTGTACCAATAGAAGTACCAAGGATTGTCTGTTAGCTTGTATCACAAATTCCCTATCTGTCTCATCCCCCCTCCATTCAATACCAACTACACCGTGTAAAATAATTCAATTCGCAACAAACCCCGTCTGATTATGGTAATTTATTTGATTTTGCATCCCCATCGCTTGGTGCGTTCCTCTGCAGCATTAATTCCAGTCGAAAACTCGCCATCGCCTGGCGTGGAGCATTTAAAGGACTCGGTTTCATTTAATTAAACTCCAGTAGGAATGCACTGGAGTCCTAGCCAAAAAGACGATATATACCATCTCCTCCCCGCCCACCTCGCAAACTGGAAAATTTAGGTGCATTTTGCTGGGACATTTGTGTCCGTTTGTAATTGTTGTGCAATAACCAGGACAATTTCGGTCGTTGCAAGCGGTTCAGGACGAGCCTGCATGCACCTCATGATGGTAATTCCCTGCAATTGCAGCTCACTTCACTGCGGTGAAACAGCTGGATACTTTCTAGTCAAACTGACGATCTGTTGCAAATTAAACCAATCCGGGATGCGATTACTGGCAAATGGCAGTAGGCTCACATGGACGCCACCAGGATAGTTCTTTATCCGGTAGATTTCATGTTGGTGCCAGACTTGCGGGTGCAATCAAATAATTTTGTATATTTTTTTTGTTTTTCTCTTTACACATTTGTTTTTGATGAATTTCACAAACAACACAATAAAAAGTTACTGCAGTATGTTGTCCACGCCTTGAAATCAAAACGCGAATTTTCGCTAACAATTTTCACAATATTGTCTAGAACTTATTCACAATCCTCCCACTCATCTACTATATTTACTACACCAGAGAAGACTTCGCAATGGAAAATCTGTTAACAACCCAAATGCCTCGTAAAGTTGTTATTTGAAACCATAAAAATGTTAACCCTTAAATTATTCAAATTAAACGTTCGTCCTTAAACGAGCTTTTGACATGCATTCACCCTTTGAGTGGATCCGCTTCGCACTTTCCGTGAAACGGAAAATGTATAAATTTCACTTTTTTTTTCATATATGTATTTATTTATTTTTGTAAAAAGGTTTCATACGAGGTATGCATGTACGTTGTTGTTTTCTTTT
Organism: Leptogaster cylindrica; assembly: GCA_963082835.1. Lineage (NCBI taxonomy): Eukaryota > Metazoa > Arthropoda > Insecta > Diptera > Asilidae > Leptogaster > Leptogaster cylindrica. The sequence goes on along the minus strand of OY720108.1, from coordinate 2,854,536 downwards.
TTTCTTCTCCATTCTTTTGTCTTCAAACATTTTACGTTACTATTCATTTCCTGAAAACCAATGTCGAAGAGACTTCGTTGAATTTTTACTCTTGCAACAAAATGCAATTGGATTAAAATTAAACTCCGGTGATCACCAAAAATTCATGGAATTTTCTGAATGCTGTTTTCTTGCAGTTGTTGTTTTTAAGAGTGATATTAGTAATTTGGTGAATTATTTTAAACTGTTTTTGGAGAAAGGATTTTCAATTACATGTCGAATTAAGCAAATTTTTTAATGCAAACATTATTTGCTTAGTTTGAAGTATCTTTTGTTGGTTATTTTACGTAATACAAGTTTTAGAAAACTTTGGGTAATGAATATGTTCAATAAAAGACTAGATTAAGGGTTAATTGCATTTTTCCAAGTGTGCAATAAATTTCGGTTGGAAATAATGAACGTACATTTTGGGTTATTTTTATTGAAAAATTGGAATATTCTGTCGACGAAATATGCGAATGGAAATAATAGTATGAAAATAATAACTAATCAGAAATTGGGATGTTAGTTTGAGCTGTTTATTCGCTTATTTATGAAGAGAGTTTTAAATAAGAAATTGTCTCTAAACTTCAGTCAAGTCTACAAGAAGACCCCGGATGAGTACATTTTCAGTACTGATCCTTTGATCGTCGTGGATAAATCAAAGTAAACTCTACGGAATTATTTGCCCCTTTAAAAAATCTTAAATATGTTTAAAAAATATTTCTCATTTGCAGAAAAGTTTTTTTTATAACTTATAGGGTATAAATAACTAATAAACCTTAGGGTATATTAGTTTTGATTGGGAAGAGAAAACGCAATGAATTTTATACCAAAATGCTGATTTTGTTGACAGAATATTCATAAATTAACTTTGTTTAGTAAAATATTGTTGTTGTTAAATACGTATTACAATTAATTATCTCCACGGAGCTTTGTTTACACGATCTGAAATTTCACAGATACCAAAATTTTTCCTTTTCCACAAGTATATTCAATAATTTAAAACAATATCTTTTTTTACGACGGGAAAACTCTTTTGTGCACGGTTTTTACACAATTTCTGAACATCTAGCATATTTTATAATTGCATATTAAATTAAATATTCTCCACTGTGCAGAAAGCAGTCATATAAAAATCCGAATCCACTGTGTATCAACCACTTTAAATCAATCAAGTTACCCTTTCGTGCTTTTGAACCCCGCAAAAAGTTTTCTTCGCAAGTAGGCTTTGTCTGTGAAATAATTTTTGTCGAAAATTTAAAGCGATTGACAGTGAAAATTGCGAATGAGATTTTATTAAAGTTTTTAACGAGTTTAATTGTATATTTTGTTATCAAAATGCCGGAAGTGAGCAATAACAACGTAATTGTAATTTCTGATGTGAGGAAATCGAATAAAAAACGCAAATCTTGTACATATTCGAGTCAAAATTTTTCTTGTGTATGTATATATTTTTTTTGGTTGAATAATTATTGGAAAATTAACAGTAACAAATTTTACGAATAGGTAATCAAGGAATGTGGACAACCTGCACATGTCCAAGTAAAGGAAGCCACGATGGAAACGAATCGCCTGAATTTGGGGAGGGACAAGGATCTGTTCGTGACTCACTACTCCACAAAAACATATAGTAAAAATTTGTAAAGAGTTTTGGAAAAATAAATCCTATTGTACGCGTCTTCCTTTTATTATTTGTGCATCTTGTGGCTTTTTTCTAAGGATTGTCATTTGAATTTTTAATGTCAGCAACTTTGATCCATTTTTCCGTCGGCATTTGACGTTTGGGATTTTCATTAAAATTGTTTCCTCTAGTTTCTATATTATGTATAATAAAATTACAATAAAATAAAACACAATTTCCTGCAATCGATCTTTTTCAACAACAATTTCATTTTTTTAGATTCTGAAGAACATTCGATTACAAAATTCATTCACAAACTTGATTGAACCTTAAGTAATAACTAACTTACAGCACATTATTAATTATTTTATCCAATGAAATACATTCCTTTTCCTATCTTATCGATTCCATTCGGGCAGTATTACATGATCCTTTGGATATTTCGTGGTAATCTCATTTTAGTCTCGCATCCAAAGTTCAAGCATTCAAAATTTGTTAGTCATTTGCCATCAGACAGCAATCAAAGCCATGCCTGAAGAAGTTTTGATATAAATTGAATTTCTCAAAATTAATTTGCAAAGTGGATAAGATATAAAGGACAATTTCCCGGGGATTCCCGGATCGGGTACCACTACAAAGATATATTAGCCCAGTCGCCATTCATCTAGCCAATTCAATTACCTCCTCATCCCGTATATTTATTGAATTCAATTAATCGTATACGTGACATTCTAGAAAAGTGGATTTATCTTATCATGCTGGTGTGGCCCCAATCAAGTTATACACTTACATGAACATTAGCTAGCGGAACGATGGAATTTGTATACGTGATGAGCGGGAAAATCTTAAATCCTGGAACTTATGCGGGGGGATACTATAACAAAATACAATCGAAGTGTGTCGTGTGCTGGGACTTTATATGAGCTCTAAATATCGCTAATAAAAATTACCATAACGCAATATTTCACCTTCGTGGCATCGATGAGCCACCCACCATCACATTTTCGAAAAACTGTTTTGCCATTATTGTGTGTTGTTGGGGAGGTTGGGTGGTGGTAGGGGGGCTTGATGAATTTTTGGGGGTGTGAGGAGTTTTGGGAATGTCGAGAGACAGGTTGTGGTGTGACACCTTCCATCTCCAGGTACTGGCAACAATGAATTGGAGCACAATTGAATACAAATAAAGTGATAAAGGGTCGGGAACGATGAAAGGACACAACGTAACAAGGATCTCAAGCAAGTAAAAACAGATTCCCTGACAGTTGAACATTTTATGGGTGTGTGCTCCCTTGATCGATATAAAGTGTTACATCAGTCGTTCGTTGGCCGCCTGTATCCCTATGCCGGGTATAGCTCCTGAAGATTGGGTACATAAGGATTTATGAATAAAATAGCACGTGACTGGAATACTTATGTCCTTATTCAGAGAGCCAGAGGACTGCGCGAGGCTCAAATAGAGATTTGATTTGGAATTAATTTCGTTGTGAGGATTCCATCTTAAATTTTTTTTTGTAGTTTTTTTTTATTCCCTTCCACTCCTTACTGATGACGTGTGGGAGGGTGGCAAGTAACAGATGATATCACTATCGAATCCTGGTATGAAGGCATTGGTGAAAGCACAACAAGGAATAAAATATCACACACAATACAACAAAACAGATGGGTGGAAATAAAAATAACATTGTCGTCCTGCGACTAAAGGGAAGATAAACAACGTCAAATCAGGCACACTTCTGTGATTACCGAAAATTTGTTCCGCCGGTTCTCCAATAATCCTTCAGCGGTTTTACGGCATTAAATGGCACACTCAAGTGTACTCAAGCATGTACAAGGAACTCGGCTGCATCGAATTAAAGGATCTCACACTTAGACATGTAGACCGCGCGACAGAATTAAGTTGAAAGCTTTTCAAGTGCCATGAAAATTTCACCCTCGTGATATTTTCATAAGATGGAAAATTTTCGTTTGCGTCATTCTCAAATAAGAAGCGAAAATTTTCATCAAAAATTTTCTTACAAAATCTGATAAGAGATTTAAATTTAGTTGGTGGGTGGCGGGGGGGTGGGGGGGGGGAGGTTGGTCCTGTACAAATCCATGCTGAAAATTAAATGAAAACACAAGCATTAAGAAACATATCTATTATGTTCGTGTTTAATATATGAGATTCAGTGTTAAACTTTTAATTCGTTTATTTTGTTGAGATTGAAGTTTCATATTATAAGAATCAGAATATTTAGCGAATTTTTTTTTCAGATTCCAAAAGATAGTCTCAAGTATTTTTTTATGATAATTCTTAAAGTTTCATGCAGCAATGTTTAAATGTGTTATTATCGAATGTTAAACATATTCTGTACGAGGAACGAGATGACTTTAACACAACTTTAAATTTATTTAATAATTTTTTTTTTTTTTCATTCTGGTCCCATCAATATTAATTTTTAAAGAATTATATTTTTGTAGAATATTATTTCAATATTTTCAATCAGATATGAATGAATTAATTGCAGCATTATCGTTTGGGACCATGTTTTAATGCGATTTCCATAAATATGTTTATTTTTGCTGAATTTCACGGATTATATAAAATGCTCGAATGTTGATTTTTATATATTGTTCAAAAATTATCTTAATTTTGTTTATTTTATATGCAAACAGCATGAAGTTTGTTTTTCAAATAATTCCAGGTACTTTTATACCAGTTATTTAATTTATAAAATCCAAATTCATGTCACCGGATGAATTCGTTGAACCGCAACTTTTATCTTTTATCTTTATCTTATCTTTTAGAAGCTGTTAGTGTTGTGTAATATAAAAGTTAAACAAAATACATTTAATTTTCGTTCGTAAAACTTCTCGTACCGCAGCAATTAGCATTGTAGAATTTAGGTAGGGTCTGCCCTATCGTAATAAAATTCCGGCTAAAAACAAGTGTCACTGGAAAATATTAGCGAAAGGGGATTCCCAGTACAATGTTTCGCCGCACTGTTACGGTTGATGCAAACAATTAATATTTCCGCTGTCGGGTATCAGATCGGATCGCAGGTGCTCCCACTCAAAGACAAATGAGGTGTACTCGAACTCGAAATCACTCCACCACCTCAGAATGTACTGTAATTGCGGAGGGTGGCAGATGTGGGGGACGCTGCACGGGGGATATAAGAACAGAGTGATGTACCGTTCTCCTCGTAACTGACATCAAGATGAAGAGTTAAAAGATGTCATCGGTGTCTAGATGTCAAGCTACCTTTTGCCGCCAGCCCAAGCTGAAGACGTGACTGATATGCGAGACATGGATACCCACATGAATATCGCATTAACGTGCAATTAGCTGCTCTTGTTCCCGGCAGCAGCATCATTTGCATTTAGTTTTCCTCCTCGTCCTGAATGATGTGGTACATGGCATGAATGCATTTCAAATTTTGCGACATACATACAATATACATGCACACAAACCCGGGAGGGTGGTTTGCCGAGTGGATTAAACACTTTTATTTAAGGTTTGAGGGCTGTGAACATTTATAAATTCCACTTCAAGTTAATAGCTTGAGAAAATTAGAGTTATTTTGCGATATTGCATTCGTGTGCCTGGTAAGGGAACATTTTAACATGGAATGAGATATTTTTGGAATGATTTAGAGAATTTTGATATTGACGAAATATTTTGATTATTTTTCATAATTTTGTTTGTGACATTTATTTAGTAGAAATAATTATCCTGGTATTCGTTTAGTTTCAAAATGTTGTAAATGAATAAAAAAAATATCGGCATTAAATAAATTACAATAATATATGTTCCAGATTACCAGAAATCCAACTCTTTTTTAATATATCTATCATTTAAAAGTTATTTTTTTATTTACACAAAAAAATACTATACATTTTGAACTTTTATATATCAAAAATTCAATTTGTCTTTAAATCCATTCAATGTTTTCTTCTATTGCAAATTAATTGAACAATTACTAAAAACAATACAAATTACAACAGAACTAAAAAAAAATTATTGAAGTTTTGTTGAATTCAAGACCAACAAAAATCGTTAACCTTGAGTTATGTGATCATTTATATAAATAAAATAAAATAATATACAACATTTCAGTTTCTTTTTCCCCTTTGAAAGTGAGAAAAGGATTAGAAACAGGAGTAGGTATATTGGTATATTGCAACAGGAATTGGTTCACAGGAGCAGGAAACTTAATCCAACCAATTGTGATGGTGACTGACGACAATGGAGAGATGCGGAGGACGGTACCAGGAAGCACCTAAGAACTATTGTTGGATTAATCGAAATCTTCAGTGAGGTGAAGCCCGTTGGAGTGGACAGGACTCAGATCTCCTGCACTTAAAGGATTTCACATGACACAGACTATGATTGAGAAATTATTCCATGAGTGAAGGAAAGGGTTTCAATGGCTGCAACAGAAACCATATCGTGGAAATTATAATTATTTGCATTTCCTCTAGTCTTAATGAACAACGTTGAATTGCAGTTAAACATTGTCTTAAAATCAGAGTCAATGTAAATTGTTGACAATTCACATAAATCTAATTCGAATAGATACGATAAAGAGCTTAAGAATGCATTTTAATCCTTCGTTTCCAATAGATATTGTTATTGTTAATATTCATGCAGTTCCGGCTCGTTTCTTACATCGACTGCAATTTGTTTCTGCATCTGGTTTCTGAACTTTCCAATAAAATAACTTTGCAAATTACTGCAGCAGTTATCCGCGGCTGCTTCAGAACGCAGTTAACACTACGCACTTCCTCCATTAGTCAAGAAATCACGGTGCAGCGGCTCACTTCAATGCCAATGTAAAATGACTCGAGCACGGTGAAATGCCTTTTCGAGGGGATTTCCACCACTTAAAATGCACAGATCACAAAAAATGGAAGCAACAAGAAGGACTCTCGTTTCATCTAATGGTGGTCTGCGGCCCGGCGGCCATTCCCCGGAGATCAACAAGCCGCAGTCGGACGATGACTTCTCACTAGAAATTTTCTATCTCTGTAAAATTGTCGCACTTTTCGTTCGCTTGCTGCACATCATAAATTCGCTGATGATATTTCATAATGCAGAAATTCTCCCCAAAAACCCCCACAACTCTTTTCAGATATAGTCCCCGAACTAAATCGAGGGATCTAGAACCAATCACGAGTGCTATTTGAGGCATCTCTGTCGTTCTGGACTTTAATTAATTTCCACCAGCAATTAGCATAAGTACGGCTCTGGTCTTTGGAATTCTGGGGTCCAAAATAAACAGCATTGAGCAAAAAGTTGCCTTCATTAGGTGAATGAAGTTGAGCATAACGCCCGCGGGCATGTTTAAGAAGTGTCAGACTGGTCTGCATATCATTCTGCCAGGATCCGCATGTGATGGACCAAAATAGATTTCATTCATAGATGCGCGACTTCGATTCGGCCGACGACGACCGACGCTCAACGCACGATGCGTTTTTCAATGGAAAACGAAGTGTAACAAAACTGACAGCAATTGACTTGACAAGATTTAGGTTGGAACGGATTCGACCAGCTGGCATCGTCGACACCTGCTGTTATTTGTGGCTTCCGTCTTTGGACCACGTAATTAAGTCTGACATGTGTTTAGGAGAAGGGTTTAACTGATGCGGAAGCCGAATACCTTCCCTGATTGGTGGACTCCAAGGTGGCATTCAACTACAATTCAATGTTGTTAATTACGACTAGAGGAAATTCAATTTATTATAATTTCCACGATATGGTTTCTGTTGCAGCCATCGAAATCCTTTCCTTCATTCATGGAACAATTTTTCAATCATAGTCTGTGTCATGTGAAATCCTTTAAATGCAGGAGATCTGAGTCCTGTCCACTCCAACGGGCTTCACCTCACTGAAGATTTCGATTAATCCAACAATAGTTCTTAGGTGCTTCCTGGTACCGTCCTCCGCACCTCCCCATTGTCGTCAGTGACCATCACAATTGGCTGGATTAAGTTTCCTGCTCTCGTGAACCAATTCCTGATGCAATATACCAATATACCTACTCCTGTTTCTAACCCTTTTCTCACTTTCAACAGGTAAAAAGAAACTGAAATGTTGTTTATTATTCTATTTCTTAATCTTTTATTGCTAAGAAATAAAAGCATCTCGAATTAAACAGCAAAATCGATTCCTCTCGTAATCTACACCTACCGAACTTTGGTTTATTGTTTTCATGATAAACCGTTCTTCTGATGTTATATGTATTTGTTGCTAAATATAATTTTGAACATTTATTTCAACGACAGGATTTTCTAATTAAAACAAACTCATCGCAATTTCGAAAATACCTATTTAATCCAACTATTATGAAAAAACAAAATGCATGATATTATTATATATTTATCCTTAATCCTGACAAATTCGAATTCATTCAGAGGTTCCTCCAAGAATGAATTCAACAAAATCTCATGAGTTTCGATCGTATTACATAAATCTGCTAAGCCTTGTCGTTCTATTTCGTTTACTTATTTATTTATTTTTATTTTTTTGTAACTACATTCAGAACCTTGGGGACTACGAATTTGTGGTGCTCCTTCCGGTTCCTGTGCGAGGTAATCAAATGCGGATTTTTTTGTCGGTACACTTAGCCAGGACTAAATTCGTTCGATATTCAGCTCTAGGTACCGTCAAATACAGGATCCTGAATCCGCTTATGGTTTCCGGAACGAATCTCGAGGAAACATCAAGAATTGATTTTCGATTCGTTGAATGTCCTCGAATGAGTTTTAATACATGGATTAATTTTTAGTGGTCCACCGTATTCGGTTGAAGTGAATTCGAATTCAGCTCAATCAGCAAATATAACACAAAAAAAAAGAAATCCTTGTATTCATTCGAGTATTGAACATAATGTAGTTGTGAAGTAAATACTCGAGGAAATGTTTTGTTGAAGCAATCATGTACCTTTGGGTGTGCAATATCAGCAGAAAATCGACGTCTGGACGAGTGCAGCGACAGGGAATGGAAATCTATTTAAAGACGGAAAGTGGCAGGAGTCTTGCTGCAAGGTAGTTTTGCAAATAGCGATGAGTGCGATGGTATTCTAAAAACACAATTCCAAGATATTTTGTAAGCATTCTATTTGTATAAAACTTTTTGTTTATTAATGGCCAAATCCCCTGAAAGGACTGACTCACCATTGCTCTTTAATCCAGGAAAATTCATTCAGTGGTCTTGTTTACACGATTTCATCGTTCATTAGCAATTTTCTATTTGTCCGCTGTGTAGAAATTCCACCTTACAAATCTAGAAATGCATTATTGTATAAAAGCATCAACACTTGGAAGGAGAGAACTGGAGCTTTTATCAGCTCAAAGAATCACCGTTCCGGCATTCAATTTGCGGTTTGAGCAGGAATCAATTAGCATACTGCAGAATCCATTGGTAAGCCGCACATCATCCCTCTGAGCGTTGCACTCTCGCTGTCCAGATAGGACCAACGGCTGTTGTCTGTTAGATTAAGTTCGGGGGGTGAATTGTGCAGCTGGTGTTGCCCCGGAATCAAATATCAATGTATTCTTTATTAATGAGAAATTGAATCAAGGACCAACAACCTCCGCCGATAAGCCTTTACTCTAGATGGTGAGGGGGAGGCGGAAAAATATTCAAAATGCTTCACTTCAATTGAGTTGACACTTTTCTAGATTGAAAGTACTCGTAACACTTACGGAACATTTTATATTGGAATAAAGGAGAGATATAAAACATAAAGGATCCTCTCACTTATCACTTCACTTTACTTTATGAATTTTATTAAAGAAAAGAACAAAATAAAATGAAAGCGCTTGGTAAAAAATATATAAGAAGGGTCTTCAAAATTGGTTTTTGTTAGTGCTCATCCGCTAGATGCGCATAAAAGCTATCGATTGCTTCCCTTAGGACGAGAAAAGTTGCACATCAAAGAAATGCATCAGATTTGTATGCAATTTTACTAGCGAAACCTGATTTAAATGCGTTTATCTGAGCTCAAGGACTCAAGGAGATCTCAGAAGATGTGACACTCGAAAATTCGCGCACACAAAGGTGAATGCTACAAAAGAAAATTTGCACTACAAAAAAAAAAAAAAAAAACCTTCGTATTCAATACTTTTCCATTTTCTTTATAAAAATCGGACAAATCGTGCCAAGAATTCATTACGGGAAATTTTGTTATTTTTTCTTCCCATTCCATTTTTTTCTTCTCTTAACGTTTCGGTTTTGTGTGTAGACCTAGACACCCCTCCCCCTTTCCACCCGCCGAAAAAGGAAATGTAAAGTGAAAAAAAAAAAAAAAACGGCGATCAGAATAGGCAACAGCTTTGAAAATAAATTCTTGGCTCTTCTGTTAGAAGAAATAAAATAATAATGAAATAAGTAAGAAAAATGTCAGACTAAATAACCTCAAGTCCCAGATTTTGTTGAAGAGTCACGCGATATCCCCAGTGGGGCCAATCAAATATTCTCAATGCAAAATCACGAATTGGAAACCCTTTTACAAAATCTCGAGAGTGGGGAAAGGACAACAAAAATTATATCTAAGTGGTTTGCTATAGACCCTTGTTAGGAAGTATCTATGGCCATGGGCTTTTCTTCTAACTGCTTTTAATAGGATTCCTCTGTCTCATTACTAATGCAGTTTACATTACGTAAATTATTCACTCACCGCATTGAGGTACTTTACATATCCTCCGGATGTTGTTCAAGTTTTATAAAAACAGTGAATCCTTCGACGTCAGAAATGAAAACACTTCGTTTCAATTTTTTTCTTTTTTTCTTTGTTAACTAGAAATTGCATCAAGCTCTAAATGTTGGCTGGAGACTAAAACCAAAAAAGGATTATGTACACGAGACTCATTCGGGCATTGAAAGGCTTTTAATTTGTGCTCATTAAAGTTTTGGAATTCCTGCGAAAACTACAAGCGTTTTGCAACTTTTTAATTACGTAATTCCGAAGGATTTACCTTAGTTACATATTTGATATTTGTGTGTGTGTGTATGTATGTATTTTCTTTTCGTTTTCTTTTTGTATACTTTGCATTTTGTGGCTAAAAACTTTCTCCTGTTTGAATTTGTCATCGATTTGCGACTTCCTGTGCATTGTGATGACAACAAGCGTAATCGGAAGGAAGCAAATTTCTAAATTGAAGTTTTTCCAGAGTTTTTTATCACTAGGGAACAGGACTACATACATTTACTTTGTTCAGCATCCACTTTACTCTGGATTTGAACTGGATTTAAGTAATTTTCTCTTCTCTCTCACTCTTCCTGTCTCTTCTTTTTGAACACTGTTCAAAATACACGAAAAACTTTGGCGGCTTTCGCCGAGAGGCCTTTAATTAATATCACGAACTGGGGTAATCTTTCTCCGTGAGCTTCACAACAAATTTGTAACCGCAACCACAAATTTCGATTTTACGTTATGCTAAGAGTTTCGTAACGGTAACGTGAGTCCTTCTGTCGCCCATCGTTGTCGTCGTCGCCATTCTGCCGCATCTCCTCCACCTACATCGCTCTAACCCTCTTATTTCAAATGAATTTTGCTAGAGTGCCGCCAGTTTCCCTGCTGCACCCTCAGACCACTTTTCGTTGTTTTCAGTTAACTTCTTTAGCCCTTTAATTATCTCTAAAAATAGGGTTGAAGCCGGCTGCTTGTTTTCCGGGATTCCGGAAACGAGTTTTTCGACCATGCATTGATTTCTGCTGTTGCACCACCATCAACCGGATTCCAGATTGGCCAGAAATCCTTTCTACATCCACCCACAATCCCCAATCTACATTCAGTTTTCTGTACGTTCCGAGTGACTGACATATGATTCGTTTGTTTACAATGATTATCGTCGTACGGTGTTGTACAGCTTCCGGATACCTGATGATTTTAAAACAATCCCCCCTGCCCCCGGCCCAACCACAACTTCCATCGAGTTATTACTTGTCTCCAATTAGATGCAGTCGAACGGATTCGAACGATAGCAAAATTACTGGTTCGATACCCCAGAATTTTCCGCCATGATTACAGGCACAAGGAAGAAAACGTAAACTTTATCTGATGTACACAAAAGTGCAGGAAACGTAGAACGTACCCTCTACCCTAATCAACGTAACACCATAGATTCCTGGAAAATATGGAGACAAATGTGTTTTCAAACCGAACCAGATTTACTGTGGGGCGGGGGTTGCAAAGTTTTTGCAAAATCATACAATTCCAAAATACAAAATCAACACCGCAACAACATTTTCATCTCAACGTATTCAATTACGGCTACTTTTAGTATTTCTAATTTATGCAAGGAATCTTTTAATTAGTGGAGATTAAGTTAGAAAACCACACTCGTCATTCTGAGATGGATTTTGATGTGACTGTACCTAATTGTAATTGTTGCAAATTAAGGATTCAGGAAAATTTTCCCATAAACTTTTATTAATGCAATTTTAGTTCAGTTTCAAGTGCCAACTGGAATTTCTGTAATATAATTTGAATAGTTATCCAATTAAAAATCGAAAATATTTTACTATTTTACGGTTGCGAGAATTTGTTTCAATAATTAATTAATTTTATAACTTCAAAAATATTTCCTACAATTATGAGTTTTAAACAATTAAGGGAAAATGTAAAGCTTTAGATACTGGTTTGGTTGCATTATTGACGTCATTCATCTTATCATGGTTCAGCTATAACAAAATTAACTTTTCTCGTTTTTTTAATAATATTCATTTAAAAAAATTAAGGCAATAATTTGAACTACATTTCAATTACATATATCAGATTGCCAATTGTTTAACTTAAATCCATGCAAAGAAATTATTAAAAAAATTTCCTATTTATATTTCAGCTTCATAGATATTTGTTCATATTTTATAAATAAGCAGAAGTTTTGATTAATATTAATTTTTTTTTTAATTTTTTTCATTTGTTTTAAAACCAACTGTTGATTACATTATGTGAAAAATTCATAATATTTTATATAGTTACATTTACTTCATTTTCAAATTACATTTTCATATTCAGGAAAAGTATAAATTTTTAAAATTGAATTGCATGGTTTTGATTTTGAATAAGTCATTTTTATATTTAAAAAAAAAAAAGAGTCCGAAAAAGACACTTTCGAACGATTTCCCAAAAATATTAGCAAAGCGTCTTTGTTTAACAAAATTTGTGGCAATGATGGAATAATTTGATTCACTCCCAAAATTCACTCTCGCAATGATTTCCCCTCACATACATTTCACACTTCATCCAAAATGACCAAATTCACTTGCAGATTCCACATTTCGATGAATTCAGCAGAGGGGAAATGAATTTGGAAGTGTCAAATGAATCTTGGATTCGGAATTCCCCAATCGGGATTTATCTTATTCATTTCATTTACAATCCAAATAATATCTTCCATATGTTTAGAAAAAAATGTGGGAAAGATTTGAATCCTTGCAGATAAGAGCGTGATTTATGAAGGATTCTTGGCACTTGTGTTCAAGTGTGTTTAGTAAAGTAAGTCTCTTAACAAAAGGATATTTTGATCCATTTCCACAAAAACATTTTTGTGTAAACAAATTTCAATACGAGATGCCTTTTAAGGGTTGACTCAGGTCATGAAAATATTTTCTGATCCTTTCTCACCAGCATTACCGACACTTGAGATCAATTGAAAGTGTCCTGAAGTGATATCAGTGAAGTTTTAGGCTCGAGATACAAATCACCTCCTTAATGGTTTGGTTAAATTCACTCAGTTTTATTTTGTTGCAGTTCTTTTGAAGTTCTGGTCAAGTTGGATGGAAAAGACAAGAAAAGAGATCAGTGTTTTTTTTTTTGTGTCATCTGGTAAAAGCAAATTAGTTGGAATGATGCCAGGACATGGGCTGGCCCAAGGCTCTAGGATTATTGTAACCTAATACACCAACCGTCACTGAAATCTCGATTGAGATGCTTCTTACCATTTACTGAAACTGAGTTTTTTTATGTTTACTCCATTTAATGCCGAGATTTTTATCCTACGAACTTGAATCATAAATCCTTTATTGACTTAACAAAACTTATGAAATCTTTGTGTGGAAAATGTTTCATTGTTATGATTCTTTTCAACGCTAAAAGTCCTTGAATATCGAATGAAAAGAAAATAGAAAATGAAATAATAATAAAATAATTCTCTTCCATGCAATATATCAAAAGAAGATTTTCCACAACAATAAAGTAATTGGATTGAATTTGGAGAATTTATTAATACCAAATAAAACGGGCTCCGAGAAGCAATTCTTCGCCGGTAAAATAAATTAATTTCACTTATCTCAGTTCGATTAAAGGTGATCATTGTGAAACAGGAGCAAAGCATTCCCGGATGCAGAAACATCCACAAGCGTTTTCGTATAGAAACGATACTCTAAACTAGAATTTGCTCATTAGCCTTTATTAGCGAGATATCTATAGTTGATGAAAAAACTTTTTGCATTAATTTAGAGCTTCGTAAACATAGAACTTGCCAAGGCTCTGTGCTAGTTATGTGTGAAACTTTTCCAGGGAAATAGGGAAACTCGATAGAATGGAATATGGCGGAGGGTTTTTTTTCGGTGAGGGGGAAGAGATTGGAGAATGGGAAAACGGAAGGCAAACGAACAGTATATGAATTTGCTTTCTTTGGTTACGCAAAAAAAAAAAAAAAAAAACTGGGTCACTTTCCCTGTTAAAGGGTAGATAAAGTGGAGTTTCCACATGAATACGATATTCCCAGGAATTTCAAAATCACTTCATAGCCTTCAATTATGAAGAGCTGTGAATAGCTGCCACCGAACGAACAAGTTCAAGTTTTGTTGCCATTGATGCAAGGGTGAAAGGCTTTCAGCATCCGCATTAAATGGAGTCAAGGTGGGATTTCCGAACTGTAAAAAAACAAACATGATAGTTTTTATATGAAACTATGAAAATTTTTTATTCTAAATATTCAAGATATTACAAGTATTTTTCGCATTTAGATCTGTTGAACGAATGGCAGTTTTGATTCACTGTAGAAGAATCTTTTGAAGTACTGCAATTAACGCAAAAAAAAATTCAATATAGCCGCATGAAGGAGTCCGTTTTCTCTGGAAATTTCAAAAACAAAGTGATTTTAAATATTTTATTGCTTCTGTAGGATTATCTACTAAAAATACTTGAAGTGTTCAACAATGAATTCCACTTTTATATTTAGTATGTTAGAATTTGATTGGACAAATCTAATTTTCCGCCAAATTTTCTTCTTTTTGGATGGACTTTATTCTTCCAAATTATACTTTGAAAGTACAAATTCGTTGCACATCCCTTTAAGCGACATGATTGATTATCCTTCGTTGTCATTAAGATTAGTGTAACCTTCCTCGAGCAGACGGAGTACAACAAATTTCAATTTTCTCAAGATTCGTGTGGCAAAATGTGTCAACTATAAAACCACACTTCATTTTTTTTTGGAAAATTTCACCTAAAGAACACTATTTCGTAAAAGTTGTTCCTTTATTAAAAAATTTCATTTAGTTTTTTATTTTATTTTAGAGAGAAAACAAGACACAAAAAAGAAACAGACATACATCGACGAGAATTCCTTTCAGCGACGATGAAAATTGCATGCTTGACTTGAATTTGACTATGCAAGTAATTACGAAGGAGTGACAGGTTCAATAAAATCATCACCACGAATCCATTAATCATTTCCGGAAATTGTCTCAAACTGATCCATCACTAGCCATTCATCAATATTTCTGGACGTTTAAGGAGAATTTCAATTAAACTGAAAAAAGAAAAATAAGAAAGGAAAAAGGAAAGAATTCGAGCAAACTGAATGATACGCCCGGCACACAGGGTGGGCGAAAAATTTTATCCAGGGAATTGCTGGATCTCATAATTTATTTTGAGAAAAATTACTCATAATCGCTGTGAGGCACAAATTTATCAGGACTTATGGCGTCTTTCTGGGATCACATGAAAAATATCTCCATCAACTCCTTCTTTCTAGAGCAGTCAAAATGTCAACGGTTGGTTTGTAATGCTGTTTTTTTTTGTTTACACACGCACAATCGATGATGGACTTATGACGATCGTCCTCAAGTCGAAGAACATCGTGATTTGCTGAGCTGGATGAAGTGTTACAAAACACTCTTGATCTTAATTATGGGCCTCGAGTCAAGTTGCTTGGTGAAAGACTTGCTGACAAAACACCAGAGAATAGAGATCAAGTGATTGTTTGTTCTTATGAAGTCGACAATCTTGAGAGGGTCGGTAAAAGGTCCTTATTCAACTTGATAGCACAAACCATGACCAAGTGATCCGGGATAAAATTTCAAATCGTCTGAAATGCCATTTCAGCTAAATAGAAATTTTGAAGACTAAGCAGAAATGGAAAATAAATTTTTTGAAGAGACATCAACGATCGAAAATTTGATAAAATTTTTTTCTAGAGGAAAAATTGATTTTCCAGAAGAAGAAATGGGATAAAAATGTTTTTGGTAAAAAATATACTTATTTCATCATTCGATCATCTGGTATTTGGTATTTTATCATCTAGAATTCCTGTAAGTGTGACTTTGATTTAGTGGCAAAGGACTTAAGATCAGCTTGGCACTGAAATTATTTCACAGAACAACAATACCCGTCCTCTGTTAATTAATGCGATTGCGGTAAACTGGCAAAGAGGCAAAGCTCAACAGATCCAGAAAGAACATCAACAGACAAGCTAGAAGAGTGATAGATACATCTTCGTGCATGACCTCCGAACATGCTTTAAAATTTATTAGGACTGTCACAGGATGAAATGATCGCATTTTTCTCAGGACGCCTACTCTCGCCTGTTTGCGGGATAAAAACACTTGAATATTTCGGTTTATGTTTTGAAAGGTACAACTTTATCATCACCTCTGCCGTGCAAGATCTGATCTAGGGCGAGACGAAAGCGAACCGACAAAACCCACGCTCGAACGTCGTCCACAGACACAGCATCCGCATCTGGACCAAAACACACCAGACTTTTGTAGAAGCCCAATGCACATGTCGGCGATAAATCAAAATTTTTGAGAGCAATTAGACTAGAATTTGTCTCCAGCATCCAGCGGTGCATCTTGTCTGCCGGCGACAGTGAATGGCTCTGGATATTCAGTTTTCCCTGCAACAGATAATTTCAACAGGAAATTTATCGTTTTAATAATTTTGTTTAAAAACAAGAAGAAATTTTTGAACAATTTAACGATTTCAGAATTGCATAGTGGAACTGAAGTTAATTAGGACAACAGAAATAATTCGATAATCTGAGGCAGATGCAAACCTGGATTCTGCATCCGTTCGAAATGTTCAAACATTCAACTTATGCCATTAATAGGCGTTAATGCATTCATTAAAAAGAAAGGGTTGTGGATGATGTATTAACCTCCCCAACAATTGATGTCATGTTGTTGGAACGTGAGGATACATTCATTACTCTTTCTCTTGGTATGCTGCGGTATGCAGGGATGATTGATTGGAAATGCATCCTATTAGGCAAGAGATTACAATTGAGTCACTGAAAATTTTATGTCATCTTCTGTGACAGATTTAATTGATTGAGATTCGTAAACAGGAACAGTACGCATTTTGTGTTAATTGTATAACAATAAAGGTTGAACGGTTTGATGAAGACCAACGAAATATTTTACGATTACATTTAGTTGATTTCAAAATAGTTTTATTGCAGAAAGTATCGGCATTTGAATTTAGTTTTTAGGATATTTTAGATGTACAAGAAATTGGATAAAACTATTTTTAAAATAATCATAAATTATACGTTTTTTCAAAGATATATCTTTTCTGATATTTTGTTCACATTGAAATTATGAAGTTGCAATTTCATAAATTTTTATTTAAGCATATTCAGAATTACGTTCATGAAATAAATATCAATTAATCAAAATTGAATTTTAGTTTAATACTAAAATCATGTTTTCTAAATAATGGTTTTATATTGCTTGCTGTTGGTTGAATTTCCCGAATATATTAATTACAGATTTTTGTTTTTTAACTTACCGGAACTCGTTAGTTTAATAAACGAATCCGTTGAATACAATGTCCTGATAAGTGTTACCAATGTCCTGCACTTTGCAGAGTTACAGTGTAACATTTTTCATATTTTTCGTCTATTTAAAAATCTGCACACATTCACCGTTCAACCAGAAGTGGAGATATTTTTGAAACTAGTGCATTTACTGCATCCCTGTAGATACAATCTTCATAAAAGTTGCGCTCACCGTAATTAATTAAATTATGAAATACTGATAGTAAAACATAATGAGAGAGAAAAGAGAAAAAAATTCAACCAGCAACCAGTGATTGGGAACAAAAAAAAAATTGTTTTATCTCATTTTATGCAATCCCATTTGCTTAGGTACACAATTATCTGGCAGTGACCCAAAACCACGTCCAATCTATCTTCCACCGCAGTGGAGCCTGGAATCAGAGGACTCAGGACTCTCTCAGATCGATAATCTCGAAAGCCAGCATCCGTGGAATATCAACGGTGGTGGGTCCAGTGTAAAAGTGGTGCAGAGTTCCGCAAGGGTTGCATCCTTCGAATCTTCAGTAATTACCGAAAATGAATAGCGACACACATGATGCATGTGCAATTTACTGTAGTACAACGTGGCCGGACAAAAACGCAAAGAATCCACGTCGAGTAAAAGTGTCGGGTGAAGACCCGGTCAAGAATGTGATACTTTGCAGTGGATCTGATGGATGCTCTCGGTATACATTGAGTGCCCGGTACCCACCGGTGTATCCTGTCTGTAGAAGAAGGATACGATGCATTCAGTGGGCAAAAAAAAAAAATCCCATGCCGAACATGTCCAGGACGTGAACGTACCAAGGTTTTTTAATGCAATTACCGCTTCATATCTATAAATGGGCGTTAAAAATTTAACCCTTTTGCTGGTTTAGACATGTACGCTCTCGATCCAGGACCAAATTCTCCTTTCCCCCAGGACACCCGTCCGAAAGACCAAAAACATTTTGAGGAGGGTCGGTCGAATCGGTGGAACCTCGGCTACTGTTACAATTACCCCTGGCACAGAGGGTGGAGGGAGGTCTTGAAGTGATTTTCACAGAATTCGATTACTTTCCAAAAGTTTAGCACTAATTGGAGATCAGATGAGAATTATCGAACCAAACTTAACTACTAATTGGATGATAGTAATGACTGCCGCAATGCCGTGCCCGAACTTTTGTGGGTTAATGAATCTCATGTATGCGGAGCAGTGCCAGTGCAGTTATTTCTTACCCATTCATATCGAACCGTAATCCAATTAATAGGTAACATTAAGGACATTGCAAGATTGCTGCACTTCTAGCACTGTTTTCAAGTATGGAACTTGAAAAATCCATCTAAGGATGTTGCAAAATTGTGGGAAACGTCAAAAATTTTAATTCAATTGAAAATAAGTTGTACGTGTTATTTTCTTGGGAATTCGATATTATTATAATAGAAGGTTGGATCAGATGGTATCCTCGAGCATCGATAATCCGTGGGCATTTAGCAAAGATGTCGTTATCTTCATTTGGGGACAGAAACATTGTCACTTCGAGTGAGTCATGCCAAAACAATTTCGAGTTTCTGATACGGTTTTACATATAATTTGATATATGTTAAATTTCAGTTGTTATTGTGCAACTAAAATCCCAATTAAGAAATCCAAATCCATAAAAATATCCAACAAATTTACCAAAAACCAATCACCAAGAGAAAATTAAGAAATTACAACCTGAAAAATGATTCATAGGAAAAATCATATAAAATGCAGACAATTAGTTTTTATATTTTTATCAGACCATTGTTGTACAAATGGGAATAAGTATATTACAATAAAATTGCTATGTATTACAATTAAATTGCTGCATCCAGTTGCTCAGGAATCCTGGGTCCTAGGAATTGAATCTCTGAGAGCTCCTCCTCCGTCTCCACATGGGCGTACATCTTGTAGGTTTGCACCATGAAGTAAACCATGTAAACGATGAAAGCCACCAGGAAAAGCAGCAACACAACGGAGAAAATCCGTAGAGTCAACAGCAAGTTGGAGAGTTCGTCATCTATACTCATCTTTTCGGTTTTTAACTTCTTTAACTTTGTTAGAAAACTTTGAAAACAAATTTTTGATCCAAACTGGTCAACGCCTCTTGAACGAATGACAATGACGCACCCAAATCACTTGAACCACCTCAGCGCTTAATTACAAGCATACCAATCAACCGACGAAGGACACCAATACTTATGAGTTATCGTATATAATATAGAAAAATAATCAAAAATATATTACAGAATTCAAATAAATTCTATATTGAATTCCGGAGATTTTTTAGATAACATATTTATTATTTTTATAAAAATTTGCATAATTTCGACTGTTTGTAATTTGATAAAAAGTAGTATTGATACTATATTTAATAATTTTAAAAAATTTTAAAAAATATGTAATTAACAAAAAGAAGTATAACATTTCGTTGTTTACACATTAAAATTTATGATTTTCGAAATGCAATCACCATTGACAATATTGAGGTTATGCACTGATTTTGTTCTTATTTGCAAAAGAGGGCTCTTTAGGATTCAATTCAGTCTTTATTGTCTCAATCCATATTTATATGTATTTTACATATTTATTTGATATTTGTCAGGCAATGTACTGATAATTAATGAACTTATATTTTGTGCTACTTAAAGGGCATTTTTGCATTCGTTGCCTTTTACTGGATATGTCCATATATTTTGAGTCAACTAAATGTTTTTGTTTGTTTATAAGCCACTAGCAGGTCTACCCGGTTGGTGATTTCACTTGCCCTTGGGGCTGGGAAAATCAAAATACATAATAATTATCATATTACATTTCAAAAGACATTGGGGCAAAAATGTATGGGCCGCCACAGTCTAGACTAGTCTTGACTGGAAGGTATTATAGCCATGTATCTCTGTGCACATAAAATGGGGCTCTTATTTATTAGAGGAAGAAGAAAAAAGAAGTCATTTCTCACCTTACTGGACAATGCTATATGAATGGGCGAAAAATACACAAATATGAGGAGGACATTCATATACCGGCTCTATTTTTGGACTCCTTGTTATCACTCCTGGCAACGTTGGTGAGGGAAAGTATTCAGCTATTTAAACGTTTTGAGGGCATTATTGATCGATATTAAGCCGCCTGGGCGCCTGTCGCATTCCCCCGACCCGTGGCGTGGTCGTCATGTTCACGCAAGGCTCTGAAGGTTGCGGATTTACCGACATTCTACAGGAAAGAACGCGACGGTCCGCGCAACATGCCTAATAAGGATTTTACGATTTCTTGCGTTCGAACGACACGTGAAGTGACACTTTTTTTGATCAGGCCAGGCGCGCGAGAACACGGGCCGTGGCAATGCGGCCTTAGTTTCGGATTTGGAATATATTTGAGAATAAAAATTGCCAAATATTTTAAAAAAACTAACTACAGATATGTTCCTGTACCATTTATATTTTATTAAGCATTTTCATAATAAAAGAATATAAATTTTAAGTGGACAACAGGAGCGCTGCTTTACTTGTCTAAATAGCTGAATTACCGCAATGGACCAAAAAATCACATCATATTTTGACTGATGCAACTGAAATACAAAAAAAAGGGTATTATCTAAAGTTTCACATCAATTAAAATGATCGCAACTATTTTCCTCCTTTTTTTCGACTTTGGCATTTATTGGCATTTTTTCAATTGCTTTACCAGTTCTTCGACTTTGCTATTGTGAATAGATCTCCTTTCTGAACGCATCAAATCAAAGTCACGTTTGCTTTATTCTATTAACTTAGATTTGCGCGGCATCTTGCAGAAGCTGGTTTTAAACATCCCGTAAGTTGCAGTTTTTTGAGTTTTTGTTTACAATTTACTAGTGTGGTATAGCCGTGGTAAGTTTATTCCAGATAGATTTCTCATAAATCTTCTAAAATATATTGGACGAAGTAACTTCTAAACTTCTTGATTAGATCTTTAAAATGCGCTGTAGAAAATCTAACGCCAAGAAAAATAGGCCAAAGAAATCGGGAGGAAGATCTTCCACGGGGCGCTTTTACCCTGTGGAGAAAATTTTGGCTCGGAGAATATGCCAAGGAAAGGTAACATTATTAGGTACTAACCTAAAAATTTTCACTTTATGAACACAATTTTTTAGGTAGAATATTTGCTCAAATGGGAAGGATACAGCAAAATGGAAAATTCATGGGAACCCGCCGATAATCTGACGCCGGATTTGCTAGAGGCGTTCGAAGCGGGGCGTAGTACGTACAAGGTACAATATTTTTATTATATTAGTTATACATGAAAAAAATTTAGTGTAAACTATTTGAAAGGGTTTTGCTTACGCGCTTGTTGCTGAAAAGATTATTGGAGCATCTAAAGATAGTGCGGGTAAACTAGTGTTCCTAATCAAGTGGAAAGGAACTGACCAGCTTGGATCGGTATATGCGAAGGAGGCAAATGTAAAGTGGCCACAAATTGTGATACAATATTACGAATCAAGATTGAGTTGGTATTCAGATGATGAAGGCGAAGTCTAAATGATTTTGGAAACCATTTATTGGAAAAAACTATTTTTTTTTTTTAATTTTCAATAATCAAAAATAAATTTAATGGTTATCCTTATTGCCAATGAGTTTCAATTATAATATAAAAAAGTTAATTTAAATGGCGTTTTACAATGAAAATTGTCTATTGTTCTTAAGGTATTATTTAATTTTTATCATTTTGGAAGAAGAAGCTGTAATTCAACGAAATATTGATTTGTTCTAAATTCAAATCCTCTAAATAAAAGCGACTAAAAACTAAAACTATTTCTTCACTCCTCAGTACCAGAAGTTTTTAAAATGACTGTTTTTTTAGAACGCCCTCAAAGATTAGAGTAGGCCTTGAGGTGCTCTACCTCTGGACTTTCGCTTGACACTACTTCTTGGGATAGTTTAGATATAGATGATCTATTTTTCAGTTTATTAAGATATGTTATTTGCGAGTGTAAAATTGTGAAAATAATAATTAATACAAAAAACAATGCTTTCTCTGCAGTCAATTGAAAGTGAATTAACATTATTTTTATTGTAACAAATTCTTGGTATTTTTTTTTTTTACAAAATAAATAGATTCGATATTTCGATTGAAAAGTTATATTTCCAAATGAATTTTTCAAAAGCAATTCATAAATCGAATTTTGTATTTTGGGAAAACTCATTTGTGGCTGGCTGCTAACTAAAAACAATTTTTTCAACATGAAAACTTCTTACTCCCCGGTTGCATCTGAATGGGTCCTGGAACTACCGCTACTCGAGTTCATTCCTCACTTTATATTCACCATGTCATATTTTACTTATTGAAGCAGGAGCTAATCTCAAATAAAATTTCATTGTTTGTTTCATGACAAAAGCTTGGACTATTTGGACGTTGACATATGCAAGCTGTGGGGTAGTAAGCGGTTTTCAGTGGTTTGACAAAAATAAAAACAATAAGGCTAAGAAAGAACAATGAGAAGAGTATGACTACGAATGCATTCCCAAATGCACAAGGAACACTGATTCTATAGCACTGTAAGACCGCCTGCCAGTGATGGTAAGCCTGCAAGGGCTTCTTGTTGTAAGAGATGAGGGTTCATTTATCCGTCGACCAACTCGTTTTCATGAATCCACTCTTGTGTGAAGATGCGCAACGTAAATTTGCCTGCATCTCTTTGATTAATGTTCTGGCAAATATTATCAGTTAAATGGAATGGCCCAGCCGGGACGATGATGGGTCGGTAGCTAGCAACACTGGTCTATAGAATATAATATTCTCGATTCCCTCTGGTGATGTGCGCCGCTGATATAGTACCATCGTTACATGCGGACACAGCTATGGATGGACAATGATACTGTGGCTTTAGATATCCTTTCGAATCTTACTGTTTTCTAATCCCGTTGCTGCTGGCGCTACCTTTGAATAGGGGGATGATCCTGTTTTTTAAAACAGACTAACAAGGATATTAGCTGCAAGTCATTTTCCTAGTTGAGTTCATGTCGGCTGCTGGGTATAATTTTCCAGGACAATAAAATGATTATGTTGTGTCGACACTGCACCCTCCTGTGGAGGTGAATTCACAGCACCCCTTGCTCACTCCTGAAAGGCGTACGTCCTTGCAAGTAATTAACTCCGAGTTCCGACTACGGCAAAAAAAAAATGTGCTGTATAAGAAATTTTCCATATGCGAGACAGATTTTCAATTTCGAGTTCATATTTACTCGAGCTACCAACAGAATTCAATCAGATGCAGACGGATAAACTAAAGGAAATGCATGTAAGTCCTGCCTCTAAAAAATGCAACGCCATTGTCCTAGTAAAAAATATTTAATTGTCCTTTATGTTTTTTCATGGTTCCTCTGTAGGCCCGAGATGTGTCTTATTGTCCTTTCGTATAATTTCTTCAATAACTGTATAGAAGTCAACCTGAAGCTATAAACACGCATTATACAATATATTTTACAACACATTTAGTCATATAAAACCACCTGCTGACGAAATGCACTTCAAATAAACATCGGTCACTCCGTATTGGACACTAGACAGTTCCTTGAATATAGGTAAATAAATTTTATTTCGATAAATAATAACTGAATTAATAAAACTGCATATAAGCACATACCTAATAACTCATTGTACTAATTGGAATAATCCTCTTTCTCGAAATGAGAATCTGTTGGTGGCCAAGGGAAGAATCACATGTGCGACATTTTATAAAATGGGGGTCGAGGATCATAAGCAACATAATAAAAACATATTTGTGAAATTGTAATCCGATTGAGTCATCCAAACAATGAGCAGCTGAATTTGTAAACACAAGAACAAGAACAACCATCTTTTCAATACGATTTTTGAGCGAGCTTTTTCGAGGTTCGAATCCCGGTTAAAATCTTTCGAAAATGAATTCTTGAATCCTGGGATAGATTTTTAGCAGCTGTTTTGCATTCATTTGACTTGGTATTTTTCCAGAAGATGGAATACAGGACAGAAAATTCTTGTTTTAATTTTCAAATGTATTTGAATAAATGTTAAAAATGCTTCTTTTTTTTTAAGCAATCCAGTTTGCGAGTACCATGTGCATTGGAAACAGCATTAATCTGAACCAGGCACAATCAACTTTTTAGAATTCTGAGAAGTGAATTGTCAATTAAATTATTTTCATGATGACATAAACACAACAATTTGTTCTGAACAGAAGTCTATGAATGTGGGCTTAATTCTTGATCCTTATTATTAATATTCAAAATTTATGGAAACATACATATTATGTGTACAATAATTGTATAGGTATAGTTTATAAAATTAATCAAAAAATACAAATTCAATTCAGATTTGTTTCGGTAACAAACAAAATACATTTGACTAAGCACTCGTATTTAATAAATATTAGGTTTAAAATATGTAAGAGTGAGAAATAGTGCCACACATGGCATCTTTGAATGTGTTCAGTTCACGTGTCCGTATCTATTGTTTTCAGCATAATTAGCTAAACAACTGTTCAAGGAAATAAAATTGTTTTTCATTGAAAAATTGTCAAGAGGAAATTGATAGAACATCGTTCAGTAAGCGGAAATCAATGCCGCAAGATGAATTGACTTCCTCACACATTTATCCATTCAACTTTCGTCACAACTGATCTCGCCCGACCAACCTTCCTGCTGCATTCTGATTGAAATTGTGTCCCAACATTTGCTCGCCCCTCATCTATCCTCCAAATACCGGTTCCGATAGGGGTGGTGGAGGTAGTCAACCCGGTAAAATTGCCTCTTGATCCATTTTACTTAAATCTGGAATTCCTATCACATTGCTGTTATAGGCAAATATTTGAATTAGAAACGTGACACGTGAATGTGTGTTGGAGCGATATGTCTGTAGGGAAAAATTTGCGGAGAGGTGTGCTATATCGACAAGAGGATACCTATGTTGTTTAGGACACGGGGGAGGGGGAGGGGGGGGGGGGGGGTACAAATGAGGTCGCACCTATTTCGATTACCATCCATACGCCAAATTTTGAACAAGCCGAGCCATAGATCGGATGGGGAGAATTGGTTTTGGTACTTCGTATGGAATCCATGCGATTGCTCATTTTAGAGTGAGAATTTTATTGAATCCTCCTCGCCCAGGATGTTAGGGGGGTAACAAAAAGTTAATTATTGATGAATGGAGGAAAATACGAGTATTGTCGAAATAACGATTCAAACATGTTTAATGGAGTTTTAAATTGAAATACAATTTTAATAAGAACAGTACTATATTATGTAAATAATTGAGTAACATTTTTAATATTTAACAATTTCAACTATAATATGTGGTGTCAAGGTGATTTATTTTTTAAAACAAAAACCTCTTAAATTTATGCTAACTGTGTATTTTAAGTTACAACCCAGAAACAGAGTAAGAAGAAACAACGTGAAAGGATAAACATAAAAGACCGAAAATTGTTGCTAAATTATGTATAATTTCTTCGAAAATATTTCACTTCTCCATTTCTTGTTATACTCTTCCGCAAAACGGACCTTTTCGACTAAAATTCGAGGCACATTCAAATCATGCTTCGAATGAATTAAATTCAACACTTGTAATCTAAGCATTTTGAATTCGTAAAGACCACATTATTTCGAGGAAAAGTAAATTGTTTCCTGTACTTAAAAACTGTACTTTTTGCCTTCCTCCTACTGTTCTTTTTATTTGCAAACTCCTTCAATCGCAGCTTTTGGTGGGTCCACACTCTGTAGCCACACTCTTTTTGTCGATTTAAATTCAAGTCCCCACGTTTGAGCAACAGTCACAAGAGTTGCCCTTACAGAAGGAGGCATTCTAGTAATGACTGCTGCTTTTCCTTGTAGAGAACATAATGAGCGCTCGTTTGGTCTGTTATTTGCACATAAAATACAATTTTGCATTTATGCCAAAAAATATAGGTATATATAAAAAAAAGTTTATTTTCGACTGTATAAGATTTTATGTGGTTCCTTCATGATTTCAGGTGATTTATATCTGACCGCGGTAAGAGGAATTTCCCTACTCTACAGGAGCTCTACTTATTTCAGCATACGTTTTAGTTGTAAATATTCATTCGAAGGAGGCAGAAAGTGGATTTTGTCCTTTTGAGAACCCGAATGCAATCATCTCTGCAAAATCCTGGTCGCTTTTGCTCGGTTAAGAGATGTTCCTTGACTGTGTACTTATTTTTATTATTGTATTCTTATTTGACAGAAGAGAGCACTTAAACGAGTTAATGACGTTATAATGACTTAGCGCATGAAAATTTCCTATATGAACTCGACTTACAAATCTACTTGCTACAACAATATTTGATTCGATATACTGCTGTCAGTGCCGCACTGATTACGTGGTAGTGAATAGTTGTACTAAAAAGTAATCAGCTCTGAAATATCATTCAGTTGTCTTTCGTATTTTTGAACTAAATATTTTCTTATTCTGTGCTTGCTTCCAAGATCTTTAATCCAATTGTCAACAGTTATGTCAACAACTAACACAGTTCGGTGGCAGACAACAAACCCAACTAGACTACGTGACGCCATTTAGTATACTATCGTCTATCCAGGATATAAGTATTAAAATTTGTATTTCACAAGGATGCTCGCGACTTTTCGTAATGATGTAAAAACTTCGTATTAATTCAATCTTCAGGCTTGTTGCACCTCAGTTGGCTAAAACGGTGAACTATTGCCCAATAATTAATGCGGAAAATTTTCAAATAAAAATGAGTTGTTGACATTTACTTTCCTGCTTTAACGACAATTGAATTGACTCAATGTATTACGTGTACCCAAAATCGTATTCACATAAAACTAAAATCTTCTTATATGTCGCTTATATTGGGAAAGTTTACCAAATTTATTTCCCTCTACTACTTAAGTTCCCTGCGGAACTTCTGCCAGAGATAATATTTAAATACCTGAGAAAGTACGTGGAACAACTAGCGGCTTTCATGGACTGTCAGCTTACTTCATCCTCCGTCCGTCCAGTTGATTCCTTTACCCCGCACCCACTTTCTACTTTCATTCAAATATAAAGTTGAGGTTGTTTTAAACTTTGCGACAAGTAAAGTCATTTGACATGTTTATTCAACCCTCCTTTCGTTCAACATCCTACATTTCCATACCCCACCCCCATCCAAGTTCATTTAATGGTAAAGAAAGCAATTTTGTTAGATTTTCAACTGATAGCAATTTTCTCTCGTTTTAGAAAATCAAAGAGAACAAGATTAAGGAAAATAAATCGTGTGAGTTTCATTTGAAGTGTTTTTCCACGTGTGAAATTGATTTCGACGGCAGAAGCTCATCAAGTTGAAAGTAATTAGCGAACAAATGTGTAATTGAATAGTATACTTAATACTTATATAAGCGCGTGATGGAAGAATAGATTCCCTGAAACAAATTACATTTTAGTCATAAATTAGTAAAGTTTTAAGTTGTGTACGCAGTAAGACAAGGATCGTGAAATTAAAGAGTTCCTAACCAAATACATTTATTTAATTAGATTTTAATTATGTTTTCGTGATTCAACTTATGCACGTAGTATTTGAACATAGGTTACTATATAAAATTTTTGTGTTGTAAAAATTTCAAAAAACAGTAATCTTTCTACCGATTTTCTGTTGCAGGCAAAATTCTCTAACTTGAAACCTTCTATATGGATTCGATACCTCGATTCACAAACTTTGATATAAAAACACAATCAAAAATTTTCCCTGAATACAAATACCATCCCTTCCCCCACTGCACAGATCATCCACCACTTAATCAAGTTTCAAAGAGAACCATTCGGCCACATTCTGTGTTATTTCAACATTACATTGTTTACTTGTTCCTTCAGCAAATGACTGCATCTAAAGGACTATCACATTTGTCCTCAAGGTTCATCCTTTAATCCATTTGCATTACAGTTTTCCACATGAAATCCCAAAAGTCAATTCTTCAACTGAAAATGTGACAATGTGTCGGAAATTTCCTAGATTTTCTCTTGAAAAGCTTACTTCCAAGTAAATTATCCATCTTCTATACTAAAGATCCCTTTTGTACTTTACCAAGTGAATTGGAAATATCTCCTTCTTTAGCACTCTTGGAAAAACAATGCCAAGTTGAATCGAGGAACTTGAAGACGTCCCCTGAGGACCCGAATTGCTCCTTGCAATCCAATTATTGATCGACCTGCATTTACAAAATTCCTTTCCACTTGCATTTCCAGCAATGTTCTTCCACCACTACATTTTGTTGGTTTTTATACTATTTTCTGTTTGCTATTATTTAGTTCGTTTGCTCTAGGTTTTCTTGGAAGTGAGAAGGGCAGTAAAACAACAACAACAAAAAAATCATGTTATTTGAGAAATTTACCAAGTTCCGATTGTTGAAAGATGTAAACAAACGCTTTATTTGGGGTGAAAGCCAGAAAAACAGCAACATTTTCACGTGGCTCGCATCCCCCGCCCTGATGCAGGTTCCCAAGGACCGACGGGTGGTAGGTGGCGGGATGCTCAATGGAAAATAAAATTTGTAAAATCGACATAACATGATCATCAATTTGTAAGTACAAATTGATTGCATCGTATCAATTCACCCTGCGGGCAATATTTACAGTATTGGGTACAGATGGTTTCATTAAAATCAGACCGTAGAGCCGCAAATTTATCTATAGGAGTATCGTCCTTATGGCAATTGCATATATCATTTTACAAATAGATTTACCCTCTGTTGACCTTCTATAATTCACTTAAATGTTTAAATGCACTTCAAAATAAATACTCTACATAATACATTTAGACACTGATCTGCTGGTAGGACTCTCAATCTGTAATCAAAATGGTGTAATGCAATCAGTGGTATGCATTTGGTTTTTTTTCTATTTGTTAACAAATTCCACACGTGAAATAAAGGACTTTGAAACTTTTTTTATGGATGCTGACAGGCCCGGATTAACCCATTGATGGTGACTAGGCACCGCTCTTCACGCCGCCCTATGAACCAGACATTTTTAAAATTTCCGGGTTCAAGCATTTCACAAAACCGATTCTTCTACTAAGGATATCTCGTAAACAGTATGTTTAGAATTTTTTCACTATTTTTCCCGTGATTGGCGCCCCAAAATTGGAAATCACCAACAAAGTGGAATTCCGCAGTTATCAGTTTCCTGCCTAAATAGCCGTTTGCAGGCTAAATTCAGCATTTAAAATCGCCCTCCCATTTTCTTGCAAAGTGTTAGCAACAGTGTGGATGCAACGAAATTTTTTCTATTGATTGATTGAACTATTGAACTATTGAAGTGGAATTATGCTATACTACAGATCGCAGATGCCGCCGCGCCGCCGCCGCCGGTGCACCGTGCACAGCTAATAAATTTACCCACCAGCCGCCACTTGAGTTCGTCTGAACGTTTTTATTAGAACTTCCATCAATGTGACACAATGTGAAAATAAAGCGGTGAATTAGAAGCATTAGTTTTCACATAAACCAATAAACTTAATTTTTTTTATTGTTTTAATTTTTTGTTACAAATTTGCGCCCCTCAAAATTTCGCGCTCTAGGCAACTGCCTAGTCTGCCTATGCCTAAATCCGGGCCTGGATGCTGATTGCTGGCAAACATCAGTATTCAGTAGTCTTCAAAAAGATTTTTCCCACTCCCTCCACTTGCTGATGCAGATAATGTTTAGGATTTGAAATTTTTTGGGTGTGATCTAAATGGAGAAGCCATGTGAAAAAATGTATTTCGAAAGGGAAACATTTATGAAAAAATAATTGTTTTCAGCATTATCTTTTATTAAATTAACCCTTACAATTTACTGGCAAGTTAGATCTGTGATCACATAATTTTAGCTTAATTGGATGCAGGAAGTACCGGAATTGTAGCGTTCCAACCAACACGGCCATATTTCCGGTGACACCGCTGTCATCGTCCTGATTTTATTATAGAGTCCCGGTGACTTCCTCATTTGATTTCCAGATGTGTGCTCTTGTGTGTGTGGGCTTGGTTTGTTTTTCAAAATATATTTCTGTAACGAGTCCAAAAAAATAAAGTTTCCTTCGCAGATGTTGATGGGGTTGCTTCATCGAAAATTCCTAGCAACAATTTCCATTCCTGTTCAACTTCTCAAGAATGGTTGAGAAACAGGATGCAACACGAATTTTCCGGAGGAATTTTGTTTTCGAATTTTGTTTTGAGAAAACTTCGGGAATTTTATTCGGAATGGGAATTTTATAACTCCATCGTTGCGAGAATTTTCCAAAGTGGTACATTTTCGAAATCTTCATTTACTTTTCTTATCCTTTCAAAGCTGAACACTGTAGAGCAAAAAATATGACTCACTTTCAAAGCTCAAACATAATTTTAAATAACTCGCTTTCTTAAAACCTGAATTCAGTTTTATATAAAAAAAATTGTTTCTGGAATTTTCCTTTTAACAGTATTTTTATAAATTAATGTAAGA
Source organism: Leptogaster cylindrica (assembly GCA_963082835.1). Lineage (NCBI taxonomy): Eukaryota > Metazoa > Arthropoda > Insecta > Diptera > Asilidae > Leptogaster > Leptogaster cylindrica. The sequence goes on along the minus strand of OY720108.1, from coordinate 2,823,407 downwards.
TTGTAAATATGTTTATATGATTTCATTGTTTTGGTTTTGCTTTTGCTTTGAAGTGGAATTGATAATCTTATGAATGTAAAGAAAGGTTAGCCAGCTGCAAATACAATAGAAATATAAAAAAGCAAAATTATTACTTAAATATTGTTGACTCCCTCAATTTCAATTAGAATATTTTATTGCAACATGAATGTATAGATTGTAGCTTATAAACATTTTCATCAATTGCTATGTTGTATCACTTCCCAAAGTTCATCAACAGGCGAAGAGTCCTTTTAGGATGTGTTTCGGAATGAATTTCCGCAGGGGAAATTGAATTCTTCCCCATTGGAACTTATATTAATGTTGCATTTAATAGAATTAGCTTTTTTGGAATGTTAGCGAAAATCATATATTTTGTGTTCAATTTTTCCTACTATTTTATTTTTGTATTGCAATTCAATTGCTATTAAGAGAAATTTGAAAAAAAAAAAATTCTTAATCTTTCTAAATAATTAACGAGCAAAATTCTTCCAACAATTTGAAGGCAATAAAATGCAATCAATTGCAGACACATTATTGGAAAAATCTGTATATTGTAGAATGGGATTTTATGCAAACCCGAACACGAAAAAATACCAAATTAATTTGAAATTGATCATGAGTTTAATTTAGGTGCCATGTATTTATTCGCCCAGAATGTATTGAAAAAATGTGTCCATCTTAATTAAGTCTGTGATTTTACTCGACTTGGGACCAGCTTCAATACGTTTAATGATTCAACTTTTCCGGTTGATTTAAACAAGGAGCAAATTGCTCCTAATTGTTTTAATGCCATTCAATTGTGGAAATTGTTTTCAACTGTACAACAAAATGTTATTAATTGATTAGATAAACTTTTAAATTCAAAGACAGATGAACACCATGTTATTTGAATTAAATTACTCGAATGATTTAGATCCTGGATTTGAAATTCCTGAAAACCCTTCCACTTATTTTCTATCAATTCACCACAGCTGAAGGATGTTTAATGTTTATGCAGGAGCAGGCAACGTTGAAGCCACGAAAACCACTTTAATATAATAATTTCATTTTTTTCTTCTTCGTTTTTCATGCCGTCAACTTTGCACTTACGATAAGATGATTTATGGTCGTTATCACAACACAACCGGATACCGAGACATGAGAGGAGGTGTGAAAGGATAAGCCTGGCACACTTCCTGTGCCCTTGCATATAAGAAAATTTCATTCGTTTTTACATTTAACATTTATGCACGGTAGACATAAAAATAGACGATTTTAGGACATTAACGTGATTTAGTTGTAATGCAACGTAGGATTTGTTGTACTTTTTGTATCAGACAGTTCTTTCCTGTACTAAAACTGAAGAAGTATTTCAACAGGAATGCAAATTTAGTCGGATTAGATTAAATTCGAATTGGATTTCGTATTGGAAAAACTTTTATTGGTTAACTCAATTACAAGATATATTAATTAAGGTCCCGAGGGCTGAGAATTAGTGTTGAGGACTGTCCTTCTGTTGTTCGAAACTTGAATAAACATAAACAAATTAAGAGCATTAACAACTAATGAACATATTATATATTAAGTTTAATTTCTTTTAGGGCACTCAAGTGTAATGTTTTTAATGTAATTGCATTCTGCTACTTGAAAACATACTGATACATATATGTAAAATCCCTACAGTACATGTTTGGCAGCTGCTAAAATTAGTGTCGACGATCCAATATAACTCCCTCCGTCTCCTACAATTTCTGGCAACTTCTCCAGTCTCTAATGTGGATATTAATAGACTTTAAATATTCACAAAAAAAAAGCAAAAAAGAAATACCAGAACAATTTGGCAACAACCAACGATAGGGAAGCATTTTCTGAAATGAAATCAGCATTAAATTCAAAACGGTTTCTATAGTCTTGTTACATAAAATAGGATCCTGATGACGCAAACAGTATCCTTTTATCCTGTTCTTCTTATGTTTATTCATTTTTTCTTTCTTCTGGTCGACGTTGTTATGATAATTGAAAAACCACATCAAAGATGGCCGATTGCATAAGATGTACAACATTTTTAAGCAACAGTAAAAGGATTCTATTCGCTGTCTTCTTGTAAACTCTATTCGAATGGAATAGAATGAAAAAGGGTTGTCCTGGTCTGATTACACCGCTCCACAATCCATTGTCATCCTCGTTTATTACTGTACCAGTTAAAAGCTTGCCAGATAACTCTTTTCAGCAGGACAACAGCTTCACTAGTGAAACAACAACAATAATAATAATAATAACAGCAAGCGATAATAAAACGAATGTTGAGAACACTTTTAATTACAAAATCCAATTATTCGGTTGAAGGAAAAAGCATTTTCAGGAAAAGAAAACTGAAAATGTCCAGACCTTTTGTTGTTGGGACAGATGGACGGTGTATAGCGGTCGCGGAATCCTGCAAAAACAATTATTTATTTTTATAATTTTCTCAACTGTTATTAAGTAATTTTCCGAATGCTAAATTATAGAGTAGTTATTCAAAAACTGAATTCATGTTGGATATCACAAGTTTTCATTAAATTGTGAAATGTTCATTTGTTAAGGATCTGCTAACTTTTAAGAAAGGTCCTGTGTACTTCATCGCAGACGTTATCTGACAAAAGGCAGCTGGATACACTTTTAAAGAAAATTTGTGGCACTTCCATTAGGATTTGGGAGGGATGAAATTTCAAAGGGTTGACTATATATACTGGCAGGTCACTTGCTTTGCCACCCCCGCATATCGCCCATCTACCAACGGCAGCGAATGGATGAAAAAAAACTAGTAGATTTTTTAAAAAATTTTTGAATCTCTTGGTGTACAACATGAAAGCCAAAGTTCTCATGAACTTTTGGAACTAACTCTGAAAGTTCATTTATATCATGTCAGGATGATAAATTGTTCTGCCTCATTGTGCATGAAAAGGAGTCATTCTTCCTGGCAGCCGGCTAAAATGCAGCTAAATGTAGGCAGTCAACTGACTTCCTGCTAGTTTAGCTGCTTCCTTTTTCTATTTCTTTCGTTTATTTATTTATTTTATTTTTAATTTTTTATTTTTTTTCGCTATTCTGTACGAACACTTGTAAAGTTGATTTTCAGTGTTCATCTACAGTCAGACGGTGATTCGTTCAATTATTCAAGTCGATTGGAGATTTGTTTTTAATTTGTTACAAACTTCGGATGTTGCGAAATATTCATGAGATTTTTTAATTATGGGTATCGAAATATTGAGTATCCTTGTTGAGATAAAATTTGTGCAGAATTGTGAAATGTATTATGATATTGAAAATGTGGATTCTTCTGTTTTGTGTGAACATAAATACTTAATTCTTTGTTGAGTCACTGATATTATAAACTTTAAACCGATTTGCCTTCCATAAAGTGTCCTTAATTGAACATGAAAACCGTGCATCAAAGATTTATTTATTTTTTTATGGATAGAACTCTAGCGTACACCCTTGAGGAATCTGTGAATGCTTCTTAAAAGCGCCAGAGTCTATCGAATTACCTGGAACTAACGTAAAGGACAGCACAGTACCTTTTCTAGCAGATTGCCCATTTAGTAGATAAATTTAATTCTGCCATAACAATTACATTTAGTCGTAACTAAAAATTCTCCGTACAGAAAATGTTACCGTTGCTACTGCACAGGACAACGAAGTTAGAGACGATGAATTTGTGTAATTAATGTAATCATGCATTTAAGGTTTCCGTCCTTTAAAAGGCAAGGTTTTTCAGCACTCAACATTAATTGGAGTAGCAAAACCAGGCCATGACCAAAATTTTTGCAATTAAGTATGAAATGAAGGAAATCATTCAATTTGAGAAACGTACGAAGGAGTTGTTTATATCTTGCTTTTAGTAGTTTATAAATTCTAGATGACTAAATGCAGATTCCAATTAAATTCCAACTCCAATTAGATTCCAATTAATTCAGAAAATTAGTGCTCAATAACTGTAAACTTTTCCAATAGATGGAATACAGTGATGAATGATGACTGAACTTGTTATTAATTTTATTTTAAAGTTTTTGACCGATCATTTTCATTTGACATCATTTTAAGTGACCTCTTAAATTGTTGCCAAAGCCAAATACCCATTTTCCCCAAAATAGAGCACTGAAATTACCCAAATTGACCCGAAATTATGCAATTTTTTTTATTTCAAAAGAAAAAAGATTCTTTTTTCATGATTTCACTTTTAACTATACAATAAAGAATAAATGAATAAAACAAAAAGGCCTATCAAGCTTTTCTTTTACCTGCGAGACTGAATTATGCAGGTAATTTTTATTTAACCACGAATCTATTTTCTAAGCAAAGTTTAAAATAATGAGGACTATTTTCTAAATTCAGAGCATTAGATGATATTGAAAAAAAAACATTATATGAAACATTTCGCAATGACGGGGTTAGAAAATCTTTGGAAATAATTTGTAAAATGTTTTTCCTTTGCATAGATGCATCCTGATCCAATAAATCTGTTTTCAAATACTTCAAGTAAATCATCAAATGAATTTTATATATTGTATGTATTCGTCCTTGGTTTGGGCCCTTTTTGCAAACATCAAAATATCCAGGTGACTTCCAGGGAATCCGAAACCGCAACTCCTTGAAATCACATTCTCAAACTGTGCAAATTAATTTAACACGTCATGTGACATGGAAAACTGAACATTTCGTGAAAATCGCGCATAAATGTGTTGACATAAGTGCGGGCAGGGGGAGAAGGCGGCCATAATGTGATGCTAAAGTTCTTGGTAAATGAAAACAAGAGGAACTTTTCGGTATGGCAGCTGTCTTTCTGACTTTGTAATTTGAATGCGCTTTTACACATTTGTGGAAACGACCTCATTACCTTTTATCGTTCTTTTAATTTTCAGAAATTTCCTTTCCCTCCTCTCCCCATGCAAATTTAATGGATACATAACATATCACTAGTTTACTGTACACCGTTAAATTAAGTTTTATGTCCATAAATAATGTATTCGCCTTCTTTTCAACTACTGGACATATAAAGACAACAGAAGTCAAGATTAAAAGGACACCTGAACTATCAAGCCAACTTGACACCAAGAAGGACAAGCAACCTCTGAGAAATATTACAAGGTTGACTACAAAAATAATTGCCACAACATGCCTGCGTGGATGGCCAGAGGGATGAAAAGTTTTTAATTTATTCACATGTTTACCACTGGCTGAATTTGTGGCTATACTTCAGATGAATCTATGCAAGGATTTACTCACCATTTTACGTTCCATCAAGATCCCCAGGTATGGTTGGGTCTCGCGGTTTTCGTTAGGTGTTAATTATTCAAACATTAATTAATCGAGCAGAGCTGACAATTGCCACATTTTGTTTAACAACCGCGCGCCACTCATTATTCACGAAATTGTAATAAAAGGGTGGTAATTGGCGCCCTCAACAAATGCAGCAGTGTACTCACACAACTCTAGTAATTTTGCGATGTTTCCAGTTCATTTTATTTTGATTAGCACTTCAGAGAATGGTGGCAGGAGAGTTTTATGGAATGTCCAACATTTACAATAAATGGTTTAACTGACTCACCTTCAGCCACCAATCAACACAGGTAAACAAATAAATTTCGTTCAATACAAAATAATTGTGACTGAAGGGCTCCAGAGGGGTAGTGTCGGTGATTTACTTGTACATTAGTTGTAGGATAGTTTCCAAAATCCTATTGGCAAAATATCCAATTAACTTCGCTATATCTATTTTGAAAATTAAATTTAATGACTCGTAAAGGTTTATGATTGACCGCTTTGAGGGAATTAGTAGTTTTGATGATGGTGTTGTTTCTGCCGCTAGTGGTAGAGTTTAAAATTTAAAAAAACAAATACAGCTATTTTATTTTGATACTTCCCGGATACTTGTACAATGTACGTGAAACCAGAACCCAATAATTATCTCTTGTCGACGAATTTCGCGTGAATTACCCCAATTTTCCAAACTCCACACAAAGTTAAAAATATACAAAATATTATAAACGGGCATTTTCAGTATTCGTATTTTACTTAATTTTGATACCAAATGCTCAATCGTGTAAAAAACTAAAAGGAAATTATTTAAATGATTTCAATAAATTTTTATTGTATTTAGTATGTATACCTAATTTAAAAATTAATGCGTCATGTAATGTTGAAGTAAATTTGTCTTAATCCTTTAATTCAAAAGTCTAACTGCTTTTATCAAAAATGCTGAATAAAATAATTTTAATGTGGTGTAACATTTCCACTGTTTTCAATTCCCCAATCAAATTAAAAGTTTTGATATTTTATCAAATAAAACGAAAGAACAAATTTTGGAAATGAATTACTTATAAAATGTTTTTGAAAAATCAAATTTCTTTGTTGTTACTCCAATTTAAACAAACAAACAGAAAGAGAGAAAATTATGAATCAAATAACTTTGTTGACTAATTCAAAAAATACTTTTCACAAAACTTTGAATGTTTTAATGTAAAACTGTTTAAATCCATGTTATTACATCAACCGGGAAAAGCATTTGGCGCAAGTAAATCCTCCATATTTAATGCAAGACATATTGAAACTCCTGCGGGAAACGGAAGGCTTTTACCTTTGACTTTAATAATTGATTAAGTTTTCGTGCTCACTTTATCTAAAAAGGGAAGGCGGTTTTCTGGCTTGCGGTTACACTCTGGGATGCAATTAATCCACCACGAATCAGGAGTAATAGGACAAGGGAAATATTTATAAAATCCCAAAGAAGATTCTGGTTCAGGGGAGTAAAAGTTTTGCCTAGATGATCAATAATACATTACATTGTTTTGAAATCCGAAATAACAGGAACCGTTTTATGGAAGAAAAAGAAAATGGATCGATATATGATTGGTCCGGATGGAAGTGTGTTAGTTATTATCGGTTCCTTTTTCGTCATATTTTTATGATTAGATCCTAAAGTAGACTGGGTTATACTAAAGGACTTTAAATAATGAAATTGTTTGCTTGTTCAAATTCAAACAGCGCTCTTTTTGGTTAGGATAAATTCATCCGTTCTGATGTGAAACTATTTTTGGGTTTATATATATATTATATATACACATTATTACCAACATTCTTAAAAGGTCATTGGGCGCAAAACCACAATCAATTTGGTTTTGACTCAATCGGGAAACACGCGTAACTGAAAATTAATACTTCCCAACAAGAAGGCAACAAAACAAAAAACCCTCATTTTCTCTGTGGTGATCATGCAACAACTGCTCCTTGTTCCAGTAAATTAATAAATGTTTCGGCGGTACAATTTCCAGCATCCGAAAGTTTTAACATTCCAATTTGAATTTTCATCCTGCAAAAACTCGGCCGTAATTTAATAACGAAAAATGTTTCTGGTCACAATTGGAGGCTGGCAAACGTAGAACTCATGAGTTCACCCTCTAATCCTCTTAACCTCGCCAATACTTATGTACCGCTTAATTGACCTGGTTACGTTCCGCACTGCACAGTGACGCTGCTACTATTGGATAATGTCCAATTTTACAAATTAGTAACATTTACATAGATTAAACGTGTTAGCCGAAATGTTTTAGGGGGCGGAGAGGGGCTGTACACCAGGTTGGAATCAATGTCTGAGTCGGATGCGGTTAAACAGATCTGGATGAGAGGTGGAGAATATGTGGCAGGTGGTTTGGTATGAGAAATTTATCACGGATAGAATATCAGGAGTTCGAGCATCTCGGACAGTGAAGGGTTGCAGCTAAAAGGGTCAGAGACGGAAACATAAATTTGGTCACAGTCTTAAAGTGCCATATGTCCAATGCGTACAAACGCTATAAATCCTGTCGGGGGCAAAGTGGATACTGTTAAGTAGACGATGGGCGCAACGGCGGGACAATCAGGATATTCTGGGGTATGGGAGATTTTCCTTCTCCCGTTACCAGTTAATTCACCAGCATTCCTGAACAGGAGATGATTTATGAATTGGCCGGAAACAAAACTATATCCACCCTCATGTAGAAACTCCAATTTGAGTTTGCAATTTGTCTTAATTTCACCCCGCACCAACTTCCACTTCCTACATTCCTTCAATTTTCTCCTCCCCCACTATTCAAGGCAATAAGCAAACATAAAAAATCGAGATAGTGATTCTGAAGTATCCTTAGAAAAGTAAAAATTCATTTTAATTGTAAACACTAGCAACATATAGTACGGATTGTGTAATAAGAAAAAAATTAAAAATCATAGACCATACAGTACGCTTAACAATTGCACTTCCCTTTCCAGGATATTTTTAATTTGGAAACAATGAAGGTTTAATGAATACCAAACTTTGTTTCCATTTCTAAAGGATTCCTCCAGATATTTTTAGTTGAGACTCGGTAATGAGGCACTGGGCCAGGAACAATTAGAAGGCGATTACAATCTGCAGTATACTTGACTAATTTATTGTGCAGAACGGCTTTCAAATTTCCTAGTTGAATGAGATAAAAACTAATTTGAAATATAATTAGATTAGCGAATGATTTTAGCTTAAACATGTCCAATATATATTATTGGTGTTTGTAGACAGCATAAAAACTAATCAAAAATAATTTAGAAATTTTTCAAATGAAATTTTTTGGAAGATAATTTTTTATCTTCATAAGGCTCGTTGTCCGGGCGCAGTGGACATCACCTCTTGATCGAAAATGTCTTTTGGACGGATTTCATTGTTATTATTAAAGGAAATTATATTGCAAAGTGTGTACAGTACCTGTATTAATCTCACTCTGTAATTTCATGCGCCGCAATCACAGAAAGTTGGAACGCAAAAAACAGGATAAAGAAAAATAAAAAGTAAAAGTAGAAGTTGAAACTGAAGCAGTCCGCAATCGGCTTCCATTGCAAATTTAATATGATTCCTTATTACCTTCTGTCCCAGGTGCTTCCTACGAGCGTACACCAAGCAAGAATTTTCTTGGTAATATCCACAAAATTCAAGGTATCGTTAGAACGGAAATTTCGTGTACCTTCGTGTAAGATAGATATAACGGCTGTGCTATGGTGCCATTCCTCCCCCACCAAGCTACTATATATCAGAATTCAAAACCAAATGAAATCGAAGAAAGGGATTCTCTTTCCCTCCGAACAGTACCTATGCACACGACTGCAGCACTCGAAAGCAATTTCATTAGATATCCAATTGAAACCCATTCCCTGAAATTGAAATTTAATTTTTAAGCAACGTAAAAATATGAAATAGTATCAACTGCTCGTCATTCATTGAGAATAAATCGTTGTAGTGTACGTTTAGTTTTTTGTCGTCTAATTTAACCGACAATTTCCTGGAAGTTTTTTCAATTGATCTGCAAATTGAAATCTGGGTAAGCAAATCAAAGAGTTGTTGAACTATCTGTTTTGAATTACAATGGGGGGTTAATAATTTATACAAGAATCAAATTTGTTGATGTTATGTCGTGAAGGATAAATTTTTAAAAATAATTTGGACCCCGAATAATTTTAGGAGCAAAATTCATTTTTAAAATCTAGAAAAATCCAGTCCGAGTACTGCCCCTTGAAAACCGCACCTTGTTGAAAGATAGCATCGACATGCTTCACAAAATAGTCCAGTACGCGGAGTGGAAAAAAATGGCCTCGAAAAATTTGTCAATCATCTTCACACCGCACCTGTCTTCAAAACATTTTAAGGATGTTTCTGAGAATATGTACAACGTGATCACTTACATGATCAGGAAAGGTATGAAGATACTATAAAACTGCTTATTTTTTAGATTCAAAATTACAAAATTAAAAAAAAAGTTTCGCACGGCACTCGCGGATAATTATATGTTTATATAAATTATATGTTTATATTTTTAACTTTTCATAGCACATGCTTCAAAATCAAATCGTTTGGAAAGAACGGTTTGTATATGCATAATATTGGACATATTCCAAATGGGCCTAGTGCACTCGATGAAGGCAACCTGTAAATTTCCTCTGCATCAAAATCGTTTTTTTATACTGTACATTTTACTTTAGATTTAAGGCCTTCTTTCGAGGAGTCTATGAAGCTCTGTTTAAATACAACAATATCTTTCAAGGAAATGAGTATCGTTCGTATAATGTTCTATGATTATTTTAAATCAATTTTAATATAATTGATTGTAAGATGAAATTGAATTTTATGAGAAATTTTCCTTAGTTTATTTTTCTTTTATCTGTTTGAACAAACCATATTGAAATCAAAAAATTATAACTTGTATTTGCAAATAGAGTATAAAATTTGGTTAAAAATGAAATTTTACTGCGATTTACTATATAACTTTTTAGTAGGAGTTGTGTTTTCTTGTTTCCTTTAGTCTATTCATGATTGAACATTCGCAAAGAAAATCGGCTCAGATTTATTTTGTGTGAATTTAAAGGTGCGTTATTGTTAATAAAAATAGGAAAGCAACAAAAAATAGTTACAAATAAAACTTGAATATGAAATAAACCAGTATTCTTCCAGATTCTTATAACAAACAACACGATCCCCGTTAATTAGTTCCATTTATGAAGATATTAAAATAAATATTCGTAGTAATTATTTTGTTGGACAACCAAGATTGAACAAGAAAATCCAGAATAAAGCCTAAACTTTCGTTTTTACTTCCATGTTCCTATTATATAGGAATTGAAGTATGGTAATGCTGCGAAAAAAGGGTGTGCGAAAAAACCACTGACCTAGTTGAATACGTACCGAACTAAAATACTTTCAGAATGTACCACCAGCCAAAATTTCATCACCTTCAAAATTGGATTACCGGTTAATGGCAGCCGCTGGCATTTTGATAATATTCTCAGATACTTTTCGGTCACCGGACCAGCATAATTGATATGACATGAACGCGTTCACCACTTTTAATCGAATTGAAAACTTTGTTCAACTAAAGTAACTTGTTCAACATCATGCTTCATATCCGACATCCATTCCTTACTTCCTCCGCCCCCCTGTGTGTACCAGTCCAACACCCATCTAACACCTTTACCGTTTGGTTAATTATTTTATAAACTAAAATTTTTGGGTTGACTGAATTGTGTGCGGCATGGAATCCAATTTAGAGCCATGAGCCGCCCCCAAAAACTACAGTGCTTTTTTGGAGCAACCGCCACAACATATCTGCGCTCCCCAGTCACGTCCTGTATGTAAAGTTACAGCATTAATGCGACATTAATCCTGTCGAGATTAGACAGAGACCTGTTTGGGGGAATATTTACGTCAAAAACGTTGCTTGATTATGGCAACTGGCTGATACTCATGGCTTAATATTTGTTACAATAATTATCACATTGCCGTCGCCAGAGCTTTTGATATCCCAGACCGAATCCATAAATCGTTTCCGGTGCAAATTAGATAAATCCAGGTGTAGTATGAGAAAATTTACATATGCAAATATGTTAACCATCGTGCAATGCATCTAATCGATAGCATAATGGAATAAATTTACTGTACAGGTCACACATATTGCTGAAGACAGCAGCCTTTGCGGTGGGGGGATGCTATTTTATGTAATGGGATTACCGGAAAACCGAATGCGCCCAACCAATATTACTCATTGGTGTCAGAACTGTGCACTTTTACTTAAACCTCAATATGAAAAAACGTGGTTGAATGAATTATTGTTAAATGATTTATAACCACTCTTCAATTCCAATTATAGTCAGGTTAAAGGGTTCAGATGTAAAGGAGGATGCATTTTTTTCTAGTGTCCTTCCATATTTAAATTCGCAGGAAACAAACTAAATCTGCTTCTCAAATTACTTAAAATAATATTTCAAATATTTCACGATCTGAACAAACAATATTTGATTTCAACAGAAAAAGTTTAATTCTGATGTCGTATCCTTGGAAGCTTCCAGGATGTGCTGATGATGAGCTTTTCGGAAATTGTTCGAATTTTAAACTAAATTTAGTTAGCAAAAGATGACTCTGATGCAAGAATGAAGCATTCGAAATTTATTTGAATTTTCAAATCTTTTGTAATACAAATATTGTGTAAGATCAAATCGAGTGATTGAAGGATATTAAAATCATTTTAAAATTAATATAAAACTATATTTTTGCATTTCTAACTTAGTTATTGAAGGAAAACTTTTATTTGAAAAAATATATAAATAAATACAGCAAAATCTGAGTGTCCTTAAACACAAAGTCACAATAAGGGAAAGGAGAAGGCAACTACCAACATTATGAGCACAACTAGATATTGCTATAATATTTCGAAAAGGACTCGGCTCCTACAATCGATTTGCAAATATAGCAAATTAGTAATATTTCAGTTGATATCCTCAGCTACATTTAGAAGCACTCCGTATGCAAATTGTTATGAACTTAGTCTTTCACAACCTAATGTTCAACGTTCATAATCATTATTATCCTTCTCAGACAGATATTGGAGCATATTCAAATAAATATTAAAGTAATACCAGCAGGAGGAAACAGTTTAATGCCATGATATGACTTTGAATTCAACATTATAAAATTATCCTGTTTTGTAAGTGTCAAGTTTGAGTTCACTGAATGAAAATGCACAATTTCTGTGAGCGAGATCGCGAAATGCGAGAATCATAACAATGAGTGGGAGTACTGGGAGGTGTAATTGTTATTGTCTGGAAAACCCGCTTTCAAGTTCGTATTCCAATTACAATGGCTGCAAAATTTTCAGCATTACCATCTAAATGTGACTTACATGGGTGCCAAGAAGGGATTAAGGAGCATTTATTGCCACCACAAGACACGAAGGCACCAAATTAAGGTGGATCTCGGGTAGAATACGTGGGTGACAGAGCTATGTTGCGGGGAGGTAACTGTAATACAATTATATTGTTATATAGTGGAATAGAAATTACGAAGTGTTGTGAAATTATAATTCCTCTGGTTCGGTTACTGCTGCCGTACATCAGATCAATAGCCATCATCTGTTCTCGCCAGAGCCACCTAAAGGATTCTTACCCTTTATTATCCTATAGTCCTATGCTGTAAGGCAAAAGGAGCTAATTAATATTCTTGGCAAGAGGCAATTTGAAATCCGTTGCTATTTATTGCGAACTAAGGTTAAACCGAATCGTTTTCGAGTCTATATAATTTCCAGGCAATTTTCGATTCCTCTTCTAGTGATGTGTCCAGAAAGGATAAAGATTGAAGATATTCTATATAATATTAAAACACACTTGAATCAAGTAAAGCCAAGTCGAACCACTTCACTATAACCCTTTAAGTTTTCCATTGTCTACGGGGATTGTGTCAGGACCACTTCGGTCTCTGGGTAAATTACCGCACGACTGACGACCTATATATTAGCAAACGCACACAATCGTTCCCATCTCGTCCTTACTGCCTTCTTTGGATGCTGCATGTGTACTGAAGGCAGATGTACCTTGATTAAGTGCAGATTTTGTACGTGGGTTTCTCGCTCGGTACTCCAGATTAACAATTTCCGCCTAAGCTTCCATCCAGTATCCGAACGGGAATATCCTTCCCGCAGTATTTGCTTACAGCCTACAGGGAATACAGACTAAAAAGGATTTATTCTATAGAAAATGGTTCGGTAGTGTCTCATGACAACGAGTACATTGATCAGCATTAAAGATGTACAATTTCCAGAGTGTCGTAAGACTTACGACAATGATTCTAATCAATTTATATATCTCAAATGTATTTTGGCGATAATGTTTTCCCTCATACCCCCCAATCTGAAACAATATCCAAAATCGTATTCTAATGTCCACAAAATCCTCGTCACTGTTAAATCCCTCCTACATTTTATACAGGAATTTTCCAAACGTCCAGCTGTCACCGAAACAATTTTCCTCACCTCGAATCTGTTACGGCTGCAAAATCTCGACCGAATTGGAAATTATTCTAAATGTCCATCTATTATGCTCTTCAGCGGGTGATTTACGCCCGAATATGTCCGTAACTTGCCCGTGAACGGTTTTTTATGGGATCAGTGATTTAGTGAGGAAACGTGGTGTCTGGGAAAAATGTTTTTGAGGATTTTCATTGCCCCCTTGCACCCTTGTAGCCCCTCCAGGGCAAATACCTCTTTTGCATGTGTCGGCACACACTACATTCTGTTTATATAAATAACGCCTTGTAATTCTGGTATCCAGTTCTGGTCCGAACATCAGTACCCCCCAACATCCTCATTCTATATGTATTCCAAAACCACCCCAATTTACACACATCTACCTCTTTTTCCGTGCTCGACACTAACGTGATGATTTGTGGCAGGTAATTTACAATTTTTCGTGTCTTCAACCTTCTCTGATTCACTCTTTTCCAAACTTGAAAATATTATGACGAAAAAGAGGGCTAAAAATTTTGCGATGCTTACCACGACTGTATATTAGAATGTAGTCATGGAGGACCTTCCACCAAAATCCACTCTGCACTGTTGGAAATATAAAAAATAAAAAACAGAAAAAGAAAAGAAAGGGTTTCTCTCTTCGGGGATGCAGGCAACGAACAAAATGCCAGTTAAAAGGATTGGCGTTGAGTTAATGGCGGCATTTGGAAGAGTTATGGCTAATGAAATGTAATAAAGTTTCCAGTAAAAGGAGGTTGAATTTATATATGCGTGTGTGGAGGTGAAATCACATCATCTGACAGGTTGAAATCGATGATCAAATTTAAAGGATATTTTCTGGAGGGATAACCGCAAGAGGATTTGTGTGATGTTGAACATATTTTTTGAATTAGCTTAAAATGTCGGTCCTTAACTTGTATTGAGAAACCATTGTAAGGTTAACAGGTCAGCAAATCCGTTGAATTCGCTTGTGTGTGTAACTATAAAAACATTTTCGTCAATATAGTCAAAATTTCTTGAACCGCAATTGCGAAAACAATTACTATATATTATATAAGAAAGAATTGAGCAGTTTTTCAATGTATTTTTGAATTATTTTAATTTTGATTTTGAACCCAGAAAAAAAAAAAATCGTTCAAACACTTTTTTTCTTTCCTTAAGATGGAATGGGCAAGTGCCTTTTCTTGCTTTGACCTGGTTGCATTTGTGGGGGTGTTACTCTGTTAAAGTCCATCATGGATAAAGAATTCAAGCGTCATGACGTGCTCTGCACGTGCATCCCTATAATTTCTCACACTCAGGCAACATCAGTCGCGGTCCAGAATCTCTGAGTTCGTGTCTCTCGGGTGGCAAATTCAATTTAAATTTAATTAGATGGTTTTTGTACTGAAGGAACTTTTTTAAAATTCCAGACCTGTTCCAACTTTGGTAATAATTTTAAAATTCCATTTATCACGGTTGAATTAATCTTGATAGAATACGCGAACAATCACGGCTAACAGGTCCAGTGTTGGCTTGCACAGTGAACGGTACTTGATCCTTAGATGTGCTCCTCATTATGCCTCCCAGAACCAAGATCTTTTGGATTGTTGTACCGGTCGGCTTCTTTGCCACCATCTAGAGTACATGAATATCTAAATGCAGGCAAAAAACAAAAGTTGCCAAAGTATTTCCGCAATAAAGTTGAAAAGTTGTTCAAGTCTGGCCTTATCATCCTCTTGTGTTCTGTGTTCCTCTGGCCTAGATTTGTGGCTAATTTTCCTTCTGCGCCCGCTTTTTCTCATCATCATCATCATCATCATCATCCACCACCAGCCCCCCGTGCTACCCTTAGAACCGCTACCAACTCCCACCATCCGGCAACACAAAAACAAAATTTTTCTAACATTGCCACCCAGTTGGAGAAGGGATCCTTTCATAATCGGGATGGATGCCTTCAATTTGCGTCAAGCGCTGCTCCGTTTTGCGGCTTTGTTGAATTCTTTTAGTCTTTTTACTCTAGGTTCTTCCAGCGCCAACTATTTCTCGTCCTCGCGAAAGGGGTGAACTTTCATAAATCTCTAACAGAATAGTGTAAATACCCATATCAGAAGTGCAGGGAGGCGCGAGAACGTATACGGTTAAAGGAGCTAATCCCCAGACAGATTTTAATTACTAAACAACTTCACTCTGAAGGAGGAACTTCTCCTTCTTCTATTTTTTTATTCTTCTATATATATTTTTTCCTTTTTATTATTATTTTTGTTCCCTGAATGAGGATTGCATAGAAACAGTGGCGCAGATAATCTTAAAACGCCAAAACGGAAGATGAAAATTTCCTAGCAAAGTGCGACTTCGGAGCATTGGGGCAGAGTGACGAAGGAGTGAAATTACAAAAGTACTTGAGGATTTGTTCTCTAAATGCCTTCTTTATTTCTTTTTCTTTTTTTTTTGTTTTCCTTTGTTTTTCTTCCTCTATTTTTTTTTTTTTTTTTTTTTTTTTTTTTTTGTATTAACAGATATGAAAGGAGATTTTTTTTTCCATAATATCTTAAGCGACAGGATATCCCCCGGTGACGGACTTCTCGAGCAGACTTTATGTTATTATTGTGACCTCCCAGCAGCACGGCAGCAATTGTGCAATAAGGTTTCGTTTTCGGATTACTTTCATGTCTCGCCCTTCCACCCTCGCATCCTCATCATTTCAGAATATTCAATGTCAGTTTCTTCATTAAGAAGGAAGCAAGTCGCTTAATAGTCAGAAAAACGTTTTTAAAGGTCGTCATGTTGTAAAACACACAAGTCATTGGCCAAAGAGTAACCGGAAAAAAAAGATATACTAAAATCTTACTGCCTCTCTTTGTTGACCTTATAAAGTACATTTTATCGCCATTCGTCCTGCTGCCACATCCTCTCCCCCTTGGAACAGTTTTGAATTGTGCATGAGTTGTGCATATCCAAGCGAGGATTTTCAAGATAAATGTGCGTGACATGTAATTGAAGCAGACTGTCATTCTATTTTTGTATTTGTGTTTTTTATTACAGCAGCAGATAAATTTTACTCTGTGCCGGGCAAGCCGCCCACCCACAAGATGCCGGTCTCATCGTGATGATACTAAAAAGGATCTGTCACTGTGACGGTTTATGACCATACCACAAATTATATGAGGGAATAAATGTTTGATAAAACACTCTGACCGCAAGAGTGTTTTTCAGCCAAATCGACAACAAATTGAATTCAACAGTGAGATGCTTATTCAAAGGGTTTAACTTGCTATAGAACGCTTTATACTCGGCACCCTTTTATTCCACAGTCGGTTTGATAACTAGCTGTAAGACAATCCTCAATCCAGTTTATTGCAATGTTATCCTTATGTATAAAGAAATTTCTGTCAAGACATCTATCGTTTTCTGATTTATTAGTAATAAAAAATGTATCATAAAATTTGAGCATAACTAGTACGGAAGTACAATTGGCTTTGGCCAGTTTAACACAGAAGACACGTTTGTTAACATATCGTGAAAAAACCATACACAAACAGTTTTCCTATCGTAATCGTAAACAGAGAAATTTTCTCTAAATTATTTAGAATGAGGGAATTTTCATAGAAATTTCACCGCATTTCGACTAAAGTTTAAAAAAAAACGAAAAAAATCTGAATAACTTAAAAAACCAAATTGATTAATGTATTTTATTTAACTTTTGAATCAAAAAACGTCGTTCGTTCGTTGAGATTGAATGATAGTAACAAAAAGTAAATTTCAATAAAATTTTATCCAAAAATCAATTTAAATATTATTTTTGTGCCTCTTAACGATTTCGACACAACCTGTTGTTATTCCAAGAGTGCTTATTTCTATATTATTACCAGGAATGCATAAGAATTCTGTGAAATCCATTTGCATTTCATTTGAATATAGGAAAATTACAATAACATTAACAATTCGTTCTCGAAAAGATCACACAAATCTTGTTCCCAATCCCTTCATTTGTCATAAGTTGCATATATTCTTAAGGCAGTACGAAATTGTATGAGAATGCATTGATTTGTCATTTGCAAGGTAGTAATACTTGAATATAAACTTATTTACTAAAAAAATGATTTACTTGTTACAAAAGCCACTAATTTCTGGAAGATGTGCCAATATTAGTATCTGCAAAAGATTTTTTATAACTTAATTTATTTTATAAACCCAAAAAAACAAACCAAGAATAAAAAGTAATGAACTACTTTTAAAATTCTTCAACATTGAATACATAAACGTGTATTAAACTTTAATGGACAAAAGCTATTCTATTATAGTTTATTATTTTGTTCTCGAATGATTTTGTAAAATTTACAACATAAATTAGTTTTGTATTGTGCTGATATTCAAACTCATAAACCCCTCTAAGTGTGTTAATAACCATATTGTTCCCATAACATCAACAGCACCACATGGTGCAAAGGACAACTTCTAAATTATCTATAAATTTTCCAATGTATCTTGGTGGGTTCAACTAGCAATCATCCCCAAGAAGATTTCCCAGAAGCCCCCCAAACATAAAAACCATCTTGAATTGACACAAATGCTTCTTGTGTTTCACGTCCTGAACATCGTTTCCTGGTGAGACTATCGTTAAATTATTTATATGAAGGATTTCTCTCTCAACTAAATGCTGTCAGTTGCAGGCTTGCAGCATCTTCAACCACTCAGCTATTAAGCTGTCAACCCTTTTTTTCTCTCTGTCTTCTGCCTACAATATAAAAATCATATTTCACAATTGCAAAATACTAGAAAAAGTTGAAAAGTATTTTTCTAAAAAAAAAAAAAAATTTCAAATAAAATACAAAAAAAAAATCCAACAAAAATAACTTTCAACAAGGAGCAGCGTGCATCTACAAGATTCTGAGTTTCCGGCGGAAATGTGGCCCAAGCACACACAAGGGAAACGCTTCCTGGACCGCAGTTCCAGACTCGGTTTACTGACCCACTTACAAAGCTATCCCGGTCCCATTTTGATACATGGCTCGTAAGCCGGGGCTCAAGAGCGAATTATCCTCGATTCATGTAACACTATGGGACAATTTATATGGTCCCTAATCTTTAAATGAAACATATCCCGTCAGGCTCAATAGAACAAACGCATTCCGTCCCGCTTCTGGCTGGCGAACAGAAACGAATCCGCCTGCAGTTCCTGGCAAAAGAGGAAAATTGTGAGTGTGAGGGAATCGGGATGGCGTTGCAATTAGTATGAAAGCTGCTAGCCAAGTTCATGACATTCTGGCCTTAATAGTGTCCTCCGGCCTTACATGAAACTTTCCGAAAGCCAGAATGGAGGGAAGCATATCCTTCTCAGTCTTCTAGTATCACATCAAAGTAGAAAAACTTTCTCCTAACCGAGTTAAGAAAGTACGAGGCACATTCGAATGGAGTGGAAGAACTTATTCCAGGAAATGACGAAGGAAATGGGCGATAACTGAACATTTCGGAGCTGCACCAATGTCGACACACACACAGGACCAGTGATTGTTGCCCAGAGTTCCTCTTCAGCTAACACAAAATCAAAATACACTTTTGGACTATCAACACGAAGGACTTTGATAGTGACTTGACTGTTTACAAAATTATGCGAACTTGCCAAAGGAACTTCGTCTCGCATAGCTTCAGAAGCTTCATAGTGGTTCTTAATTCGTTTTAATTTCAACAAAGACTGCAAATTAATTTTTCATTATCGATAAACGACCGAAGAAGGCTTGAGTCCTTGTCCAACCAATTGCAAACCGATGCAGTTTTTCGGGCATCATTCGAAGTCAATTACGAGGACCCTCATTAATCCAACAAGTGATGCGAACGAGATAATAATTTATAAGATTTTGAAATCTTGCTTCAAATAAATAAATAAATTTCTCAAAAATTAAACACCATTATCAAGTATCCTCAAACTGTTATTTATACAAGTGGATGCACTTTTTCTATGTCCTGTAAATAGATCAAGAATATATACCAGAGAAATTTTTCTATAAAAAGTTTCCCTTCAAATATTATCGCAGTTTTAGCAGAAGTCTTAGGATGCCTGGAAATGCATTGGAAATTTACGGTGCAAGGCTTGCAATATTTTCACATGTCCTGACAGCCTGAAATTTATCAAAAGTCTTTTACAATTTGAGTTACGTTGAATGCCGAAAAAATTGGAAAAACAACAAATTATTTTGACATTCATTGAATTTTTGACAAGAAAAATATCGAATATTTGTAGAAAAATATTTTACAATTCTTCAATTGCGTTTTGAAGCAAACAACAGTATCTAAGTATAATTTTGTTTTTAAATCAGACATAACTTTTTTATATAAAGTTTTCATAAATTATATTTGTGATGAATTAATGTCATCAAATACTCAACTATTTTGTCGAACTTCAAAGTCTTATTAAACAAAATACTAACTGACTACAAACAAAATTTAATGCTGTTGTACACTAATTTAGTAATTTTACAAAATCGATGTTAAGAATTTCTTATATGAAAAATTAACTTTCTGCACGAAACTATAATAATAAAAGAAACACCCACGTCAGGTAAATCCTATCATTCTTTCGCATCGCATTCAGGATTCGTGGCGTAAACTTAGCGCATTAGGTTCGCTTCGTAATTTTAACCGTCCGTGCAAATCCAATTAAATATGAAAATGTTGACGGCATTTGTATATCCCCAGTCCCCACAAGACAGGAAGCGAACAGGACGACAATCTGTGCCCTCTGGTTTCTTATCCAGATGGATTTTGTTGCTTCTTAAAATGTTAATAAGACCTGGGAACTGGGTACCGGGACTAATTTGAATTTTGATTTTCTCTCAGGTGAGTAATTCTATACAATTGTCAGGACTCGCTTCATATTAGGATCTAGATGTCACACCATGGAGGACATTAAAAATCTCCTTTTGTACTTGAGTGACGGAAAAACGTTTCTGCCGTGTAGAATATACCGACTGTCGTGTCGGTGCCTGTATTAGAAGTGATCCTCTATCTGTTTTCAAGGTAGCACCAGGACGAAAAACAAAGAATAATAATATGCGAAATTGAGTTTATGTTTGAGTTGAAATTATTTCACAGGATTTAGAATAGAATCAGTGTTGCTAATGCGAGATGATTGTGGAGCGTTAAATGGAAACTTCACACTCGAGGATAATTGAAGAATGCTTAAAGGTGGCAAAGCCAAGCGGCTGTGAGTTGTGTGTGTGTGTGTTGGGGGGGATTTTGTTTTCATAGGATACGCAGTATTATTCCATTAAGAATGTATGTTTTTAAAAAAGGATCTGCGTTATCCTGCATTTGTGTCCATTAATAACTCTCGAGGAGCTTTTAAGCACAATTCTGTGGAGACACACATGTTCTGCGTATAAGAGATCCTGGAGCTTTTCACTGTCGGGGAAATGCGGTTTGGAACTGAGAGCAAATTTATTTCGCGCCTATCACAACCTGATTCAAATCCATTCAGAATTTCTTCTTAACATTGAAAACAGGACTTGCATTTTGAGTGCGGGAGATGATTTTGATGAAAAACGCGTGCAATCCAAATTAGAAGTATGTACTCGAAAAGCAGTCAGCACTTGCTCCAGACCTAGATCCGGGTTGAATGTCGAAATTGTCCTGCAGCACCATTTTTGATTGAGGTTTAACGGTCGTTTCCCTGGAACCCCGAATGAGGAGCACGTTTTATAAGTTCTAATGTGGCAAGTCTTGCATGCAAATTCATTCACCTCGTTAAATGCAACTCAGGATAACCGCATTTGTCCTTTCTCGAAAGTCTTTTGCACGCTTAACATCCTTACAGCCACTGCAGTCCATCCTTAGCGAGCGATTCTTTCAAGCAATCAACGTGTCTACTTCCAGTTGCTTCGGAACGATGAGGCTTCTGTCTTCAGCTCATTGCACATTTATTTTCTCGACCATGGAATTTCAGGTCAATTCAAGTAGCCCATTTTCCTTCATGGAATCCTCTTGGATTTTTTGTTTTTCGTTCCGTTCTATAGTTGAACATTTCCCTCTCGAAATACTAATTGATTTTTAAAACAATAATCGGAAATCGGATTCTCCTAAAAACCACTTCGATCCTCCCCTATTTGCGTAATCAGACGTAATCACTAAACATTTTCTTAAGAATTCATCTATAATCCAGGTGAATGTTTTTGTTTATTTCTCCTAGTTTTGAATAGATCAATCCTTGAAGTTCTTAAAACCTTCTCGACTCAATTTGTTACAGTAGTCCATCCTACCAATATTTTCCGTAATTTTTCATTGTACAATGCTCCGTAATTTATTGTGTTTATCGCATTTTTAATGAAATAAATATGCTGAACTTGTTGAGAATATATTCTGCTAATTATCGTTAATACCTAGATTAAAAATTTATTTTCAGTAATGCTTCTCTGGTTGAGTTAATTGTTTTCTGTAATAATTGAAATATTTTAGGTTTCATCAAATTTGCTTGTGAATATTTTTACTCCGATTAATATTAATTAAGTGAATTACAAAAGGATGCATATTAATAAAGTAAACTGATTGACCACCGAAATACTTGGTGAGAACAAACATTGCACAATAATTGAAATTGTGTATAAACGGATTTTACAAAAAACAAAAGGTTATTATTAACTGTGGACAAGGCACTTTTTCAAAATAATTAATCTTTTTTTTTTTGTAACCAGTGTAATTTCAACGATATTAAAATTTCGAGAGCCTTTGAAATTTGCAATTTAAATTATCGGTTATTTGATCATAATTTTAATTAAAACAGCATGTTATATTGCAAATAATATTTCAATTTTAGTAAATTTTCTGCCAGAAGGGTTAATATTCTACTTCTGTGTTGGAAATTAGAAAGTATCTTGCCCTCAAAATCCATATTTTTATACTGTAAATGTAGGGTATATTAGTTTTGATCGAACGTTTGCACCGCCACGAAATAATGGTGACAGGAAAAAAAGATGATTGATTGGGAAGTGAAATAAACCATTTTATGGATGTACGTCTGTCTGTCTTTCCTAACAATAACTCGGAACGCTTGTGCATAGCTAGACGATTGAAATTCCCTACAATGATACTTCGTTGAAATAATAACAAAAATGCTGAGTTGGCTAAATGAATATATATACAGATTAACTTTCTTTAGTTGAATATTATTAAAAATACGTATTACAATTAGTTATTGACATATGCGATGTAGTTCGTGGAACTCAAATGGCTCATCAAGTCAAACAGCAGATCGTTGCAAAGGCAGAAAAAGGCTTTTTTTGCTTAGTTTACACAGTTAACGTCTACTATTTTGTAATTTAATGTTATTTATCTTTATTATGTTATTTTTAATCTTGATATTTTCTGTTGTACACGTAATAATATAGCAACTTATGGAGTGTATTCAATTTATTATTAAAGCGTATTCAACTGAGACATTATTTGGCTTACATCGGCCATAAACTTAACGAAAATAATTTACCCTTAGCAGTATGTGGACTGAATTTATGTAAAGTTCTTTCGAAAAATCAACAAGATATCTGAAGTTGTAAATGTTTTCCACTTTTGCTTTTATTTACCCTTTTCTTGTATTGAATAGTTTTAAACTCACATGCAACCCACGAACCAAATATTTGGCAGTCCGGAAAACTTTCTGGGCAAAAGTAGCAAATAGTTTTGTATCGCCTTTACTTAACCGCAATGAAAGTTTTGCCGGAATCATCCTGTTCCAAACAGACCAAGCACCGGAATTAGCATAATGTGAAGTCCTCTTGTTACCGAATTTTTACTTTTGTCATAATTAAGAAATTCAGAAGCAACTAGAACAATTCCAGTCACATTTCGAACATCATAACGCGAACCAACTAGAACAGAAAGTTTTCCTTCATTTTCTTTCCATCCCAGCTATATCTATTCAACCCGAACCGGCCCCCTCCCACCGCCAACCCTTCCCAAACAATGATAGGAATGAGAAACCGTAAAATTAAAGTTCACCAGCCGTAAGATATGCGCCCCAAGGCCCAGGGCACAGGACGAGTAAGAAACAAAGTTTTAGTTGAGTGCAGCCAGAAACTATCACACAACTACTCAAAAGCTGGTAGAAAGTTTGCGGGCGCAGGGATGAGGAACAGAGCCTTGGGGACAAGACACAAGTGGACTTAAATTAAATTTTTCCTTGTTAATTTGAAATTAAGTCAACTTTAGCCAAACAATATGTTCTTTGGAACAACGTTTTGATTTTCCTTAGCAAAAAAAAAAACAAAGACGCGAATCAAACAACAACAACAAAATATTAATAATAATTAGGTAAACATAAAAATTATAAACAACAAAAATCTAAAGCCGACAGAATAAATAAATAAAATTTCATGATCAAATAGGAAGTAGTTTTCCTCATTTTTAATGCGATTAAAATTTCCTCTACGGAAATGTAAAAATTTTCTCTGATTTTTTTCATTCACGTGATAATTAGAGGTTGCTGTTGTGGTTATTTTTTTGGTTTTATTGTTTAAACTTCTCAGCCCAAAGATTCGTTCGAGTGGCTGCTTTGGACAAGAAAAGGAAGGCAGAAATGTTTTAATCATTAACTGTAAAATACATGCGATTGTGGCTACAAATTTGTTGCCGTTTGTTTGGCAACAATCGCCATTGGCAGTTTGTGGAAGGACACTAAGTGGCATTTTGCATTTACACTTACCACAAAAGGGTCAGAATGAGTACCAATCAATAATTATAGTTTTGAGTTTAGAGCTCTTAAGGATATTTAAAGGAGATTTAGATCAGGAGTGAAGCCATGAATTGAAAGGAAATTTACTAAGCTTGGTTAGTACTGAGGAAATCATTATTCAGTTGTAGATATTTTCGGAGATATAGCTCACAAACTGCAGGGACCTCTTTGCGCCACATTGTACGCATACCGTATACCCTAGATGTAGAAAAATATAATCATTCTATGTACAAATTTAGGCAGGCATTTTCTTATGTTACTAAGGCTAGTTCTTCTTAATTTAGATGTACTCAGCAAGAGCTTTAATTCGATATCACACACAATTGGACAATCTCAAGGCAGATAGTTACCACCCCCACAATATCAATCAAAGTAAAAAAAATTTAAAACACCGGAAAGATTCCTATTCACTCATGTTAAATAAAAACAATAACTTTCTATGTATTATAGTTAGCCTCATATATAAATTAAAGCCGTTCATTCAGGAAAATTAAAAGGAAAATTGAAAATATCTGTGTCAATAGTGTGGACAAAATTTCAACAATCAACCGAAGTGAAAATAGATTGTGAAAGTCAGAAGCTAAATGTGGAATTATTGTCGCCTATTCCGCCCTCCAAACCATTCACCACTCTCCCATTAAAGTTCTATATATGTCCATTGTCCAAGGTATATTTAGAAAAACTTACTGCCGAAAGATACCTGAATAAAGAGCACCCTAATCAAAAGGAATCAGTGTCAGGGATATGGAGCATGCAACCCTTCACTGCACTGATTAAAATAGTGTAAACTTTCCCCTCGTTAGAAGTTAATTAAGAGATGATTACGGATAATTTCAGATAAGAAATGGAAAGATCCTTTGAAAAATTGTGTGGAATAAGGGAAGAGGGTGGAAACGAAAGAAGTTCTCAGGTCAAATTCGCTTAGTGACCAGTGCCGGAAAACTATTCGAATGAGAAGGACCTCTTTTTATACCAAATATAAAGATTTATTTGATCCTTAAGCTCCTGAAGTTAATTACATGCTGTGCTCAATAAACTTTACCATCTCGACAGGACGAAGATATACCTTATTAGGGAATCGAGTGAATGGCGGCAGCCGAGTGCACCTGCACTACAGGAATTGAATTTAATTCAGCACTATCGAAGGTTAAAAAAAATAAATTGAAATGGTGAATAGCAATAACGAGTTTAGCCTCTCGGACAAATCGGATATCTCCTTTAAAGGTAATCTTTGCTTTTTCTGGGAGCCTAAACAATTTTTTCCATTGACCCATTAATCCAACAGGTTCTGGCAGGATTCTCGTTATTTTTTTTTATTGTGTGTGTATTTTGTATTACTTGGTTTTTTGTTGTTTATTGTAGTTTTAGAACCTGTGCAGTTGGAAATCGTAATCCTGTATACAAAAAAAAAAAAAGCCTGCCAACTCCTGTGCACAAGCACAAGTTAAAACGTGACAAAAATTCCTCCCTCGCCAGTCGATAAAAACGACAGATTTGTCCCTCGAAAAGCGAGGAACTTGTCACTTTTTATGGGACAAACCTCGGGCGAGGCCCAAAACAAGCATAAACACAACTGAAAGTGATGTACAAGGATTACAGCTAATCCAATTGGAAATTTTAAGAAGAGCACAATACAGTGCTGTAAGATGCACCCCAGAGTCGTATGAAACGATTTCGATGTCATCAATGATGTTTTAATAATATCCAGAAGGACAAATACATAAATGGTGTCAAATACATCTTGTTTATTCAGGATTAGTCGATTAATATCCTGCAAGGCTTAATTCAAGCTTGCCAGAGCAATGAACTTTAACTTCAGCTTAATCCTTGGCAAATAATTGGACTGTTATTCAAGTGAGATGAGCGCCCTTATTGGATTCGATATGATTCCTTGTGGACCCCCATTTCATATAATGTAATCTCTACTGGGAGTTCCTGATGTTCACTAGTTTAGCAGCACTGATTGTCTGACCTAATGTACTTTGGCCTAAGATACAATTTACAGTTAAGGGGATACGAACTTAAACATTTATAATTATTGACATTTGATTTAAATGATACTGAACTCATCATATTTAATTGTAATTGCTTAACTGAAGCCTCAAGTAAGTGTTTATCACTTCTAATTGCTGTAAACTTGTTGCGGTCACCTGTAATTGCTTTTCGATTACTCAATGTTTACCTGTTCTTGCTAAAACTTTAGTGTTCTTGATATTTCACTGTGTGATAGAAGCGTATAGAATATTTTAAATAATATAAACAGCAATTACAGCCTTAAGAAACAACTACTCATATGTAATCATTTTGTATAAAGATTTAGCGCAATAATTATATCGTGGTTCTGGTTATATTTAAACAATATTAGAAAGGTTTTGATCAAGATCAGACGAAAAAGCGTGTCATGAAACGTGACATGGACTATAATGACAAGCGTGAACACAGGAACATTATGAACATTCTTATTGAGGTGAAATACATAAAATTTTGTTAACTTTTGCATACTTTAATTGAATTTTTAATGAGAAAAATGCGCTAAATTAATTCTCAATTGTAACTTTGAACAGGAATTTAAACTTAAATCCTTATTATTCACTAATATAATTAATTACACAATATAAATAAAGTAAAGTGAAAAAGTTTAATATAAGTTTAAAATAAGTTTATAATATTTTTCTACCATCAAAAATATTTAGTAATTATTTTGTATAATATACCACGAATTTTAATACTATAAGCAATATCAACATCAGATGATATGTTGCATAAAATGTTGCTGCAACGTTTCACGTTCACGTTTCGAGTCGTGTGAATGTTTTGCGACATGAAAAATCCTTTTGTTCTTAGGAACTTTTTGGAAACGTTCGAAAAGGATGTTTCCTGACAGAGCTCAATTCATATTGGAGCAGCAACCAACTGTTATAAGTTGGCATTTAATAGTTCTATCATCTGCATAAACCGAATTATATTTTGAAAACATATTTTCTAAAATTTCCTAATTCGATATCGACATTCCTGGTGAATTTAGAAAAAATCTTCGAAGCTTTATCCGCTCTGGAAATTTTTGGTGGTTGTAGCTGAGGTTTTTCTTGTAGCACATTTTTCCTGATTTTCTTGTAGTATTTTGCAATTTAAAGAGCAGCATTTGCAGGTAGATCCTACAAACAAGAAAGTATATGAGTAAAGAAACTGAATTGTGTATGTTTTCTAAATACAACGAATTAAAATAATTTGATCTAATATCATTCACATTTTATGTTAGAATTACAAATATATTATTTTTTTGAAAAAATATCCTTAAAAAAAATTCTTTTTAAAAACTAAGAATGTGAATAAGTGAATAATTATTTAAATGAAACACGATGAATTATTATTTATTTAACAGGACTTTTTGAAATTTAATTTCCTTTAAATAATTGATGAACTTTTCTGATTTTTATATTTCTATGTTTAGTTTGATAAACAATATTTTCAATATATATTTTTTCAAATATTTGATCCAAAATATCCTTAAATTGTGCAAGGTATCATTTCAGTCTTCTCCCCGCAATTTGTTGAAATGTTTCAATCCAAAGTCATCCGGATCCGCATATTCGCACAAAAAGTTGGGGTTTTGCAGACTAGGTTCATTCAGCACCGGTAAAATCCCCTCTTATAGTACACTGGTTCTACATTTACTGAACCCGCCTTCCCCAATCAATTCAGGAATAGTTGTAGTTCACTCCGTTCACTGGCTTCGAGTTAATCGCAAACCGCACTTATTTGAATAAATGGCCGAAGGTTTGAGATGACTGCATGAAAAGAAAAAGGATTCAACAAGTACACTGCATCATGACACTAAGTGACATGTTGCAGGACTCCCGCCACTTTTGGTTCGCTTTTGCATGATTAACGAATTCATGCAATTGATGTAATGATTCATATTCTATTCATAACTTGAAAGTGCAGATCTCTTTCTGTGGAGAATTCTTGTTTAAGGAGACCAACTGGGCATTTGTGCATCAATGACACCTTTCTTCAATCAATGTCTGTTCTCCGTAAATTGGGGCTATTCGACAAAAATAAAGGATTCAAATGACAAAACAAAAATCACGACTGAGAACGACATATTGAATTTCAGACTACGTTGCGGTAATTGAAATGCTAGAGGGATGGAAACGCCCATTCGTGACTTAATTGAAGGGCACAAGTCAAACGACGTTGTGCCATCGAAAACAGAACAACTACCGTAGAAATATGATGACGGGGCTCGATTGTCACCACCCCCAACGGATCTCATCTCTGCCGTCGAACACTTTAATTATTGCGTTTTTGGACCCTGAATATCACGAGTTCAACCCTTTTCTAGCTGAATTAGAAACTGCTGACGAGTTAAAAGGATTTTAAATGGTTTTACGAGGGATATTTTTTTATACATTACCTTCAAAAAAATTTAGTTGTTATTGTTTTTTTTTAATAAGATTGTTTTGTAACTGATTTCGAAAGATTATTTTATGAAATAATAATTGCTATTTTTTTCTTTTCAGATTAAATGTGAAAAAATAATGGTAAGTGAATTTTAAATTACAAAATAATTATGTAGTGGTTTTTTGTATTGAAGAAAATTTGATCGAAATTTGGTAAAACTCTTTTGCCGCCTTTTACAAAATTATATTTGAAAACAATCAATAAAAGTTTTTGTAAAATTACAAAAACTTCCGTCGGTGTTTCAGATAATCTTAGAACTTGAAAAAGTCCTTGAAAATCAGTACTTTAATCTGCTCGTGGAAAATCGTTTAAGTAATTATACATGCGCATTTTTTAAAAACTCAAAAAACCCTAAAAATCTGCACCTTCTTTCAAAAATCTTTGTCAAATTTTCCGCTAGACAGAACTGGACAGAATAGAATTTGTGGTACCAAAATATTCAGAATTTTGATCAGGTGCTGCAATTCACTCAAAAATTGAGGGAAAAACTAATTAAAGGAGCATTAAGGCTCCCGTCAACCCCTTTCTATTTCAATTCGTTTTCCATTTTCTCATTTCTTTAACCTCTCCCCTGTCCATTTTCCCACATTTTTCTCTTTCGAATTTTTCCTATTATTATATTATACTTACATATATATTTTTTGTCTCCTTTTAAGTGAAGTCCATTATTATTGTCAGTCAAACGCAAAATTGTATACAACATCATTGAGTGAATCCCGAGGATTTTTTAATTAAACTCAAGATTAGAATTGAAAAATTCGGATAAGCTCTATGAAAACTGGACTCCGAATGAAATTAGTTGATAGAAAAGCGAAAAGGAATTGTCGATTGTGGCACGGGATGGAGGGGTGTTATACTAATTTTTGTGCTTCAAGTTCTGCTTTCAAATTTAAATAGACTTCGGGGGTGATTTTTATCAATAACTCATTAACTGGAGTGACAATAAAAAAAAAATTGCGTTTCATGCTGGTGGAGGGCGGTATTGCAACTGAATTAAAAATGAACCGGTTTGGGGGTGAAGGGGCAAAATGACTGTTCCTTGAATTTTTTCTTAGAATCTATATAATTTTATAAGTATCTGTGTATGTGAACACAATTTTTTTATTATTATTTTGTCATTCAGTGCTAATTGGATTCTTGAGCTGCAAGACAACCAGCGGGTAGTTATTTAAGGGAAAATGAAATTTCTGGGGCGAAGTGGAAAACAACATTCAGCGCCTCCTGAAGGGTCTATGTTTTTTTTTTTTTTTTTTTGAAAGTAAAGAAAACAAGAAAACGAAAGAAGGATGAAACTGGGAAATTTTATATTTAGTGGAGTCAATGGAACGATAAGTGATATCAACTCTTTGACTTCGAGTAAATTTTTTTTTAATTTTTGTTTTCAAATAATTGTTCATTTGTGTT
Source organism: Leptogaster cylindrica (assembly GCA_963082835.1). Classification (NCBI taxonomy): domain Eukaryota; kingdom Metazoa; phylum Arthropoda; class Insecta; order Diptera; family Asilidae; genus Leptogaster; species Leptogaster cylindrica. The sequence continues at coordinate 2,793,011 of OY720108.1, read as the reverse complement.
TGAAATTGAGACGGAAATCAGATTCAGAGGGACACAAATTAATTACCTCATCTCCTCTGCAATTTGAAAAGGAAGTCATCAGTGACAATGAATTTCCTGATATCGTTTTTAAAATATAACTGCCACAGAAGTGTAGAAATATATTTGTAATGTTGATTTATTTTGATTGTCTGTCGTTAAAGTGGAACATGAGGCCAATATATATGATAATTGTCGACATCCGTGCTTTATATGAAAAGCAGTTACCTCCCGCCTCCCAGGGATCAACGTATCCTGAACGACTAGCGAAAACCCGAGAATATGTCGGCCTCAAACAATAATTGTCTCTTCAAGTGATTTTATTACCGGACACATTCGACACAACACATGCTTCCTGGACTGAATTAACACACATTGGCACCCAGAGACTAATCGGACGAAGGCCGCTAAGGCGCATTAAATTTCGATTAGAGCAGCTCGTGCGCATATTAATTACATTATTCGGATGGTTGGGAAGACGCTCGGTAAGGACTCAAGCAAGGATCCACTGAATCTCATTGCTCCTTCAAATCCAACATGTATTAATGTGCGTGTCTAACCGTCCACTGTATGCAAAACTATGATATTACTTCCCACGGTGCTTTACCGAAAGCAATTTCAGAAGGGTATCCTTGTTGGTATATTGTCTCCGGCAGCGAATGGAATCCGTAGATGAATTTTAATTAGTAGAAAGGATTACCAATTCCTTTGTCGACAATGATACAGCGGCAATTATCTCAAATCGAATGTTCATGGAAGAAGCTATTTCGATTCAGTTTTCTCGATCCGGGACTTCCCCATCCAGGGCTCGGGGTATCCCTCTGATTACATTGGAACAACACACTATTTACTTAGAAGTTTACTGGTAGCAGCTCCTGCGGCGCGCTGATATCAACATTTATTTGCATTTGTAATTTTCCTCTTAGTTTACGAAACTGGGTCGCTCCTCGGACCCATTTACCATTTGTTTACGCCATCAGAAACCGTCGATTCAGTTAGCATTGATGGGCTTTGAAAACGATTTATTTTGCATTTTATTTCAATTTTTAGATACATTTCAGAGACGTGCCGCTGTTATGAGGTTTCCATGTTATTTGCGATTTCAATTTGAGCGCTTTCTTTGCACTTCAACCCCCTCCACCCGCTACCCAAACTCTACCATTTATGCTCCTCTACGTGGATTTTTCGGTGGCCTAGTTAGAGTTTGCGGTGAGGAATTTATTATAGTTTCATCACCGATTTCATTCATTGAAGCAAAAATATCCGAGAGACGTTTACATTTAGCTGTAGTTGTAAAGTATACTTATTTCTCTGCAATTTTATTAATGTTGTTGTTGTTATTTTGGGGTAATTTTCCGGAAATAATTTAATGTTGGGTTATTTTACGTTTACTTGAAATAATTAATATTTTCTGAGATATTTTCAAAAGCTATTTTCATACTAATATTTTGCAAACATTCAAACATCTTCGAACTGGAAAATTTTAAAACAAAATTTTCTAATATTAAACTAGAAAAACTTTTTGAGAATCCTTACTTATTACGTTTTGCCTGCAGTTCAAAGTTCCCAGCAGTTCTCCTCTTAATTAATGCGAATGTGGAACAACAGCAACTATTGGAGTTTGAAAAGAAAACAGGAAATGAAATAGTCGATGATTTAATTGAATGATGTCCTGGAATCGTAAATTATATTATTCTGTAATAAAAAAACGAAGATAAATAAGAAAATGGGTAAGCAAAAGCGGAGGAATGTAGTAATTATGGTAATTAAATTCTGATTTCCGTGTAGCCCTCTTAATTTTATGGCATCAACGATTTCTAATGCACAGGAACATAACCATTCCCTAAACGGGAAGGAAGTGATCAGCCTAATCGGACATTACTTATTAATCCTAAAACTCTGACTGGTATCGATCCCCAACAACACACTTCATTCAAGGATTAATAAAAATTCGATGACACACCGGAAACTCAAGGGAATGGACCAATTTCGGTTCCCCTCCGTTGAACTGGGACATTATTTACGTCCAGCAAATTGAATTAGACGCGACATTTATGTCAGGTCATTAGCTGACTTTGAAATACAACAATTATTGTCGCCTCGACGTTGTTGATGTAGAGCCACTCCCTCAGCAAGCGGATCTTCCTGTTCCGGCGCCTTGTCCCGTTGCAATGTTGTCCTTGGTCCTGTGGACTCATTTGAATATTCCAAATTATTTCTTTGGCACTTGTTTGTATTTATTTTGTGCGACTCTGGGCCTGGTTCGCATTAAAGTAAAATGATTTTCCTCCTGGACTTTCCGAGTTAACTCGACTCCCTTTGAACGGTACATAAGCGGATATGCATACGTTTATCGTATGACTGAGGGTTCTTCACGGGGGTAGTGGAATGGGATCAGGGGGGTGACTGAATGGGGTCGGATGGTATTTTGTATGGGAACCAAGCTTAAAGTTTAGGGCACTTTTGTGCTAAAAAGGCGTTGTAAAGTGTATTTAGCGTTGCTGAGTTGATTTCTGAAGAGGTGTGGGATGCGATGGTACTCCCCGTTTTGGCACGGGCCAGTTCACTGACTAACCCCGGCACCGGGCTTGTACCCTGGGCACAGTTTTTGCTTTTATTTTGCTTCGAATATTTTTGTATTATTCATGTTTTGCCACGCCGTGTTAATGTTATTCATGTACCTGTTCTAGAGAGTGGCTTTTCAACGCAGCAAAAGGACTAAAATGGGTGACTGGGGTCCGGAATATCCTTGTTACGTTGAGGGCATTTGCATACAACGATATTTATTGCCGGTAGGTAAACTTTTTGCTAGAAGAAAATAAAAAAAACTAAGTAAAAAAATATATTATATATTGTATATTTATATTTATATATACATGCCGTTGAACAACTTTAAGGCACAATTCTGTCCCACTGTCAACAGCCTGTGATGTAGTGGTTTTCGAGGGTGAAACCTTGTAAACTGATATCTGAACCGAGAATTTTCTCGTTATATCGTTGCTACGAAACACCTCTATTAATTACATGTAGAAAATTAGGCCTAAGATTTCTGAAATCAAATCTTCTCCTAAATTAATTTATTTCCACTTTACATACCTGTGCTCTACCAGCACGTGCAGATGTCTTCATTACTTCCACCTTACAGACCATTGTCACCAAAGAATTAGTTCAGTGAGCGTTGAACATTAAGAGGACATCGAAATTGGTATCTAAGTTGGACTCCCCCTATTCACTTCTCATTCCCAGATGAAACTCCATCTTTTATGGAACCCTTGAATACTCTCACTGTGTCGTCATGGTGATATCAAATTAATAAAGGGCAAAATCCAGTTGGGGTGACATCTTCCACGTTCAAGAAATTGGTTGGCTTCTGCCTGTCGCGTAGTCCAACCTATCACACAAGTAGATATTCATTTGGCATCATTTAAAATGATTCGATGGAACAAATCCATGGAATAGAAATTGCAGGTGTTCGTACAGCAGTCAACTTCTTTGCCGTCAATTAATTTCAGAATTATCCCATTGTGCCATCTCGGCAAGGAATTGAAGAGCTTCACATAAACCATTTTGATTGCTACCAATCAAAGCATTCGCTTAACAGCTCTTGTTGCAAAAGGTTTCCATATATTGATGTCGTCATGGCTACTTAAGTCCTTATTCTATTCACCTGATATTTGTGCCTCACAGAGTACCAATTCGGAGCCTTATTACTCACATTAAAAGCAAACGACAGAAATGTGAGAAATCATAGAAATTTTGTGGCAATTAGAAAGAAACCATACATTCAACATGATGCAATTCAGCATTCAACTGATAAAATGACGGTTCACTTCAATCTATGGTCACGGTACTTAGAACAATGACGCGATGTTGAAAATCGTGCAAAATAATTGATAATTACGATTTATGTACCACTACAGGATACATTTATATCAAGTATCGCCTTTTTTCTGCATTCGACGAAATATTCACGTTTTTTTGATATATCACAACACCAAAACAGTGATAAAAAAAATAAAATATGTAAATTAAAAATTAATAAATATTATTATAAATATATAAAATGTAGTTAAAATTGTGAATCAATTGTAAGTAAAAAAAATTTTATGTTTTTAGTCAAATTTGTAAGTTGAGTTCTTAATATTGGAAATTTGCATGGACTATGTGATTATGACGTCGCCAACTCCATTAAGTGCTCTCGTCTGTTCGGGGGTCGATTGTTGAAGATATGGTGACGGTATAGGAAATGAGTCAATTTGTGCCTGATGTATTGTAGTTCTTGACACCATCTATCTACATATTTTTCTTGTTGCACTATGTGAGTCCACAAAACGCATCCCTGGCCTTTTATAAATGCAACTTGATAGTGCGATCGTTGTCTATAGAAAGGAACAAGAAAAGTTTAAATACAAAAACACAGTTCGCCTCGTTGAGGTGTGCAAACAAATGTTGTGCATTGATACATGAATGAGTTTCAGCACATGTTTACCTTGTGCAAACTGAATGCATTGAAACAAATAATCCTAGTTCACTCCTGCTGATGGTTGTAGAGCCTGTAGAAGAGCTGCCTTTCTTCTTTTTTTTTTGTAACGTGCAATCAGAAGTTGCCATTATTTATTTTCAATTAGATCGGAATTGATTTTTACTAAAAACAACAAATTGATGGGAGGCTCACGTAAACGTGTCGCTGCATGTATAGCTCATGATTGTATCCTGATGGCCAATGGATATGAGATATTCGATTTTTAGCAATGGTAGCGTAGAGGAACAGTGGGCTCGAAGTGATGGACTATGTTGACTGTGGTCTAATCGAACATTCAAACTGATGAATAATTCAGATTAACGTAAAACAAAAATTCCATTCAACAAGACGTCATCTTTCAGTCATAATACAATGCATATTAAGGGTCTGCAAAGAAGCTTTGGACCCAACAAGGCGCCTTCTATTGTTTGCCAGAGAATTTCTGTACTTATCGCTTTTGACAGTTATTTGTTTTGGCTAAACAAGTAGCTTCCCATCACCAGTAGCACTCTGTTTCGATTACTTCGGTTGGCTGATTACAATAACAATTATCGGGGATGAATTGAACAAGGTGTGGTAGTGGTTTTTCGGTTCGGTCTATCCGTCCGACTTTCTTCATTGTCTTTAAAAAATCCATTTAAAGAGCTTGTGGACAAAGTGTGCGAACATATACCCTTTACGGTGTTATCCTTTCGACAGAACACCAAGGGATATCCACTAATCCTTCAGTGTGGGTAACAAGTAAAATCAAAAACAATGAGCTAGGACATAGGAGACCAGGTTTACCGAAGACAACCCCAGGAACTGGATGGAAAAGCTGCACACTCTCTGTACCAAGTGACAGAAATAACGATACAATGCTCGAAATTAACAGTGAATAGGTGCAACCAAGTAGAAATTTGATTAAACAGGAGAACAAGGTTAATTGAATTCCTTTTGTTGATAGGGTTGGTCTGCACTTTCTTTGTTGCCGGATGGCCCAGCTAAAAGTAAGGAGCATTCTGTTCGGCGACGACAAGTAAGTTTCTCTACTCTTTTCGACAATGAGATTTTGCAGAAAATGGCGAATCAACTGTAATTATATGAGCTAACTGAAAGGAATTTACCGACGCAGGCTCTTTTATTTTTTATCCTATTAAGTACACGAGAAAGAAATTTGCGACAAAGGGTCGTAATTATGTGGCTACCAATTCTAGAACATTATAATTATGATTGTACACAATTTCTTAATTACACGCACGTACAAAAGATAACTAATCGGAATTAATGCGTTAAAGAACTGCAATTGAAAATGTCTCAAAGGATTTTTCAAATAAAAAATTAAACAGCATAAATGATGACTGTTAATGGAAATATTTAAATGATACCATTTGGACCAAAGTTTGGTCATTTTACTCACACACTTTCACGTAAAATATTCTTGACAGAATGTTTCCCACTTAAATTTAAGTAAAGGCGCAGATACTACTACATAGTTCATCTAAAATGAAACAGGTAAAATCAGTTCGAATAAAGGGAATACTCCACTTGAATGGTGCAGCAAGTGCTCTACGAAACACAATAGATAAAACCTCAAACGTCATACAGATGCCAAACACAGAAAACAAGCGCTGACGCAATCGCCAGCTGTGCTCCGAATTCCCCGAAAAAGAGCCGTATTCAGCACTTTTTTTTAAGTTGCTTGAGTCAAATTGAGTTTAATTATATTATTAAACCAATTATTTAATTAAATTTAATTTTTATACAAGCTGTGCACGAAGTGACGTAACACCCAGCTGTCAAAAAAAAATTAGGCAAATCTTAGGCATACCGTATGTTCCTTGATGCTGGCTTTGGTGGGAAAATATTCGAAATAGGAATAAATAAAATGTCATTGATTTTACGCACTGAACTGGAAATGAAAAATATAAAAACTTACAATTCCAATGGTAACGAGAAAACTGTTCAAAATGTGTTGCTATAATGGAATCAAATAAAAAAAAATTACAGAGATTTTTATTGATTTGTAGTAAAAACATAACAAAAATGTAACAATAAAAACCGATTTTCTTGGTGATACTTGTAGCTCGATTAAGTGCTTGGTTCAATTTGAGGGGATTAAATGGTCATGAAATTCATCTTTAAAAACTAGAAGTTCGTAACCATTTGTAGAAAATTTTTTCGTATTATCCATCTATCTTATTTATTTATGTTTTTATCCTCTGCTTGTGCTCAAGGGTAATGGCGAATTCGATAGAAGCAGTCAACAAAACCCAAAATCCAAAGGTTTTTTATATAGAAATTTCTTTAGACAAATGATAGTACAGGCAAAAGCAAGTATGTTTTTTGTATTCTTGTTCTTTGTGACATCCAATTATAATTTCACGAAGACAGCACCTTCCTGATGATAACATGCTAGTGTAGTGGCCAGAAGGGAAAAGTGCAGATTTTCGTAAAAATAAAATCCGAACAAGACTGAATAAGAAAGTACCCAGGACAAACTCCATGCGATGCTAAAAGCAGAAAATGTAAGGACGACAGACCCAGAGATGGTACTGAATGGCAAAGATTTTTGTTAAACAAGTTTTCTTACGAAAAAAAAAAAAACAAGAAAAAACTTCTCTTTTTTGGGGAAATGAAATGAACGAAGTTTGCTACGCTAATGTCAAACACGATGATTGCAGCTGATGTTTACTTACGGCCACTCGGGCAAACGTGACCAGCTTGTTTTGCTGCTGAAAAGGAAAACATAAAAATTATTTTGAAATTTATTTGGATACAATGTGTGCTTATTATCTAATCTTGTTCGTTCACAAGACGATACATCTATCCAAAAACGTCAAATAACCAAGCACAATTTGATTAAATGGGCTCAAGGGGATTAACAGATACTGGACAACTGTCAACTGTGATCTGCAGTGACATTCACTAAAAATACCCATTCAGTTTTGTGTAATACCTCTATTACACAATGGGATTTTATTTTTAACTCTATTCTAAAATCGAATGTTTCTGAGAAGTGTCAAAATGTCAGAATCCCTTAATTAAGCTAGTTATATTGCCTGCAATAATTGGCCTGCACAATGTTGCGGTTTACTTCTATTACAGACTACAGTAGCATTAAAATATCAAAACGTGCATAATTTCTCCAAAAATGGTTTGAATATACTGAAAGGATCGGTGAGGGGAATGGTGATTTCGACAATTGGAATAGTTGACACAGGCTAGTAGACAATGGCTTGACATTTGCCACGTTTTGCAAGTTGCTGGAATATTAAAATATCAACAGCAGATGACCATTGCTGCAGCCAGGATAGTTTTCCAGTGGTCATAACCTGACAAACGCATTCGCAAAGACAGCCATTATCCAGGAACGGTGGAAATTCTGATTGGACCCCGGGTTGGATAATTTCTAGCATGTGTTACATTGAGCTCTTGTTATCATTTCATGTGAACCCGGTTATTCCTAGCCTCCCTTCTTTGCTGAGTTCCAGAATTTCATGCCGGATATATAAAAATTGCAATTTCTGTTATCACATATTGTGACATGTGTGGCTATCCTTGTTCATGCTGGCCCTTATTTGTGTCCTGTTCCAAGTGCACTTGTTTTTGACTTTGTGGGTTTTATCGTTATGGTTCATGTCAGACTTTCCCCATTTTAATTGAAGTCCGTTCACAACATCAGGAGGTTCTATGCATGAAATGAGTAAGATTAAGTAAACTTTCAATTGTGCTTTTTTATCTCTATTTTGTTTTGTTTTCTGTTATGTTTATTAAAATAAATTCTCCAGAAATTAATTGTTTGACTTCTATTTCCAAAATAATTATTTCCATATAAACTGTAGTTTTTATAGGAAGATGTATGACATATAATGACATACCATTGACCCAATATACCATCGTCAGGAGCGCGTTCAAAAACCCAACTATAGTTAACTATAATCATTAATCAACTATAGAATACTATGGTCGTTCAAAAGCTCCTTGGTTTACCACACCATTACCATAAGCATAACTATTTGTCGTTAAAAAACTTTCGCAGTTAACTATCGTAGTAAAATTTTTACTCTAATCAGGAGGGTAGGTCTATTCGACTTACTGGCATAAAGAAGATGGAACAGTTTGATGACTAAACTTATGACAAACAACGCTACAAAAGAGTAAACATCTATATATCAAGCTAAAAATATATTTTTATTAAACATTATTAAGTTACTTTTTTTAATAACGTTATTATAGGATATCATTTGTAATAACTGAATCACATCTGCAGCTTGTGGAAAATCAATTAGAAAAACTGAAGTACAGTTGAGTTGAATTTCTGAACGCACTCTAGATATATCTGTGTACGCTTTTGGACTTCTTCTGTTTGTACGCCTGCCAAATTATTTTAAGTTGCAAGTCATTGTATTGCTAAAAACCTTAAAAAAACGTGTTATTTGTTAAAGGTAAAATATTCAAGACTTTTGAAAGATATAATAGAAATATTATTGATGTTTAGCCAGTAGTAAAGCCAGCAGAAAAATTGAGCAACATTGAGAAAAAAATTCCATTAAAAATTTGTTAATTCCTAACCTAAAAAAAACTATTCTCCCAGCATGTCTACCAACTCTATATAACACGTAATCAAGTTGTGAATTCAATTGCGAAAATAATTAAAGGTGAACCGGTGTCTGCAAATTTAGTGATCGACAGAGAATCAAGTGCTCCGAAAACACAGCTGTTTGATATAATGGATGTACGCAACCTCAATCAATATCGTTCCCGTTCGTCTGACGAAGAAATTTCAGCATATCGCAGGTGAGGTCTTAAGCATGCTCAAGATCCCCATCTCATTCAAGATCTTTTAGTGGAAATAGCTCGAATTTTACTGAGAAGCTTAGGTCTGAAAAACACGTTGCTGCAGCTATAGAAAGAAGAATTGTGTTCGTAGATCGGATCGAACCGTGGATGAATAGAGGAGATTTGAAAACCAAATTCTTGCCGTACGGTCCCATTCAGGAAGTCTCCATTCATTATAAGCAGAATAGAAGTAAGTACGGGTTTGTAACTTTTGAAAAGGCCCAGGACGCCTTTAATACAATCGACGGTAGTTTGCGAGACCCCAAGATCAAGATGTATGTTATCGGCTTTGGAGGTCGATGTGCTTTTTGTCAGCGGGCCTCCTATACGGATTTGGACAATCCAGCCAGGAATACATATCTTCCTATAACAAAACAGCGAACGTCAGAAAAATCATTTACAGATGCATTAAATGAACTTAAGGATAGGATGCAAGGTTAAACACCAACACCTGCCCAGAATTAGATGTAACACGAATATTGAAAAAACAAATACAATGTTTCACATCCATTTTGAATTGAATTCTTTGGTTTGTTTTAAATAAATGTTTGGCACCTTTAATTTTTATCATGATTTTTTTTAATTGCAAAACCCACTCAACTTTATGCACCAACTTCTCTTGGCTTTGTCACTGTTACTTAGATATGATTCGATACTTGCGCAAATCACCAATTACGGTTGCGATTGTATAATTCATGGTTTGTTATCTAAATGTTGCTTAAATGTATACAGATTGTAAGAAAAAATAACCGGTGCTTATCGAATTTTGCATAGCCGAACGAATTAGGCATTATGCTGAACACGGATGTTGTTTTCCCGTACAATTCCTGTCGGGATTTTCCTCTCAATTTCAAGCCACACCAAAATATTTTCCTGAATTTTCATGTAATTGGTCGTAAATTATAAATCAATTGTTATTTATGTCAATATCAAACCGATAATAGAATTATTAAAAACATTTGTGGGATGGGAGGGAGCTATATAAAAATAAATTTTTAAAATATAAAAATTAATTGCGATATTTAATGTTCTAAAATCCTTTACATTTTGAGAAAAAATAAAATAGCCTCAAGAGTTGAAAAAGTTCTTTATTTTATTGGCTATTCACCCTGTAAATTTTATTAAGATATCTCTATGGCACTATATCTAAACTTCGGTCTAAAAAATTGTCATTTAAACGTACAGTGGGTCCAAAACACTATTTCTCTGGGCAAAACCCCTAATGTGGTTTGAATGGAACGAAATTGGTGTTCCGGGGGTTTTTCGACATGCCGAAACAATTTTTGAGGTTTACGGTATGTTATGTATGTCTGTCTATCTGTCTGTCTGTCTGCCTGTGCAGCCTATAACTTGAGAACACTTATAGCTGGAGGGTTGCAATTTTGTGCAATAATGCTAAACAAAATTTAGGAATTTTAAATGGACAAAAAAAAAATACAGATATAAACAAAAGATGAATTAAAAAACAAGGTTTGAGGTAAAATTTAATTTTCATTTTCATGTTCATAGTAAAATTCTCATCCATATCCATCTTATTTTGAATGCCATTTTTGTATTCTTATATAAGAGTGGCTCACCGTGGAATCTTATACAGTGCTAAAAGAAAATTCCTTTTCTAAATTTTTTCTGTTGTTCGCTGTATTGTGTGAAAATAGTGAAAGTAGTGTTCGAAATTTTGTATAGTTTACGACAATTATCCGTTAATTTTAAAAATTTAAAATCAAGTTTAAACGTAAATATTTGAACAGTTTGAAAATTAATTATTGGTACTAGGGAAGGATTCGTGCGTTTCTGGTGGAAAACAGCAACAATTTTACAGGTGCAGCCTGCGAATTAGTTGGAGCAGAAACAAACTGAATCCGGAGTTAGATTGCTTTTTCTTACATATTTTTTGTTATTGTTTATCTTTATGTTTATCGTTATAACATCGAGAGAACGGTTGCAAGAGATGGAATATTCACAAGATTCTCTAAGAGTGAATTTGCTTCAGGTCACAGAATTATGAAAATCTGGCAGGTGTTCCTCATTAAACAAGCTCTAACTGAAAAGTTTTCGAAGAAGCCTTAGAGAAAATGGTTGCAATTTTCCTAACAGACAACGAAAATCTTCGCTGAGTACAGCAATTTGATTCGTTTAAAAATTAACGTTTTAAAATAATTCTAATTAAATTCGCGTAATTTTGGTAAAATTTTCCTCAATTTGAAATTTAATTAGGACAAGTTAGTACTCGGCTTTCGACTGAAATTCTCCTTGAAGAAGAACACACACATACACACACTGACACACATGTGTTTGTGCACAAACACTGCCACATCACACCTGAAATTCTCTAAACTGAAAGGAATAATATATTTCGATGGTTCATCATTCACCATAAATTTTGCAGATGGGAGAATACCATTGTACCACTTGGGGCACTTTTGAATAGTTTTAAACATGAAATATTTACAAATTTTTCTTATATAATATCAAAAGTGTCTATTCGATTTATTTGCAAACGTTTTATCTGCGGCTTTTTCACTACTTCTGTGGGAATGTCAAATGTTTTTTAAATTATTGATTTATATTCAAGACGCCTTTTTGCAATATTTCAAACATATGTATTTAATTAATTGACAATTAACATAGTAGAAAGTATTACTACGACTACGAAAATTGTTCAGCAAGTTTTGCACAAATTTGAATAATATGTAAAATAATTAGGTAGAGTTTAGCTGGAAGTTATAAAGTTGCTTCACTTTGAGGAAAATAAATAACAAAGTAAACCGCAACTGATTTAACAAAAAACAAATAAACAAAATTTATCGGCAGCAAAACTAAATAAAATTAAATCTATTTTATAAAAACAGAAAACTTTTTCACCGATGGAAGGATGCCGTTTGCGTTGAAATTTCTTTTCCTGAAAAAGAAATAATTTATTCTTTTATTTAAAAAAGTCGCTGTATTTATTCAAATAGGGAACTTGTTACCTTCCTTAAATTGAATTAGTTGCCTGAGGCAATAGAAATTCACCTGTTCATAATGTCTTTTAATAAGCTACCAAATCGTTCAATTATTTTTTCATAGAAGGGACAGCATCACTCAAAGCAAAATGCAAAAAAATAAAAGGACAAAAGATAAAACCTTCACCTTTAGCAGCATTTTGTTATTTTGCTAACATAAACAATAACAAAAATTTTGCGGGAAAGAAATTTTATTTCAGTATAATTGGATGTCATGTTAGGCAGGGATAAAGAGGATACTTTGAGTGTTGAAGACAGGCTCCGCATTCCGTTTTACCCCTCATCATTGGTCTTGCTCATATTCAGTTTATGTTCATCTGGTTGTTTCTACCGTCAAGGGTCGATGTCATTCTTTTTTCCCTTCCCCCACCGGAGCGAAGACACGGCTCCATTCGTATTATAATAATACCCTCAGGTGATTTTGTTCTTCATTTAGACTCGCAAAATTAAGCTACAGAGAAATGAAAATAGCGAGAATCGGTGGTCGAAACGGCAAGGGACTAGACCGAGGTGCGTGAGGGGAATGGTCTGGTGGTGCCATCATCAAGTAATGTGCATTTGCCTGTTTTCATTTAGACTGTTACCATCTTCTGGCAAGTGTATTAGAAAAATTCATTAAGGCACACTTTCGAATGCTTCAGCATCCCTTCGTTGTTATCAGCAATCCACCAGTCCCTGCCGCATCCCTACCGTTAAGGTGAAGTCCTACACAAGTCCTGCAATATACATTGAGAATTTTAATTTTTTTTACGTGATCTGCATAGAAACCACCTTGACTGACATCCAAATGGTGTGTGCACGAAACATGACTCGAATTGAGCACGATTCCAATTCTGTTATCCTTTTAGGTATTCCTAGTTGCTCTTTGGTTACAAACCTTCCACTTTTTTTTCTTCTTTCTACAGCTATATATTTTAAAAAAAATTTTACTGGAGCTGAACGAAAACCTGGTGCAGTATTCTAACGATCCGCCAGTATGAACCTGTGCAGTCCTGGAATGAATATTCCGAAAAAATCTACGTTGATCACTCACACTGGCGTCGGCCTTTGAATATGTTTTTTCAGTCATTAAAAACAGTTTTTGATAGCAACACAGATAAATAAAACACAAAATTTTCTTTTAAAATTAGTTTTTCGTTCATATTCCTATTCTTGGGGAGAAAACAATGAGTTGTATACAATAAATGTAAAATAACAAGGACATTTAAAAACAAAATGTATCCAGGTAGGTATGTCAAAGGCATCAGTAAAAACAATCTGAATTTGTGAAGGATACTCCAGTTATGATTGAGAAAAATCGTCGATAAATGCAGTCATGTGGAATCTTATGTAAAATTGCGTTCAGAATGGAAAATTATGAATGGGAAAAATGGTCGTTTGTAAAGGGTTTATTAGGAATTAATCATTAATATTTTTTTTTTTTTTTTTTGAATGTAACAGAGGGTGAAACAGAACTTGGTCAATCAATTATTTTATTTTTAAATTCTATTTGAAACTTAATTTGTATAATATAACTTATTAATTTGCTCCTTCGTTTAAAATTTAGTACCGTTGATTGTAAATTAACGATGTTCCAGAATTCATTCGAAAAATATTTTTAGATTTCAAAACACATAACAGAAATTCATCCAATTAATTCAATTCAATTGAATTAATTTAACAGTGGTTCTCTTGAAACCAAATAAAAATATCATCCAAATTGGAATTCGTTATAGTTTAACTTCTTGCTAACAGGCATCAATCCAGGGAAATGTTCTTAATTTTATTTTAGTGGTACGTAAATGTTTGTTTTCAAATAATAACTTGAGGGCAAATGAGAAATATTAGCTATTATTTTTGTTTATAGACACAAAGTTGAATATTTTTGAGTATTTAAAGTTATACAATTTTATCATTTCGCTTTCAAAACAAACTAACGAAAAATATAATTTTGTTTTCACCAATTATATTATATAATACGTTAAGAGAGGTATAACGGCACACTTTTAACACAGAGGAAATGTTTGTTATGAAATTGTATAAAAAACCGTGCTCCAACAGTTTTCCTACTATAATCGTAAAAAGAGAAACGTTCTCTAAATTTTTAAGGAAGTGATACTGATGTAAACAAGGATGGTCTTTTAAATCTATAAAATTTCAAGATCGTGTAAATGTAGGCAGTTTAAAAAATGTTCCTTGCAAACATAATTAATTGTAATCTAAGGTATATGGTAAATATAAAATATAAAAAATACGTAAAAAAATATCAGAAGTTCCAACATCATTGCCGTAAGATCATTCGTCTGAGGGGTGTTTTTAGTTCTTCTTTTGTTCTGCTTTTTGTATTGAATCAAAACCATAAAACGGAAGAATTAATCGGAGAAAAAGTTAATTTTAATTTGCGATGAGCGAGGCTTTCATTCTGGCCATTTTGGCGGTAGGACAGCCGTCGAGCCATCAAGCCTTATCACCATCTTCATCCACTTTGACTACGTAAAAGCAATCCTGAAAGACCTTTAGACACTGACGAAATTCTATTTTATTGTTAAAAAATTTTCCTCACAGTCGTTAATTGAGTTTGCAGATTAAAAGCCGAAGAGGGCTGGTTTTGTAGGTGCTGAACCTACCCGAAAAAGATGGCTCCTAGAAAAGCCCAGAAGCCTTACACCCTTTGCAGGCGTTTTTTCCTAAGTGCTTGTAGTCCACAAAAAAATAAGCCGTATTTTTATCAAGCTGTAGCTGATACTTTTGTTTATTTTTTTGTTGCTGGTTTTTAGTTAGAAGGTGGTTGGAGTGGGGGAGGGAGGACAGGCTTTTTCAGAGCTGTTGTGGTTCCTATTTCGAAAAGATTCCAACAACTTTTATACAGATGGAAACTGGACGAAATATTCCTTTTCGCTTGGGTGGTGCCCACGAAAACTACAAAAATTTACATGAAAGTGCCACGAGTTCTCTTTTCATTCTCCACCCCATCCCTCGAAAGCAACCAAAGTGGAGCTTTTTTCGGTCTACTTAAGCCTGAAAATGTGCTAAGGAATGAGAAGTTATCAGCAGCCATGAGATCCCTGAGAGATCTCGCTGCCTTTTTGTTTTTGTGGTTTCCTTTTTCACTTTTTACTTTTTAATGCCTTGTTATCACTAGATTGAGGGGGATTTAATAAGAAAAAATTGTTGAAATATTTTCTCATGGTGCAAAAAATAATAATAATAAAAAAAATGAAAGAAACGAAATTTATTCCTGACGGAATACTTAAAGATTTATGGGACTCGTGCCCGCTGGTGTACTTGAATACCACCACGCCAGGATGATTTCTGGATTTGCAGGAAATTTGTGCGTTTCTATTTTACAGCATCATGAAATATATATTTATTTATTTGCAGATTGTTGCTACTTATTTTGGAATTTTTCTCAAGTATATTGGATTATTTGAAATTTAAATGTTGTGCCATTTCCTACCAGGCAACATTGCCCTAGTTTGTGGCGCCTCGATGTCAATTATTGAACGCCATTCCCAAAGTGCCACCTCTTTTTTTACACAAATTCCACTTTACGCCTGACATGTAAACTCAACACCATAAAAATAATCCAGAGAATGCTTTTAGGTCATTAATTTTAATTTCAACATAATTAATTGCTTTAAGTAAGTAATTAAGAAATATAGGCACATTGACTGGGCCAGGACATTGTTTGCATTAACATCGCTTCTATAATTTGATCAGATAGGAAAACTGGAATGACATGCACATGAGTCCTTGTGGGGACGCGACGGCTAAACACATTTAATCTTGCGAGATTTTATGACATTTTCATTACGTATTGCATTTTATTTTATTTGAGCACTCAAGTGAGAATTGGATAAAATGTTTCCGTAAGTTGTTTACGGTCGTGTTGAGAATGTTTGTTTTTATTGCAACCAACTTGAGATACATTTTGAAGGACAAGTTTCACTTAAAGAAGAAAGGAAGGAAGCATGGAATAAACATCAATATTAAGGATACATTTGTCGGAATGATGTCAATACATTTTCCATTTTATTTTTGAAAAACAAATTTGAATTAAAAACATTTTTTTATGCTATTCACAATCTTGAGTAATAGTAATGATTACGAGAATTCAAATAGCCAATATAATTTGAAGTAGTATTTCTCACTCACTCATGCGGTTAATTGCTTAAGAACTTTTTTAACCTTTGTTAATGAATTACTCAAGCGTCCGGCATCATTAAAGATTGAATAATTTTGCTATAATATTGGCAGAAGTTTCTGAAAATCGTAAACCATTATCCTAGCTCACAAAATGAGTGAACTGTGGTTCACACAAAAACAGATATAAAACGAAAGAAATTAAAACAATAATACAAAGAAAGAATCAGTAAAAACGAAAGTGTAACGAAGTTCATCAGTTTCCTTTCAGAACCAATTTTCCCTAGAAAGTGTGTAGTTACTTCTATAGATATACTATATATTAATGCTCGATGTTTCTTTTAACTTTTTTCTAGTTTCTGTGATACTCAACTATTTAGTGTAGTTTTTGGTTCATCCTTGCAGATGACAGGATCTATCCAAGTCATCTCTTCCTGCCAGCAGATCTTGTCCTGTCAATTTTGTGGCATTTCTGGGAAATGGTTAACTAAAAGGTTTCTTTTTCTGTGATAAGCTAAGGATAAAGTAAGTAACGGATTAAAAGTTGAGTCCTTTCAGAGTAATCTGTAAATGTCAATTGACTTTGAGTTTCAAAATTCAATTCAATGTTAGTTGTAATTTTATTTATATCATGTGACATGGATGTAAATTGAGGATATGAAAATAGAAAATTAAATTGCTCGCATATACTCGTATATATGAATTTAATGGTATAAGTAAGTTAACGAACATATGCATTTTTGGACTTCCTAATCCAGACGAACAATTCGAAAAGCCAGCATCATTGAAATGCTCAGTTTCTGCTCATGAACAATCCTTAACTGATTGCATTTCACTTTGAATATGCAATTATGCAATTTAGTCCTTTTGCCTTAAGCAGCATCAGAAGTCCTTCTAGACATTCAGACAATAGTATCACTTCCTTGTAAGTTCAACGCAAAATAATTGAAATAAGTCTCGGTTAGAGCACGCTTTCCAACCACCATAATTTCCAGTAATCTACCCCCCAACCGGGAGAGACTAAATTAGTTGCGTACGAGGAAGTCACTTGCAGAGATCTTCAAACTTTCTTACCTGGCATCCCACTCCCAGAACCGCATCCCATTTGACCAGATACTTAATACTTATACCGTGTAAACGTGACCATTTTGGACTCCGAAGATCGGTAGTTTTGCGCGAATTTTCCGTAAATTAACATCATCTGGAAATTTTAACTGGGTCGTTCCCTTTTTACGTAACCAAAGTCTGGGTTTCGTTTTGCAGCAGTCGGCTTCTGTAGCTCGTTTCCTCGACTACCTGCAACCACTGGTTTTGGGGGAAGAAGCCACTGAATAGGGCCACCCACTGTGATTACATGCATACCCAATTTCGTAGTAGTCCTGTACGGCAACTGGCAAAAGTTACTCCTTTGTGTAATCTTAATCTGATTACACTTTTCAGCAACCCGATCCACCTTTGGCTTCATAAGTCTTGAAGAGCTTAGTTGTTATTATTTCAGTTTTGTCTTTGAATCCTTTGAAATTTGCCACCGCGAGTGTATTCAACAAAGACCAGTTTATTTTTGGTTGCTCCTTGAATCAAAAGAAATCCTTTTTACCTTGTGTGGAAAATCGTGATTAGAAGAACAGTATACAAAACTAATTGGAATATTTTTGAGACGAAATATTAACACCAAAGAAGTTTAATAAACATACAACAAATTGTGCTTCCAACTTCTTTTATTTAGTTAAATCCTTTCAAGGTTAACTTTAACAATTTATTTTCGTTGATGGCGGAAAGTGTGAGTAATCTGGAACCAGGATTCTGCAGCAACAACTTTGACGTATCGTTTAAATGGAAATTATCTGTTCCAAGAGCAATATTTTTCCCTACAAGGATTCCCATACAGTGTGCCATAAATTGAGAGTTATCTATATACAATTGACAAAGTGTAACCAAGGAAGGATTTGCGGTTTCCCACCCGCACCAGGACAGTATAATTGCACTTCATCTTTGTGCACCTCAAAATAAGCATCCTAAGTTAATTTATGGTGAAATTAATTTTGATCAATTCTAAGATATTCTAATATACATAAACGTAGTGGTATCCTGATTCCTTATCCTTTCATTCAATTCGAAACCAACAAATAATTGTTGAGGATGTATTGAATCGAGACAAACTGTACTGTAGGAAATTGAAATTCAAACTCCTTTCCTCATTGGACAAATTATAATTTGTTAAATTATAATTATAGACAATCTCCCATCAGCGATTGGATTTCGACAAAATTTTCGAGATCCTGTCATAACTAATTTTCCATTCAGCTTGAGAATTTTTTTGAAAAGAAACACCTGTCCCATGGTGAAATTGCCAGTCAGCACAGCCAACTGGAGTCGAACCCAAAATAATTGGGAATGATCTCACCTCTGATCGCACAATTCACATGTCTCTCATGCCCATATCCTTATCAAGTGCTCCTGGGTTTTCGTATGTGTCCATCAAGCCGCAGGACTACAATTGCCAACACATATAGTGCGAGGTCATGTTTGAAAGGGCTCACTTTAGTGTTCGTTGCCGCTCCACCAAACAAAACTGATTTGATACACTATATGTTTGCACGGGACAGAATCCGCAATCCGGTAAAATGTATGGCGTTGCATTACGGGGGAGCATTTGTGGGTCATTGACCAATGAAGCTACAAGGGATAAAGGAATAAAACCGATGGCGCTGCAAAGAAGGAAGCCATCCTCTTAGCTAGAATTGTGAACGACAGGGAAAGTTGGAAGCGAAAGCTTTCAAATAAGCGAGTACTTTGCTTGATTAAGTGCAAAATCATCCTGTTGGTCCTGCCTCCCCGACTTCTGAAATGTCATCGTACACTTAGACAAGGTAAAGCGTTCTTAGTTAATTGAATTGAAAGATTGGTTTTCTTGATAGCAATCGTTCAGCAAGTTTCTGAAAAAAAGCAAATCGCAGGGAAAAATAAGGGGACAAAATAACTAGTTCAACGCTGTTCCTCTTTATACACTTTCGAAGAAATATCCATAAAGTCCTTTGTGAATTCACTCCATGAAAACTTCGTTTCCTGTGAGTTCCTCCTCGGTTTGTGTGTCCTATTAGTGAAATAGTGCTCAGGTAGTGAAATCTATGTGAATTTGGGACAAAATCCTCACCATAACCCCCCCCCCCCCCCCCCCCCCCCCTCTCACACACACAATGGCGGAGTGCTCACAGATATATTTGCATAAATGTGAGATAAAATCTGCAGTAATAATTTGAATTGAAATAAATTGGCATAAGATACCCAAAAATCCGCATCAAAGGAGACTGATGGCTACAACCCAAAGGATATGCGAAAAACGAACGATTTCAAGCGATTACAGGATTAACAGAATATAACAGGATTAACATAGAAACACAATTTAAATTCGAACCTGTGACAAATAATCAGTACCATTATATTTTATCTTAATTAAAATTCATTATATTTAAAGCGGCCATTTTAAATTCAGCTTACTGAAGTTATTTTGTTCATATTAAAATCGTAAATGAGGTCATCAAATTAATCAAGATGTTTTTTCCTAAATTGTGGTAAAATTATTATAAAATTAAATATTCGAAAATAATTGCAAATGGCTCAATAAATATACACAAAAAGTGATTGTTTAAGTACACATTCCAATTTGATTTGCCGAATAAAGAAATATTATTAGATGCGAATTAAATAAATCAAGTAATAACGATATCATTTATGTCGCCTATGTCGTTGTGACGAAAGAGAGAGGACAAGCTGATGTATTATCAAAAACTATTATTATTAGTGTTTTCGGAATGTAATCTATGGAATGCTTGGGCTACAACTTGTTGTGCGAATTTCCAAGAGACGACAAATTCACAGTCAAAGCTTGAGCTTTCAATGGAATGAATGTTATCATGATTGTTTATGAGAGTATCTTTGTCATATTGACATTAGTTAAATTCCTCATGGGATTGTTTAATGTTCTCTGAAGCTTATTAATTTTTTTACCATAGATTTGGGGTTTATAAATTAGTTTTGAGTGAATGTTTGCAACGACAAGAAATAATGAAAAAAAAAACTATTAATTTACGATTTGAATGTAAAAGAAACCGTTTTATGGATGTCCGTCTGTCGGTCTGTTGTCTGTCTGTCAAGACTAATTCTTAGTGTTGCCGTACAAGCCTGAATCATTGTGAAACACTGTGCAGTTCTACATCTAGGGTATGTTATACTTTTCATTTTAGTTTTTTTCTTTTGCTAAGAACTTTAATAAAACATAAGCTTCACAAATATGAAAAAAAAGGTTTTACCCAAACTACTATACAAACTGAGAGGTGTATGGAAAATCGTAATTTAATTTGTTACACATTTAAAAACTCCGAAATCGTTTCTGGTTCCATTAATTGTTAAAAATTTGTCCCTTGTACATACATAATTTAATGGTGACTAGAATAATTAACTTCTAAGGCGAAACTTCGTAGAAAAAAAAATCCTTAAACTTCTTTCTAATTTGTTAAATTTGTTGCTTGTTTTATTAAGATTATTAATATACATATGAACAATAAATCCATTTTCCCTTCATCTTATCATTTCATACAATTTCTTTATTTTTTTACTATAGTTAAGAAATATCAACCCTAAAATAGAAACAACAAAAATGAATAAACAAATAAGGAAAAGAAGATTGCTTTCTTGAATATTTCATCCTTTACTAGAGCCATGCATAAATCAATGAACTGAAAATTTTAATCTCGCCTGAAGTTATTTTCATTCTACATTGTGGTTTGAATACAACGACTTCAATTGTTTGTTATTGCAAATCATTGAATTGTTTATAAGTTTCATTATGATTCAGAAAGTGGTTTAGACTTCGATTCGTTATCCTTCTGTGAACCACTCAAATAATAATAATCCAAAAATCTGGGTACTTCCAGAATATTATATATTTTGCAAAATGGTATTCTCTAAGGACTCTTACGGACATCCTTGACACTAAATTGTGTGTGCATGGATATTTATTTAGCTTCCACAGAGCCAAATATATTTGAATGAAACACTAATAAAAATAATAATCATCAAGATGAAAGATATTATCCTTTTCTCTCCTTGATATGAAGAAAATTTGTTAAATTCATCTTCACGTTGGAAGCTCACCCCTCATCACACCTTTTCCTTGACGCTGTTGCCGTATATTAAGGACTCCAGATGGGGTGATGAAGCCGCGAGAAGTCAAACGTGCACTAAATATTTTCACGTAATCCTGAAAGAAGGAATTTTCTTATGAGTTTTGCTAAATTGCGGCAATTATATCGTTGCCTTTTTTGCTACTTTACGTCGCCCTCTCATCTTGCAGAAGAAGACACACACTAACACACATGCAACTCGAGAACTGTTGTTTCAACAAAGTTTAGCGTTCGTGAAGTTGTGTCCTGGGCTATTTATGGCAGAACTCATCTATGGCGAGAGGGACGTGGTACGGTGGTCAGTCGGCTTCTGGTTGTGTTTTCTTTTTTTCTTTTCTTTTCGGACATTAGAACCATCTCCGGTGTTGTGGGACTTTTCGCCTCAGATGTGACTTGATTACTTAACCTCTTTAATGAAGCCCGAAAATGTAAAAGGTTTATGTGAACAGGTCCTGGTGTCGGCCAAAATAATGCCTCCCCCTAACTTATGCAGGGGTTGCAAATGAGTGCTAATTTGTCGTTGTTCCAAAGGCCAGAGAACAGGAAGTATAATGACAAAACTCTTTAGCATGCCAGAGAAACTCAGACATTTTGATTAATATTTAAAGGATCTGGCGAAGCAGAAGTGGAGCAGATTCGTTGGCCAGAGTTGCTTCATGCATTATTGTTTCCACAGAAATGATAGAGCGCAATTGTTTCCTTGTGAAGGATATTATGTGCGGCTACCTTCCGGCATTGACCGACCCGGGGTCAAAAGAAAAACTGTTTCTCACTATGACTACATTGCACGAGTTCTTTATGGTTCAACCGGTAGTTGTAATCCGCATGACTCCCCTATTCACCCCCGCATTTTTGCCCCATGCCGACACATTTATAAATACCATATGAGGATTAAATATTCAGCACTCTGAAAGGATGAAATATTGAATTTTCTGTTTGTGTTATTCTCATGTCTGATGTTTCGGACTGGTCCCATGAGTAAATGCACGAGATTGAATATAAAAATTTAATCAGAAATTTCTCCCCACCACTAATACAGCGATTTTCTTTGTATGATATTCAAGTTCTTGCTACGTACAAGACACTTATGTAAGAACTAGCAACGAATCGTGTAAATTTCACCGCGTGCAAGCGAAAATTAACAGTGGAACGTCTTATTTTTACAGGTGCCCTTGACTACATATTTCCATACCACCAACACCAACACTGCCGTCGCAACCCCCTGAACTTCTACGACTTTCATGTATTTGCCAAAAGTAAAATTAATGCGAAACTGCCAGTTACCGAAACTAAACGTCGGATGGAAATTTTGCATATTTTCCTTGAAATCACAAGAGGAAACATTTGGTGGTGAAAAAGGATGTTATTTCTAAATTTGAAATGGTATAAAGTGGAACTTTGTTTCCATGCCGTTGAGAAAAGAGGTATGCAAACAAAAAATATATCGGATTGTTATATTTATAATCCTGAAGTGCAGAATGGAATGGCAGCGAATAATGTTAAGGACTACAAATTGCAGATTAGGATCACAATTCATGAAATTCATTTCAAAATTTAAAAAATACATGAAAAAAATTAAAATATTAGGAAAAGGAATGATAGTAAAAATATTTTAAATGAAAATTATACTGATAATAAAAATGCAAGTGTCTCAAAAATCATGTATTATAACTAGCAACATGGGTATGTCTTATATGGATTTCTGTGTCCTCAACAAAAAATTACAAAAAACTATATTGTAATGAACGTTTTAACCATTATGCATTTTTAAAATCTATTTAAAAATCCTAAAAACTTATTACAACAAGAACATCGTCTAAATGTCGTTTTTCCTTCATTTAAATTGCAATGTAAAATTTTGCAATAAGGTCTTAAAATGTTTTATAAATTTTCCGACATAAAATGTCAAAAACTTCAAAACCCTATGGAAATTTCTTTCTCAACAATTTTCATTTGTTATAAACGAATCATAAAATTTGGCAAGGATTTTGGATATTTCAAAATAAAATGGCAATTTCTTTCATGATTCTATTTTCCGATTTCTCTGTTTTTTTTTCATATTCAAATTGATGTTCTTGTTTTCGGCTCGAAATTCGAAATTCCCACGAGATTGAGTCCAGACAATGTTCAGGAAACGTCGACGGTCCTTAAATATTTATCAGCAGCGGGTCAAGAGTGTAGAAGAAGTGAACAAAAATCAATAATCCCCGACGGTACAGTTTATAAAACGTTGAAATAATGACTGAATTGGTTATAGTAGCGCCTCGATGCACTCAAGTCCTGCAAAACAGTCCAAAAAAAAAGTGAAGGCGTCACGTAAAGGAAGAGTCCACTGTCCAGCAATCGTTGTTATGTCCATAGAACCCCATCACTCCCACCACTGAATGTGACGGCTGGCATGAGGGTGGCTAGTTGAACAAAGTCGACTGCCTTTGCAGACTTCTAAATTCTCCAAACGATATTAACCTCCTTTGGTCGGGCCGCTTGAGGGGCGTGTGATGCTTACAACAATGTCAATCCCCGAACACGGTCGTCAGAGGCAGCCGGACCCAGAGATTACGCCGACCACAATGAACACCCGCCGCCCCGCCAACCATGGCTATAATTTTGTTATCATTTGAATTGTTAATGCTTCTGACCGATGATTATTGTCCCCTTGATGCCTACCGATGACGGACCTTTCCCACTTTGCCGTCTCCTTCTGTGCGGAATCGTAGAAGGGACTTCCGCAAACTTTCGCGTCATGGTCCGGGGGACCAATAATTCCTTTATCAGTAATTGGTTGTTTGTTACATTTTAATAATTCGCATATGGCACGATGATATTACGGTGATGGCGGTGGCGCAAAACATTCCTTTAATTATGGCAAGCCATTTGTTACCTCCATAGGTGTATAAACTCCGTCCATAAGAGCTGGAATGTTTCTTGTCGCTGGGTATTCCGTTCTCACTCTCTGTTCCGTTCCCGGACCCTGCACAGATATGTTTCCGAGTTTTAATGTAATAAAACAATTTACATAAGCCCGGAAGAGGTATGTTCATATTTTATGGGCTTTATGAACTTTTTAAAGGGCCTAATTGGGTAGAAGAGGCCTTACACGAGGTCGACGGGCAGGAGCGACTGGAATGGGGCTACACCAAGCGGACGTTGTAGCGGCAGGATGAAAGATGAGCTTTGATATTATTCTTTATTGTTGTTGCGGAGGGTTTTATTATGATTTGGTTGTACATTCTGCCCGGGGCTTTGTATCTCCCAGGCATGTTCAAGAGTTAACCACAATCTAGAGAAGTTTTAATCAGTACATTCGCAATGGATTTCCTGCTTCCAAGGGGGATGTTTTGTCGGAGTGTTTATTTCTGGGCAATGTGCCTCCTAAACTAGCCACCGATTTAGGATATAATTCAACAGTATAAATAGGGTCAAATGTGGTTTTGTTTCTGAACTTATTCAGAAATGCTTTGTTGTTCAAGGTAGGAACGCTTTTTCATGGCTATTTAATATTACAACTTTACCGTCTCATCTTTATGTAAGTACCCTAACCACATTATACAATAAAAACATTATAAAGTTTTCCATCCGATCGCGTTTTATGATGTAAGAAATCTGCAAGAAGTTTAAAAGTTTTCCAAGAAATTTTTATTTCAGTCGGATGTGAATGTTTTTGGAATAAGATCTCTGGAATAAAATGCATTTAAAAATTGCTTGCTTGTAATACAAAAACAAATTTATAGCAAATTACCCTTTTGTAATGGGAATGTGGAGCACTTGTTAGATTTGACTTTCGAACAGGATAATGAATCCAGTATGCCTTATTAAGAAGAATCGACTTGAGAGTCATTGTTTGGTATCGTTGTAATTTTGTTTACGAAAAGTATATAATTGGTTTAGACTTGATTTAGGAACAGCATAGTTTTAACACAGAAGAAACATTCATTATGAAATTGGTTAAAAAAACGGTGCAAAAACAATTATCCCATACTCCAATCGTGAACAGAGAAACTAGCACTAAATTATTTAGAAGGAATGTAGAAAAGGAATATTATTTATATCTGTAAAATTTCAAGATCGTGTAAAAAAAACTGTAAGAAAATTGCGGGGAAATAGTTAATTTTAATACGTATTTATAACAATATATTTAACTAAAGAAAGCTGATATGTAAATATTCAGCAAACACAACCACTACTTTTTCATAAAAAACAATTCTGGCTTATATGACAACACTACGAAGGTGTTGCCCGATTTTGTTCATCTTCAAACTTGACCTTACAATTTTGACGAAGTATTAGTTTAATAACTAAATTTCAATTCTCTAGCTCCAAGCGTTCGCGATTTATCGTCTGGACAGGCAGACAAACAGCCAAAGAGACGGACAGACGGACATCCGTAAAACGGTTTCTTTTTGCTTCCCAATCATGAATACATAATATAGTTCTATTTTTTCTCACACCATTATTTCACGGCGTTGCAGCCGTTCGATCAAAACTAATATATAATCTAGGCTATAAAAAAGAATAATTGCTCCATTCCGTTGTGTAATAAATTATTGCATAATATATTTACTATTCAATAATTTTTAATTATTAATAATAATATTTATTCTGAATAGATCAATCAACAAAACACCATTAGTAATATTTACTCTTGTATTTAAAAATATAATTTCATTCACAAAAGCCATAATTATAACGTTTACTGGGAAATTCTTTTAATTGGGGGAGTGTAGCTTTGGTGATTCGAATTGTATTACAATTGGAAAGCTTTTTTATAGTTAGCCGGTGTCCCCATTTTGGGACAAGTAATTTCGAAAATTTCCTTTCTAGTTTGGACATCATATGGGAAATTTATCATGGGCACAATTGTTATTGAATGCACAATTTTGTTTTAGTGCACAAGTTGTATGTGTATAACAGTTCCAAATGAATCTCTGCTTCAAAGGAAATTTTTGTTTTATAGGAAAAAAAATTGTAATTTACCAAAAACCCTATTCCTATTTTTAGTATTTCGACATTAAATTAATTTTATTTTTAAGTAAACCTTTTATCTTGAAAAAATCACCGCCAAATTAAATGTGAACTTGGTTTCAAGAATTTTAATGGGAACCAACACAAAATTCATAATTTCATCATTTTCTGTTACCACCCAAGACAAGGCAGTCAACACAGGACATTCCAGGGTATCACTGAATAACAAACAATTTAAGGACGAATTTTCTGTACTGGTTTGCTCGCTGATGGGCATCCCGTGCTCCAGCACCTGTCAACCACCTGCTGAAAGCCGTGCAGTATGGTGTGGCATTTGAATAAAACATGAGTGCTAACAAGCAGCCAAGCGTGCTTCTCGGAGTCGTAAGGACTCTGGACTTCTTTCAAGAACATGTCCGAGAATGACTGGAAGGAGCATGAAAAACAACTTCACCATCCTTCCGCACCGAAAATGGATGGAGATAATGGTTGGGTACGTTGGTCACATTCCCTTGTAAGTTGTTTATGAAAAGTTTCCTTTCGTTCGGTTTTAATCCTTGTGATAGGATACATGTATGTAGAACTCGTCCTGGATGTGAAATGTTTACTTCCAGTTCGTAACAGTTTCTCAGTATTGTTTTCTCAGATATTTTTGGTTGAATTGACAGAATTTTAGAATGAAACTTTACAGGCAGGATGAGAGTTACGTTGGAGTCCTTTTCTTGGTAAAATGTAACAATACCACTCAATTGAAGGATACCACGTGGAATTACCTGTAAACTTACAAGGTATTTTCGACTTGATTCTGGTTATCTTTTGTTTTTGTTTTTCACTCTGCATATATTCCTTGCAGTCACCTCTTGGTAACTTTCTTTCTGATCCTCCGGTCTCGTCAATCCTTTTGGTAAATACGGAACCGTTTTGTTTTCCTTCGCCCCAAGTTTATATATTTTCGATTTTCACAAAAGGAAAACGGTGGAACGACACCCAGACTCCCCTTATTCTCGTTTAAAGTCATATACAAAAAGAGAACGGTTGCGAATATCCTTTTAGTTTCTAAAAGAGCCTGATAGAAGGGGATAAAATGACAGTTGGCATGTTTCTCGGTTCAGAACTTCCCTTGGGAAATATCTCAGGAGCTCTTTCAGCTGTGAAATTGAACCGATAAGCTAAGAACTATTTTGCAAAAGAATGCGGGAGAAAGGGGTATTGAACACTCACTACGAATCGCTTCACATGATCTACCTTCTCAACATTATGTAACGGTATACGTGAAGGAAAATAAGAACAACAACAACAAAACTTGAATTTTCATGCAAATCCTTTTTTTTTTTTCTTTTTTTTTTTTTTTTTTTTTTTTTAACAAAAACACTAAAGGGTTGCTGTTAAGGAAACCAAAACGTTAGCCATCTCAAAAAAAGTTTTTTAGGATTATCCTCAGAGGGGAATATTTCATGTGCCCTTGTAACCGATATCCACCTAATTGAAAATCTATTTCACTCCTTTCCGGGCATCCTTGATTGCCAGTATCCAACAATGTATAACATCGAACAACGGTTTTTTTCTTTCTTTCAAAAAGTATCAAAAAAGCATTGCTTTCTAGGGACTGCCCCGTGGGAAAATTCGATTTTGTTTTCATTTTAGTAGGCTTTTTAGAACAACAAAAGCTTGGTTCATTTTTTTCACGTTCGTCCTTTTTGGATTTTACTATACATACTACGGTGTGGACAATTTTTGTATAGCTAACAACAACACAAAATACAATTTTTTCTTCATTTAGGTTGTAAAGTTTTTCTTCGATAAAATGTTTGAACATAAAATTAAGTATGTTGTCAACCAAAAAGTGTTCAAAATCATTCAATAAAAAAATATTCAGAGATTCAAACAAATACTTAAACAAAATAATAATTGCATTCCCGGTTCGGTGCATTTGCAAACCGAATTTTCGATGACCAATACAGTTTTTGAATGTTTTCGAAAAAAATATTTATTTAATGGAAAAAGTGTCCTTTGATAGGTGGCCTAGTAATTTCGGCAATTGCCCAACAGAGTTTTGTTCAATTGAAGAAACTAACACCAAAGTAAATATTTTCTGATCCGAAAAAAAAAGTTTTATCTCTCGAAATGCTGTGAAAATATTTTTAATACTTTAATTCTCTTTATTGCAATTAATTCAAGTTAATATTGTCGTAAATTGCCAACACTAATAATTGGTTGTTCTTTATTCGTTCGTTTCCTTGTAACTGATTATTTTGTATTGGTAGAAAACCATGAAACGAAGTACAATAAAATTCAGGACATATGCCGGGATCAAAGAGAATTCCTTTAAAAAGTGAATTAACTCAAATTACGTGTAAATATTTTATTTGAATTTGTTTTAATTTACTAGGGTAATCAATCGGGTTCACGAAGTCCTGAATTTTCGATTGTGGATAGAGTCAACCTCCTCCACTCAAGATCAATGTGAATTTCATAAATATTTAACAATTTTTCCGTTCAATATTGTATTAATTCCTTTTTGTTGTTCGATATTTATTAAACGTTAAAAAATATTTTTCACATGCATGGACGAAAATGAAAATGCTCATTAAACAAATTACGATGAAATTAATTGCTTTTGCCATATGTTCATTATCAGCCAGTGACCAGAGTTCGCAGTGCAGTAAGTTCGGGTGTGTTGGTTCAGGTTGGTCCTTTTAAGGTTTGGTGGGGGACGGTATCAAGGAGTAAGAGGACACGTTTTAAGCCACCACAAAAAAAAAAAAAACTTTTCCAACTTGTCTCGTGAATTTTATCGATAAAGTACTTTTTAATTGAATAATGCTTATAAAAATTAAATAAAATAGAATGGAAACTATTTCGTCAGAATCAAGATTGTCGCCCAATGCCATCTGATTTGATTTAATCAAACCAAGTCAAATTTTAGCTGCAGCATTCAATATGACAGGATAATTATCCTTGAGAACGTTGTGCCATCGATCTGAGACCCTTCCTCTCTGACATTCCAAAACAGAATCCTTTCAACATTTGTTACATTTGACGCTTTTAATGTCCATCAAACGTGACCGAAATTTCTGCTGACAGCTGAAAATGATCCTCAACGACAGTACGTGATTCCTTAGAATGGCCGCATGTGTTATACGGACTCACTAAGAGTATTCTACGGGATTGATAATCATTTTTCAATTCGGGAATTTTTCTTTACGACAAAACGTGACTGCCGATGCACCCCTGAATATTACAACCCGTTCAGGAATGAATTCGGGATTTTGCCAGGATCAGACTGCAGAACACTCGACGCCAGATGGAGGTTCGTTCGGGGAGCCTTTATTAAGGGAAATTCAATTGAGTTATTTACCCGCGCCCAAAGTCGAGGGGAGGGAGGTTTAAATATTTCTTTCGAAAATCTGCACAGTTCATTCGAGGTGGGGGTGGGGTATGATATGATGGCGGATGTAAATCGGCCTGGGCAAGGCAGAAAGGGTTACACGAACGGTGAATAGGGATCCGCTGCACCTCCGTACACCCGGTACACCAATGTAGGGCAGGTGAACGAAAGCAATCAACGGAATAGAGCCGCATTCCGCTTTCAAACCATCAATTAGTTTGTGATTTACTTCATGCCGAGCAATGAATCTAATTTCGCATTCCACCGGGCACTTTAAGGATTTCATCGATGCATCTTAATGTGCATCCGGTGGGTGGGAAATTTTACAGCAATCCCCCTCTCGACATAATATGCAATTTGAGAAGCTGTCTGGCATAGGGCATGTTACATTGTAGCCTTGTAGGCATTTATTTCGATTCCAGAAATTTACGGCTTCACTCGAAAACCATTTTAATCACTGGAATCCTTTCAAAGTTCGGGGTACACGAAGCTTTTTCTATTCCAGCTTGCAAGTAAGGGGTAGTGAAAAGTTAAGTTTGTTATTTGGGGTTGGCTATATATAGATGTTACAATAATAATTTTGAATGGCATGATTACTTTATTATCCTTTTTGAATTCAAATACTTTTTAGGATAGGATATTAATCGTTTCAGAAAATGACCTTGTAACAAATATTGTCTTTTTTTATGTTATAGAAAATAGAATGTATACATAAATAAAAATCATTAGTAAATTTCAAATACCAGTAATCATAAAATTTGTGCAATCTCAATGAAAATCAGGAAATTAGTTTTTCTAAAATATTCAGTAAGCTTGTGTGAATGTTTTTATAAAATAAAATCCAATTTAAGCATTAAAAAAATATTTTTTGGTTTTTAGAAAGATAAATCAAAATACTCGACACATCTATCACGATTCTACTAAACAATCCTAAATGTGTGTCACCATAAAACTGACCTCATTTGAACCCGACTCAGTTCACTTGACAGATGAAATCCTTGATTAGAATTTTTCCCTGGATGAATTTTTCATGGAAATGTAATTGACTGTCATCCAAACAGAGATAAATATTTTTCGCAGGACGAATTAGCTTTGCAAAAAAATGGAAAAACAAAATTTGCTGTTTTTTTTTTTATCATTTGTCAGAATAACGGGAACAAAACTAAATCGAATAACAGATTTTTATGGAAAATTCGACAAGTCTATCTATTTCGATTTTTGTTTTCCTTTTTTATTTTGGAAAAGCCGAATGTCCATTTGGAATTTGGTTCTTGAAAAATATTTAATGGAAAATTACAGCCAACTGTTAAGACGATTTTTGTTTGAATCCTTTTTGTTGAAAAACAAAAATCGATTTCAATGAAAACAGGTGAATGCCTGGAAACTCTTTCTGCACGATGGTCTAAATATTTTTAATTAACTGGATGCATTCCAATTGATATGGTAATCTCAGTCAACAAAAGCAGGATCTCTAGGTCCCCCCGTTTTACCCTTATTTGGGTAAGATTTTGGTTTGATCAGCAATCACTTTGAAAAGTACATTTCTCACGAACATTTCAGTGAATTGTGGACCACTTTCCCACCGTGCAGGTAATCATACCTAGTGTCCTTCGGTTCCCTTTCGCACATGGTGCTTTTCCCTGAGGTCCGATAATCCTGTATCAAACACATCTATCCGATTTATCTAACCGACAACAATTCAATATAATATCGATTCTGTGACAGTTGTGTGCCCGCCTCGGCACACCTCACAGCTTTTGGGAACAACAAAAGACATCAATTGAAAACATCTCACTTTTGTGCTTGGTCAGCATTTTGTGGAAATCGTTCCTGGATTTTGGGATATTACATCATGCTGAATGGCAGGGAAATCTTTACATTCTCAAGGAATATATTTTTCACTGTTTGTAGATTCGTTGAGGAATCTCGATGTTTGTGCTCACCAGATGACAGTCCGTCACGGATTTTATTCTTGTCCTCCTGCAGCCTTATTCACTTGCACAACGATTAGTGTCCACTCATATTCATCTAATCATCAACTGCCATTAGATTATTATGTTTTCTGAATACTGTACAGAATACTATAAGCTCCACCGGAAGATGCAGGAAAGCAATTCATGCTCCGTCTATCACAACATTTACGATGGTCCTGGTGGGGGTGGAAGGGGAAGAATATGTATTCTCAAGAGCTCTGAGGTGGATTTGAAGACAAGACTGTGCAAGGAATTATATAATCTGGCAAACTAATGTACACAGAGGATCAAAAGATGCTCCTTCACCGCAACGGATTGGCATGGAATCGAATACAATGGCAGATGGGAATCGATACTCATTCGACCATAACAAGAAACAAACACTCGAAAAGATGGACAAGATGAGGTGAGGGTCTGCTGTGTTCACTGATACGAAAATAACTCAATCCCCTCAATTCTCTCAATTCCCACTCACTGATCTTTAGTTAATCACTTCCGCAACACAATGAAGTTGTTTATTCTCGAGCAATCCATTATTATAGTGGTTCATAAACATATTCGGTATTGTCTCTTCAATCAGCAATTCAAGAGTGCTCCTGAACCGTTTCTAAGGATCCATAATTTTTTAGATAGGCCATGTTACGTTATTACACTCTATCAAACCATATGCCAGACGCTTACAAAGGACATTTTTGATTGATCATTAATCATTGATTGCTGACAACTGAAACAATCCAATTGTGATTCCAGGACACACGCAAATATATACAGTAGATACACATAAAATGTCCCCAAATGTCATCCTAGTTACAATGTTTGTAACTTTATCTTACGACTTTCATGCCTATAGAAACATTCAATTGTTAATTAAGGATGAAAACATGACAATATTACGTAGTTTATGTAAAACCACATTGTTATGCTAATTGATCATATAAATATATGAGAAAATTATTAACGAAAAACTGCTTTTATAGACGCACTTCAGCTACTCCAATAAATTAACATTTACCAGGACATAAAAAACAATAGCAATTTTATAATACAACCACCAGTTTCTTACGCACGTCCTTCATATCCTTACAACGCTCTGTTCTATTTCAGGTGGTGTTAATAAACTTCGAATGTGATGTGGCAACCAAAGTCAATTAAAACAGATTCTTGGTGTCCAACATTACCGTTTATTTCGAAAGAAAAAAAAAATGTGTACTGGATAAAAATTATTGTTAAGTAATGTCCTTTTGATGGTTTCCCGAGGCTTATGTCGTCGTAAAGATCAACATTGCCGTTAAATGAGCGAATGGCTGGAAATGCCATTTCGCATGCATTTTATGACACAGCATAAAAGTTTTATTAACATCAAGGATAATCATTTCTGGTAACAGTTTGTTATTGCCAGCATATCGTATACAGTTAGAACATTAAAGTCATCCTCAATTCACTATTGCACTGTCCATGTCTCAATTTTTGGTTAGCCAAAAATTCATCAAGGATTTCTTTATTGTTGAATTTTGTGTTACTAATAATCAACAGAACAAAAATAAAATATAGATAATTTTTTGTTTTGTTTTTTTTTGGATATTTTTTAGGGGGATGCATTTAATAGTGTTTGTTTATGGAATTCTCTCCCGACAATTTCGAGTTTAATTCTTCATTTACACATATTTACAAATATGAAATTGTATGAAATTGTTGGTCATAGGAGGAAGATTTTGATTAAATAAATTACGTAAAAGCATTCGTTATTTCAGCTTAGTTTTATTTCATCACGTCGTTTATAAACATTATATACCTAGAATTATTTTTTCTAATTAAAAATTCATGTTTTTGTGAATGTTATTTGAAAAAAAAAAAAAAAAAAAAAAAAAAAAAAAAAAAAAAAAAAAAAAAGAAATCGCTCAATGTTTTAATATATTATAATGAAATAGCAATTTTTGCCCAATTGGTCAAGGATTCTTGACTTGCGATCATCGAAAGGTTGTAGGTATACAATACAAAGCTTGCAATAAATGCGGATATGTTCCATTTGACATCTGCAGTACATTTTGTTGTTTCATCCCTCGGCAGCGGTTATTTATTTATATTTTTTTGTTTTCTGTAATTTACCTAAATTGGAAATTCACACTGACATCGTACAATAAAGGATCACTTTATTACCTTCGGAAAATGCCGATAAATAATTCAATTCGTCACAGTTGCCCTGCCCGGATTCTATAATGGTAGGTGTCGCAGGTCTATTCAGCTGAAATAAAAACGTTTTCCTTATTTATGAGAAAACACTTTGCAATAATAAAAATGGGAAGAAGCTGAATGATGGGGGAACTGGTGGAACACACGTGCCCTTCGCAAATCCATCCACAGTTCACCTACCGCCATTTGGGGCCACCCGGACGAGTGTCGGCATCAAGTGAACGGTACAGAGTTCATAAATTAAATAAAAAAATATAAAAAAAACCAAAAAGGAAAGACGAAAAAAATATAAATATAACTCACAGGGTAGGGGAAAAAATGATAAAGTGCTGATGAGGTGAAAAACGATACGCACGAGCGAAGGGCTGTTCCGACCTCACCCACGAATATTCAATTAAAGTGGCATTAAGGGCTGATCACTTGTAAGCTTCCTGCAAGCCACGGTTTACGGTCTGCAACGATTCCGCGGAATATGATGAAGACAGGACAGACAGGTGACTTGTAGCCTCTGCACCTCCCCGCCCCACTTCTTTCTAGCATGATGATTACAAAGTTTATCCAGAGCTGGTAATTATAATTATGACGTCACCTCAACGTGTTAGAATCCAATTCCTGATTTTTACATTAACGAATTCATGAGTCAAGCGAAACCACCCTCATCAGCATCCCCCAGCCCATCGTTGGCGTTCCCTTCCACAGACGAGGGTACTGTGTCGGAAAGTTAGAGTGGCTGTGATTCTATCCGCAAACATATCCAGGTTAATGACATGGGATTAATTTGACGCTCCGTACACAGTCGGCAAATATGATTATGTAGTTGAGATGTAACAGGGGAGAGGGGGAGGCTAACTCCCGGGGAGGTTTATCTCAAGGCACTTCCGCCGCCCGAGACGGACTCTTATTCCGATGGTAAGTAGGCGAATTCATCCGCAGAGGAATGCCTTCTGTAGGCACTTGAATTGCTGGTTGTTGGTAATGGACACGAAAGCTTACTCCCAGATTCTGCGCATCCTGCCTGTATAAGAGATGACGTTGTTTTCCTTATTTTATTTTTGTTGTTCTTTTTGCTGTATTGCAAAGGAGAACAGTCCTGAAATACAGATTTCCGCCAAAAATCTCAGCAGTCTTGCCAAGGAGGTTAAGGAAACTGAAAATGCAGGTGGACCCTGCTCAATGCCCGGCGATAGTTTATTGCCTGTGGGTCATCTGTCGTTCACGAACATGAAAAATTTCTCCGAGTTCAGAAGCCTCAATATTTCATGTCCGTTAGCCAAACACCACGGTTCAAGGCACAAGAGTTCGAACAGGTTGCCAATTCCAGTAAATTTGCAGATATTTTTCTGTTCGAGATGGGGTGTTATCCTCGATTTATGTCTGTATCCACAGACGGTTTTTGTGTACCATCTCCAAAACGCATTTTGAATTGTTCCAGCAGACGCAAGATGGTGGTGGCCTGGTGGGTGTGAAAGAAGGAATCCTTGTGACAACTCGTTCTACGGCACAAATCCAGGTGACTAATGAAGTAAAAGTAATCGGATTAATTTCCGATTGAGTACGTTTCTGGGAAAAAGGAAAATATATGGAACGAAAAAAAAATAAAATGCTTAAACCAGAGAAATGTTGCATGTCCTACAGATCGTTGTAGCTTTTGCAGCATTTAAAGTTCCTGATAATAATCCAGGACGAACTGAGTTGGATCTGTGCCAAGTTGAAATGTTGTTTTTGTCATGAAAGTGTCCATAAATGATGAATGCAATTGCAAATTTAA
Source organism: Leptogaster cylindrica (assembly GCA_963082835.1). NCBI lineage: Eukaryota > Metazoa > Arthropoda > Insecta > Diptera > Asilidae > Leptogaster > Leptogaster cylindrica. Next base: position 2,757,062 of record OY720108.1, on the reverse strand, counting down.
TAAATTTACTCGTTTGCACTCTACACGAGCATTTAATTCAAAACTCAACATTTTAGACAGATTTTTCATCTGAAAAAGCGATTCCATGGTCTCGGAAAATTATAAAAAAAATAATTATAGATTTAAAAATGATTTAAAAATAAAAGAAAACTAGTGTAAACTGGAGTGCAATGATTTCCTTTTTTTCCGTACTTGATTGCAGTTTATTTATTTTGTTTTATAGATCATTTTTCGATTCGAAAAATAGCGTTCATTTCAAACATTAGCATATACATAATTTTGTTTAATAAATTCAAGCACATACAAATTGTTTTGGAAAAATGTTTTAAAAAAAAAGTTAAAATAATATGAAATGTTTTGTTTCTACAAAAATATTAATGATTTATTTCAAGTAAGTAAGAAAAATAAGATTTAAAATAAATATGTTCATCCAATTTATATTTATTATAATTATTATTATTTACTAATTGAATAATGTTCTACTCGGCAATTTTTACTATCAACGAATATTTATTGTAATATAAATATATTTATTGAATGAGATTTATGTAAGATTTGTTGTCAATGGCTAAACAAGTGAACACTGAACCGAAATAATATTGTTTGTTGCTTTTCACTTTACGATTTTATTTTCGCCAAATCTAAGAAAATTTTTTTTAATAGCAAAATCTCTTGGAAACAATTTATACAAAATGTTTTCTCCATAAAAAATCTCCCAAAAATAATGCAAGATTAGAAAAGAAATTCAGTTACATAAACATTAAGCATTCCGTGTTAAATACTGGAATCAACTTCACAAGTGTTCCAGAGAGTGGAAAAGTTACGAATTTCCCAGGAACGAAAACTTTTAAAAATGTAATCGACTTCAATTAAAATTTGAAATTGTTATATCTTGACAGCGTGTAGCAACTTAACGATAACAATGGAGTTTTTCAAATACATAAATTTATGTCGAGAAATATTTATTGATACATTATTGTGGCAGGATATGGAAGAAAATCGAAAATGATTCTTGAGTCGTATTTCGATTAAATACATGGGCAATTTTCAAGTTGAACTTTGCAAAAAATCACATATAACAAATCTCTACCTGTTATCGATTTTCATGATGTAATTTCGGTTTTCTAGGAAAAGCTGTTTTCAACCTCGATGTAATAAAGCAAGGATATTATAAGTTTTACCGCAGTACATGTGTTTTTATGTGTGTTCGTGGATCGTTTTAATGAAAGTAATGAGATATTTCAGATAGCTGACTACTGAGGGTGGATAGAAAAGCAAAGACACTGCTGGAACTTTGTGCACAATAAAGTTAATAAATAAAGAAATAGTTTTATTACCAGAGATCAGAATTTTTCTACCGTTAGGGAACAATTATGGCGAATGTCTCTCTGATCTAGTTTCATTGAGGAAATATTTGCCCAATGGGGCGAAGAGGGAGGGGAGTTCATGGTTCGTTGGAGTTGATGGGTGAAACATGTGTGCTTGGATAATTTCCCTTTGTTAGGGGTAATAAATATATCGTTTGATGCAATACAAGTTTGCGTTTATGTTTCAATAATAACAATAGTCGTTCCAAATGTATTTGAAAAAGATGAACTTGAACTGTACCGTTATAAATCCGTTATAAATATTTCCTTATCTTGATTGTTGTAAAAAAGTGATTGTATTTCATCAAAGATTTCATTTTTTATTAGATATATCTATAGTTTACTTATGTAAATTTCACAACTATTTATTGTTTAAATGTTTAGACAATCATACTAAATCAAACAGAACCAAAAAAATGGCGAGGTAAAAAAATAATAATCTCATCAGTTTTGCATGATTATTCAAAAAAAAAGAAAAATAAAATAAATAAAAAGCAGTCACCTACTAAAAAGCCCAATCAAAAGTTCAACTAGAACAATTCAAAAAACCAAAGTGGCCATTAAGGGGACACAAAATGACGCCTACGATAGTGTAATTCACCCGAAAGGGTGCAGTAATTAAAGTCATCCAGTAAGAGAAAATAAAACATAGATTTTTGTCATTATTCTATATTATGTCACCTCAAAATTTTATCCACGACGAGAAATTGTGAACCTGCTTATTTAGGCAGCAGTCCTGCAAGAATCCTCAGGTCATTTCTGTGGAAGAAATAAAATGAAAGAAAAGTGGAAAATAAGGATTGATAAAAAAAGGACACAAAACACGAAACTTCACCCAGTTCTTGGGGCGAAAACATTGGGTAAATTCAGGAAAAATTTTCAGGACTATTAGGGCAAGCTCCACTTACTAAAATATCACTGGCCTGTCGGCCACATGTTCTTGCATGACTCTTAAAGCTTGCGTGCAACGGAAATCAAATAAGACAGGCCATTAGACAAAAGGATTAACAGAAGCGGGGAGCCAGATTTATTCCATTGTACAGTCTTTAATCAATAAAGGATTTTTTTTAGAATTTATTATCCTGTTCCTTACTGACAATATTGTGCCTAGAGCAAGACCCCAGGACAAGTCAGGTTCAACTTAAAAACTATGCAAGGACACTCGCAATCGTAAACGACCTTGAGTCACGACTAAATTTATGACTTCCCTTTTCGAATACGAAAGAAGCTCCTGATGATTCTACCACTGGAATATCCTTTCTCGAAGTGAGGCTTTTTCTGAGTCAAAGTTTGCGAAAATGTTTTGTAGTCAGAGCTCCGGATAAAAGGAACTGTACTTTGCTAAGTACACTTTAAAATTTGAAAGCAAAGTTTATTTTATTAATATATCGCGAACTGGAGGAGACTACATTTGTTTCCAATTTTCAAGGACTTTATTGATCATTTAATTTATATTGAATTATGTGGTTTCAAGTAGGTATAATTTGTTTTTACAAGCTTTCAAAACTCTTTACATTCAACAAAAAAAATTTCTTACTTTTTAAACAACTTGTTAACAAAAACAAATTTTGTATAATAATATAGTCAAACATACAGTACATGTTGCGACACAAAAATATTTCAAAATTGTTTACATATAAAATCTCTGTTCATTTTATTAGAATTTCAAATTGTTCAATTGTTTTTCTATAGTACAAAAACCTATTACTTTTAATTATGTAATAATGAATTTTTGGAAGCAAAAAGAAAAAGGAAATTCGTTTTATTTTGAATTATTGTAAATAAATTTATCATTATTTCTCAAAGTGAATGTGGTCAAAACTGTTTTGACTATAAATGAAGTGAATAAATGAATCTGTAGGGTATGTGTCCCTTCGTCAGGGGTAAGAAAATTCCGAAAAGACGATCCACAATCCAAAATAACTTTACCTGTTGATAAATCAGAAACGGAATGAATTTCACAAACACCAATGATTCACGATGTGCATTTTCAAAATTCCCCACAAAAGAATCTTACTATATCCTCCAACAGTGAAAGTATTCTCCAATTTATACCAAAAACCCAGAGTCCTTAGGGATGGCTTCAGTTTTCTCTTCGATTTGCAACAAGTATAGCAATCGAATGAACATCTTAACGAAAAATAGAAATGAATCAAGGATTCTCTTTTTTGCTAACGTAATTGAAATATTTCTCTTTATTACAATGAATTCGACTAATTACGGATTTTGCGCAATGGAATTGGTCGAAAATAGAACGAAAAATTCCATGGTTTCAGGATGTGCAGGTTTTGAATTTCGTTCAATTCAAGGAGGGATATTCTCGTGGAGGACATCGGAGGACTGATAGCAATGGATTAAATCAGACAAGTGGGTGTTCAGGATACACTTATTGCGCGAAAGTAAACCGGAAAAGTACGAACCTATTATAGTAGGAAGCTGAAAGAATTCTTAATTTGCACTTAATTAGGACTGACATGACAACATTAACCCCCCTTTTTTGCAACCCTTGGCAGTGCAAGGAAATCGAAGAATACGTTCGAAATATAATTGAGAAATTTGAGATATGTGTTTCCGTAATATGATATCCTGATGTTAGGAGAATTGTTGTGTGTCCTTGTTGTCAATACTATATTCGCCGTGAAATCTTAAACTTTATCCAGTTTAGGTAACTTTTATCAATTTGATTTTTATTTCTTGTCGTCCCAGAAGATAATTGAAAAATTGAAATATCGCTGAACCATCATCTAAAAGCTGTCAAAGGATTGATATCCTAAATGCAGCACAAAAGGATATGTAATTTTTATAAATCTGTCACACCATGGACCGAGCGTTTGTCCACCCCTCTATTCCACCCATCTCCTAGCAACCCCTAAAACCAGGCGACTAAGCCACCCTGACTTCATCGTAAATATACGAAGCGTATGGGGGATTAGGCAAATCACTCGAGAGAAAAACCCTTCAAAGCATCAAGAAAGCAAAATGGAGGGAGCAGGAAAGTTCTTATTTCCGCCCCTTACCGTGCTTTCTTTAAAGGTATTTGGCAGTTGTGCCGGAACATCTTTCAGATATAGCTTCCGGTTACATACCTGTACACGTGTCAAGATCACTTCACATAATTTTACCTTCCAACAAATTCAGTTTCTCTGTCAGAATACCCAGGTTTCGTTTCTTTTTTTTGGGATGAAAGTAGAACAGCAGGTTTAGATATAATGTATTTTACCTTTTTCAAGATTCATGTCCAACCTTTAGAAAACGTTCTGTGTTGTGTCCTTCTGAGGACAACCGGAAATCGAGTGATGTGCACAAATTTTACATTTAAAGTGAAAGTTTGGGTGAATTGTGAGAGAAAGTTATGGAAAATATTTCGGATCTATTTGAAATGGGGGAGGGGGATATAAGCATGAGAAAAGTTAATTCATGTATTTTGCAAGGATTCCCTTGTTTGATATGTTTGATATCAAAACAGGATATACTTGGTTTGACTTTCAACAGACACAGAAAATTCATTAGGGGGACAGTGGTTGCATTCTGAATCCAAAACAAATTTCCGAAAAATTCTATTTTTATAGTTTTTGAGCAATGAATTTTTGCAATTTGTAAAATATTTCTTTTTTCACAATATGAGTCATTTCGTGTCAAATTCATTTATTGCGTCCTTGAATATTATTTAAATCCTCAAAAAGCGTCCGTTTTACAAATATTAAATCATAAATAAGAAAACAAAAACTTAATATACTCGTATTATTGTTTTTACAATTTCTTTGGTGTAAGTCATGTATCAACTGTAGAATTAGACAAAAAATTTGTTTAAGGGTGCTTTTAAGGTATTTTTGTAAGTTTTTGAAAAATATTTAGCAGGAATTTCGGTATTAATACACATGGGCAAATCTGTTCGAGAAAATCTATCTTTAATTAGGCACGTTTCTAATTTCATTTAAAATAAATCATATTTTATGGGCTATTTTGTTTTCTGGAAATATATATAGTAAACAAGCACAGACCCGGCTTTTCAAAGAAAATCATGTAATACAATTCAGGAACTAAATTCTCAGTTATAAAGGATTGTTTTTATTCAACAATAATTTTTGAAAAATTATAAAAAAGTTTTAAAATATTAATTAATGTTAAAAAAAGTATTGTCCCAAGATTGAAATAGGCCTCGTTTTAAATAATAATATTGTTTCCTGAGTTCCTGATAAAATTTAACATACGGAATTTCCTTACGAAGAAAATGAAATACGAGTATTATTATATTACGATGGCAGATTTAGAAGTTATAAAATTTGCTTATATTCGAATTTAATCGACAATCAATTCCCAACAAATAAGTGACAATAAAAGTCGTCATTAAAATTCCAAATGCATTCATTTGATTGCTCATAAATTTACATTATATAATCTCCAAAAATACTTTTCACTAATGTTTAGGATTTAATGCTGATTTGACAGTCAAATATTATTGATCAATTTTCACGTAATTTGTGTTTTAAGTCATAATCTATTATATTAGCAAATGAAAAACTCATAAATCCTTTCATTCGCGAAATCTTGAAAATGTAAAATTTTGACACAATATATTTTATTTATAGCATATTTTCTTTAATATCCATTGGAATACTTGCAGTTATTTTTAAATGCTCACATCTAGAAAATCTCGAATTATTTCATAACATCATCCCATAAACAATTTTATGTGCAGTTGTAAAATCTTGGACATCTGAAATGGAATTCCACTTGTGATTTGCTATAAACAATTAACGACTTAACATAAATTCGTTTAATTCCTGAAATTGTTATAATCGTTTCCATCACTACCTTCCAGATCTGTGATTTCCAAAATCTAGAATTAAGATGTCGTTTAGCCATTTCCCAAAAGGGTAAATTTCAAAAATAAATTGAAAACCCTTAATAAGAATGGTATCTAAATCTGTGAAATGTTTTGTAATTTCGATCCTTCTGATGATATTGTCCCCATAAATCGAATAAGAAAACCTAATTGCTTCCGAAGATATCCTTTCTGGCCTTTTGTACGTTACAAATTAGTAGAAGTCGAGAAGGTCGAATATCCTTAAGGTTTCCATTACTCAATGCCATGACATCATATCCTTAAAAGGCAAGCAGACAGAAGACGAAAAGGTCGAACAAGAGGCACAAGGACTAACACGACGAGCTTGGGTGCAATTCGGGTAACACCAGCACGAAATAAAATGAAAAAAATAAGAAATATATATATACATATATATATATATATATATATATATATTGCAAGAGAATAAAAATAAAAATAACACACAACCGAAATAAGAAGGACGAAATTTAACACGAAAACGTACAGAACATCTAACCAAGTCCTTCTGTTTTCTATGGCTGATGAATAAAATACTTTGAGCCGTTTCGTTTAGATACGCAAGTCTATGTACATGCTAACAGGAAATCAGGACGGGAGGAAAGTGATTTTAATAAAATATGAAGGATAACGAAAAAGGCACAACCAACAACAACAGCTGGAGCCAAAGATGTGCCCTAAGATGGAGCATTTCGAGTTACTTGAGGGCCAAAAGGCACCAGCTATAGTTATAGATATAACAATAACATACCGGAGATGGGGGTCCCTTTACGGACTCGAAGCATTCCGTATTTCTGCCTGTGATTTTACTTTTTTTGTACGTTTTCCGCCTCACAACCGTACACCGGAGATCATGGAAAGTTGAAGCGACCAAAGAGACATACTCTGCGGCAGTGAAAACAACTTTCGCCTTCAGACGTCGTAAAAAGCTTGTTTATCCCTTAAGTGTTTGACTTTGGATAAAATGGGATAAAAGTAAATGTGGATGCAAACAAGGAAATTGCACATCTCCCTCGCCAGCCCCAAACTTATCCCTAAGTATTTTTGCTAAAATGAAGAACTCAGTTCTCAACAAATGCGAAGTATTTGGGAATGGGTATGAAGAATAGAGTCGATACAAAACGGTAAGGAGGAGTGGCTTTATTCACTCGGGACTGTTTGCACAACTGCATGATTTATTGATTGGTGACAGGATTATAATTGGAAACGAAGTACTGCTGAGACAACAAGTGCATCACAATGCATAACTGGGACGATGGATCCAACCCCCATGCCAAAGCCACCAAGCACATTTGCTCAACCCTTATTGCAATCCAGTGGAATGTAAACTTCCTCTAAATATTAATCCTGAATTGTTGATGAGTTGATGCAATCATCCTTGCCGTTTTCTGGGTATTGTTGTAGTTGTAAGGAAAATGGAAGTCTTTGAGCGGTTTGAAGTGATCTCTGATGGCACATGTGGTAAAGTTCTTGGATGAAACTATTATTTTATGTACTTTGAAATATTTGGAAAAGATTCCCTATTTTTTTATAATTTTCTTTTATGAAAAAATAAATTATATTTATTTTAAAACAAACTCTGAAAGATATATATGAACTTAAAGAGAGCCTTCGAATAGTTTTGTAGCATGGAAACTTTAAATTGCATTCAAAGGAACCTCAGCAACCACAAGAAAGATGTGCATCAAAATTGTAAACAGTTCACCCCTATAAACTGCAACCCATTAGAGTCCTGGACGATTATGAGCACATCGCCTTGAAGCCAAATTGCACACCGGCAGTCCTTGAAGCGCCTTCAGCCAAATCCCTCATGGCGCAAATTGGCATCTGAAGCATTTCGCACCTCGACACTTTGGAAAAATAACTTGTCTCAATCACCCTCCTTCAGCCGGGAATCAGTGCTCCGACCACTCGGCTTTTGTACAAGGAACCAAAATGAATCTTGGAGTAAGTCCTGTGAAGGCAAAGAAGGACAATTTGATTTTAAAACTGTTGGGGCGTCTGCTGGATGTACGACAAAAAAAAGTAGATACTAAGGAAAAATAAAAGAATAAGAAAAATAGACGACAGTGTCACCGACTGTGACGGTGACTGCTTCGGGAATGACTGCAATACCGAGAAAAGGTGAGGTGAATCCATCGCTGAGGGACGGTGTTGAGATAAAAGAAACATTTACTTTGGTTTGATTATTTTCACTCCCTCAGAAACTTGGTGTTTCCTTGCCTTTAGATCCATTCGCCCCAGTAATTCTTACCCATGTTGGCAATGGCTGATGCCACTTTCGAGACTCATCCCCTTTCGCTGTGCCACCTGAAAGAATTCAAGATCGTTCGCCCTTGGAATGTTCTGGTTTTTTACGCTTTGGAGCAAACGGCGACCACCCTTAAAAGGTTTCTGTAATTTTCTCTCAATTGAACTGAATTGTCTTTGAGGTGATTGCCTGTTATTTCCACTTCCTTTTTTGGGTAGACTCCTTCAGTGATAAATTGGATGCGTCTATAATGCCTTCAGTGGCAGCAAACCCGGACAGGAACTCTTCAGGTTTGAGGGAGTGTATATAGAGTAAGTAGGTGTCCTAATTGCTTTTTACCTGGTGGATTCAATCAAGACAGACCGGTCTCTTAAGTAATGCATCAAAGGATACCTAAAAGGTCGAAGAGTCCGCTTTTGATGGGTGGTAATTAGAGGTTAATGGATATGACATCCGATTGCCCGGAATAGTAGCTTCAGTGCCATGAAACTTATTTAATGGGCAACTAGAAAATGATCAAGGATAACTGTAATTACTTTCAAGGATAGCTAATTATTTTTTATAAATTAAACAAAACTTTTGTATTTCACTGAAAATGCTTTCAAACATTTTTCCTATCAACAAGAAAAGCGTGTAAGTAGCACATTCGGATATTCTTACGCACACATAGACATTCTTAAAAAGCTTTTTTCTTTCCATTTATTTTTGCAATAAAAATAGATTTTAACCTTGTTTATATATTAATATTTCCTAAAAAAATATTTTTGTATTATGCTGGAATGTCGATGCTGAAAAACGTTATAGTGAAAAATACCATAAAAAGGGGAAACTAAAAGACGATGGATAAATTGCACTATTTGAAATACATCCCCTAGTTTTTTTGCAATTGGCAAAGTGCATATAATTAACAGTAAAAACGATAAAGAAACATTTACTCCCACTATTCAATAATTTACTGCTAAATCATAAAAAATGTGATATTTTTTTCAAGTGAATTAAACTGCAAACAATCGTCTCCCAAGAGAGAACTTTTCCTCAACTTTATTTATAAAAGTAACAATGAAAATAAAAAGAAGTAATAAAACAGAAGTCGTGGTTAGTTGGAGATATTGACGACCAGCTTCTCTATCAAAACCAAAAAAAAAGAAGAAAAAATTACTCAAAGTTGTCGTCTTTGGAGACAAACATAATTATTTCTCTGGTTTTCTTCCGGTTGGTTGACTATGCTATTTCCGCCGTCTAGAAAGCACTTAGTTAACTCCTTTAGTGCAAAACGCAGGAAAAGTGTCAAAGGAGAAAATCTTCTTTACTTTCAAAATCAGCTTCAAACCGCGTTCACGTCATCCTAAAAGGAACTAGAAAAGGGATTTCACTTAACGCTTATTTACCTTTCCATTCTTGGCTTAGAGCTTAAACCAACAAGCCGGATAAGCTCCTTATATTGGTCGTAAAGCAGAGACACATCCATGGACGTAAACAGCTTAAGGATGAAGGGAGAGGGACGTTCCGAACTGTCCACATCCGCCACCATGAACCGCCTCGTTTCCCATCAACTGTTCTTAGACCACTCCTATGCATGTCGTAAAAGTTTTGCAACAATTTTTCTTACTTCAGCGTTCAGCCATTGCCAGTGCCAGAGAAGAGTTCTGATAACCCTCTGCAGGCGATCCACCAACTTATGTTCAACGTGTTGCATGTCTTGTTATATTCTTTCAGTATGAAGGAAGGGAAGGGAGTAGAATTGAACAGCAAGAGAAGAATGCGGAAAGGAAACGTACCGTAAGACACTTTACAACCACCTCAACTTTCTCTTATTGTGTAATAAGGACATTTTACGATGGCAGTCGTAAAGAGTTAGAAGTTGTGCTTTCGGCCAGATTACCAAAATTAAGCCGCATGTTTGGCTATTAGACACGAATTAGTTTCCATTGATTGGGGGCATTAAGCACTCCTTTACAGCTGTGACGATGCTCCCAGCATAATTATTTATAGAACGACACAATTGTTCCTAACAACTGCATCCCGCAAGCACATGCACTGCCTCGGGACTTCTAACATTTGATAGCGAGTTCGGTGACCAAATCCTCTAATATGTATTCCCTCCTCATATAAGTCTCTATAGTTGGGAACGAAACGTTTATAATCAAGCGCTGGGAATCCATTGGCTTTCTACGCGTTTTTCATATGCAGGGTAAATGTAAAGGGCGTGTAGGATAGGCAATAGGCATATAATACGTTTCAGTTGGAGGTCGGTGGGATTCTTTCGATACTGTGATTTTTATGGAAGGAAATACAAATTTGCGAAAGTCTGGTTTTGAAATTTTGGAAAGCCAGTGACAAGAAGAGCTACTGATGCAGGGCACATCCAAAGTGCGTTTTGGATTTCATTTGCGTTCCGTTTGTGGTCCATTTCGGATCCTTTTATTGTTCCTTTTTACCGTTCCGTTCCCTCTTCAGGGATAATCCATTTAAACAGTTTTTCCATGTAAATTGCAGCTAAAATAATTCCCACATATATACATATACATATAAGGTCAATTTTGAATCAGGTAATCAACCTTTCTACAGTTTAAAGGACTCCATCATATCTTGCGAAGAAGAACGGCTGTTAGACCTGAAGACCTGTTAGGCTGAAGACCTCTGTTAAATGGAATTTTTAAATATCGAAATTATAGGACAACATCCAATTAGGTAATTTTTGGCTTGGAATGGAATGGTATAAGCTTACCAAATCCTCTTCTGTTTTTCAGCACGATGATACTTTCAAGTATCAAATGCAAAAATTAGGAGAAAAAATATCAAATATTTTCGAGAGTCTGGAGAAAAACAGAAACTTATAATATTATTCCTGACTTTGACTTGTTTACAACACAACAGGCATTGACTCATTCATGATTGTCGTCAAAATAGAAGGAGTTCTGAAATATTCTCCTCCAATTCAAATCAAGGGCGTTTCTTAATGGAGGTATTATTTTTAGCATATTAAAAATGTCATGTCGCGCATTCCAAGTCAGGTGACACAGCCTTCAGAACCATGTCCTTTATTCTGAGGATGCCACAGGATTCCTTTAATATCTCCAACAAAAGTTTGTTGCTCCCATCCAAATCCCACTTCACTTAAGAACTTATTTACGTCTGTTCGGCACTATTCCCACCAGTGCTGTCTTCACTAGGTCGACATCCGCCCGGTAGATTTGTTTTGCAAATTGACGTAAATGTAAAATCCCTACTGCCTTAACAGAAATTTATACCTATCCCCAAACCTCACTACCCTTTCTCTACCCCCACTACCCGCCCTTTATCAAAAGCATGTGGAGGAATAGACTGAATGTTAGAGTCACTTTATCCACAGCCGCCCGAGCTTATTTCCACGACAATCAAAGTTGACATTATTCAAAGTGGATTTTTGTCCCTTCCAAGCTATCTATCTTGCTTCTGTGTCACAATAGCTGTCAATGTTATTTTTATCTGTGTACCGTTCCGATGCTGCATAAAGAAAGGATTGAAATAAATGATGCCAGCAGGGACCTCACCACCAATAGCGATGATAAAAACAACGAAAATCCAAGGAGGACTTCTGGGAGGCCAGAAGAAATTTCCCACTAAACACTTGGGATGAGTTTTTTTTTTAAATATTTTTTTATTATTATTATTATTTCGATCGGCTATTTTTCGCTTCCATTCTGTAAGTTTACACCATGAAATGTGAATGGCCAGTTTGCTTAAGGTGTTCGGTGAATGGCGGAGCGAGAAGCACTCTACGGAAAGGTATTGGTAAATTATCGATTTCCTGTTAATAAAAGTGGTCACATGTTGTCCCATTGGCAGAAACGGATGTTCAGTCCGATGAGACGAAAGCGTATTGTGCAATCGTCACCGTTTCCTGTGTCCGATAGCTTGAAGAAATGGTGTTGCTAACAAAGCAATTATGTCCGGTGGAAAATGCTTTGATCAATTTACCATGCTCCAAAATTATTTCCGGTTCCCCTGAAGATGAATGTCCGGCAATATGTTTTCTTGATTTCACGTTTGAAATTCGAAAATGTATTGGAAGTAGTTGTTTTAAAGCACACAGGATACTTGCGTCATTAACAGACACAGTTGCTCTCTAACAGGGAAGTGGTTACACATATATATGACAGAAAGTACTTATATAGTATCACACACATCTGGACGATTGTACCTATCTCGAAAATGCACTCAGTTTTCTCTATCGCATTACATCTCATCACCCTCACCCGCTGTTGAATTTCTAAAAAAAAAAAAAAAGTGGCAGTCAACGCTTAAATCAGAAGAAAATCCTTTTGCTCCCGCCACCAAAGTATGAATTATGACACTTACTCCAAGGAAGTTCTTTGCATTCTTTTCTCGGTGCTTATATAAAAATGACTCAGGGAGGTGGCTCAAGTCTGCTGGTATCATTAGACATAATTTATGCCATTCAGAGGAACTGACAAGCTTATAAAGTTCCGACGATACAGAAATCCTTTTGCCGACGAATGATACAACCCGAATGGAAAAATTTATATGCATTCCGTGCAGAGTTCGGTTCACAGAAAGAACTCTCTTAATGTGAATCTGCACACCCTTCTGCCTCTTGTGCCCGTCAATTTTGTTCCACCCCCGCAATACAGAAATAACCATCACAGTATTCGGGTGAGTCTCGAGACTATCGTCTTCTGATGTGACTTGAAGAAAAACCAAAGGGTCTCAGAAGACATCAACAACCAACGAATTTCGTCCTGCATGAAGTTTTGTTTGCAATTGAGGTTGATAGAGACGACGGTCATACTCTGTCTTGGTGACAGAAGAGGGGGAGGTATAGGAGAATTGAAGAAAATGAAAAATCGAAACTATCATAAATTGTCTGCATTTTGCATACAAATTTCTTCACAAAATTGCTCTTGTTGCCAGTAAAGTTTTGGTTTTTTGCCTCATGCTCTTGTTGTTCTTAAATTTTGCTGATATCTGGTGGTACTCCTTGGCGAAGGACTCAAAGTAGAACTGTAGCAGTCATTGCTAGTTTAGCCCGCAAAAGGCAAACTTTCGATACAGAAAAATAAAATAAAATAAATAAATACACAAAAAAAAAATTGCATTTCTGGGATTTAAGTGTAGAAATTTTCTACAATTTCGTTGAGAAATCTTCGAAATTTTTATTCAACGTTTTTGCCACCAACAAGTGATTTTTCCAAATCGCAGAAATTTCAATAAAACGTAGAAAGTTTAGCCGATTCTTTTTTGTTTATTTTTTACTTTGGATTATAAGGTAGTTAAAACTAACCGGATGCAACTTCCTTAGAAAGAAAGACAGAAGCATAGAATATGACATACAGAAAGTGGTCCGTTAATAGCTATGAGAACGTGTGGGAGGTGGGGGGTTGCTTCCGTTTTGTAATTTTACTAACGTCCAATTTTAGTGATTTGTAAAGTACCTACTTTGCAGAAAAAAATTTTGTGAAAGTATTTATTTGACATAAAATTATTAATATTTATTTTGAACTTCCAAAATTAATGCAAAAGTGTGTAAAATTAATTAAAATTTGCATTAGACATTTTTGAAAATCAGCCATTTGCAATTTGAGCAGATTTCCAAAAAAAAATGTTTTCTTTTCAAAATAAGGTTTTTTTAGGATAAATCCAGCAGCAAATTTTATGGGAGTTAAATGAAAGTAACTATTTTAAACTTATAAACAATCTTAAAATGTAAAAAATAATTTTTCGTCTGATGTACATACAATTTTCAAAATTCTCCTCATATAAAACATCAACTGCAGAACCAATTACGCCTTTAATCAGTTTAGTGTTCGCTTTAATTCCAAAATACTGTGATGTAAAATTTTTAATTCCATTAACAACAATATTGTGCAGACTAAGTAACTTTCAAAGAGTTTATTCATCGTATTCTGTACATCGGCACTTTTACATTTTTGCTTGTACATCATGACGGAAGTTTTGCAAGTGATTGCCAACATAAACGAATTATGAACCCTAATCCTAAATGTATTTTTAATAAAATTTTTCAATGTTCTCTTAACTTCATTCCTGTAGCATTGTGCCAGGCCAGGAAATATAACTCCATCTCCCCAAAGAGCTTTTATCCGATGCAGTGTAGTAAATAAACCACCCCAAGGGTAAACTTAGACAACAAGTAAAAAAAATTCTGCCACCATATTTTTCCATATAAACATAAAATGTTCAATTTATGAACAGGTTTGCCGTTGTAATTGAAAGTACCATTCTGGCGGGAGGGTGAAATACCATCTGAAAGGATGGTTGGGCAACCCTTGAGACCGTCGTCCTGTCCATCGAGGGGATGACGTTACCACCATCCTCATACCCCATCTACATCTTCCCCGTTTAGTGTGAGCTAACCAGACTTCCATATCTCATGTTCAATTCTGTGGCAACTTACATTGGGGGAGTGATGTATAAATCATATTTCCGGGGCCAAATACTTAATTAGCAATACAAGCAGTACGGGCAACCCTTTCAGTCGGATACTACGTTGCAGCCTCTCCTGTCCTGCCCGTTTATAATTGATGTTTTGAACATATTTGCTTCATTCAGGGCAAGACTCCAATATATGAGTGGAATGCATCGTATTGTTACGCCCCGATTATGGACACAGAGTGCTCCATCCCCCCATCCCCTAAAATTGTACACCCCATGATAAATTGGTCGAACTACTACCAAAATTCTGAACAATTTCTTTCCGACAATTGAAACTTTTACAAGAGCTTTTAATATGTCTTCAATTGATCATGACATGTTTATAATGTTTATCCTTCTGAATTTAAAAATTCCATTCGAGAACAAATAAAATTTTGATTTTACCTAAAATATTTATTATCATACTGATAATGTTGTGACAAAACAATTCAACAAAATCCTTGGAAGAATTTAAATCTTCTTCGTCTTTAGTGATATGCAAAAATTTAATCAGGAACGAATTTAATTGGAATGAATTCCGAATGACAAATGGCAAATTGTGACAGAAGCTCGAACGGAACAATATAATTAATGGAGTAATGGGCTGCAATTAATGTTTAACCCAATTAGAGTCCTGCAGGTGACAATATTGTGAGTTTAAATAAATATAATAATAAAATCCCAATACAATAAAAATAAAGTAGCTAATTATTAATTATTTCTTTTTGTAAATGAACGACAATGTTTCACCACCAGTAAATATACCATATTGATGAAAAATTTTCTTCGAAAACTTTACACCAATTACTGTTGGTATTGTTCATCATGAATAACGGGTATTTTACACAGCAGAATCGTAATTTAATTTGTTCAGTAAAAAATCATTTGGGGAAATATTATTTTCGAGAGAAGTCAAGTTAAATGAGGTTCGAAGAATTGAGAAACCTACTACACTACTATACATGAGTTAATTAGAATTCACAGATAAAAGTAATTGCAATGCGAGGTATAATTGCAAAACTTTAACAAGAAGGGAAAATACAATAAATGGTGAAATGATATTCGTACCACAAAATGGGGTTCCCCATACATAGATGCAGATGTTGCATGCATTTTCAGATATTTGTATCATTCATGGGATATTGAGCAACCAATGATTGATGCGCATTTTGAAAAAGTTTTCTATCACCTGAAGTACTTTGCTTTGACTGTAGTGTATATATCACTGTATCAGGACATAAAACACAACGATGCACTCAACGCATTCCGGTTAAGCGTTAAGAAAATTTCGAAATTCCCAGAAGTCGCGGTCCCCAAGCGAGAAAGGCGCACAGCTGCTGACAAGGATTTCCATCTTCTATAGAACAATGTCTCCAGACCTTAAACAACCAAATAATTGTGAATTTGAATAGAGAGTCTTTGAAAGAAATAGTCGTTTTTACTTCATTCGAATTAGGTTTTCAATGAAGAACAATTCAGGACTGTGTTAACCGCAGTAATAGATAAGAGGGGAGTACCACTATCTGAAACAGAAGCGGGTGGAAAGTGTTAGAATGGGGATCGGGATAATATCGCGGCAACGAGAAGTCCACGAAAGATAATTACGAGGGATTTTGTGAATTAACATGAAATTGAAATAAAATTAGATCGCAACCACGGAAAGGCCACAAACAAATGTCCTGCTACTGAAATTCGAAGCTTAAATTGTCGCTTTTGTTTCCATTATCCACCATCCTTAATTCAAATCTACGCAATCTCTTACACCCCCCATGGTCCCGGCCCCTGGTCCAATCTACGCAGGATGCGAATGTCGATTCGGTCAAAAACCGAAAATGCCTGTGAATTTTAGTTAAGAATGAAAGCGTTTTAAGAACGGGAGTATTATCGTCACGAATCCTGATTAGGTTAAACATCTAAAGATAAAAAGACGAAATGAAAATTGAGGAGCATCCCATCGAATTCTGTAGGAGTTTTTGAGTGGGGTGGACGGGCGCCAGGTTTTCTCAAATTGAACAGGCAAACGGAACACCTAGCATAAGCAGTTCTGGTCCATTCACAGCGGAAGGTGAATATTCATTAAAGTTCTCTGGTAACACTGGGAAATCATAAAATTTATATGTGTACACACTTTCGCTAAAGATAAACAAAATTTTAAATGCAAAAGAGGAATTAATTGCTCCACCCTGTATGAATATTCATGGGCACGAAAGGACATCCTGGGCTCTCCCTGATACCTATCTATAAATTCAACTGTTTTTACTTTCGGGGACAGATTCAGCATCACCCCCCTCTCCTCCGTTCCTCACTCATCTTACTATGGAGACCTCATCCCTCTAAACTACGCCATCGGAGGTCCTGCCTGGATATACCCGTCGTCTCCGGTATTTTTTCGTCCATTCGGTGCACTTTGCTTGTAACCGATTTGGAGCAAGAACCGAAACCACGCGGAAGTGGGATGAATGGGGGGGGGGGGGGGGGAGATGAATGGGGTGGTATGACGAGGCCGGAACACCCTCCGACAGGCGAGAAAAGTGTTTTTCCTGGGAAAATTTTTGTTTACCTTCCACGACGAGAGATACTGAACAAACGATGGCGGCCTGGGTGAGATTGGATTCAAGGAGGAGTGTATGCCAGGAAAATTTATTCAGTTTTTCTCGTCATCAGTTTGACCTTTACGAACACTTCGATGGCGATCGGGGGCGCAATGGTGGCCAGGTACAGGCTCGCTAACTACGTAAAAAGTGTTTTGTCTGTTTGAGTGATTTAAGGACAAAGTGAGCTGCGTGGGATAATTGGCTTGGAGATTTTTTTTTTTTTTAAATTTCGGATTTGTTTTATCTTTGGAAAAAGAATTTTAATCATGGAATATTTTACTTAAGCGAAATCAGAGTTTTGTGAGACCTTGACTAAGTCCGGGTTTTTTTTTTATTACTTCTCCTTTATGCTTTTGGAATTTGTTTAATGTGAACACCAAAGAACGGAAATGGAAGCGGCATTTTTCTGAGCTTCTTTATCTTTCCCATGATTAAAATTAATACATTACAATAATTCACAAGGGACACAATTTTAATTAATTATTTAAGCATGCCTTAAAACGCACTCACATTATTGTGAAGTCAAGCTTCATATATTATATTTGTAAGAATTATTTACAAAAAAGTCATCCAAGCAAGTTATATTTCATTTGCGAATTAATTCCAAAATAAGTAAAGTAGCCGCAATTAAAAAATTGGTATAATATTTTACAAAATTTGTGATATATGCCATTGTAAAATTTCTGCTATCTATCTCACGTGCAAGTTATTATAATGTATAGGTAGACAAACGTTCTCTTTAGTTGGAATAAGGGATTGTAAAAATCTGTTTACGTTGATGTAAGATTCCTGAAGCTGCTTTTACTTAAAGTTTTTTTAAAAATATGTTTTATGTTTACGTAGAAATGCGAAAAAGCATTTAAAAAAAAACACAACTTGAATGAATCATGTTGGGGAATTTTGCAACGCATACCACTATTTAGAAGATAATAATAAAAACATTATTTTTGTTGCATTCGGCCTCGAAGTAATGCAGCTTTTTGCAAAAATAGAACCGAGGAATCTATCAAGGATCTCCACGTATTGTTTCATATGTAAAATCTTTTTGTTGCAGATTTTCCTCTTATTTTTTTTTTTAAATAGCGCAAATAACAGAAGCAACAACTCAAGAAAAATGTCCTCACAACAAAATATTCTACATCAGAGCTCCATCATTTGGTTCATGGAAAAGAAAACCAGTGACAAAAAAGAATCCTTTTGAAAGCTCTCGCTGCAGAATTCGTTACGTAATGTGATACCCTTTGCTCTTTAGACCACAGCTCAATTTATCCTAATGGAAATAATCCACAATTAATTTAGCCTTCACACAAGCGTGACACATTTCCCTGATTAAAATTTCAAATCAAGTTTCGTAAATCGAAAAATTTTTATTCGGCACGGGGAACGCACGTATTCAAGACAGAAGAAGGGAAGAAAGTGGGAAGCCACGGTGGCTGGAGGGCACAGCAAGATAAGGAATCCTTTTGAAACTTATTTCAACTAACCCGTTTTTGATCTTGGTTTCCGACACCAAAACAGCCCCTTACTCCCGCCGATACTTCTCCACCGGTTCGCCTCACCACACGATTCTGCCGCTCATCCAGAGTACTCATGAAGTAATAATATTGTCAACGGCTTGTCCTTTTGCATGCAAGGATATATTCCGTTATGCTTGTCGCTACCCTCTCCGTTCGTGCATGCACGAATATCGTATGCTTTTGGGTATTTTCTCATGTCCTCGAGATATCAGGGCCGCAACTGTACACGAGAGTCTATATGGAATGTGTCCGAAATATCCTTTAAGGAAACGGAAATACAAAATTTTCTACTCATGGAAAAACTTTCCTCAAAGGACAAGACACCCCCCAACCCCTACCCTATCGAATATATCCTTTTCCCAGTAAGTAGGATTATGGAGAAATTTCACATTCTACGAGAAGATGTACTCCTGAAATACTCTGTCGGCCATGCATGTAGGCAGGTATCGCCTCATCCGGGCGGCATTTTCTCGTTTCTCAGCTTTTATTGCTCCAAATTATTGTTGCCGTGGGATTTTCACTTTTATGTACAGGGCCCAGGATACAAGTACCTTGACAGTTCACTTAAGGTTGAAAGGCATTTTTGTATATACTTTTTTTCCGCCCGTTTTATGCTCATCCGTTTTCCTTAAAGCTGTTTTCAGCTTTTGTAATAAAATGTTGAATTTTATTTAGTCTTTTGTTTTTTAAGGAAAACAAAATCAACATTGATAAAATCTTTTGGACAAAAGTAAAAGTTATAACAACAGTGGCCAGAGGCGGCGGCCTTAAATTACTTTTATTACCATAAGTTGTGCTCCGAAGGACCTCAAAGGTACAGTGAAAGGTCAAAGAAGCTTCAATTTATTTCTATTACAAATTATTTTATGGGCATACGAAGAATTTTTACAATAAATTATTGTTTTTTCATGCGAACAAAATTGTCATACAATATACAATATATTTTTAAACAAAATTATTTTTGTTTCTTTTTTAGATTGGGATCAAATTTAAAATGGAGTCATTTCCTTAAACCGGAAAATAGATATAATCACTGTTCATGTTAGTTATAAGAATATAACACATGATAATTCTAGATTTACCATAACTATTTTTAAACAATAATTTATTTATAAATCACAACTGCATTTATTTTATTTTAGAAAGAAATTTTCAATAAAGAAACAGATTGCAAAATAATTTTCTGCCAAGCATCTACTCAGCATGATGAAACAGAAATTGCCCCAAATAAATTTATGATGCTGAAATTTGCTTCTCTGCCATTTTACAACCCGTTTACAGAATCCTCTCTCATATATAAGCCTTTCACATAGAAATTCGTTTGGGCAAAGCAAATTTTCCAAATTAACACTCCTATCAATCGTAAATTGGGCGTCTTTGAGATGAGTTTGATCGGATGATTAAAGGACTATAATTAGTTGAAAGTAAGCACTGTGCGGCACTCAAAATTAATGAAGCAAAATTCAATTGTCCAATTGTCCATTGGGGGAATAAATAAGCGCAAAAGGAGGCAATAAAGTCCATCTGGTATTGTCGTTAGAAACAAAGGGGAATCCTATCAAATTGAGTTTCTTCATTCGATTGATATGTGATGACAGTGTGCTTCCTTAATCAAATCATCAGCTAATTTCACATAAAGTTCCATCTTTACAATTTCACGTTCCCTGCAGGGTAGTGATGGCTAACAGTTCAGTATACAAGCAGAGACAAGTTCGTCCTCCTCCTAGACATTGTTTGTCAAAGGACATGTCCATGGACGGCACATTTCACATGTGAAAGGTCAAATTGACTTAATAGCTCATCATTGATTCAAACGGATATCCTGCATGTCTAAGAACTTCCGTTTTAAGGCGGAAGAGCTTTGTAGATGGCCTGTGCCTAATGCGGCTTTGTATGCAAATACGAAGCAATAGCCTACCCGTCACCCCTAGAGCTGTTATCCATATACCACCCGCAACTGCATATCGTTCTGTGACGAAGTACCCCCGCTTCGATGCGAGCGCATTATTATCATCGACTGTGGGCGTGTACCGAGGTGAAGGGGAGGAACAGTGAGAGGACGGGGGATACACACCGATAAATATGTTTAAAACGGGAACATCGAAAGTCTCCGTGATCCTTGCCAGGACCATGGTGTCGCCATCAACATCAGTATCAGGCACCGAGGGTCCGTTCGGAGAGCGATAGCAGGATACTCTGGTATAAGCGGATACAAAATGGAATGAAACGAATTTGATGATGTATTGTTACACATGGTATGTGATGTTCCTTCTAATAAGGATGTGCCCGGAATATTCGATGATGAATGGCAGCATCCTGCTCTGAATAATGGCATTCACCGGGGCCGATTGGCTCCGATAACTACGACATTTATGCGTCCTATTGGGCCCATCAGGCGTTCCTTAATCAGTTTTCGGATCATTTTCGATTCCTTAGACTAATCAAAGCAAATAAAGTTTTCATTTTTGGAGCCAATTCAGCCTCTAGACATTGTCAAGATGTTTTTTTTTTATATCTTTATCATTTATTGTGTGTGTGTATGTGTGCACACATGACTCTCTGCACATTATCTATCCTGTGCCTCTACAGAAGGGATACTATCTAAACTCAAGAAAATGTTTACTTAGGCCCCTTAATGGAACAAAACAAAACACAGTTCGAGGCTATTTTGCAAGGACACAGACAAGCAACTCACCAATGGACTTTGCCGACAGGTCTGCCCAACTGAATTGGCTCTATGACGACATTTTGTGCAAATATTTTTGTTCCCTTAGATCAAACATTTATCTTGCCCTCATTATTAGCTTTTTGGCCCATTTCTTATCTTAACAACTGAAGATTTTTAATGAAGCACGTACAAAGTTTTACTTTGTTTCAACTTTCATATTGGGCTATCATTTTTGTATAATTTCCGTTTTTGGTTTCTGTTGTTGTTGTTTTATTTTTTATTTTTTTATTTTTCGACTTCATGAATGAACGACTGCTCATCTGTTGTTCATGGAACTTTTGGATTAGGGATGGCCAAGAGAACACGCTTAGACGATACGTCCTCCTAGTTTCACTTGAGGCTATTGCCAGTCATTTGTTATAAAATATAAGGAATCTTGCGGTTTTCATAAATTTTAAGAGATAAGTGCGTAAATAATTTTAAATCTCAAAATTTGATTTCAGGGGTTTTTTTATAAGAATTAGCTAAAAAGATAAAATTCTGTATTTCCATGTTTGAATATGAGTTCACTGAAAGATGAGCAATGGGGCCAGAAAAATGGAGAAACAAAACATTGACTAGTTGTTATATAATATAATAATTTCTAAAAGGCCATTTGATATTTAATTTAAAACACCTCTGCTCCCTTTCCCCTCAAAACATTAATAACACTGTACCATTTAATTTGATGTGAAAAATTTCTCTAACGATGATGAACGTGCTTTTCATCAGAAACTTCATTTCCCTGGAAAATGATTCTCCGAAAACTCCTTTGATAGACAACCGAAAATGAAACGTTGACAAATTTTGCGTTAAGCGATTGCACAAAAATTATGCCAAATAGATTTTTCATATAGTTCATGGTTCTAAAAATTTCTCATGGTGAACGCGATGATGATGATGAGAGGCTTTTAAGAAATCACTTACATTCCTCTCCTCCCTCCTGTCGAGGGTGGTAATTTTCTATAATTGAATTCTCTACCCATTTCGATTCACTCCCATTCTGTTCCGTTCTGAATTAATGGAAGAGTCCGTCAAAATTTGAAGCACGTGCTGAACAGCTCAGGGTCCACCCAATTCTTTTTTTTTTTTTTTCATTTTACATATATGCGTTCACTAGAATGAATACAATTTTATAACTGCCACATTTCGTGCCACTGGTCTACCGTCCTTCCACCCCCATTCTCCTCGAGGATGGAGTGACAGGGAACAAGTTGTCATCGTTATTTTTGCAAGGCGTTAAGTCAAGACCTCTTGTGACCTATCTCGTTGGGGTCTGCTTTCAAATTTCAATAGTCTGATGGACATTAAAGCTAAAGAGATTAAACGAAAACCCTAAAAGGTAGTTTAAATACCTTTATTTCTCTCCGATTCCCGCCCGATCCTTCTGCTTATGATCCTGGTGGTGACATCCAAATCTGTAGCACAAGGGCACATACTAAATCAGTTCTGGGTAACAGAGATTAGAGATTCGGGACTCGATGGGTGGCACAAGATATAAAAGTTGTATAATAAGGTGGTTTTGTCTGTTGGAGACATTTTAATAAATTTTGAATTTTAACTTTCAGTGTTCAGGAGATAGGTACCGTTTCGTAAACCCCATCAGGTTTCATGCAAAAGCGGTTTTTATACTAAAGCTCAGTTGGGGCTGCTTTGTTTGGATTTTCTTTGATTAACCTCTCTACGGTTGCTTTCAAGTTTTAAGACATCAAAGGGTTTCGCAACCAATTTCAGTTCATTTTTTTCTACTTAGTTTAATCGGAAGAAGTGGGGAGAAAATCTGGAAAAAAATAGAAAAAAGAAAACCAGAATAAAACGCATTACATCCCAGCATTCATTCAACTTCTTTTAAGTTGTTGTATTTATTTTCAATTTTCAATCCCCATCACTTTCATCCTACACAAATCCGGAAACTTTTCACGACAATGAAAATTTATGACAAAAAGTAGAAAAAATAAAATAAATATATTTATATACTTACATAAGCCAATACCAAAACATTTCACATCAAGAGGAAGTACATTAAGTTTTGTGTACCGAGGGCGGAAGTCCTTGAGCCGGGTGAATATCATGAGATTTCCCGGACTGATAGCCTTCCATTTTGTGAAATTTTTTGTCTTTTGTATTTGAAATCCTGTAATTTTATGGCATCTAGCTTTCAGAAAATTTTCATCTAAAAAGTTTATGTTGAAATCAATACATTTTGATTCGGTCGATTTCAAATTGATCATCAAATGATGCAATTATCGTAAAACGAGGGTGGAATGATTCAACTCAAATGAAATTATTACCCAAAACAGTTAAAATGCCATTATATTTGATGTCATTTCAATGTTTCGCATTAACATTGAATGAATGAAGGAACATGAGCGATTATTTAATTAACGAAACTGAGGATTGCTGCCGCGTAATTGAAACTCTTAATTGAAAATACAAAAGGAGGATCTTAAATTTCCGTAGATCATGTCATTTAAATTTAAATTACAATTAAATTTGGCAAGGTTTTGCGAAATTTCGGGATGAAGTTCGTGCAAGTGGTAAATAGTGTATCTAATTGGAATGGATTTATGATGCTGGGAATTTAGTTTATAGTCGAATTGGTGTAACATAAGAATTAAGGAAGATTCAGTCAATTAGAAATAAATATCACTTAAGAAAATAAGCATCATCATTTATTCCGTACAATAAAAACAAACAACTCACCTGAGCATGTGAAATATTTCCGGGGTGAAGCCATTGAATTACACATTGTAGGAAATTCTACATTAACTTCCAGTGAAACACATCTGAAAGGAAATTTTTAATTAATCAGTAATTAGTGTTGAAATCATATATTGATGCTTCTTAAGGGCACTCCTCGTTTGGGCACACGAATCGTCCCCGCTAAAAATTTTGACATGCAAAGCACATGAAAGCAAATCTTGCGCAATGTCTCAGTCTGAGGTAATGAGTTTTTGTAATTATCGTAATTGTGTTATAAATTTGAAATTGGACTTGAACTGGGATTCGCAAAAAGATTACGCGGAATTAAATTTCAAGGATATCCAAATCCACTTTCACTGCCATCCATCCCTTTTTCTCCTATCGCCACCCGATCTGTAAGATTCGGCTGGGAAATTCAATTAAGGAAAGCTTTTAAATTAAGCAGATTAAAGAACAAAATTAACATTTCTATCAATTTTTATATATATATATATATATATATATATATATTATCTTGAATAATTTTTTTTCCAGAACTGTAGTTATTAATATCCGAACTTTGATGTCTTTCGCAATTATCTCCGCTTTACTGTACATTCATGAGGAGAAAATTGCCTGCATCTGCCTGCTAAAGGGCTCCAGTTCTCGGCACTCGACGCTGAGCTTCCATCAGTTTCAGTTGAGACTTCAATACCCAATTAATACTTCTTACAGAACTTAAATTAATTTTCCAACTAATTTCGTTTATCGTAGGACTTGAGATAGCGAACAGGGAGCGCGATTCTCTGCTCGCCCCGACGACGGCTCTGCCAGATAATCGCACACAGCAGGGGGAAACGGAACTTGAGAAGGTTCTACAACAACCACTAGACCTACCGCCCACCACCACCACCACAACCATTTTACTCATCGGCGTCCTCTTACCACCCTCACTCATCAATAGCGGCCAATGTGTGCACTTCGACCACTCCCCCACCCACAACACCTTGTGGAGGCACTTCGCGTTTTCCATTAGCCATAAGCAATTACGAAAGGCTTTTATCATTTGCATTGCACTTTAAGGACGATTTTCTCCCGCTTGACTTATAGCTGTCTCCTTGAAATACTCCACCTGTACTTGGGGCATACCCTTCGATATAGGCGACTTTTAAGGTTTGGAAACCTCTCAAAAGTAGAAGAGCTTTTTTCCCGGATACAAGAATTCAATTTGTCTGCATCCGGGAAGAAGGATGCCATTGATATGCAAATGATTTTCGTATAATAAACACCAGCCTCCCACCACCATTGCCTCTCATCATTCTTAATCTGCACCCTCTTCAGCAAATCTTTGATGAAGTCTTGCCAAGATGGAGATGCAGCAATGATGGCAATATGAAACGGATTCTACCGGAAGTCTTTCCTTCAGATGTTTATTGTTGAAATGAGAGATTGTTAGGCACCAACTGTCCCTTCACTGCAGTTGCAGCATTCACATTGCTGTTCGGCTCTTCCTCCACCCCTCCGATTCAGAAAACTAACAGTAAAACATCGCCAGCTGAGCTATCAGAGACGGGGCCCCGAAAACATCTCCACTATTAATAAATTGCCTTATTCACTTTAAACTTTTATTTGATTTTGCTTGCATCCGACGGATTGTAAATGCGGTGTAAGCCGGATGGCGTTGCGGGCTTGTCCGAGAGCTTCATCCCCCCCCCCCCCCCCCCCTCCTGTCAATTACACCGGTCATCCCTCGTCCATTCACATGGCATCCACCCTATTTCGATGTCCTCATCACCATTTTTTCCGATTCTGAAAATTTTATTTAACAAACTTTTTTTATTAAGTTTGAAGCTAAGGAGAAGTTCTAAAATTGTGTTTTGAAGTGTGGAACGTGAGAGCTTTTTTGATGTTGAAGGGATGTGTCGGTTTTTTTCTTTTTCTATGCCGTTTTTCCACCCCTCGTTAAGGGAGGCCCTTGGTAGTTTTTTGCTGCCACTGCCACTGCTGCTTCTGCTGCTGCTGCTGATGTTGTTGTTGTTGTTGTTATTCGTGTTGTTGCTACTATTGATGTCGAAGGTACTCTACAACCCCGACGAGTCTGTTATTCTGGTGCAAAACTTGCCAAAGGCGACGATGATCACTTCCAGGACTCTTTTCCAGTTTTACGCAGACTTGGGTCCTTGCTTTCGTGCACACAAAGTAATTAACTTTGAAATGAAAGTCACCATTATTTGCCGTTCATTTTGCGCTAATTATTGGCCTCAAAATTAACTTTTATCACGTTCTGATATCCTTTCAGCACTGAGACGACTTTATTGAGTGCACTTACCCAAGAATATAATCAAAGTGTTACTCTAATTGGTCAAGTTCATGTTTACTTTCAAGTAAAAACAAAAAAATAGAAACAAAAACTGGACAGAAAAAAATGTGCGAGATTCCTTCGACACTTTTAATGTACTTCATGAAAAGTTTTCCTTAGTGTTTTAAGAGTTGAACGAGTGTTTCAATATTTTTATGACACCCCAGGAAGGATATGTCTATATAATATAGCTAAACGTAATTTTGAAAATATTGAAATGAAAATAAGAAATTAATAACAAGAAAATAAATTAATCGAGTGCAGAAAAATCTCGATTTATGCTGTGGATGCATTTTATAAAAATTAAAGCTTAAATTGTGGGACTACCGGACAAGTCCATGGTATCCCATAAAACTAAAACAGACAGTTGGAATGCTTGGGGAAATTAATTCAGTTTATTTTATTGAGAAGTAATTTAGTTTTACTGCAAATAAGGGGAAGCCCTGAATTGCAGAAGAAAACACGTTTCCTCCTCTGCATTTTGTTTTAGGTATTTCTTTATTTAGCAGTACGACGAAATATAACAATAATTTTATCCGTCTGCGATACTTGCCGTTGTACACTAATACTTATAAATTTTCTGGTAAATTGATTTATATGAAAAGCTGTTGTAAATACGAATTCCATAGATGTCACTGCGTTCGAGTTGGATGCCGTGCGAAGGTGAACAGTTTGTACGTGCATCCATCATGGAGAGCTCATTCCGTACTGCATTCATATTTTTGAATTCAAGAAGAGTTTTCAAACAATGTCTAGAGCACTTTACCCGATTTTGCTCAGTGATATCCTAGAAACAATGTGACACATTTGCCATATGCACCTGAAGCGGCAACAAATACAGCATCACCATTCCCCCCTATTCATCACCATCTGCTACCCTTACCCCTTTATCTGCATCAAAAAGGTGTTGTTATTGTTTTCGACACCAAAACGTAACCCAGAAGTGTAGATGTTGCCTGCACCTTAACCATCCATTTGTTGAGTTTCCCTTTTCATCCTCAACTTGTTCCATGGCTTTCATTTAGAGGATGCACTTTTCCAGGTGAATCTTTTGTCTTCGTGGTTATTGTGGCAAAATTCCTTTGTGTGCTTTTTCTTGATAGATGTACTCGGGGTCCTCTCAGCTGTCGTCCTGAAAAATTGAGAAGAGCTTATTCTAATGATGGTGCTGAATCCCGGATAGCGTCAGCGTTGGGCTAAAAGGTCTTCGGGCATAGCATAAAAAACAAAAACAACGCTACCTACATAGAAAATAGAAACAAAATTCATAATTTACCATAAAAGCGGTGCTCGATTGTTCACGAAGACCTTTAAAATGCTCACCACAGGAAAATGGGTGGTCGGGGGAAGTAAACCGAAAATTTAGGAAGATGGAAAAACCAGGCATAGATCAACGCAAAGAGTGAGGTTTGACGATAAAGGGTTGAGATGGTGTAGGATTTCAGGAGGGCAATGAAATATTATCCTAAAAATCCTCTCCATTTATTCCACCATAAAGGTGGCGTTTAAAAACGTTGTTTTACATTTTGTCAAAAAAGGATTACGTGCCAACTGCTAGTGCAAGAATAGAAGTAAAAGCCGCGATTATACACTTCTCCGGGTCCTCATAACATAGGAATTGCGTGGATATTAAAAAATAAAATATAAATAATTAAATGGCATACATTTTGCAATAGTTTCAGCTAGCGTCATTGTACAAATGCGCATTTGATGTTGGCGTTGGTGTTGTTATCAACGTTGAAACTGTTCCAGGTTGTATTCTTTTTTGCCAAAGCATCCGCACAAAGGCTCGTTCGTCCTGTGAGTCAATTGCTGTTTCATGTATACCTCTGGTCTCCTTTTCATCATCCATCGTCTCCTTCCTCGCCATTTGGGATGTAGACTCTTTGTTGGTCGTCATCATGTTACATGCATGTGAAATGTTTCGCCTTCCCCAATTTGGTCGGGATGTGCCAGGGATTCATCGTCCTTGCTGCATCAAAACAAAATGAAATTCCTAAAGCAAATATTAATTTTGGTATACTTTGCGGGGAAATGAAACGATTTTCGTTGAGACACAACTATGCATTGTACGTTGTGCTTTACAGCAACACAAATTGCAAATTTAATTTTCGTAGATTGAAGAATAGAAATTCTGGGGGAAGGGATCTTGAGACAGGATCTACACAGGAAGTGATAACAGTAACACTAGAGCCAACAACTTCCGCTTTCGGCTTGTAATTGGTCAGAAAATGAAGTAACAATTTAAATAATTGCTATAGCAAGATGAAACTAATTCAATAAGTGGTTTTTATCAAAGAGTGGTGTTTCAGGATGACAATTTTGTTTCACACCAAAATTAAGATACACACTAAAAAATTTTAACTTCATTTCTTTATTTTAATAATTTTTCGTGCTGCTGGTTTATTTAGTTTTTAACTAAGAGACAAGAATTTTGATTGAAATTGGGCAACGTTGTCAATTTGAACAATTTTGTGGTTCTCTTAATGTTAAATTTTTTAGATCTTCTTGAAATACCGAAAACCATTGATAACACTTCTTAAATTAATCTAAATCTGGACTATTGTATCAATTCAACTCTTTTTTCAATCATGCTCTTAATTTATTTATATATTTTCACTTACTCTCTCTTTCACTCTATTCTCTATCTTCTTCAGTGTTTAATGAAACAACTTCCACGACTTTTGTTTATTTTCCCAACTAATGTTTAATCTTTTGATAACCGTCCTGAAAACCTTTAAATCCCATTTATCGTAGCAAATCCAATTCCGATATCGAGTTGGAGTTTAACTTGCTTTCTATTTTCCTGTTTAACCACTTGAGATCCTTGCTCGTTACCGAGGCAAGAAGGATTTTCATTAAGCTGCTACGTCTATGTGCGGCACTCAATTTTTCCTCCATTAGCAACAGCACTGCAAGGTAAACAATCTTTAAATCATCAAGATATCTCTTCTCAATTGCTTCGACGAAGAAAGGCGAAAAAATACAGTTTTTTATATCCTTTTCGCATCGATAAATAAATTTTCCTATTAAAACAGATTTGCCCATGCGGACGGGAGATCTGAATGTTTCCAACCCCCCACGATACCTACAGAAGAATGTAGTTCTGAAGAGCTCTCGAACTCATCCGCCAATCCACAGCCGTACATTCACTGGTTCCGTTGTGCTCTTTACCCTTCGCCAGGTTTCTTTCTTGCGCTTCAAAACCCGACGATGAAAACACGGCCAGGACCCATACCATGTTGGAATTTGATCGGGGATGAAAGCGCAAAAAAAAATTGCCTTCGTCCGATGAGATGAAAATCCCATGGTTAGCCTCCTCTGCTATCCATCTTCAACCAATTGGCACGGTATTCGACTCAATCCCATTCATAAACTGGAAGTTTACTTCTCTGACGAAATACGGGTGCGAAATCCGTCAAGGACTTGATTCTGATGTGGAGGCCAAGGGTAGTTGGGGTGCATTCGCCTAAGTGGCATTCCACTGTGAGGATTCTACGAAAAACCAAATAACAGCAAATTTTGTTCGCTTTATGAAATATTCACAATTTTCAATTTATGCAGAGGATTAAATTCTCACACGTAAATAGTACACCGGCCCAACCCCTCAGTACCCCAAAGGAGCTTCACGGGCGATTCAGAAGATTTCACTGTTGTTTGATTGAGAAAATTTTTGGATGAAATAATCAAGATAAGGAGCAAGTTTTCAGCCCAAGCTAAATTCAAGGGATGAACCAAATCGGATTAGAGCCAAGAATTGTTAACGGTCTCCCAATAAATCGAATTACGCGAAGACAATCTGAGCGATAGATCCACAGAAACGAACCAAAGTCCTGTCGTCATAAATCATTTAGTGAAGTGTAATGAGGCACCCGATTGCCAACACAACAACGTCCATCACCTAACAGCCTACCACATTTTGCCACATCACCCCAACCACTGGCTACATTCCGAACGTGCAGGCATTGTAGGCTGGAGCATCTGCCATTAAGGATTGCGATAACTAATTGTAGTCCAGTTAATGAGAAACACTTTGGTCGAGAAACAACGCTATGATACCAGCCATCATCAATATGCCGGTGATTGATTATTCGTCACCAACACTCAGTTGGTCCTTTCGATCATATTCGGTTCTCCCGTCGAAGAAGGCCATTCCGAGAGACAAGGCATACGGTCTGCTTGTCGCAGCATGGGACAATCCATCTAGAAAATTCTAATACTACTCTGATTGTCTATGAATAAGTTATGACTTGGTCGTTCACCCATCCCCTCCACCTAATTTGATCTGGGATAGTGGAAATGTTCTCGTTCGCGTGCATGCATTCATCCACACGAACCAACTTCCTGTCAAAATCACTTTTAATGAAAATTCCCAAATTGGACAAGAAATCAAATCTGACACATCTTTGTTGTGCTCATGCCTATATCCTGGGACATTGCCCTTCTAAGTTCCATCCCATTCCCATTTTTTGACTATCCCCATCCGTCGCCATCTCATGGTCCATCCTTTCCAGAATCCCATTCTCACCTGGAGTTTTTCGGTAGTTCTAGTCTAGGTTAACTTTCTCAGTACGAACGTCAAATGCCCAAATCGACATAGTTCTCCCCCTGTTTGTTTTTTATGTGTTTGATTTATGGCTAAGCCAAATCTCCAGATAAAATATCGTTCCAGAATTATTGAATTTGTGTCACATTTACACGAAGGGTAATGGATCAAATGCTTTTATCTGGAGGAGATGGATATGGCTTTTGTGTCGAACTGCCAAATTTGCTTTCTTTTATGGTTTCTTCGGTTTTAGAATTGGACGCAATAACATGTCAACCGCCGCGGCTAAAAGTTTTAGGTAAATACCGTGTTTGACCAATTTAAACAATGAACTATAATTAAAAATTTTGAATGCAAATTTTCGAAATATTGCAACTCTTTTGAATCACTTTCAAGTTATTCAAGTCTTAAAATATGTCCTAACACTTTTTAATATCAACTGGAAAAATTTTGAATTGGAAAATGAAAACCATTGACAATATTTATGCACAATGTACTTTGTAATTAAATAGTTCTCTATTTAAAGTTTTAAACACAGGATATTAGGTTTAGAGATCTAAAGATGAATAATTCAACATGTTTTATCGATCTCAAATCCATGCTCACAAATTAAATTGTTTACACAAATTTTATAGCAATAAAAAATTAATAAAAGAACCTATCACTGGTAAATTTAAGATAATTCAACAAATTTTATTAGAATAATAATAATTGGTGGATAAAAACAAAACAACTAAAATAAAACAAAGGTTTGCTGAGCCAGTCCGGCCGTTTCTTTAGAATCCCAAAATCAGTACCCCAAAACATAAACCAAAATCATAGTTCAGGCAGGAGCACTAGTTGATTTTAGCACATTCATAACTTTTGATGCTGTTTTACTAGTAAAACTGATTACATAAATTGCTTTTAATGTTCTTTAATATCGTAATAAAGTCTTTATTTGTAATTTTGTAGATTTTTTTAACCAAAATTATTCAGTTCTCCAGTTTAAAGTGGAGAGACAAAATAAAGAGTAGAAAGACACACAATTCATCCTTGAGTTTAAAGGTTTCTTTTGAATAGTTCGAACTCAAAAGATATTAAAAATAAATAATTATTTATAAGTTGGTGGCGCCAAATTCGCGGCGGTTTCAGTCGCAACCCTTTTTATAATTCAGTACAAACATCACGCTTTGAATGAATTAAAAACACAAATTGATTAATGTATTTTATTCAAATCTTATGAACCAAAAAACGTGAACCGTTCGTTGAGATTGAAGGATAGTAGCAAAAAGTAAATTTCAATTAAATTGTATCCAAAAATCGTTTCAAATATTATTATTTTTTGTCTCTTGAGGATTCTGACACAACCTACTGTTATTCCAAGTGTGCTTATCTCTACATTCTTAGCAGGAATGCATAACAAATCAGTGGCATCCATTTGAATATAAATAACGATATGTATATTAGGGCAGCTTGTCCCACGGTTAGGTTTTATATTTTCCCTTTAACCAGAAATTCCAAGACAATATTTGAAGCAAATTTTGTTAAATACATTTTGTTTTAAAATTGTTTTCATTTATCTAAAAATGCTAATAGAAATGTTAGAAATGTTGGCAATTTGCGGTCAGATTACACAATTATAACGTGCCTTAGATATATTCATCTTAAAAACTATTTGGTGAATATCATTAAATCCAAGTCTTTCACCAGAGGCAACTATTGTTCGCCCAATGCTGACCAAGGCCTCAATCATCCTTGATATGGATTTAATTGGACTGAAAATCATATTAAAGCGGTGTACCATTGTGAATCCGAAACTAGTTTAGATCCAAGATGTTTTATGTTCGTCCATTCATCCACAGTTTGAATTCGTTGGCAAGTCCAGTCCGCAGCCAGCAAATCCTTTTAATGATACAAACACTATACCCATCGTTTATAAAACCTTTTGAAATTGATGGAACTGTTTCCTGAATATCATTTCAAACATGAATAGATTCATCCCAGCTTTATCTCACGGTGTACGACTTAAGGGTATTCCCCCAGAATCTGTAGTCACTCCAACATCCATTCAAGCATACTGAAGGAAAAACAGTACTGATGTCTACATCGCTCACAATTCCAAACATATTACTTACACTACTGTGCAAATATTTCACACTGTTTCCATCAAAGGAACACTATATCCAGACCCAACTTCTAAATAAAATATCATTTATGGCTTGGGAACTCCGGCAACATCAAATATCCGGGCGCAATTACAAATCATGTGTCAAGTAGCTTCATAGGGACCGCTACCGTGCGCGGGCGAATGCCGGGTGCCGGGCGTCCCGAATCCAGTTCCCGTTGGGAGGCCACTTGTTAATAATTAGAACCACGTTATGAAATTTGTATTTGACTACTGTTTGCCTTCTAAAACTTACGGAAACTCATATTGTGTAGGCGGAAGTACAGCCTCAAGACTCTCCTTCAACTTTTCATCGCTATTAACAGTTGAAACTCCTCTCGTAAAACGTGCAAATTATTTGAAACTGATTGTGTTTTACAGTAATTTTGAGTTCGCTCCTCTCTTCCATTCGGTTCCTTCGACTATATTTCCATCAACAAAAAGGTCTTTTAGTTTTGTTTAAATAAATCCCGGCGTGCGCATATTAATTCTGTTTACTGCAAGTTTTCGTTAATATAATTTTGGTAAATATGCAAAAGTCAAGCGAAAATTGAAATTTTCATGTTTACCTACAGGAAAAGGAAATAGGATGAATTTTGGTGGTCCAAGTTGGTATTGCTGAAGGCGACGATTTCAACGAAAGCCACATTCCAAATCTTAATGAAACATTGGGTGGTAGTGGAGGAAAATTTATCCTGTTTCTAATTTTAGTGTATAATCAGACGAACTGCTGCATTTTCAGTATGCAACTAATTATAAATTCGTTGTTATCTTTGAAGCCACAGCAAAACGATCCTGCAGCGTTAATTTGTTCTTGAAGCATTTACCGTGAATATTCTTGCAATCTGCTCACTCCACGGCAACGGTTGCTATACTTCACACCAAAAGGACGTTAAAAATCCTATAAAATTGGGATGTTGCCATTTGCGACGTAATTGAATCTTCGACGGTAATGCGTCATTTGGAATTTTTTTTATTACAGTAAGAAGTCAACCAACTGCTGTACAATACAAAAGAAAAAATAGCGTAAGGATAACCGCATTTTCCGTATATGGAATTCTAAGATGGGCATCGGAGCGGTTTATAAGTTTACTTACAGGACATCAGAGTCGAACGGCCGTAAGTAAGCTAAGCTGACGATATAAAATGTTGCAACACATTTTCTTAATGAAAATTTTATTAGGTACTATTAACAGTGTGTTGGTAATTTTTTATGGCTTTTAAAGGCCAGCAGGCCCGTCTATAAAGGACATTTACACATTTACGGCGCCATTGATATGACAGCAGTGTGGTCCCTCGTAATGTCATGTGACACATTCAAGCCGACGTCGGCAGCGAATACTTTCGAAGCTTCGGGACTCATTACAGAAACGATATGCTCCTTGCTGCTGGTTAGTGGCCCCGAATCGGGGGTTCATTGTGCGATTACACATGGCACATTACTGAGGCCCTGACTTTAACAAAAGCTAGCAGAGTATGTTCCCCGCGTTTTAATATCGAAGCTTAATTAAAACCGCCAGTATTAAGAATTCAAATTTAAAGGGGGAATAGTGCAGCCACTCTATATAGTGTGCCTTTCAGGTGTGGAACTTTAAGCCTTGGCCTGTCAAACCACCTCCTTCTGCCGCCAAAATCGTTCCGCACTGCCTTTTCTAGTATTCGTCTGCAGCACTAAACAATAGGCAACCCTTTGATTTTCACTAACAGACGGTGGAGCCGCCTCTGCAAATATCCATGCTCCGTCTGCACGGCCCCCATGCACCACGTCAAGAATTCATGTGAAGTACTATGGCAAGAAAGAAGTTGAGCACCATTGTTTCGTCATCGTCCCGTTCGACCGACAACTGCAGCCAGAGCAGCAGCAGCAGCAGCAGGGATTCCAGTATCAGCCCCATTGCAATGCAGCAACCAATGGAGCGAATGCAGCAAAGTACCATGATGAGTTCTTTTGGGTTGATAGAATGCTATAGATGCCCTGCTGATTATTACGTTGTGGATTACGCTTATCTCCACTAAGTGAGCAAGTTGAATGCGCTGGGAATTAGGGTTCCTTCTCCTGGCGAGAACTTAATTTTCCCTACTCGATCGCTTGTTAGTTTACAGTGATTACATTATTATAGAAATGTTTAGGAGGATGCGACGGCGAAACTACCAGGAAGATATATTCAATATTGACCACTACCGGAAAATCCAGGTTAAGGAACAACTTTAACTAAACCTTCCTAAATAAATCTATTTATCCTTAATTGGGAGGAAATTCAATCACCAAAAAGTAACATATGAAGGATGAAGGAACGAGAAGAACACAAATTTTGTGCCGTGTGAAAGTAAAGAAAATTTAAGAAATTTCTAGGAAGTTGAAATATTTTTAAATCATCTAAATATGCATTTCTGTGTTTCAGTTTAAACATACTTCCATAATTAAATTTGATTTCGTCTAAAAGAAAAATTATTTTCTTAAAATAAAATTCTTGAAATTGGCATAAAAATTTGTCGGTGTCGTTGCAAAATAAAAAAAAAAAAAAACACCGAGACGATTTAATTCACCGACAAATGTATGGGAATAGAAAAATCGAATAAGACATCCTTATTGCTCCGATTTATTCAATTCAAAGAAAATTAAGCTAACAGTGAGCATTCATTTAGCGCCATCCTCACCGTTATTCCTTAATTCCATGAACAGGTTGAGTTTCCGTTCGCAAAGCTGCAGCGCTCGTCGGGATTGAGTCTCACGATTGCTCGTCTTGCAACTCTTTCATCCTCCCAAAAGGCTATAGTAAGGAAAAACCTGGAAAACGAGCAGAAACAACAACAAAAAAAGAAAATAAAAACCTGAAAAAGGGAAAAGATGGCAAGAGTTCTGGTAACTTAATTATCCTGGCGCCTCACAGATGATGGCACAAGCGCATTCTAGAAAAAAAACCGCCTGAGTAGTGAGTAGGTGTCGCTAATGTTTTTCGTGAAATTGAGTTCGATGCTTTTTACAGTGTTTTTGAAGCTGGATAAGATAGATCGTACCGGCAAACGCATCCTTGGTGCCACGTAACCAGTGAATCCTTCCTCTCACCAGAAGGCGATTCCTCTCCGACTGATAAGCAGGAAACTGGCTTGTTGCAGCTCATATATCTGTCCCAATATGTCATCTTCCGAGGCATCCAGAAGTTTTGAAATTTTCGAATTCATCCCCTTACCCCACTGCATACCACTCAACTGATGTTCCTCTCATAGACTCAATTACCATGCCATCCTTTCTCTAGTCTCCGGCTCCAGCCTCCATTGAGGCATGCAGATCTGAAGTTCTTGTGTCATTCACTTGGCTCTAATGCAATTATTCTGAGTGCATCTCATGTCGGAAAGTCGACAAGACAGTTTTGCTATGCAAAAAGCTTTTAAGTCAAGTATATGTGTAATTAAAAGTTGGGTGTGTCTGCTGCCAGTATAGTGCCAAAGGTGCAGGCGAAACGTCCTTGCGGGAGGTGTCATGTATCCACTACCATATAAAGGATGTTTTCAAAACGTTTTGGGAAGAAACGTTGGAAATTTGATTTGAGATTTACATCAGCGGATCTGATCTGATGTATTTTAGAGTATCTGGAAGCTATTGTGCCGAGAGAATTGCAAATTCGATGCCAATGCATATCAATGCATATCCAGGGACCATTTCGAGACGGGATTCGAGGAACATGGACACCTTGATTTGGAAAGTGGATGTTGCGACTTGCGAGTCGCTGTTGAGTCAAACTTAGTACTGGTATTGTTATTTAAATTTCACATTCCTTTCAGACTTTAATGCTTTTGAATGAGAACAAAAAATATATTAGAAATACTAATAGAGAAAATATCTACAAAAAAAGTCCCTTTAAAAAATGTTAAGTGTTTAACTAAAATATTTCCCTTAGAAACAGATTACAAAACACAAAAGTTTTCATGCACGCTTCTACCATAAAATGTACCCTTAAAAACCTATCTTGAAATTGTGGTTTTAGCGTTAAACCCTGCAGCAGATGAAAAATCCCGAAATATTTAGTCTGCAATATGTTGATATGTAATCATCTGCAAAATAAGCAAAACAATAGAGAAGAAATAGGCAAATAAAATCCAAATAAATTGCTTATAACATCAAAATGTCATTTCAAGCATTTACTGCACAAATTCGCAGGGTTGAAATGAAGAGATAAAAACAAGAGAAACTTGGAACAAAATGAAAATAGAAAATCGAAATTAAAATCACAAAACATTGCTTCAAGTTGATATTCATATGTGAAAAGATTAAATTTAACGAAGCAGATATTTTTATTCTGTTTCCCCAACAGTCAGCTAATGTTCATATCATTTGGAGCTTAGCTTCCGCTAAAATAGAAGTATTGTTTTATAACAAGGCGGAAAATATGATGTCGTAAATTTTTACATTTGTAAATTGTCTTTGGAGGAAGTTGAAAAAATTATCAAATACAAATTTCAGATAGAATTTTATAGTATTCAATAAAAATATCAAAAATGAATGGCGGATGTCACTCGACACCCACACCATTTAGTAGATCGATTAGAAATCATTAAGAACTACTGGTGAAAATTGTCATCCATCTTGGGATATTTAATGATTCAGAAACTGTCATCACATTGTTCCTAATATAACCATTAAACGATAATCATACTACCACCCACCCCATTCAAATGAATAAAACGGGGTTCCGGGGGACGACATCAACCCATAAATGCGACAAAAGACGAGAATGGAAACCTTTTTAGCCAATTCCTGGTAATAAATTTGGGGAGGCGGATATGTGAGGTGAAATCGAGTGAAATAATTGACTTCATGTCAGCCAAAAATGGATGAAATGTGTGTATGGAAAAATTCTAGAAATAAAACGCAACCCTAGAAACGACGTTTTTTCTTCTTCTTGCTTTATTTGTTACTTTATTTTGTGTCAGGATAAGAGAATGGGCTCAGAAAAGAAGCCTTAAAGGGCTCCTTCGTCTTTGATCAGGGAACGACAGGAAGATGAGTGCAAATCTATCGAAAGTGTGTTATCCGCCCAAGGAAGCAGTCGAAACTCATAAAAATGAAAAGAAAGTTCTTTGCCTGCATGTGATCTGGGTGGCGGAATGGGGTAATGGGATGGATATGTGGGTGGTGAGAAAATAAATAATAATAAAAAAAAGAAAAGAAAATATAATGTACATGCACACGGCATATGCCATCCGCGAGTTACTTTCGGTGGCCGGAGCGACACCGCGGTAGGGTGCAAAATAGGGAAAAGAAAACGACATGGAATTGCTTGCTCTGAAACTCTAATAATAGCAGACTATGTTTGGGTATGCGGAGGGGGTAAACTGAATGTGGGTGGTTATTGAGCAGAATTCAAATATGTCAGAATAATGTTCCATCGATTTCCGATTCCCAGCACATTTCCATGTTTCCCGTTCTCTAATGTCGTCATTTTGCAGCCAGTGTTGTCCGTCGTAATATTCGTAATTCATTTCAGTATCCCATCCATCTTTGCATTGCAATCCAGACAAGGATCTTGAAATCACTCACCAGAAATGTAAGAAATACCATCGTCTACCAGAACAAAATTCTCTTTTATTTTTACTTTGTTATTGTTTTTTTAACTAGTATTCCAAAAAAAAAAAAAAAAAAAAAAAATATGCCATCGAGATTGAAATTTGCAAAGGAATTGCAACTAAACCGACAATATTCTTTTGCTCGGAACTGCGACTGTCCTCATCGACGAGGACAAGGACTATATCAGCATCAAACTGTTGAATATTTTAGAGTCTTTTCGAATTGTTATTGTTCTATGCAACTGGCGTATAACGGGTCTGTGCCAAATAAACTTTTATGGATACTCATTCCAAAATCTTCCCCATTTTTTACTGAGCGTGTTTTTTGAGAAAGAGAAGTGACTTTTTTGTTTACTCCTTTGTTTTTGTTTGTTTTCTTTTTTTCTTTTTTTTTTGTAAAATGAGAATCATCTGCAGATGCATATGAGAGGATTGCAGAATTTTATAAAAAGAAAATGCAATTTAAGAATCGTTTGCAAATGTTTACTTGTCTGCTTAAATTCATTATATTTCCAAAAATTGATTCATTCAATTGGATTTTTTTATTTTAGGCTATGAATATATATTGTTAAAATTCTCAAAGGACACAACAAAATTCAATTCAACCTCCAAAGCACAGCATCGGTTCAGTTGTGAATTATGAAATACCTTCAAAAATAAAACGAAATGTGACATAAAACATCGAGCAATTTCCCTTAATTAAATCGGTTTAATCGAAGGCATCCATCCATTGCGGATGTCCTTCAGTCCCCAAACGAGGGAATTTCAACTGTTCCTGTGTAATTGAAATTAAATTGTTACCGACGAGCCATAAGCACAAGCCGGTTAAAAGCCATTCAATTACATCAAACATTAACAGCACTTTCAATTTAAATGGACTCGTTACCACCTCCATAGATGGACACCACCACGTCCAAGTGGCGGACCCACGCCATTGTATCAGCAGAACCAAAATGAAGTTAAAGTGAAACATGGCTTAGTTTGGATCCTGCAACGGAGCCTTTATGCACAAACGGACTGTTGCACTTAAATCGCATCCATTAATGGTGGTTATTTAGTTCATTCGCATCCTTGTGCCAGGCACATTATATTCTGAAATTTTTATTACGACCAACGGCCAAACGTAAAACGTTTCGATGTCCATCGCAGTAGACTACTGTGTTAAAAAAAATGCAGTTAAAAAAAAGAACCAGAAAAATCGCAGGAACTATCCCGGAAATCCCCATAACAATTACCGAAAATGAATAGTGGTACTGGCAGTAAATAGCTGAGTGTGGTGTCTCATATGCAAGTGCCTAAATGCATGAGTTAGCTGGGAACCCTGTGGAACATCGCAAAGTAAAGACCATCCGAAGCGAAACACGAGGTTGTTGGCTGATCGAAATCCTCTCGAACCCTACCGTTCACGTCCTCGACCCTCATACGCCCATTATCCTGGCAAGCGAACACAGGCATCACCACGGCCGTGGTGCAAAGCTCCAGAGATACTCTGAAGGGTTAGCAAATTTACGATGAATGCACATTCCCGGTAGCACCAAACTGAATTTTGGGTGGATGAGTGGGAGGATGGTATGCTATAGAATATGCTTAAGCTGCAGATATTTACCCCGATGCCCAACAGAACTCCGGTTTGAGTTTTGTGTGAATATGTGATGCCTCTCAACCAAGTTTTCCTCTAATGGAAGAGTTTTTAATGCAATTACTACGCTGTTTGGGCTCAGCTCTTCTGCACGTCCTGCCACCGTTTGTGGCAACCGACAATATATATACATTGTATATTATACAATGTACATATAAATATAGTTATTTTTTATATTTTTCAAGCCCATGCATACTAGCAGATATCTACATTAAAAATGTATCCTCAATATCCTGGCAAAAGTTCAGTGTGTAAATCTCTGGATAATTCAATCTAACAAGACTTTTGAGTGGCCAGAGGTGAGTCAACTGATTGGTGCATTTTAAATTCAAAAACAGGACACTTTTGTGACAAAAAACTTACAATATTCACATTAATTTGATTCAATCTGTAAAAAAGATATTTGTGAATGTATATTTGTAAATTTTAAGTCAAATCTTTTAACCTTTTGTGTCCGCAACTCGCAGTTGAGGAACATTTTATATGGCAGTTCCCCGATAATGCTAGGCATCCTTTCAAACCTTTTATATTATAGAAAATTCCAAGGACACCAAATGATTACTATTATTATTTACTCCTTACACCTATTTATTTGTCAAGGCGCACTTTTAAATTTTGTTATACACAAAAGAGAGTTTTGCAATGAGTACTAACTTCATGTAAGTTCTGGAAACAGAATTTCTGATTTTTATTCCGATTTAATTAACCGATTTAATTAACGCACACATCCGACACTCAAGACAACCCCAACCCCAACCCCAACTCCAACTCCAACCGCCGTAAAGCACAATGACACAGATTAAGTGAAATACCCCGTTGTGGAGCTCACGTGCTTAAATAGCAGCTTATGAGCGATAAGGATGTGCACATAATCATCGTTGCTCGCCCGCAACGATGTACGCAACCACCAGCTATGCTACATTGCTATGCTACCCCATCCCACCCAATCCCATCGTCTTCACTCTCCGCGCTTCAGCAAACAGCTAAATGTGCGAAGAACTAACTCTGAAGCAATTTAAGGGTTACGTAAGGGTAAATTGAGAAATTCGCACAATTACTGTGATCGAGGACGCCAGTTTGGTAATTAAAACGACAAAAGATAAATAAAGGCCCCGGGCGATATCTCTCATACCA
Source organism: Leptogaster cylindrica (assembly GCA_963082835.1). NCBI lineage: Eukaryota > Metazoa > Arthropoda > Insecta > Diptera > Asilidae > Leptogaster > Leptogaster cylindrica. The sequence goes on along the minus strand of OY720108.1, from coordinate 2,715,277 downwards.
TTTTCATCTCCGTCTCAACCCCCTCTTATGGGCCCAAGCAACTACGACGACATTTTCTTAGACGAAATTGGAAAAGTTGACAATAAACTCATTTCGCCCGACCCGACTCTATTGTCCTGAAATCTTGGCGGGTTTTAAATTCGGCGAAGAAGTTAGACATTCGCATGAACAAATAAAACGAATCATTTGGATTGCTTCACATATATTTGCTAAACGCCCACCATCCCCCACCCCCATTACCACAATTTTCAAATACAACCGGGCTGAAGGAAACTCCGAAATCAGTACGGAGCCTGTCTCCATACTAGATTAGTTACAAAAGATTCCAACCGAATGAGGATTAAGAAATATGAGCCGGAGATAAGTTTGAATGTTATAATCGGAGCACTGCAGATCTTCCTGCAAGTCCTCTCAAAGAAGGCTGTTATAATACACATAATACACATTGTCATTTTCTGTCGTTTCAATAGAAACGGGATACGATCAAAAAATATGTGACCTGTTTTCTGGTTGAAAATTTTTAGGAACAGAAGGGATGCAAATACCAAAGAGCCAGAAGGAAAATACCATAAGGATCCTGAGACTGGAGGCGATTCAAGTTTCTCTACGCTTTAAGTTTAAGATTTCTTGGAGAACTCCAAAGAATGTTTCTTGCTCAGCATTAGACAAGGGTGGTATCGGTGCTTTCGAACACGTATAAACGTTCTGTATTTCCAGGTGGTATGTAGGATATACGATTTTTCAAAAAATTTTAAACAAGCTCCTCCTTCAATAACTCGACAAATTTCAAAATTGTTCCTGACAGAAGGGTTGTAATACATGCCCAAAAGGAGTGGTGCATAATTTATCCAAATTTATTCAAATTTCCTACAGCTTCAAGTTGTGAAATCTAATAAAAAAAAATTTTAATAATACATTTTTGTTTTCCTTTTCTTTTTTTTGTTTTATTACTTGTTAAACATTAATAACAATCTCAATAACAAACTTGCATCATCGATTTACTTCAATATTAAATTGATTCCCCTCTACCTACTCACATAACTAATTTAAACGAAGGCAATTTATGGAACTGTATCAATCGGAATTGCACTTGATTTCCAATCGCTGTGCATCCAGTTGTGAAGGAATGCCCAGCTGTGGAACGTTCATTGTCAACTTGTTTCGTCCGGAACATCATCTTTCCGCTGGTTTCAACACCATTTCACGAATATTGGATGCAGAGATGATTCGACGACCTTCATCTAGCACCCCTTACCAACTCCCTCTAGGCATCCAACGTTGTGTTCTAGACATCCTGTTTCATTGGTGCGAGTTAAACTTCCACTCGGATAGCCACCGAGATCTGAAAACTCGGAACGAAATCAGAAATGCCAGGGATGAAAACTGACGATTGTAAATTGACAATATTTTCCGTCTACTTGGGTCTAATAGCGGAATATTGTTTTCATAATGCGATTTGGAGAACTCTGGGGATGAAGCCGGGCCCGTCGTCTCGTGGGAGGAACAAACGCACTACTAGCGGCCCATGTGAGCTCCTTGAGATGACTCTCCCACCCTGTCGGGGTTCTGCACCGCTGCGGCAAGGAGGACACCAGATTCGAGATTCTGTCAGCATAAGACAATTTGTACATAATTTAAGGAAAAATTCGAGCACGGTTTCAGTTCCAGATTATTATTATTATTTTTTGATTTTTGTATTACTTTTGTTTACTCTAGTTCTTCCGCCATGTTTCCACGATGAGAAGAATCCACCGCTTCCACTTGCACTCTTACCGCTTCCATTCCTCAAAACATTTTCGCTGCCCTGTTTCTATAAACAACTCAGGGGAGAATGCTTTTATTACATTTCTTGACTTTGGTTTTCCAACTTGTGTTAGTACCAAAAGAAATAGTTGAGGATCAAAAGTACACATTTGAGATTTATGAAAATATTAGTTCACGGGAACCTCCCTCCCTTCGTTCATCCACCCATCAACAATTGTTCAATCTCCCTTCCATTCGTCCAAAGTTCATACTTCATCCCAACCATCTTTTGTGCATCGCTGAATCTGAAAATTTAATTTGATTTCATCTCGTCGATTCCGTACTTTGTTTTTATTTCCTCGAGGGTTTACAATCCCTCCGAGGGATGTTTTCGTCTTAGTTTCAGATGTCTGATACCATGATAACACTTCAAGTGGATCATCTGAAATTCTATTGTCCTTAATTATGTTGTTATAGCATCGTCAGAAATATGGATTGGGGGACCAAAAATCAGTACAGGTAACTTACATAGTTTGGGGAGTTGTTCGGTTATTAACTTTTCGAAAAAGTAATTATTCCTTGCAAGGAAATGCTATTCATCGTCGGAAAGGAAAAAAAGTTTTTCTCGGTATTTGGATTAAGCGAACATCGTACAGGCTCAAGATCCTCGAGGTCTGTAATTGTAGAAATTCTGAAGGGCCGAATAATTTGCTGGGTTTTCTTATATTCTTGTTGTTGTAGTTGTTGTTGCTGTTGTTTTTTTTAATTAATTAACAAGTCAAATGATCCCTTGAGGATTAAACATTATGCGGAAAAGTTTGTTTTCAAATTGTTGGCATTTGATTGAGTTGTTTTATTAAATAAATTTGCTTATATTTAAGATCAAAGAAATTTGTTGAAATCATACAAATGAATTTGTAAATACATTTGTTATTGAAAATTTTATTTCTTTTAGGTAAATGACGAAAGAATCTCTTTCAAGATATTTCTTTATGTATTTTGTTTTCTTGTTGTTTTTTTGCAAATGGAAGAACAAATCATTGGAATTACAAAAATTGTTATTAAAATTTTCTGAAAAGGTCAAATTTCTTCGATATCAATTTCATTATCTTAGATTTGTTGATGAAAGTGAGCAATACTAAGAATCAGCATTTTGCTTTTCACTAATGTTTCAAAGTCAGAAATAGAATGGGCATTATAGTTTCTAGCATTTCTAAGAGTTCGTCATCATCAGTCACTCTATTCATGTACAACATTAAAACCAAAATCATCGTAAGGAACTCCAACAAGTTCAGTTAATTAATTTGATGAAAATAATTACTTTGACTTTTCACTGCATTGAGAATTGAATAAAATAGTTAAATTGACTTCTAAAGGATTTGCAATTTCAACATAATTCCTGAAAGATGTGAAACTGAAATTGAGACGATTTCTTTTATGTCATTGCAAAAGGTTTTAAAAATTTGTTTTTTCCTTTTTTCAATTTCGCTGAGCAAATTATACAAATTAATCGACTCCTCTAAGCGCATTCATAATTAATATAAAACTATCCTAGTCAAGGAGTGAAGTTCCTGAATTGATTATGGAAATGTTGTAAAATAAATGAAAGAAGAAATCCCAAAAGGAAATGTTCTTTCTTCCTACAATTTCATTCCTTGTAGTTTATCACAAAAAAAAAAAAAAAAAAAAAAATCTGTCGTCTTCTCTGCTTTTCGTTTTAGTTTTGTTTTGTAGGAAAAAAGGCGAAAATTCTCCTTCCGTTTGTCATTAATTAACTCCATTTGTGCTTCCGTAAATCAACTCCATGGAACAGGTAATATCCTTCCCAGGGGGATCAGAACTTAATTCGAATCTCCGGGCTGCATCCAAATATTATTTTATATGCAAATTGAAGTCAACTGGCTCAAATCGGGGAAGATCAAACCCAAACCGACATAATCACTTTATGCGAACGTATTTAACCCGGACCCAAAGTTACTGCTGCGCCCCCGACAACTGGTGCCACCATTGCCCCCTTAACTCCTTCCATTTCTCCATCACCTCATCGCTTGATTGTTGACAAATAATGACTTGCTCATGAGTAAACACACATGTGATAAATTTGAATATTTTGATGGGATTTTAATCCGTAATGTATGAGGGATAATTTGCCAGGCTGCAGGACTCTGCGACCAGACTGAGATTAGGGCGACGAATACATTGTGATTTGATCGAGGCAAAGTTTGTATTTACCTGGTATTCTCTCATTCAAACAATCGATTGTTCAACCTGGTGCTGCAGACATTCCGAGGACCTCAATATATGATTCGTCCTGCCAATGGTGAATGCGTGCATAGTTGCTAAAACAAATTTAAACTCAAGTTTTCTGGTGTGAGCTAAATTTATGCGAAGCAATGTGTTTCGACTTTCAGCTGTTGAACGTTGATAGGATAAAGTACAGGATTTTCGGTTGACGATGAAATTCTGACGACACTGTAATGAATTAATGCTGAAAGTTAATTAAAATTTTGCCTACCGACTATGACTTCAATTTCCATCCAAACAGAATCGATTTAAATTCAATGCTCTTGCGGTGATTGCGTGGCGATGATGTGAGCAGATGCCACAACTTCGCACCCGTTTTATGATCAACATTACTTTTCCATATTCGAATGAACATTTTGGAGCAAAGGACTAAAACTTGATTTGAAAATTGAATTAATAAACCGATTTTGAATTTAATGTGTCTATTCAATGATCTTGCGGTGGAAAGCGATTGAGTTCTAATTCAACAGAAATTTCAAAATCGTTATATTGAAATTGAAATGGAATTCTGGCACCGAATACCATTCAATAAAGTTGTGGATAATGTTTGAAAATTTAATAAATATGTATTTAGTTTTAAATCTGTGCATTTAATCATTTATGGTAATTTTTTTTAAATTTTAATCTATGTCAACAAATTGACTTTGAATCGTTTAGAACAGAATTACGTTTTAAGCTTTTTACTTTTTCTCATGCTGTACCAGTTCAGGCAACATACATAATTCCCGTCGCTACAATCCACATTAATTTTCAATTGTACGATAATGCGATATCAATGTTGCTGGGCACTGAGATCTATCAAAATTGATAACTCATTTCATTTTTGACGGAGAGACAATGGATTGAAAATATGATGTGACACATAAGCTAACATCCAAGCTATACCAGAACTAATCAACGCTAAAAAGGACGAATATTATTGTTGATAATCCATGCTCCAAAAAACTACTTTCACAAAATCAATAGGTACTTGTACTCGGATAGGTATGTAGAATTTTGTTATTGAGTGTACTGTAGTAATGAATGTATAATTAGTTTAGGTCAATTAAGAAATATCCTCGAGGTAAAATGACACAGTTTTAACACAGAAGAAACGTTTGTTAAGAAATCGTGTAAAATATCGTGCACTGACAGTTTTCCTATCGTAAAAAGAGATTTGTTCTAAGTTATTAAAAAGGCATGTAACAAATCAAAAAGTATTGTAACTATAAAATTTCAAAATGGTGTAAGAAAGGTTCTTAAAATGTTTAATTGTAATACATACTATACTTATAACAATATTAAGAAATTATAACAATAATTTGTTTAATATTCAGTAAATAAAATCAAAATTTTTCCAAATATTTAAATGCTAGGATGTATGATATATAGTGAGCCAAGTGCTTATTTTTCAGAAAACTCTTCCAGAAATTCATATCCAAAAATTGAAAACCAAAAATGACTCGGAAATTTTTTTAAAGACTTTAATTTGATTTTTATGATCTGGAAAAATCCAGTAATTTATTTTTTCAGGAAAAATCCAGTGAGAAATATTAATAATCTTTGCGATTAAAGTTTTGGAAATTATAGAAAATGTTGCAATAGAAAATTACTTAAAATCAGCCTTAAAAGTAGCCTCTGAAAAATTTTTTAACCAATCCAATTATTCATGCTCGTCATTCTTGGCAAATAAATCGTTGGAGTGAACGTTGCAGTTGTAGTTTTATGACGTCCAATTTAACCCACAATTTCCTGCAATTTTTGCAATTGATCTGCTTTGAAATCTGGGTAAGGAAATCAAAGAATTGCTGAACTATCTGTTTTATATTATAATTGGGGGTTAATAATTTATACCAGAAACAAATCCGTTGAGGTTATGCCATGAAGGATTGATTCTTAAAAATAAATTTGACAAATATACCCCAAATAATTTTTACAAGCAACATTTATTTTCATTATCTGGAAAATCCAGTGAGAAATTTTTTGATATTGTGCAAAATATTGCAATAGAAAATGGCTAAAAAACTCTTTCCTGGACCTCAGTTAAACAGTTTTGTTTAATTCACCAATAATGAATATATAATTCTTATTTTTCTGCCACCATTATTTCTTAGTGTTGCAAACATTCGCTCAGTACCCTACATAGGGTATAAAGATTAAAGGATGTACTTACAACGCAATTATTTAAGGTGTGAAAAACAAAGTCATACTTTTTCCCATCCCTCCGCTTTTAATCCGCACCAAAAACGCTTCGCTGATCCCGAATGCAAGTATATACAAGGATTAATGAGCTGTGCTGAAAGACTGCTGTGTAAAATCAGTTAACAATAAATTACATCTGAAGCAGTGCATTCAATTAATGGATAGAAAATGTGCGAGTGCATCAGCATGAAAGTTATAAAGTCCGAGCTCGTTTTCCGACTAATACGAAATTAGTTGCGCCTTTGTGCACTTATGCAAATTCCACTATATTTTGTTCGAAATAAATTTTCGAAGTTTTCGAGCGAATCATCCCTCTTCAAGCTAACGACCTTAAATTGCATGGGAAAATTTATTTGTGTGTATGTGTGTTTGAACATGTGAGCCATCCTGGAAAACTTATTCCGAACACAAAAACCCAGCAATATGTTCACGCGCAACTGGCGAGGACTATTCCATGCATCTATTCATAACTGGAGATAATCGAGGAATTCCCTGCTCCTCCGACGCTCAACCGCAATTATTGCAATACTATAAATTTAAAATATCATCGTTTGTCGGTTAGTTGGCGCCTCGAATGCAACCGCTGCAACCCTTCGGTCGGGATGGAATGCTAACATGTAAATTTGACCTCATTATTGATAACTGTGAAAAAGGGGAATGCATTCGAATAGGTTTTATTTTATTAATATTTCTACAAAATGAAAGAAAAAGGGAATTTTTGTAGTTGAGGAATTTATAGACATTGGATGAAATTTTTAAAGGGCATAGTTTTACACAGTTCAAAAATGCGATAATAATTTTTGAAAAGAGGTTATCAACTAATCAATATTTTTCCAATCTGTTCCAATCACCTTGGGTATTCTGTTTTTATCCCTTTAAATTTAATGACTGGTGTACTAAAGTTTAGGGGAGTTGAAATATTTTCTGTAATATGATAAAGTTAAGAAAATTGCAAACGAGCTTTTACAGCGAATAGAAACTCAGAATAAAATTTTGCCATAAATGAAATTTTTCATATGACCAAACTTTTATAAGAATTATTTAATCATAAATTTAAAAAATATTATATAAAACAAGTGTACGAATCCATTAAACAACAATTCTTGAATTTTTCATGTAATTTAGATAAATATCAAATTAAAATAACTACGAAAATTATTCTAGAAAATTCCATAAATAAGTAACAATTTTATAATCATAACAAATCTTTTTCATGTACTTAAAATGGCTCCCCATTCCGTTAGTAGGTTTCCTGCACAAATCACGATAATGTCCTTTGAGTTATTTCTGAGGAAAACTAATTTTAGAGCAGCACTCGGACGAGTAGATCCAGCAAAATGACGTTGTAAATCCTCCTGAAAGAGGATATAACAAAGCCAAATTAACTCTGCCTGTTTCTTTGATAATTTATTAATTAGCCTCGAAATTCTAAGAGGCAAATTAGTGCGGAAGTTTTGAATATTTAACCACTAGCTCAATTCAAGGAGGCATACCATCACAGAAGTGCTCTCCAGCATTTTATAAGGGTTTAGGTATGGTTGGGGTGTTAAGTGAGAAGAATTAAGCTCTTTCAGTATTTCTCGACGGTTCGTTGGCTGCAGCATCCAAAAACTTCTCCCGTTATAAGCGCATTTTATAGATTTACAAGGATCAGTTATTGATCTACTCCATTTGTTGCAAAGTTTTCTGAATAGAATTTTGAGATACACAAGTTTGGTTCACTCATTTTTGTGCTAAAGTCAATATGGGCTTAGTCTTACATTATGGTGAATAAAGTTTGCAAAATATGTATAAACTATTATCTTAACAAAACGCATATTTTATCAATCAATATTAAGTTGAACGTGGCAAAAGAATAAAGACAGGAAGACTCTTCGATTTTTTTGAATCTTCAACCCAACCAATGAGAATGATATTTGCTTTCAAAAATAACGAAATAAACGAAGCGAATTTTAGTTTTTTTATTCTGAAAAAAAGTCATCTACTTTCAGTTTTCTAAATAATAAATTATGATCCTCACTCGATGATTTTTCGTTTTTTTTCATGGTAAAGCTTGGAATAAAAACAAAAAAAAAAACATATGAAAAAAGCATCGGTTCAAATTACAGGAATCGCAACAGTCTTAAGACTTCAAGCTTGGATAACGAATTCCCAAAATTATGGAGAAAATGCGGCACTTGAAAAGGTGGCTTATCCGACACCAAAAGGAAAGAGGATTTCTCAAGTCACTTTCCAACACAAAATTTATCCTTTTGCTTGGCTTCTGCTTGCAATTAAAACTTTTCTAAAGGAACTCATTACGCATGAAATGGTAAGCCTCGCTCGCTTCGGAAGAGGGCTATAAAAAGGGTTGGAAGATCCTTTTTGATAATTATACGCCCTCAAAGTTCATGAGCTGACTGGAAGATGGGACAAACGTGGGCAAGGAGAATACGGTTGAGAAGGGCAGCCGCTTCGATGGGCACCACAACTACGGCCCCGCCATCCACCGTGGGGCAGCATTTTGCAAGCGCAAATCCTGTCTGCTGTGGTAAAGGATTACTTCAGCCGGCATCTTCTTTAAATACCAATATCCGTGTTGCTCTGCCGGCCGCGTCGAACGGGCCACACTGCAACCGGTACATGTTGCTTACTTGCCGAAAGTAATCATTTCTAGAAAATTACTTCTCCCCATAAACCCATTTAATTACGTTCCACTTCAATGAATTCCGCTTTGAACAACGAAATGACGAAAAGTTTTGATGAGAGATTTGAAACCATTACGTTCGGAGTTTTCATCAAAACTGGGCCTAGAATCAGGATCCATTTCAAGTCATCCTCACAGAATGCTTACTGCAGCGCTTATACACCGCTGCCGCAGGAGACAATTCTTCGCCGGGAGTTGCACAGTCCTCGGCAATGGTATTCCACCATTCTCCAGGAAGTTTTTTTTTTGTGGGTGGATGTGGCTACTAATACTAGCTTCCGATACCGAGACCGAGTAATAAGATGCCGAGCCCAAGGGAAATTATTAAAAAGTTTTCTGGGGTGGTTTCTTTTTTGCGGCCTACGAACAAGTTGAATTGTCGAGGACAAAGTCAAACATATCTGTGATTTTTGTCTTGAGCGATGTGGACACGCGACAATTCCCTTCCCCAAATATTTGCCTCAACTCCTTAATATCATCAGCTCAAGGTAACGAAGTAGACATTTCCGGTGATTGTGATTTTAACTTGGACCGGGGAGTTCAACGGATAACGACTCACTCAAATTTACGATCAAACATGTTTGCATATCATAAAATATTTATATTTATTTGAAAATTCAACCATCTGAAAAATGTTTTACTGCTTTTTTAATGAATCTTCAAGGTACTTTTTTAAAAACAAAAAACAAAAAAGAATAAAAAACCAGACACCATAACTTTTTTTAAAGGGAAAATAAGGAATTTAATGCATTTAATGCATTTAAAGAAAAATAAAGCAACTCGTTTTAGCGCAATTGCTGTAAAATACTACAATAAAGATCCCGAAGATAAAAATTTTTTTATTTTCGAAAAATAATAAAATATCAAAACTTAAAGTTCGTTTGGAAACCATTTAAAGATTTTCTCCAGTTCTTGGTCTGTGTGCGGTTTAACTACAATTTACTGAATGCAGCTAACCAAATCCATGATACCAATTAATTGAGAACTTTTACCAATAACCCCATATCAAAAACAGACTCAACAAAAAAAAAAACAGGAACCAAACTCACATCCCTCGGGCTAACTGAATGCAAATATCCACGAATTTTCCTACGTTATGTGTTCGCATTTTGGCAGTAAAATTATTTAAAAATTACCCAAATTTCCATTTTTCCACCATATGCAATTTCATATCCCCGAAATATTCGTCTATAAATAATAATTTTTCAGTATTATTTAATGACTGTTTAATAACACATTTTCAAACGATTAAAATCTGATTTTTATATAGTCCTGTTGGTTGTGTCCAAATATATTTGAAAAATTATAAAATAATTTTTTTTAGAAGGACGAGAACGGCAAGTGTAAAATTTGTCTATGAATATCGTTCATCCGAATCAGTTATTAGAGTAAATTAAAAGATCGCCATAAGTCCATATAGTTTCGAGGACATTTTGTCCTTTATTTCAGCTGTACTTACACATGGAAGCTTTCAGAAAGGGTTCACAAATATTTTATCTTCGCCTCTCGCGAATGCCTGGTAAAAGCATTTCTATTTTTTTCTCCTTGTTTTGTAGCATTTTTTAAAGTATCTATTAACCTCTGAAATAGAGAATAAAGGCGACTGCCATCGCTTTGTGTTCCAACGAACAATAAATTGAGTTATTCCAGTCATTTTGCTGTACCTTATTCACAGTGGATGGGATCAATTGAATTGGAGTCCCGCACTGAATCGAATTCGCCTGTGCATATTCTGCTGGAGATGCTGAATGAAATTATATTGAAATATTCATTGTGGCCTGTTCAAGGCTGCAAAAAGGTTATCAACACTTCCGCAGGCATAATCCTGCAATACGGCTCTCAGAGACAAATCCATGCAAAGTCAGCAGTCTGTCCAAAAATTAGCATACACCCATCTATGGTGGGCTTTGCTATCATGAAACTACTATAGCAATTTTCACCATTAAATTTACATTTCTCCACCCTCCAAGTTAATATCATGACTATGGGTATAGCGAACTGACAAAGAAAGGCACAAAAGGATACGAGCAAAAAGTAGCACTGCAAATGCACGAAGAACATTCTTAGAAGGGTGAAAGTATCTCGTATGAACAGCCTTGAAGATTTTATCACGCATTTAAGTCCCTTGGAATTTCTTTCTAAGAACTGGCATCAAGAAAGAGCAGAACAAAGAAGTGGGCGAACTACAGGAGCCAGGACATAGTTGAATTGCTACACAAGAATAAAAGGAACAGCGCAAAAAAAATTATATGAGAAACCACCACTGATAATCCAACCAGCTCGACCTATTTGAAGCAGGAGCTCTAAATGGTATGCAATGCACAACACCCCCATAAGATTCTACCTACCGTCCACCACCCTCTTCCTACGTTCCGTAATTGTATGCAAATTCAGCCGCTTGCTTAATTTTATTCCGGACAGAGTGCAATAAACCAAATTAGACGACAATTATTCGGCTCGGTGTTATTGCCAGGGTCTCGATAAGAAGATATTAGCGCTCTCGAAAGGGGGTCGCAGTCCCACAACACACATTTACGCCCGGCGGGGGGCTCCCCTTCCATTGCTGGGACTTGATAAAATGTAGCTTAGTTACCAAAAGTGAAAAGATCCTTGGGGACGATAAGCCTGCCAGGTTTTTGAGAAGCTCTACCAAAAGATAGATAGCAGTTCCCACGGCACGGAAGATACGCCGCAGTGTATTTCAGGAGGATCCATTGTAAAACGTCGGAATAAGTCATCTTTCATTGCCGAATTTATGAACTGTTTATTTTATCAATGGCAAGTGACTGTGTGGCAACTACCAAAGCCACCCCCAATCGCTGCGGGTTTTGCGCCAATAACAAGGGTGTATACTTATAATATCCCTACCTCCAGCTGAAATGAGACAAGGGGTGTTTGCACCCCCCAATCATATAAATCACACCGTAAGAGTGTTAGGCTTAGCTTTGCGAAACCTTTATAATATTTTTCATTTTATAATTTGTTTTAATCAAGTTAGCCCAATTTTCAAAAATGAAAAGTTTTAGCAGTCGCGCATTTTAAGAAGTTTTTCAAATTTTCATTGATTATTCTGAAATTTAAATCACTTTAACCCTAATGACTAGACTAGGTTTGAGTAGGTTCAAAGCTGTATCGCTAAGCAGTTGATGTTCCAGATCATCAAGTGGAATCATTAAGATTTCTTTAATCGTTTCCAAGTACTTCATTCATTTTGTTCATGTTTGAATGCAACAACTGTTGTGTCATTTCAAATCAACGAAAAATACCAACAATAAAGTCAATAAAAAAATTCAAAAAACATTCAACTCATTGGAACAAGTCTTAGGAGTATCGTTAACCTCATCTGACCTAACAATATATGAAATAGTACAGATGTACGTTAGTTGCCGAAACAAAGACTCTCAATACTACCAATGATGACTGCTTCATTTTAAGGACAACAAGTCACAGAGCCGATGAAATCAAAGGCGAAGGGCAAGAAATGAACAAAATTGGAATGGAAATCCTGTGAAGAGGGCAATCATTACCCAATAAATGAAGGATATGGCATCGCCATACAAACCTCCTACCTCTAAGTGGTCGTATACATGGTATATGTGGCTGTGACATCTGCAACTGTATAATGTCAGTATGTGTGTCCTTAAGAGCTTACAAAGTATATATAAAGGAACATCCCTGACATGTTCCGAATACCACAAAAAGCTTCAGCATGCCATTAAAACGAAACGTGAGGTCTTTTCGTCTTTACAGCTGGTACGTCCGTCTTGTGTTTTACTTTGTTGGTTTATTGGTGGTGAGGGCAGAGGGGGATATGGATAGTGGGAGAATGGAGAAATATCTCGGAATCCTTTAAGGATCGATTGCTAATGCTACACATGTGAGCCCGGGGGAGGGACAATATGTATGTATATCTGTACAGTTCTATTCAGCGGGAAGAGATAGACGTTCCCAGAATTCCGCACGGAGAACCTATACAAGCCTTACCACCCAAACCCATACATAACAATTTCCCTCTTGAGTTTTTACACAGAGATTTGCAAGCTTTCATCGCCTGCCCTTTTTTACTTCTGCGGTTTTCTTATAGCCGAGGTTCCGTTCACTAGTTGAGGACCATAGATGAATGAATAAATGAACGTACATATGTTTACTAACCCGACACCCCCCGTTCCCCCCTCCTGTTGTCCTTCCCCATTATTGGACTCATGCAGTCGCCTTCATACATATTTCTGTGAGCGGAGTTAGTTTTCTGAAACGATTATGGCAGGACATAAATCTGTATTTGGTTAACGAATGGACCAGCGAGGCAGCAGCGAACGAGATTTTTATACCCAATCTGATACAGGACGACCAGGCCTTGAACGCCAGTCGGCATTCGATCTGATCCCGTTCCTCCATATTTTCTTTTCCGTTGTCAAAATCTAAGGATTTCTGTCTTTCCTCTGTGATACATTTTTAATGCTCGGCTATTTGCCAACAGCTTAAAGAATGTAATTTTCCTGGAAATTTTCCCAAATCACATACTATACAATAGCAATCAATATCACACAAATATAGAATTTGAATATCCATAAGTCACAATCAGGACACTTGGCAAAGTTAACGCAATGACATCGATTATTATTTGCAAACCTTAAATGAAAATTACTGGTGGCATTGAGTACACCTCCCAAAAAAAGGAAATTTCTGGGTGATGCTTGTTGAACGAAAATCAACATTTATCAATACCGTTCTAGGGACCCTTTTACTAGAAATTGACCTCGCCCGAAACCTGTTCAAACAATAAATATTATTGGACATTTATCATAATCTCACAGCCATAAGAAAAATGTCAATTTTCACGGTTGATCAAACAGGAAATCCAATAAAAATTCTGTTAAATCGCTCAGGTTTTGTACAAGTAAAAATAGTGTGCAAGAAGAAAAAAAATAAAGGATCTAGAAGAAATGTGTGTACGTTTGGTTGGGAGTGTGGTTCGATTGGGTCACATATGGACTGACCGGAGAAGGGCTTAGTTGTGAAAAGGGTTTATAGACTGAACAGAAGAGAGGGATAAAATTACTTTTAAAGGCCTACTTTAGTTACAGGAAAGGCATATCTGATTCTTTGGGCTCCTTGAAGATCCTTGAAGCTTCTGCAATATTCAAAATATGCTGACAAAATTGACACATTTTACCCGGAAGTGTTTGGCATTCGAAATTGGAATGGAGATTTCCAATTGGTTATTCGAAAATTGAAATACTTCTAGTTATTTCACTGAAAATTTTTGAAGGTGGGTAATATTAAGTAAAAAAGGTCTTGGTGTATTATTTAACCATATTGAAATCAAAGAACGAAAATCCTATGGATTTACTTATGGATAACATTTTGTTGTATAATAAATGTACATTATTCCAGTAATTGCAAAGGATTAATATGGCTTCACATCACTGTGATGTAATTTCTTTAACAATAAATTGCTTTTAAACAATAGCACCTCTAAAACTTGTCAATAATGCATTAACAAATCCTTTACATGTTAAACACGAACGGATCATAGCAATATCCTTTCAAGCGTTGGCCCATCAGCAAAGTGAACATTACCAATGCCACCACATGTTACACTGTAATTACAATTTCAGTATAATTTTTGGCCAGGTAGCATTCGATGCATAAATGTTGCTCTGCGTGGCTGACACTATTTATGAAAGTATGTGACCCTCTCTGTGGGTGTGTGTGTTTGAATTTTGTAGAGGGAAGAGCGTAAAAAGTTCAGGGATTGAGAGATGACTACATCAGGTAGATTCGCCCCACTTAATTAAAATTTTGATTAACAGAATTTCGAAAATAAAATCAATGTTGAAAATTCTTCGATTCGGGAGTGAGTTAACTGTTAAAAATTGAATTAAAATCGGCGGGAATTGACACATCAATACAATAATTAGTTGCATGATTTCCGAAAATTATGTTTATGTCCGAGTAGCGAGAGATTTAATAATTAATTTGATTCTACTACACATTTGAATGCTATTGAAAAATTATATCAAATAAAATTATCAACACATTTGAGAAAAGTACCTACTTCGTTTTTGTTTGTTTCGTTTTCATTGTTGTGTTGTTTTTTTTCTTTTGTTTTTGTTTAGAACTTAAAACACCCTTGATTTTATTATCACCTCTCATCAGAGCAATTTTAATTTTCCTTTTGTTTACACACATACATACATACATTACCCATGGAATTAACTCCTTCGAAGCAGGCAGCCACAGTACAACGGGGTGCCACAAGTTAACATATTCTATGCATTTCTCTTCCATCACAAAACTTAATTAGTACCTTCAACACACCAAAATCCTCCCCAAAAATTCAGGGGTATGTGGTCTTCTTAGTTGTTTGCTTTTGCCAGCCCTGATAAAAGCCGCCCTTTTTCATTATTACTTTAATTTAAGGCCACCCACTCCTCCCCCCCCCCCCGGGCATCTGCCACCAGTGCACAAAACTTCCCCCTTGTACCCCACTCAAATACAAAACCCCCACAGTCTCCTGATTGACGCTTAGTTGTAGCCTCTTGTCCCTTCTACAGTTCTCATTAAAAGCATAAGCTATCGCTAACAAAAAAGGGTTTGGTTGTAGGAAAATAGGTGTGGAAAGGTGGACAGTCGGGGAAGGTGATAAGGGGGTTGGAACTTACAAACGCCGGTGTTACCTTAATTAATGACTAGGCAAACAAAGCACATAAAATCAACGTTTTGTTCCTGACGTCGTATCGAGGGCTGTAAATAGGAAACGTTAAATTATTCACATGTACACATTAAGGATCTGAGCAATTAAGGGTCAGGCCAGGGGTGAATAGATAAATCTGAATGGTGTACCGGTAAATTGGTCGCGTACATTCATTATGGTCGTCCATAGATAGAATTTCCATCTAAAGGTGCTTTAAATTGCTTTAAACCATTCTGTTTTTATTTTTCTTTCAATCCTTTTTTTGATTTGCATTTCAATTTCAATTTGTGGCACTTTAAAGCAACGAACATTATGCAAACCTTGTGAAGTTGCAAAGTGAAAATGGAATCTCATCTGCTTTTGACACTCACTAACCCTTTCCTGGATTTGCTTAATACGTGAGATAGGAATGAGAGAGAAATATGATGCAACAGCATTTCAAATAATCGGGTTGTTTGTTTTAGGTCAAAAGATATTTTTAAGGTGATTTTAAAATTTAATCCCCGGTTTTTAAAGAAAATTTAAAAATCACAGGCAAGATAAAATCTATCACCTGTTGTCATGCTAAATACTGGATAATTTTCAAAAACACAATTGAATAAATTAAGCAGAATATTATTTTCTTTTCTCATTAATATTCAAAACAGGCAGCTGTAAATTTGACATTAAATTATTCAATTTCAATCGCCAGAAATTGCACACAACACAAAAATCATCCCCTTCTAAACTCCAGTCGCTGGTGATTGTCAAGTTGTATAAACCAAATAAAACCCTTCCGCGGTAACTTGACTTTGTTTTTAAATATTTAAAAAAAAACACAGCAATGACAGACAAAAAATTATCAAAATATGGAAGATAATTCTACCCTCGAGGGTGATTTTTTCGTCCCTTCGGCGATTCACATCAATTTACACTTAATAATCGACAACTTGGCAAATTGCGGCCTCCATTGGGCCACAACGAAATCGAAAAGCCCTCTTAATTCGCAGTGGAGTTTCCGCAGCCGCACATAAAAATTGATTTATGCCGAAAAACAATAACAGGTTCCTCAAGAATAAAATTTATGCCAAAATTATTCATGAAAAATTCGACGAAAGTATGATTCACTTGTTTGTTGAACAAAAAAACCTACAACAACACTGTTTTTATCGAGCCGTATTTTTTTATTTTGTCTTGTTCTCCTTTATGGTTTTTGTTGTCTGTCCACACTTCCCTCACACCAAAATAGGAAGTGCTTTTAGGTCCATTTATTTCACTTTTCCAAACTCTTGCATTGAGGCGCCTTATTTAAGAAAATCAGGATGCTGGTCTCAAGCGAAGCCGTCAGCAGTTTCCTTGGCCCAAATATTTATCGTGCGAAGTTTTCAACATAAAAAAACGAGTAAAAACCAATTTATGTGCAAAATACTGAAATATGTTGAACCGTGAGGACACCCGATTCAAAAATATATATATATTGAAATCACGCTGAAAGGGAAGGAATATTAACCGACTCCATCAAAGTAGATCTTATTTTCATTATTTATCATCTGAGACATCGTTTTCCGTCATACTAAATAAATTTTGTATTGTACTTTAAAATATTCCAAATGGAAATTTATTAACCTGCTAAGTCTGAATTGAATTCATAAACAATTCGATTTATTATTTTTATTTATTATTTATTTATTATACAATAAATTGTGACTAAAGTTTTTGGTAGTATGTTTTGTGGGAATTACTTTAGAGTAGTATATTATATTATTATCTTCTATATTAAAGGTTAAACAAAAAGATTAATACCAAGGGTAATTTCACTTCTTCAAACTTTTAGTTGTTGTTATATGTATTTCTAGACTTTCACGAGTATAAATTTTTCTTGATATCCTTCAGTTATTTTTTTTGAACTAATTTTCCATTGTGTTTCAAAATCAGAAAAAAAAATTATTTAAAAATAAGCACAACCTAGTTTTCTTTACATGCAATTTATTTTTATTCAATACTCCCAAATTTTGATTTATTTTTCCTGTGTGTATACAGAATACACGAACATACCACAACGGCATCTTTGAACTTTAATGTCACTACCGCATATCATTTCAGGACGAAACCGCATGCCAGTGACTTTGGCATGTCAAGAAAAGTTTTAATAGAATTTCCCATAATTTGATACAAAATGGAAATACAATATGAGACACAATCGGAAATGTTGTCAGATTCTATTACTTGAGTTCAATTTGATTCTTCCGGTTTTAGAGAAAATTTAAAACAGAGTTTTTTTTATACAAGATGTAGGGTAGCTTAGTTTTGAGCCAACGTTTGCAACGCCATGAAGTAATGGTGATAGAAAAAAAGGAACTATATATTATGTGTATAGTATTGATGATTGGGTAGTGAAAAGAAACCGTTTTATGGATCCGTCTGTCTGTCTGTTGTCTGTCCAGATGATAACTCGATAGTAATAGTAGCTAGAGGATTAAAACTTGGTACAATTATATTTCGTTAAAATGGTAAGGTCAAGATTAAAGATGAGTAAAGTCCATATAACGCTGAAATATTTATATAGGTACAAAAATGCTGATTTTGATTAATATTTACATATTAATTTTCTTTTGGTTGACCAAATTATTATAAATGCGTATTACAATTACTACTTACTTGAACCGACTCGTTTTGCCCTATCTTGAAATTTTACAAATACCAAAAACTTTCCTTTTTACAGTTGTTTTCAATCATTTGAACTAATTTTTCTTTTTATGATTGGAAAACTGTTTGCACTGAGTTTTTTTACTTGATTTCTTAACAAACGTTTCTTCTTTCTACTTTGGAGTTTTGACAAACTTAATATTAATTTCAAATAAAATTTCACACTAAATCCAATTCGCGCCAGTTTTTCAAATAGACACAGTGATATTATTCAAATAATGTTTAGGGGTGTTATTTGTGGTTCAATTGTATTTCCAGGAAACGGAACGAAACGAAGTAGACATTTATAGTTCAGTGGGCAATTGGCATTTTAGCTTTTGTTTCGAATAAATCGAAAAAAGTAGAAAATATTACTAAAAAATGCGACTAACGAGGAAGAAGTAAAGAAAAGTCAGATATACTGTTACATATTAAATTTGTAATTTAACAAATTTTTTTAAATATTTCATGTTTAAAACTATCCAAAAATGTTCCAAGTGGTACAATGGGTTCTCCCATCTGCAAAATTCACCGCCAACCTTGAAAGGGAATGTGGGAGTCCTCAGTGCTTATTCGCACCAAATATTTCAAAAAGTTTAAATAATTTAGAAGTACAATTAAAATCGTATAAACTAAAAACAGGAATTGGCTTTCGTGGTCTTAATAGATCTTCACCATATTGTTTTCATCGAAACCAGCTGAAGAGCCACCATTACGAACAGTGAATGATGAACCATCGAAATATATTCTTTGTTCCGCACGTCTAAAATAAAATTACAATATAACTAGTAATTTGTAAGTGGAATACCGCCGAAATTACTTAACAAACAAGTGCCCTGCTTGCCCAATTGATGCTGTGCAGTGCATAACGGAAGTAGTCAATGTTGCGCAACCGTTCGCTGGGCTAGTGCTGATGAACCTTTCGCTATTGTTGAACCCATCGATTCTAAAAGAAGAAATATTTAATCAAGCAATTAATATATTTTTGTTTTGTTTTATACGTGATAGACACAAAGCCATCAGCCTTTTGCGAAATGCAAATCCCATTTATTATAAATTTCTCAGTTCCATCTTCAGTGCATTTGAATTTATATTCTGGAGCCGCAGAAGCGACCTCCTCCGCAGAACCTGCTCCGCGACGAGAGCAACTAAAATCAGTTGCAAATTGAAAAAAATAAAACATGAAGGATACTTAGGAACTAAATTATTTTATCTTAAATTAAATGCTCTTGTTAATAAAGACTAATGTCTTAAAGTCAAATTATATATGATGTTTATGTAAAAACAATAATACTCCCAACCAAGCCCATCCACAAGGGACAATTTAGTCAAATTGGTTTGCAATCCGATTTGAAAAAATGTTCGGTGTTGTGTAAGGTTTCGCCAAAGATAAGAAATAAAAATTACTTACTTAAAGAAGACGACAATTGTGTAGTCCTCGCACTTATCTGCGAATGTGTCTGTTGTTGTTCGAACTCCGCCAAAGTCAAGGAGATATTTCAGAACATTATTCTCACTTGTAAAAGTAATGCCATTGTATTTCAAGTTGGCATAACGCCTACAAATAAAAAATCTATAAAATAACACCAAGCAACCATGCAATATAATTTTACACAAAGTCATTGGTTTTCTGTCCATCGTATGCAACAATTTCAACAATGGAGTCGTGTTGATAGACAGAACCATTGGGATGGGTGAGAGCGGCCAAACTTCCATCGCCCGATAGGGAAATCGCCACCCCGTAAGTCTTGTTGACTACGCGCACTGTTCTATCCAGCGCTATATCCACACTATAATTCAAAAAAACAAACTAAAATCCTTGCATGTTGTCCGATATAATTATAGTCGGAACATACCGAATACCCGCTCGCATTACGAGTTGTATAACTCCATCTGGTAAAGCCACGGGTGCAGATCTTGAAACGGGTACAGATCTTGAAGAATCCAAATCTGGAGGGCAGCGGCGACTGGAAAAGGGTTCTTGCAGTGGGGGTTGAATTGCAGGCTGAAAGTAATTCGAATTGGAAACGGTATACTTAGGATTTCGGTAAAGTACTCATGGGAGAAGGTTCCTAGCTTTTCTATAGAAAAAATGTCTTAAAATTGAAATATTTAAATTTGATAAAATATTAATAATACCGCAACACTGTATGTATTAGCTTGTATTATTGTTATTGTTATTAATTACCTTGTATTAAGCTTGGTAATAAATAAATAAATAAATATTATATGTTAAAAAATTCTCTGTAGTTTTAAATATCTAGTGTTTGCTATTGCATGTTTTAAAATTTGGAAGGAGATTGACACTATTAGTCCAGGACTGCTGGCCTTGCCTCGAAATTACCACAACATTCAGGCATGTCAAGGGTTAGTGCATAGGCACTATTTATTAGTCTCCTTGTCAGTCGAATTCTCAATACTTTTGATACAGCTTGTTTGCTTTAAAGGATTTTTGACTTACGTAACGGATCACCGCTTACCGGCTGGGAGTACCAGTGGGGAATCCACTGAAGGGAGAAAAAATTTCAAGATAAAAAATTACAACCTAAACGCGTTTCTTAAATGTTCTAAGTGAAATATTGTTTAGAGGCCCAAGTATTGGGGTCATGGAAAAAGTTGTGAGTTGACTTAAACCACGTAAATATGTACGTCATAAATATATCCTCCCCTGAAAATATTATTAATATCGTAATATTTTTGTTTTAATAAGACGTAGGTATTAGACATTTTCCCTGCGCCGATCATGAGCCCACCCCAAACACAAATCCTGGATACGCCACTGAAAGTACTCACATGTCTGCGAGCATCATCATATTCAGTTCGCAATGACAGATGTCCAGATGATCCTGAGGAACCTAGACCTCGATGGCCGCTGCGATTGGAAAAGGGCTGTGGCGATGATCCTTTAATTGCACGCTGAAAGTAATACAAATTGGAAACGGTATATTTGCGACTTGTGTAAATTACTCACAAGTCTGCCAACATCATCATATTCAGTTACAAAGGCTAGGTTCGAGGAACCTAGATCTCGAAAGCCCCTGCCATTAGAAGAGAGCTGTGACGATGATCCTTTAATTGCACGCTGAAAGTAATACAAATTGGAAACGGTATATTTGCGACTTGTGTAAATTACTCACAAGTCTGTCCCCGTCACCATCGTCAGAATAATTCTGACGCGGTGGAACATGATGTTCTAGTGGATCACGCATAAATCTTCTGTCAAATGGAAGTATGGGGAGAGTTGGATGTGGTAAACCGATAGAGCGTGGATCAAGCGAAACTGCACCAGCCATCTCTGCTGCAGAAATACATCTCTCCTTTGAAGGCGGACCAGGTTGAATTGAAACACAGGTTTGGGTAGCGACATTTACACTTGACTGAAAATATATAAGTAAAAACTAATTTCAGCAAACCATGTTCTTTTTTAATTTCAATGAACTTACTTTAAGTGTAGAATTCGCTGAAAACTGTGTTTTTTGTTCACATTTCCCAGTTTCAGGTTGTTCTTTAGGGCCCTCGTTAGAAGGTGCGTCTTCACTATTTCCCATTACTTTCTCATCACCTTGCTGCATTTTTTAATAATTTGATGATACTTTGCGTTATTTCCTTATTTCCAGTATTATTTAATTGCGCAAATTATCACGGCAACAGAAATTATTGTTTCTCCCAAAAACGCCAATGCCGTCAACGACACTTACACTGCCAAGCTTAAACACAAAATGAATGCCGATGTCACTTGCGTTTCAATACGTGGAATTGCTTTTTCGTAGTCTGCTGGAACGGAACGACTTGAAGTTTATGCCAGTTTTTTCTGTACAACAAGTATAACAGGAATAACAATTTCCAATAGTATTCATTTTAGTATTTTATTTATTTATTATTTACTCACTTATGAAGAAGTATATAAGAATATATGTTCTTGTGTTTTAAAATTTTTCTCAGTAAAATTGCACAATAAACCCAATTCGCACTAGTTTTTCAAATAAACACAGTTCAATGACATTTTCCCGGAAACGAACCAAGTGGGCACGAGCAGTGGCATTGTGCATTGAGTTTGTTGGAATTGCGTTTTGCGACCTGTGAGGAACGCACGAACGCCATATTTCTTGGTAAGTAACAAAAATTAATTGGAAACCGTAAATATTGAAATAATTTAAATTAAAAAAAATCGTTTTTGATATACATACAAACGTTTGTAAAATGGATTAAGAAGTACAAAATAATTCCTTATTGTCCCATACAGACTCCTGAAATCTCCATGCAGGTGGTCCTGTAAATTTTTCATTGTCAATTTTTAATAAGTATGTTTAAGATTTAAAACGGCAAACGTGGGCCACTTATTATCTTCCAGCAATTCTTATTATTAGATTTTTGCGTGCAACTCTTACAACTATTTTCAAGCCATCCTACATGGGGGTTGTAAAGAATATTTATGGGACTCTGAGAAATTATTGTGTACATGTTACTTTGGTTTTAATAACATTTTATATTAAAAATGGTTTTTTTATTTAAATTGTTATTGTATGCTTTTTCGTCTTTTGTGCGAGATTATTCAATTTCTCGATCGATCTCACTTGAACCATTCGTTCCTTTACATTTGCGCTTTCGACATTGCGCCGTTTTTCGGGAACTTCTTCAGATCGCTGAAGGTGCCCATACACGTAAAGGTAAACGCTATCTTGGAGGTTTTTAGCTGAACCCGCAAAAATCCACACGTCTGTGGGGAAACCTGAAGGTCGGTGTATGGCCACTGTTCCATTGAGGTAAGCCCTCAGGAAGCTTAAAGATTGTGGCCTAGAAGGAAACCTATTCGTGTTGGGCATCTTTACTCCGAGACGTGTGCCACTTTGTCAAAGTTTTCGTTGTCTTTTTTGCTTCTCCTTTTGTAAGCGTCGTCGTCGTTGCTTTCGTTAATGCGCTACTTATAATGTAATAGGCACTATTGTGTGAAAAAAAAGTATCAAAAGACTATAAAAATCAAAAATGGAAAAATGTATATTATAATTTCACAAAATGTTCAGTTAACCTCAATTAAAAGTGTTAATAGCATTTTAAATTAATTGATTCTTCGTGTTATATTTTTAAAAATGAAATCCTCTCAAATGAATTGATTCACATTCAATTCGAAATCCGAAAACATAAATCGAGACATAAAAGTAAAACATTTCAACAATTTCTAGTAATAACAATTAATAGCCATTGCCATCAAAAATTCATAACAACTAAAATAAAATGTAAAAAAATCAAATATAAATGTATATAAATTAATTATGATGATGTGGTATTCGTTTGCATAAAAATTGATTAATCCCTCGAATTGAATTTACGTCCGGTCCAGCTAGCACCACTTGATCCTGCCAAATGATGAAACGAAAAAATTCTTTTTACCATTATCCAACCGCTTGAGAACACACTGGTTAATTTTCAAGTACAAGTGTCTGAATGTGGCATGTTCATATACCTCTCGCCAAACCTTGCGCGCAACCATGATATCCCAGATCCTGCTGAAGGCAATTTTATTCCGTTGCCTGTTTTAATTGCACGAAATTCAATACAGCGCGTAATTACGTCGTCATTTGCACAAAATTTCGATTGAATTTCAATTTGATGATTTGCGGAAGCTATATTTCAGAGATAGCGTTAAAAATTTCCTTCAGCAATTTATCAAGTAATCGAGATGAAGTTTTTCTTTTTTATTAATTTTCATTTTTCCTCTTTTTGTTTTGTTCGGAAATTTTAATTAGAAGTTAAGAAGATTTTGAGACGATGGGATTATTTGCGGAACATGAAGGATGCTACAAGATATCAGGGAGAAATTACCTGTCAACAATCTAATATGCGGTAAAATAATTAAAATATTATCCAAGGACTGATTTCGAAAACCTTCACAGTACAACAACAGCGAAATTCTAGCCCAACTTTTTATTCACTTTTTCACAATCACTTCGCTCTTAATGAGGAAAGATCAATAAAGGGCATGGCGTTTTTGTTTTTTTTTTGCATTGTGTACTATAGATACCTATATAATAAAAACCACGGGAAAATGGTGAAAGTACGAGTTAAAAAAAAAAAACACCACCACTTAGCAGTGATGATTAATGATCTGCTTGTTCATATCCTTGATTCAACAACCACTGGTTGTTAGGCCTAATTAATTAATTTTCGTAAAAGGATTACAGCTGGTTGATCGTGTTTCACGATTAATTATACTTGTTCTCAAAAACATTTCGGGGAACATCCGAAATTTTCATTGTCCTGAATTTTTCGTCATTGTCCAAGTAACTGTAACTTCCCTTTTGGCGATTTTCTAACTAATTAGTCCTTTAGGGTACCACGTTCGTTGCACACTGTCGGAAGTAATGGATTTTGACCTTCACATGAGTTTTTTTTTACTTGAGTACAAAAAAAACCAGAACAATATCTACCACCAATCCCCAAACTAGGTTTAATATGTGGGGACAGTCAGACGTTCGAAAAGGACAAGTGAAGTATTTGATTATCCTCGATGACACCCATATGTGCCACCGATACATTTTTGAAACTCGTGCTCACCCGCAAAAGAACCTGCCCTTGTGTCACATGTACATTGTACGGATGAGTTTCACTGAGGAGTGAGGGCTTAATGAGATACCCAATTTTTATGGTCAGATTTCTAATGAAACTTCCCCCACTTACTTCTTCTATCAGACAATCTCCCGGCAAATTGTTTTTGGAACTCAATGAAATTAAGAAGTTTCCTTCGCTAATGGATGTCTCTTTACAAGTTTGCCTTTGATATGGCTTTTGCAGAAGGCTTAGTCGGGCTTATCCCAACAACATATGACATTTAACCAAGGACTTAACTCTAGTATAGTACAACTACAACTACCGCTCGAAGCTTTATTGATTTTAGGTAAGACGAACATGACGGAAAGTGATTCTGGTAAAAAAATGTATAATATTATATATATATATATATATATATATATATATATATATATATATATATATATACGTATAATCAAGGAAAAGAAGACAGATGGGGTCGTCTGAGTGCAGTTCTCCACACCAGGATCTGTTCTTTTGGAGCAAGTCATGAGATTTTCTTACGTTCATCTTTGATCATCAACCGATTTCAATAAATTATTTGGATTAGTTACTTAAATACTAAAAAAAGAACATTGATACGTTGTGAACATTTTCAATTATCCTAAATATTTTTTCGTTTAATTATCAAAATATAACAAGAATAATTTGACCCATTAATTCCACAGTTTCATGTTCATCATATCATGTTAAAACAAGGAATATTAACGACGAATAATGTTATTGAAATCGTAACTGGTATGGCCAATGACTTTCGATTAAATTCCTATAAGGGTCTTCTACAATCTACATCCCCTCAAATATTATATGCTCATTTTCGCTATTGACTCGAACATAAAATACAAAAATAAAATTGCTTAGTTTCAAGTTTTGATTAGATTTCTTTTTCATATTGCACAATAGTTTAAATAACCTTTCATGATTAATTCTGATAATCGAGTTTTCTGTGATAATACCGGAAGTAATTTTGTAAAATTGTTCCATCTTCATCATTTTCTTGAATATAGTTTACCAAGATTAAAACATCAGCTACATTATAGTCCTTTTAACATGTGTTGCAAAAGGAAAATTACTTTTTGGGGTGCTTCTACTACTTCTGCAAAATAGGTCCTGACAGGGCTGTCGATAGGAACTCACGCGAAAAATTACTTTCCTTTGATTCCTTTGATATTGCAAACAGAAAATTTGAAATTCCGTCTTTATGTCAGCACGCTCGCTGGGGAACACGGCACATTAAGTATCACGACTCGATGCCATACATACAAATTTTCAAATGAAGGGAGATGGCACAGAGAACAGGAGGGGGGACGGGAGTGAGCAAGTTGCAAACAAATTATTAAAATTCAAAACATCCCCTCTAATGGAAAACGTATTAACAGAACATTCCGATTTGTGCCGGCTGTAGATAAGGAGCCGAGGACTGGGCTTGCCGCAGTCGGTTGTAAGGAAAAGTTCGCTGGGAAACGCTCAATGGCAGACCCGTCGCACCTATCCGAGCGTATGAAAATGTTATGAATTTTAATATGATGTCTACCTTGAAAGGTTTCATAATCAAAATGGGTTTTATGTAACGAAAGCCGTTGCCCACAGACTGATGCCTTCTGTCGGCATCCTGGGGGGATCCACGCGAGGATGCAGAAAAATATGACCGTCACTGGTATCAGGATGCCGCAAGCAACCGCAACCGCAACCGCCATTGCCACTATCGAACATCCCCCAGATCTCATCCCCAGAGTTTCAGGAATAGGAAGGAAATACCTGCGAAATATATTCAATCACATTTCCTTCGCATGTTCCTCATTTACCAGTTCCATTATGATCGTCGGAACAAAATTGATCCCATTTTGGATTTCTAACAATGCGAACTTAACAGCTCCATGGTTGCCCTTTTATTCTTAAATTATTGTTCATTTCGTCTTAGGACAAACAAACTTGGATATAACCGCAAAAAGTTGTATTTCCTTTTCCAACGTATCCCGCTCTCCTGTGCAGACACCGCATGTACATCGGAATATAAATCAGAGGCTCGGGCGAACTCCTGAAACGGGGGTCCTTGGATATTCTTGACATGGATTTATTCCATTTTCCAGTAATTTTCGGTTTCTGTACAAAAACGATTTTGTGCTTTTTGGTCAGGGCAATTTCTTCATAATGGGATCCGGTACAGTTTAGTCCGTTGTGTCGGTGTAAAACTCCCCTCCCCCCTGCTGCCATAATTTTTTTGTTTCCTTCTTAGTACTGAGCAAAAGGCATCCCGCCACCTCGCCTAGACACCTGCCAGGCTTACCTCTTTATTGGAAACTTTTCAAAGGAAATTTATTAACCAGGCGCGTATACCTTCCGCCTATAAACCCCTCTTGATCCATTCAAATCCCCCAAGAAACGTCCCCAAAAACCAATACTGAAGACCTCGTACTTTCTTCCTCTTCTTATTCTTACTAAACGTTTTTTTCTTTTCTTTTTCTTTTATTATTATTTCAGTGTTTCGCCTTCAAATGAAAGTTTACTCAAGTTGGAAAATGAGCTCCCGCCGCGAAAGATACTCACTTGATAGTTGACTTTGTTCTCAAAGCCGTTCTGGAAAAATAGGATCTCATTTGGATGGATGATGGAAATGTTTCTATGCGAAATGGAACTGTTAAGTCACTTTATTTGCAACTAACTTTGCCGCAAATAAAATGGTTGCAGTTTGATGATTTTGACTTTGAGACGGCTTTTATAGCATTTGGGGGTTCCTCCCCATCTTTACTTAACGTTATTGAATGTGTACAAAAGTTTCCTTTTTCTCTTCGGTTTCTATAGTTAATGGAAATTGCAATTCCCTTCAAGGTATTTGGTGACTGAACCAAATACGTTTAAGGACTTTTATACAAAAAATAAGAAGATTTTGTCGTAAATCGGTTAAAAATTTTTAAACATGTGTACCTTGAAGGAAAACATTTAAAGGAGTTCAAGTCGAAAATGTGTTTGTTGATTTAATTCAGTATTGTTTTTATTGTCTGTAGTTTTAAGTTTTTGTTAGTGTAGTTTTTGAAGTCTGTTATTATTATAATTACATAAACATTAAACAGCCACATTAAGTATTGTTTTAGAAGAATTAAATTTTTAAAGCAATATTTCTGTTCATGATTCATATCACTACAAATAATTTTCAAAATAATTTTTAAAATATCCTTCAAATCGAAATTTGAATATGCTAAAATCAAAAATTTTATCCTAATCTAAAATGCAAGCAATCGAAACAGTTCAACAAGTTCAACTAATTTTCGTAACAATTCAAGCCACTTTAATAATTCATTTTTGAAAACCTCAAAAATATTCTAGTGTCATCCGATAATGGCATCAACCCTTTTATACAAAGACAAATTTAAATTCGTAATCCATTGCGAACTGAAAAACACGCTCGCCATTGTCGCAGCAATTATGCATTCCCTCTTTAAAATTAACTGAATTTAAACAGAAAAATGACGAAATTTTTCGCAATCGATTTGGGTATTTTGGCAGAATTTATTCGACAATTCCAGAATTTTTCGCCGGTAGTAAAATTGTCTTTGACTTTCCCTCCCTATCGCCCACTGATTCTGCCAATATGTCTAGAAAAGTGTGTCATTGGGAACTGTCGGTGAAACCAAATAAATTGGAATTTACAAAAGATTCTTGGAGAACTGATGATTGCAGAAAAAAAATGCAACCGAAGGCAATCGATCCCGGCGATGTCTTTTCCAATTTCCCTTGATTTCTCTCCAATTCCGAGTCCTGGCCGCCTTCACCTCAGCATTCAGTCGTCTTTGAATAAATAGAGCGGTTCCATTTTACGGTGATGAAATTTTTATTGGACCAATCCTGTAATAAGTGTCCTTTCCGAGTAGGATCGCTGGTTGGATGGGGGGGGGGGGGGGGGGGGGAGCCGTGGAAAAGACATGCTGCCCATGGTATTATCCGACATACAGAAACTTCGATGCCTCTCTGTCCTGAGTGACTGAGTGATTTATAAGTCATTGGGCCAGCGGGCTCAGCGTGCGGTGTGCCCACTCTGTCGGAATTCAGCACAGATGCAGGATACGGGAATGATTGAAAACGGCCGTCAGTTACATGTCTCTCTCCAGGAATGACAGCGTCTATTTGTCATCTAAAATTGCTCTTTTTTGTTTCTATTTTTTTTCGTTACTTCCTCTTTTTATATCTAAATATTTTTGTCTAAGATTCCCCACCTTGACACGTCGCACACCTGCCAAGGGAACAAGAGTCCTACCAGCGAAACATTTATCTAAATTATAAAAAGATTTAAATCACTCAGTTCCGGTAGTACGTAGGTGAAAGCTGTTTTTTATTGCACACTCTTCTTCACCTTGGAACCGACTTCACGTGCCCTTCATTTTTTCCTTTACCCTCATCCCACCCCCATTCCACCACCGAAAAAAATTCTTTTTCTCACTTTTTGCATACATATATCTGTCGGCCAGGTTGTCTGTCGCGGTATCCAACTCTCCTTTTTTCATATTCTTATATGTACATTGTACATATACAATATACATCTATAAACTTTTTTTTTATTATTATTTATTTTTTGGTCCCAGAATTCAGTCCAGCCGCGGTGAGCGTATCCTCCATCCGAGAATAGTGTATTCTTCAGGTTGGGATAACATGGAAGAGCGTGCACAGAATTCCGGTGCATGTGACTTGAATTCCCACCCCATCGACATCGTGTTTTTGGGGACCAGCCAAGTGGTTTATATCTATACACTTCACATTGCATCCTTCCGCAATATCCAAACAACATGAAAAGCGGGAAGGATGCTTTCTGCAAGCATGTCACACTGGAGTGCATTACCGCTTCCTTTCTACCCCCAAAGATCGGGATTTTTGGCTGAATTTATAGTTTGTTGCGTCTTACATTCTTGAAATTCGTTGCGGGTTCTGTATACAAACAGCGGAATAAAGAATACAAGGGAACACTTATGGTGGTTCTGAACTCATCCTAAATTCTGTTTTGGAATGAGAATGGAAGTTGAGTGCGGGTAACATCGAAAAATAAAGCATCTAACAGCTAACACCTCCGTTCCTTAAGCTACTTACGAATTCTGCACAAGTATCAACTGTGTATTGCTTAACAACCTCGGGGTGTAAGGACTAAAGAAAAGATTTTATGATTTCCATACTTTCGTAATTTTATTATGGATTACGTAATTGAGAGAAATTTCTCTCCTAAGTTTATTATTTATTGTCAAACCATTCACTTATTACTGACTAAGAAGATCCTGTGGAGCACAGAATTATTATTGAAGTAGTGGCTGGAGTTTTGTTGATGATGAATTCACGACTTCTAGATATAATATGTAAAGATTCAACCAAAATTTCAAATGAGAAACAGTGAAACCGTCCATTTTTATGTCCTCCTCGATGTAGCATGCCGGCTATATTTGGTTTTAACAATCGTTTAACATGAAAATATAATGACGACAAAAAAAATGAACTATATACTGTCTTACGAGTGTCTGTTTGTCTAGTATAGATAGATGATTGAAATTTGGTACGATAATATTTCGTTAAAATTCTAAGGTCAGGTTTTAAAATGAGCAAAATCAGGCAACACTTCCTTAGTTTTACCATATATACCTAATACTGAATCATTTTTATTCAAAAATGTTGATTCGTTTTTCGAACATTAAAATTCGACAGTTAAATATTTTCAAAATATGTACGGGAGTGGCGTACATACTGCCGCAGCGTACAATATGCCGCAGAGCCTTTTTTCATCTTACAATAATTGGTAGATGAAATCTGTCCGGTGTCATAAACTCATAAGTGTGCTAGTTAGTTACCCAACTTTGTCTAAGTAACAAACGTGCGATCAAGCGCGCATTTAATAGGTCTTGTGAAAAAAATCAAAAAACCCATTTTTCATATTTTTTCTTAATTTGTTTCATTGCTTCACAACATTTAAAATAAAAGTCGTGAAAAATACGTTAATGATATTAAGAACTACAACCCCAAAATACTAAATTAATGAACTTAAAAATCAGTTCATTTATTTATTCTGTGAATTTCTGCACTGTCCAATCTTTCTCCACCGCAAAACTTAGACCCGTTTGTGGTTGCATTCCAAACCCAAAAAACCAACACACAGTGCATCCATTAGAAGTATTTTTGATATTGGCCAAGCACACACACACCCCTTAAAAGTCTATCGTCTGCTCCTCGAGGAGTATCTGCTTAGGTTAAATCTCATTTTGTCAGGTGACCATTTAATGCTATTTCACAATATTTCGAGTATAACAAGCTTTTACACTCTGGATAAGGCGATTTAGGTTTCCCATCTGCACTAATACCCAAGGACCGTAAATAACGAATGTCGGTCTCATATATCGCATTTCCAGCAAAATGAACAAAATCGAATAATCACAAGCGGATAGCAGATAAAATTTAGCGCAGGACGAGAAACATAAACCAGCAACAACAACATTCAAAATCAGAAGAAAAAAATATATACCGATTTTTAACCACATTTTCTAGGAAGGATGTGAAAACGAAAGACAACGAGTCAAATGTGCTGTCCATGATATCAAAAATTTAATTAACAGGACGAGGATGATTTGATCCGTTCGCCAGATCATCCGTTAACCATTGATTTATTTATCTTCTCGTTGGGGAATTAAATAACCAACGACTGCTGATACCAGTACAACTGATGATGAAATATGCCAAAGAAGGAATATGTCCTCTGACTGTATACAGATTTCAGTCAAAAATGTAAAAAAAAAATTTAACGTAACAAATGATAAAAATGAAAAATATTTTCCGAAATTTATTAATATGAAATTTTCTTTCCTCTAGCATTTCGTGATTTATGCGCTCACCTCACAACACTGGATATTGGTGTGTTTTTGTTTTGTAACCAGGAAATTGCCCAATCGATCCAATTATTGAGACTTTTTTATTCATGTCATAAATTCGTTGAGTTGTATTTTTTTTCTCTCACAGTTCTAGTCAGAATTATGTAATGACACTCAGATCTATGGAATCTGTTTTCCATTGGATTTGTTCAAACAAAACTGGAGTTTATTTTTTGTTTTTTCATAGTAAACGATTGTTTTATACAAAAATATAATAAAACTACATTAGAATCTCGCAAATCTGGCGCTATATCGAGATTGGTAGTGTCGATCCGGATCGCTTGAATCGCCGGATTACACAAAACTGAAATCAAAAAAATTAAAATTGTTGAGGGATTTGATATGCATTGACCTAGTACTGTTGTTAATTATCCCAGCAACGTAATCGTGACGTGATGGAGAAAAACTGATTTTATTAATGAATTCAGAACTCCAAAATCAGTTTCTTAGAAACCAAAAAAAAAAGTTGAAATTTGTTCCCTATAGTATTGTTTGCGAATAGAATTATTTAGCATATCTTTGTCTTCTACCCCTCAGCTATTTACTGTTGCAATACAAAATCTACTATTATATATTATATAAAATATACTATTATATATAAAAGAAAATATTTCACAATTATTATCTGTAGACCATTCCAAGTCGTAAACGGATCAAAGCAATCCAACAGCAAACAAGAAAGTAATGGCAGTTAACACACTTTTCGCAGCGTAATGTTTCTGTGTATCATCAGTAAACAATGTAATCTTTGTTCGTTATTATTCTTCCACCTAGTGCTCCTCCCCCTCAACACACCATCAACCCAGTGGAATAAGCTTAAATTTCATTACGTTTTCTCACGACATCATTCTGAAGCTGTAGTAATAGCGTAAGGAAAAAGAATAATAATTCCAGTTCTTCCATGTCGGGAGCACCTCTCTATTTGATTGTGAACAAGGATACTGCAAATGTCAATGACTCGTCTTACATATCCTTAAAGTAAGTAAACAAGATCACTTTCAGTGAATCTTTTCAAGTTAGTGCCGTCTTCAATGCAAGGAATTTTCCTTGAAGTTTTTTTTTTTTTGTTCAACATTTCGGTTGTAAGGCACGAGAACAGTTCAACAGTAATGGCGGCTCGTTTTATTCATTTTAACATTCCCTCTACAGTCCGGAACAGGAAACTGTCGCGGCTCATCCGCCCTTCCACGGAGTCCTTATGCCGGGTTCGGAGAATGGGCATTCCGACACGCACTTTAAAATCACAAACATAAGAGCATATAAATTCATGAAATTTGACGGAAATGAGGAAATTTCTTACAGACGTGATGTCGCCTTTGTTTGTATGCGCCCCATTTTGCAGGATATCAAAGAAGCTCAAGTGGGGATGGGGACTGGGGAGAGCTACGAAAATGTGCGTAGGACGACACTATAGGAAGGAAGGCGAAGCACACCGATCGAATTTCATTCAGGAATTTCTACTGTTTGGAGAAAATTCTAATGAATTACTAGTGGAAAGTTGGAGAAATGCACGCAAGGATTATGGATTCCCGAAGGAAAATTTATTTTGAAGGACGTTTGCCGTAGGTTTGCCACTGTTTTAGGTCAATTGGCACGATTTCTTTAAACTTAAGGAATTTGTTTTTCTTTGAAACAAATTATCCTAGAGATTGTAAAAAAAGAAAATCGAATAGTAGTCCTTATAACAGATCAACTACATTTGAGAAAATACAGTTATTTACATAACGTTCGGAACGGTCAAAACCCTTTTACTGTAAACGATATCACAACACATTTACTGTACCAGTTTGAACCGAATCAAATCAACGGTAGGAGTGGATGTGGAGCGCAAAACCGTTACTCGAGTTTGTATTCGAACAAAATTCAGGAATAGGGTCGAAGAGATGACAGTATGAGGAGATCCTGCAAATTATCTCTCTTTAGATCGGTTCGTGCAATTCCCTGGATTCAAACATACACCCCAAAGGAATTTTCCAGGAAAAAGTAACAGAAACTTCGACCCCAAAAACTTTTAAAGTAATTGAGTGCAAATGACACTGAGATATAAACAGGGCAAAATCTCGTCGGAATGTAATAAATTGGTTAACCTTGCCATTTCAGGACCACAGCAACTGCTGACGATGCTCAACACACGCACCGGAGCACAGGGAGGTAGAAGAGCTCCCTGGATGCCTTTTTAGCGTTGTGTAACGTGTGCGACTGGAACCACCGGAGGCAGAGGACACAGGGATGATGGGTAAAACATATTGCCAGATACGATATTGAGAAGCCGAGATTTTCGAGGTGAACCCTTGCAGACCGAACACGGGGGTGCACACCACAAGCGCAAGGCTCCCCCAAAAAATGGCTTGATAGCATCCAGAGACCCTGGCTCCTGACCGCCACCATCCACCGAAAGTACTGAAATTTATGACGGTTCGTTACTTAAATGAAAACCACTCGTCTCTCACACGTCTGGCGCTGCACTGGTGGTAATACTGTGCCCAATGACATGTTAATTAAGGTCCTGCACTCTACATTTGTAACGTGGATGGCTTTCCAATGGACCATCAAAAGAAATGATCACAGGATTGTGACACTATTTCCGCAAAGGACGCGACAACTCGGAGCCTGAATGCCAGAACCAGGAGGTAATGGTGGTCAACTAAAAAGTGCTGTCCAATAGAAAACGTAATACATCAGTGGAAACTGGTGAAAGCCGCAGTAATTGTATGCAAATTACTGGCAACAATGGCGCTGCTAATTGCATCGTCCTGTTTGGTCGTCACTGAGGCACAACTGGTCCAGCACTCGGTGGTGAGTGAATATCTTCTCGGTTCATCGCACAGTCTGAATGTTAATTGTCCTCCAATTGTTGCATAGTTGAGAAGAAAATCTCGAGCCTTATTTGCATCCTGGAACTTCGGCTCTGGTCATTGTTGTGCCAGGTCTGACGAAGTGGGCGGGCCAGACACCTCAACGGGTGCCCGAGGCTCTTGAAGCCAACAGCGGCAAGGATTGCTGCCACTGCAATGGGTATAGGACCTATTCTGTTCCAGCTACCTCCCTGAGAGGGGTGAAAACGTGAAGTTTTCTGCCTTCCGCTTTTCTGTGTGCTAATGGAAATTGTTACAAGGGACAAAAAGTTGGGCTAATTAAGCGAGTTGAAAACATTTTCAAACAATGCTTTCATGCGAGATTTTATCGCGCAACTGAAATTTCTTTGGATCCACTTCCCGGAACACAGATGGAAAAAGTAATTTGGTCAACATTATGCGGATGTTTTTTTCCCATGGACTCCCGGTAATTTTATGTAATTTCACGT
This sequence comes from Leptogaster cylindrica, assembly GCA_963082835.1. NCBI lineage: Eukaryota > Metazoa > Arthropoda > Insecta > Diptera > Asilidae > Leptogaster > Leptogaster cylindrica. The sequence continues at coordinate 2,680,220 of OY720108.1, read as the reverse complement.
TTTTTAGCACTAAGTGGCGTCCCTGAATACCGTTGTTGATTCTATTGAGAAGTTCTGTGCATGTTGATAAGATTCAAAATTCAAAAACATTACATTCATGCTGCTCGCCGTTATCGGCAGGACTCTTAGTGGAAATTCAATTAATCGAATTGCAGCGAAAGAGAAAAAGGGTTAGTGTTAATTTTCAAACCCACATCCACACCCAACAATTTTTGTGGTCAATGAATACAGAAGGGACTTATAGAAAATTAAAATTAGTTCGTAAATAGTTCAGAAGTGAAACTCGAAAATTGTCTGCCACAGGTGGAAGTTGTAAGCGATTATAAAATTCAAGATGTTCGAGGAACTATCCTGGGAAATAAAAATATGTAAAAATTTTATTTTATTTTTATGATTTTTAATTTTTTTTAATTTTATGCACAGCGAATACGTAAGTGGAGGAAAATGACTTCTTTCTGGAATACTCTGAATTCTGAAACATGTATCCCACGAAATTTTTTATATTATATTTTATTTCTTTTTAACAATAACTTATTCTTTTATGGTTTACTTTATTAAAAACCAGAAAAATATGATAAGAACTTTGAAGAAAATAATTCTTGGAATTCTGACGTAACTTCTCATTTTTTATCTTAAATATTAAAATACGGTCTTGATTTATGTTTTTTAATTGGTTTTTCTTTTTCTTTTATTTTTTTTCTTATAAAATATTTTCGAAACGCTATAAAATTTTCAAAAAATTAAATTATTCATTTGCATTTCTGTCTATAAAACTTTGAGTATTCCAAACAAATATTTAATATTCCGATTTTTTTTTTATATAACCAGAAAAAATAGATATGTTGTTCTGCTAATATTTGCGTATTTTCTCATTAAAACTGTTGCAATAAAAATTAACTGAAATGTGAAAAATATAGATGGAGAATGTAACATGCTATTGTAGGATATCAAAAATTTAAGGTGGACTCTTGTTGTAGGTGTCGGGTCGTTTTAGTGCCACTTTCCTGATAAGTATTTTTCCAGATTTCTGGTGTTGTTGTGGAAACTCCTTCTCCGATTGGTGCAGCTTCCGATTTCGCGTGTTTGTGCCGTATGTGAACATCGAACGTCGCTTAAGCACATAAAAAATACATGAAATTGTGGATCGGGGTGGAGTTCTCCAGGGTCGAGTGACAATAAAAAAAAAATAAATAAAAATACACATAGTATATATTTTCCCTTTGTGATCCTTGTGCGGAGTCTCGCCTCTTCCGCCCTTAGAATGGGTTTGTTCAATTTCGTTCCACTGTTGCATGGGATTGAGCAAACCAATACTTTCAGCCAATTCTATTGTGACAACGGCATCACTTCGGACCCCAAAGTCTGCTATCAAAGGATTAGAAGTCGCCTGCGAGCGGCCTTCGAGCCGACTCTGCACCCAAGCTACGAATAACAGTGCAGGCATTTTTAATCCAGCGAGAAAGCGCTCATGCGATAGACCACCCCCCCCCCCCCCCCCCGCCACTCCTGTTACCAACCACCCCCTGGGATCTATCCAGTTTTATTCGCGAAACATGACGAAAATTGAATGTGGGCTTTTTATCCGTTTCAGGACTTCATGTTCAATAAAAACTCCAGCCGCCATTCCCCGATCCCGGCCCTGCGGCGACGCCCATCTGCAATATGCACTACTTAGGACGTTTCATTTGAGCGTTACACAAACATATGGCAGCAATTGTTAAACATTTGATAACATGCGACGTTCCATGGTAGGATCGAAAGGGGTTGAAGTGCGAACATGGGGTTTTGTTATTTTAAAATAGAACTGAAGTATTAAAAAGTTCGTTCATAAATTATTTGCCCCACATTGCCGACGAACGCCTGGCATCGGATAACTCCATGTTTACGAACTTGGCTCCGATTTCGAGCTGTGCGACTTCACATGGACTGGTCCGCTTATAGCACATAACTTGTCCTTATTTCGCTGCCCCCCTTATGTTCATCCTTCCGACCACGCTTGAAACAATCCTCTGCCGGGCCATTTCACTAGATGGGTCATTTCATTACTTGTCTCCACATCAAGGATGGAGATTTCAATCCACCGAACAGTTTCTTTGCGCGCTGCACTGTGGTGCAATCACAAATCCATTTACGACTTTTCAATCAGCTACCCTTAGCTGTGGGAGAGGGAAGGGGCTGCCTTTGATGTCCGGTCATGGCCGCCACGGAAATTGAAAACTGAGTGGATATTTTTTGTGAGGTTAATTGCATCCTAAAACAATAATTTGAACAGGACGACGCATCGAGATTGCTTAACAGCGTTCACCCTCCATTTTTACCACCTTTTTTTATTTTTGTTTTATTAATGGTTATGGTTTTTAAGATCGCCGAAAAAATATCCTTCGAAGCGAGGGAAATTGATAATTGTCGATCAATCCCGAGGCAGAAGGCTAATTACTCTTACAATTATGAAGTTTTGGTTTTTGTAAATGGCCACATTCAAGGCAAAAAATACATTAAGTACGTTTTGTTTTATTATTTTCATATCAATAATCGTAAATAATAGATGATCGCCCAGGACACCCAAATATTACCCCGTTTCCATTATCACATCGTCCATTTACTTCGTAAGCAGCAATTTCGAGCTGACAAACTTTGAAACAAACAAGCAAACACAACTGACAGAATCAACAAACAAGAACTAATAATAATTTTGCTAACTTAAATCGATTCGAAAATTTTACCGACAGAAAACGAAAATGAATAAAGAGCTACACCTACACGCAATATATGTACAACGGTATGGGATGAAAAAGGGTGGCAAAAATGGGTTGAATAACGTAACAGTTTGAGTGTCAGAATCAGATAAATAGATGTATGATGAATGGACTGGGATTGAGTTCGATTTTGATGAAAGGATTGATTAATGCATATTTATGTTGTCCCCTAATTAATTAAAATTATCGATGACCAACGGACAGATTGGGCAAAATACCCGGCATGTTTTTTGGTTTTAATTAGCTCACCAATGTTCAATTTGAGGTTAAATAAAAGACCTCTGACCACAGTGGATGTACGACGACGATTGTTTAGATTACCTTTAGGGGTGCTTGTTCGATTTCAATAACTGAATTTCAACTAACTGCAGAACATTTTGCACTTAACAATTTGAATACAAATAATTTGCTTTTGTTTCACAAGAATGATGAACAATTGAAACCAATTTAAAATGTATTTGTACTTTTGATATATGTTTCATTTCGGGAAACGTGTGAAATGTAGCAGCAATGAGTGTTAATTGTAAATTAAACAATCTTGCAATTATTGAATTTGATTGAAATTGGTTTCATGTTCGCTTTTGAAATTGATTACGTCGTTTTATTTTCATCAGAAAAAAAATTCCATATCAATTTTGGTTATTTTTCGAAATTAAATTAAATTAAATTACAGTAAACATTTTTATTATGAAATAACATTTTTATTTGATAGAGTTAATTTTGTTCAAATTTAATAGCTTAATTTACAAATGTATATCAGATGTATAGCAATGAAAATTTTATTTACAATTTCCTTGATAAATTTTTGAAAATTATTTATAACAAAAGAACTATGCAATATGAGAAAAAAATCTTACGTAGTTCGGTAGAGAATACAGTTTAAAATACATAATTGAAATTTCACTTCGATTAGTACAGATTTGTTTTAAAAAATATGGTACACTTACACACTTCATACTCTCCATCTTCCAGAGTTTTAACCCATAGTTAAAACTTCATACTTCAACTTGATAATCTTTGGAAAATGGATAACAAAGATTTCCTGCGTGCTGAATTGTAGATTGATGTATCAATCTTTAATCATCCATGTCATAGTACATGTAAATAAGATGTCCAAAAATCACTTTAAATATTATTTTCGGGTCTCTTAAGGACTTCGATACAACTTGCTGTTATTCCACGTGTGCTTATCTCTACATTATTAGCAAGACTTCATAACAAATAGTGAAGTCCTTTTGCATTGCATTTGAATATAGAAATCCGTTAAAATAACAATACAATTCGTTCTCGAAATGATCAGATAAATTTTGTTCCTAATCCCTTTATTTGTCATAAGTTGCATATATTCTTAAGGCAGTACGAAATTGTATGAGAATGCATTTATTAGTCATTTGAAAAATAATAATTCGTCAATTATTTACTAATTACTTATTTACTAAAAAAAATGATTTACTCGTTACAAAAGCCACTAATTTCTGAACGATGTTCCGATATTAGAGTATCTGCAAAAAATTTCGCAAATCTTAGTTTATTTTAAGAACCAAAAACAACTTATTTACCTCGGCCTCCTCCCTCCTCCTCCATTTCCAAATCGCCTGCTATCCGCAAAACCGCCAACGGCTGCACCTTCGTTTGCTCGACTATCCTGCTTTAATTGAATACGTACTGAAATGGCCCGCAATTCCTGAGAAACCAATTGTTTTCGTTAAGGATTTGGATCTCTGGATTGTCACGGTTATCCTGTTCTCCCCATGTGCTATGTTCGTTCTTGGACTCATAGTGATCGTTTTTCTGCGGGCAAGGAGCCGTCGACTATGTACTATACTGCTATAACCAAAACATAAGGACCTCCACGTGGTTCCGTCGGAGATGTCTGCATTTGATGTTCTGCATAAATCAGTGGAGTTGCAGGTAGGAGGAATGCAAGGGTCTTCCCGGTTTCCACTGAGCGACGCCAATCAAATCGCCGCCTTGCAGCAGTACTGGCCATCGTTTGCGATTGAATTGGTGACGGCTTTTCAAACCGCCGTTTTGAAATTAAACATGTTTTACGCACTAAAATATCGACTTGGAAAATTTTTCTGCTGTTTTTCGTAATAAAAACCGGAAAACCTTTGACGGTTTTCGCCAATGTCAGAATATAATTGAGATAGGTACTAGAACAATCTTTTTGTGTGGTTCAAGAAACTGCAGTAAAAGAGTTATGTTTTATAACAATAATCCCTACAAATGCATTGTTATACAATTCGATATTATAAATTTTCTTCTCTAAATAAAACCTCTCCAAGTACATTTCATTTGTCATTGTCATATATGTTCTTTGGTAATTCTTAATGGAAATGTCGCAGATCGTATGAGTAATAGCAGAATTGTTGGAGTAATAGACCGCAGACATTTTAAAAATGAGGTTCGGAAAGCTCAGGCTTTTAGTACATGCATTTCATCAACTGTGGTGAATTTTCAAGTGTACAGTTTGCTACGAAATTTCTTGAAAGCTTGCAAAGCTCTTATGAATGTGGTGAGTTCTTTCATTCTCAATAGGGATGGGAAAAACCTACCGGTTTAAACCGAACACCGGTGTTTGGGTTCGGTCAACCGGTGGGTTTTCGGTTATTTTTTTGGTTCAGTTTTCACCGGTGATTTTTTTTAAATGCAATAATCGGATAAAAAACCGGCAAAATTAGTTTTGTAAACAGGTGGGTGTGTATGGGATTCCTATAACTTTGGTTTTATGTGTAAACAAACGTCGGAAAGGTCTAAACAATCATAAACTATAGTGAAATCGAATCTTTTTCGTTTGTTTATGATTGTTTAGCCATTGCCGACGTTTGTTTACACATACAACCAAAGTTACAGGACCAAAGGTGGGTGTGTATGGGATTCCTATAACAATATTAACCCTTCCACTCATTTGCCCGCCCGGCGCGACCGATTGCAATTAAATTTGAACTGTGCCTGTGCCCACCGTGACAAATGTCGACAATAAGCATCAACATTTGCAACACTTTAGCTATACAAGGAGTCAGTTTTCAATTGTGCATTTCCAAATAAGAAACCATTTTTATGCCACATCACCATTCCGTGCGCCAAGCGCCGAAGATGGAAAACATCGATTTCCGACTACAATTATCGCCACTAAAATCATCGTTTATCGTACTTTTCCGATTGTTATGGAAGTCGCTTCTGCACTTTTGGCTAATTAATTGATTTCGAGTCCGATGTTCATGGTATTTTCAAGTCAGATTGCCAGATGAATGGCATTGAAATCAGCAAACTGGAAAACGACTGCTTCTGATAAGATCCTTGCAGGGTCATATACGATTTCATTGCAGGCGAAAAAAAGTATTTTCTTTTTCCGTTGTGCATGCAAGATTTCCATTTTCGTTGAACACCAATGAAATTACCTCCGAATATTGCAAACTGGAGGCTAATTTTACGTTTCCTGCCATTTTCAATGAGATTTCAATTAGAAAGTAATCGACCAAATATTTAATAAATCGGAGACATCACGCTCGAGTCGGATGTGTGCAATTGTTAAATCCACTTCGCAGCACCGATTCCAGTAAAAAAAATGGTTGTGATGCTTTTGTGAAATGGTTAAAACAACAATTGCAATTTGTGCGATGCCAATCCAAAGTTGGCAGTTGCCTTCCAACTAGACGAATGTATTTAGATGTGTCCGGCAAGTTTAACTCTTTACCTAGTTTTGTCTTTACTTGTGAACAATTCTACGTAAAATGAAAGTTATTTTGCCATTATTTGCAAAGGATGAAAGTTTCATTTCTAATGAACAATAATTGAAAGTTGCTACATTTTTTGTTGCCATCACGATAAAGAAAATGTGTTTTAAATCAAATTGAAAACGTACAAAGTATGTAATTAGAAAATCAGAAGAAAATAATTATTTTAATATAATTTGTACAGAACCAAAGATGACGAAGAAATTATCGAACGTATTGCAAAAATCATGGAAAATTTATTTGTATATGTGTAATAATTGTGTATATAAAATTGCCTTTGTTATAAAAAGAACAAAAAAAAATTTCCACTTGGTAATCTTTCAACAAAGTATTCAAATTCTTCAGACACCCGACCACACCCAATTTTGAAAGGATTGCGTGTACACGAAATGGATAGTACCGTAAGATTTGTCTATTAACTGCTTTTGTTAAAACTGTTCCATTGAAAAATCCGCGAAATTCTAGGCAGACTCTAGAGGCCATAAGGAATTAAAATATCTAGATGTTTCCCAATAGCATATTGTATAATCGAAAATATAAACAATAGTATTATACAAAAAGAAATATTTTATATGAATGAAAAAAAAATTATAGTAAGAATGAGAATGATGCTTTTTTTTTTAAACTTCCACATTATTAATTGCAAAGTTTTCTCCGACTCTCCTCATGGTACTTTCATTTGTGCTATCTATGTAGAAACGACAACTGTTCTGGTGTTCCTCTTCCTTAATACCCCAAACACGTGCTTATTTTGCTTAACAGTTAATCCACCCCTGCTTCCAGGTATTTATGTCAGCCTCTTCATGCCACTGCAATAACTCTTTAAGCGTGCAACGCTTCCACAATAAATTTCGCGTTTTCTCTAAAAATTGTCTCATCGTTAAGCGTTGTAAAAAAGTGACACTTCAGCACGAGTGAGCCTGGACCATTACGCCCAAGTTCCGTAGGTGTGTTGCAAACAGTCTTTTGCCTTTCTTTCGCCATGTTTAATGTTGTTTAATGCTCTTTTGACTGACTTCTTCTCAAGTGTGTCACCACATTCTTTCGTCCTACTGAAGTGCGTGAGTCATAAGTTGCGGATGTTATCTGCATCAAGAAATATAGTCGATTTCCGAAGAGATAGAATGTTAAGTGGTGGTAGAAGTGGTCCATTTCTACTGATTGTCGATCGGTAATCTATAACAACAACGTTGCACATTGTTGAGGTCCAGCAAGGTTCAGTATATGTGTCCTTCTTCAATGGCAATCCCAAATCCATGCTTAAAGTTATGGTGTGCACTAGAGCTAGTAAATCCCAAACTATAATCCATTTCACTGTCCTTCGCCATTTACAGTTAGTTGCACTTACCTGCAGTTACCCTACGGCGTACTTACCCTTAATATCACCCAAACTTCAAGATATTTGCATAGGAATAAGAAAACAATTGCTAATGGGAGCTAAATGCCATCAAACGAGCATCGTGGTCCGAGGATGATTGCTTCAAGCCGCTGTCAATTAGTTCTTCATCCAGAGACTCACTTTTTCGCTCGTATTTTGCACTTCCACATGCTGCAACTGGTGCCACAGTTGAACCTTGCGGTATTAGACACTTTAACACCAGTTTTACTTTCCAGATGAGCAGCAGCCCTAACCTCGGCCCAGCTCATGTCATCCAGTATTTTCTGTGAATTCCCTGCTCATTAATCAACCAGAAGTGGCGGTCACTCCTGCTGCGTCGCGGTCGTCGCGTCGGCGTGTGCATTGAATTCTGGGCATCCCAAACGACATTTACGCATCCCAAACGGGATGAGAACGCAGCTGGGTTCTTGTCAATGATTTATGAGGCTTATCTGGATGCTGTCATGTCTGGCAAATGATTGCTAATTGCATCGCCTCAATAATTGAGCATAATTAAAATTTGCTCGACCAGTGACATCGCCACTTGGCATGTACGGTTGACAATGGTATCATTGGCCAGTTCGTCAGTGATGAATCGAATCACTCGGAACAATAGCCATCTCGATCGGTTTGAGTCGTTAACCTGGTGAACACTGATTTAGTGGTCAATGAATTTGCATCGTTGTGCAGCGTCCGTGGCTTCGCTTCGGCTCAGAGCATTCGTTGCACATCGGAGATCGGAGACACCAAAGAAATTCGCGATCGAGCTCCCTTTACTCTGGGTGCTTTTCCGTGTTTCTATTCAGCAGATACACAACGGAGTGTGACGAATCACCTGGCTGACGTGCTTGAAAGGGGTTCGCCAAAAAAGGGCTCGGTGAGCAAGGTATGGACCGCCACATGGACAATGCACTCTCATTACCTATGCGGATGAGAGATCTGATTAAGCGTCCCTGTGTCTTTAGCGACTTGTCTCAAATCTGACTACTACAGAAAACTGAACCGCAAATCCATGCAATACAGAATTTATATTTAAATCAGAAGAAATTTGTTTGGGTTTCATTGTGGTTATGCGTGGTTAATTCGTATGTAATATTTTTATACAATACCGTGAAATGTGCAGAGTACGCGGAAATCAGAGAACAAATGGCATTCATTTTCGAAGGTGAATAAGAACAGAATTATAATAAATAATGCATTGTGTCACCCTAAGGTGATAATTGGTACATAAAAAAAAAGAATAAAATAAAATACTTTCCTGTTCCTTAAAGTATCGTTTTAGGGCATTCAAAGTAGGAAGCAAGAAGTAATACGAATTGATATTCTTTGGCAATATCAATCGGCTACGGACGCATTCGAAAGACGTGGTTAGAGAAGAGAACCCAAACGAACTGAAATCTTCAATCAAATTCAGCACGAATTATTCATCCAGCAAGAATGGCCGTTCCCAATCAAAATTCTTATCACACCGACAATCCGGACCATAAAGGAAATGATTTTAAATTCGAATACCTCAACTCAGAGGGCATTAGAAATGACCAAATAGCAACACGTCAAAGCGGAGAAGTCTATTGTTGGGCGAAGTTCCTGACGAGTGCTGGTGCTAAATTGATTGTGGTGGGTAATCTGCTGCGATCGCATAAATACCAAGGCGAGGATCGTTAGATGGCTCATCAGAAAACCAATAACGTCGCTCCTTTAAACTCTATCAACAATCGCCCAAGTCCTGGTGATCACAAAAAGGATTTTTCATCGCACCGTTTATCAATACCCATACCCATGATCGGAATGAAACCACTTAAGGTGCGATTGTTAATGACCTGCAGATCTCGATCATTAAAAAAACGGCAGGGAAAATTTACGAAATATCCAATCGAAGCTACGTTTAGTGCTTTCAAGTGTCAGGCTGCGAAGTGTTAAACAATATAATAATTTACAATAATGGAATTTTTTATAAAAATTTAATTCTATGTGAATTGAAAAAAGTAACTGCCAATGAATATTAATTGAAATATTAAGTTTGCAGGAATTTATTGAAGACGATTTTCAACAAAGTTCACAAAAATGACAGTTTATTAAATTTGGTCTGAAGTTCGCCACATTCTCAACAATGGAAGTTTTAGAACCTTCCCATGATCTGTATAATGGTCCAAATAGATTAAGATAGAAACTCTTGGATCAACTCTTTGTATTGGAGAAGAGCTGTATAGGTCATTAAAAACGAATATTATATAATAGGTGCAATTAATGTCGATATGAAACCATGAAATTTCTGTCGCAAATTTCTAATGCAATTTTAAGCCGAAATCATTTGAACTGATAACAAAATGTCGACAGTAAAAATTATACAATTCCAGGGATAATCAAAACACTAAACGCATTGAATCCAAAACATTATTTCTTGTTCACGAAAATTATCTGGAGCTGATAAGACTCGATGTCTGTGGCATTGATACAAAAAATAATACATCGCATTCTTTTGTAATTAGTAAACAATTATAAAGTAAAATTCTGTTTACTACTCTTTATCTTAATGTTGCAAGTATTCAGTATCAAGTTATGGAAAACATTCAATTTGGGTCACTGAGGTGTTTTGCTGTTTTTAATTTATGAATAAAAAGCTTGGTTAAGATAAATTGAAAGGCAATTCATTTGGAAGATTTAAATTAGAGAAATGTTGTAACTTGATACTTTTGGGGGAGTTCATCAGTTTCCAGTACAGAATATTTATATCAAGTTTATGCGGCCCATATATATAACATAAATCAAAATAGAAATGAATTTGTTTCAGTGATTTTTATAGTCCATAAGATTTCTTAAAAAGGTTTCCATTATCACAAGCCAAAAAACAATTTGTAACTAATTTTTCTTTTACAATTCAGGGAAACCCTTCCGAATCGAAATTCACGCTCTGATTGCACTTCTTTAACAAAATCAATTATACGAAATTACTGAAACGATTTCAACTAACTTTAATTATCCATGAACACTGGGTGGGTGTTGTTCGTCGTTAAGGGTGAGGCACTGTCGGGTAAATCGGCATGACCATTTTATTGCTTTGTAGTTTTCACGGTACATTATTAACTATTTTCTACAAATCAATCAAAATCGCAATTATTTCTGAGTGATAAATCAAATGTACAAGGCGAATGAAATCCAAAATCGACAATATAATCCTCGAGAAATTTACCGGAAGAAAGCGTCCATTTTCCTCATTCAATTTTATGCAGTTAAGCAAAACGCGGATTGGTTAAACTGCGCGATGCATCTTGTTAAGACTTAAACACACCTTTGTGACGAGGAAGATGCCGAGATGTGTGTGCAGTTAGTGTGAATATCATTTAATAAGCATGCCAAGGTATTACGGGGTCTTCGGCTTATTTTATCACTTCTAAAAGTTTTGTCCTTTAGTGGCGCAACGTCGTAAATTACAGTGGAGCAGCTGTAAAATCGATTGCCTTCGGGCGCAGCATCGCCGCTGCAGCTAACGAGATTCATAAAATTAGAAAGTGTTTAACAGTTTCAATTATTTTATAGACCGATAGTCTTTTATAGCCCTTTCGTGGAAAGAAAGAAAGTCACCCGTGACTACGTGGGAACACTCAGGAAGCTGGAAGGGCCTTTCCTCGCCCATTCGTTCGACCCAGTTGTGTTCTCTGGAAGGTTTCTGGTTTTTTTTCTAGTTTTCCTTCTAATATTGCTGAGATCAGTTTCTTATCACAGATTTTAAAGAACAAAAAAACGGGTCAACATTTATTTATGTTATTTCCATCTTTGGAAGGAAATTCAAAAATTTTTTTCTGGCACCAGCCGAGTTTGAGAAATATAGAGTTATTTTTGTACATTGGGAAGACAAGGAAACAATTCCAACTATTAAAATTCTTATCATTATAATACCTCGTCTAATAAAGTTCATTGTTTGCGAAAACTCCTGGTTGCCATCAGAACTTATAAAATTCGTGTGCATATGTAAAGAAGGGGGTTGTTTTGTGCACTCAGCTACTCATTAAAGGGTGGTTGCTCTCGAAAGTTGGCAAGTGCCACCAGACCAAATGCCGACATCGATGTCACTCTCTGCTCTCCGTTGACTGATTTTTCCCACGATTCTGTTTTGGAGCGGTGGCGATTCTGCAATCGGCTTCCGAAAGGTGTGACCTTTCTGCGAAATCGATCGAACCCGGTGCAACCGAATCGAACCTGCTGTTCGTTCGACGAGCCAACAAAACACAACTGCGCACCGCGCGTTCACTGCACCACCGTCTCCCTCGCCCACCACTCCATCTAGCATTCTAGCCACAACAGCGGCAGAGCAGCCTGCCTGCAGTCGAAGCCAAACAATATCGTTGCTGAGGCTCGACAGCCAGAGCATTCCGTTGCGAGACGTCGTTGTATAAGCGTCGCAGCGCGCCAAGTTCCTCTCCGATTTCTGTTTCGCGTGCTTCACCTGCAATTGCCAGCGAAATTCGCCTCTTGCTTATCGATCGCGCCGCCACGATCATCCTACTATCTACGGGCGATTGCATTCGACCTACCAGCTGCGGTTCCAGGTCCTCCTGGACTAGGCCGATTCCTGCTTCATCCCGAGGGCGCACCTGTTTCACGGCCCGCGCACACCAGTGACCCGCGATCGGTGACCACAAGTGCCCGCGATCTTGATCCTGATCAGTTTTCTTCCGCGCCACTCCCGCCCTTCTGGAACATTGTGTGTGGATCTGATAACTTGATCGAACGCTTTTGTCGTTGTCTAGTGACGCGAACACCTCCAGCGATCGCAGCAGTGCGTATTGCAACCGCCGATCCTCAGTTCGGACCAGTTCAATTCCTGCCGCTTTCAGATTGGCTGCAGCAGCATCATCATCGTTGTCCGCGGATCTTTGTTTTGTTTTGCTTCAAGTACCGTTGTGTGTTCCACTGAAGGCGAACTATTTGCCAGCCGATAGCCGATTTATCTCGCGTGGTGTCTGTGCGTGCGTTTCCACCTCGTCCTGCTCTCAATCGGGGACTCCTGGCCTGGCGCCCTTATCAGCTGTTATCGGCCGCTCCTCACCCACAGCATCACGTTATGATCACGATCGCGTTGAATCCGTCAAACTTGTGCTCAGTGGAAATCAGTGATCGTCAGTGCGTTTAGTTGCCTTGTGTCAGGACAGCGGAGTGTTACAAAAGTGTCCTTTTCTAGTGCACCGACTTCTATTTTCGATCACTTGGTCCCCACTAAAGAAGGTAAGCCATCTTCACTTATCCTCGCGCATTTTATTCGATTATTACAAATAATTACTCATGATCGTTGGTGGTTTTCGAATTTACCAATATTCAATTATCGATATCAGTCCCAGCAACAATCAACGATTGTCTTTAAGTTTCCGATAAGATTAGTTAAGAAGCTTGAAATCGTTTTGTGAAATTTCTCAATCTGCTCGACAAATTTGGAAAAAGTGATTGCAATTGGAAAAGGGGTGAAAATCTGCAGCGAATCAATCGTTTTCAATTCGCTAGCTTTTTATCAATTCGTTGACCACTAAAAGGAGGCTTTGAAAACGAAATCGTTGCTGATTTGTCTTACAAAAGAAAAATTAAAAAAAAACTGGAAAGTAGAAAGGAAACGTTAACTATGATCGAAAACTGTGTAAGAAATATTAAGTCGTTTACAATTCTGTGCAGTGCCTAAAATTTTTTTTTTTTAATAAAATATAAAAATGAAAATATAATGATAAAAAGATGAAAGAAATTTAATTTTAGAGAACCAAAAATTTAATAAATAAAAAAAAATTAATTGGTCAATGTAATTTAAAATTGTTTTAAAGATGAACATTAAAAGTTTAGTCACGTACTTTATTATAAAACTAAACAAATAAATACATTTGTTCACTAACAGATAAATGAAAATTCGACTGTTAGGACAAATGTGTTCATTTGTTTTGTTCACAATAATATCCATTTAGATCTGTTCCATAAGCAATCTAAATGCTTAAAAATAAGTCAAGTGTTAAAAACCTAAATATTTATGCTGAAATTGAAGCAATCGTTGATACTCATAAACAAATTTTTCAAGTATCCAAACATTTCCGCAACAATTTCATTGAAATTCTCATTCAAAAAACTCAAAAATGACTCAGGCAAGGAACCATTCCTGCTGTTATAAATATTAAACAAAACAGCCATTTGCTAAGAACGACTTGTTTATATTTCCCAAGCAAATATTTTTCGAGTTGATTAGGACCTCGGCCATTTCTATCAATCTTCACTGGCCAAAAATGGCAGTCATAACAAACGGAAATCACTGAGTGCTGATAATCAAGCTGGCAAACATTTATCGAAAATGTTTTTTGTGTGTTGAACTTGAAATCACAAATATCACAACGACGACGACCGCACAGCAATTCATTAAGGACATCGAGTGTAGTGATGCAACCTGAAAACGAAACGCATCCTATTTCGTGATAGTTAATTGATGCTCAGTAAGGGACAAGAAGGACAACGTTCGCCATTCACGGCCGTTTATCCTCGCTGGACATCTTCGAGCCGAGAGAAGCGGGGAAGATTAATGGGGCCAAGAGCAACAAGATTTCCGAACAAAATCAGTTCTCAGAATTGGAGGATTATTATTTTTTTAGTCAGGGCCCCAGAGAATCATGATGATGCAGAGGGGCCATCCCGAACTGACCGAAAAAACTGTTCGATGGCGATCCGGTGGTCATTTAAAGAGCTGTCGGCGCAGGACAGGTTAAATTTGGACAACGCATCGAGAAGTGAATCGACAATGAATAGGAAGATCGGGAGGGTACAAAAAAACAACACAATAAATAAGGGAAAACGAACAAAAAAAAGTTACCTGATAAGAACACGGAAAGGCCACTAGCTGTGCGCTGTCATTGTAATTCACCCGCTGCAGTGCAAGTGGCTGGCGATGGGCCTGAAGAGGGGGCGGTTTCTTCTGGACGAAAGGGAACTCGATCCGGGAGCGTCGAAAGTGATTTCGTTGCTGCCTGCCGGAGTCTGGCGATCCAAATTGGATTAACAACGGCTTTGTTGTGGGCTAATTGAACCGGCCAGTGACACCACAATTTGCTGGAGGTCTTCCGGCAATTGTGGCTTCCTCAGCAGTTCTTGCTTGATAAGTGGTCACTGACGCTGCACTTTGATCGCCAGCCAATTATTGATTGCTGTTCGGTGATTCCCTGCGAACATGCCAGAAACATTGCACAAGTGATAATGTCCATGATTCGATTGAGGGGTACCTGAGCCTCCGATGAGTAATTCAACGTGTAATCGGAATCCATGCCCAGGAAAAAAACAAAAACAGTTCGCTTTTGTAAACCGAACAAAACGGAGAGGGCGTGGGTGAAGACTCCTTCCGTCGACCCATCCACATTGTCTAGTATTGTTCAGTTTGTTGTTCCATTCAAAATCAGTTCCGTACCATTTTTAAAATGCGTAGAACCGATCATCCAGAAACTGAATCCAGGCAAACAAATTAAGGGACATTACACACACTAAGGATTGGCTTTGAGTGCAGTAAAAACTCTGCAGTAGCTGCAAAAAAACAACAGTATTGAAGAAAAAAAAACACTTGAACACGTGTACAGCAAAAAAAAGTAAAGAGAAATAAATTTGCGTGGTTTTTAACGTTAGTGACACTAAAACTCATTTTCAGCTGTAAATTCTATTTCCGGGGAAAAGAAATTGTACCTACTTTAAAAAGAAATGACAGCAAAAAATCAGAGAATTGAATCCGGGGATCGCATGTCACTGAATTGTAATAGAACATAATTTCCCTTTTTTTATAGCAATTTTAGACAATTGAATTTCGAAAACAGGAAGTTGATATTGTTCTGAGCAATTTTTTGTTCATTAGAAAAGAAATATTGTTTACAAAAATGAGAACAGTTACAACAACAGTTACATGTTCTAAAAACGATTTCAAGGATCTGAATAAATTCATTCATTGGGAAAATAATGAAAAAGTGGGTTAACTAAAAATAATTTAATACAATTTGAATCACTCCTGTCAAATGTTGTGCATTCGAAAATGTTCCAGCAAAAAGACGAGCATTTGAAGTGTTTGGAGGCCGCAAATGAATTTCTTAAATTCCAATTAATTACCATGCGTCAATTTTCTGGTACTGTAAAGAAACTAACAGTTAACTTCAAATTAACACAATGTCAAAATTTATCATTGTTAATACTGTCAAATTAGTGCTGTAAAAAACCAGCTCCCTTGTTTTTCTCACATCAAAAATTCTTTGTTCTAATGGAGCCCGAAGGAGGACATTGAGTTCGGTGCTAACTGAAGGAATTTCATCTGGAGAACAATTAATATGCCGCATCTATCGCGAGTCTCGCTAGTGATGAGGGATTGTGCGAAAGTTTTTTATTATGAGTAATTCGCGAAGCAATAACTCAAAGTGAAAAAAAAATGACGCGGTGACGAGTTCCAGTAACGGTCGCCTCAAAGGAATTTATTACAGTCCTCGCTCGGCTGAAATAAACAGCAAACGTTTGCATTTTGTTATTTTCGTTGTGGATGATGATACCCCAAAGCGATGATAGTGTTTCCAGAAAATAAGCAGATAAGATATGCCCACTCCTCCGCCGCATATAGTCACCTCACCCTGCGGAAGAGGTTTTTATAGCACCCGTAAATTGTGTCGGTTTCATTTTCGTCCCGCCACCCGAGCCCCTACCATAAAAATTTTCAGCATATCTTTGCAGATTTTAAGTGTCAGATAAAAATCAGACATTTCTGACACGATCGCCATAGAAAGGAGGAACCACCATAAAACAATTGCGGCAACCTGCTTCAGTTGGGGATCATTTCCGGCTGATGAAGAATGCTAAATTCCAAGTAAAGGCACGTAGGGTGAAGGGTTGGTGTTGGATTGCATCTGATGAGGGAGCATCTGCTTCTGCACATGCGCCACGATATTAAATTTAGATCACTTGGTTTTGGGTCATGGTGGTTATTACAAATGATGATAGATGATGATTGCGCTGCGTAACCCTAACCATGCCAAATGGGCACGTTCCCCCGCAATAATTTCCCTTACTTAATAAATTAGCAGTAATTGAATTTCTGATCTATTAAATAAACTATTGAGGATTGCGCCAATCGCCACCGTAGAGCCAGGGTGATTTGGCAGTAGTGAAAGGTGGCGATGTGCTCGGCATCGCGAGAAGCTTTGACGGTATTTTTTTCGTTTTCTTACACATATTTTTTTTAATTTAATTTATTGGTTGTTTTTTTTTTTTTTTTTGTCAGTTATATTATTGTATTTCGTTCGGTGAAATCCATTCTACACTTCAATAGTCATCGACGACTTTCTTCAATTGTCCGCCTTTTGTATGATTAAGCATAATAAATGTTAAATAAGTTCGAAAGGAAAATCATTGATTTGCAATGGTCTTTTTTAACAAGATAGAAAATCGCACTAGACAGTGAAAATCGAGCTAATGTCTTCATGTCATCATAATTATCATTATTTTTCATTGAATTAAGCAATTGGAAGGAATTGATTTACTCGGTAAAAAAACGCTTTAAAAAATACTGTAATCTGAGAGATAAAAAAAACGAACCAAACTCACTTTTATCACAATTAAAAATTCATGGTTTCATTTTGGAAACTTCTTAAAATGTCTCGACTTTCTTGGCTCGGCATTGCCATCATAGAGGAGAAAGTTCCATGAAATCGTGAAACATAATTCGCCACAAGAAAAAAAGTAATTCACGCATTTTGAAACGTCCGAATGACTTAATTAATTAAACCGCAAAATTAAAAGATTGCTTCGGAGGGCTCTGCCAATCAGCTCTGGACTCTCAATGGTAAATATCGCTGCTATTATCGCACTTCTGAGTAAACGTGATTTGTGAGTTGTTTCGGTTTTTCTTTCTTTCTCCCTATTTGTGTAGCTGTGTTTTTTTTCATTAATTTCAGTTATAAACGGCCGTAGTGGCGAATTTTTTAGAAAGCGAAAGTCCTAAAAGTGTAATTTTTAGACTGGATTCTGCAAATGTTTTCCATCCACAACAAAGCAAGCGTGATTAATGTGTTAATGATGTTTTCCAATTGAATTCAGCTGATCGACGATCATGGCCTGTTTTTCTAATTAGTAGTATTTAAAACGATTATATCCGAGTAATTGCAGAAATAATTGTTCGAGTGGGATTTGTTCAAGGTAGTTTGTCGTATTTAATTAGTTAAAAGTATTTGTATAATTCTTTTTTCTTCTTTTTACTTTTATCTTAAATAGAAAAACATAAAACTTCTGGTAGGGTATCTGTGAAACTGATTTCTTAAAATTAGTTTTACGAGATAAAAAAACAGAAAACATTTTGTTTAACCAAATAAGAAGATATTTAATAATTTGAAGTGGTTGTTTGGTTAGCTGCATACTTGAATGTTGTTGTTTCAATGGCTCATCAAAACAACTTTAAAACTCACTGACATTGAATTAAGTAAAACTTCTCCGTCGACTTCTGAACACAAAATGAGAAAAATTTCAATTCCCCCGAAGTATTGAAACAAACTGAACATCATCAAAACATCTAAGCTACTTACAATACTCATCGTGTTTTTTTTTGCGTTGGCAACAAATTCCCAATTATGGAGCCCAGGTGAAGCATAAAAACGTTTGTAAAACGCTTCATTATTAAACAAAGTCACGTAAACATCATGAGGTCTTTATTTGCTTCCTGGTGAATTGTTCAATACATACCGAAAGCATAGAAAATTCTCTACAGTGAATCTTATCACAATAAATTATCATATTAAGATAAAAGAAAAGAAATAGACATACATTGTCCCAAGACATTCATCAAAAACATATAGTATACCATCAATCGGCACGCATCGACTCCAAAAAAAATATACAATAAAAAACAGCGACAACGTTCTACAGATCACAAAAGCTAATCTTGAATTTCTCCTGCGTGTATACGATACAAATTTCACTTTTAAGATAAATTCAGTTGACCTCCGCAAATTTAGAGCATCCATTTTTCATAGACAAAAATATCATCTAAAAACTCTTTCAACTTTCTTTCCATAATAACGAATTTTCCCTTTCTGTCAATGAATTTTTGTCACCCATCATTTTCGTTTGCAACAAACATTCTCGATCGTTTCAATCCACAATATAATGCTTTTGGTTTTTGTTTTGCAGCTCCATCCAGAGATAATTCATCACAGAACTTATCTATTTCAATCTGTGACAGTTCAATCGCAGCAACTTGGTGAGTGCTCCTAATGGAACCCTTCATACGGATCATTTAAGGTGGCCCATAAACTATGGACAGAGTAAAAGTCGATCGAAATACACCTGCATGTCGCGCACTTCAGTCCAACGTGGCCTTTCTGTTTGATTATCCGGCATGAGTGAAAGTTGCTACCGTTCCATACGTTAATGATCCACATCGATCTACTGTCGTTTTCCCGAATTGCTAAAGAAAATTTATTCAAAATACAGCACAACAAAAAAGGCGCCATTCAATAATTGCAAATGACGCCATTAGGCTTCTGCGTCTGCACAATGATCTCCGGGACCTTGACTTTGAGGTTCATCACTACGAAATTCGTCGTGGATCATTTCGATCGCGAATGTCCACGTAATCGTGGGCGTTGTCGCAGCGGTGGCCGCCAAGTGTCGTCACTTATTTTCATACATATTTTCATTTACGGTGATTTACGCGGCCATTCCAGAACCGCACGTACGTGCGATTGTTTTTCGTGTCGTTCAAGTGCCTGGGATTCACGGCGCATGTGACTGTCAGTGGTGGACTTCGCCAGCCAGACAAATTTTCTAACGCTCAGGGCCTTTTTGCGGTCAGTGCAAAGTCGCACAGACTTTTCTGAATGGCGACAACGCGTTCTCCTCTTTATGGTAGAGTGACATTGTCCCTGACTTTCCAATATTGTCATTCATCGTTTTGTCGTAGGAGGATTGTTGTGATCGTTTGGGAATTTACAAATTTCAGGCTACGTTCATTGTACTTTTCACAATTCACGAAACATTCTCAACACCACATGTAAATATCCTCTAATCTTCTGTGCATGTGCGACAAATAATGGCAATTAGTTCCGCTATATTATCCCATCTGCTGCTTTGGCATCCGCCATTTTCAGATTGTTCTCTCTAACCGTTTTACCGTCGGAAAATTTTGACGTTGATCGACCTCCGAAAATCTGAACACTTTTGAAAGTCTGGAAAATCTTATTGAGCCCATCGCGCAAACCGGCAAACGATATAACAGATCAAATTATTCCGCATTGCTTACCATCGATAAATAACAACCGCAGCCCTCGGAAGGTGATCGCGATCAAAAAGGTTGACCCCCAAAGTTGGTCTTTCATCACTGATCGCGTTATAATTATTACACAACCCGAGCTCGCGCAATACGGATCCATCGCGATCGCGCACTCCCAAGATGTATTACAGAATAATTAAAATGTTTGTGGGCCCAGGAAGTTTAAAGCCATCAGATTTTAATGAGTAAATGGAAATACGCGTCTAATTAACTGGCGGTATTTTTCGCTTCGCGAATTAACATTCATCCAAGCCACATATTGTTGATTGTTGTTGTTCCATTCAGTGGTGCCTCTTCAATTGTTTCTGTAGCTCAGTTGTGCCGGCTTGCGGCTGTTTCATTATTTATTCATTTAAATTCAATTATTTGTACCAACCAGGCTGGTATGTGGAAGTGTCTTACTTGAGTAATTACTTGTAGTACAAGAATAATTTTCCATCGCATTTTGCGGTTTTTATTGTTGATATTCTCGGTTATGGAACAAAGAACTTAAATTTCCCTTTAGTGAAATCACCTTCAATTATATACCTCTATATTTTTACTTTTTTATTTAAATAGTTGTAGGTACAAATATACTTTTTGAGATTTTATAGATTTATATTATTATGTTTTTCTGCAAAACGTTCTTACATTTTAAATTGTGTTGATAATTTTTGACTTTTTGGTTGGCATTTAATTAAAGCTGACTTTTTACAATGTTTGTCTTATACGCCGGACAAACAAGAGCACTTAATCGAGTTAGTGACGTCACGTAGTTTAGTCGGGTTTGTTGTCTGCCACCGAACTGAATTAATTGTTTACATATCTGTTGACATTTGGCGTAAAGTAAATATAAAATGAATTCGCGACAGTGCGGTCAGTTCATTTTCTACGTTATTTGCGTTATAGGTATTT
Organism: Leptogaster cylindrica; assembly: GCA_963082835.1. NCBI lineage: Eukaryota > Metazoa > Arthropoda > Insecta > Diptera > Asilidae > Leptogaster > Leptogaster cylindrica. Next base: position 2,659,151 of record OY720108.1, on the reverse strand, counting down.
CCTGTAAAAAGTGTTTAGTCCAATAACATGAAAAACAACAAAATGACATTTCATAGCTGATTACTTGTTAGTAAAACTATTCACTGCTACGTAGCCAATACAGTCCTGACAGCAGTATATCGAGTCTAATCGAGTTGTAGCAGGTAGATTTGTAAGTCGAATTCGCTATAGGAAATTTACATAGCCGTACGTCATTTTTCGTCATTAGCTCGATTAAGTGCTGTCGTCTGTCCGGGGAATTGCATTCATTTTAAATTGTTTTTTCGTCTGCAATCCACAAAATTCGTGATGACTGGTTATGATTTGCTTGCAAAGATTAATCCACATAAAGTTCATAACTTTACTTAACTGAACAATCCTTCATCTTGTACTCAAATCAGGACTCTAGCAATAAAACATTACACGAAGTGCAGACTCAATTGTTCGATTTTTTTATCACGACCTTGCCATGATCCTGTACACTTTCAGGCTGAATTAGGCGGCATTTGTGATATAAATAAAAGCATTGAACACGTGCAATTTCGCACCCCATTTCATCCAGAAACAGTGCACTGCTCTCAACAATATTAGATGCACACTAACGACTGCCAACAAACGGCCAACATTTGTCTACTTAATGAGCATATCATAGCCACGAGGCATGAGGCATGAACCGCATTTCATAGGCCCCACTAAATCAACATTTCCATTTTGTTTCCGATCATGACATGTAATAATTGACAGATTAAACGAATCCAACTGCAGTGCAGCTTGCCCACGAAGATTGCATTCCGTCAACACGAAATTCAATTTAGTTAGGTAGTAGAAAATCTTGACGGACATCATGGAATGGGTTCATTTCCACGAACAGAGCGAAAAGGGAAGGTCGATCACCGCCATCCGGTAAGGACTGGGAAATAGTCTGACCGCCAGGATAGAACCTATCTGAGTACTGTTTGCCATGTCCTGACAGTTCGATGAATAATGAGAGTCTATCGGATGTGCCAACAATGGCAAAAATTAAACACACGTGTGAACTGCGACTGAAGGTATTATATATATGGGGTGCCTGAGGGCTCGATATAATGACCGAATAATAACAAGCGGCTGATTGCAGTGCTGCAAGTGCCTAGACCTTTCAGGCAAAGTATGCTTTTATGCCTCCAGTTTTCCACCTTTCAATCTTTAATTATCCTAGCCGAAAGTGAACCTAATGTGAGCCGCCCCTTCCGGTCTTAAAGTGCCATGCATGGATATAAGTCATTACCTGTCGCAATTAGGGTCCGACGTCGCGGTTTACATATAGCAATTATATATTGCAGAAACGACGCCACCTTTCAATTAAGTCTGTGGTATTGTTTGTCCAACAGAACGCACTTAACTGAAGATCTTTGAAGTTATATGTCGTTATGTCTCTTACTATGAAGTGGACTTGTTTGCTCAACCGAGAAACATTTTTCGATAAGAAATGCTCATGGCTCAGTGTCTCTTTAGCTACGAAGATTAGGTTTAGCGATTTTTGTTTTGTTTTTGCAAATGATCGTAAGTGATCCTAAAATTTCTGATTTTCTGCAATTTTCCCCCGTTATAGAGATACATTTAACTGTATTTCCAATTACCCTTTTACATAAGTTCGAGTATGGAACAAAAAATAAAATTACCAGAGTATCAATTGTTTCATCCGCAAAAAGCAGAAGTTTTGTGTGATAATATTTTTAGTGTTGCTTTTGTTCAGCAAAGTGATTTCGCGAAAATTAAATATGAACCTCAGAATATCTGAAAACCTCAACAGCGATTTTTTGCGATCGTGTCACGTGGTTTAGTGCATGCTGCGCCTCAAATTTCACACCTTACAGATCGTTAAAAAACAACAGCAACAACCACCAAAAAACGAACAGAGCAAATTTGCTGTGAGATATTCAGAATGACTGCTAGGCTGGGGCTGAGTCATCGGAACTTCTCTCAATGTAATCCAATCGTTCAGGTGCGTCGAGGACTCTGGCCTTTTTGTGAATGTGGCCAATTCAAAAGATTGACCTTCAAATTCTTGCAAACAAGACCCTACATTGTATATTTTGAGATTTTGAATTTGATTCTCCTAAATTATAATGGAAGATATTGTGATTTTCAAATTCGATCCTGATTTCCGGTGCATGTCACCTTCATCACTAGAAGTAAAAGCAACATCGACAATCATCCGCTCACAAAAGCATCACAGGTGGAAGGCGCCCGTACATTGTTCACAATGTACATTAAGTGGAAACCTATAAAGTAAACTCTAGCGACAGGTGTTAACCACCGAAATTGCTATTTGTTAAAGGCGTCAACAATAGCAAATGCGATTTATTTCAATGTTCATGCCACCTGTGAAATTGTGAACGTGAAACATTTACTCAAGTAATTAATACTTAACGGTTATGAACTGAAACATCGAACTGTTACTAATGTTGCAATCGTACGATCACCAGATTATATAATAACAAAATATGAAAAATAAAATTTTTCCATTTACAAAGTTTAAATTTCATGCAATGATGATAATAAAATAATATAAAAGATATATTTTCGTTAAAAATTAATATCTGGAGAAATTTTGATTAGCGCATTAAAAGTAACGAACATGAAATATAAATTTCCATTTTATAAAATATTGTCATATGGAATAAAAAAAACACACTATGTGTTGTTTGACTTGCTATTTTCTTAAATTGCCAAACGTTGTTGTTGGATTGCACTGGGGTCATGAGGCTTCAAGCTGCCGCCATATAATATCAACACCATCTGCAATGGCGGTAGCAGCATCAGCAAGATCAGCAAAATTATATTGCAGAAAGTTGGAAACGAGACAGACTTTTCTTTCTTATTTTTTTTTCACTGTAAAAAGATATTTTCATTACTAGCGTATCGTTGAGATACTTCGTGGGCTTCGCGGTTGTAGCCATCATCAAGATGATCTTCATTATCGTCACGATATCATGTTACAATTTGATGATGTAGTGATCTAGATCAATGACTTTCTTCGTGCATTTCTTCAGTATATAAGTACAGCGGCTGCAAGTGGTACACATGATTACTAAATGAACGAGTTTACCCTACTTCGATACGATGGTGTTTCGTTACCTAGTCATTTCGTTTTGGGTGCCCCCAACTCGTTCCCTCTAGTCTATAATCTGTAGCCGGATTGCCCTAATAGCTTTCTCTTGACTGATCGAAAGAAAAAATACGCCAAAACCAAAACTATTATTCTTATCTTGGCATACGTTCAATTTACTGAGCAATATTCGAACCGAATTTGCGAACAGCCATTGATTGCACCGACTGCAAGTTGACTTTGCCGGTAAATTGGCGATCACCGCCCTTTTATCTACCAAAAGTGATCGCATCATTACCAAAATGACCCTAAGCGCCAGAAAAGTGCCCCCCAATGTCCGAAGTTCAGCGCCTTTTAGTCGGCGGGAACACCGCTGAGCCAATATTAAATCAGGTACAGGTCGGCGAAAATGATCGACACGGGCGAAATCCTTATTACGATGCCGTTCACGATCTTCACATATGATCGGCGAAAATCCCATAATGAAAAGGTTAAATTTCGCCGAAAAGGAAAATTTACCAAGATGCCCCACGATCAAAGCCCCACAGATCATTTTCGTTTTTCACTGGCGCATCTCGTACTGTATATGTATATGCATCAGGCGCAGATCGATCGATCTTGTTTAAAATCTTGGGGCACGGACTCCTCTAGTTGGCTTCAAAATTAACAACATGCCGCGTTGTAAATCACGAGTATAATGTATAGGTGGCCGCGAGGTACCTTGTGGTAGGTTTAATGCTTTTCACATGCCTTTTTCGTTTCATTTTCTCCGCTCTCTTATCTCTTTCTCCTTCTCTCTCGTTCTCTCTTCCTGGAAAAAAAAATATTGTATTATAAATATTTTTTCTGTTGTTTTTGTTTCTTTTCCTGGACGAAATGAAAAAATACCTTACAGGTTTAATGGATCGACAAAGGGAAACGATCAGACGTGGAAGAAGCCGCCGCCGCAACCACAAAACCCTCAATGGAGAAGTAATCATGCAAAGAGGAAGGTGAAGAAGACAACGTGTTCACAAGTGATCTGATCTTAACTGCATGGCTCTGAAAAGTAACGCGAATCATAATAAATTTGTATTTTGTTACAGTGCAGTCCTGGCACCGGTCTAGTACCAGTTGTAATATGGAGATGTCGGCAGTGTTCGAGACACGAACTCTGCCAGGACTCATCATATTTTCTTGTACCACTCTCTCTTCATGCCTCCCGTATTTTTGCTTTTCATCGTAGATTTGTTTTTTATTTTTTATTTTATAGATATATATTTTTTGTACCTTTTGATCATCTTTCGACATATTGCCGTGATAATAAATGAGTGTAAGTAAAATGTACGTTTTCAAGTTATTCCTGCTCCCCTGGCCGCCAGGCAACCGGGACCATTTTCAATGTAAATTTGGACCACCAAAAGAGCCAATGATTCCCTTCTGGTCCGATTACTCGAATTGAGAGATATACAGGAATAATAAAAGAGTTTAACCACTCATTAAGTGTGGCGTGAAAAAGTGAAAAAGGTACACAAAACGACGTTAATAATGTGGTCCATTTCGGTGAGAGGATAAAAACGCGGTGCCGTAATAAGTTTTCGGTTAAAGTAGTTCTGGCATTTTACAAAATGAAATGTGAAATAAAATAAACGAAAAAGAAAAATTAACTTGAGAAACATGATATAAATACAATATAGAAAAAAAAAAGAAAAAAAACAAATCACTGCCCAAAATCAACTTTGCTGTTGTACAAAGTGAATTTTTGTGGTGGCTTGATGAGAAGGAAAGAAATGATTTTTTTCTTCCTGTTACTTTTATTTCGTAATGATGTTTCTTCTGATTTTGGTCATCAAAATGAAAAACAAATAACAGGAAATCACTGGACATTTTTAGTAATGAAAACCATCACAAATTCGATATTTCACCATTTCCTCGGGGCGATCAATTGTTCAAGTAAAGCATTATAAACAATTATAAACAATTCGTCGATTGCTACTGAGCATTGAAAATGTCTAGATTGGCAATCATTTTTCCAAGAAAAATTTTAATCGATGTTCCATTACAAACAATTAGATCTCCATTCTAACGGATCATCATATAATTCGAAAGCACGGAAATTACAACGATTCTTGGAATTTTCACAGTTGCAATTATGTGTGATATGTCAACATTCCACATCCCATTGCAGTTCACTGTTTTCCTCGATTTGTCGTTGGCAGTTATTACCGCATGCAATAAAAGTCTTTCACTACTACTGTTGAATTGCATTTTCTACTCATTTACGTAATGCAAAAATTTCTCTGGATTGCTTTTGCGTAAATAATCCTTTCCGCAAACTGACTTATTACTTAATTAAATGATACTTGCCAATTCAACGTTGTTGGCTACTTTTTCCTTGATGCATTTTAAATTCATCGTGTTAAAATGGTTTTAAAAGTCAATTTTCTGACAGTCAAACATATTTCGATGAGGTGTCCGTTTTGTAAGGTGTCTTCACAAGGTGTTCGCAAATACAATGTATGTAATTCAATGTGGTAGAGATCAGATCAGATTTGCAACTCCATCGTTACAGCCCATTGGTCCGTACACGTACTTATATCAACACTTAACGCGTTCTTATCTGGCAAAAAAATGTTATCTGGTAATAGAATCCGGGAACTAGTTCCCCCGGCAGCGATCATCGCACGTTATTTACGAGTCTGATCGGATAATGCAAAGGGGGAAAATGGCCAAGGAGCATCCAATGTTGGACACGGAACTCGTTTCGAATAAGTGCCTGAGACTTTGATTCGACATAAGACTATATCAAACTATACGGCTAGAAGGATATCATCGTTTTATTATAATGTTTAACGTAATTTTCAACAAACAGGGGATGTATTAAGATATCGAAATAGTTGATGATATGTTGATGGAAGTTGTTAGTATATTCATCCGTTCGAATTATAAGTTATACCAGAACCTTCTTCTGCTTCTCTATGGTGTTAAAATGGTAGATCTTTGAAGTACAGAATCATTAAGACAAGAAAACGATCATGAGCTAGTGGAATATAATAAGTTAACATGAGCAGCAAAACTTAACAATTTCCAATACAACAATCCACACTCTTACAACTCAATAAATTGTGGTCACATTTGAATAAGTTCTGTAACAATTTACATCATCGTCTTTTCAAGGATCGATTTTCTTAACGTTTCATAATAAAATATTTTACATGTAGTTGATACTACTAACCACGAAATAACTACAAAAGGTTGTCGACGATGTTGTGAAGAACTAGAGGTAAACCTCAATAACCACAAGGAAAAGACCTATCACTGACCTCGTAGCTCAGCGCCTTTAATGTCCATCCATTTGCGCGAATGCGGCGACTGTAAGTTATGAAGTCTCCACTTGCTAATCACCTCTTTCGTTGATTTGCAACTTGATGGTCTTAAAAGATGGTAACTAAATAGACAGGAAAAACAAAAAATAAAAAATAACCAATAAACCAAATAGTTTCCAGCTCAGTGTTCTGTGCACAGCGGTTAGTACTGATTAGCTCTGTAACACCTTCTGAAGGCCCGCCACAGAGTTGCGCTGTGGTGCACCGTGAGAAGTCTTCGGCAAAATATCGACTCAATTGAGTCATGGCAATGTCTGGTGCTTTTGTGCTCTTCACGACACATCTTAACCCTTTTAACTGCTTATATGCCCTTTACACCTACTCAAACATTTCTAGAAATTGCAAATCTGTCTGCGATCGTCGACCACAGCTGATTGGTATTCACTCCAGGAACACTTCCTACTTCGACAAGGCGTCTGCGATCGCGCCAGGCCAAATGTCAAGATCTGGGAACTCAGGCGGACCCAGTCACCGATCTCCCAGTCGCCATAGATAGAATTAATAGAAAAACAAAAAATATATAGGTATAGTGAAAATATAGAGAAATAAAACCGATCATTTGCATCTGGATTAAACGATCACGATTACGTGGCCGATCGAACCATTTCATAACCCGCAACAGCCGCCAAAGATCTGTTCTCCTCGTGTACCGTCAGACTTCGTCATACCGCTCCGGTACACGGCAGAGTTTCGAAGTGACCAATTAATGATCAATCAAGCAACGTCCATAGCTATTAATACTTCGCACTATAACTGAAACGATCTTTTGTATTTTCTATACTCTATAATGTAATTGATCTCTTTTATTTCATTTTTCTTTCAGGAGAAGCGCGACGAAAGCCCCCTCCCAATTGGCGAACATTTGAAGGATTTTAGCATTACAATAATGGGTGAACGTCGTGGTACTAAGGCTCTAGAGTTGTGGTGCAGACGCATGACTGAAGGATATCCTGGTGTTAAGATCGACAACATGACCACATCGTGGAGAGACGGTCTCGCCTTCTGCGCCATGATCCACCACTTTAGGCCCGATCTCATGTAAGTACCACAAATCAATTTTGATTATTCCAGTTGAACTGGAAATTGAAACCAATTGGGCCAAGGTCAGGTTTAATAATTTGTACACGTAGACAAATTTAATTCATCCACAATTTTTACAAATGAAAATGTTTATTTAGAATCTTAGAACAACTCAATTTTAATGTTTACTTCAAAATGTGGTTGGATTACTAACTTTGTTTACGAATATATCGTGTTTTGTTTTTAAATATAATTAACTCATCAAAATCACAACATTAAACCACGCAATATTTCTGAAAATATATTCTACATTTTCTCACGTTCGAATTCATTAATAAACTTTTTGGAAACTCATTACATTGCGACAATATAATAAATGCACGTGTATGTTCATTGCGAGCTTCGCAAGGGTAAAACACAGCCTTTGAAATGAAAAGTCATTGCTGCGATGATTTCGTTGGGAAATGAGCACAGCAAAGAGTGGGAAAATTTCGTAATTGCAACTGAGTTTTAGTGCGTCCCGATTTCCTTCGAAGACGTCTTAAACACTTCGCATTTCCTCGACAAGTGGCAGGAATCATTTCGCAATGGCGACGATGTCGAGGTAATCTCATTGTTTTCTTGTTAAATCACTGTGAGTTGCGTACGGATTGTCTTCAGAATAAGCCTTTCGATTTCGTTTTTCTCATTTCATTGCATAAAGCGAAAGTTTTGGTAGAAGAATAAAATTTTTCAAAATTGTCTAAACGTAGATTCACTCGGTTGAAAATTGATGTTAGAAGAAAGAGTTAGGTTTTCAGTTTTAGTAACATTTTACATTAGTTACAGCAGAATTAAATATTTGATGTTTGAGCCGAAAATACTGTAAAATGTTATGTAAAACTTACTGGCTGACTGACTGACTGACAAACTGACTGAACTACTGAACTGATTTCCATGAAATTTGACATACTTCTACAACTTATCTCATAGGTGCTCTATGCTCTTTATAAGATCCGATTTTTTGAGGTTTGTGCCTTGTGGGTGAAAAGGGATGAAAGCTATCAAAATGAGTAGTGAAGTCAATTTATATGGTGTGTTGTATCAAGTGAACGGTAATCAAAAGCTTATTACGCTTACGACGTTTTAAATATGTGGTATATACCTACTTATTTATAAAAATCGAACAAGGAACTTTTTTCATCTTCCAAAAACAAGTAACTATCAACAACTAATTAAAATTTTAATTAACTTGATTAACTTTAAATAGCTTTAATTAAAAATTCACCTTACTTTTTAAACACAGTAGTATGTTATATATATAAAAAACCACCACATAAAATCCGTTTTTAATTTGATCCCTATTTTAAAACGAATAAGTTAAATCAATGATCTTGCTTATATTAACGCTTTCCACATACTGAAACTTTTTCACACCTCGCATATTATTTCAAACTGTGTCTGTGACTAAGGGGAGTACTTTGAATGTAAAAGGTTCACATTTGAACACTTTTTTTTTAAATTCAATGTCTTGTTGATACCTCCTACAAATTAAAAATCCGATTATACTGTTTAAAAAAATACAATCAACCTCAGAGAACATATCATGCCTTGTAGTTCGTTCGTGGTTTGACTGGGTGTTCCGATCTCAAGTATTTCTTTCACAAGGTGCAAACATTTCCAAAAAGGCCAATGCGCTCAAAAGAGCATATTTCAAACCGAATATTATTGCGCGTCATTGCTGGCATGCAATCTTGCGCAAAACAAGATCTGCGCAAGAACATTTTGCAATCGATCGTGCTCTTCGCCGCAAAAACAAAAGGAAATAAAATAAAAGTACCGACAAGGAGCACTTGTAGGTGCGCTAATATTGCCGATTATCACGAAATGTTAAAGTCACTAATAAAAATTTGTGTGATCGATAATCGTCTTGGGTCTGGTGCATGATAGGTATGCAATGAGGTGAGATGTTTTGTGGTATGTTGCATCATATAATCGCAACTCAATCAAATTAACTATGCTTCACCTGAACGATCGGAATCACCGCAACATCAATCTATGATCGATCGATCCATCATCCTCGTGTATCCATCAATATAGGTTAATTTCAGTTGAACGGAGTTTTGGGTCAGCGTTTGTTGTACTTTTGAATTTGCATAATTTACCGGAAGCTCCATATCCACACCTCACACTTCACTTGCAAAAGATGTCAGACCGATCGCGTTCCATGCCATTACAGGCAATTTTACATTGCCCTGCAATGCGCTAAGTGCTCTTATTCAGATTTTTCATGTGCCCGTAATTGACAGTGTACAATGTACATTGATGAAGTTCATTGCACTTTTCATGTCTCAATGATGGTGACAATTTTTCACGGAGATCGACTGCACATGCGCGATCGCTTATCGATCGCCAAAATTAATTTTCCTGCTGTGCTTTTTTCACGTGATTTTTGGTTTTTGTGTGTTTTTTTGCTTTATGGAACCATCACCACTGTAAAAACAAGTCTTTGACCTTTACCTAATATGGCTGTGATCAGCTTGTTTAAATAATCTCATGGTGCTCTTGAACATTGCTCTTTCTTTTTTGGTCCTTCGATAGTTTATTTACTTTGTCAATTATACGGTAAAAAGATCACTCACCGTTTCTGTATTGGAGGAGGTTGATTTTTGACAAATTCAAAATAAAATTAAAAAAATCAATTCTGCACGCCATCGCGTGATTGTCGGTAAGATTAATCGCTTTTTGTCAAGTGGAAATGATCGTTCTCATTTTAAGGATAGTTTCGCACGAATTTTTAATTAGTTTCAGCTTAATTTGCAGTTTAATTTTCTTTGTATTATTTTTTAAAATTTAAAACAAATGCTACAGGGCGGATGTGTTTCTATTCCAGTGAATTTGATAAACTCAACAAGGACGATATCTACTACAACAATGATCTCGCATTTCGCACAGCTGAGAGACACTTGGGAATTCCAGCCCTCTTGGATGCTGATGACATGGCGTCGTATGAGGTTCCAGATCGTCTATCAATTTTGACTTACCTGTCACAATTTTATCAAGTTTTTGCATCACAAGGTGAGTGCATGGATTGCATATTAATTTTAGAGCCTAGCAACAAATATAATCTCATAAGGAAAAAAAAAACTGAAATACTAGTTAGGTGTAGGGTGTAAGGCAAGATACAAGACACAAGGAAACATTGTTAACAGAATACGAACTCGGTTCATCAGCAGAATTTGATCTAAACAAAGATTCACAGCTTCTTTAGTAATTTGGTCATGGTCACATGTTAGCGGGATGTGAATCGAGAAGTGCTGGGGACTTCCAGAAAGTTCTCAAAACAGTGTAGAGTCTGATTAGAGTATGAGGAGATATCTGGCTCTTTAACGCATCTCCCACGCATTGACCTATTTGCATAGTCGGAGGCATGAGCGAAATTTATGAGTAGTAAGTCATTAAATTTCCGGGAAAAAACGCCACGTTTCCTCCTCTTCGTTCGTTCTCCGTATAGATTTTACGACGTCACGCTCATAAACTTCCATCATGCTTGGGGTAGTGTAAATGAACCACATGATTACAGCAATGCGTTTGAATCATTACGATCTGATTGCTGGAAAATTAGAGTCTAGACTGTAAAGTTTATGAACATGTTATGAAAATCAGACACCCTCTTTACCTCTAAATGCGGAATCTCTTTTAGAAAAATGATGATCATGGTTTCATTTTAAAAAAAAAAGAACAATATCAGTGATAGGTGCGAATTATCAGTTTGCGGAACAGGGTTACCGACTCTCATCTATGAAATCAATTTGATTTCGTTAACTTCTTGAAGAATAGTGCTCACCAAAATAATGTTTTCCATAAATTATTCTTTGCAAAGGCTCGCTATCAATAACGAGAACTTAAAGCTTTCCACTCCAAATCCAAAAATATGGCCAGCTTTTTCCATTAAACTTAATTTCCGTCTACAGAACGATATCATAAATTTCAACACGCTAATAATCCCGAACTAACTCATGAAATCTTTCGTCTGAATTCGTTGAATCAACATCGTTAAGTCCATATGCATGCGGAACTAGTTCGTCGAACTAATTTCAGATTGAGCAATTCCAATAATGGAGTTTCTTGAGAAACAGCATAAATGATCGACACAACTGTCAGGACGTGTTAGGCAAGTCCATTTGATCCGTGTGTCTCCAACACTGTAAGCGATTTTATATCCGCTCGTAAATGGTAAGATAGAAATCGGAGGACATATCTGTTTGTTTTTCCATCTCTTTTTTGTTTTTTTTAACAATTAACAGATCGTAAACTTTTGACATTTGTACGCAAAACTTGTGACGATCTTGCTACCCAAATAGCCACTTACAGCGTGAACTTATTTCTAACCGCTTCATAAGCAGTCATTAAGATGGCGGTTGTTTTTATTGGTTTTGACTTTCCCTCGAGTGTAAATACACATGTGTCCATTAGCGGGAGACTTGAGGAGAATAATTATTGAAAAATAGTTGATCAGGCTGCCAACAACCTGAACGCCGATTTGTGGCCGGCGGCTGTGGAAATAGATCAAGCAAAACTAGATTTCGCAACCATAAATTGAAAATTTTGTTCATAGGCTGGCATATCGAGAAGTGAGATTTGGAAAGTCACTTAAAGAGCTGCAGATAACACATTTTATAAGACGTCAAATTTGACTTGAAAACTGCTCCACAGCGGTACACGATTCATGCTTGTACAGCCTGTCCCCGGGGTCTTGCACCAAGTGTTCGGTGAATTGATCTTGTTCCGTGTCTGGGTATCTGGACCCCGAAAAGATTTGCAGGACTTTCACTTTCTGCACGGTATCATGACGGATAAGTTGATGATTTCCGCCAGTCATGTAATCGATACTGGTTTAAAGATAACTCTCCATTCGCACAAAAGATAAATTTGACAGGGGGGCAGAACGACGTTACTGCACCTGGGGTGATCGCGCGCATACATCGAGGCACCCAAACGCGTCATGTTGGTGCACCAATGTTGAACCCCGACTGAAGTTAACCGAGCTGATCTTTTTCCAATAAACGAAGTTCTCCACACGTCGATCAGGTCGCCCGCCATTGGGAAGTCATATAACAAGGTACTTGCGATTGCGTAACTTTCAATCGTTCAATTTTGGAATTATGTGAAAGTGAATTCAACATTTGTGGATTTTTCTGTGGCGTTTGCCGCACACCTGGACTTTTGCAAAACCTTTTCCGACTTTCTGGAACTAGTTAGAAGACGCCGCCGATGAGGGCAGTAAAGGCAACAGGAATGGGGACGCGGAGGATAATGGGGAAAAAATCCATGTTCAGATGTTGCCTGCCGGTGAAAGTTGTTCCCTGGAAAATTTGATCAATGACGGGCTCCGAAGATCAGAGGGGTCTGATTTGGGCGTTAAGGGGTTAAATCTCTGCTGGGCCAATCAAATGCCAGCTGAAATGAACCCCGCTCGGATGATGGACAGTCGAACCTGTAATTTCCATGTGCAAAAATATATATGAGAAAACATTTCAAAGACAAATTGATGTCAGGTAAGACACAGAAAATGCCTGTTCCCAGCTCAGCACGACTTGAGAAAATTGCGCTGGAAGGCGCAAAACAGTGACACTTCCGTCGTCTTTGCTACTTTCTTTTTCTCAAGACGGTTTGGTAAAAGAAGTCGCGAAAAATTCGAAGTGCTCAGTTTTGTCGGCCTCTACAAAGATATTTTCATTGATAGCTGTAATTTCGGTAGATAACAATTTCTCACAATATATTATGCGAATTTTGCAAAATCTTTGTTTGACACTCTCGGGACGATTGCGATGCTGGTCCGGGACCACTCCTCAAATATGGGAACAAGAAATAATTTTCTTTTGCATGGCGAACGTGCCACAATATGATGACACTATTTAGTAGAAAAGAGCCTGCTCATTTCGTCTCCGCAAATCCAGTTACTTACTTATCGTTTTTTGTGTTTTACCCATTTGACAAGCCTGTACACCTTGAAGCTATAAATTTACAACGAGGTTAAAAGCTACCGACTTTAATTGACTCCATCCGACCGCTTGGGAACTCATTATGAACAGATCCACGGAGTGAGGTTGAGTCATGCGATTTACATTGTTCGCCACCAGCCACCATTATTTGGCTAATTGTCACAATTTTCTTAATAACCTCTGTAATTTCGTTCATCAAATTTTAAAGCTGCCAAGGAACAAGATGCGCCTGCCGAGCTGAATTAACTCGTTGGACTGAGGTCAGACTAATTTCAGTAGGTAATGGACCCTCACTTGAGGTCATTTGTCTTTTGCTTAATGCGATGAGAAGGATTTATGGCAATGCAAGTTCGGGGTTTCGGGGTTTTCTTGTGTAGCGCTTTTAAAATTTGTTTTTCTTTTGTACATGAAATTTTGAAGTTTTTATTAGGAGTCATTTCTGTACTAAACTTATAATTATCATTTTCTATTTGGGTGAAACTCAATGTAATAAGGGAAAGTTATGTTTTGGATTTTTTTTTTGGATTCTTGGAATTGAGAAAGTATAAACAAATAATAAATTTGGTGACATCTGCTTTATTACTGCTCGATAATTAATGAAAATTATAACTCGAATATTTCCTTGAATTTATTTCATTAGTAATTCAGGATTTGAAATCATATTTTTTAAAAAAATATAAATTTCAAATATAATACTTTAACGGAAAAACAGTTTGTGAAAATCTCCAACAAGTTAACGAGAACAAAGCAGCCACGATGAAGCAATCTTGGGGTTATCATTTCCATTGAACTGATCACTGATTTGTGCAAAAACCTAATTGCAAGGAATACCGGTGGGTAGCAGCCAAGAGGAGGCCTCGAACCGCGCGGAATCGTGATATGCCATGGCCTGCATTAAGTGTGTCATCACAGCCGGGATGGGCGCATCCGATCATCTCTGGGGCCGGTGGTGGATCTACGCCGGCTGCATTTCGGTTTGCTCATGCGAAAAAGCACAAAACTTTCAAGGACTTGCGAAAGAACCCTCAGACAAAATCCACACAGTTGTTCGATTTCCTTCACACAAAATAATGGAAACAGAACGCGAAATTGCACAATGGCGACTAGAAGCGACGAGTTTCCACAATGCGACAAAAATCTCAGTGCGAAACCAATAATTCGGTGCCATCGCAACCGCAGTTGGATGCCGTCGTCGAGCGATACATTCTTGAAGTCGTGTTCTCGTTTTCGGATCGAAAATCCTTTATGCAACACATACGAATTAATCGGATCGCAATTGTCAACACCGTTTGCTCGGTGGGGGCGCAAAGTGAGGGGAGGCGATCCCGCGACTTCTCAAGTCGCCCCAGGATCCCATGCCGTCGCGGATAATTGCTGGTACCTTCAAGACCGCCGAGTATAATTGAAATTGCTTAATAGGGAGCTCGTGACTCTGAATGACTGTCTCCGCGGGATTTTCTGGAGGGCTCCACTGCGCAATCAAAGACAACACTAACTTATGTAAATATGTGTTGTTGTCTTGATTGTTTGTCAATTGAGCTGTGGGCTGCACGAGGTACACAAAAACTGTTGATGGTGCTGTTTCATCGATGTTGTCGTTATTGTCGTCTTCTAATACCGCAGGAGTGATGATGCGGATCCATAATTCAGTCGCGGTTGGTTAACATAGGTGAGTTGGGGCTGAGACGCGGAAAATATTTCCAGGCTTCCAACATTGATCAATCAGTGAAATTCTAAACTACCTTAGTACACTTTCTTGCCGTGATACCGTTACAATTCTCCAACAAATTACGGGTTGTCATAGTTCCATAATTACTGAGTCAACAAACACGAACATGAGCACAACTTGAATACTTAATTACCACGGGAAAAAATAATAAAGGAAGTAAAATGCTATCAAGCTTATGTGGCATCATAAGGAATCTGATTTTGCAAGTGGTGACATATACGGGAATTTCCCTCAAACAATTTGTTTGACATGATTTAAAAGTTGCACAAATTCTTTCCATATCGATTCAATTTTATTTATCCTTTAAGAAACAAATTTTTGCATTCATTAATTAATAGATTTAATCATTTTACTGTCCCTTAATTTATCTTCAGTAAAGTTGTTAAAAATCATTTGAAACTTTTCATCAATCTTCCTTATTTCAATAAAACCCAATCCATGATGTAATCGTATATTTTGTAACAATCACGCACATCAATTAACCCCTCAGTCTCGACAGTATATCTGTGACAAGAAGACTAATCTTGATACTTCATCCACTTTGTGATCCTTTCAACAATTCCCAACTCTGTCGATTCCCAATCCGAAAGATCTTCAACACCATTCCAACATTCTGGAATTGTGTAAACAACTCATTCCTCTTCCGCAGTTCACGCATCTGTCTTTCCTGCACCTCCTGCGCCGATCAGCAACCGACAGCAGATGCTCGCGACTTCAGTTCGACCATTTCACCAACTTGACCCACATCGACGGTGCGCATATCATTTACAGTGCACTCACGTCACTTCGCGTTTACCTTAATCCTCTTATTTGATTGCTCTTTATCGAATTGATCTTGCGCTGATCTCCAGGTGGAGACGCGAACACGTTTACCGCGTGGGGAAATCGCCAAGTCATGATCGCCGCACATGGTATACAGAATGGTTTCCGCGCCAGCATCGAGTCTCGAGATACATTTTGTCCAATTTTGTTGTTCGACGGCCATCATTTATTGATGTGTCAGGGGTGCGAAAACGTGGTTTGCGTCCGGTGATCGGGGAAGAACCTATAGTACCTAATGTACCTAGTTCGGGCTGAATTGTTCCGTGATTTTTGAAGTCCAATTTGGTGGCATTATGATCATGCTAGGACGGAAACATGCTTTCGCTGACTTTCGTTTTCAATTAGCCGCCATTATTTATACTAGTTTAATGCCCTGCACTCGGTAGTTTCTATGTTAGTCATCGTTGATACAAATGTCGCGGTTTGTGGAGCATTTCAAACGAATTCAAAATACCGTGACATCTTAGAACGGATGCGAATCTCAACGTTATTTTCTCCTTACACAGCACAAATATCACCAACTCTGGCTATGGACACTGGAAATGGCGTTCACTAGCGGATGCAGTCCATCCTTGGTCAGTGCAGTTGTGATCAATGGCTTACCATGAGGCACATGCACTCCGTCAAATTCCCCGGCTTGTACAAAATGGCTGTTGCAGCTGATTGCAGTGTTGCATTTCTAATGATCAAATCGTTAATTCCAGCATGTTGAAGCAAATGGTCTTTCATGAGTGCACAGGTGCCTCTGTCATTCACGTGGTCCCGCAACAACTCCCTGATGCCACGACAAATGATGTATATTCGTGGAAATAGAAATACTGAATACGGTCAACCATCGTCCATTGATGCATTGGTAATAAAGTAATTACAGCCAACTTTATTGGTTGTCCAATGTTCAGTAAATCGATGTGCATTGCGCACACGTAGCTATAGCCGGGACAGTCTTCGGGGACAGAGGTGGCACCAACGGAAACTGTTCCCTCTTATACAGCAATTTGTTGTTGTCCATTCTCGTTTACCTTGATTTTGTCGAGAGTTTGTTAAAAACTAGTTGTTATGCTGTTTCCGAGCCTCAATCAAGCTCTCTTACCTCATGATGGCAATTAATGTGATAAATAGATACACTCAGATTTACATGTTTAATAAATGGGCCAATGAAGCGTGGCTAAAACGAACAATTTGCTGGTAATTTCTGAACAATAGCAAGTGCAGGGCGGTGGAAAATACTCTGATCTTACATGGTGTCTTACAGTTTTACTGTGTTCAAGGAGCTTGCAATCAGAATGGAGCTTCCGTTTATAATTTTCAATTAATTTCCCGTTTTTAATTTTGTATTTCAGTTGCATTCACCAGTCAAATGTTTCTGATCTCAAATTAAAATGTTTTGATTAAACGAAACAAACATTAAAATTATTACTCAATAAAAACTTCTTAATGCAACTATTATGAATACCACAAGGTAGCCATCTTGACCCAATATTGTTTATTGCTTCTGATATATTGTCCTTTTTGATTGGTTTTTTTATTACCTATTATAAAAAATTTCAAATTTTTTATGTCCCCGTAAAGACGCGATTTTCTAACAAACTTAACTATGTATATGAAAAAGAGTATATTGTAAATTAAATGGGCCGTCAACTAGCGACACGAACACGTGCAGAACTAATTCACAATCCATCCACAATTTCGCCATGTTCATCTTTTTTCTGTTTTTTGTTTTTTCTTTGTTTTTTTATTTGTTACTCTGCATCTTAAAAAAAAAGTGATGAATATTTTGCAGTTAATTAAGTGAATCGTTGAACTTAATGCACATATGAGGCATCTTTGGCAGGGGCTCGTTAATCATTGCAAACAAAACGATAATGCGGAAGTCTGAAAATCATCGCTCGCTGACAGTTTAGCGGCCATGACAGACAATGCGATAACTTAAAACTTTATTTATCGTATGTTAGTAAGACAATACTAAAATTATGTAAACCGCTTATCGCGACACAAATAGAGTAATAAATTATTGTACATCCCTTCAAATGTGGCGGGCCTTTGAGTGTTTAGACGATGCTGATTAACATAAGTCGGATCACAGAGAAGTCATGTGGAAGACGTACAACATTATCAGCGAAATGTCAACGGGGCATAAGTAATGCTCTGATGGTAATTCTGCAATAATAAAAAAAAGAAGCAAAGATCCAGTATGTCATTTTGTTTTTTATGAATTAAATATATTTTTTCGCGGCTTCAAATCAAGTTGATCTCGGTGACTTTGCTTTATCGTGATATGAAAATATGTCACAGTTTCATGTTTTATTATTGTAATTTTAAAACAAATTCTGAAAAAAAGTTTCCGCTATTTTATCAACTAACGATATTCCACTATTTTAGTTTTTTAAGAAGCAGTCATTGTGATGCCAAGCGATGCTGCGAACAAGAATATGGGAAAAACCCTACCTTCGTAATTGATTCACAGATAAGGAGATGATTATAATTTGCATACGAATTGTGGGTGTTTTGTGATGCATTCGTGTGGGTGAAATTAATTATAGAAGTACATATTAAATGGTTAGGAGACACATGGCTTTGAAAATTTGTTAGACAGATATTTACGTGTTTTTATGCAGATATTTTGTAGAGATATGGATCACAGTTTGTTTTTTGTTGATAATTTAAGTAGAAATTATGGAGTGTGGCAAATCATCTCTTTAACATCCTACGCATAATAATTCTTGGAATATTAACGGAATATGAAACATGCTCCAGCATGTCATTTACTTTTAAATATATTCTCCTTCACCGACATACAATAAATATTACACTCCGCAGTTTTAAATAGGAATATTAATTTGAGCCTTCAGTGTGAACATATTACCGTATACATACTAAAAACATCACGGAAGTAAAACACAAAGTCGATGACTTCTTTTCTCCTCTGCTAATGAATTTTCCTTATTAAAACGAAAGTCAGTGACTTCAATCTGTAATAATACACTTCATCCATGGCCAAGAACGGATCAACTATGACACACCAAGTCCTCAACGGCGCAAATTAAGCGAACAACGACTCTTCCGGCCCACGTATTAATATCTGCCAACAATCGGTCGTTATTCAGTTTTAAATGTCGGGCAATTACTTAATTAAGAAAGCGCATAATCGCCGCGCTCAGCTGTAGACAAGACACTGGATTGCACAATGTGAATCTCTGTAACAGGCCCAACACGGCACGATATAACAAAAGAAACCTTAGGAAATTCTCACACCTCACAATTCTTTTCTGACACCTTTCTTGTTTGCTGAAAACATTAAAACAACAAAAATTCAGATACACCCATACATGAAAAATAGCAACAATAAATCGTCGAATCCAAATGCAGGCGATAAATCTTCAGGTTTCGTTGCTCGAACCCAGGTGAGTGACGGATCTCTGTCAATCGTAAATCTCCAGCGACATCGTTGATGATGCAATCAAAATTTTCTTGTAAGGTTCCCCTCATTTCTCGTTGATTTTCTTAAAAGTTGCTTTTTTTTGCCAAGATTAGCCACAAATCTGGCGCAACTAAGCCGGACATACACTTGGTTAGGATCAATTAGACGTGAGTAGCCGGTCCAAATGACGATTGCGTAATCCGATTGCACAATTTCAGTTCTATCAACTTCTTATGATCGGTGGAGGGTCCAGAGACGATTAAGATCTTTGCGCCATGATCAATCCTGCTCTATATGTTCGATCAAAACACACAACAGCCACGAAGCAATATGTTTCTTGATCGGTTCTTAATGACCGATGAACGAAACTGGCTTCAGAGGCGCCGGTTGTTGATCAATTCTTTTTAGTTGTTGCAGCTTTTGTTTTTCATCTATTTTAATTTCTTTTTATAACATTGGCCCCCCATTGACCCGCCATAAAACCACTTATCAGGCTTGTGTTGCTTGACAATTGGTTTCTTGACACTAACGTCACCACTCACTGTCGAGGTTGTTACAAAACATCCTCGCAACTTCAACTCTGGACCTGTTCCACTTTCCATCAACGGACGTCTTAGATCGAGTTGTTGACAAAACAATTCAACTGTTCTATGAAATATGGCCGTTGTGACCCAAATTCGCGGCGAACGATGACCCTTTCCAACTGCGCCCAGGCAATTTAAAATGCAAACGCACTAAACGAAGAAATCTCGTCTCATGGTAATTTGATGGGCACCGGCGACACTCGAGCCCTTCTTCGGGGAACAACTTTGTATGCTTGCTGCATTCAAAATCGTTTAGCGCTAAACGTGCTCATTAGAAGCGGTTATCACCTGAAAAGAGGCTGGTGAAAATTGATGAGCCGCGGCGAACCTTTAGTGGTGCAGGGTCTACCAGAATATGCAGCTTGACGACACCCAAAGAATATTAACGCAACGGTTTATAGGTGGGAAAGACTCTTTCCCACTTTAGTCACCTGTTGTCCAGTGCTAATTACCCAGGGGTCGTTAGAAGTCACTGCCCCGAAGCGAAACAATAATTCTTGCTTCTTCGAAATTAAACAAAAGCTTCAAGAATTTTAGAGGATCTGCAATAACTGCAAGAATTAAATGACACTAGGAATTCGAGAATTTCTGATGATTTCTGCACGAAAATACTGCGACTACAACTCGTTTTGTCATTACTTCATAACGACACAACAAAAAATTTACAATTTGTATATTACATTTCGTAATCTATAATTTTCTGGTTCCACTTGACCTTAGGTGATCTTGTCATGTTGTTACTGTATAGAAGTGGGACCGGATTTAGACAATCTTCTGGCGGTTTTGTTTTGAATTCTGCTCACCAAAAATAAAAAATAAAGAAAATTGTTGACACAGCAGTCTTCAAGATGTGATATTTTTGACGGTGTTTAAATAATTAAAAAGAATTCCAGTAGAAATATGTACGAACGCAATAAAATAACGATTTTTTTCTGTTGCCAACAAAAATTTAATATCAATTCACTTTAAAAAGTTCTTTTGCATTTTTTACTTTCTTAAAAACAAGAAACCAAAAAAATCAAAGAGTAAAACAACAGAAACTGTTTTTAAAACTGTAAAAACAATGGCAATAGTTTGATCTGGTCCCATGGATCTCAGTTGCAGTAGAATCACGCAAAAATTTAAATGAGACTCAAGCGATCCCTATCGCCAGGTAGTTAATCCCCCTTTTTGGAAGGGGGAGCAGGAAAACCACCAGGTGGAGCCGAAAAAGATTCATGCTGCTAACGAACTACTTGTTGAAGGCTAAATGTAATCACGACCACAAAACTTTTATGAGCTGCTATAAATCCTAGACATAGTAGCTGTGGCCAGGTCTTTAAATGCACGTAAAATCGGGTTTTAATAAGTGCACTCAACGGCGGCCATTGTTTTTTTTGTGTTCAAACTTTGAACTTTTCGATTTGTCCAGAGTCGGAGCGCGGCAAAGTGTCCATTGGATTCTCAGGTGCTGTGATCTCAGCGGTTTATTGGTCTCCATTAGCAGAATGATCTTTTTTCCAGATTGCGGGGAACTTTCCGCAAGTCAAGTGAATTTGTACTATTCTTAAAAAGTGAATCGTAAAATACGTCCACATCTCTGAATTTTCATAGCTCTAGGTCCGCTAATGAGTAATCGACTCATGGAGCGAATGCAGATTGATCGTCAGCGGCCGGCGAATGTCTGCAATTAATAGCCAACAAGTCCCGGTCCCATGGAGGAGCCCTGCCAGTCTCACTGGAAGTCGCATTATGTCAGCAAAGCCGAGACAGAACCGTTTATGGTCGCCGTAATAGCCCCAATCTGCATTAATCCGCTGCCATACCTGATCGCTGTCCGCCGCCGCCCCAGCCCCACGGAGTCTCCTCCGTTCGAAGACCTGCCGCGATAGCAATTTTGATAGTAGTTGTTTTGATCGATTTTCCTCTTGCTTGGCCTATGCTATATTAACTTGGTCTTTTTCCCAACACCGATCTGTCCGATCTTGTCCCGATCGGTGTACCATGTTTGCTAAGCCGCACTCAATCGGTCAAGCATCGGCACTGAAAGGCGGTCACTTAGCAGACTTGGTAGCCATTTATGACCGCCGAAGTTACTATTAATGAACTGTGCCGATCAATTCTGTCGCTCTCCAATCACCTAATTCCTTCCGATCGCCATTTGGCGACCACATCGTATCGATCGGGTGCTAAACATGTCTCAGTCCTCGGCGGCCTCATGAGGTCACAAAATAACAAAAAAAAGAGGGAAAAAAGAAAAAAATATATATAGATCGATCTTCGGCGGTTAATTATATTGATCGATAATTCTGGCTGTTATGACAGCGGGAGGAGTACAACAGCTTTCTGATCTCGTTAATTGCTGTTTATTTACTTTGACAGATCGATTTTGAGGTGGGTCAGTTATGCGGGTGAAGGGTTTTATCTATTGCAAATCTCCCCAATAATATTTTTATACAGCTTTTTGTTGTTGCCGCCTATCAATGAGACGGCGCGGCGTTTAAGTATGCCGTTTTTCGAAAGTGTTACTCAAATTGAAAATGCCATTTATGTTTACAAAAACATTGTCGCAATCAATTGTAATTCTCCACCGTTATTTGTTCGAGAGCCATTAAAAATGTCAACTTTTTCACGGAGCAGTCTTCAACACCTCCACTTTGATGTGAACCGTGAAATCAATTTTATATAATAATCCTTTTCTTCTTATAAGCAGCTCCTTGAACTCATCCTCGATTAAAAGTTATCTTCTTGCAATTATCCAAACATGTTGGTTGAATTGCACAGTTGAGATTGAAAATTTCGAATCATCCACGAAGCAATTATTCTGAAATGCTACTGCATTTGAAGCGTTCCACTTTGGATGAACAGTTTTCCCATTTTGTAGCTGACCCATTGACCCCAGAAATAACTCGGAAGCGAGTCTCGATCATCGTTCATTTTGATCTTGTGCAAATGAAGACATAAAACGGCATCATTTCGATGCAGCAACGCATTCAAGTGACATGCGGAGGCGTTCGTCAAATTAGTGGTTTTTGTTCGTTCAATTTCAATACCTTAGACCAATTTTGTGGGCAACAACAGGCCAAAGTAGTCATTATGGAGCCGAACAATAACAGACTTTTGCCGTTCTTGACATGAATTCAATATGAAACAAGCCAGCGAAAATGTGCACGCTTGCAACTTCCATTGGCCTCCAAAACCTTGCAATTATGCGCGACTGCAGCAGCGCAGAGCGTTCCCATAGCCACATCCAGTTCGATGTTTTGAAAGGCTTCTACATGAGTTAGGATCTACGTGTAAAAAGCACGTAATATTATTAATAAATCGATAGATGGTGTACATTGAAAATTCCTGAACCCGATCGACCGAAGTTGGCCCCAACCGGGCAGAAAAGCGCTAATTGCAGTGGTAATTTTCGCTAAAATTTAATTAGTATCGCGCGCATGCCCTGTCACTAGAGAGTGTCCATTAATTTGTGCACTCAAGCAATTACTGTCTATCGAGGACACGAGGACACACCCAGCCCTGAGTGTTTTGCGGCCCATTGAGCTCAACAGACATTTAAGTGACATACAGATACAATATTTGTTGATGACGTTGCAGATCCATTCTGGCGGCCTCACGAAAGGTTTGGCGAAAAAAGGACTATCTTAATAATGTGTGCGAGAATTACAAATTAGCAATTGGCGTGCGATCACTGAAAGCTTCGCTGGAAAAGAAAGTCGCTTGGTGTGTCCCTTGCACCGGACATTCGGCACCAAATATTGAAGCATTTTCGTTATTCTCTCCACCATTTCTTCTGTCCGGATTTTTCTTACGTGATCCACAAGTAATATATCAAAACGGGTATCAATTCTGGAGGAGGGAGGACGACGTGGTCAGTGTGCGTACGGTGCATACGTTGAATGCTGATGGCCAATGATTCACTCTTTTTGGCGCCTTTCACTATGAGAAAACTACACAGGATGGTTACATCGTGTTAATTTCTTTTTCCTTCTTCTTGTTTTCCTTCTTTTTTTGACAGATTTTTATGGAACCTTTGAACTCTTTCAGATTTTCCGTTAATAAAGCGATAATCATGTTAACAACTTTATCGACTCTGTTAGTCTCATCCAAGCACTAAACGGTGTTCACATGTGAGGAGACATATTAGGGTCATTACGATGGAAAATAGGATTTAACATGAAACGAAAACATGCCGAGGTGATAGACTGTTTAATGGATTAACTCTTTGGGAAAATGTTTTTACTGTTATATTTAACGTCCTGATCTCGCGAGATGTCGTTAGGTTCTCTTAATTGGAAACGTTAGTTTCAGAACATCGGTGGGGTTAAAGGAGGTAGAGAGAAGGGGGTCTCTCCCGATGTTGCTTTTCCATTATTTGTTGTTGAAATATATTTGTTACTAGCTGGGTTACCCGATTTCACCCGGTGCGATGAAAATCATAATATAATGTACCTACATATATATTTATTATTTACCTATAACGATATGATCGATGTATTGATTAAAAAAAATATCGATATATTACAAACACTGATAACGGAAAGTTACACAAAACATCGGTCGTCAATTGGGTTCACCGTTTTAAATTTTCAAATCTTAATAGTAGATTGGAAATTCGTAACTTCAAAATATCTTTAGTTCTAAATCTCTCCGGAATTCGTTAAATTTGAAAATTTTCTGTCGCCATATTAGATCCACTATTTAGAATTTTGAAAGTTTGAAATTGGATTCGCAATTGGCATCTACGCAGATTACCAAACACACATTTTCATGGCAATGCACTAAAATTTTAATTTGCTGGTCGCTATTTTTTATCCGCCATTTTGAAACCGTATATTTTATACGATTATAAAAAAACTTATACGTAGGTATGTTAAGTTAAAACATGAAAAAATGAAAAAAATTAGAGCAAGTATTTAGGCGTGATGGAGCAACAAACAAACAAATAAACAAGCAAACATACGAACTTTCAATTTTATATTCAATTTACATATATAGGTATAGATGTTTTTAAAATTATTCTGATACGAAAATTTAATTTTTGGTACAATCTCTACTGAAACCGTCTCCCTTGATCCAGGTTCTTACGTTGACCATGTTTTGATTAAAAAAAACCATCATTCTTACAATATTCTTGGTATTTTTCTAAAATAATCACAAAAAATATCAATTCCCTGGATGATGGGTGTAAATTTGAGCATAGAATCGGCGGCCTTGACAGCCGCGTTTCCGTGAGAATAGTTTTCACTTGTCAGTATCACAAATTGCGCTTGTGCAACTGGATCATTGCACTGCACCAGCAGGAATCAATGGACAAGTGAAAGCCTCTGATTACAGATGCGAGTAACATCAATGAAACGATCTGAGTCTTGAGATTTTCCCGGGCCAAGTGTTGTTGATCCTCGCAAGGTGTCCGAATGCAGCACGCAGAAACAGTGATTTGCAATGGTCAGTCCTCTGGACACCTGGAGGTACAATAATGCAATCTCATCTCGGGCGTAGAGCCGGGTGGCGGTGCATTGGATGGCAAATTCATTTGTCGGGGCTGGCTTGTCCGTGTTCCACTTGCATTGCCGCACGTGATTTGTATCTTTAGCACTTTCAACTTTTCCGCTCACTAAAATGTAATCCCCATGTGAAATTCGCGGCGGCGCGGCGCGCAGCTCACTTTGCATCGTCGTGTGCTGTTCACGTCTCTTCAACATCAAGTAAAAATTTCTCTACGTTTCTGTACTACGCATTCCTGCCTCCACCCCACCTGTCCAGGTAGTATACACCGTACGAATTTCCACCTTTTTACACGCGTCTAATTGGACTCGAGCTCTTCTAATTTTAGAGCCAGAACTGCACGTTCGCATTTGCATGCCCCGTTTCAGGTGGCTGGGCTCCACTGTTGGTTTCGTTCGGTGTTACTTACGCTAGAAAGTACCCTGTTTTCTAGTTGCCTGCGAGTTTGTAAACAACTCTCGAATATTCAATTTCAGGGAATGTCCGAACATGAGACCCTGCCGAAGAATTTCTGGGCTCGATTGTTGTAAATATTTACACTTTTGCAGGTGCAATCACTTTTGATGCAATCCGTGGCTGATGTCGACAATTGTCTTCCTGAATTTCAGCTACGAACACTGGTGCAGGGGGATTTGGAAGTCTCTGAAACAAGACGGTTTTAAAACGAAGGGAGAAATGCATATTGAATAAAAATTTTGGAGGACGATTCCTTGATAATGAATAATAATTTTGGTTTAATATAAATTCGAATTTAGAAATTGAAATAATTGAATACCTACCGTGATGAACAGTTTAGTACTTTATATTCAAAGTTTACAGATATATAAAAACAGGTACTTTCTTTCTAAAAATAGGGAGTATTAGTTCCTTTTCTTTAGTGAATTAACAGTTTTCTTTTTAATTAATTACAGATTCTCCAAACAGACTGAACAATAAGCGCACAACCGCCACCGCCGAAAAGGCGCCAATTTCGAAACCCGCTGGTCCTCCACCAAAGGTGAGTTCTTTAAATTTGCTTGCTGCTTTATTGCTTCGGTTTTTAAGGTGCCAAATGCTCTTTTGTATTCAATCACTTTGTTCTTTTTGATTCAGCACCATTTTGCAAACAGCTGACCTCAAAACATTCATTTATTGTACGTAAATCATATTTATATTGCATAACACATCATAAAGCATTACAAAAGTTACAAAGAGAAAACCACTGAAAAAGTTTTCTGTCGTGGGAAAAACAACTATTGAAAAATAAATTGTTTCCAAGTTGTAATTTCAATTAAAGAGCTTCTGGAGGGCTTTTTCGAAAAAATTTATGAATAACAATTAACAGGCAACAGCCCCACATGGATTGTGTCTTGGATTATATTCACCAATGGAGCTTGTTTCCTGGACACTAATGGACCTTCCTCACTTCAATGTTTAATACCAATTGCCAGTGTTCTCGTTTTGCTTATCATCCATTGAATGATTGAACTTGTTAATAATTTACGCGTTGTTACCTTGGAGGGTTTATAATTAATATCTTTTCTTTTGCTACATAATTATTGTTGTAATAATGTAATAGAACAGAACTTTCTGTTTGGCAGCCATAAAGCTCAGCCCCTCCGAGCTTTTTTTATTTTCTAACGACAACATTTTTGAGTCCCCTTGTTATCAGCTGTCAAAGTGTGGGAGAGTCTCGCGGAGTGTCAGATCTGCGTGAGTTTTGTGTTGACTTTCGCGAGGTTTTTATGTTCGTGGACCTTTCCTGCGTTGGTGTTGTGTTGTTTTCGTTTGTTTTCTTGAAACTTGCTACATTCCGAGTGCATTCCGTAGGACAAATCACCGAGCGTGATTGGTGACGCACAAAGTCGCGATTTGTGGTCAGGTCGAGTTCATAGGTGCACGATCGGAAAGTGTTGACCTTAGAATCTGAAGGCAGCGGTGCTTCTCGAACCCCGCGATTAGTGTATTTCACTATGGTGTAGAACTGCCACCCTGCTAGGGACGAAGATCAGGGGATCCTCGAAACCAAGTAAGTAGATACTAGATAGCCGCGAAATGGTTTCCATTCAAACCCCGGTACACGTCAGAGGCTGCCGATGAACCTTGATCGGTAATTGTGCTTTGCTGGCGGTTTGCATGTTGTGGGAACATTTTTCCTTGCCGCTAGTGAATCTTGGCATTTGCGCTATTTTTGGGAATACCCATTAGAGTCTGTTGCAGTTTACGGCTTTACGTAATAATTAACACCCCCAAGCGCCTCTTCGCCTCAAGTTCACCTTGGGCTGCGCCTTCTACTGCCGGGCGGTTGCATCTCGGCTCCACTTCCATCTGCGCTTGTGACAATGTCAGTCGCTAATTGTTAATCATCAAACGTTGGTCAAGCCGCAGAATCTGATCAACAATCTCTGATACCGTTTCAAAAGCGCCAGTGAACTTCCGTCGAGTGTTATTCCAGTGAATTTCGGAGTTCCTCTGTGTCGATATCGTCTGGCGACTTGTGTCCTTGAGCTCATCGGCGACGGTAAGTCCTTGTAATTTATCCTCCGATTCGTCACTGTCCCACCCAGCATAGGGTGCGCCCGAAATTGTGCTACTGGCACAAACAGCACAGTCACCTCGCTTCAGTCTCTCTCTCAGTGGCGGCGCCCCATGTCCGTTTGTTTCTAGGCCACCGGTGATTGATCCCCAACCCTTTCTCCAGCAGCACGCTCTAGTTAACGACCGTTAAGACTTCTAGTTAGTTTCATGGCGCCTAAGCGGATTCCATCACGATTTAGTTTAGTTGGGCACTTTTTTCTGATCCATTCTAATTGTAAGTAAACATCCCCATTCCACAGCTGATAATGACGGCTGAATGTTCCGCCAAAACTACTCCCACGCCACCCACCACAGGAACAAATCTGTTGTTCGTACGGTAAACAGAAGCTTTGTTTTTTTGATGGGGGTTGGAAAAGATGGGATTTATGCTCCCAATCAGATTGCATGCATTCCATGTGTGACTTGGAGCCATTTGGGGCGGCTATTTCTGAATTCCGATCGATTTTTAATTTCATCTGTGCTTTTAGGGGTGCAAAAATTCACCCACACTGCGGAAAGAGAAGCTGTTATTAATGGACTTTACATTCAAGTAGTCAGAAGGAATTGATTTAAGGACTTGAACGTGATAATTGCAGTGTCCGTTATATTGTTGTAATATCCTAATTGCGGTCCACTATTGTTCAAATTTTCGTTTGTTGTAGGCGGTTGTTCTGAGAGATAACATCGCAACATGACACTGTTATTTGTACAGGGTTAAAAAGTGGCTTTAACCTTTAAGACGAAATTCTAGAAAATAAGTACAAAAATGTGGCTTCAATTAATAATTTTATTTTTGTGTAGTCTCAACATTTTAATTTCATTTTTCTTAATTATTTCTTAACAAAAAAATGTAATCTGAGTGCGCCGGAAACATAATTGTGGGTTATTTTTAACCATTTTTAATAGTCACACAATTTTGGAAATGTTATAAACAAAAATCTTACATCTCAACACCAAAGTTGGTGCAGTTCTTTCAAACTTTGAAGGTTACAACAAATTTTCAAATGTGGCTGAAGAATAGTTTCACAAAATACTTCGAAACAACAAGAGCAAATGCTGCATTAAAATAAAATCACACGATTTTGTGTATCTGAAAGAAAAACATCTGAAAATGTTGCAGATGTCGTTTGTTACTGTTTCTCTGTTATTGTTCAGTATAAAATTCCCAGGTAAAAGTGTTTTAAACAAACATAATAAATCACACTGATTCAGATTAAAGTGTTATAATTTCATGCAATTGTTGTTTTTATTATCGCTTCCCAACCGAAGTGTGAGAAAATTGTTTTTAATTTCTCATTTTAGCAACGTGTTTTTCCGGCCACCTTCCACCCAGACAAATTTCACTGCTGCGTGACAGACATTGCATAGAATCTTAAACTTACTCAAGTGCATTTTTGTTGTTTACCATTATCGGAATTGTTTATTTAAAGCAATTGGTTTAATTAAACAACACTGTGTTGGCCACTTTTATTGAACTTTCATTTCTTAGATTCAGAATAAACCAAACATTTCTGTTGTATAAACATGTTTTATGGAAAACTCTTTTTCTTTTACTGAATATCAATTTCTTAATTTCCCAATTTGTTTTACACAAAATGTCCGCGTGTTATAGAGCAATGGAATCATTCTCAATTGTTGATCTATATTCTTTCAAGTCATAAATACTATTTTTTTTAAAACACAATTGTCAAATATATTAAAGCTTATATAAGAAGAATCCGTGATCTTGCAATTTTTTCCATTGTCTGACAGCCGCATTTAAAAATCAGTGTGTTTCTTAATTGCATTGTCACTCATTAAAAAAAATTTCCTATTATTAAATTTTTTAAACAGTTTTCAGTTTCCAACAAGGTTGAAAAATCAAGGACCGGAAATGAAAAAAGTTGCTGTTAATTGTCTTATATTTTATCGTAGGGCTTAAGAAACATCAAAATTACAAGTCAAGGACAAAATACATATAGGTTTGGAATGGATTTTGTAATCATTTTAAATTGCTCTTTCATTATAGTAAACACTGTTTTGTTCAAACCTCCCTTGACATCAGTTTGTGTTTTTCATCAATATAACGTCACCGAAAAAAAATGTTAATTTAAAATATGTTTTTCTTATATTGTTTTGTTGTATAGTAAAATGTTGCTCATGATACGGAACATTTCATTTCGATGACTCTCTCAAATGTATGCGTCCAATTTGGTGCTCTTTTTTAATAACAATTTCTTTTTATGTACTTTGATTGTTTCTCTGTTTCTTTTCTGTTTTTTTTCTGAAATTTATATAAATTGTTTTGTTTTAGATATAGTTGAAATTTATACAGAAAAAAATTTCGAATCTCCGTTTGAACCATTTTCAACTTTTTTTTGCGTAATTTAACCCAAAAATTCCATTGATTTTTTCAACATATTTCAATGCATTTTTAAAAACAATTGATTATATTAAATGATAGGATTAAAACCTCACAGAAAAAAATATTCGTACAACGTACTTTATTGTATTTAAGTATCGCAAGGGTTCTTTTCAAGAAACTTTTTGCAATCCAACAAAGTAATTTAATCGGAAAATATGTCCGTTTTGCAATAGAATCATTGTCATCTAACAACAATTTTGTCATCCTAACTAATCTTCCTTAGGCACATTTCATAGTGTAGCACTAAAAACTAATAAATATCTGGAACAAAGTCTTAAAAGTATTCTTAAACGAAAAAAATATGTCGGTAGGCGAAAGAAATGTAACTCATAAAATTTTCCTTTTTTCTTTTTTTTTATTCAGGACGAAAATAGCTTGGACATTATGGGTCAATACAAGCCTGAAATTTTCTGCTAGAACAATAATCATCAATCACCTCCTGCTAATTTTGTTTAATACATATATACATATATTTTTATTTGCGTGACCGCGCAACAATTTTTTTTTATTAATACGGTTTTTTTAATCGCATATAAGTGTATTTCTGTAAATGATTATCTATATACGTTGGCATTGCAACAACTGATTTATTTTCCTTATAAGCAAGTATTACAACTGTACGAAAAGAACGAACAAATTATCCAACAAATTCCAGGTAAACACATTTTTACATTTTTACTTGTTGCTAGTTTTGCATGAAATCTTTTTTGTTAAAAAAATCTTTAGTAGTTATTTGGTGTGGTTTTCTACTATATCATGACGTAATTTCATTATACTTTATTGCAGCTACTTCAAGTGCGTTTTGCAATCATTTTACAATATTGTGCTCAGCAAAATTCCTTCAAAGTTCTTTTGTAGATCATTCAAAAACATTATGTTAAAAGAAATGTACAAAACAACAAATCTTTCGGGTTATTATACAACTTTCTAATGATATTCCAATAAATAAAACTCCAGTTGATGTTTACAGTTTTTAATAAAAATTGTCCATAAAATCATTTTGCAACAAACTGGTTGTTTTATCTTCATATATTTTATAGGAGTATTATTTTTTATACATGACACGTTTTGTATTTTTATGTTCTGTTTGTGATTTCAAACTATTTTCCAATTCGTAGTTATTCTGGTAAAGTTTATTTGCAGTCAAAAATAAAATTTCGAGAAAATAATCTTTAAACATTTTGAATAAGTAAAACGTTTGCATTTAAATCAGAATCTTCCAATTTTGTTTCACATCTCTTCAATTTAATAAATATTTATATTGTATTTACCATAATCGAAACATATTGAAATCTCCAAGATTAGTCAACAATTTCCATTGTTGTTCCATCAACGAACATTCAAAATGCATAAAAACCTTCAACGTACGATGGAAATGAGTGGCAAAAGAGTCCATCATCGTCATTGTTCGTTTTTCCTTTATCGCAATTGAATGCAACGAAGGAACTCCGCCCGATTTGCATTGGCAAAATGGAAAGCTAATTTCCGCAGCATCATAAACTCTCATGTTCATTCAATTAACCGACTGAAGCTGTGATTCATAATTGGTGGAGCAGATCCACAATTCTGCCGCCATCGAAAGACTTCAGTTTCAGCTTTGATTTTTGTATGCATATTTTTGATCTTCTGTAGCCGCGCTTCGCGGGTGTAATAGAAATTCAAAATGCGGCTGCATGTATTATTAGCTAGATATTGTTGCATGTCTTGCTTTTTATTTCCGTAAACTATTGATGGTATCGATCAGTAATTGCAGCATTATTCTTATTTTTCTTCTGACGGTATTATAGATGGCTCACATAGTTGGTGTACCGAAGCGGGAACCCTGCCAGAAATGTTCACTTCCTGTTTTCCTGGCCGAGAGGCTGACTATTGGAAAAAATGTTTATCATCGTACTTGCTTGAGATGTGCCCGCTGCAATTCCCAATTGACACCGGGAAGTTTTTATGAGACGGAAAACGATGGTGAATACTGTTGTGAAACTTGTCCTGATGAAGAAAAAAAATTGGATGTCGCAAGTTCTTCGAAGGATAATAATGAGACATTTAACCGAAAATCAATCGCTGAGAGATTAGCATTTTTTGAGCAGGATGGTAGCAAAGTTTTACAAAAAAGTCTCAGCGATGAAGAGAAATCACAGAGTTTGAAGAAGATGAACGTTGTCCAATTCCAGGCGACTTCCTACAAACCCAACACTGCTCTCAATAATTTCATGAGCAATCACTTGTCAGATACCGTCGATTCCACCACTGCACAAAACTCAACAAAACGCAGCAGCAGCAGCAGCACAAACACCAGTACAGGCAGCGACACTGACGATGAACAACCCCCCGAACTTCCAAAATCTTTACCACCATCATCCCTGGTAGTTGATATTTCAAACAGTTCTTCACTTTTACAATCTGAAGCATCACCAGAGTCATCCTTAGATAATAATCTTAGTGTAGGCGCAAATGATACTGAATTTGATAATAAAGCGGAGGTAACATCACCGAATCACGAAATACCATCGATGGAGAAGCTAAACACTGAACAAAGCTCACCTACACCAACATATAATAATCGTATTCAAAACAATGTTACCAAAGATAGTTCCGAATATGATGAACAGATGAGGACAATCGAAAATCGAACATCCGTTGATGATTGCAAAAAAACAGTCAAGTCAAGTGACTCTGATAATTCAAATACATCAAATCGTTCAAGTATGGTGCGTGCTCGTCTACATCAATTCGAGGTTATTGCAAATAAGTCCCAAAATAGTAGTATTAGTAGCATTAGCATGAATAGTTTAAGGACAACAAAGAAATTGTCAATTGATGAAAGCCCAAACTCATTAGAAACAGAAGTGCCTAAGAATGTTGCTGAGCATTGTCAAAATGATGCTCATAGCCTTAATGTTAGTCCTATTGAAAATATATTTACTAACAATAGTGAAGAAACTGCAAGTTACCTAACACATGAGAACGAGTTGAAGGAGAGTACAGAAAAAATTACTGAAGATGGAAAACCGATTTCACAAGAGATGTCCAAAGTTGAAAATATAACAATATCTGAGGAAATTGCACAAACAAATTTATCTGCTGATGGACATGATTCGAATGAAACGATTATTCCGGCAATTGTCACACTTGATAGACAAGTTGCATGCGAGTCATCATCCATTTGTGATGAACAACATGTTGATATCTTAACAGAAGAAGTTCAAGAAAACTCCCGCGAAAATGTCGCAACAGATTCAAGTACTCCTATTCAAGTATCAGCACAAGCGAATAACAGCAATAATACAGATGAATACCCAGACGAACTGAATCCATTCAGAAGTGATGATGATGACGATGAGAAATGTGATATCAAGATCCCTGCATCCGCGAAAGAGAAGAGGAAGAGTCTGAACCCTTTTGAAAGTTGCCATGATGAGGTCGAGAAAAACAGCAGCTCCAATGAATCATCACAGGCCTCTCCACGAAAGAAAATTTCTACTAACCCTTTTGGTAGCGAATCAGAAGATGATGATGAAAGTTTCTATAAAAGTGCGAGGCTCAATAATACTGGAACGCCTCGGCGAACTCCAGTTCCCACACCCAGAAACTACAGGTAAGAATTGTTTACAGGTTTCGGTTTTCTTTCACTCCACTAAAATGGACTGAATGAAGTTTAGTTTTTTCTAAATGCATAATAAAAATGTTCACCTTTTTGCAACCTTGATTTGCATAAATCACTGCAGTCTTTGCTGCAAATCATGATGGGAGGAAAATTTGCAAGTTGGCGCATTACATAATTGCGAACTTTTCGCACACAATACACTAAATAAGAATCCGATTCAGGTGATTGCCATTTGCGGCAGACCCGGTGCCATTAGCGTGTGTACAGCTTTGAATCGCATCTTCGACCTTCCCAATTTCAATTCCTCCACTGCCTTCAAGAACTAATCGCCGGCGAAGGCAGCCATCTATGATAAGTAATGGTCCACCCACGACTGAGCGTTTCGCAATAGTGCAGCATGGTGCGCCACTGTATAGTGTACGTTTTGGCTTTCTTGAATTAATTCTGAGTAGAATTGGTTGGCGAATGTTTTACCATCAAATGTGGTGGAAAATATTGCGATTTTGTGCGGGACCCGCAGACGCCATTCATCCGTGCGGCTCTGTCTTAGCTTAAAATGGTCTCCGCCATTCTCGGAAGCAGCATGCAAAACAGTTACTTGCCTTGCCACATAATCACCCTGTTTCCGTTCGCATCTCTTTCGAAAGCCGGTGCCAACACTCGACGGTTGTCCGTTGTGGCTTTTGTTGATAAACGCTCGCGACCGCACTGGTCTGCTCCACCTGAAACGGCGGCGGCCACTTGACCTGCGCGAATCGCTCCGGAATACAAAGTGACATCAATCAGTTGCGAGTGCATTATTCTTCGTCTTAATTAAACTTTTCTAACTGTTTCGAGTTCGTGTCTTCATGTCTCATCAAATTCCTGGTTCCGCAATTAGTGTTGGTCGTCAGTAATAACGCGACAGTTGAGCGATTCGCGAGCCCCTCGGGGGCCCATGAACATTCGGTGCTCGGGTGGTGCAATTCACGCCAAATTTTCCCCAAGTTAATTTTATTTTAATTGTTGTTGCTAGTGATGCTAAAATATAAATACGTGCCACCATCTTATCGCAGGTCTTCGTCACGAAATCCCACCCCAGAACCGACTCCACGAACCCCCAGGAGCACCAGTGGGACTCCGCTGAGGAATACCAATGAGTACTATGGCAGCACGAGTTCACTTTCATTTTCGGGATCGGGAGTGCGGACTGGTGTTGATTATCTCCAACGGGGTGGCGATGTGCGAGGTTCGGGGCGGTCATTGGCATCGTCGTCCGGTAGCGTTGGTGGAACAACAAAACCCCGAAGAAAGAAAGCTCCAGCCCCACCACCTCCGGTTTCGAAGATGACAAAGGAACTTTCCTCCGCATTGGATGTTGACAGCAAGAAATCCAGTCCCGGCTCCAGTACTGCAACAACTCCTACCCCTTTGAGGAAGAAGCGACCTGCCCCCGCTCCGCCGTCCGCCTCGCAGTCGGATTTGAAATCCTTGCCCACTTCGCCATCCAATCAACCACCCTCTATTCCAGCTATAGAGGTTCCCACAGATGAAGACAAAACATTAAAAAGCGAACCCCAAATTGAGAAACTGTGCGACGAAGAAAAGGTTCTTTTTGAAAACGGTTCTGCAAAGGAGAATGTGTCGAACCCCAGCAAGGATTCTCCAAGCACTGAAACTTGTAGAAAAAGACTAATTGCACTGGACGCAAGCCTAATTGACGACGCCAATTTTAGTTTGGACTTGAAAGAAGCCGAAAATGTAGTTTACCGACGTACAATTGCTCCCCTAGTCGTGGACGATTGCGCCATATCAGTCACCAGTGATGAGTACGAATCCCATGACCGTCAACTGGAAAAGCTGAAGGACAACAAGGAAGCCAAGAATCGTAATCGACAGAGTCAAGTATCGCTGAATCCTGAAGAGAACGATCCCCTCTATAATAAATCGATCCACGGCAAGTGGAAGCGACGTAAAGGTCCTGCACCCGCGTTACCGATTCCACCGAAAAAGGTCCTTCAAATGTTGCCTCTACAGGAGATTCGCCATGAATTGGAAATCATTGAGGTACAACAACAAGGACTGGAGAAACAAGGAGTAATGCTGGAGAAAATGATTCGTGAAAGATGTGAAGGTCCTGCAGGCAGTGAAATTCCAGTCGAAGGAAATCCACCAAATTCCAAGGAGGTTGAAGATCTCATCCTGCAGCTGTTCGAATTGGTAAACGAAAAGAACGAACTCTTCCGCAGACAGGCCGAACTAATGTACCTGTAAGTTAGACAGTATGCTTAGCCTGTTTCTTTTAAAATTATCGTTTCTTATGGTTTGCAGGAGACGACAACATCGACTGGAACAGGAGCAGGCTGATCTCGAGTATGAGATCCGAGTGCTGATGGCGCAACCAGAGCGCAACAAGACGGACTCAGACAAGGCCAGGGAGGAGGCTCTCATCGCGAGACTGGTGGAGGTCGTCCAGCTGCGAAATGAGGTCGTCGAATGTCTCGAAATGGACCGACTGAGGGAAGCCGAGGAAGACTTGGTAAGTTTGTAAATCTCACTTTGACACATTGCAATAAGTTTTCAAACTTGAGGCGATTTAGGAAATTCTTGCTCTGTCCTTTATCGCTTGTCCTCTATCTTGTGTATGGCGAACTCCATTATAATTCTAATTGATTTGAATTTCCTGTTTTCTGTGAAAATGGTTGATGACATCACTGTTTGCCTTTTGCTGACGAAAACTCGCTTGCTAATGTTTTCAATTCGCTGTATGTTGGCTGTAAAAACATTAAATTAACACCTACTGTACATTTACTTTCAATTTTAACTGGTCTTTCAGACAACTGTGATAATTGTTCAACAATTATCGAAGTCGTGATTATTTCCTCTTTTTAGCTGCTCTTTTACTGTATCACATGCTGAACGTTATCGCGAATTGAATGAGCTAGACGAAGTGGCTTGACATAAATTAATTATTGTGCACTGATCTTTAGACCGCTGTTATTGTATTTCCGGTATTTGCTGATACCGAAAGGGTAGAACAAACCCCACAAAACATAAATCTCTAAAAGCAAATTAAAAAAATGTTTTTAATTGGAAATAAATACATAAATACATAAAAAATATTTGAATATTTAGAAATTTTGTGTTATTTTTCGACGATTACGTATAAACATAACAAACATAAAACGTTTCTTTCATTTTGCAGAGCATTAAACAGCAGTTGGAAATGCATTCAGCGAAACGTGATGAAGAATTGAATCAACAAACACCGACAAAACTGTCCAAAAAAGAAAAGAAGAAGCAAAAAGAGCTTAAAAAATTGGGCAAAAGTAAAAAATTAGATGCAGATAAGGTAAAACATTGAAATAAATATTTTGTTTATTTACACGAAATGATGGTTTTTCGATACATTACAGGACGCTGATGAATCCGAAGTCACTGCTGAAAAACAAAAAATGAAAAAGAAAAAGAAGAAGTTCCTTTTTTAAATGTAGTCCTCGATGAAAGCAAAGCCATACACGACTTCATCTTGAATTAGGATTCACGTCTGTTTCATCATTTCATCGTGCATCTTCCCCCCAATGGCGTTCCTTGCGGTCGTTATCCTCCATACCAGAAAATTCTGTGCTTACAAACAGTTCTCAATGTGATAACTTGCATTAATTACACTTTTTTTTATATACGTTTGCTTGCAATTACATTTATAGTGTTTAACCGTCGGCAAGTGTTTCTAGAATACACGTATTTAGTGTCGATAATCAGTTTAGTTTTTCTTTATTACATCAGAAATTTATATACATTACATATATTATATGTATTGTTTTTTTTTGCTAACGAGAGTTTTATTTTTTAAGCGATTTCGATTTATGGTGGCTTTTTAAAAGTTCTTATAAATCCCATTTATATTTTTTAAGATTATATTTGTTTTTTTATGTTGGAACAAAATAAATAAACTTAAATTCAGCATTTTGCTAATAGTATTTAAAATGATTATATATTTCATCGTCCATGTGAAATTGTTAACATAGCAAATGTTGACGAAAATAAAACAAAATTCTTGAGTTACCCTTTCTTTACAGTGTGAGTCATTTTAATCTATAAATGCTATTAGTTCGTTGGGGAAGCGAGATGGCGAAAAATGTGGCAGGCAAAAGTTGTAAGGTTTCAAGTGAGACACCCGATGGTAACCTTCTCGTTGACCTTTAGGTCGAGGTCAAGGTCAATTTCACGTCAGGTTTTTTTTCAAATGGTAACCCATATTTTTAACCCGGGAAATAGAAAGACCATAAAATTTTACGTTCAACCATGACCTTGAACTTGACCTATTTCGCTCATCTTCGAACTTGACCTTACAATTTAAACGAAAAATTATTGTGCCGAATTTCGATTCTCTAGTTTACAAGCGTTCTCAAGTTAACATTTGTTTGAAAAGTGACTTGCTTTTTAATGCGTTTTTCTTTAATTTATTAATTAATTTGTTTTATATAATTAATTGATAGACATATATGCTATTTTCATGTAATTTTGAAGATATTCATTCTGTTTTTAAGTGTTTAATGTAAACTTTTGCTGGCAGTTGTAGATATTAAATATTTTGGAAATAGTCACCTGATTATTTCCACTTGGACTGAATATTTATTCAAAAAACAAAACACTTGAAATGGTTTGAAATATATTTTTTTTATTTTGTACATTTTCCGACTAAGAATTTTAAAGTTACATATGAAAACCAAAATTGTCTAGAAACATCGGCACCTTTCGGCAGGACATTTCGACGGATAAGTGAGGCAAGCATCCAGGCAGTAAACATCAGCACCTTCACGTCCTTCCAGTTCGCCAATGGCTTCACATGTTTGTCTGTTGAAATTTTTTAATTCAACGGAAAAATAAATTGGAAATATTATAATAACGCATCGATTACTTACGGACAGTGGCATGCAACTTCAGGACAATTCGGAGGATATCGCAGACAGTTCGATTGGCACCAAAAATCCATTCCTGGCAATCGTCGGAAAGATGGAGACGGCAAACAAACTTGATCACTGAAAATTTATTCAATCGTTTTATTTACAGAACAAACAAATTTAACAATGAGCCATATTTGTTTCTTATTGTTTTGCGCAGTATTTCTTAGTACTCCTATTAAAGCACTTCCAAAGATTCAACTCTAATCTACTATAAGAACATTTTTATAATAATGGATAAAATTAAAATTGAATCTTGAAAATAATTAAAATAAAATAATTTAAATGACAAAACTGTAAAAGCAGAATGTTTATTTTCTGTAAAAATAGGCGATTTAGCGTGTTCGTGTATGCAAATTTACTGGTTAATGAATCTTCGCATATTTTTTATGGAACAGACGTATAAAAATATATATTTAAACATTTTTAATTGCATCACTAATGATTTTATATACACATGTTTAAACTTAGTTCAATGGGCTTACACTAATAAAAATTAAAAGCGCCACATTTATTTTTAAAAAATTTATTTTCCCATTTCCAAATACAGTTGAAAATATCCAGGACCAAATATAAAAGCTGCTTACAACTAAAAAAGCTTAGAAAATGTTTCGAAATAATGTATGTAAATAATACAAATGTTAATGAATAGCAACCAACTACCACTACGAGTTATTTTGCTGATAAAATGTTCGTTATTAAATTAACTAAACTCTACATGTACAATTATGAAGCTGAGCTACAGCATGAATATTTATAAATGAGTTTTCAGTGGCTATACGAACAACGTTGATGTGATGTGGAAGCTTTAATGCAACGTTGTGAAAAATCTACATTTATTTACTGCAAAGTAAATGATTCCCCTGCGAAGCAAGTTTGCAAGGGCTTTAAGTCCATCACTTACCGGACAACCAAGGGGAAAACATTGTCGGAGGACGGAGCGCGGAAATCGCGATAATACAGCAGAAATGGCGACTTGTTTCCAACAAATGCTGGAGGAAGTCCGCCTGTATTCGACACAATCGCAATGTCAGCACAATTCCGGAAGGTTTCTGAAATGGTGTTCGACAAAAAAATTTAAGGATAACGAAATTCAAGGATATTGCAGCAATTTTACCAGGCTTCCCACAGCCAACGGCTTCTGTTCCATTTTCACACGTACCCCACATGTTCCCCGTGTAGTAAGTCCACTGCAGAACGCACTGCGTGCATGTCACATACGGAGGTAGTCGCACTCTGTACCGGAAAATATCCTTTTTCTTAGCCTCCGAAGGGATTAAGTAGCGATGTTCCCGTGTGCCAGAAATGAACAAAGGATATTGGTCGAAACACTCTTGCGTTGCTTCGTAGCTGGGATTGTTATTGGGACAGAGGAACATCTCAAATCGTCCGTAATGATTCGCAGTCAGCTCCACCTCGACTTCGATTTCCTGCAAAAAGGAACACGAATTTAATTCATTAACATTCTGTTAGAGATATGTTCCTGTTAAATTTGAAATAAATATCTTTTTCTTATGCTATTATTATTTTTTTATTATTCTAAATATATATTCATTATAACCATTCTTTCGCTTTTTCACAATGGAACAATTCTAGGATACTTTTTCTATATGGAACTTTGAAGACAAATTAGAAAAAATATTTTAAAGTCGTTTAACAAAGAAACTTAACAATTAATTAAACAATTTTTTGAACTCGGAGTCGGACAAAAGAACAAATACAAACGGAGTTCACTTCAAGTAAAATTCTGTTCACATTAAATTTTTAATTTTTTGTTTTCTACAATTTTTGTGAATTACAAAATTAAAACATAACAAACTAACATCAAAGCGATGCCGGTCAAAATCATGTCTGGGGTTGACAAATCGTGCGGCCGAATTGTTCGCAAAAAAATGTTGAAAACACTCAAGGCCAATTTTTATCTCATCAATTTTTGTTGATTTGGTTTTGAGTGATTTCTTCCTTGGACTTGTTTGCCAACAGGACGAAATGAGAATACTAATGATGCATCAAACATTGTCGTCTTTGTGGGAATGATTTATTTTCAAAAATTTGTCAAACAATTGATTAACTGTTGCGACCAATATTTTTGAATTTTCAAAATGTAATCGAAATGTTGAACAAAATGATTTTAAAGCTTTGGCAAATTGATTGATATCCTGGATTTGCTTCTTATTCTGATATTTTATTTTGCATATCTCACTATAGATATAAATGACAAGGATTCAAAACGGATGAACGCTCAAATAATTTTTGAAATCATTTTTTTTACACTTCACGGGACGGACTGAACGTTTGATGTTCCATTTCAATTTGTTTTCTTTTTGGTTTTTATTCGCAAGATTTTCAATTAATTCCAGAAGACGTGTCCGATTAAAGATCTTACTCCACCAGGACTTCAGGGCAGGTGAAATTAATTTAGCGATCATCACTGAAATTTTATTAGCAGTAAGCATATGATTCTCGTTCATTTCCACCTTCACAATAAAAAAATCTGTTTTCCAAACTTCATCAGCAAAGAGGAGTATACAAAACATAATTCTGCTGTCACGCTTGATCGTTGGGTGTTGAGACAAAACAATTACTTCAGTGGTGTGAATTAAATTAAAATTAAAATCTTTTTAAATACAAAACGTAAGGGACTCACCTGGCCGGCTGTATAATAGCGTGAAATTATTCCCTTTGCGTACTCGCCACCGGCCTCGTGCGGCCTTGGGTCATCGACGTGGTAGGCATCGCCACAAACTCCGCATTTACCAGAATTCTGGTCCCACTGCACCGCATACCCCCCGCAAAAGAGCTCATTGTCGTTGTAGTTGACGGGATTTGGATAACCGAAACGCCACATTGCATTTCTTGATGGAGGGTCCATCAACCGACCATGTCCTCGCGCTGGTGTACTACTCCAGATGACCTTTAAGAAAATTTCGATAAAAAACAAACAACAACAACAGTAAATATCACTGGAAAATGCGCGCATCAATTGACCGCAGGGCTTCGATCGAAATAATTACGATCAGGAGCATGTAGTACACCGTAGGACAACTTACTTGCGCCAGGATGGCGAATAAAGTCGTCAGCTTGCCCAGAGCAGTGATCATCTGCAATAAAACGAGAATATATAGAATTAAAATGGAGGTTGACGGGATCGATAATTTCTTTTTAAGTGGAATTTCACTAATTTGTACGCAGTTAATGCGAATCATCGCTGTCTGAAAAAGTACACACGAACAATGTAAAAGTGGAGGCCGAAGTTTTTTTGTACCCAGAGGAACACCTTCTTCCTGGAAAATAACACAACACGTTGCGCATGATCCATTTCATGAGCACAACGGAACAATGGAAAACAATTGACAGGATCCTTGTGACTTGAGACTTCATTTGAATGTGAAAGGATATCTTTCTCGAGAATCATAAGTTTTCTGCTCATGTTGCTTTCATTCGATTTTCGATGTTTTTTTACTGACTGATCGCGAAGGTGGTTCACTCCGAAGACGTTGCGCAATTCGTCACAAAAGGGCAGGGCTGCGACAACAAGTCTCATCACAAACTTGAAAAATCGTTTTTTCTTTGTAAGTTATTATCACAATTTCAATTTCACGATCGAAAGAAATAATAGACGCAGGTATATTGAAGATCAATATCTGTGCGAAGGTGCTCTGTTGTACAACAATGCCGCGAGCGAGATCACATTAGCAAAAGTAATTCATCACATGCTTCTATTGGCACACTTGCTGAACTCAATTATTGCTCGACGTGATCGTACGTCGCATACTAATTTCTGGGAGTCCCTCATATGCTTATTTACTCGTTTCAGCAAAAAGGAAGATCATTGTTTGTGCGAATTACCAATTGAGATAATGACACAATTCCACCGAGGCGAAATCCATTTATAATTTGGATTCGATTTTAGGAGTAGGATAATGCACCAGTGCATTGCAATTGTGGAAATTATGGAAGAAATATTTCGTGCGTCCACGATCAAAAAAAAAGAAGACACTTCAGCCAATTATGCTGTTTCTCGGATCAAATCACGGTGTCGACTGGTTCCCATGTTTATATTACGATCTTCCAAGTTCAATATCAAGTTCAGGTCGAAATTTTTACCTTGCCGACGACTTTTGATCATTAGTGAAGGTTTCTGCCATCGACGATGCTTTTCACATATGGAACAGTTTGCTTGGATACTGTTAAGGGAATAAATATAAGCAATTTTACCGATTTAAACTTTAATTGGAAACATATATTTTTATATCATTCCTCATTTTTCCGGCCGTCAATCTTCTTGTTTTAACGACATAAGTACTTAAGAAGCTGAAAGGGATCTACAGCAGAGCAGAAACTTGAGAGGTCCATTAATTTGCAGTTGCCCTTAGAACGTGCAGTCGTCGCTAAAGGGTTATTGTACGTGACGTGATTACGCTCGTGCCTGGTGT
The DNA here is from genome assembly GCA_963082835.1 of Leptogaster cylindrica. Classification (NCBI taxonomy): domain Eukaryota; kingdom Metazoa; phylum Arthropoda; class Insecta; order Diptera; family Asilidae; genus Leptogaster; species Leptogaster cylindrica. The sequence continues at coordinate 2,615,723 of OY720108.1, read as the reverse complement.
TATTTCGCGCCATTTCCATCATCATTAGCGGTGATAACTGCGGCAAGTATCACGAATGGGGTGATCAGAGAAAACAATGAAGTCCTTTTCAAGCAATCTGGAACACTACCACGGTGTGGACCTGGAGTAGCTTTCCGATAGACACCGACTGGGTTACCAATGTAAAGCTGGCCCTTTGACTTCACTAATGTAAAGATCACTGATCGTTGGAGGGTGAAACTGCTCAAGTGCTTGCTTTGTACTCTAAGTAATCAATCTTTTGCTCTTCTGCCATTAGTTAACCCTTTCGGTAGATGCGCCGTAAGTGGAAACTCTCATCCAGCCGGGATGATTGCGATTCCGTCGAATGGGTCGACAGAAATTTCGTCCGATTTATCAAGTCGTGATGGTAGCATTAAAAGAAAATTCACCTCAAGTGATCGGCTGCACTAATTGACTAATTTTTAGTTCGATTTTTTTACGTCCTAAGCGATCTTAAACACCCGGAAAAGAACAATTTACGAGACGTTAATTCAGATTAGCTGGACATGCACTAAATCCCCTCGGGCGAAAAATTTTCCAAACCAAAATCGTGTGTTGTAAAAACAGTTATCAAGCGATAAAGTCATGTGCTGAAGAAGAGGTGACATTTCAGGGCCTGGACCACTGTAAGTGACACTCACTTTCAAGGATAAGAAATACAACACCTGAAAAGCAAGTCTCCAACTTTCAAGGAATCAATTGCTTGTTGCAACAACTATAATTTTTTTAGAACTGAAAATTCTTAATTGAAACAGATTTGTAAATATTTTCTAGAGGCAACAAAAGAAAAAAAATTAATATAAGGTGCCACAATAATTAACATTTACAAATATCTCAAATTTCACTTTATTTTTTGAGACGAACTCGGTTACTCGTAATAAACCACACCAATTCGTCAGTTTGGAGGAATGCACAGTGGTTCAGAAAAGCGAAAAAGTGGACAAAAGTCGATAAACATACTAATTGGTTTGATATTGTTGTGAAACTTGCTACTCGGGGGTTTTTGGGATCGCTGATTTTGAATCTGTGGTCGAAATTTGAAAATTCAAAATGGCGGATCCAATATGGCGGCAAAAAATTTCAAAGTCACCCCCATCCCCCCCCCCCCCCAAACCGTTAATAGTAATACTAACCGTCCAACCAAATACCGTAACGCTGTAATTACGGCTACGTTACGTATTTTATGGATGCCCCCTCAGCTAATAGTTCGCAGTGAGACTAAAACAACGTCGACTGAAACACTATGTAACGGTAAACGCGCAAGTATGCGCAAACAATTTATACTGAAATATACCGCTAAAGTGTCTATCTATTTACCATATGAACGATAATAGTGCAAAATAGTGCGAACATAAGTAAAACTTTAAGCAAAAATGACATATTTCAAAAAATTTGGCTTTCGTAACAATCTTCTATATATCCAAAATTCCCAAGTAAAACTATGTAAGATATAGTGAGAAAAAAGTATATACCTTCTGCTGGAATCTCCATATTAAATTTATCACAACTAACGTGTTGTTTTTTTAAACCAGGACAAAAACCCTTTCGTGAAATTACTGACTCACTAAAACCACCAATTTATTGCCGACAATTCATTCAATTTCGATGGGCAAAAATGACTGAGAATGTAACCTAATGAATGATTTGTGGACCGTTACGTATAGTCGGATACATTCTTGATTTCCACGTGGATTCAAATCTTTGAAGTGCGAGTATGATTTTTTGAATTTTGTCCTCTACCTGAACCACTGTGGAATGTGACGAACGCAGAAGATTAATTCGCGGCTGAGACGGTTTAGGCGACCGCCCACACAACGCACGATGCCGCGTGCCCCAAAACCTGGGCTCATTGTGCAGATCCTTCCAAAACACGAGCCAGTCATCAAGGCATCCAAATCACGCAGTGCCAGCCAACAATGGAATAAGCATTGCACAAGTGCCGTGGGTGAATGGCGGAGTCACCTGACAATAAACATCAATAGATCACAGCACCCAGCTCAAGGTCACAGATTCTCACTTACGAATTCAGCTGCGAGATCAACCACCCCGATAAGCAATGAATATACAATGGACCCACTGTACCTCTGCGACAATAATTGACCAAACTCCCCATTTTGCAACTCTTAAAAAAAGATATTTCCACCTTCGGTGTGAAGTAAACTGTCGAATTCTCCGTTTTGAATTTTTGACAAGTCCAACGCCACCCTTTGAAATTTGAGGGGCTTAATAGATTTCGGATCTAAATTCTATTACTACTGACTACTGAGGGGGCACATCCTCCACCTTCACCAGGACACGCTCAACACATTCGATTGATTTGGTTGCAAGTGAGTAGGAACTGTTCATGAAACAAATATATGGTAATTTGAACTAAGTTTTTCTATTTTGAAAGTCGTAGAAAAAAATCTACAGCGATTGAATTCTACACCCGGAGAGTGAACTACCCTTAATCGGACGAAAGTTGTTAGGCAGGACATCAACAAAATTTGTAAAATGGAATTCAATAAAAAAGGAACGCATCCGCATCAGACACCGTTAACTTCTTTCGGAGAAGAATTTGTTTTGGCTTTTAATTGGCAATTTTTAAATATTTTTTACAATATCATATTATTTAGCTGATTAATTATTGTAACAATTGATCTCACAGTTCCAGGCGGAAGTGAGAATCTGTGACCTTGAGCTGGGTGCTGTGATCAATTGTTGTTTCGTGTCAGGTGACTACGCCATTCACCCACGGCACTTGTGCAATGCTTATTCCATTGTTGGCTGGCACTGCGTGATTTGGATACCTTGATGACTGGCTCGTGTTTTGGAAGGATCTGCACAATGAGCCCAGCTTTTGGGGCACGCGGCATCGTGCGTTGTGTGGGCGGTCGCCTAAACTGTCTCAGCCGCGCATTAATCTTCTGCGTTCGTCACATTCCTCCAAACTGACGAATTGGTGTGGTTTATTACCTGTAACTGAATTCGTCTTAAAAAGACGAGGTGAGATTTAATTGACAATTGGTAAAATTTTGTGAAGTACTTTGATTTTAATTAGGGAAATTTGTACAACTATTTGCGAAGCAAGCAATCACGGCAACGTAATTCTTTTAAATCCAGTTGACTTCAGTCCTTAATGAGGTTTTATTTTAGCATTTTCTCTCAGAATTGTACATAGATAAATTGTCTTAGTTGAAAATATTGTTTTTGTAAATTGAACATTGAACAGCGATAGAATGATGCAGACACCAAACAACACGAAATTTATTATTTTATTATCGTTTTTTTTTTCTAAAACCACTGTCAACGTCAGGACATCTTAATTAATCCCCGATCTGGGAGTAATTAGTGATGCAGACGAGCTAACCAGAAAATTTGCTGCTGTCCTAGTTCAGGCAGAAACACGATGACTCTTGTCGTTAACAAAGCACTATTTAGGATTACACCGTAATTAGCTCACGTGAGAATGGCTCCTCGAAGCGGACTCCCCATCGGAGGATGTTGCTTGAGTTACACTCCAGCAACGGGTCCATGTCGGACATAAATTCGACGTCAAGTGGCGGACTGCAGCAGCCAGGTCTGGATCGATGTTATTTCAGGAGTACACTCATTAAGGGCGTAATAATAGTTGTTTGTGTTGCCGGGGATTATGGGGATTAAGTGGAGCACCCTGACACCCATTAAGCACTAATATGTTTCTCAAAATGTCCGTTTTACTTTGTGTACAAGAACTCCTGAATTTTAATACGATGTCATACATGAAAGTTATTTTGATAAGAATGTAGCATTATTATCACATTTAAAAGAAAATATTCCCCTCAAATTTGAAATTCTGTTTTCGAGAATGGCCTCTTTAAAATGATATTCTTAACTCAGAAAGTTGAAAATAACAAATAAACTTTGGCTTCAGGCCGTCGTTATCGTAACTTATCCGTGGAAAACGAAAGCAGTTAACAAGGATCGCATAAAAGCGTTAATGTTGTTCCACCTGGCATTTATTTACCATTTAGTTTTTGTAAAGGGCTGGAGTATCACGGAAATACTTTATTTCCTTTTTTTGCTGTGGCTGTGGTGCAGAAAACTAAAAATTCAGCAACAGATTTAAAAGCGAAAATTGAAAGGTCGAAGGAGAAAAACAATAAGCAAGTAATCAAAATGCAAAAAAACACTTGTTTTTATTAGCTTGCAAGGATGACAGTGATATTGTTTACGAGCGAAGATACAATCGTTTCCAAATTAGAATCTTCGGATTTTGGTAACTGGTTTCGTTTTGTTCACAGAGGATCACCGCAACTCAATTAGACATGATGTAAAACAACTATAAATAAGAGAAGATAATTAGCAAAATTTTTGAGATAAGGAAAGTTAATTATTTCATGATTGCATAATTTCGGAAGAGGAGAGCTGTTATAAGTTTGTGGAATTCATTGCTACGGGTATGTTGGTTAAGAATGCAACACGTGCTACAGAAAATGAGGTTTTTGATCTCATTTGTTTATAAATAACATATTCTTTGGTTTGTAATTTTAAATAATAGTGTAATAAATTTTGATATATGTTATAATCAGTGATTGATAATATTCGATATGAATAAATGATGAAATTGAAATTGCAAAAGCAAGAACTGAATCTTAAGAATCTAGAGACTCAAACTATTTTGGTTGTATTTAACATCTAGCCAGAATTACTCTCATAAATATATAATATTAACTTAATTTTTTTTGTTTACGACCGTAACGGATGATTTTCTGATGCGTTCCAAATTTGAAGTAGAAATAAACAAAAATCACCGAATTTTAGCATAAAATTTAAGTGGGGTGGTTTGATCTTTGATCGACGAGTTGATAAAATTCATCGATTTTGAAGAAGTGCCACTTAAGTGAATTTTTCAAAATCTCTTCGCCTAGGACCATTAATAATCGCTGACAGTTCGAGATAGTCCTACATTGATGTCTTGCTTTAATCCCGATTTAAGATTTTACGCATTTCGTGAAAACGTTTTTTGTACGCACAAATCACCAGATAATTTGATAATAACATAGCTTCTGAGAATTTTGTTTATCTGGAAAAACAAATTGCCAATATTTTCCAAATTATCACTGGAATTTTAGCAGCTTTTAAATCATCCGAAAATAAAAAAAAATTCCTAAAAATCAGTGTGAAATCACAGACACTTAACAAACACTTTGTGGGACTAATGGTTTTCTAGAAACTTTTTGCTGAAATTCATATAAAATATATTAGTCAAATTTTGCGATATGTTGTACCGAAATATCACGGGAAACCGTGAATTCCAGCAGTTGTTTTATCAAGAGACACCTAATGACATTTTATCTTAATCGCGAATTCGTGGCAGAATTTTAATATCATTTCTATAAATCGAATATATTTTGTGTTAAAATTATTGCATCTTCTCACAGACGAAGAGTCCGACAAAAATGCCATGGAAGAAGGTCGTTCATACTTTCTTCGCTAAATGTCGTGATCTATTAGCAATTCCTTGTAGTTGGCGTAATAAAAACACACTAAAGAAAAACAGTTGTTTTTGTTTTGGGGTCTGCGCAATGTCGGGCGCTTCTGTATTCTGGCCACGAACGTAATTTGGGTGTCACTTTTGCTCGCATTGCGATCACATTAATTGGATTTTAGGGTAACTTCACCAAAATATCGTGAATTTGCACACGCAACGTGCAACACTTTGAGTACTTCGTGTCCGTTAAGGAAAAACTTTGGAAGTCGTTATCGATTTAACAATATTAATTGATTCCCGGACAGCGAAGCGTTTTTTCCTGCGATCGCATTAAAATGATTAATCGTCGCACGTAGAGGAGAATGTGCTAATGTTGGTTACTGTAAGCATGCAACTTACAATTAGTATGCTGCATATTATGGACTTAAAATCGGTTACTGTTTAGTGGATCCGCAAAATGCAACAATTACAGCATCACATGACTTCCTGCATAATGATACAGTTTTTGCTCTTGTTCAATTTTTTGGAAAATATTTTCTCATGTTTATTTCCAAAGAGCAAACCGAAAATATTTAAAAAAAATAATAATATGCCTCGTTATTAATAATTAATTATAAATTTCACATTACGATTTCTTGTGAGACAATAGAACATTTGGATTTTTTTCACTTTAGGAACATTTTGAATTTTCTCCTAGCACTAAAATTTGTTGGAAAATTGATAATAATACTTTGCTAAATCCATTATCGAACTTAACAGCATCTATCAAAAATGGCATTTTATTATTGTAGGTACTTTACTTGAAATTCCTCTTTCGGAAAAGGAGTAGCGCCAATATTATTCATTTTTTTACGCTACATGATCTCATAAAATATCGGCAGATAGTGAAAAAGCAAATTATGTACTGCAGTCTTGGTTTGTTTATTTCTCTGCAGTTTTACGGCATTTTTATCAAATTGCCTTTGTTATTGCTTGGAAGCTTGAGCTGAGCCTGGTGTTTACCATGAACTGAACTGAGACCCAGAAAGAGGACCAACCTTCTTGGAGATGTGGTTCGAAGTAAGTTTATTTTTCATAGCAGATAAAAAAACTTTTACGATGATGTACAACATTTTCCATTCTATTCTTACGACTTAGTAAACATTTTATTAGTTGATGTTCTTGAATTACTGAAGTAAGAATTTATATCAAAACTTTAATAAGTTTGCTGTTGATATTATTGGAAACAGTAAACAGAGTTTTAGTACAACAAGTTGTTTTGATTAAAAAATTTGGCAAAATATTTTTTACACATATTCATAATGAAAAATAACGAAAATTCAGATGAAAATATAGACCTTATTAAATAGTATATTTTCTTATACAACAATTGAAACAAAGGTAAAAAGATATTATAATTATTTTTTATAACAAATATTCAAAAAAATAAAACTTTGAAAGAACAAAAATAACCTTTTGTACCTCAAAAAGAACTTTTTAGTAAAAAGTTCTCAAGATCAAATTTTCATAAAAAACTATAACAATACATATTATCAATTACCATAAAAAAAACACTGGCGTGATAAAATGTTTTCTGCAAGTAATTTTAAGTTATTTTGACCTACAAATTAGGATTTGTTAATTGTCTAATTGGCAACACACTCAGTGAAAGTTTTTCAACCCTTTTTGGATAAATATTTTCGATCAAAATTTCTCCCTAATTGCTTTCTACAAAATTGCAACCGTGAATCTTATTTTTAAGATAGATAATTTGATAATCATATTTTGTAAAAAATAAAGTTTAAAAATTCAATTGAATTTTTGGAAGCATTTTTGAAAATTTTCGTAAAAAAAAATTGTATGGTCACCATTTTTGTTCTTAACTAATTTAGTTATATTGCAAAATATTTCAAAACTTCTCTATTCAAATTTAATATTCTTAAAAATTTTCAAAATAAATGACATGAATTTCTGAAGGCATGTCCTTGAACTGATTTCAAAGCAGACTTCATTTAGAAAAGTAGAATAACCAGCAGCGGCTGGGACATGATTTGGAATTGATCCAACAATAAATGCCTTCCTAAATATGGCTTTATGCAATGAACAGAAATTTGCAAGTGATCTTGAAACAAATTCGTAAAATGCCAGGAACTTTTGAAGAATTTTTAAATGAAGTTTCACTACCGGAAGAAAGTAATTTTCGGGTCTAAGTATTTTGGGGTCGTACAAGAGACAATGTCTGTAGATGGCACCTCATCAACGTTGCACAGTGATTGAATCACTTTCATAGTGATTAGCATCGGATTTCAGTGCAGTGCGGTATTGAGTAGCAATTGAACTTGAATACAGTCATCAAGAAGCACTTACCTCCTCCTTGGTATCAGTTACCGGAGTACCGAAAACACTGGAACTGACAATGGCACTAAGTCACAGTACGGTTGTCGACAATTAATATTCCACAGGAGTTCCGTCGCTCCAAGGTATTTATTACACGCGACACCACCACCGCGATAGTGTACTTTTGAATAGAGCTCGATTTGCGAGACACCTTGCACCAGGTTTGTCACAAAATTTCACTAAAATTCGCGAATTGATTGGCACTTATCTAACGCAATGAGGATTGATGATCGACAGATTGATCAATGTGGGATGCCAAAGGATATTGGGATTTTGGCCGGATGCGCGCCTTTTGCCGCTAGAGAGCTTCCCAGGTTGGGCTGTGTCTGCAGCAACTGACTGTGATTCACTGAACCATTTGTCGGGTGGCGAATTGGTTTTCTTCGTGTGCAGACGATCGTTAAGGTGGATTCAAAATCTGTTTCTTGCTTGAGGTGTTTATTTCTTTGTGAAATTAAATTACGATTAGTTCAGCGATATCAAACAATTGGAATGAGGCATTCATCACTGATCGCTCACTTGAACTCTGGAATATTTTAGACGGAATCCCAAATCCAAAGATCGATCAAACATCGAGAATCGAGAACAATCTGCTTCTACTTTTAGTGATGATTTTCATCAGTATTACTTTCCATTATTAATAAATATTGTCATTCTATTTCAAAGATCACAAAAAGTACAATTGATGATCAATTTTCCAAACCTTGCCCTGGGTCAAAATTGTGTTTTTCGACGCCAACAACTTATGATCTCATTTGGACTGCAGACCAGTTTCCATCTTTAAGTAGCATTAATTAGATTCCAATTTATTCCCAAATATTATGACTTTCAACATTATCAGCGAAATCGAACCTTTCAAAGCCAACAAACCTGATAGACTTGTACTTTTTAACAAAAAGATAATAACTAAATAGTTCAATTAATATTCATAGCAACATTCTAATGGAAAGGTAACAATATTTTTTTATTTTGATAAAACCAAAAATTTCGGTTTCATTATAAATAAAAAACTATGAAGATATATAATAATAGTCGTAACGATAACGTTATTTCTTCATACCTTACTGATACTATTATTGGAATGGCTTAATTTTTTTTTTAAATTAATTTTTAATTTGACTTAAAACTGTGCAAAGGTCTTCATTTGTTTTATTTTTTAATTGTTTCATCTAGGTTTGTATTGCTTAATGTTTAATTTAAAATTTAAAAAAAAAACATTTATTTAAGTTGAAACAAGCTGTGCGACGTCATTTCACCCTCCATGGTTCATTGTGCTCATTGTGTCTTCCGTTTATCGTCCAATTAGTCTGCTAATTTGAATACGTATGTTATTGACCTAAAAAATCATCAGGTTAACTCGAACCTGCTTCACTGGATAAATGTTCAGCGGCAAAATCAAATTTTACATGTTGTAAAATCTGTTCAGAACGTAAATCTGTCCCATTACAAATATTGAAATCCTTTACCCCTTTGAGTCGTCGTCATTAAAAACACATTTGTACGTGAATGATTAAAAACAAACACACCGAGGGGTTATTGACATCTTCATTGACTCCATCTCCCATTTAGTGATCAAAATGTTTTTTTTTTTTAAATTTCGACAGAAGTTCTACTCATGAAATTCAAATTACTACAGAACCTGCTAACAAAAAAAATTGTTTTTTACGTATCCAAAACATTTGATCTAAAGTGATCAACGCACGCTTCCTTTACAACTCCTTTGAATATCATCGAGTAGCAATCCTACAACCTACAGATAAAGCAAATTGGTACTAACAATATATAAATGCAGAAATCCTAATCTGGACCAATGTTCTCATAGATATGTCTTTTGTTTTTTGTAACGGTTTTGGGGAAATTTATTTCAGAATTAAACAAAAAGGGAATATGAAAAAAAATAAAGATGAAAAATATCTATGCTTTATTATTGCTATAAATGAATTTTGAAAAATAAAACTCGAACGAATTTTTTTAAATTTTAATTTATTTAAAAAAGCTAATTTATGTTTTTAAAATTGTTTGGAACCATTTTTTTTCACTTTCTTCATAGCGATCAAGAATTTCTTCCTGGCTGTAATTATGCCTCTTTATTTTTTTTTTATAATTTTATGATACTGCTTAATATTTTTATTATTTGTGGTTTAGTCGCCGAGTGGCCAAAATTCCAACTACATTACATTTTTATTATGAGAAATATTTTAACATTTTGGGATAATCTGGAATTTAAATAAAAAAGGTTTTGTTTGAATAAACCATTTTAATTTTTGTTTTAAGTTGTTCATATTTAAATTCTAAAATTTATTTGAAAAGATGTTCTCACACGTTTTTGTTTTTTATAAACAGTTAAGCATTATGAAAAACCCGTTACGCAATTTTGTTATACTCCCAATTTTGTTTGCATGGAAGGCCTAAATATTTTGAATGTTGCATTACTAAAATTGCTAAGATAACAACGCCCCCAAAATATACAGGTTTGTGTTTTGGGTGATAGAATTTTTCCATGAGAGTTTTTCGGTGTTTTTGAATCAATTTTAAAGTACGAATAATGAGTATGTTTTATGTTATAAAACTTATCACAGGAGATATAAAAAATTTTTCTTTGGAATAATTAATTTTGTTTCCTGATTCTCCAAAGATTGTTCTAATCCGGCTGAATATCCCATTTGTGGATCGTACAGGCTGCCAACATAACATTGAAGGCTCAGAAGGGGACACTTGGAGAAACAGTCCCCACCAGGATACCCCAACCAAAGGGGCAACTCACAATTAGAGCGAGGACATTCACGTGAGGGTCTCCTTTTGTCCTGATCAGAAATTAAACTCAAAGCACGTTGCGATGCCAAGCAGTAATCACCATTCACCAGCGCGGAATGTTCTGCATTTTTTCCATTACGTTCATATCTGCGGATGTATTTTTAACAGTGTATTTTTGGATGGGTTTTATTACTCGACAGGAAGGGCAAATGAGCATAAATCCTTCGAGCCTTGAGAATCCCACCGAGAGGCGGAGATGGCTGAGATTTGTTTTCGTGTGAATCACGACAACCTGCAGGATATACAGGGAAAACCCTTTTGCCTTTGACATTGCTGAGGTTGCGACATCAATCGCACAAATTCAACCTAGCGCGAATCCTTAATCGAAGAAATCGCGTAATCTAGCTGCTTCTGTCTGGAATGCTAATTAACATTTTTTTGTATTGTAAATTTCTGCAGTATTTTTCTCTCCGGGTAATTAACCTCGCATTGAATGGGAGCAAAGAGCGCTCGGTTGCCACAGACTCAGGCTGCGGTATTGGTTCATCCGGTCAAGCTCATTAGCATTTGCCTCCTGCGAAGGGACCGCAATTTATTCCAAATAATTGGTCAGGCGGCATCCCCCGGGTCTCTTCCGTTGTTGGATATATAATTAAACACTTTTCCTGTTGTTCCATTGTCGGGAGCGTGATACGGAAAAATGTTGATTTAAATTAGCGTCCCTCCTCCCCGGAATCTGCTCACACATGGCCGAAATTTTCCAATTATGAAGTGTTTTTATGGGCCCTCCTACATTTCAACTCGAACTTTTTTATAGCTTCTCGTCTGACGCTCTTTTCACGCCTTTTTTTTGTATTTTACTTGTGTTTGCTTAATACAATTGGTTCATTGTCCTGTCGTGTACACATTTTCGAGCTTTTTTTGTTATTTTTCCTACAATTGTGATAATTTTAGTACGGATGGTATCCAGCGGTATTCAACCCCCCACTCTATATACCAGTTCCATTACAATAGAGTGAAACTTTTCGTTCAGGAAATCATACGGAAATCAGAGGAAATTCATTTCAATGAATTTCCATTTTTTTAAAAATATTTCTATACTTTCAGTCTTTTGTTTAAAATGTCAACTAGGATCAACAGGAACAGAATTCAGATTAACGAAAGTTTTGTCGTATCAATTTGATGAAATGGTCGGGATTTTCAGAAAATTTCCATTTGTCATTTCATAATTTTTTAACCCACTTTTAAATTTGTTTTCAATGAAATTTCATTATTCACTTTTTATTATACACTTTCACACATGTCAAACACATTACTATTTACTAATTATAAATTTAAAACAATTTCAATTTCAAATCCTCTCTAAAGTTGCTTTTAAATTCGAATATTTTCTTAATCCAGACAACGCAACGCCTAGAAAGACGTGAATAAAAACGTTTCTTCCGTACTGCGTTGCTTTTTACAAATATTTGGTCGTATGACAAAATTTGGCAAACACAAACAATTGCTCTATCCGTGCAAAGATGAATTGTTTTTCAATTTTATCAACAGTTTTCTAAAGTTTTGATATCAAAGGAAATTGAAAAGAAAAGAAAATAAAAAAACAGAAAAATGCTGGCTATTATATTCTTATTTGTTTTTATGACACCGACAGGTGCTCGGGGCTAACTACATTGTTCACCCCCTGTCCAAAATATCTATTGATAGAGATAGAGGAAGAGGATGCTTTCTTGTTCACCGGGGTTAGGGGAGTGAGTCAAGTTGTTTCCGGTAATTTCTCATTTGCTCTGTTGAAAATTTATATTGTTAGGTGAAGTGAAACTTTCTCACTATACAGTTTTTAGTGCTTCATAAAAGATTAGGGTTGCTCTAGTTATTGGAAAATTGTCCAGTAGTTTGAAAGTTAGTCCTCGTAATATTTATATATTCGAGATTTTCCCGTTGTCAAGTGAATATCCAACTGAACTCGACATAGTTATTTCTGAAATTTGAAATATACATATTTTGGGAACAAAATTTTGCTTCAATTAAACTGGAACATTTTTCGGTTCTCTCCTAATGGCATCCCAAACCATGAATTTTTGTGGAAGTCCCAAGGATTAAGTACTCCTCGGGGAGAAGCAATAAGAACAAAATTGTACGCGAAAAGTCATGATGAATTCAACATTGTTTGTTCTGTGGTTTTCAACTTTCTTACTATGGAACAGTGGGAAAAGAATACAGGACAAAGCACTCTTGCGAGTCCACGTTTCACAGAGTGCACTTGAAATTAATTAAATTTCTATTTCATATGAAGTGTTTCCTTCCACCCTCCGGGGCAAAGTAATTACTTCTGGAGACGAGAGACTTTTCATTGGTCCCTGGAGAATTTTATACCTCTACTTTTCACGCCTCCGCTAAACTTAAACATTCCCTCTAAGTCATCATCTAAAACTCCACTTCGAAGTAAAATATAGAAAATTGCCACAGTCACAATCTTTATTGCAAAAGTACTAAGTAATTATTTCAATTAAAATGTTATTTACCTATTTATATAGTTTACCTGCAGTTTTGAAGAAAGTTCATAATATTTCTGATATGATATGACTGCCATTATGAGAATTTTCTGATCAAATTTTTTCAAATTTTTTCCCGACCCAAACACGAGAGACATTTTCCTCAAATCTGTTTGTGAAACTTGTTAGCATTTCACCATACACGGTCAATTGTTTTCTCAAATTTTTCCTCAAATTCTTAATTGGTTCGCAAACACCGCCAACACACAGTCAAATCTGTACTTTTGCAAACGAAATTTGAGAAAAACGTTTCTCGTGTATGGGCCGGGTAACACGTTTCCAAACTTTCCAAAAGTCCTCACTTACTGAATTATGTTCAACAAACAATATCATGAATCCGTTTACTTTACAATATTAGATTTAGCTCAGTGGGCTTCAAGTGGCTTTTGTTTGCCAAGTGGCATCTGGAGAATATGTAACCAACCATTTTGACGTCTTTGTAACGAGCAAATAACGATCAATTACGCAATCAGGGTGAATATCTTGGCAACTTCATGTCGAAAAGACGCACGACAAAACGATAAGAACTTCAAAGTTTTCCAAAATATATACCCAACCAAAAACAATAACATTAAATTTTGAACTCCTAACCCCCCAATCCCCCGCACCCTCGAAAATGTGGTGTTGTTAAACAAATGCGTACGAGATAAGATGAATTCGACACAAAGGACATTTCTCTTGTGATTTTCTAAAAGTCATTTGACAGCTATTAAAGGCAAGAATTGTAAAAGTCATTTGTGTGCTTGCTTTTAGCATTAAGGAACTTCATCACATTAAGTTGGGAATCGGAGTGAAGCCATGCCAAATCAGGAGTTGTGGCAAATGGATGTTGTCGAATGTGTGCATTATGGAATTCATTTGTGTAAAGTATGATTCAAACTGAATTTCTGTTTAATTTAAAAGGACTTCTGTATTTCAATTTTTACACTTAAAAAAAAAAAAAAAACTGTGCACACATTATCACATTTCATTTAATGTCTTTGACATTACAAATTCATTCATATATATCATATATAAGATATAAGGAAACTCGCTCAATGAAGTGAAGAATATCCTTCGTCCTTTTGAACAAGCAGCAAATGTTGCAATCATAAATAACAATGCACAGTTACATCGTCATTTGGGTTAAATTTATAACAAAACCGGCTTACAAAAAACCCTCATTTATTTCATCCATGGCCATCCCCCGGATGCTGTGCCCCATCACCAGCCATTGGTCATGGTCACTCCTTAAGCCACTGTTGTTGTTCGATGTGGTTGATGTTCACCATAAACTACAGCAAAATCTTAACACCAATCTGTTCGCCATTTTCTTCCCGTAATTCCTTCAAACAGGATCAATTCCAGTTTGTTCCATGCACGCAGATGTACCATAAATAAAAGACAAAAAATATATCCATATATGTATAGTGTATATATATTATATATTTGTAGAAGTTGCGATGCTAGGGAGGACACATGCTAAATTTATGCGATTGTGATATGGCAATTACGCCTCAAAATACGATCCTTGAAGGATGTTCGGCAACGGCTGACCTAAATATCCCCGAAAACATGCTAAAGGATGCTCTGGAATGACTGTGTATGTTAAATAGTATGCTCCATCTTAAATAAGACGTCGTCTGATGTGGGATCCCACTATACACCACTGTGCTTTGTACAGAGGATATGTGAAATATTTACTACCTCACCGAGAAATTAGACACGTCAGTTTACTTAGGACTAAGTGTAAAATTAAGGAATATTACGATCTCACCGGCACCATTTCGCAGCAGAGGGTGCAAAGTTGGCCTTCTTCACAGCAAGTGATTAAGAAGATAAATTACGTTTCAGTCTTGATGAATAACTGAGGCAACTTTCGCTGAACGATGAATCCACGACGTCTGCAGGACTGTACAATGTGAAAAGGGGACGAATTTTGGTAAGGGAAATTGCAGCAGTTGCTCCATTTCTCCCGCAGGAGACGAAGTTTAATTGATCCTTCTTTGTACCTGGGGTTGTTTTTTCTTTTATAAATTTTAAAATTTACGTCATATTTTATTAAAACATTCTTGTTATATTTTTGTAAAAGAAAAATCATAAATCCGGGGAAATAATCGGGAAAATTGAGGATTACTGCAATCTATGAAATATTTTTTAAATCGAAAAAGGAAACTACATCTTAAATATGTATATTTTGTCGATCTTAGAAAACCATCAAATCTGTTTTTTCATTCCAAATGTACGCATGCCACCCAAACTTCGAACTGAATTGCGCAAAATTTGAGCCCGCAAACTTTCATATTCGTTTCGTAAAACATGCGGTTTCTTCTGAATGCGGAAATGGAATGAGATACCCCAAAAGTTGCCCTCCCAACAAAGCAACCCTCAGTAAATTCACCTTCTTCATCATGTCAAGAAAACTGCGAAATTCAATTTCCATCAATGACAAAAAATAAAATAGGAAATATGCAAACACACCCATACCCACAAAATTCTGGAGAAAGCGGTCCCTTAGGCTGAGATTTGGCTCGTATGCAAGACATTTTGTATGTCTTTTTTTGGAGAGAGTTAAAGGAATTCTAAATTTGTTTGTTTTAAAAAAACAAAAAAAAAACAAAAACAAGGAAAAAATAAATGCCCAATGAACGAAACTCGGTGTTTTTGCTGTGTGAGGTTAAGTCAAAGAGCTGCGAGTGGAAAGGATGCCACCCACTTGGCCCTTATCCAACAAGTTAACAATTCACCGATCTAACATACATATCCCTAAATTAAAAGATACGACGATTGAATTTTTTTCGTATTCATTTTTCGGTTTTTTATTAAAAATTTTTGCAGTTAAACAATTACATTTTTAATTTTTTTTAAATAAAAATATAACTATTTATAGAAGTCAAAATCGATAAAAATATCGAAACAACAACATCGATTCGAAATCTTTGATACACTCGAAAAGTTTCTCTTTATTATTTAATAGATTTTTCGAATTCAAATTTTCCATAAGTTTTCCATAATCCCAATCAACCGTATTTCATATCGTGAAGTCAGTTGAATTTTTGGCAACAGCAATGACGTGCATTTCATTAAATATTTATCAGCAAGCAAGCTGAGGGAAGTGGGGTGACTCATTGAAAATTTCAATGGATTTTGCCTAGAACCATTTAAATACACTTTGTGGAGGTAAAGACTATCGATTCCTGATGCTCTATTAATTCCCCCATGACCCTTGATCATTCGAATGTGAGCTTCATAGCTAACCACCATCCTGAAATTTGGTCCCGGCTTATCGATTTGTGTTGTTATTAAACAATAATGCACTAATGAGCAGGGAAAAATGACCGTCCGATGGCAAGGACATGAGACAGGGAACTGGTGGCGGGGACTCCAAAAAATTTGTACTTGCCCTCCCTTCAAGTGGACACAACTTTAATGGAAAAATTATTGCTAGCTTATGGTAACGATGAATTATTGCGCACCAGGGAGCCACCGAAAACACAGCAGGATCCTTTGTTGGTGCAGTTGTGTCCAACATCCGAAGGTACACCACGCAACTTTTTCAATTTAATCACCTGAAAGTTATGCAATTACCTCACCTCCCCTGAGGGAACTAAATCAAAGCATCCGGCCGATAAGAAACTTCCCAGCACAACGGCAGCCACGAATGCCTTCACCCATTCTGTATATGCAAGCATGTCCTTCGTCCTGTGTATTCCAAGCTAATGTTCGGTCAAATGAATCTTTCCAATATTTGCCGAAGCCGGCGGCGATGACTGCCTTTAGCACAAAAATATCGTCCATTGTTCAAGATCTCCTTAGGCCTCTCGGAAGGACTCTCAATTTTGAGAAGTAAATTGGTTGTGTAAGGACATAAATTTGTTCGTCCTACGAAGGAAGGTTTTTGCTGGCGTTCAATTGCTGTCGGACAAAGAATCCCAATTAGCCATTGACGAATTAGAGGATCCCACATTCACCTCGTTCAACCGGAACGATTTTCTCCCCCAGGATATTTCAAGTATTGTTGCTAAAAATGTATTGCAAAATACTGAATTGTTAGTCACAAAAAGGAAAATGTAATCGCAGTCTAAGTTGTGCTTGCGAATTAAGGGTTAATAAATCCCTACTTATTTCAATGCGTCAGTCGCCTCAGGACATTGGAGGGCATATGTATTTTTCTACTTAAATAGCGTGCAACAAAAGGATGCAAGGCCATCAGTTCAAACCATCGTGGTTACTTATACTTGTTCTCATGAGGCTCTACCGCTCCCACCGGAGAATGCCTGAGGTGCTAAGCTATTCCCATCCACTCCCGTTCAAGATGTACTTAAACAGTTAAAATTTATTTCCGTTTCTGAGTATAATATCCTTCACACATATCCTTGCAATTGTATATCTCCCCTCCGTTCTCCGTTTATGGTCACGTTTCTACGTGGAGTAAATCCCCTGCGAGTTCATCCACAAATCCTAATGCAATACTCAACTTGTAAATATAGCAATGTGGACAAAAATTCTGGAGAGTCTCTATTCTACACACTTCTTCAATATAGAACGAAAGCTTTTAATAAGCGAGGTTCGAAATCATTTCGACCATTTGGAAGTAGTAACCTTCACGTCTTGGAAGGATAAGCTTTTAAAAACATTTTATTGAGCTTTCATGATTCTTCCAAATTTTCTGATTTATAAATCCCTCAAAAAATCCTTTTTTCCGAGACTCAGAAGCTTCCTGTACACTATAATTATAAATTATCGGAATATGCTTCAATTTAATACATCAGGAACTCTTGATAATATTTTGGACAGGATTGTATTCCGAAAATTTGCAAAAAACATAGAAAGCGACCTTGCTAACATCGCACTGGAAGCGACTTGTTATGACATTTTTTGAAAAAATAACACTTATTGATTTAATGCTCTATTTCTCGTTGCAGACGAAATTATTTTGCGATTGAATAAATGATTTTTTTAATTGTTATTTTGTTTGTTTAGGTAACATTGATTTTTTTTTTTAATTGACGTTGTTTTTTGCAGAATCAAGAGATACAGCATGGAATCGTGTTTCATTATTAGTCGAATGTATCTTTTTGACATAGAAATACAGTTTAATATTATAATAAAATAGTCTTGGGTTTATTAATACAACAGTTTTTTTCTCTAAATTAGTTATTAATGATATAAACAACTTTCCGGCTATGTCTACCTAATATATTGAAGCTGTATGAGTCCCTTGATTCTAGTACTTAAAAAATATGCAGTTCTATTATATATATATACAATTGTAATCAAGATTATGGAATAAATTGAATTGAAATTGAATTCAAATTGAAAATATTATAATATGTTAAAAAATCGTCGAAAATATTTTATAAATCGAGTAAGATTGAATGAAAAATTCCAACTCAAATTACAGCACGAGGGTCTAAGAAAATTAGCATAAAATCCCCGAATATTTTATTATAAATGTTTAATAGTTTGAAGTTGAACTATTAGTTAATATTATCATTTTATTGATTTTCGTATTTCAACTCTGCTAACACACATTTCACATGTTACTTACAGTAATATCAACGCAGCCACGCGAAAGGGTTGAAGGTTCATTGAAACATGCCCTACATTCAGGTGCTTGTTCCCGGTTACAGCGTGCGTTTAGGAAGCACAATTAAAACATTGTTGCATTGCTTGAAAGCCATTGGGTACCCTCGTAAATCACAATTTAAGATAATTGCGAATATGTCATAAGACTGTCGACGTCGCAGGCTTGAGCTTGCGTTCTTCCCCGCCATACTTTTTACTACGTAACCATTTATTTTAAACAAAACAAAAATATATTGTATATATATATATAAGAAATACTTTCCTGTGAGCTTGAGTAGAAGGGAGCCGCTGAGATTTTCAGCCCTGTGTTTTGTACAGGTTTCTGCATGATTAAGTATAGGAAAAAAGAAAGAAATGAAATTCCACGCCATCTTGAAGTATAACGGTGGCCAAGGTACTCGTAAAAGGTGTCACATGTGAAATACCTTTTAAAGGACGAATCAATTTGCTGTGTTTGCCTTTGGCACTCACAACAGGAGTGGGATTCATTGATGCTTTTAACACGCTTTTAATTCAATCGCTGAATGGATGCCAGATTGATGAAAAAATATTTCTTGAAGGATGTTTCAACCGCTTTTGAATTCGTTTTTTTAAAACACTGCTGAAGGATTTACTGAGACACATAATTATATGGCTCCGAATGAATTTATATCTCAGAAATCGAATTAAATTCTGAAATACCCGTTCGAAGGATGTAATTACTTTCTGCAATTATAATATCTGTTTTATCTTAGTGACAAGGAAAATTCAGGATGTACCTTTCTACTTTGTTCACTTCTTGTAAAGAACTTTATGCTTGACTGACGACAGCAATAATTTCCGTGCGATAAGTTGACATGCCTACAATTGGCTTCCATTCTCATGTCCTTGCAGAACTTCAGATAAGGATGACATTTATTATGGACGACAAATACCAGAACGTCTAATTCAGCACCGGAGTTGGAAGATTTTATCTACCGCTTTTAACTTTCCGTGCAGCAGGAAACTTTCGTTATGGAATGCTTTAAAATTGAATCAAATTCCATATATACAACCACAAATAAAAATGCACGCCAATTGTGCTATATTTTTTATGGTAAAGTTTCCCTTATTTGATGAAAATGGATTCATAATTTTTACTGCGACTATGAAGAATGGTTCATCAAATTTTGATAGTCTCTTAACTGACATCGTCCGTTTCGCCTTATTGAAATGAGACATTTTCATTTTGTTTTTACTTAACTTATTTTTAAAGTTTAGTTACATAAAACCATTCCTTATTGTGGTAGTGATTTTTTAAATATTTTAATTATTTGTGAAACTGTTTGATCAAAACGGAAGCCTAGCAATATTTAAGTTACGTTCTGTTTGCTTGTTCTCTTTTCTTTCAGATGATTAAATTGCCAGCTTGACAACATTTTCATTATTTTTTTAAAAATGTTATAAGTTCCTAGTTTTTGATGTCCTCGAAGTCATTGAGGTAAAATCACGAAGAAGCTTGAAGCACTGTCTCACTTCGGCCTTATCTTTTTCAGAAGTATTATAATGTGGAAAATTAAGTTCCGAATGTTTTAACAAAACCACATATAAGAAACTATCATGCAAATATTTAAATTAATCTTCATCTATTACACCTGCTTCTCAGAACATTTTGTTTCTGTTCTGTCATGCTATATGGACATATGATCCACCAATGAAGGACGCAGGACCAACAAAATTTTGGTTGTTTTTCTTGCATATTTAAACATTGAAGCAACATCGTTGATAATGTATTTTCTTTCAAAAAAATATCCTCATTTAAAAATATGTATTCCAGGAAACACCACAACCGCAAAAGGGCCACAAAGTACACCTACATAATTCTCTTTTTCTCCTCGAATAACCGTCATCACAGAGTAACCCTTCTAAACAGCGTCGTACTTACTCCATTTAACTTCGTCAACTCCAGTCAATGACATTCAAAGCTCTCCTATTAAAAGTACTTTCTAGTAAAAATGTTGGTCAGGTGCTATATTTAATACCACGCAAGTAGAATTGGGAAGTGGCTGCACTTGTTGGTTGCATAGAAGACCCAGGAATTCGTACATAAATAGGAACTTCATTTCTTAATTACTCGAATCGTGACAAGAATTTTCAGATTTGATTCCAGGACAACTTACATACACGTTCTATTCACAGTCAGGTAATGTAGTTAACTGGTCAACACCACGTGTATATATATTTAGTGGTTGTTAAAGGTGCATATCTACTTTCCAGTAAATGACCATTGAAAAAAATCAACGTTTATTTTAAGTAACAATTTCTCTTCATAATTGCAATAAATTGTTTCAATTTTATTCAACTTTGGTTAATTTAGTTTTAATTTTTATATTTTGATCCTGAATTATATATCGTTATATTCTAGAAGTAGCGTATATTAGTTTTGAGCGAACGTTTGCAACGACAAGAAATAATTTTCGCAGAAAGAAAAAGACCTACGTATATTATATTTATGATTGGGAAGTGAAAAGGTATATTATGTTCTATATAAATATGTATAGGTATTATTGCAAACCTTTCCTTTTTAACATGCCTTTTCAATAAATTCTTGGCATCCATATAAATAATAATTAAATAAATATTATCCACTATGTAAACAGCAATCATATAAAAATCCGAATCCACTATTCATCAACCACTTTGAAGCAATCAAGTTACCCTTTTGTGTTTTTGAAACCCGCAAAAAGTTTTCTTCGTAAGTAGGCTTTGGCCGTGAAATAATTTTTGTCGAAAATTTAAGGCGATTGACAGTGAAAATTGCGAGCGATATTTTATTCAAGTTTTTAACAAAATTTATTGTATATTTTGTAATCGAAATGCCGGAAGCAAGCAAATACCACGTAATTATGGTTCCTAATGTGAAGAATTCGAGCAAAAGACGCAAACCTTGCACATATTATCGTCAAACTTTTTCTTGTGTATGTATATTTTTGTATTACAAAATTATTGGAAATTAAGAAAGTTCACGAATAGGAAATCAAGGAGTGTGGGCAATCTGCACATTGCCAAGTGAGGGAAGTCACGATGGAAGCGAATCGCCTGAATCTGGGGAGAGACTCGGAGGTGTTCGTCACTCGCTACTCCACAAAATCATATAGTAAGAATCTGTAAAAAGATTTGTAAAAAATGAATGTCCTATTGGAAAAATAAATTCTTTTGTTTGCGTCTTTGTATTATTTTTGCATCTCGGGGTTTTATTCGAAGGATTGTCCTTTGTCTTTAATCCATTTTTCCCGTCGACATTTGGCGTTCGTGATTTTCATGAAAATTGTTTCCTCTAAGTTTCCATAATATGTCTATTCTCCATAAAGTTTTACGGGTTTAGCCTTTGTGCTGCGTACAAGAAACCGTTTTATGGATGTACGTCTGTTTGTCTGTTATCTCTCCAGACGATAACTCCAGAACGCATGTAGTTAGAGAATTGAAATTTGGTGCAATAGCATTTCATTGAAATAGTAAGGTCAAGTTCAATAATGAAGAAAATCCGGGAACACCTTTTTAGTGTTGCCATATAAGTCTAAATGATTTTTATAAAAAGTTCTGACTTGTTTACTGAATATTTACATATTATTTACATATATAAATTTTTTTTACACGTTCTTCAAAATCACAATTACAATAAATTTTTACGATAGCAAAATGGTTTTTGCAGAGTTTTTTACAAGATTTTTTTACAAACGTTTCTTCTATATGGAAACTGAGCCATTTTACATCTAGAGTATTTCATAATTGGCCTATACCAATTAATAATTATTCTTCCGTACTAGTTTTTATTGAACCATGACCATTGAAACTTCTTCTGCTCGAGGTGCTCATCAATTTCCATAATTGATTCACCTAAAGACCACCATATAGTACATAGAATCCTAAATAGTATCAATGGTACGGTAACTGGCACTAAAACAGGACTAATGAAATGCGGCGTCCCATTATAATTTCTCGGGCATTAATCGTAATTTATTACAGAAAATTTGAAAAGGAAAAATCAATTCCATATATCCGTCAGATGGCTTATTGTGTAATTCCGGTCCAAAATCCCCGAATAAATTCCAATCCCGGGATGTCGGGACGTTGATTCTCCTCTCTTCGTTTAGTTCCGTTTTTAACAACAATACTTACACAAATAAAGTGAAGAGGAAGCGAGACAAACGAACTTGAATAGCCTGGTCAAAAGTACTCTGTATCGGTGTCATTCACAATATCCTCTAATCCTTATAATAGAGGCACAATAATCCCAAATAAATGTACCCGCGCCGATATCACGCCGGCAACCGTCCCTTGCAGCGGCAAGGCAACGAAATATGCGCGCGGGTTTCCGTACCATGCCTAAAGAAGTAACCCTTTAGCCCCAATATCCTCTTATTGAAGCAATTTAATTGTTTGCCGCTCTATAGACCGTTGCCATTCTCGGAGATTTGATCCTGTCCCTAGCAAATAGCCAACAGGCAGATAACAATCCATTTCAATTTTCAAAATTAATTAGCAGCCACAAACTCATCAACGTCGGGGAATCAATAGAATTCTTCGAGCGGCAAAACTTTGGGTGGCTTTAGCACATTTTATGTATAAGATAGCGATTTTCTGTTGGACACATCTTACGCTTCCTGGTGGCAGGATGCTTACGTCACATCCACTTTAGTTACTCTTGTCATATAACTGGGGTGTATTGTATCACTTTTGTATTGTTTTGTTGTTCCATCCTAAAGAATCATATCATTACGCAAATATAATATATTTCAACATGACTTGTCTAATTCAAATGGAATGCCTTAGAAACAATATAAACAAATGAATTATGGCATATTTTGAGCAATTTCAATATGAAGTAGGTCATCGTTCGACTTCTGAATAGTGTCATAATTCTATACATATAATAGGCACTACATTCTTGACTTTCCTCTTATTGCCACGCCAAAACGATGACACTGAATCTGATCCTCTGCCGTTACTTAGTTTACCATCGTTTTTACAACGTCATACGATCCAACCACATAGACCCAACCGAAACTGTTGAGCATTGAAAGAAATTCAACACAATTCAACTATAGCGCCATTTCCACTTTCACTCGTCCTGAATGTTGTGCGGGTTGTAACACGTGAAAGAATAGAATACAATTTCGACGAATACCTAAAAGTCCAAAACATTTATTGTTAAATATTTTAGAACCTCATGAGCAATGCTGATATACAATACAATGTTCTTAGACCCGACCGAGTCTTTTGATCTCCCAAGGATACCCGAGTCAGTCTCACCTTTTTTTAGTAATTTTATTGACAAGGGTACTTTTTGCCATTGTACATTTCCGAAATTTAAATTTCGTCTATTCGTTAAACCTTTTTGCAGTCATAAAAAACTTTTTGTTGTTGCTTTTTTATTGTTGTTGTTGCCAACCGAACGAAACCATACAGAAGTTGGTATACAGCCTGCGCCATAAACATCCTGCACCGGGTTGGCATAGTTCGCCTACACATATTGTAAACTGATTCAATACCTCTAAAACGGAGGTTCTCTTTTCTTGCTGTCAATTTATATTATCCTGAAATGATTCACAGTTCGTGGTGATAAGTAGGGTAGAGATTGGGCACAACACATTGATGTACTATACATCCCCTCCAGCCATGTTTGACGACATCAAATGACCTATATCGGGGCCAAATTTATCTAGTTTCGAAGAATTTCGTCGGCATCTCAACAAGCTCCAGATGTGTCCACACGCACCGAAGTCATCCCAAGTAATCTGAGAGTGTTTCTGAAAGTACAACTCCTATAAACATCCATTGTCTGTTTTATCAGAGAGTACAACATGCGCATAAAATAGAATATCCCCTCCAAAGAAATTTCTAAAATTTCCGAAAGATGGACACTTGATGGTAGAGAGATTTACAGTTGGGAACAGCCCAAACCCGGTGCTTGGGGTTTTCAGATGTTGAAACAAATCGACAGTGTGGAAGAACACTTGAAGCGGGAATCTTCGTTTGAGAGTTGGGACTAACGGGAAATCGTGAAACACGTATGCATTCCCAGGACTTGCCATTGCAATGAATTGCTCGCTAGGAAATCCTTTTTAAACCTGTTAAAGCTATTGTTTGTTTTGTTTTTTGCAGTATTCAGAAATATGTTTTTCGTAGACCTTTTTTTGTACGTATGTATGTTGACTTAATACATTTGGACAATAGTGAGTCCTAAAGTTAGTACCAGATGAAGGACGTTGAACTCCATTGCGGAAATCCAATTTCAGTTGGTTGTTCTCCTATCCAAGGACCATAATTTAAAAAAAGCAGCTCGTCCTTTGCAGAATCACTGCTGCACTGTTTACCTTGGTAATGCAGTTTGAATTATTACCGTCTGCACCTGATTCCAGTATTTTTCTAGGTTTCGTCCTTTTGTCGCCCCCTGGAATTGGCATTTTCTAGAAGGTACTTTCTCATGCGTACCATCAATGTCACTAGTTCCAGTCGGGGCCACCTGCAGCATCCTTGTTTTTGTTTGTTTTGTTTTCTATTAAATATACGACAGACCCAAGCTGACGGAGCATATACAGTGCAAGTTAGAAGTCGTGCATTTCCCTTCTTTACCGTCACCACCACAAGATAAATGGCTTTAGTCTGTTGCCCTTCTTGGTATCCCACATTAATTGACAATTTATTACCATCCTACAGGAGGCAATAATCGGGGCAACTATGACAGTGGCGTTCTTATTTATGACAATTAAACACCGCGAAATTGAGTTGTAAAGACTTCATTGGCTTCAAATAAAAATATGTGTGTTTTGGTTCGATATTTCCTTGTAATGTTACAAACAATATATTGTAAGTCTTTATTGGATTTTTATTTGTTGATACTTTAGGTTTAGAGGATTGTTTTCGGAACTTGCATAATTCAGCATCCCTCAAAAATTTATTCTCATTTTTATTGTTATTGTTGGTAGTGGAAATAAATTTTGATGTTCGACACTCTTGTTTTACGATGCACTCGTTTGGGTAACCATAATGCGCTTTTTTTCTGATCTTTGTTATAGTCATCGTTGTACAAAACGTATAAAGATAATAAATCTTTGAAATGCTGGAAGACGGAAGAATCCCTTCGGAATTCTTTAGATCCAAAACAATTTTGTATTCGTTTTGATGACGTTCAAAATTTAAGTTCATTATTGAACTGAAACATTGTTTAAATTTTCCTTGCTACTACTAACTGTATTTTACTTATTGTTCAATTATTAATTTGATTTTAATAAAAAAACTAATTTCAATGGTGACAAATATAAAAAAATTAACTAATATTTCTTCTGTAGTAAAACAATGTCGATCCGCATCTAACGTATATCATAATTGGATATTTCATAATTGATTAAAAAAATAATTGCATCCAATATAATTTAATATTCTCCGCTAATTAAAAAACAATCATATAAAAATCAGAATCCAATGTGCATCAACCACTTTTAAGCAATCAAGTTACCCTTTTGTGTTTTTGAAACCCGCAAAAAGTTTTCTTCGTAAGTAGGCTTTGGCCGTGAAATAATTTTTGTCGAAAATTTAAGGCGATTGACAGTGAAAATTGCGAGCGATATTTTATTCAAGTTTTTAACAAAATTTATTGTATATTTTGTAATCAAAATGCCGGAAGGAAGCAAATACCACGTAATTATGGTTCCTAATGTGAAGAATTCGAGCAAAAGACGCAAACCTTGCACATATTATCGTCAAACTTTTTCTTGTGTATGTATATTTTTGTATTACAAAATTATTGGAAATTAACAAAGTTCACGAATAGGAAATCAAGGAGTGTGGGCAATCTGCACATTGCCAAGTGAGGGAAGCCACGATGGAAGCGAATCGCCTGAATCTGGGGAGAGACTCGGAGGTGTTCGTCACTCGCTACTCCACAAAATCATATAGTAAGAATCTGTAAAAAGATTTGTAAAAAATGAATGTCCTATTGGAAAAATAAATTCTTTTGTTTGCGTCTTTGTATTATTTTTGCATCTTTGGGTTTTATTCGAAGGATTTTCTTTTGGCTTTAATCCACTTTTTCCGTCGACTTTTGACGTTCGTGATTTTCATGAAAATGGTTTCCTCTGAGTTTCCGTAATGTGTCCAATTACAATCATTTTTACGGGTTAAGCCTTTGTTCTGTGTACCTACATTAAAATTAAATCAATAATCTATTCTCAGATGGGATTAATTTAATGCGTTCTGCCTTCGAACTCTTCTTTTTATAACCTAGCTGATTGGCTCTCAAATAAGGGTTCGCGAACATATAGGGGTCTCCAAAGCGGTTTCAGAGGGACTGTGAGGAAATTGCTTTTTTGAAATATGGTATTTCACAAACGACTTTACGAATGGAATGTAAATATGATTAATGTTAGTTAATTTAAATTAAAAGTAATAATGTTATAAGACCTTCACGCAAGAGGTCCTAAAAATGTTTAAGAACCACTGCCAGTACGAGTATGTCAAAATTTTGTGAGAAACTGTTCGCGACATTTAGGCAGAAGTTTTCGATTCACATCGCTATATAAATAGATTTTGTTTTTGAGAACATGATGAATTTTAAATAGCTTTCATTATATTCGAATTCATTTTTCATAAAAAAATTCTTGGTATATATATTTTTGTCAATTCATTGTGCCCAAATCGTAGAAGAGTTCGCCCGATGCAATTACATTACACCAGTGACCAGGCTAGATAAACATTAAACAGCTAGATAACTCTGGATTTAGCTGCGTAATGACGTACCTATGCGAACATTCATCAAGATGGCGGTGTTTGAAGGATAGGTATGTATAAATTGCAATCAATATTTTTTTTATTTTTTTAAAGAGAATATAGCCGGTGCCGGAGGTAAGTACTTGCAGTTTTTAGGTCAACTATGCCGCATGAGGATATAAATGTTTTTTAATTTTTTCCAGTAAAATTATTTATTTGCAGTGGCATCGATGATGAAAAGGACGATGTTGAATCTATCAACTTCCGACTTGCAGATGTGGTAGTTCAATCAGGACATAGTGTTTAGGCTCTTGTGTTTGCGCTTGAGATATTAATTTTAAATGGGGTTGAAACAAATCACTTCACTTTTTATTTATCCCTGATGTGTGGGAAAGATTAACAGTGGATATAGTATACCCAGGAGAGTTTCCTTCCTTTGACTGAAGTAATGAAATTTTTTCAATATTTTTTTTCTCATTTTGTTTAATTTATTTATTTGAATAATTTCATCAAGGAAATACACATCAAAGAAACAGATTCTTGGAATAACAATAGAAAAACTGACGCAAACTAAAATTTGGATCTTAAAAATGCTTGGATCAATAATTTACGGTTTGATGCTTCCTGTAGACATCAGAGGCCGTTTGTTTCTGCGTCAATATCCAAATATAATAATGCTACAAAGTTGAACAGGAACGTCATAATAGTCTTCAGTGAACAAAGTAAAATTTAATCCATTTGGTAGTCACACATCTGAAACTAATTTGCTTCTACAGTTATAGGAATCCCTTTTCACTGGAAAATCCATCCCTTCCAGACTTTCAGCTGCGGTATCTAAGTATTACACTGTAGCACAGTGAAAAGGGACTTACTACCCGAAAACCTTGTTGCTCCAAAAGTTGTCAACAAATTTATTCCACTTAGCTTGTTCACGTCGTATAATTGAAACAGTTCACATATTATAGGTGTCTTCCTTCTACTTTTATTCTATGTGCCCGTAGAATCGCAGCTTGCAGTCCATTTTGAGGAGTTCCTTGCAAGTGTCGTCTCTAAAACAAATTGTGCCCCAGAGGGTAGCGCTGCAGGACGATATCCAACAAGTTGTTGAGGACGGGGGCGACAGCATAAAATCACTGAACGAAACACGTGTAATTAAGACATTAAGCTCAGAGGTGAAATTGTCCTGTGTGTGAATCAGATTTGTTTGGCATTCATTTCGCGGTTAAGATCTTCGTAGAGGATATGTAAGGGGTTATGTCCATGGAATACCCTTTTGCCAGTTAAAAAGTGTAGTTGAGTGGTTGATTAACATCAAAACTAAGGTTAATGGTGAACTGTGTTTGATTATATTAAAGGAATTTGCTACTAATTGAATCCAAATTGAACCAAAAATGAATTTAAAATTCCTTTTTGGACGAGAGGCGTCAATGGCATCAGAATATTTGACGAACTCATGAATGCAAATTGAAATTATAGCATGCACTAAAAACTTTTAATGTGTAACATGCTCTTTTCGACAATATTCAAGTTGAACATTAATTGCCATTTTATCTGTAAAAGCGATAAGCATAGTTGCAATTAATTTGACCATTTGGGATCTACGGTACAAAAAGAAGTTGTTGGACGTTTTTAATAAAAAACTAGTTCTGAAAGTGTAATTGGTTTAGGCCTATTGTGAAATACCGTAGATATAAAAGGCAACACTAAGAACTAGGAGTTGCCCGATTTTGCTCATGTGCGAACTTGAGACCCCTATATGTTCGCGAACCCTTATTTGAGAACCAATCAGCTAGGTTATAAAAAGAAGAGTTCGAAGGCAGAACGCATTAAAATAATCCCATCTGAGAATAGATTATTGATTTAATTTTAATGTAGGTACACAGAACAAAGGCTCAACCCGTAAAAATGATTGTAATTGGACACATTACGGAAACTTAGAGGAAACAATTTTCATGAAAATCACGAACGTCAAAAGTCGACGGAAAAAGTGGATTAAAGCCAAAAGAAAATCCTTCGAATAAAACCCAAAGATGCAAAAATAATACAAAGACGCAAACAAAAGAATTTATTTTTCCAATAGGACA
Organism: Leptogaster cylindrica; assembly: GCA_963082835.1. Taxonomy (NCBI): domain Eukaryota; kingdom Metazoa; phylum Arthropoda; class Insecta; order Diptera; family Asilidae; genus Leptogaster; species Leptogaster cylindrica. Next base: position 2,586,186 of record OY720108.1, on the reverse strand, counting down.
TTCATTTTTTACAAATCTTTTTACAGATTCTTACTATATGATTTTGTGGAGTAGCGAGTGACGAACACCTCCGAGTCTCTCCCCAGATTCAGGCGATTCGCTTCCATCGTGGCTTCCCTCACTTGGCAATGTGCAGATTGTCCACACTCTTTGATTTCCTATTCGTCAACTTTGTTAATTTCCAATAATTTTTTAATACAAAAATATACCTACACAAGAAAAAGTTTGACTATAATATGTGCAAGGTTTGCGTCTTTTGATAGAATTCTTCACATTAGGAACCATAATTACGTGGTATTTGCTTCCTTCCGGCATTTTGATTACAAAATATACAATTAAATTTGTTAAAAACTTGAATAAAATATCACTCGCAATTTTCACTGTCAATCGCTTTAAATTTTCGACAAAAATTATTTCACGGCCAAAGCCTACTTACGAAGAAAACTTTTTGCGGGTTTCAAAAACACAAAAGGGTAACTTGATTGCTTAAAAGTGGTTGATGCACAGTGGATTCGGATTTTTATATGACTGCCTTTTACATCAAGGAGAATATATAATTATTGTAAATATTTAGTTATAATAATTAGTATTAAAAATAATTATATATGTAAACCGCCACTGTAGCACTTACAGTCCTACATATCGGTATAAAATTGCTCAGACATTTTATTTTTAAATAAAGGCGCACGCGATATAAAATCTAGTGTTATCTGGATACAAAATGCTAAAAACTGCCAGCACTTACCTCAGGCACCGGCTATATTCTCTTTAAAAAAATAAAAAAAATATTGATTGCAATTTATACATATCCTTCAAACACCGCCATGTTGATGAATGTTCGCATAGGTACGTCATTAGCATTACGCAGCTAAATCCAGCGTTATCTAGCTGTTTAATGTTTTTCTAGCCTGATGTGATGTAATTGCATCAGGCGAACTCTTCTACGATTTGGGCACAATGATTTCATTTCCCGAATGCAAATTACAAAAGCGTAAATGCCAATGAATGCAGTTTATTTATAAAGGATACTCTTGAATTGACCAGACTTTGAGATATATTCGGGATAAAATTAACCCCTTTTACGAAGTCACGCTTGATGCAAATCCATTTTGCGTTCTATTTGATGTTGTTCACCAATTCACCATTGCTACTAATTTTTGTGTCCAATGTATGCAATTATTTGCTTCTATTTACTTATTTATTTGCTAATTTAACATCTGTCGACCTCTTATTGTATTTTGCGTTGCGCACAAATCAAATGCGATGTAATGATGCAATTTGGTAACGAACTAAACCCCTTTTCAGTAGTAATTCCAGCCTGATTTGGATAAAAGTGAAATTTGAATTTTGTATAGATAACGTACACGGAACATCACTTCGTCAGCCTACCAGGATAAATTCTAGGACACTGTAATTATACTGATTTGGAAATGAAGAATTTTATAGTGAATGATTTACGAGCCAAACAAAGCCTCCAATCGGGGGCGAAATATGATTGAATGGGGTTGGGGAGCGAGGTTTGACATGCTATTTCCAAATGTGCGCTAATTTTCAGCATGTTTTGTGAAATGCATTTTAATATGATGATGATTTCGGTTTAATTAACTTTAAAAATTGTAAGGATGAATATTTAATTTTCTCAAATAGATGCAAATATGCCGAACGTTTAAATTATTAAATCATTAACATTTATTGTTGGGCTTTGATTGTGATCGATGGAATTTCACATTTTATTATTAATTAATTCGAAATATAATTGCCGTAATTGTCTTAATCCAAATTCAATACTACAACATTTAAATTAATTCCAAGTTTAAAGCACAGGAACAATTATAAATAAACTCAACACTTGTTATTTAAACTGCATATATTTTTCTATTCTATTAGTTTTTCTATAACATTATAGTATAACAAGAAAAAAACATTATATACATTCTTCTTACCAAATGGAGCATAAGAACGTGAAGAGTATTTTTTTTTATTCATTTTGCATGCTTTTATTCAGTCTAGAGAAATGTAGAATCCTTGCACATTTTTTTTGAACTAATTCAACTGGCAGAATGTTGGACACGGAGCGAGTTGCATAAAAAACTAAGCAAGTACAGTCAAAGTTTACTTGGTCTGTTTGAATATGTAAAAAATGCTGTCTTCCGTCTACATTCACCAGCAAGGATAATCCACATCACTTCGTATAGTTGGAACGATTGTATGTCTTCTGCATGTATTCAGCAGCTCCAACATAAACGCAGGACCCTATGTGTACCTTGATATTATCTCGAAAAATAAATTGAATAACACAATTGAATCGAGTTACATCTAAACATAAAAAGCCTCACAGATCCTCGTAAAGGATATTTTACGAATGCTACACCAAGATGTGGAGAGGGGGGGATAAGCGCTTTTCATCAAATCTATGTGAAATAAAAGAAGAAAATTTCCTATCTCTTGGCACAGAGGGGTCTTAATCCAGCTTCAGACGGTTCTTATAAATGGCACCAGTTATGGATGTCATCCCATTCAGCTTGTTCGCTACAATTTCCGTCAAAATGAATTTCTTAATGAATGATGCATGATGAGCTGGAAAATTTTCCACTTTACGTCTGTTCCGGGTGAGGACGATTTAACAAGGGTAGAGCAAGGTTGAAGGACACAATCTAAGGAGACGTATTAGTTCATTCCGGTAATGAGTATTTTCATTGTTAAATGTAATATACCTCGTTTTAGTAAACTTCCGAAATTAAAAATGTTTTAGAGTATTCAAAAGTATTTTGGATCAACTGAATTATTTATATGGAGTTACTTAGTCATGTTAAAGTTATTTCTTGAAAATGATTTATTAGGACATTCTTGTTGGTATAAATTTTAAAGAATAAAATAACAGAAAATATTCATAGCTTTGAGGAGTAAGTAAGTAACTTCTACATATTTTGCTGCGTCGAATTTCTGATGAACTTCTAGCAACGTTGCATTTTCCGACTCGCGCTTGTCGCTTGAGTCATGGAGATGAAGTAATGGACATGGAGACTTATTTAGGAATGTAACGGCTGTGTCACACTTGGATACTTTACTGGCAACTAGCGAAGTAGTGGCTACTAAGTAGCCAATGTGACCTAACCATAATTGACCCCGTGCACGTTCGTTTACTATCTTCATTGATAGCGACTCAAGACTCTTGAGCGTACTTAAAAGGAGAAGTTGTCTACTATTCATATTGTTTGTAATAACCTTAAGAGTGATCGTCCCGGATTCTCTACATAACAGCTTCTAACTTTAGAGATTTTTTTTTGTATGATTTACCTAAAAGGAATACATTGGTTTGCTAGGATACTTACTAATTGGAACAGAATTCAGTGGGTATCAATCTAAAAAAAAACATCCTTCTCTGACTTCTCTTATTGTACAAATGAGAAGTTAATTGACAAAAAAATGATACATCGAAAAGCTTTCAAATTCAACAATTATATAAGCGCATCGCTTCCTGAATTCTCTGTATAATATACAACAAATATTTAAATTGATTCCAGCAATTTAAAACTGTCCACTCAAATTAGTTTTTTTTTTAAATTAACTCTGTTAAGGTTTGCAATAATTAAAATTTCAAATCAATAATTATTATCAATTCCAGGCAACTGCATTACAACCATTAAATCTGACAAGAATTTTATTAATACTGAAATTCCGTTTACAAGAAAATTTATTCAATTTCCTGATGACTATCTATTATAAAACATTTTATTTAATCAAGGCGGCTTTGCAGAACTCCGGAGCTCCAGTCTACGTTATAACATCGTTACATTAGAGCAAGGACTGAATGCAGGATATTGAATTGCATTTTAAGCACCGCAATGCCAACAGAACAGCATAAATCTAAAATTTTCTACAAATGGAATCTATCATTCTAAGGGTCCAAACGGACAGAAGTAGTTCTGATTTCTGTTTATTTTCAGGATGCTGAACAGCACTCCATTGGAATGCTGTGAAAGGGATGGCGAAACAGATCCCCTTTTCCGCGTCATTATAAATTCTAAAATAAATGATCTGTCGAACAATACATCGAGAGCTTTAGAACAATCGCTCCATTCAACCGAGCCAAATCGAATTGAGATGGCGGAAGGCTATTACGGCTCAAGTAATGAAATAAATTCGGAAAAGTAAAGGATGGTCTTCGGTTGGTGCAGCAGAATTCGCACTGTACAAATACAGTGACTTCTCCATGAATTCCATGTCAGAGGGCGGGTATAATGAAGGTGGATTGAATCCAATAAGGATTATATTCCATTACAATGTCGGCAGCGAAAATTCGATATTGCAAAACAAAACAATTTTTTGCTTTTAAATATAAAATTTGAGTTCCAGTCCCGGATATCCAGGGCCAAATGGCAACGATTATCGTAGCGGTTATTGTTATTACCCTTACGAAGTTTGCTTAGGGTGAGTTCAGAGTGCAGGGCGCCACTTTAGCGGCGCTTTCTTAACTCTGGCGAACATCCTTGTAATTGTGAACAGTTTGGACTATTCGCATGCATTCACTGGAATTGAAATCTTCTCTCACTTGCTCTTGAGAAACAATTCTTGTACAATTAGTGTACTTTCATAAATTCAAAAGGAGGCACCGTGTACTACAGAAGATACGAGAATCTGTCGTCGGATCCATGGAGGAGCATCGTGAATCAAGGTCACTTTAGAACCACTTGTGTCATGTACTCCATCTAAGAATTACAAGTCTCAGTGCTACAATAGCTTATTTTCCCTTATTCTCTCAATAATAATTGGATAACTTTGCCGTCTTTAATCCATTCTGACCCCTCTCCACGGGAAAATTTGATACGAACTAAAGCATGCCCATTAATGTGACGACTCCCCACTTGACATCTAGACCTCTTCAGAGATTTATAAGGCTCTAAAGCTCAGAATGGCGCCGGTCTAGATGCTGAGTTACGGACAATAAATTAATTACGTAATTTGCTATAGTTTCCATTCCAAAGTAATCATAACAGTGAAACTGCCTCTGTTCTCTATATTGCTGTCCGGAGGACTCTCAATTGACAAAAGAAATCCCCAACAACTGGTCGTCCACATCTTGAACTGGAACAATCATTGACAGTTTTGAGACGACATCCCGGGGTTGAATACAGACTATTAAATCCTTGGACAGAATGGGGATTGGATCAATATCAGCAGGAAAAGTAACTTTATGAGCTCCGGACTCTTATATAGTTCCCGACTGATTGCTTACGTAGCTGTGGTTATTTATGTCCTCGAACGGATGGCTGAACCTTTGTCATTGTTACTTCTATAATTGCTGCTGACAGAAGCAGATTTAACTTGATCAGGCACACTTTGAGACTTGAGTGCGATGTCCTTGAATACACATAGTAGAAGTGGTTGAAATATGTTGCCAATGATCTAATATAGATGAACATTGAACAAGGTATGAAGGATATCCATATTGCTGTTTTCACAGAAGCAATTTTGTGCAGTTGCTGATGTTTCTTCTCATTTTTTTACATGAGAACATTTACAGACAAATCCAACTAGAAACTTTCATTCTGCCAATACATATAGTAATGTGATTAGAGCTGTCATGTTCTGCGTGCTTATGGTGTTGGCATCCAGAATTCTTAGACAGGTGTTAACAGCTGGAAGATGATCACGGTAACTATAACTACAAATAAAAGAAAAAAATGTTTAATGCAATAAGTTAAGAAAAGGGAAACGTTTTGAAATGTTAACAATCTAAAAATTTGAAACAAAAAATATCCACTATATCAATTATAAATATACCGTAAGTAATAACTCTAATAGATTAGGGAAATCGGTTTAGCTTTTAATTTTCGATTATCCACTTCTTCTATTTCCCTTGATAGTCAGAAACAGGGAAACTTTTGAAACTATTGCTTTTATCCCTCATACAAAATAGAATCAACTTTTCACAATAATCTTAAAATCTCCTTAATAATAAACTTGAATTGCAATAAGTTAGAAAATCCAATCATCCGTCAGTAGAGAATGTAATCCTCTTGAAGGCAAAATACACGACTTACGGATTACAAAACTTTCTCCCTATTTGAGATTCCTCATCAGTTCCTTTTGTTAGCTAACATTCGCCCCTAAAAAAAAACCTGAGACGGTAGATTGTCTTAAAACCCCACAAAGCCTTTCCACTCCCCTAAACAGCCAAATATACGTTTTTGTTCAATCAAAGTTCCTCCAGGAGCTGCAGAGATCTAGTAATCTCTTTGAAGTCACAATTGGTTACTTCATGGTTCAATAACAATAACAACAACAACAGCAAGTAAATGGTAAAATCTGTTCAGATTTTATAGTGCACTTGAATTTGTCCACGAATGAGATTGGGAATAATATCACAGAAACTGCACTTAACTCATAGAAATATCCCGCTGAAAAAATTATGGCCGATTTAAGGAAAATTATCTTCCCTGATCGTATTCTCTGATTACTTCAGTTGCCACCATTCAAGAAACGTTTTATTGTTTTCCCATATCTCTTATGTGGATACGAGATTAAACAACTTAAGGATCCTTGCGAGACTGTGGTAATTAGTGCTGTTGTAAATCACTCGCAGAGCAACACTGTGTCTGTCGTTGCCCTTATCGCCGGGAGCACACAAAAGGATCCAGAAAAACATTTATCTACAATCGTCGCATCGCAATTTTTCTCTCCTTTTAAATAAATTCCTGTAAATTACTGCACTTATGTGATAACTTTCTGCACCCACATAAATTCCTCTGGAAAAATGGCGAAAACATGTAGCTTTGGATTTCTTCTGGATTCCATGGCACCTACCCTCCCCCTCCACCCTGCAACTCCTCATCAAACATTTTCCACGATAGCATACGTCACCTCCATACCAATAATGTCTTGGGTTCATGTGCCCAACCGTCCACGATAAATTTTGTGGAAATAACAAAAACCGGAAAATGAGGGATAAATGGCATAAGATCGCCGATTACAGGGTCTGGGTAGTTTCAATAGCTCCATTCAGTACTCCCCCGGACCAGGGGATGCTTATTAAATTAGCGTTCGGTGCAGCATCACTGGTCCATTGTCACATACCCGATAACAATGAATTAAGAGGAACAACGGCTTCCTTGGAGGTCCTGGGGATAATAATTTGTGCAGCAGAAATTTATGGTTATCCGCTGAAGAGAATAGTTGCTTCCTTCCGCCTGCACTTGTGGTTGCTATGTGCAGCTCACCTCCGCACAAAAGAACTTCATCCACACAACCTTTTTCGAGTACCATCAGGGAAATGTGCCTCCCTTCATGAGTCGTTAGGGGCGGAGATGGCACTGGCATATTTTATTACTTTGCACCAGTCCTGCGGTTTTATTCGAGCTCATCTTCAAGCTATGTTCGACTTGGTTCCGGTTCCCTTTCGGCTTTCACCACATCAAGTACCTACTGTGGGAAGAAAATTTTTGAATTCGTGATGTTACTTGCAAACAGCATTTGTTCATAATAAATTATTTTATGGCGTCATTAATGTTCTCCCCCCGGCTATCATAATTTCCTTCTCCACGAATTCTGCAAGCAACTTCTGTTGCTGGGAGGTGCGATCATAGGTGGATGCCCGTTAGATGCTCTGGGATCTTCGGGCGTATGCCAAAAGGTAATGCAGTTCTGCTAAAAATGGGAGGGATTCATATAGCCAGACTCTCCTAGCCTCAAACTTCCGCTGAGTATTATTAAACTTCCGGTGCACAGTAAATGGTTTCGCTTAGATCGTTTTAATTAAGAATTGTTTTTTAGTGTTGTAAATTTTATATTGAATACTTCGTAAACCTCTTTGAAGTAGGTTTTTAATATCTTTTGAACATGCAGTACCCAGAGATACCGCAAAAAGTACTTTTTAGATTAAGAGTTTCTATTGTAGTGTTTTATGTTGCCCTGTTAATAATAGTTTCAAAGAAGTCCATTAAATTTTCCAATAAGGAAAGAACTTCATGATACCGTAACGACACCATATTTAAATTGTAAATGGAGATAATAAATCCATTGTAATCAGTGCCTGATTATAGTTAGTCTACCACAATTTGATATAAAAGCAAATCCTGATTGTCACAAAAGGATAATTCTTGCTTCTTTCGAGTATTTCACACAATCGACGATTTTTGTAGAGCCAGCGAGAATCCATATCATGATTTTTAAATGTGAATATCGCTGGGCGCGATTTATAGTACGTAATGGCAGCCTTAACTTCAACAAGATCTATCGATATTTTATTTGTTGGATTTCTTTTTATCTGAAATTGAGTTATCTTGCATTGAGTTCACAAAACGAACTCCTATCGTGGAATCAACTCATATCCTTACAAATTCACACATACCTACACACACAAAGGAGTTCATCTTGAAAAGTTGAACGTTTAAAGTCCTTTATGAGTTCAGCTGAGCATCGTCCACTCTACAATATAGTAGTTTGCCCATTCCTAACAGAGCAAATTGACCTCCTATGTACACAATTCCCATGCACAGCTAAGGATTTCTTCACTATTAACTCTTTCAATGTTTGTTGAAATGTCTGTTGACCATGCAATCATCTGATGTGAGTGGTGGTTTCCATACTTATAACGTTTCCGTTTTCCAGCAGTTAAAGTACCACATATATCGGAGATCTTTCTTCCACACTGGAGCACATTTCCAATGTTTTTTATCTTGTGCTGTAAAATAAAAAAAACTAAAACTTACAGAAATGGAAGAAAACAAAATTAGATATTTGGAGAGTTTAACTTCCATTTGGTGGAGTTTTTCAGATTATTGTCAAACATTGTGTCGCTGACGGAGCGAACAAAATGTCAACGGAGCTAAGAAACTAAGAAAGCTTTGTCAAAGAAAAATTTATTTTTTGCTTCAGGACGAGAAGGTCAGTGGTTATTGGTATACGATGGACACCCCGCATATGGAGAACGAAAAAAGCCTCTTAAATCTTCAACATTTTCCTCTTTTGTCTCGCATTTTCTTTCCTTCAGCATTTCTCATTGGAAAAAGTTCAGAGATAATGGACCACTTGCATTGTTTTCCATGGCATCTATTTTTTCATAAGTAGCTTATGATGTCGATCTAAATAGATTTTCTGTGACAACACCAATTTACTTTAGCATTATATTTTAGTTATTAGAATTTCAAAAGGAAAATATTGAGTACTTTTTCCTTTGACATTCTCGATATTCTGTATTTAATTGACAAAAATATACCGAGAATTATTTGTTTTTCTTTTTATTAAAAAGGAACTCGGAGATAATGGAAGCTATTCAAAATTCATCATGTTCTTAAAAACAAAATCTATTTATATAGCGATGTGAATCGAAAACTTCTGCCTAAATGTCGCGAACAGTTTCTCACAAAATTTTGACATACTCGTACTGGCAGTGGTTCTTAAACATTTTTAGGACTTCTTGCGTGAAGGTCTTATAACATTAAATTAAATACCATTAATCATATTTACATTGCATTCGTAAAGTCGTTTTCGAAATACCATATTTCAAAAAAGCAATTTCCTCACAGTCCCTCTGAAACCGCCTTGGAGACCCCTATATGTTCGCGAACCCTTATTTGAGAACCAATCAGCTAGGTTATAAAAAGAAGAGTTCGAAGGCAGAACGCATTAAATTAATCCCATCTGAGAATAGATTATTGATTTAATTTTAATGTAGGTACACAGAACAAAGTAAAATGATTGTAATTGGACACATTACGGAAACTTAGAGGAAACAATTTTCATGAAAATCACGAACGTCAAAAGTCGACGGAAAAAGTGGATTAAAGACAAAAGAAAATCCTTCGAATAAAGCCCAAAGATGCAAAAAATAATACAAAGACGCAAACAAAAGAATTTATTTTTCCCATAGGACATTCATTTTTTACAAATCTTTTTACAGATTCTTACTATATGATTTTGTGGAGTAGCGAGTGACGAACACCTCCGAGTCTCTCCCCAGATTCAGGCGATTCGCTTCCATCGTGGCTTCCCTCACTTGGCAATGTGCAGATTGCCCACACTCCTTGATTTCCTATTCGTGAACTTTCTTAATTTCCAATAATTTTTTAATACAAAAATATACATACACAAGAAAAAGTTTGACGATAATATGTGCAAGGTTTGCGTCTTTTGCTCGAATTCTTCACATTAGGAACCATAATTACGTGGTATTTGCTTGCTTCCGGCATTTTGATTACAAAATATACAATTAAATTTGTTAAAAACTTGAATAAAATATCACTCGCAATTTTCACTGTCAATCGCTTTAAATTTTCGACAAAAATTATTTCACGGCCAAAGCCTACTTACGAAGAAAACTTTTTTAAGTGTTCAAAAACACAAAAGGGTAACTTGATTGCTTCAAAGTGGTTGATGCACAGTGGATTCGGATTTTTATATGACTGCCTTTTACATCAAGGAGAATATTTAATTCTTGTAAATATTTAGTTATAATAATTAGTATTAAAAATAATTATATATGTGAACCGTCACTGTAAAACTTACAGTCCTACATCTCGAGTATAAAAACCTCAGACATTCTATTTTTAAATACACTCGCACGCGATATAAAATTCCGCAGACTGAAATTGAGTTCAACCTACAAAAAAGGTATCCACATCCCTTTCATCACCTCTAAAGTATCCATGAATGGTGAATAGCATTTCTAATACACGGTCCGCATTTCAATGGTTTCAATTTAGGCAATCTTTGTACCAAAAGTACTTAGCCACTTAGTGAGATGGCTGTAAACCTCATCAACATTACCGTTGATCCTAATTACGTTGGCAGCGATTTCTGTACAAATTTCAAGGGTTAAATTAATCAGGCGACAATCAGCTCTTAGATTTAATTAAAATGAAATTTAGAAATAGTCACAAAGACCAGGGAACAGTAATTTCATACTTATTTGGTTAAAACACCGGGAACAATTTTGAATAAATAATAACTTGGTTACAGACCGAACATCATCTCCGAATGATAGAAGGAAGAAAATATCATCGTCCTTAATGAAAAGGTTGGGATTTTCTCAGGCATAAAGTAACATTACGAATTATATAATAGTTGAAAATGGCTTTGAGAGACTGAAACTTGGATATTTTGCTGTTGATCCCTAGAAAGCCTTTTCATCTACTTGAACAACTTTTGGACCCCACAAAAATGCCTCCAAGGTATAATTACCTGAAAAGCAAACCTTCTGCACCACTCTGATACAGCTTCACTGAAGCGTACAGAACTCTGGTCAAGTGCCGGACGGTCCTTTGATGTACCAAGGATCAATTTTGTAAATTACGCGAGTAGCTTAATCTCAACCAGCAGAAGAGCAGCCAGCAGATAGGCATTCGCAATGAGATGACATTTTTGTCGGGGTTTTTTCTATCAAAGATTTCCTTTTTAATTGAAGTGTTTCTAGGGCGATTCTGCCAGGGATGACGAAATCATCGTTCCTTATGCTTCTTGTTACTTGCCCCAAATTACATGGTTGAGTTCACGGATGCTATTTGCTGTTTGACTTTTTGATGTATTACGAAAAAGTGTTTCAGCACTCCTATCGAAGCAACATCAAAGCGCCCAAAGTGAGCCATTGACATTTAATCAAGTCAAGAATAATAAATAAAATGAAGAACGAGTAGATTTCCTTTAATCAGAAGATTGTATTTAAGTGAGACTTTGGCAAAATGTCACTGCAATCCTTCTTAAAAGATATTTGTCCCTGACTTCTAATGAAGTTTTTAACTTAAATTAATTATTAGAGTGATCCGGATCAAGGTAGTAGATATCAACCTTTTCTGTGCTTAAAAATTGTTTAACGGCACTGAATGGACAACGGATTGCGTGACATCCGTCTTCCTATATCCATCTTTGTTCATAAGGTCACGGTCATCCTTTTTAATGTCAGCGAAATTGTTTCGAAGTTAACTATGAATTTAAGAATAGAATATTTACAAAAAAATCGAATCAATATAAATAAAACACGTTTCTACAACATAATGTTTTAATTGTTGCACTGTTGCACTGCATCAACAAAGGATTGCACTTGAGCTTTGATCCAGACCAGTGTCGAAGGATATGGTTTGATATGGCTAACACATACCAAGTGTCTAATATGATTCTAATTAATAGAGTTCATTGCAATTGTTGTTGTTCACTTTTGTGCAGATAACGTTTATCAAATTAACTGCATATGTATCTGGAAGAGAACAACGATGTCATTGTGGGTCATGAACTGGGGGAGCGCATCTTATCAGTACTTGAACACACGAGACCAGACACTAATCCTTTTGGGATGGAACAGAGCGCATACAATGTTTCAGGTGTTTATCGGAAGCATTTGCGATCGTGAATATATTATGAACTCTTCGGGGACCAAAGGAAGCAAACCAGGAAGACCGACACACTACAGCACATCTTTAGTAATTAACCTTTTCATGGTTGTGCAAGTCTGCAACAATAACCAGTCCGTAGAGTAGATGATGTAAACAGTTTCATGCTTCATGTAAAATTAATTCACGGACAATGGAATTTGTCGGCATCTTCAAGTGTGCAAAGGTGCCAGCTACCCGCCTCCCCTGCCCCGCATTCGAAATATTGGGGCTCCACTCGACAAGAGTCAGCACTCCACGGTTCCACTGTTGGAGTTCGGTTGACGAAGAGGAACACCAAGTTTAATATACTTGCATTCATGACTCATGTTCGTCCTGTCTGCCATTGTAACGTGCCATACTTTTTGAAGGCCCCCCGATGTCATGAACACATGCTGCTTATCCTGTTATCTTGTCCCTTTCACGAATCGCGATGCATTCGCCACCCGATCGCTTTGTCCTGGCATTCGCAGGTAATGTAGTGAAGTGTTCATCGTATGCAAATATCCTTTTCATCAGGGTCCACGATTTGTTGTAATGCATTTTACGCCTGACACTTGAACGCTCTTCCTGAACTATCCTAAGGGCTTATCCTGTTCACAAATTAATCAGTTCACTATTAAAATTTTAAATAATATTACGTTCAGGATGTAATCAAATTTTCCAGTTTTTAACCAACCAAAAGGCACGCCACAACTCCCCACAATTCGAAAACTTTGGCTGGATGAACTTTTTTTCTACCCTATCCCAATGGCCGATGCCCGTCAAGTTTGGTCGACCGACCACAGGCGGATTTTTGGGTTTTTGTTCTATTTAGTGCTATTAATGAACGAACTTGCAACGCTGCACATAATCCAGTGAATAATTTATTTTGTTTCTGCTGAGAGTTGTAAAGCGCCACAAACTAGTGCATTTGCATGACTAAGTGTGCCACAGTAAATCAGGATATTTCTGGTTAACCAAACAAGCAAACGGGAAGAATTGTTTAATTTTAATCGTGGAAAAATATCTTTAGGCCATGGGACCAAATTTATATAATCAAAAGGATTAGATTTGGACCAGAATCAACATTTTCTATTCTAAATAACACACGCCAAAATAATTCGAATTTCATTATTATCCTTTCGAATTATTTAACGTTGATAAATTTTATGTCATGCATTAATATAAATGTAAACAAGTTCTGTTTTGGTGTTGATTGTTCAAAATTGTGTAACATGTTTTAGATAATTTTTTAGTTTTATTGGTTCCGAGTGATCGTTTGCAATGGCAAGAATTAATTCGCATTCAATAAATAATAATTAAATAAATATTATCCACTATGTAAAAAGCAATCATATAAAAACCTGAATCCACTGTGCATCAACCACTTTGAAGCAATCAAGTAACCCTTTTGTGTTTTTGAAACCCGCAAAAAGTTTTTTTCGTAAGTAGGCTTTGGCCGTGAAATAATTTTTGTCGAAAATTTAAGGCGATTGACAGTGAAAATTGCGAGCGATATTTTATTCAAGTTTTTAACAAAATTTATTGTATATTTTGTAATCGAAATGCCGGAAGCAAGCAAATACCACGTAATTATGGTTCCTAATGTGAAGAATTCGAGCAAAAGACGCAAACCTTGCACATATTATCGTCAAACTTTTTCTTGTGTATGTATATTTTTGTATTAAAAAATTATTGGAAATTAACAAAGTTCACGAATAGGAAATCAAGGAGTGTGGGCAATCTGCACATTGCCAAGTGAGGGAAGCCACGATGGAAGCGAATCGCCTGAATCTGGGGAGAGACTCGGAGGTGTTCGTCACTCGCTACTCCACATAATCGTATAGTAAGAATCTGTAAAAAGATTTGTAAAAAATGAATGTCCTACTGGAAAAATAAATTCTTTTGTTTGCGTCTTTGTATTATTTTCGCATCTTTGGGCTTTATTCGAAGGATTGTGTTTTGTCTTTAATCCACTTATTCTGTCGACTTTTGACGTTCGTGATTTTCATGAAAATTGTTTCCTCTAAGTTTCCATAATTTGTCCATTCTCCATAACGTTTTACTGGTTAAGTCTTTGTTGTGCGTATATTAAGGTTAAATCAATAATCTATTCTCAAAAGAGGTTAATTTAACGCGTTCTATGTCCGTACTCTGCTTTTATACCAGATTCTAGAGTCTATATGTTATATTAATATTTAGCGAAAGTTTGCAAGCAACGCCATGCAATAGTTCTGACAGAATAAAAAAGAACTATATATTCATAACTGAGAAGTGAAAAGAAACAGTTTTATGGATGTACGTCTGTCTGTCCAGACGATAATTCGAGAACGCTTGTAGCTAGAGGCCTGAAATTTGGTGCAATAGCATTTCATTGAAATAGTAAGTCCAAGCTCAAAGATGAGCATGATCGGGCAACTTCATCCTAGTCGTGCCATATAATCCTGAATGATTTTTTATACAAAAATGCTGACTTGGTTACTGTTTACTTGTGTACATATATACTTTGTTTTTTTAAATATATTTATAAATGCTTATTACAGTTAATTATCTACACGAAATTTTTTTTTGTACGATCTTGAAATTTTATAGACACAAAATACTTTCCCTTTTTACATACTTTCTTAATTCTTCCGTACTAGGGAAACTTTAATTTATAATTAATTCACATAGAATTTGAAACAATAAGAAAATAGCTAATTTTATTCGCGGAATTCTTATTTTTCTGTGGAAAATAAGAAAGTCCTTTCCAGAACATGATAATCATATGTTTTCAAATATTCGACTGACAACTGATTGGAAGAACAAATTATGGCACACATGTGCTCCACTCAGCGATGGAGCACTTAACTTGTGCTGCTTAAAATCAATTTACTAATTCCAATGTTCATAAGGGCTCACAGCTCCTGAACTTAAACGCCAATTTGCATTAACACAATCTGAGGGAACCCATTGAATCCTTCCAAAAACCGACTATTTTGACTTTAAAATACACCTCCCGTTTCTCCCCAACACAAAATTTCGCCACATTGCTCTTAACAGCAAAATTCTAGAGTTCACCTTAAAATCACAGACACTCATCCTTTTGTAACAAGGACGTTATCTTACTGAATGGGAATAGTCCCGAGAAAGTTCCAATGAATGTGGCCAGCTCTTGCTGAGGTTTGCTTTACCTGGGCCAAGGATTTTTTGGTTGAAAATTTCAAAGTGGCGTCCACAGGACGAAATGGGTGGAGTCATCCTCTGCTCATTGTAGGCTTTTTGCAATACATATCGACGCGCATTTAAGGCACTTCATGAATTTTTAACTAAATGAAAAATGAAGCGCGTCCTCGAGCTGGTTAAATGGATCTTATATGCCGCGAGGGTTCTCGGTTCTAGAGTGGAAAATTGAATGATTTACTTCCGGATAAAGCGGTTGTAATTCGGTTATGGATTTTATAATTTCCTGGTTTTGCAATTTTTAAGTACTCGTAACTACTTGCATTTTTAAGAGCCTTCCAGTTCAGAGGTAAGTAGAAAAAAACCTTTAGAAATCGGAGTAGTGTTCATTTAAAATTCAGGCGTTCAAGGGAAACATTTTCAAGGTGTGTTACTTTCACTATTTTTCGATTGAAAGTGCATAGAAAGCACCTATTTTGATAAGTAGACTGTAACCCATTATTCGAGAGCGTAATTTAATTTTGAAATTGTTTTTCCATTGTAAAACGCCATTTTCCATTCTTCCTAAAATAGACAATACGACTACTAATTTAATTGCGTTTACCATAAATTGTGGTGTTTTTAGTTTTATTAACTTCTCTTGTAAAACAAATCTGCATATAAAAGTTTCCCTTAATTTTTTCTTAAGACGAAGGTCGAAGAGTAAACATCCATATCAAGCAAAACAACACGTGCATACTCATTAATATTCATTATTTAGTTATGTACATTTCGTCTCAGAATATTTTAATAATTCAAGTTGAGCGCGTTCAATTCTAATTGATGTACAAAATTGTCTACTATGTATAGCTGGAGCCATCATGCAGAAATCTATGAAATTCTGAGGGAAATACCCTTTAGCTTTATCAAATAAAGGACGGAATACGAGCTAGATTGGTAACTGAAGCAGAAAATGAAAAAGGAAGTAGTAGCTCAGGGCTACATTGACTATATTGAATGATGAAGGAAAAGGAGGAGCATCCTTATGTTGAATTATATCTACGGACGTAGTGAAGTATCTCAAACTGTGCAATTTTTAGCTGTGTCTTGAAATATCCTGATGGAATAGAATATTTTACTGGTGCTTTTACGTTGATCTCCGTCTGAGATTGAAGATTCTACACTAGGATACAAGACTCTGGTCTCCAATTTTTCGATCTCAGGTGATTTTATTTTTATTTTACTATTTATTGTAGAAGAATCTTAGGCATTTGGATAATTGAATCATTTGGTCAGTCTCACTGCATTCCCTGAGTTGTGTTTTGATTAGTTTCAACGTGATATCGAATTTCCTCGTTCCTGTCCGTTGACAGGGTTAAAGGAACAAATCCCAGAATCTTTAGGATATTCAATATACTATACATATATATTATTTCTTTTGGGGTAGACGAGTAAATTGAGAAGTTTCTACATGTGTGAAAAGAAGTCAGAATAAGGAAGAATTTATATTCAAAGGAACGCTCACTTAGTTGTTTTATACTAATTTATCGCTTATATTATACTTTATTTTTATGTAAAAGCGTAATGTATTAAGGTTTGTTTATTCAATTACGTGGAGTCAGATAGAAAGATTTTCATAAACACTGTGGGGATAAACATACAAGTCTCTTTTGTCCTTTTCTTATCCTGCGCCACGTCCTGTACCACCTCTTATCTTTGTTTTTCGCCTTTGCATTAAGGACAACCCAACAAGGACCTCTAATTAAAAGTGCATTAATATTTTTGGCTCCTTCACGTCGGAAATCTAAAATGAAAAATACTTTATGACACCCAAAATATCCAACAGCTATTTCGCACCACTCCCCTGGTCCGCATCGCTGTACAAAATCCTTAATGAGGATAATGCTCGGAGCAATCTTCGCGGCGCATAAGAGATCCTTGTCCAACATAAATTCTTGCTTGCTCTTCTGATTTTCATATCACACAAATCACTGTACCCGCACTAATTTCTATTCCAAGCAGAAAAAGTTGCTTTCTGGTGTAAAGATATAAATTGCCTCAATTTTGACGGCAATGTTGCCATGTTTACGCGATTCTTCTTCTTCATTCTTTTTTCCACTGTCTACATTTAGCAACAATGAGAACACAGTGTAATCCCAAATAAATAAATAATTCAGGAGCATATTACGAGAGGCTTTCTACCGAGAGCCATTCTGGAAGACTCCAGCTGGAATTGGCTAATAAGTCTTTAGTTTTTCTTGAGCTTTTCATCTTTTGGGAAAACATCCTAAATGGCATCCAGTTTCGCTCGGTAAATGATGAGGATGCGATTTGCGTCAATGTAATTTAATTCCTCGCAATGAGCACGATTTGCTACGATTTTTAACTTAGAGCGAAAAAAAAAAATTTCGTGAAGTCTAATCTAAGCATTAAATTGAAAACACGATTAACATAATTTGCAAAATATTATTTCTAAATGGAAATTTCACTCGTGATATATTAGACAAATATTTCTATTTTTTATAAAAGAGCATTTTTGATTTATTGTCAAACGTTGGAATTTATACTGTCTTATTTGTTGTTGTTTATACTGTTTTATTTGTTGCTACTCTTTTTCTGATTTTCATTCTTATTAAGGAAAATTTCGGTAAATGCTGTAATTAGAGCAATTGGTTCAATTTCAACTCCTTCTTTTATAATGCTGTTCTTGAATTTATTACTGTGTACTATAAATATAGAGAAAGTTTTCAAAACTTTAGATATATTGCTTGATAAAAACAACTTCTAATAATCCCAAAAACAAATTGTCTTTTGATCTTTGTTTATTAAGGACACAAGTTGACTCCTCGCGAAAACTAAAAGCATTCAAGTCACTCTTTATTCATTGCTTTTGAAATATATTTGTATATAGCTGGTTAACTAAGCAAACAATCACTTCCTGTATAATATACATGCTCACTCACGTAGGACTTTGGGATTTATTTATCAACAAGAAAAGTAGTACAGATCCTGCCATCACCCATCAAGGATGTACTCCGTGTCTCTCTTCGACCCTCGAAAATGTTAGTTCGTCACGTAATCACTAAATTAGGATTTTGCTCGATTCCTATTTAAGTTCTACAGAACGGATAAAGATGAATAGATTTTCCGTGTGCTCAGTATCGAAATAAAAAAATTCGTCAAGGAGCATGTTATAGAAATCGGAAGTTAGGAAAACTTTTCCAGAATTTCATTTTATGCTTTACCTATTTACCTTAGTTTCAGTAGCAACAAAACATTACCCTTTACCTTAGTTATCCTCATCGTGCTCCTCTCTTGTGATCATCGAATCTCTTTTGCAACATTTAACGGAAAGTTTCAATGTATTTATTAAGCAAACTTCAGATACATAACTTGAACTTCTCCATGAAGTCAAATTCAAGGTTAAAGTCAAATTTAAGACTGTAAGTTTTGGTTAATGTTGCCAATCGTCTGAGTTATTTCGGGAAATCAATCAATGTCGTCTAATACATAATATGAAGGACATACCTAAAACCGGTGGAAAAGTTTCGACCCTTTTCAGCATCACATCAAATTGGATGATATTTTTCGCTTATCTAGCGGATTTCATCTTACAGAAAAAAATGGACACATAAATTTTTCCACTTAACCGTGGTTGGATCCTGTGACCGTCACCCCGAATATTCCTTACAAAAGATTTAACGTTTATTTCACAGATTAAGTTAATCCCGGTTAAAATCATGTTCGACTGACGTTGATGTCCTGTGCTAAGAAACAAGCGAAGGACAATTCTTTGTGCCGAGTCTTTATAAAAATAAAACAAAAAATATATAAAGAAGAACAAAGTTGATATGAAGTCGGAATGTGCCGGTGCGATGGAACGCAATTTACGTGATTTCTTATGTTCGCTAGGGCCATCTTCAAACGTCCATAATTCGCTTGGTGCCATAAATGTGAGTACATGAGCACCCCTTGGGTTCCATTTCTTCTAAAAGACGATTCTGTTGTTAGTGTGTCCTGAAAGGATCTTTTATTGCTGTAAATTTTATTCCTTGACTATCTAAAGGAGATTTCTTCTGGTTGGCCTGGCACGATGTCCTTTTGTCCCTCTGCCCGCCCCAAAACCATGGAACAATTTGAACTGTTTGCCCCGGGTAATGTTGGAAACCTCCCGTATCGAAATTCGCCAACTGAACGAGAGTTAAAGTGGCAAATTTTGTTTTGGATTTACTTTCATCAATTGAGAGGGTTGCTGAAATCCCGTCCAATACCAAAAAAGGGATGAGCGACGGAAGAGTGTACGGAAGAGCCAAAAGAAGGAGTTTGCCAGACATTAAGGATACTACTGGGAGCCGTTACAACCGGATTAAGAAAGTTCGTACTCCAAATTGATTTCCAGAATTGACAAGATTGGGGAGAAAATTCAATTTAAAAAGCCGTAACTTTTGTTCTTGACAGAAGATCGCATAACGGTTTTTGGATGAAATCAGGGCAAGTTTAGGTTCTGTTAATCCATGATAACGTCTTCATCCAGAATATTGAACAATTTTAATTTGTTAGTGAACGATGAAGTTTCTCCCTAGACAAAGTTGAAATGGAAGCGAATTGACTCTTGAAAAAGGTCAACCGAATGCAATTCCCAAGATTAAGATTTAGCATCGATTCCAACATCTAGGACCTAAGTCAAGGTAGATGTTCCTTTTGGAGTGGGATGAACTCATGCTCCTGACCTCATCACCGTTTTCGCCTAATCTTCATTGCGGATTTGGAGTGTATCCGCCTGGTTAGCACTAATCTCTCCATTTCCCAAGGTTCTCAACAAAAATTGTTTGGAAATGTTTCATCGTAGCTCGAGTATCAGGGATTTCAGTTGTTATTGTTTGTCCACAGCCGCTGTTGCCCATCCAATCAATTAATCCTTTCGGTGATTGCAACATAACCCCCACCAATAAGCCTTGCAACTTCACATTCATGCAGCAGAATATTGCCAATCTGGATAGAGCACATCCATGCAGAGATAGTAGACCATGCAAGCCGGAACGAATTTCCAATACTTATGGAATGATGGGTTTATTAATAAACGAACGCTACGGATTAAACTCCGCCTACTTTATGGGGATGTTAACCGCATTGTAAAATTCAATTTCACCGGTAGGTTCTGCGAGCAATTTAATACACTCACAAGTGGGAGGCTTCTAATTGTTATTGCAATATTGCAAATATAATTAGTTGTTTTCCGGTACTCCAAACTTAATTGATACTCTTCGCTTTAGTTGTCCTTACCCTGGATATAGTACATTTTACCGTTGCTGGTTTACGTATGCTATAAAATTTTTTTTTTTTGTTTCCTTGCTATTTTTTATCAGGAAACATCAGAGGTAATCTATACAAAAAAAAATTATTTGTTTTCAGTTCGACTTTACTGGGAATTTCATACCCAGCCTTTGAAGTAGAATTGAGCGCAAGGTTTTGGGTCTGGAAATAGCATTTCGTACTGCACATGAACCGGCATTGAACGTATTGAGTTCAGAGTTACTGTTGCAATTTTCCGTATATTAGACAGCTTTTGTCCAATGTGTAGAATGGATTCCATTGCAATTAAAAATAATTGGGGCTTGTACAGTTAATCCTTTGCATACAAAGATATCGATACAGTTTTCCATAAAAACATTTACAAAATTCTTTGCTTAAATAATAGATATTATTGTAATAGTGAAAATAAAAATATACTTATAATTAATTCATTTCATTTGAAATGAGTCCTTCGTGCCGTCAGAGTTTGTCTGATTTTCAATCCCGACCTATTGTTATAACATTAACTATCCTTCATCGAATGACGTCGACGGCTGATGGTCAACAATTCGCACACACACACACACATTCGCGTTTATGTCTGATTGGAGTAAGGTAAATCTAAAACAAAGGGGTAATGGAAATTGAGTGTCACTTTCATGTTTTGACAGCTACTGACCTTTTGTATGCAATAATTCTATTTCCGGATACTTAGAAATTAACATAGTGGCAGGCCCAAAATTGTGTTTCATTGTTCTTGGAGCACGATTTACGGATACAATATTGCTGAACGTGAATCTATTATCTTGAGCCTATAGACGTTGGTGTATTAATTAGTCTGTCTTTTGTTCTAAAATTTCAATTTCCTTAGTCGTTATTGTTTTTTTTTTTTTTTAAATATTTTATATAAAATTTTGTCACCGTGAATTCGAATCTCCAGAGAATGAAATGTTTACTAGACAGTCGACCAAAACCAATGAACACTTTGAGATTCGTCTTCGGCATAATTGATTTCTAAAAAAAGATTTTGAAATTGACGTTTCCGTTTTCCTTAATTCTTGTGAAATACATTTTAACATTAGGTCGTGGTTCGTACAGTCTGATGAAGAATCAAGTGAGTAACACTTCGCTCTTGTACAAAGTTTGGACGAGTCACACTTCGGTGGTTATTGTGCAAAAGTTCATAAAACTTTAATGAAGTTAGTGAAGCTGAGATCACTGTGTACTGCTCTCGTGTTACTGCATCTGTCGGCTTCAATAGACATCCACAGAATTGCTTAACAATTCGAGGAAAGCGACTTAGCAATTGAGGTCTTACTTTTAATATTCCAATTTGTCAACTGAAGCCGTTGAACTTCGTTTCCGGATCAGAGAACTGTTTTCTAATCCAAAAACAAAAAAGAAATTAGAAAAAAACAACTCAAGAGATTACATAAGTTGAAAATTGAAATACGTGAAAAATAAAAATTTGAGTGATTTCATACTGTGGCAATCACATCCTTGCGATCCAAATCTGCTCCCATTGCTAAGGGTTACCTTCCCAAGTGAGACTATTTCAAGCCATTTGTTCTGTGTGTACATGCGGAATCCTTTCCCTTTCCACTCTCTGTCGCCCGGCGTTAGTATATACCTTGGCAAATTTTTTCAAGCGAAATCCCTAAATCATAAATTCACGCCTTTAATTTTCACTTACACGTCGAAAGCCTGCAGGCAATTCCTGTTTCCTGTATTTGTTCTGCTCTCAATTCCTCTTTTTTTCGATATATATATATATATTTTTTTTTTTTTTCCCCAAATGTGCTCCGAAGTGTAGTGAAATGTTAAAGACAGGCAAACTCCGGCGGGTCTGGGAAAGATTTTTGCTTTCCTTTATTTAACGAAAAAGTCAATAACTCAAAAGTTCAACATTTTCCGACAGTTTTCCCTTCGATTTAGTTGCAAAGCATATTTTCGTGTGGATGACGCGGCAAATGTCCCAGTGGATAGCAATGTTTTAAGAGCCGCCGCAAAGGGGTAAAATTGCGAACACAAATTCATCAGAGACAGAAGCTTTTGAAGTGAAGATATTCATGGCGAGACTATCGGGAGTTGTTGTGTTTAAATCACAGGTCACTAATGGGGATGAAATGTCATCTCATGTAACGCATCTCAACAGTGTTTTTTTTTTTATTGTGAATGGTAGATGCTGTTTTCACAGATGGTGCACAGAATATTGCATTCCTTGCACGGCACTGCAGTATGCACTGATATGACTTTTGTGAAACCACCTGGGATTAATTGAAAAATTACTTTTAGGGGTGGCTGTGACCTCACCCTAAGCTCCAAGGGTTTTTGGTATATTAATATTATGGTTGGAAAAGATTTTCCTGTGTGTAATTATGAATTGTTTTGTAATGAATAAGGATAGAGGATATTTTAATACTACTTTACCTTGACTGAAACTTATTTCCATTTTTAGAAATTCTTATGCAACTCTGGAGAATAATATAAACCTATTATGATTTATGGTAAAGATATAAGGACGCTGATGCTATAAAATAAATTAACAAATATTTATAAACTGATACTAAAAATATCTGTACTTTTACCTTTTCCTCGGCTGTCTTTCAAATATCACTGTGTCGTTGACTCCGTGCAACCTTGGCAAATTTATTCTTTTCATCAATGTCATTCAGATTTGTTGACATCACAGCATTTTGATATGTACCCTTGTTATTTATCGTCCCCATGTTAAGTCCTTTGATTAATTATTTCCAATAAACCAAATTTTTCTGCTGTCTTAATCAAAACAATTTGAAGTCGGTCGACAAAAGACTCAAATAGCAATAAATCAAGACTGACCAGTGGCAGTATCGTTTTGATATTTTCCATGATTTTGCGAATAAAGAAAGAGATCAATTATTATAGAATTTTCTGGATTTGTGATATTTTTGTCATGCATCAGTGAACGTTTATTATTTGTCAGGAGCTCGAGAACAACGCTTCGATAAACGTCTAATTACAAGTTCCCGACATTGCCAATTATACAATTTACCAATGTGATTTCGCTTACTGATTTTTACGCTCTATTAAACTGAATCCTGCCAACGAAATTGAACGGGGATCCTTGGACTGATGGCATCTCCATCAAGACAGATATGGGGCATGCTGGCGTCTGCATCGTTGTCGTTCTCTGCTTAAGTTTATGCTGGACCAACGGAAACATATGTGCGATATCATATGATGGTACGTTCATTCCTCTCCATCTGAACCTTTTACACCCGCCGGAAGTGTATCATAATTTAATTAAGAGTGCCCGTGTTAAATTTCATCAACTGATGAATATTTTCTGCTTTGGTGGCTGCCAGGAATTATTGCTTCGGGCGCCCTGGATACGCATCGGGATCAGAACCAGGATCACCCCCAGATCTTGAGTGCATTCCACTCCAACCCCCCGTTTAGTCTATCCGCTAAGGCATGTCGGAATTATGCATGTTCTGTATGTTAAAACTAATGTACCTCATGCCGAGAACACTTGTTCTTCAGTTTACGTTAATAACTTGAGGTGAGTCAGTCAACCTCGTTAGGATATGCTTAAGCAAGGCATGCATGAGTAATCGTGCCAGGACATTAAACCTCGTTAAAGCTATCTTAGAAGTAGTTGGATGGATTATATGCAACTTCGAAGCGGTCGGCATCTGTGGGGTGGTAGTCTTTATGCCATCAGTCCCTGATGCACATCAACCGGCGGAGGCGGCGTGAACCAACTTGGCCAAGGTATCCTTTTAAGGATGATGGTGAATGTGGAACCATTCCGCTACATTCACCTCTAGAAAACCATTAATGCATGGGAACTGCGTTAAATCAAGCAGATTTACACCGTACCGGCAATATTCTTAAGTATCGCGTAATGGAAAAACGTCACATGATCCTTCACTAAGTACACACCGTGAATATACTTAATGATACGTTCCCCCTTGCATCCGCCACTGCGGTTATGTTCCATCAACAGATTGAATAACGTTTTTCTCATGGTGAAAAACATATGCGTCCTCAGGCTTCCTCTTGTATACAAATTAGGAAATGTCGCTCCGGAAGGTTCTACATTTCTTCTTGCACCGCTTGAACTTGTTCAATAAAGCAAAATACATTAACTGGGATTAAAATCAACTTATGCTTTATAATGTCTCCGATATTTTGGAACACATGCGTCTCTTTCAACACTTTTGAATGTTTGTGATTTCCGCAATATTATTTTAAATTGATTTTTACAAAATTTTATTTAAAATTCAATACTTTTTTCACCACAATGGAACTAACCGCTATATGTGTAAGCATTCAGTAAATTTATGGAAGAACTACCTGAGTGAAAGGACAAGACACAATACACAAAGAACCGCTGAGGCCTGAACCCCTCGCTTTGTCAATTCAATGATGGCACTTACCTGAGGTCCATCCTAGTCAGGAGCTCCTGACAACACAACTAATCAACAATCAACACCACAAATCATCAAAGTCTATAGAGAACACTTGTCGGCATGTACTTTCACTTTCCACAATTTAATGGTTGTTTTTATTTACTTTATAAGCTATCAGACGTCCGTGTTTGTGCGATATTTTTTGAACTTTTTAGAAATGTAATAGATCAGAATCAGGACAAAGTGATCGTGATCCAGAGCGCGTTCACAAACCTTACTACAGTTAACTACGTGGTAGCCGTAGTTATGCTGAATGACTTTACCAACAGTGGTTATATATTTTTACCACGGAAGATTTAAACACGCTATCCATTTGAATGTGTAAAGAAAATTAGTTAAGGTGCTAACTATACGTGCAGGTTTCCCTCTAGGCCTCAGCCACCAGGTTTCCTGCGGTTTTATCTAAACGGAACGGAACAATCGGTTATATACCGATTTCGTGGTTTTTTCGAAAATCTCAAGGGAAACCTTTGTGTATTAGGATAGAAAAAATTTACAAAATATGGAAAAGTGAATCCAGAAAGTTCTATTATGAATTGAATGAAGGATTTTGTAATAAAAAAACTCACTTTTATAGAACTGCGCTCATAGAATTTATTTATTTTAAAGTGAAACACAAATCGAGCTTCAAAATAAATTTTTTAATTATAATTAATTAATTAAGTGGGAAAATCACCTTCACCAAAATACGGCTAAAATAAGTACCAACATCAATAATGCATTTTCTCTCTTAAAGCTATGAAACGAATGCGAATCACTTAAAAATGCTACGAAAAGAAATAGTAATCTCTCACATAAAGTGTTTTAATTTTTAATTTTTTTTTTGCATCGCTGGCTCTTAATAAAACAGTTCTGCATTATCTATTTTTATATAGTAAACGCTCCACTGACTATTTACACTGCCTGCTCGCACTAATTACTTAACTTTTTGGACAGAATAGCGAAAAGATTGTATTTCTGAAATACATAGATTAAGTGTAATGTTTTGTTTTTTTTTTCAGCTGCGTAACGCTAATATTCTGTTTACTTTGAATAAATTATTTATTCTCATCGCCTTAAATTATCTCTTTTTTTATTAGTAATATTCGTACATAACTAGGGTAATTTGTATTATTTATTTACTTTTAATTCATTTTTCATTTACTTTTTAAAGTTACTAAGCATTTTCAGTAAAACTGGATGGCGGAATGTTAACACTTCACAAAAATAGTTTTAGCTTTAATTTTACGTTTTTTTTCTTCTTTTTACCTTGACTTTTACATTAATTTAATTCTTTTCATCGCAAGTGACTTACATTTAATAATTATTCGTGATGATTGTTGACTGATTGGGAAAATTATAACGCTTTTGGATAATTAGTGAAACGATTCCAGTTGTAAATGCCATCATTTGGCATTAAGATTTTTGTTTTAACACAGAATTGTTGTGTTAATTTTTTGTAAAATATGAAAAATATTTGGAAAAAAATACTATAAACTACGTTAAAATGGATAAATTAAGATTGCGATGGCGTAAACAGAAATCGTTTCACATCTATCCAATGCGTGGCTAATTCAAAAACAATACTAGAAAATAAACAAAAAACAATGAAAAAAACTTTCAAAATAAATAAAGCTTTCTCTGGACGCAAAATACATCAAAAACTTTGTTCTCGACGACTCTTCTTAAGAAAATACATTCTCCAAATACATTACACAGGTATATCACGCGTAGAATTGAGCCAGACATTCAATCTGGAACTCACATTATTTTACACTATGGCAGCGAAAAAAAAAGTGTTTCTCTTTTTTCATATTTTTTTTTTGTTTCATTTTGTTTGTGTCTTTCTCTCATTTCTTAAAAAACTGTGAGCGTTGAATCACAACTAAGTACAAAGAAGCTCCTTGGAAATTGTACATCGCAATATTAACAGTCTCTCCATTACCATTTATTTTTTCTACTTGTTCATTTCTTTTCAATAATTAACACAACTTATATTTGGATAACAATGTGATACAAAAAGCTCGTAAGGATTAAGAAAATGTTCAAACAGTTTCAGTAGAGCCCCATTAAACGCATTCCCAGAAGTGATTTTTGCTGTTTACTTTCCACTAATTACTCTTTTAAACAATCATCTGCAAACTTTAATGAATTCTACATCACGCTAGAGTGATTAGTGATAATTACACTGTAATGCGAGTAATTTACTTAGAATACGAAAGGACGAAAATCCTTAGAGCAAATACTGTTGAAAATGATTTTGAGTGCATTTTTCAATTATTTCTTTTGTAAAGAAAAATAAATTCCCACCAGCCACTTCACAGGATCTCTGTCATTTGCATTCCATTTTATTAGCTGTAGTCCTTAGAGAACGCCTCCGGCCAGAATATTCCCCAAAGCAGCAGACCACAATGTCTGAGCTAACAATCACAAAATTCTCATTTTTCTTAAGGCTTTGTTTAAAAAATTCCAACATTGTGTTTAAATTAAATTTGCTATTAATCAATAAGAACACCAGGAAGAAAGTTCTACTATTGTTTTTTCTTCTCTCTCACCAGTAATTTTAATGTAATTTATTTAATTACAAGTGAATAAAATCTGATACAAAATTTTACCATTTCATCATTCTGTGAGTTGAAAAATAATAAAGCAAAACCCAATTCACAAAATTAATTGTAATTAAAATTGAAAATCAATGAATTTCGGCCCACAAATCACACATGAACGACGAAATTAATGACATTAATTTTCGCACTTTGTATACGTGGTATAAAAAGAATGTTACAAAACGAAACATTTTCGAATGTGGCTAATTAATTAAACCAGTTTAATGAGTTCGGATTAAAAATCGTTAGCTATAAAATTTAATTAGTATTGTATTGGGAAAATAAATAAGGCAAACCTCACATTGTTGATAAATGAAGTTTTGTGAACAATTATTTTGTGTTGTTAAATATTATTGTACGATTGGAGGTAAATAAAGGAAAAGGTAATAAATTTAAATGTTTTTGTTATTGGCATTAAAACATTCTCACGTTGTGCAATATTTTTGGTGTGACGTTATGGAAAATTATTTAATAAAAATTTCGAAAAATGGAGGTTTCAAAAAGTTTTTGGTATTTATGGGAACGTTCTTTGATATTAATTTTTGTTGCTGTTTTTTCTTTTAGTTACCATCACACTAGTTGATTTCAATTTCTCTTGTGTTGATTTTTCAAGAAACGCATCGTTGACTTCTATGAAAATTTTGTAAATACTTCTCTCACTTGAAATTTTATTTTATTGTTATTAATATTCCTCTAGTATTTTCGAATTCATTAACACTTTTTTGTACTCAATTTTCTTTCACTTCCTTACGAAAGCGTTGTCTGGGGCTCACAGAAATGTTCACACAAACGGAATTGGAAAAATATTAAAAATATATCAACAAATTAATTGCATCTACGAGGTTTTTGTTTTGTTGTTAATATTTAACTACAATATTTATAAGTATATTTGAAATATCAATACTCTTACCTACGAAGTAGTACATAAAAATTGCAATTAAAAAAGTCTGATTGAACAAAATAAAATGCTTGAAAATCAGATTAAGTACCAATAAAAAAAGGAATTGAGGTAAAAAGCTGAATTATATTTATATATATATTTTTAAATATTTTTTTTCCTTTTTTTGACTTTTCTTTAAGTTTAGTTAGTACGTTTGAATATCTTAAAAAATTACTCTCTACCCCATTTTTGCAATAATCGTTGATTTTCTAGGTATAATAACTTGTCTTTTCTTAAATACTTAAGCAACCTTTTAATTAATTTATAGTAATAGCTAATTTTTGCGTTCTTTTTTTCTTTTTCTCATTTTCAATATAAAATGCATTTTAATATTATTTTATAATTTACTTTAGTTGTATATACATCATAAGTACATACGTGTGTGTGTGTCAACCGTGAGTTGTGTCTGCCATCAGTGTGGATCACTCTAATTCTGTATTTATTATTTTTATTCTTTCAGATAAACCGTTAAAAATATTATTTATATGTTTTCTTAAAATATACAATATTTACTTCATTAATTTTATTTAATGTTCACATTAATTTTGGCAATTGGATTGCATTAACCGTCTTTGCGAACTCTTGCCATGTTCGATCGTGATCTGCTCAATCTATCATTAAGTACATCCTGAGCGGACATAACCCTTCCATTTTTTTTTTGTATATATATATAATTTATTTAATGTTTTTTTAAATTCTACTTTGTATTATTTTATCATCATGAGTAAATTTGTAATTTAAAAAATCTTTCTAAAGCACATGAAACTAACCAAATTATGTGTAAATTTTACTTGTATTAAAATTCAGCTTTTAATATTAGCAATTTACAGTTGTATGGTTTTATTTTTTCATTTTCAATTTATTTATTTATTTGTTAATGTATGCTTAGCAAAAATTCTATCGACAAAAAGCCTTTCGGAATGCGGGTAGTGTACAATTGTAGCTTCAGACATGCTCAGTTTATATCTGATCTAACTTAATCTTTGCTCTGTAGTTAACACCTCGGCTAATTTCTTATATTCTAAAGCACTAAAATGCGTCTTTTGTCTTTCATTATAAATATAAAAATTGTGATCTAAACTATTAAGTACAAATACACTATCATTTCTACGTCTAGCCTTTCTGAACCAAAGGTTTGAAAATAAATTGGATTCGTTTATATTAAAGCTGCCTGAAGTTTAATTTATTAATTTTAATATAATATATTAATATTTCTACAATTTGCTTTTTTTTTTCTTTTTTTTTTGGGAAAAGGTTAAAGTTCGGTGTAGTAGTCTTTAGCCACAGTTCTTACACAACCTTTAAGTGCTTTTGGAGATGAAGTTTAATGACGTAATTGTAATTGGCATTATTTTGGAATGTTTCAACATAAGAAAGCAAAGGATTTGGTAACAAATAGATGGAAAAACATAAAAAAAAATGATTACGTAGTTTGTGATTCACAATGGCACTCATAGTTTTGATGTCCCTATAATACAGTTGTTCCTCAGGTTGTACGATTAAATTGTTCCATGTCACTCATAACCGCATAAAGAAAACTCAGATTACTAGCATTGACGAATATATGATAAATCCTTATTATTTTTTTTTTTTTTTTTTTTTTTTTTTTATGAAAATTGGTATAATACCGTGTAACTCAAATAGCGTGCAACTTGAGAGAACGTCGCAATTCTTTTATGTGTAACTGGAAAATCTAAAACTATTTATTTGAATTGAAATTTGAGAAATGCTCATATTGTT
The DNA here is from genome assembly GCA_963082835.1 of Leptogaster cylindrica. Classification (NCBI taxonomy): domain Eukaryota; kingdom Metazoa; phylum Arthropoda; class Insecta; order Diptera; family Asilidae; genus Leptogaster; species Leptogaster cylindrica. The sequence continues at coordinate 2,555,687 of OY720108.1, read as the reverse complement.
TAAGGGAACGACATTTCAATTTTCAATGTATGCATTAAACAAAATCGAAAGTATTGATGGAAATTATTCAGTGTTTTATGGAAACACTTTGAAGATATTACCAGTGCTCAATTTCAAAAATCGGAGGTGCAGAATTTGTTACGATTTAATTCACGTGGACAATGAGTACTAACCGATATTTTTTATTTTCGAATTTGATCTAACAAATTCGACGAAGTATCCTTGTACGATACATTAAATACAATCCAGAAAGCATTCTAAAGTCCTCAAAGCCAAAAGCCTGACAGACAAACAAACGAAGCGTTGGATTCGTTGGATTCAATTTAGTCCACTCTATATTTACGGTTAAAAATAGCAAAACAAATATTTTTAACTGTCTTAAATTAAAGTTAATTTTGAAATTAAATGCGGCAATAATAGAAAAAGAAAATTCTATTTGCACTCATTTAGTGTGTTTTCCATTGCAAAATAGAATACCAGGCTTTAAAAAATAATAAAAATGAACAAAGAGAGAAATACATTGCAATTTAAATGCAAATTAACCATTCAGACTTCGTTGAATGGTTGTGGAATAATTAAAAAATAGCTGAACAATGTTTGTATTCTCTCACAGGATATACTCTCTGAGAACTGTGGATATAAATGCCGGCTGCAACACCTTGTCTTTAACCTTTGCCCTGTGGAACACGAAAAAATTGCTATACGTTTCAATATTTCTTTTTATTTTCAGATAACCCTCATCGAATGATCCGGGTTAGTAATTATCAGACAGCTTTCACTAATTTTATATTTAGCTTTTCTCTTCCATTTTTTTAAACATGAATTTACTTTCGAAAGGAAACAGTTTTCCCCCAGAATAGAGAAAACCCCGCAAACGTGAACTGAAGCTTACTTAATTTCCACAACTTTGGCCGCTTATTTTCCTACTGCTAGAATTAATGAAAAAAGTACCTTTTCCGGCAATATTTAATTTACTAAATTTACTTTCTGTTGCACTACGAGTGGTTTTTATTATTGAGAAGTTTACTTACAGGGTTCCCCGCGCTTTTGTTTTTATTTTTTATTTGTTGCTGATTTATTTGGCCTCATCATGGAGTCAGGGGGGTGATGGCTTTGATTGGTATGTGTATGGTGGACGATTGCTGGGGGTTCATGAGAATCATGAGGCTATGGATGAACGTGAGTGGAGCATAGTCTACAAACATTGTGTGTTTGAATGATGCCAGGTCTAGCTATTGTTTCGATTTAATAGCTGCTTAGTAATCGATAGTTGAGTCTTATGTGGTTGAAGTATGCTCCCCGACAGCAGGGTTAATAGCGCTGTTGATACTCATGGTGCCACCGGTTGAAGTCAATGTGGAACACAATGATGGATCCAGTTGATAGACCAGCCAGCAGGTATCTGCAAGTAGAAAGAGTTTTCCATTTGTTTTAGGGACTGTAGACACTTCATTCGATTATTGGAATTTGAAATTGGGTAAATTGATTCACTCAATTTGATTAAGGTGACTCCCAAAATGTGAGTAAACAATTTCACTATTGTTTGTGTGAAAACTCTGTATTCATTACATGATTAGTTAAGCTGTTCAATAGTTCAAAACAAAATGTATGTTTCCTTTACATTAGCATCAGCATTTGTTATGTTTTCATTACCCAACTTTCATTAACACTAATTAGAATTCGTTCCCAGTTGAATCAACAATTCTTGATTAATGATTGAACTCGTTTCATTGGATTTCACACTCAGTTCAGGATCTAATTGCAGAAGATGGAATTTAATTTTAAAAAATGTACTGAAATGTTTTACTTTTATTGCTTAATTAATAAACTTTGGAAAAACAAATTATTTGTCCTACGATCACTGAATCGTTGTTTATTAATTTACTAGAACAACAACTAAAATTTGCTTTGCATTTTCCGGTGACAAATATCCTTCACTTGTTTAAATAAATTTGACTTATTCCGGTGAATTTATTTATTAAAAACATCCCCCTCTTCCTCATTTGTTTCCTTACAATCAATTCAAATTCAGTTGTTGACACAAAAATTATCAGAACTTCAATAATTAGTGCAAATCAATATGAAAAACATTTTCGAAGGTATTCACAAATAATTTAAAATCAAATTAATGCACTTAAAAGCGAGTCAATGACTTCGAATGATTTAATTAGGAATAATTCGTCAATCTGTTATACTTTTTCATCAACAACTGGAGTAATTGATATGCTTTTTACATTTCAACAGCAGAATAAACGACTTCGTAGTGTAGTCATGACTATGCAAATGTATATAGTATACAACATATAAAAATTTATGAATAAAATATGAATCAACTTGTAATAAATTCATGAAAGAAATACCCAGATTACATATGTGAGATCATTTTGATAATTTCAATAGAAAAATATATATTTTGCCTGTTTTTTCTACGAAATTCTACAGTCGGATGATATATTTATATTTATTTAAAATACACAACATTGGATACATTTTTTCCAAAACAAAAAAAAGGAGATGTAAAAATAAAATTGTATAGTCAGATTTTTCACAGGAACATTTGGAACGAAGGAGAATATTCCGTTGATAGTTTGTGCGGTAACGAATTTGAATTTTGAAATAAAAATATAAAGGATTGTCTTGTCAGGTTCTAAACCGCACGGAGAAAGCTATTCATATGAAATCGTTGTAATTCATAGAATTTTCTGTAAACATGCTCAACATTTGCCCCAATGTCCTTTTCTCAAGGGGTTGGAGAAGGTATTTGGGTTTCCGTTCCATAATTCAGCATGGTATTCGCTCAGTCCAAACCACAAATCTGTGGACGACAACATGTATTGCGGAAATTGTACCTATCTCTATTAAATTTTTTTTCTTCCAAGTTGATACTATTTTCAATGTTTGCTATGGTACACCATAAATTCGAGGTGGTTCTGGCTAAACATATGCCACTAAGAATAAACCAGCACATGTTAAGTACCTGTTTGACTTTCTAACATTCTGTGCTGTCAGACATCCTTGCAAAAGGAATACTTCTACCTTGCGGCACTCAAGCTTGGGTAAGAGAAATCGATACGTAAGTGTGCAGAAAAGATGTTCCCTATGATATTACATTGAGTTTACAACGATAAGCCACTCTCTGTTTTGTCATTTTTCTTTACGAATGTTTTTCCTCATGGAAAGTTTTATCTAAATGAAAATTTGCTTATCATTATGAAAATTTTCAAATGTTCTGGATATTCGCAATCTTCAGGAGTGAATTCCTGATTTAAGTGTAATGTAAAAGTCTTCGATTTTGCCTCCAGGATATTGTTCGAGAACAAAATACCTTCGTCCTTCATACACGACAAGAAGCAGATAAATATTAACGGGAGAAAATTTAACGTAGCTATGAAAAATGATGGCAGAAGTTCCTTGGAAATTTGAAGTTTTTCTAGTACACTTTGTTTTCTTTGAATAATTTATTACAAGTTTGCATTTTAAAGAGGAAACACGAAAATTGATGCATACAGAATTTTAGAAAAAATAAAAATATGATGACTTTTTTTTGAACAGTTTGAGTTTTTGTAAATAATATTCTGAATATTGTATAATAAAAAATAACTATTAAAAATGGTAAATGTACTCACTTTTGATCGTGTGTCAAGGCCAAGGATCTAATACCAGAATTGCATGCAGGGAAGGCATACAACGGGGCCAAGTTGAATGTTCTCCAAACTTCGACAATTCCACGATCGCCTGCGGTCATTAAGTACTCTCCATCCCGCGAAAGCAGCATGCACTGTTCAAATATAATAAAAAAACAGAAACATTAATTCAAAAATGCCGTTTCCGTTAATACAAAATTAATAATCACCTGTAAATTATCGTTGTGAGTTTCATGTCGCAACATCTTTCCGTTGATTGTGTACGCTGCAACATTACCCTTGTCGTAATTGACAACGATAAATCCTTCTCGAGACATTGCTATAATTTCCGGAGAAATGAAGTCATTTGGTGGATCAAGCGATCGCAGTAGATCGCCAAATGTTGTATGAATCAAAACTGGTCCATCTGTAAAATAAAAAATAATCAAAGTGCATTATAGAAGTTTGGATTTTCTAGCCCCAAATATAATTTCTTACTTGTTGATCCGGAAACGACGAGACCAAGTTCAGCACTTATCACAACGGAAGTGACTGCCTGCTCGTGGCCGGTGAGTGTTGCTCTTGGGGTTGGTACATCTCCTTCACCAACGATACTCTGAGTTCTTGCATTCCAATGCCATAACAGCACTGTACAATCGGCTGAACCAGAAGCGATATAGCAATCGGATGTTATATTGCATTCTGATCGCGATAAACACGTTACAACACCAAAATGCCCGAACACAATTTGAACAATTTTTGCTGCAATTCGAAATTACCCATTAGAATTATTGCGATAAGTGTTTGTTATTAAACTTACCAGTTTCCGTTGAGAATACACGAAAACTGTTATCCCAAAAACCACAGGCAATTAAGAATCGGCTATCTACGGTTGTGACGAAGCAATTAGAACGAATTTTCAATTTTTGGCTAAAATTATCGCCAAGATGGCGTCTCGACATTGGGTTGTTGTGACCGTTGGTTTGCGCTAATAAAATAATGTTGTTAAATAAATCACTAGAGTCAAGATTGAAGATTGCTTACATAAAACAGGATCCATAGTTAAAGGCAAATTAGCACCAGGTGTTTGAGGTGACTCTGCGTAGCTTGGACTTTGGACGGATGCAATGTAGTTGCAGTTCCATCGGTTCACGGCGAACTGGTGTCCTGCGGTCACCGTTACCACCGATGGTAGTGATAGTTGTGGATAAGTATTGGCCGAAATATGGATAATTGGTGAATTCAAATGGAATTTCATTGACATGCATACATCATCTGGCATTGCACTAAACATCATTGGTGATAAGTGCATTGCAGAGGATCTTGGTGGATGTGGTTCCATCAGAAGTTGACTAGGTGTTTGACCAAAGTTACGAATTTGATTTTCTACAGCTTCTCTCATAACTGGATCTGTGATTGCATCCAAATCAACACTTCCTTCATACGTTAGATAATAGAATACGTTTGTTGCTCGAACAGCTTCAGGACCACGTTGTTTGTAACCAAAGATGAGATCGATCCATTGGTGTAATTGACAAGATACAAATTCAGATTCCAATGCCATTCGATTGATGCGAACAAACTCTTCAGGAGATTTCGCCCACGGAGGAAGTTCAACATCTGATACTAGTACGCCATCTTCACGGATTCCCAATCGATATCCTGATGAATTGTAGAACATTTCTGGTAGAAAATACCACTCAGGAATTAGCTCTTTCACATCTGAAGTGTCACGTTGACAGTTCTTCCATGCGAGTGCAACTGATGAGAACAGACGATCTGGATAATCAAATTTTCCACCTTGAAGAGCTAAAAACATTGTCGTGAATGGTTCTACCCGAACCAACCACGCCAAAACAAAACTTGCAGTGGAATAATGGGTTCCGTAATGGAATGGGGGAATACTGTCGTTATCCCAACTTTCATAACGTTCTTCGAAATATGCTCGTCGACTGGGGTTTAATGCACCTATAGGTTTGGATAAGTCTCTGTAGTTCGACGGTTGGCTTAGATCCAATTCCTTTGAATCATAGTTGGTAAGAACCCATGGGAAAATTGGATACTGATTCAAATCATTATATGTTCTCCCAGCGATTGTATTCAGGAACATCAGATACTCGAAGTTTGAAATTTCTCTGCGTTGCCATTTTTGTGTCATATTCGAATTTCGCATGAGCTGTCGAGGTGACATCATTGATGCCCGCCTTGTCTGAGGAATGCCGTATTTTATACCAACTCCAACACGGGGTAATGCTTTAATGACTTTCTTCACTGTGTGCTGATCAGGAAACGCAAATAAAATAGACGTTCGACTAGCTAGGAAAATTTCTATAGCTACATTTTGTAGTAAGTAACGACGAGAAAATATTGCACGAACTTCAGAGAAGTACCATTTGCCGTGTAAGTGATCACAATATTTGAGTACCTCGGGATCAATCTTCTGGAATTCTGGATGATCTTCATCCACTTCGAAGAACATCTCGGTGCTTGTTATAGACACAGTTCCGGGGGCTACTAGACCTGGAGCAACCAGTTTCGCCTTCGTACTAATATTTACAGGGCCAGTAAGGTCAAGGTCTAGTTCACGATCCTCGATGAGAAGTTCGGCGTCATCCAGAAGATCAGCAGTTTGCTGCGACGGCTGGTGAGATCTTGTTACAGCGATTTGCGAATGGAACTCATCTCTAGTTTGCATGATGGCATCTTCTGGAGCACCATTTTCTAGAGCTGCCTTGAGAGTGGCCTGCGGATGACTTGTGCCTCTGGGATTTTGGACCATTCGCTTTCTACGGCGAGCGTCATCCTCCCAGGCATCTAGTTTCCAGAAAATCTGTTTTTGTGTAGAGCCACTGGAATCACCCCAAGCTCCATGACGATTGCACATGATATTCCGAACTTTCTCCAGTAAACGACTGGCAATTACATTGTCCCTGCGTCGAGCTGCGGTTATCAGATGATCGCACATCCTTTCTTCTTCTCGCCGTTCCAGCAAAGTTTGAGCGCACTGCGACTCGAAGTCAGCGTGCTTGAGGACGTCATCGGCACGCATTCGATTCAATATGAATTCAGCCTCGTTTGCTACACGGACAATGTGATCCTTCATTGCGTGGGAGAGCAATCGCCCCTCGTTGATCAACTCAATGAACGCCAAGCCGGCGTGCTTTTGTAAGCTGTTTTGCCATTCTTGTGAGCAGAGCAGCATGACAAGTTCCACCACTGAATGGCTATTTTTGAAGGTTGTTAATCCTTTGCCCTCCATCAACAGCTCCTGACCATGTGAACCAACAAGAGTTTTAGATAGAAACGGTGCAAAATCCACCATAATTTCCCGCAGAAGAGGACAAACCGGGCCGAGAGCGATCTCCAATTTCTGAGTTAAACTTGCTTCCCTGGACGGTGTTGTCATCGGTAGCTGACCCACTAGGGGTGGTTTCATTGGTAATTCATCTGGCCGTGATCTTTGTCCGGATGTTGCAAAGCTATCTGGTATGCGAACAACTGATATTTCTGAATCTGGCTTATCCCCGCGTTCAGTACCCATGTGATGAATATTACCCTCAATATCGCGAAGCTTTTCATTTCCATCTTCATTCAAATTCACATCTGTCCAACTTTCATCATTCGAGTTCGTCGGCTTATTGTCATCCACCATAATTTCGCTGGAGGATTCAACCTCTGGTACTTCGTTTTCTGTTGAGTTCATATTTAGGGATGCAACGTCCGAATCGACACTCTACGGAAATCATTTCAAAGAATAATTTTTTATTTGTGGATTTTGGGAATTGGATTTTTGTTTTGTTGAATATATTTTATATGAACACACCCTCTACTTTTTGCACACTCGTGTTAGTGGTTAAAGCTGTGAGTTACCTTATGGCAGCACTGAAGCTGTTTTGTGACCAGTGACAGAAAATTCGTTTTAAAAGCAAGCAAGTGATAAATTAATAATTGTTATGTCAATAAACATAAGCTAACAATCATAATACTAAAATAAATAACTAAAATAAGGAAGGGATTTGAAGCAGATATATTCTACAATTTAAATTTTCTGTACGTTTCTTTTTTTTGTAGTAGTGCTTTCCAGATGCTAGATTTGGCAACTGTCGTCTATTAGGAGACCACAAACTTCAAAGACATTCGCTTCCTGGGAAGAACTCTTATAATCCCCAAAATTGAACTCCTGTTTACGTAATCCAAAAATAAAGTTGAGACCCCCATTGCTTTCTACAGTAACTCAATATCCCTGACAAGCAGTGACAAAATCAATGAAATGTTGTTGACCCTTTTAAGCAACCCACATCAGAATAAGAATCTCAAGTATCATCAACACTGACAAAGGGCGGTAAAGGACAACTCAATAGCGAAATCCTAACACAAAATTGCAAAACCCAAAATCATATTTTCAGTGATTTCTATACTTTCGCAATTTACTTCCGCGTACGGTGTTTGGGCTAATCAAAAATGAATGAAATATGTATAAAGGATTTAGATTTGAGCCATCGATTACATAATTGATAATTTTATCAGAACAAACCGATGTTATATCCGGGACCTTTTTATCCCTGCCAATCAAGTGGTGGTTTTCGCTTCAAATCCCCAAAATGACTTATAAATAATTTAGAAAGTTATTTTCTCAAAAATTTTGAGTGTTGTATGCTGTCACCTGCGGCTGGTAAATGTAATTGAATTTAAATCTGCGAACCAACTCCGAAAAGGATCATTTTTGGCGCCAGATTATTCCCGGTTACGGTAAATCCAATCAGATATTTGTGTCCAACTGTCCACAAAAATTTATTCTAAATTGATTGGTTATGATTTCGATTGCTGGATAACATTTTACCGCAAGAGTTTAAATTTTTTACGTCCAATTGAAATATATTTTTTGGAAGGGGGTAGGGTGTGATATGGCGCCTGTTTAGTGTCTCATCCAATTTTAAAAATTGATTAAAATTCCATTAAACTGAATACTTTGGCAGACAGTCATCGCGGCCATTGTAAATAGGATCGACTTTAGTTTGCCCAGCGGGTCTGATTAAATACGCATTGACAAATTACCACCGCGGGGCTCGAAACAGGACCTTCATCTAATCCAGCCCAAAGCTAGCAATGCCGACATCCAGCTGAGTAAAGCTGCCGCGTGTTTTCACGTGTGCCAGACAAATTAATTAACTTAGCATGCAAATCAATTAAATTAATATTTCATATGCGGTTCAGAAGAACCCCCGTCGTGTGTATCCGTCAGACAGGGCTCAATTATCCCCAGTCAGGGGTTGGAATGGGCCGGAACGACAACAATCACTCAACTGATTAACGATGTTTATAAAATCGCTTAAGAAGTCATAGCTACAAGTGCATTTATTATACGATTTAGTTTATAGGGTACACTGATAACAAATACAGTCTCGACTACATTTTAAACGGATTTCCGAACTTTACTTCCATGTGAGGGTAGCAGGCATTCGCGTGCGTCTCGTGTTAGGGAGGTCAGTGATTTAGGGGTAACAATTTTATTTCATTATGCAAACAAGCAACTTTGTCGATTCGCGGACTCCGTTCGCAGCCATTATGAGGAAATTTCAAATGAAACTTTTCGCATTATGAGTTCAATTCAACCACATTTTTAAAACTTAACGCAATTTTTGCCCTTGCGGAGGAAATAAATTATTTAAAAAGTTTTGAAACGCTGGTGGAAATAATTTCCACTGCGTCGCTCGGGGAAGTTGAATCAGAACGTTCTCATTTTGGAAAATATATGAAAATATATGTATATACCTATATAAAATGTGAAGAAAGAAATGCTTTCAGGAGATCTCAGGGAACATAAGTTAATTAAAAAAAAAAAAAAATGGCAAAAAGTGAAAATGGCATCGACAGTAACTCTATGTTACTTTGATGATGGTAAAATTATTGCATTTACTTATTATGTGTTTTCAGTGACAGGATTGACATGAGATTTTTTTGAATCTATAAAATTCCTGAAATTTGCTTAAATTTTACGATAAAAAAAAAACTCATTTATAAATTTTCGAATTTCAAAAATAATCCGATGCACTTTTCATTCCATGTAAATTAAATAAAGTTAATAAAACAAAAAAAAACGACTTGATGCACATAAAAAAGTTTGCATACTCTTACGAAAATTTTTAAATGGATTGATTCTCAAAATCTCAAATGATAAAAATAATAATCGAAAAAGAATTAAATTTGTTATAGAAATATTAAGTAGATTAGAATTTTGTCATTGTGCAACACATTGACTAAGGGACTTTTGTTGTTGAAGTGGAAGAAGAATTCCATTTTTTTTAGTAATTGTATAATGTATATATTTAAAAACGAACAGCGTTGAATATGGTAAAGACTCTTGCTAAATACAGTTTTGATGTCAAGCATATTTAAATTTACCACAAATTTGACCTAAATACGCAAGAAGCGCAAAATAACAATATGAAATCATTTATACAGTGATATTGTTGTTATTTAATTGCAAAATTGGTGTAATTTTGAAAACTAAGGATGACAAAATAGAAAAAGGACAATAAAGAGAATGTGAATGCAATTCACCTTGGAGTGTACACACTGGAATAATCAAGCCAATCAAGTCACAGGAATGACTTCAGTGCTCTTTTGTGTTAAATAACTGTAAATTCACGCAAAAGGCATAATTTGCAGTTATTTCAGGTGCAAACACTTTTTCGGAAAAACGCAAAAAAAATTAAAACAATTTTATATTTGCACCGGAATCAAAAACATGGCAAAAAGCCGATCAGAACAAATGCTGTGGCCGCTGATGTGGAAAACCATCTGAGCCAGACCAGCTCCCGAGGGTCCATTAACTTTATTTTATATCCTGTTTCCTGACGATTATGTGAATTGCGAATTTTCAGAAATTACTCGCAGCCATTACCACTTACAATTCAAGATTTCTTCATTACCAGCAATTTATCGGGGCATACGTTGAAGAAGTTGGCTGCGGTTGATGGATACTCACAATCTATGTATCCTTGGCTCTGTGGGCATCCTTGTCGGGGCGGAAGGAAGTGAGGAAAAATATATATAAAACTCACAAAAGAAGATGTTCAGATAAAAACTCCCGGACGAGGGTCCATTATTTATAAGGAAATGTTGAGAAAAGGACGAGGAAGAGAGCAAATCATTTTCACATTGCTCCTTCCCGTGCAAGGATATATGGGGAGCAGGACGACGGCAATTTTAGCAAAATGCTGCTTCTTCGGAAATTTGGTGGGGATTATCATGCCCTTGGAATGGCACTACGTGTATATTTTTTATGTTTTTGGGCCTGGAACAAATTTTAAATAGGTCCGATATCCTGGAGCCGCAACATGCAATGATCCCTATGTGATGCATGTGTGCAACTAAGCACAGTATGTTTATTTATTTATTTAGTTATACTTAATTCAAAGCTCAAAAGAAAAAACATGAACGTATATAACAACAGCTAAATAATAATGTGATGAGTATTAAAAAAGTGAACAGGTGGCAGCAAAATTATTTTAGGAATTTATTGGTATCAAACATTTGTAAGAATTGCAGGTGAATGTGTAAAGACGCTGGAATGGACAACACCATTGAGGATACTGTATAAACTATAATAACAGAAAACAAAGATGAATTTTTCAATTTCATGAAATCTAAAATTATGATGAAAATGAACAACACATAATTAATTCGAAAATCCTTTTCGAAAGAATCAGAGAGAATTGAATTCTGTTTCTAATTACTGTGAAATAAAACACAAATAAAAAACATATAACTAAACAGAAAATGAATACTAAATAATAATAAAAGATAATTAATTTTACCTTCAGAAGGGTTGGAGCCACAACTGGTTTTGGCGGCGACAAGGGTTGAGGTTGAACTTTGTTACTTGATGTCACTTGAGGCTTAATCTAACATGCAATTAGTATCGGGTTTTATATAGGAGATAATTAATTTTGTTTGTAGGATTGAACCAATTTTTCATGGGTATCCATTCAATCGATTCTTGAATTTATAAAGCAAAACATGCAATTATTTATATTTTCAGATAATTAAAATGAATACAACGCAAAAGTTTAAGTATTGTTCTAATTAATCCATCCGTAATTAATTTAGTCATTAATTTCCAAAAGCAGAGAGAACCCTGAGAGATCAATACATAAATAAAGATCAAGTAACATGACACGACTACAGAAGTGTTTTCTTTTCTACGAAATTGTTCAACAAATTCCTCGGTTCCCATAGTAATTATTTGGTAATAATTTCTATCCCCAAAGACATTAAATTTAATTTTTCCAATGCAAATAGTTAGTTTCAATTAACATAAAATGAAACTCTCCTTTTTTCCTTCATTTACAATTTGATTTTGTTTTTGCATTAACTTTGAGTTTTTTTTATCGTTGAATCGATTCAATGGAGCAAGAACTTATCTACTTTACAAATTAAATTCTATTCTCCACCAAAAGCCTTTTTCCACAACCTGTTAAATTTACATATCGTGAGCAAGGATAGCATTCAGAAGATAAACCATGCTGTCCATTGTTAATCAATACGTTAAGTTCAACTTATTAAATTATTGATAATTTTACAAGACTTTGCAAGGAAGAAAAGATATATTTTGAAAATTGTTAAAGCAATAAAAACTTACCTTGATTGATGGTGGACCACTGGAATGTGAATCATTATCAGCCAGGACAGAAGGATTGTTTTCATCGACAACAATTATTTCGTAGTCGCCATCTTGGATTGTACGGGATCCTGCATTAAAAATTTTAGAGGTTATTCATTGTTCAAATTTTACCGTCACTTACGAAACATATTTTTTTTTTGTATTTTTTATATATCAATGTTTCAAAATGGAACGAAAAGAATGGCGGATGGTTTAATTTGAATTCACAATAATTATTATTTTTAACATCTTTAAGCAGCTTTTAGTATTTAAACATTAAATCAATTCAGCCACTATTCTCTTCAGTAAATATGTACTAAAACTAGAATTACCAAAAATTGACTCATGTACCTGTGCAAGGAGTGATATAAAAAAATTGAAGGACAAATTATAAAAAGGTTAAGCAACACAACACGCAAAAAGGTAAAAGGACATCTACGAAAACAGAAAAAGTTGAGTTGATTTTTTTTTTATCTTCACATTTTCTATCGCAGTAATTTTATAATTTAGTATTTAATGGTATTCGCAAAACCGGATAGACTATAAAAGTGCGGGATGCGAACGGCACGGCACGTACAGGACCTATAATCTAAATTCGCGGAAGGACGAAACTATGGAGATGCATGTCGAAATGAATACATTTGCCTATATGAAATTTTGCGATCGTTGTTTCCAATAAAAAGTTTTTTTTTGTTCAGAAGTTCTTCAAAGAATTCGAATTGTTCATTTGCAGATATCCTTAAAAAAATGTTGTTTTTTCTTCGTCGATTTAAATAATATACAATTTCTTTCTTTTGTTTAAAGTTTTTCCAGAAGCCCTTCAATTATGTGGGCAAGTCCTTACTCGGACACCCGCAAAGCCGGTTTCCTTCATCCTTCTAAGTTGTTCACTTCCGTAAATCAGGCCACAATAAACCTCTTGTTCGTGTTAATTACAAAGGACCAATCCAAGGAGTTCCTCCAATTCATTAAGCCCGGACAGGATGAAAATGGTATCAGAAAGGCTCCCCGATGATTACAGAATCGCGTTGGTTCAGTAGAGCCCCCAACCGAAAACGTGATTCCTGTCCTGGACATTTTCCACCTAAACAACTGCTTCAAATCTATCCATTTTTTCCTTTCACTCCGCCCCCTCACACACAGTTCTTGGCAAATTCGTCAATATTGATTTATAATTTACAGATGAAACTGCGGACTGTGAAAATATATACGAGTATACATTTCATTTTTTTTTCTGGTCGAATTGAAACGATGGTGGAAATGTTGGAAAACACCGAAACTAAATCGGCATAACAATTCCCCCAGTACTGACTGGTTGGTAAAAATTTAAAATTTTCGCAAAAGGTTTTTATTTTTTTGGTTTATCCCATCAACTGATGTATGCTGAATTTTTGCACGAGTGCACGCTTTAAGCGGTTGGTTGAATATTTACAATTTTGATGGATGATTTTTTACCCTTTTGCCGTTCAATTCGGCACATTTTATTCAAATTTTATCATGAATTTGGATGAATCTCAGTTGTTTCGTGTGCAGAACGGAATGTGAAACTGTTTAAACAAATGGCCAGAGTAGATAATGCTTATAATGGATATCTGATTTTCTGCTGTTTTTATACGTTTGATGAAACTTAAACTGTCATTCGAATCATGAGAATGATCCTGATTTATTGGGTATGCTTTCAATATGAATATTATTTTGTTTTTTTTAGTTCGACTATTTGATTAAACTCTTAAACTTTTTGAATGTTTACCCTTTCAGTTTTTTAAATTCAAATGAACTGGAAATGATTACAGCAATTTCAATCATAATTGAAATATAATTTATTACATTTTATTATCCACTTATATAGTATCCATATTCCACATACATATAGTTATATTTTGATTTAAAAAAAAAAAAAAAAAAAAAAAACAATGAAGAGTTTTTGTGATTCCATTTAAAGCGAATGAATCGAAAGAATTTAAATGTTCCATTTCACTATTCAACTGAATTTTTTATGATTTTTTATGTATTTTGAATATTTAAATCTGATGTGCTAAAACAAGAACGATAAGTTTGTTAAATTTCCAACGATATAAATATTCAATTAAATAAAAAATATCGAAAACGTCTGCATAAAAACTATTTATAATTTTTTTTTTAATTTTTCTATTCCAGAAAACATGGAGGAGAAATATTTTTTGGCCAAAATGCAATTACTTGAAGTTTTATTCTTACAATATAATAATTATAGTTGCAAGAAACTTAAGAGCAACTAAAATAGATTTTGAAAGTAATATTCACCTTTTGAATATTCAGTACTAATGTTTAAATTCGGTTTATTGTACTATTTTGATAATTGCCAGTCTTATCAAAATTTCACCACGGACGTAATTTGAATTTACATCTCTGTTGTTGTCCAAAAGCAACAAGGATTTGAACAAATATTTTGTATCCTGTATTCCTCATTTCCGCTGTCGTATTATTTATGTTGCTAACTAGTTTTGTAAATGCAAAACATTCCTGTAATTAGTGTCAGCAGATTTCCACGAATTTAGCGTCAATCCTGTCGGTCACATGGAATAGTTATTCAGTATTCAGACGGTAACTTTCCCCGTACCCAGGGAAAACGAAAATAAATCCTGATTAGATTTTGTAAAAGGAATTTACGAAGGTATCTCGCCGCAGATAAAATCAACTCAACTTTGGCGAAATCAAAAATCGCAACTGCGGTGCCGTGTGGTACGGAAACAGAATGGTGCGGAGGTGGAAAATATTTTTAAAAAAATACATATACACTGAAAAAGTCAAAACTATCGTGTTCCATGTGGTGTTGATTAATCGGTTGGCAAGTGGACGTGTATATAACTACCTGGATTGTTCCTAAACCGATAACTGTTATTGACACCGTTATTTTTCAAGTGGCCGCCATTACCACCACCAATGCCGGTGACACCCCCAATACCGGTATTGCCACCTCGACTACGAATGTGCGTGTTGTTGGTTGCTGTAGTCCCATTAATGATACCATGATTGTCGCCAATTCCACCACCTCCACCCCCGCCCCTTAAGTAGTAGTTGGTATTCAGATCGTTCTGGTAGCTTGTGTGATTGTTGTGTATGTGATGATTATGGGGCTGTCCAGGGCCACCCATATTCATCATGGGGCCTGTGGGGCCGTTTCCACCCTTTGTCGTTGTGCCATTCGTGACTCCCGAATTCATCATCATGTGCAGATTATTTTGGCTGTTCAGAGACTGCTGCTGCTGCTGCTGGTGATGGGGTTGTACCGTCCCCGTTGGGGGACCTGGCGCTACGGGTGGCGGCGATGAGGACGACGAAGATGATTGATGGTTGTGATGATTGTGCTGATGATGTTGGTGATTATATTGGGACTGTTGCTGGTAATGATGATGGCTATGCGTGGGATGAGTCTGATGGGAGCCAGGTAAGAATTGCGGGTAAACATGATGCGACCATTGCGGGAAAAGGGGACGAGAAGCTGGTTCTTCAGGGATCATAAGAGGAAATAGATGCAATTTATATTGTTCGGAGGGAGGGCAGAGCGTATTTGATTGCGGAAGAGAAGGTGTTTTTTATATATATTTTTTATTTTTGTGTTAAGTGTTTTGTTGATTCCATTTCAAAATTTTATTATTGTACATATTATAAAATCCGAACAAAGCAGCGTGTAAATAAAAAAAAGAGGGGAAAATACTCCGATTAGCAATAAAGGATTTCCTCACAAATTAAGTTGTGTGACTTCAAGTAATCAGATGCTACTATGATCGAAAACGTATAAGGACACAGAAGTTCAATAAAAAGGAATGAATAAAAAACACTAGAGCAAGCACTACAATCACTTACCTCCTGCTGATCTCTGCATAACTGGTGAGGAGCGTGAAACTTGGGGCTCTGCTGGAGGCTCCAGAATATCACGGTATTTGGACACCATCAGCACTGAGATGAAATAGACAATTGCTAGCGATAAGAATTGGGCTTGCTTCGTTTCCTCCTGTAACAATCGATTTGCAAAATAATACTAACATGTAGAAAAATCAAGCAGTTGATTTTTTAAGGCAACTTCTTTAAGAAAAGTTGTAATAAAAAAAAATTAGCACATGTGAAATGCAATAAGGAAATATCCTATTGATAATTAATAAAACAAAGGAGAAACGACAACTTTCACCTTTTAGATTCTAAAATAAATAGCCAATTAGAGTGAGAATTTTATATTTTCTCGTTGAGTTCACATGAAGTCGAATCCTGAACAGTACTTACCACATCCCGATAAATTACCGCACGTAGTCGATTAACGTCCATATCTTGAAGCAACTTTTCAGGATCTTTAACAGGTGATAGCTGACCCGTAATGGACTCGACAATGTTCTAAAATCAAGAGAATTAAAAAACAAATCAATGCTGTGCATTTTCTGAAAGAATACAAAAACCAATTACCTTGGGGGATGCTTGAGCACCCCTTATAAGCGCTTGCAAGTGTGCAGCACCAGGAACATCTCGTGCCAATCCACCGTTGTTGTACCTAGTCCTTTCTTTGCATTCAAGACAATTGCGAACAGCACATGTGCAAACTAGCCGTAAGCATTGCCTCAAGATACCGCCACTGGACATATTTTTTTCTGCTTCAAGCTCACCAAAATTAAGTGACGTGGCGAAAATTAAAACATCCGCCATATTGACTAAACGTTGAAGGAAGGACACAGCTACTTCAAGTGGCATACCCTGAGTTGGTTCTAAAACATCCAATTCGGACTGCAGAAAATTCATTAAGTCACAATCAATGAATGTTTTCCATAAAACAAAAACAACAAGACAGATAATTTAAAATTATCACGAAATTCAATTTTCACTGACAATAGCAACGTGAAGTTGTGGAAGCTGCATTTAACATATTTTGTAAAACTTTGTTAAGCCAATTTCATTGAATTCAATGCATGCAATGTTTTGAGAAAAG
Source organism: Leptogaster cylindrica (assembly GCA_963082835.1). NCBI lineage: Eukaryota > Metazoa > Arthropoda > Insecta > Diptera > Asilidae > Leptogaster > Leptogaster cylindrica. The sequence goes on along the minus strand of OY720108.1, from coordinate 2,538,445 downwards.
TTTTCTATTAAATACTTCCAATAAAACTTTCACGTCCCTGGAAAATTCACGAGTTCTTCAAAAGTGGTACTTACATTGGGGGATGTTGCGCTAGCTAGAAGAGGCAGCAAGCCACCGCATGCGATTATGAGATTGTCTGCTAATTGCGATATCAAATGCACCGTGTTTACGACAAAAATGGCATTTTCACTAGAATTAACAAAGTCGAGGACACTTTTGGTCGAATGGCTGCGCCAGACTTGAATATCAGTTTCGAGAGAGAAGAGGACATCAGACAACAGCCGCTGATGGATGTAAGACCATTTGAATTCGGGAATTCGGAATGGTGGCCGTGTTGGTCCCGGACTGAACATAGGACGTGTTGATCCAGACTTCGTCCTTTTATGTTCTGTACCGCAAAAATAGTATAAATTATTATTGGTATGCCCACAGATAATAGAACCATTAAACTTACCGAAGTGATTATTTTCTACCTGAGTGCTAGTGCTTTGGGATTTTCGAGGTTGCTGAATAGGTTCAATGACTGAATTGGATTCTACTCGATTTCCATGACTCTCATTCGAATCTTTCTGTTCGGCTGAAGTATCCAAATCTGCCTTACCTTCAGGAACCGTTTCTAGGTCAGCATTACCATTCACACAGTCAGCATTGTCGTCCTGACGAATCGACTCTTCAACACATTTATCAACAATTTCATAAACCAAACTTTTCGCTATAGATTCACTGCTTTCAGTCTCCAATTTTGAATTCGCTGTATCAACGGCGTCTTTCAACACCTCATCAACAACTTCTTTGGCTTGTTCAGTAACTTTCTCATTAGTATTTTCTTCGCTTTTTACGTCCTCGATGACCACATTATTATTATTATTCTCTTTGATCGTCTGATCGATACAATTATCAATCACCTCATTTATAATACCGGTGACCATATTTTTTACTTCAGTGTCATTTTTATTCGGACTATTATTGCTAGTTAGACTATCATTATTATTATTATTATTAGTTATTATTGCACTTGATAACGATAAATCAGTCTTTTGATTATCAATGGCATCTAATTGGTTGCTACTACTAGTTGTATTGTTATTATTTAAACGACTTTCATTATCAATACCATCCGTTTTCGTGGGGCTTGATGATAATTTTTTGTCAATTTTTAATACACCTTTTACAACTTCGTTTACAGCCAGTTCAATTTCTTCATCTTTAATGACAGGTGATGCCGTTTCGTTTTCCAGAATAATAACATCCGATTCTTCTTTGCAACTATTTAACATTTTCTCAGAATTTTGAATAATCTCTTCAATGATTTCCTCCACAACCTCTTTGGTTTCATCTTCGTTTTCGTGTTCATCGACATCTAAAGCCATCCGTAATGCCTCCTCACCACCTTTAATTACCTTTACAGGTGATTTTTCATCTTCGGTTGTAGTTTCACTTTCAGCATTTCCGTTGCAAACAATATCACTCTTTATCTGAGCATTGTACACATCTGATATGCTTGCCACACTTTGTACAGTGTTTTCAACATCATTCGAATGTATTTTTGTAATCACTTCAGCTTTATCTTCTTCATCGCAGGCACATTTTAAATTTTCTAAATTGATTTCCTCCTCGTTTACTTGTTCGTTTTTATTAACTTTCACCGATCCAGCAGTCACTTGCTTAATACTATTATCACTCTGAACGGGTGCAATACGCTCAACAGTTTGTTGCTGTTGATCAACACCAACTGGCCTCTCATCCCTGTCCCGATCCCATCCACTAATTGTGCTAATTGGACGAGCTTGTCGAAGTGCTGGATCAGTAATGTTATCGGTACGTTGTCGTTCGTAATGTTCGTACATTTGAGCGAACTGGAGTTTGAACTCCTCATAGGATACTTTCGAATGTACTATGGCTAATGTGTCCACCCATACACGCCATCCACCATACTCATGCTTGATGGCATGATGTAACAACATTCGAAATAGTGAATATACCATATCCGAAATCTTTTGTTCTTCGCTATTTTTTGGATGTATGTATGCCATAGCAATTAACCACTCCTGCCACACGGACATTTGAAGGACTGTGCGGCGATTCTCGCGATTGCTATTGCAGAGTAGTGTCATATCCGAGAGGAACAGCTTTTTAACTTCAATCAGTTGTTCTGTTTGTTTGGACTGTCGTATTAAAGTTGCTACCACTTTAAGGATCACTGCGAAAATATTGATAACAATCACAAGAGTTGCTAAGAGGAGCTATACGAAAAAAAAAAAATTAAATCCTAATGTTCTTAAAGGAAATAAAATAGTAAAAATTTAATTTTTGAATTTATGTTTCAGGGTGAGTTTTTTTTCGTCTTTTCAAAACCAACTCACGAATTGAGTTACTTCATGCAATCCACATATTCCGAAATCCGGAATGACGATAAAACCACATCCGGAATAAAACTCTCGCTCGATTCAACCGAATTCTCGAATGGCAGAAAATTGATTAAAATCAAAGGAAATTTACCGGAAATTTCTCTGGGATTAACAGTAATGAAATTTTATTCAGTTTAAATCTCAAAATTGCATTTCATCTCCGCACACATGCACACAAATGTTATTTTCTAAATTGAGCGGTTGCGTCAATCCTTAAGGTGTTACTTCCGGTTGGGGAATCATAATTCTACTTACCCGCCAGTAATCCTTGATAAAAATTCCCCAGAAGTGAAAAAAACAAAATAAAATAACAGCAAACATTCCTAACTAGGAAAAATAAATGATAGAGAAATGACGATAAACTTACTTGGATTTTCCAGGCGATAGTGGCTTTCGGGCTCTGGATGTCGTGTGTACAAGATTTGCTGGGATATATGCTCTGTCATAATTTCATAAAGGACATTGTACGTTGGCAGGGATAACGACTCCTCATAGAGCAATAATCGTTCCGCGAGCAAAGTGTATAAATTGTGCGGCGACATAACGTCGTATTTTCGCCTGTTAAGATGAAACAATATGAGCGCATTATTATTGGGATATTGTGTGGGGGTAAGGGATGATCGTTCATCAGGACTTACTTGTGTGTACTACGTGATAAAAAGAAACCTAACAACTTTAACGCTTGTAGTCTAATCAATTGACTTTCGGCAGCCAACAATTTGAAAATAGTTCTAACTCCGTGCTTAACATCGAAGGCAGGTACCATTGAGCTGGGATGCTCTGACATCAGGGAGATCAACATTTGCAGGACATCATGCAAATTTTCGTCCTGAAATTGTTTGTTTTTAATTTAATTCAAGTGTGTTGACTATTGACCAATGTTGCAGTGACCTCATGCATAGTCGTTAAGTAGTTAAGAATGCTCTGGAGTTCGTCCTCCTTGACACCATTTCCTATCATAATTAGTTGTTTCAGAAATAACAGGATATAAGCTCGAATCGCAAGGATATCTTTTTGAGCTGGACGTGGTCCATCTATAACAAAACATCCAGTAAAATTAGTAAAATTTTAACAATTCTAACACATTCGACTCACCTAATCCTTTCGGTACGATGCCACTCTTCGCGCGCGGATTCACAACCCAATAGTAGAACTTAAGTGTATGAACAGTTTGAAGAACTGTACTAACACGTCTGACATTGCTATAGATTTGTGTATCGCTGAGAAATTCTGTTGCCAAATATGAATAGAGTTTTGCCTGAACATTGGCCGGTGTGTAGATCCACAACGAAGGATTAAATAGGACATGATCTAGGAGCTGCCACGTCAAGAATGAAAAACAAAAAAGCTACATATTAGCGTGGTAACAACTCTGTCCTGCTACAAGCCGATTTTTTATTTTTTTTTGGCATGCAGCAAGGCAATACAACAATTATAACGTAACAATCAGTAATATATACGGAACGGCTCTTATATACAAATTTAAGCAAAAATATTAAAAAGCATGTCAAATTTCATCCAAATAACGAACAATTTTCATTTAATTGCAAAATAATCGTGCATGTCCGGCCACATTGTGGCGTAATCAATTTGCACAGGCATTCGCAATTGTCCTGTCTGCCCGGATTAACACAATTTTCAGGCAGCTTTTGCACAATTGAGCAATTTCGGGCCGAATTGAGAACAAAAATTTTCATTTTACAAACAACCACCCACAGTCGGTTATTGCACAAAGCTGTAAACTTTGCAACTCACTCCTTTCCTTCATGTTCCTTTAAAATAAATAAATAAATCCGGAAAGGTTATACAAATTTCATCCGTCGTACAGATTTAAAACAATTATGTCACTCTCCATTAAATTCTTATAGCTTGAATTTTCCGTAACGAAGTTCTTTATATTTTCCAGGTATTTAAATCGATATTTTTTTATACTAAAGTGCGGCGAATAATTTATTAATACTTGCAAAAATTAGTGAAATTATTTTCTTCGCGTTTTTTAAAATGTTGTTTCTTCTAATTTTCATTATTAATATTTGTTAATTGTGTGTGTTTAACTCATCAATGTACATTTAAAATATGTTGTTTTTTTCATGGTTTCTGAAAATAAACTTTAAGATTATCTTGAAACACTTTAGCACTTTTTTTATTCATAAACAATCGGAATTGGCATTTGTAATCATGGAATTATTTTCGTTTAGTTTAAATTAAAGTTACTTATGTATTTTACAACTTTAGAATTTCAATTATAAACATCACGAGCAATTCTTTACATTGATTGTAAGCTACAAATTCGATCGATGTGTTGATGCACATTAAACCTTTATTTACTGTTGTATTTTAAATCTTTCGCAAGTAATCAGAAAGTACCCCTGGTATATTTATTACAACTGCACAAAACAAAAAACTAAACAAAAATCTCATCAAATTACTGACGATTCCTTGCATTTTTTCTTAAGACAGTTTTCTACAAAATCGAACATTGTATTTAATAAAAACTAACAAATTTACGATATGTACAAAATAAACTCTCAAAAAAATTTGTTAAAAAACGTAACAGTTCAAAAATTGTTTACCATTACAAAAATAAAAATATCAAGACGAAAAACAATTTAAAACATATTTGCGACTTTTGAATGAAACGTATATAAAAGTATTTAATTTGTTTCGCAATGCATAATTGTACAATGTACACGTTACAAATATATATACTGATATTATATCATATAGGTATACATTATAAAATTCCTATAATTAAACGAGGTTTATTTTATAATTCAAGCAGCATCAATTAAAAACATCGAGAAAAAAAGTAAATGAAAACTTTTGGATGCGAATAAAACTGAAACACGTTTCAATTACGAACAAAGTAACGATTTTAACGACATTGTATTATTTTATATTTTGTGGTATTGTGGTAGGATTTCATGCACATTATTGGAAATATTTAAAATTGAACAAACATGCTTTTTATATTTTTAACTTTCGATCTCAAAATATTTTTAACAAATTTATGTGATAATATCAAAAATTTTGAATTTATTTGTTTTTATTATTAATTATCTTCAAGAAATTTAGTTTTAATATAAATATTAAATAGTTTTGCTTTTATTTATTGTTGTTCAAGCATTTAGTCTTTAATTAAAAAAATCCAGCTTTATTCCTTGAAGACTAAGATTTTCTAAAGTTTTGCTGTTCAAATATTTAAACAACAGTGTTTTGATTAATATAGCAGATGACATTGATATATTCAATAAAATACTGGTTATGTTTTCTTGTATTTATGAATATATATGAAATTGATTACTACTGCCATTGGGATGCACGGTCGACAGAACGTCGGAACACTATGTTTAACATTCTGATTTCTGTCTGGCATATTCCAGGATTATAATAAAATTTGCAGCACTATAAAATTTATAGCAGCCATTAAACAACTTAAGGTTGAAGCTAATTCAGGGCACATATTTATCGAATCGAATTTCCCAAAAGCATTTAACTTGTTCGATTTGAGCTCTACAACCACAAACAGAAACATCAGTTTCACAAATGGTTCTACAGTTGAAATAATTCAGACATTCGAATATTTAGTGCACTCCGGTAGTTTAGCAGTTCGAATGTAGTGAGGCATATAAAATTCCAATGAGAATCTCAGAGATCGTTTGTAGATTTCAAATTGTATAAAGTACAACCATGACATAAATAGGTTTTAAGTCGCTGAGATGCATTTTCTGGGAGTAATATTTCATGTGGAGAACCACAATAAGCCTCTACAGTTGCACTAGAAATTGCCATGAGTAAACAAAATTTGCAGACGAAAATCTGTGTAAATCAGATTGAGGACGATGTACACAAGCTAAATTGTACAGTTAAAGGGTTTCGGAAAAATGTTGAGGATACGTTAAGTAGGTACTATAAGAACAGAACGTGTTTGTTGTTTAGGTGATGATAACATTTACAAATGTTGAAAGAATTAAATTATATTTTAGATATTTTGGAAACAAAGTTTTGTCAAGTAGAAAGAATAAATTTATGAAAAAATCGTCGATTAAAACCATTTTGTTTTTAAAATAAAAGACAAATATATCTTTGCTACACAAAATAAACATATTTTTAAATGTCGCATTGAAAATTCATTAAAAATTATCATATTTCTATTGGAAAAATACAATTTTTAAAAAGAGGGCAGCAGTAAAATATTTCTTCGACCAACTTTAGAAAATCTTTTGAATAAAACTAAATAAAACTAAAAATGTCTAAATATCATTTTATATAGCAAAATAAAGAACATACCTGCTTGAGCAGGAGGTCACTATTTGCAGACAAACATGTCACTAGGTACTTGGTTAAATTGAGGAATGAACCTAAAACCTCGAGGGTGAGATGCTCCCGGGACGAACGTTGGAGCATGAATGAAATAACAAGGAATCCTCTATTCTGGATCATATGCTGTTGAACCGTCTGTGATGTTTCAACCAACTCACAAATAAATCCAAGTAGTTTTGAACTGAAAATGGAACACAAAATATCATCAAAACATTCACCATCAATTTTATATGATAAATTTTCAATTCATACATTCAGTTGGTATGAATATTAATAAAAAAAAACGACAACACTTTGACAACAGACGAATTTCACCATTTCACTACAAGGTGAAGATAGAGTTTTAAAATTTTTGCAAGTAACGTAAGTGCAGAAGTTTTATTGCTGTTTCAAAGTGCTTTTTACAAGGTTCCCAAACCCACAACGGACTTACCATAAACTTGGATCACGTTTAACATCGCTGCAGCCGTCGTAGGGCATATCCAGTTGGGAAAATAGTGGGAATAGAACTTGTATGCCTCCGATGGAGTTCAGGGTACAGTGAATAGAATGTGTAACAACAGCTTTAACATCCTGTAAATATAAATTTAAAAAAAAAAACTATGAAACACTTTCAATACTTGACGATGTTTTTATTGAGTTGTTTTTTATTATTATTATTTTATCATTGTCGTGAAAACATTTTCAATAATGGGGATGCATTTGGGAAACAGGCACTTACCTGAAGCATAAGAGCGTGGGGCGTGTGAACGAAATATGAAACATTCCCCTTTGGGGCTGATTGTAGACACAGTTGGCCGTCCGTGGCGACAGGATTGTACATAAAAACGATTGCGTTCGATAGTTTACCATCGTAAAGTACCTGTGAAGTTAAGTGAAAATCAGTGTATTGTAAAAACAAAACAAAAAATATATACACTAAGACAAAAAAAAACAATAAACTAAAATATTTTTAGGTGAAGGTGTCCTTCGCCCCTAAATTGGTGTCATGTGTATTGAACTATATGATATTCTGGTGCAAAAACATACGTTACACGAAAACGGACTTAAACTGGCCCAGCTGAATTCATTCGACAGGAAGAGACTTGCGTTGGGAACAGGAAGTCGATGAGACGAAAATCGAGTACCTACGCTAAAAGCATTTTGTGGATTTTGCGAGTGTTACATACACAACAAGTGCAATGTTTCAAATCAAAAAGGAGCACGTACATCACACTTTATGTAATCTCTACTCAGTTATTGTACTCTACATACACTAGATACTAAAATTCCTGGATTTCGTTTTATTTTTTTGTTTTTTCTAATCTAACTCATGTCTCTAGAGAGAGTTGGAGTAACTTTTACATAACATCAGGTGGGTCCAAAATGAAAACAAGACCGTAACTTCAAGAATTCGGGAATGCAGGGAATCGCGTAAATCGAATTCCGGATATAACACCAAAAAATAAATAAAATAAGAGAAGGATGAAACACTTACAAAAGAACCAAAACAAAATAAATAAATAAAATTGTAAACAAAAGACTAATAGAAGGCAAGAGCACGAGGAACTTTGAAAGGACATAAAATTTAATCAAGTTGTGGGAAGACACTTGTATCGTTCTTTTATTGCTTCTACGACAACTTAGACTACTATAAAACTCTGCTCGTTTTATTCATTCGAATTTACAGCTTCAACATGTTTCGTGAAATTCTCAAGGAGTAAATTCAATCTTTGGTGTGCGTGGGATTTCTTTTCTCAATTTCTACGTGTGTTGTTTTTAGCAACAATCGCTAGCAGATGGCAACGAATTCAGTAATCAGTTAACAAATTTAAAACAATGTTCGTATTATTTCTGTTAATTCCTGTTGTTTTAGTTTCCGGAAAATTAGATAATTTTATACTGAATTTAAAAATTTCATTTGTTCCCAATAAAACATTAAATGAAATCCGAAAAACAAATCAAAACTGAAAATGTATTTTTACATTAAACGAATTTTTTCATAATTCAACTTTATTTATAGTAATTGACAAAATTCAAAGAAAATAGACAAAAACAAACTTTGGAAAGTATCCAAAAAAAAAAATATTTCGGCATTAAAAATACTGCGGCAAGCAGATCCTTTTTGTATCCCAATTCTCACAAAAAATTATTTTAATAAATTTCAGACTTTGATGTTACTCTTTTGCTTACTTTCTCTCCTTTAATCTTTTTGTTTGTGTTTAATTTGTAACAAATCTAGGGAAAATTTATAATTACCACATTAAAATTTCGAAAAATATAATTAAAATTCAATAAGAAGAGTTCTTAAAAACTTGTGAATATCGATAGAAATGTTATGCTGTGTCCTATAAATAAATTTTAGTGCAAGCGTTATATTCATAAAACACACATACATAATATGTTTGTTTTTATTATTCAAATCGTCCTGAGGAATGTTTATTAAATCTTTCATACTTGTTGAAATAATCCGCTCTGAAGGATATTCGTATTTTGGAATGCACTGCAATAGTTCAACCACATGCATCCTCGTGATGAATCGAAATATGCCTGCATATCCTGCATGGTGAATTTACAATACTTGACGCTATACGCGTTGGTATTTGAAAACCCCTTTTCATGTTTTGTAGTATACAAGTTTTGTGGAATGTACAGAAATGAACAGCATATGGAAATATACGAATAATTAAAGTTCTATTAAGGATTTGAAGACCGAAGTGCCATCAGAGCTTCCAGAGATCAGTAACATGAATGCAAATCATATAATAGAATTATTTTAGCAAACGATCTAATTGTGGTTTTTTTTAAGAAATTCCTGAACTTTACATTAATTATATTATAAAATAATTGTGTTGATTAGAAGCAAACAAAAGAGAATTCCGGTTCATTCCCAGATTAAATTGATTACAGCTGCCTGCGGGCGAATTTCGACGGTGGCCGGGGAAGTTCACGAATGAAAGACTGGTCAGAACAGGGACTACGAAGAAAAGGAGAACCATGTTAAATGGCATCCATTTGCAAATTAATTAAATGCGTCCAGAATGGAGACTGAACATGAGCGAGAGCTGCAGACGGTTCTTCAAAAAGACTCCTCCAAGTGCATATGAACTGTTGTCGTCGACAGCGACTTCTGAATTATGGTTGAATTTTCCAGAGAAAATGTTATTGTCAAGATTATCTGTTTTAGTGTGACATCCTGGGAAAAGTCGAGCACTAATTCAGAAAATATATTGCGAAGTTTATTAAGACGTGACGACATAAAGTTTATAATGTTAACGAGCGTGAAATGCACAATCTTTAAGTGGAATACTGAAAACAATTGTTGCTGAACTAATTCCAAAGAAAATGATATTGAAGGAAAAACTATAATAATAGAGCAAAAAAAAAAAAAAGTAATAAAATCAAGTTTCTTAATGGCTCAAAAAGTGTTTCAATATTGCATAACAACTTGCAAAAAATAATATTAGTAAATAATAGTTTTTCGTTATTTTGCTGGGCATGAAATTAAGAAAAAATAAAAACAGTTTTAATGCCATCAGCGAATTATATTTAACTTCACCTCAATTCAATTGCAGTAAATTTTTCTCATATTATAATACGAAGCAAATCAGAATCATCTCACTAAATGATTTTAACACTGAAATAATACCTTCTTGGAAATCTTTCCTCTAATTATTATGGCATTTGATTTAATTGCCAAGTGTTTTCTATTATTCTGTGTAAAACAAAACCCTTTGGCACCCTCAAAAGGTGCTTTCCAACTTCGAATAGTGGCGTAATCTCACTTTGGCATTTTTCCACCGTGTGAGTGTGTGATTATTTTATTATAATTTTTTTTTATTTTAATCTCTTCACGCATTACAATTTGTTGTTGCAGTAGTTCTCATTCTTCTTAATACATTTTTGTTTTCATTTTACAACAAATAGCAAAACAACAATTTTCAAAGAATTCAAAAACAACCCTTAAAACCGCCACTACACGTTCGCATCAGGTGCGGTAACCAACGCGCATTTTCCCATTACCTTTGTGGCATAAAATTGCGTTGTTTGAATAATTTTATGAGGGTAAATTGAAGTCAAAGGGATGATACACTTTGTGTATTTTTTTTTGTCGCTTGCTATTTCACTAGCACAGATTTTCCATTAATATGGCTACATTTTCAGTTTTTTTCGTCTTTATATTTCACCAGTAAATTATTTACGAACAAAAGTCTTTGATATGTGTGGAATATGATTTTTTTTTTAACTCAAAGGTATACATTACAGCAGTATTAAATGTTGTAAAACGTGTGGTTATAAAAAAGGATTACATCAGTTCGTTAACATTTCCGTGGTGATAAAACTTTAATAAATGTTTCCACTTTATGTTTTTTTCATGTGTGCTTGTAAAAAGCAGCAGTGAATCTGTTTGAGTTCTTTGAATATAATCACTTTTGTGTTTTAACTTCGACAATAAAAATTAATTCATTAAGTTGTATATAACATTATTAAATTTTAAAGTTGGGTCCTAGTTTTAAATTGTTATAATCGTTGTTTTTTTTATTGTCGCATAGTCTAAAGACATACCTATATAAATTTAAAAACTAACGACTTTTGCTGGAACGTTGAACTACATAATTGGTTGAAGGCATCAACATTTTTTAAGGCAAATAAGTGATTTGTTTTTCGGCGTAATTGACAAACAAAACACTATCATGTATCGGTCTACTGTGCAAAATAGAAGGTTGCAGACTCGAGGTGACCTCAATAAACACAAAACAAGCAGCTAAAACTAATAAAACAAAAACAAAATTCTTAAAATTAAACATGTAAAATAACGGGACAAAATAATATTAAAACTAAAAATAAAACCAATAATAATGCATGCTTACGGATTGTAAATGAATTTGTTCAATATTGCCGAGTGTGGTAGTAGAACTGGAATAGGTTGAGGAAGCAACAGACGCAGTTGACGGCATTCTACGCAAAACAGGGATTGGTCCCATGCTAATAACAGCAGTTGAGGTTATACTATGGCTCTGGCCAATCACTGGTGTCAGAACATTCGTAGTAGCCGTAGCATTGCCAGACAAATTAGCAGAAGATCCAGAGGGATTTGGGGATGACCTATTTAATGTGTCAGTACTGGTGGTGTTCGTGGCAGCTGTATTTATTGCGTCTGATGTTGATGTAGAAGATGTAGGTAAACTCACCCGCTTATGATTGTCCGGTAAATTGAGATAGCATTCGTTGTCAAAGCGGAACTGTGACTGTTGATGAGGATTTTCGTGTTTAGATAATATGATTGCAATTTACGTTACAACAAATTGTGATATAAACATTGATAAATTATATCGTGATGCCATTTTCATATAAGACAAACACAAGTGCAGCGTGAAAAGATAAATTATTTAGAAAATTATTTTATTGACCTACATTTATAGCATCTGATGTAACAAACAATAAGCTACAATTTGACAAAAGTTTATGATTTTTATTTTTAAATAAAAAATGAAAATATTCTTTACTCTCAGAACACCTGGAATACCAGCTGTTGTAATCTGAACTGGCGTTGTTCCAAGGTTCAACATTGAGTTTTTAATAATATCAGCAGAAAATATATTCTATGCGACGTAAATAAAAATAATAATAATAATAATACAAAATTGAAATACAACAAGGACCGTGGAAGGCCGATAAATGAATTGGTGTGCAACCAAAATTTACCTTATAGCCGGGACCTAATCGATGCATTGCGCAAATTTGTTGCGTTGTTAGAGCTTCACTGAAAAGATAAATGGCCGACATCTGTCCACAGAAGACTCGCTCTTCATCTAGCTCCGGCGTTGCACCAATGTAGCACTTGTCGAATGGCTGCAATTATATAAATTGGATGCAGTTGGTCATTTTTTGCACTCACTGTTGTTTTCCTGTTCCCACCCCATTACCCCTCCCCACTACACTTTTCTTTCCGTTGTCATTTCAGTATTTCACCAACATTGTATGCACCTTATGATGCGGATTGTGTTGTTCACAAAAACCATTTAATGTCAACATATGTAGAAATGTTGTGGGGAGATACTAGATGGGAGGTTCTTTTTTTTAAATAAATTTTGTTTTATTGTACTTACATCGTTTGTTGAAACAAACCAAGCCATTTCGGTACTAGACGCTAATTGTCCATTGACGAGGCACTTTATTTCACTTTTTGTCCAACGGTTGTAAATATACACTATTGCTATCATATACCACTGAAAAGGATGAAGACATTTATTGTAGGCAAACTTGAATAAACGAAAACAACTATATTACCTTCCTAGGCTGAAACTCATATTTGACACAATGCTGAAATCCCTTGCCCTTCACTTTCATTGAGGTAAGGACAAGACAATTGCCTACAAAGTGTGCCGTGTACCCTACTCCTTTCGATGTTTTAAAACTGTTATTTAGAAAATATTTCAATAAGCCATTGTAGCACATTTAATATTCAATTTAATTATAAATTCATTTTTATGTTATTGACACTTACCAGTAGAGATATGGCTTCTCCCGCTCGATATTCACTGAATTGATTGGATCCAGGCGAAACCATGTCGTAAAGGTGAAACCATTCTCGTATGGCCATTTTGCTAAAGGCGGAAGAACTACTGCCTGCGAACAAAATTATAAATTGATTAACAAAAGTCAGTGAATATTTAATTATTTGAATCATGAAAGAATTTGATGAATATCGAAAATCGTGAAAAAACCATTTTTCAATTCGGAAACAAAGAACAGGAATTCAGCGTTGACAACAGTAACGTTGCGTTGAGTTTTATAAATGCGTTCCCAATGGATGCGAATTTCAAGGATTGTTCTTTAAATTGATAATATCTAATTCTAAATCGATACAAATTAAAAATGAATGTTTTCTCTTAAAAACGATGTAATTTTTCAGTCTGATGAAAATAAATAACAATTTCCAACTGTGAATTTTAAAAAAATTTAAATTTTTTATTCTTATTTATATGATTGTGATTCTCAAGAATAAAAGCATAAATGTTGATGTTTATTAGCCTCCACTTTTGTTAAATTCCCGGAAAAATGTAAACAAGCAGCGAATACAATTTAAAAAAAATCCTCCATTCCACAACTTGATTCTATAACATGAAAAAAAGGGTTTTACAACTGTCATGACTTTTAACCCACATACAGTGCAAAAAAGTTGACTTGGAAAATGTTTAATTACGAAAATAAAATAAATTGAGGAATAAAAACTATATGCAAAAAAATTAACCAAAGGACCTTCTAGTTACCAACAGTGCTGCAGTTGTGAATACTGTTGAATGAAATTCGAAAGAAGGAAAATTAAAACTGTGAATTAAAGCATTCAGTGATGGTAAAGCTTATGCCAGGGGATGATGAAAACACATTTAAAGCACCCCGTTAATTGTGGGTTTCAAAGGGTTGTTGAGAATAAAGCTGATATAATAGTAATTGGCACCCAATTAGCATGCGGATCCGCGCATAATAATTGAAAGCTGCACCAGAACCGCTCATGTTAATTAAATTATTGCTTGTTTATATATAGAAAATATGTCTTATATAGAAAATATATAATAAAATGCATATTTTTGAATCATGCCAGTAAATAGTAATTAGTTCGGCAAGATTACACAAAAATAAATAATATTTTGTTTTTATACGAAAGCAAGAAGCCAATTCCCAAATGAGGAAATCATCATTTTCTTTGTATATTTTTCTTCTTGTTTTTTTTTTTTATAAGAGGTATGATTAAATTTTGAAATTCGCTACATTTATTTCGTTCATTAATCCTACGGATTTTTTGCATAAATGCTATCACAAAAACGTAGACTGTAATTTAATAAACCAGATACAAGGACAATTTTCCTCCCACTGTATGTCATAATTCTTATTTTATTATATGTTGATTTTATTTACTGAATATTTACATAATAATTTTTTTTTATTATTATGTGAACCTTTTTTTTACAGGATCTTGAAATTTTAGAGATACCAAAAACTTTCCTTTTAAAAACTTTGGACAAATTTCTCTTTTTACGATGGGAAAACTATTTTTGCACGGTTTTTTACACGATTTCTTAAGAAGCGTTTTTTTCCATATTGACCTAAACCAATTATACAATCCGTACTAGCTTTCGATTAATATTAAGGAAACCAGTAAGCTTCGTGATTCTTATTCTCATTGTTTACTCACCATCAGTTGAACAAAAAAAAATGGTTTCATGTTTCATGACAATGCATTACAAAAGTTGGACTCATTCACTACAACAGCTGTACCAAGTCAATTTATTTTTAATTAACTTAACGTGTCAAAGGGAACAGAAATTAAAAAAAGAAAATTAATCAAGTGTCCTAAGGTTGTTGGCGAAGAAAGATAGAAGCACAAAATGAAAATAAAAACCAAACGCAAAAAAAACAACAAGTGAAGAATTTTTGTGTGCTTTATTTTTCTAAAAAATAAGGAGAAAATTAATCTGTGGCAAGTCCACCCAGGATAGTAGCGAAAGTTGGACAGAAGCAAGTTGTTCAAGCATTGTTCTTACGACGCCGGGGTACGATAATGTGACAAACGCACCTACGCCGTAAGGATACTTAGTAAGAATGCTGAGAGATGCTGTAAAGTAAATTAATTCTGACCCTCTTTAAACAAAAAAGAAAAGAGAAGTTTTAATTGAACGTGATTACTAGAAGGGACGAGGTCAAAGGCTAGGCTACTTGCTATCAGGCAACAAGGGCAAGGGCGCGACTACGACTGCTAATGTAGCATCTCCCCTTTTTTTAGGTGTGCAAAATGTTTTTTCCAGTTCTTCGCTTTCTTGCTTTTTGTCCAAGTTCTATTAGACAAATTCTTGGGTTTTTTCTTTCTTATGGTTTTTTCACAATGTTCTCTGACTCTTGGATTCTGAGATTGTGTTTAGTTTGCTGAAGATAGTTAGTTAGAAAATACTTACAGAACCCTTTCGGCCTGGGAAACTAAAAAACACATCGGGTCCATTTCGGTGAGGCATCTGACGAAGAACATTGAGTAATTTTGCGGAATGCCTCGACTATTTGGAGTAGACAAAATAACAAGACGAATCAGTATATTACTTTCCAAATTTAAGTCAAAGTGAAATTCAAAATTCACAGAGAAAAAGTTTATTTGTGCACTAACACATACCCATTTCCCGTTCACAGCCTTCATTGTGCCGAACAGCAACTTCAGCTCCTTCACTGTGATGCTGTAACTTGCTAACACCCCCAGCATTTCTATCAGAAGATCTGAAAATAGAAAAAAAATTTATCAGAATTTTCACATTCTTTTTATAGAATTTTTCATCTAATTTATCAGTTATTTGAAGTTTCTACAAAAATGAAACACAAATATTTTAATAAAAAATCAGTTAGCGACAGATTTTTTTGAAAAATGAAATATTTATTCATGTTATACATTGATATATATTTTCCACAATTTATTGAAAAATTCCAAAGTGGCAAATAATTTTCAGTTACATTAAATTTAAGGTCACTAAGCATTTATTCATGATATACTTATACAAAGATAGACTTCCATACACTTTTCCTACTCTATAAGCTTGGAGACATTTTCATTACCAATCCTGCAGGTTCACAAAATATTCAAAAATAAATTTTCTATGCTACTCAACTCTTGTATTCTTCAAAAGCATTTCAAATTTTACTATACATGCCTTGAATATTATATTTTGAAGAAAAAAAAAAACTCCCACGGAGAATATAAAATAGCACGCATAGCAGTATTCCGTGTACCTTCGAGTTTTTTTTATATGAATTTGTTGTTACAAGTCTCAAAGAAGAATCTTTGTGTTTGTGGAACATTCACACTTTCTAGTGTGCAAAAATTTTTCATTTATTGAAATATGGCAAGTTAAATTTTTCAAAAGAGTTTTGCAACAAGTTTGTTTATTGTTTCATATCATTAGAGCCATTTTTCAAATGTCTGTAATTGTGTATTTTATAATAGAGAATAAGTTTTTATTTCACTACAATATTTTGGATGAAATTGAGTAATTTTAATCTATATAAAAGCCAAACCCGACTGATTGACTCATTGACTAACTGATTCATATTGCACAGCAAAATCTCAAGTATGAAAACAACAGTTTGGACAACAATTAATAAAATGTTTTCTCTATTTTTCGAAATTGTTGCATTAATTTAAATTAATTAATACGACCGTCGAATATAATTTATACATAAAAACCTAAACCGAAATTCAATAAAATTTGAACGATACCACTCAAAAATATCGAAATGCACTGCATCAATAAAGTTCAGGGGATGGAGAGGGTGCAGAATCGTGTAAATGGAATTTTCCAAAAATATGGAGTATGTTAGAATTTGATTTATAGTTTCCATAGCAAATAGGCGATGACATGATATTGCGAAAATTGAGACAGAGAGAGGAAAAAGTCCTTGGCAATGTTTGGTTAGTAGGCGGCTAGAACCACAATATATGCACACACACACCAACAACATGTGAAGATAAACTCATCCCAAAAGACGAAGAATGCCGGGCAAAACAGTTACCAGAATGCCTCTAGATAAAATTTATATTGGCATCCATATTTGATGCAAAAATCGATTTCAATACGAAATTCTGAATTTTTTTGGTGATGTGCGAAATCGTAAGAAACAAGCGTCGAATTGAATTCAACATTTTCAAAAAAAAATCTGTTGATAGGGAGTCATCGTATCCTTTACAAGTTCGAGTGAAATGAAATTGTATATTGGCGAATAAATTTGTAATACGATTGCATCTCATTTGGTTGCAGCACTTTTCAAGAAGACCACCTTTCGTCAAAATGTAAATTCTGAATTGCTCTTCTACGTCAATTGAAAACATTTTCTATTTTTAAAAAAATGGAAAAAAATTTGTTTTCATTGTTCAGTTTATAAAATAAATTTTGCAAAAATACAATCGGTTTTACAAAACATTACTCCTTCTGCAGTATAAAATTCAAAAAAATATATGAAAAATTTCAAAACACGTATTTACAAATTTCGTTGGAGCTTCTCTCTTTCTACAATGTTTGTAACATTCGCTGTGTTACATTTTGCTGAACAGCAACATTTGCAAAGATGAAATCGAGTGTATCTGATTAAAAAATTCAGTCACGTACGCAATTAAGTCAGAATCATTCGTTTTGGAGCCTACAGCCGCCCTTCTTTTCGTCCTGTAAAATACTTTTGTACGCATCAATTCTTGTTGCTCTGTTCTTTCTACCGTTATCCTTATTTTTATTCAAAGACAGTTTTTTTTGGCAATAAACGATGCGAACAGAAAACGCATTGTACGACATTTGTGGGAGGAGTAAGGAAAATTGCTAAAGATAGGCTTTCGTTGAAATATATAAATTAATTTAATTAATTATATTGAATCATGATTTTCTTACCAGCCACAACTGTTTCTGAACGCTGGAGTCGTATAAGGACATGTTCAATGAGTCCCACATCGGTGCACGCCTGGAGATTTCGTACGCTCTTCCGCAGAATGGCGATGAACACGCTCCATATTTCCGCCTATAAAAAAGTATGTATAGAACAATATTATTATGAGTGACAGGATAATAAGATGATTTTGTAGAGTAAATTATTTAGAATTGTTTTTTCCTAGCAAAAGTAAATTTTTTTTAATAAATTTCGTAACGATTTTCAACTAAAAGAGGAAAAAAGACTTTCATCTAGAATTTTTTTAAGCCACTGCTGAGACCTGAGTCCTGGGTGAAAAAAATATCTGCGATGCCGGAAGCTCCTGTGGTGTGAAACAAATTTTTGGCACATTGCGTTGTGATTTAATAAATGTTCTTAGCATGCAAATGCAACATCACGGGGAAGCAATCTTAACTTTTGAAGATCTATATATTTTGGCTCTATCCGGAGGAGAACACCATGAATTCTTTCACTAGAAACATTAATGTCAAAAAAAAAAAAAAAACAACAAACTAAGAAAAGCAATAAAAAGAATTCTATGAAAATATATCCTAAACAAAACTGTCTGCTGTAAGTCAATCATTTATCATCACCAGCGAATTATGTGACATGCAAATTGCTTATCTTTAACGCACATCTGACAAAACCAAAAAACAAAACAAAAGCAAACTTAAATTTACCATGAACTCCCAAAAGATTAATGCAAAACAGAAAGGAAAAAAATGTAAAACAATTGCGGCGAAGTTGGAAATATGTCGTAGTGGCAAGCTAGGGTCAGCTGAATTCAACCCTTTCCAGGATTTTGGCGACAGAGTAAATAGCGTCTGGTCTCAAAACAGATGTCAGTTGATTCTATTTCATCCATTTGTGGGACAGCTGGGACAAAGGGCAAATATGGGAAGGACATTAGTGGGGAGACCATCATACTTGTTTGCACATTAAAACTACTGACAGAGGAATTTCAGGTTTAACTGATAAATTCCTTTTTACACATTATCTGGAAACTTTAATGCTTATGAAAAGCCATTTATGTTTTGTAACAAGAAACTTTTTATTTTTATTTTGAATTGGTTAAGTTGAGAAAAAACCCACATGTTATTTAGCAAAAATAAAAGTGAAAATGTAATCACTTAAATTAAATGACGAGCAAGTTTATGGTTGTATTGTTCATTAAGGAGGCTGTCACTACGAGACATAATTCCTTAAATGAAACGTATTAAAAGCGCCATGAATCTCAAAAATGTTATCCGCCATCAATGGAACTTGTTCATAACCAAATGCCAATGACACTTAGCTGCTGGTTCTTTAACTAATTGTCATTGTTGTAATTAAAACAAACTCACTGGTGCGGAGAATTTAACATTTGGTTTATTTTGAATTTTCGATTTTCGCAAGAAAAAATTTTGGTTTTTTCCTGATTTCCTTGAAGTAGCTTAACGCAAAAAACAATTAAGTAAAGCAGAAATGTGGTTGAAAATCTCGTATTTGAGAAAAGAACAAAGGAAACGAGGATGCCAGGAGCTCTGTGATTAATTTTGATGGACTTCCAAATGATTTGTGCTTGTGCATCACACAACGCCGAATGTGAACTATGGAGATATGAGCTTCCTGCGTTTCAACATAACTAATCGTATAGAAATTCAAAAACTTTTCACATAAGCATTTCATCGAAATAACTTCTCTACCAAACCTCAACAAATCTCAAAGATTTCAATTCTCTCGAATTTCCATCTATCGATAATTAATTAAAAGTTGATTCAGTACACTTCAGGTATGCAGCCGGAGAATGGGATGATGTACGTGAATCGAAGGATCCCATCTCATGGACGTTTGGCAATTTGGTATTTCGCCCTGATCAAACATCACATCACGCTTACGAAAGTTCAATTAAGTGGAAATCGCAAGAAAGGTAATTTTCGTGACTAGAGGTGAACACGGAAAGAGGGATAGCAACCAAATCCTAGCAAAATATATTTTCTGAATTCTATGAAGTTAACGGGGGTCGAGGAATGGTTCAAAAAGGATTCCAAATAAACTCCAAACATCATTCTAACCCCACAAAATATCTTAACTTTTTTAAAAAGTCGAAACATACAACAGAAATTTTCAAGGATTCAGAACAAATCTCATCGTTGAAATTTTGTTTTGGCAAGGATGCTTCAGGATGTAATGGAACATCAATGGAAAAGAAATTTTTGTTGGTGTATAGAGCACCTAAAGGTTTTCGTCGAAGTGTTCATTAGTAGTTTATCCCTTCGTTGAGTAATCCTTTATAAGCTGCATGAACGGCAAAACGGGACACCTTCATTAAGAATGTGTCGTGCATATGTACAGGACTATTAAACCGAATGACGAATGAGTTTTAATTAAGTTTACGATAACAATCCCAATGCAAAGTTTATATTTTATAGTAAGGACTTTTTAAGCGGTTGCAAACACTTCATGAATTCACAATTTCTTGGAATTCATTGTAAATCATTTACATTTAACAACAAAAATAAATAACTATTAATTTATCGTAGAAATAAGTGAGAATTGATGAGGAAAACACACTAAAATTTAATAGAAGCTCCTGAATTAAGGACAAGAGAAGGTAATTTCTTTGTACGACACATTTGCATTTACACTGTCATTGCAAGAATTAATTTCTAGATGATTCGGGACAATTGCAATACATATGCAGATTTCAAATCAGAATCTGGGATTCACAGGACACACGATTTCCAAAATAAACCTTTTATACGACTTCTGGGACTTCTAATTTGAATCTGAATTGTTCAAACTACATCACAATATCCTTGTGACTATAGGACTATTATTTGATATTTTGAGGAGGGTTTCCTATTATGCAATCCTGGTCTAAGGTTGCCCAGGATATTATTTAAAAATTTGAAACTCAAAATGAAATACTAAAAGATCATATAAAAATATTTTAAGGAAATCATTCTAAAATAATAACATCCAAAACATCCCAAGTTTCAATGTTAAGGAAATTTACATTGAATGCGAATGCACTATTTTTTATTTTATGAGTTTTTAATTGAATCATTATAATAAATCAGATTCTATCTTTTCTTTTGTTCTTTATGTGAGTTCACATTTCATTAAAATGATTTAATACAAATGCACAAAGGAAGTCAAACAAAAAAACAAACAAATCTAAATTGCAATTTTATCTTTGTTCAAACATATCCAAATTACCTAAAATCATGGAATAAAAACTAATTACAGTGTTTATCGCGATTTTCGCCGACAGGGCGACATCCAAAATGATTAATGGCTTCAAGGAGACGAAAACGGTAATGAACTTCTACAAGGATCACCGAAGCTATTTTAATTTATTGTGACCGACCGTGGTAAAAAGGACTATTTTAATTATTGCTGCGCACACATTTTCGTCCTTTGTTCACTTATTACACGTCAAAGAACCTGGCCAGAACCTTCCCATCGCCTCGAGTAGTCTTAAACATTTTAGAAAGCTTTCCATTCGTACCACCCGCCCCCAACAATTCTGTGGCAGAAACCGCACCTCTTGTTGATGACGTTCTCCTGTGGGTCCTTAAAGGAGCAAGAAAAGTTGAAGAGAGAAGCAAAAAAATACACAATTTTAATCACGGTAAATGCGCTGTAAAAGAGCAATCCCGTGTATTACACGAAATTAAAAGCATGGGAGGTGTTTTCCACACCTTAAATCCCCACCCCCTGCTTATCCGTCTGTTAGCGGATGTAATATAAAAAAACATATATTTACAATATTATATATTAATATATATATATATTATATATAGGTATATATATATTTTGGTGTATAATTGGAATTTTAATTAAAATAATGACATTCCTCGAGCTTTTACAAGTTTTGCGTACAGGGAAAATTATCCTGACCTCGGGGCAAAATATTCCTGCAATAATTTTGAAATTTAATTATTTCATAGTCCCCACGATGAAGAGTGCGAATGGAGGGATGTGGTAGGTGTATGGGGGGAAACTAGTGGCAAGTGAATTTGCTACAGTGAGAAATTCTTCAAACACAATGTTCCTTCGTGTGCATGTGCACACCATTCTGCGGTAATCACTTTACTCCATCATGTCACTTTAATCACTGTAATTGATTCACCAAGGAGATAATTGTCACAAAAAAAAAACAAAAGAAACACACCTCCTGTGTCAGTATCCTTTTAGCGTTTAAGGATAAACATATAAAATTGTGTGTGACGCTTGTATTTAGGCTAATTGAGCCCAAAAATACAAGCATGTCGGATGTGACAGACTTACTGAATGCCGCATATGCCTCAGGTGCCTCGAAATACTGTTTGAGATCCTCTCATTGTCCTCATTAAAGTTGTTTATCATTTTTGTTTGTTATGGTTGCGCCACAAGAATTATTATTGTGCAACAACCTTATAACATCTAACCATCTTTTCGCGGTGGTGTGTGTTCTCTCCTTCACATGCGATAAATTTAATGCTTGAAACCAAACATTTTTCAACCCCATTTAGTTGAACCCGTTCCCAAACCCGTGAGCAAAATGCAAACAATAACACGGAATGGTGCTGGGAGGCGTTTATCTCATCATTGCCGTCTCCACAAACTGCACAAACTGAATATATAGTGCATATTTTGTGATCAGCATCATTTAAGACAGTTCCAACCATTGTTTACTCTGTTGCGTAATGGTTCCATTTAATTTGTTTTCAGCTTGTGCAACTATCCGCCAGAAGGAGCGCTGCAGCAGTTTGTGTTTTATCTGTTTTCCGTTCATTTTTTCGGTCGCCGAAAAATAATTATCCTGTCGGGGTAAATGATAAAAAGCATGAAACAAGACCATGAATAATAACCAGTCATGGAAAGCCACAGCGGAACTTAATCATATCCACTAGAAGAATGATGCGTCCCCTCTTAATCATTGAAAGGACCTTGCCGGATCCGGTGACCCTGTGATGATGAAGATCCCACTTCATCTTCCAGTTATAAATGACTTTTCTTGTAATTTTCGACAGGAAATTTCCGTCATAATTTTTGAAAGTTCGTTTGATCCTTTATCATAATTATAAATATGCATATATTCTTTACCGATGTCGCAGCACAACGAGGAATTAGCATTTCACCCGAACGATTGGATTAACTAAATGATGATGATGAGCGTAATGAAAATGGTAAAGTTGAGAGTTCTAGATGTTTTAGGGTATATGTTCGCGGTTTTCGTTCTATCATCCCCTAATACAGTTTAGCCAGTGGCAATGTTGCACCACCTTGCTCGATGCAATATAAATCAGCTACAATCTGCAATCTGATCCGCGTTCACAGGACCACAGGACATATACTCGAAAACCGAATCGGGATGAAATTGAAAGCCGTGTGAGCCGTAAATGTTTGTTGACTGAACCATCAATTATCCTATTTCTCTGTTCGATGCTATTAATTTCGCCGGTAGTTTATTCATTTAACTGCACTCGCACCGGAAATTACATATAAATAGGAGTAAGCAGAATGTAGTGGAGTATCCGGAGTCCAGTTGCAATTTGTGAAAATTTTCTGTGAATGTAGAGTCGGGACATATGAGAGGTCCTTAATTGCTTACTTAAGCACTTGCAATTGTTTCGTATTTATCAAATACAAATAACGGATTATACAGTTGAATCATTATAAATGTGTATTAATGGACTGTTAAGTTTACTGCAACAAATCACAGACTTTTGTTTACGTACTGCATTGCTATTGGTTGACAGCAAATATAGTTATGAGGATTTTCGTTTAATTAAAAAAAAAAAACAAATATTTATTCTCTTAACAGTGGTGGGTAAAAGTAACTGAAATTGAATATTGTTTAAATAATAATAATGCATTATTATGAAAAGTTTATTTAATTATTTTTTTCAGCCCAATTGCCGTCTTAAAGCAAAAGAGTCTGTAGCATTTGCATTTAATTAAATCATTTAAAAAAGTCATAATATTTCAAATGTTTTGGAAATGAAACCAACTTAAAAACAATAAGTAGATGGCCCCACACTAAAAACATAAATTTCTTGCTAAAAATACAATACAGAATATCAATGTTGTTATTATTGATACTCGAAAAAAAAAAATAATTTCCTAAAAATTCATCAGCATTTTTCTCGGATACAATCCAAAACGATTTTATTTTCGCTTAAAATCACGATTTTAATGATTCATATCAATGTCGTCCAGGTGAAAAATAATTCAAAGTGCTTTTTAGCGAAAGCAAAGGATTTCCAGTTATGAAAGAATAATTCTGTTAGTCCTGTACACACAACTTTTCTGAAATCACTTAACGATCCCCTATCATTTCCTTCCATTTGCTATTCATCGATGCAAATTGCACAAACATGAGTGCATCCAAAAAAGTTTCCATTACACCGAAGGAAAATGTCTGAAGCATCTGCAGAGAAACGTTTCTTCTCGCCCCCATTTTTACCGGCAGGACCCATGTTTGCTTTCATTTCTTTCTTTCTTTTCATTTTACTTTATTCTTTTTTATTATAAGAATTGGATTGCAGTCCAAATTGCCAGGAAAAAGTGCTCCTTTTATGCTACTACCATTGACTACATGGTATCCTGCATCACCTAGCAATGATCCCTCGAGATGCAAATACTGTTCGGGGGACTGTTCTGAAGTTTCGCTCCACCTTGCAGGCGAGACGACAACACTCTCACCTCTAAATGTCAAATATCCGCGCGCAATCGTGCCACTTCCTTACCCAGTAGCATTCTAATCGGAATATCCTTTCCGTTCGCCCAGGGGAGGGGGCAAATGCATTCCGGAGATACGACAAACCGCAAAAACTTGCATTCATTCAATGCCATAAAATTACACTTTGTATAATATTCGCGGTGGTGATTGCAGAATCGCATTCAAACAGTGCACAGGGGAGGTACTGGTATGGGTGGTGGTCGTGTTTTTTTTTTTCAATTCAGCACCAAAGGCGTCAGGACGAAAATACGTAAGAGACGAAGAAATGTTGTTGAACATATTCAAAGGGGAACGAATGAAGTTAAATTTGCAAGAGGAATTGCAGTTTGGAAGGATTTAATATATTTTGAATTGGATTCGGTAAGGACTTTCAGGATCGAGTTCAATTTAGTTGTACTTTCGTACAACGAGCAAAAAATGTAATTACGGGAATTCATTCTTTTTTCCCCGGACTTTTTTCTTTTACTGTTTTTTGTTTTTTGGTTACTAAAATATCATAAAGCTCCAATTAAAAATTATACATGGTAAAAAACTTCATTGCTAAAACATCCTTTGTGGTGGTATTTTAATGAGAACTTGTTTGCAAAACAAAACTCCTAACGAAGCCAGTGCTATTGTGGCGAGATGGCATTGTGCCTTGCCATAATGCGCTGTTGCACCAGAGCACCATGATAACAATCATTATGCTCCATCCACCTTCTGCACCTAATCTGGTTGGAGGATAAAAAGGACATGACATGTCACAGTTTCTACCAACTGACGCAAATTATTGATATGCATGCATACACACATCCACCATTGCTCAGTATGTACCAAGATGTGGGAGCTTTGGAAAAAGCAGAAAGAATAAAAAATTACAATTTTGTAGCACACTTCACTTCCTGACGAAACGTGTCTAGGAACTCTGTTCAAAATTATTATTTTTTATTATTATTATATATTTTTCATCTCGTTTGTTTTAAGCTGAGATTGCACCCGAACCAGGAGCACCTTAGTTATGTCAGGTGGGTACCGTGTCATAATTTGCATATCCATCTGATTTTCATCCTGTGTTATTTGCAGAATACTCAAACTTGTGAGAAACAGGGGTGATGAAAAGTGCACCCCTTCCGGCTTCCGTAACAGGATGAAGGACAAGCAGCCACGTATTTTTATACTTTGCAATACAGGAAAAAAAACAAATGGAATTTTTTTTTTGTTTTTGTGGTTTTATTACGCATTTTTTTGCTTTGAAGGAAATTTGCATATTTTGAATGAATTTCGAGTGATCATTATGAAAATTGCGCCACATTACGCTAAGTGTTCCTGTACACAAACACAGCATAAAACGTGAAGGGATTATTTTTTGAGATTTAACAGAAGGTGTCTGATGATAATTTTTATTTTTTGTTTAATTTTTAGTTTAAAGTAAAACTCATACATTAATGTATGTGCCTTTTGTTAAATTTGAAATTATTTCTTCCTTCAATTGAAAGTCACGACGTGTGACTCTTGAAACTATGTAATGTTATGAAATTTTAACTTAGGTGAACAAAAATTTAATGCAATTTAATGCGGTGGAAAAACGAAAGTTAATAAATTATTTGACCTAGATTTTATATATTTAGAGGGAGAATATTTCTAGGCATGAAGGGTGACTATTCAAGGATTTTGTGAAAGTCATAAATAATACAAACCCTCATAAACTAACCCCGGATGCTTCATATATGTATAAGTTATTGAAACTCTTAAAATTACTAAGCTTCCAAGGCATGGAATATTTTTCTTTTTGATAAGTTCATAACACATGTTTTTTTCCTTTTAGAATAAATTATTTACTGAGGATACTTAAATGTGATCCAATAGGAAAAACAACATTAAAAAGCAAACAAACATTTATCTTTAAATGTTAACCTTCTCAATTCCAACACCGACTGACACACTAATTTACTGACTGACTGACAAACTGACTGACTGATCACTTGTTTCTTCGAAACCACTGAATTGATTTCCATGAATTTACCTTATAGGTGAGTACCTACTTTTTTTGAAATTCAACTTTTAAAAGGGTGAAAAGGGGTGAAAACTGTAAAAATGGGTAATAAATTCGGTTACTAAAATAGGTAGTAAATTGGTTTACATTACGTTTATGACGGCTAAAATCTATAAATGTATATATAATGTTAAATTCATTATAAAAATTGAAAAATAAAATCTTTTGGTCGCATAAAAACTAACAACTATCAACAACTAATAAATATTATGATGTGACGTTTATCAAAGATATCAAGGACAATACTACCAACCTACAAAAAATTTATAGTATATTATGTACTGGTGAAGAATTGCCAGGTATCAGCTAGTATAGAATATAATATGTTAAACAATTGTTTTTGGTTTTTTTTTGTTCTCTATTAGAATATCAATAATTGTTCATGTCTTTTTTAATATCGTCGCTTTTTGGAAAAAAAAATCAGTACTTTTCAATTTTCTTTTATAATAAAATTTCAATGATATAATTGTTCAAAGTTTGTAATGAAATTTTTGAAAAAAAAAAAAAAATAATTTAATTAAATTCATCTACATTAAGCAGGCTAGAAATGTTCCTCTGAAAAAGTTTCCATCGGCAATCATCTTGAAACTGCTAAGCATTACTGAGATTAATTGAATAATACAATTCGAAAGGACTCTGAAAGGAGTTGTACCACTACAAAATTCAGAGAATCAGAGAAATTCCAATGTAATCCCGTGTTCAATTTACTCGTAACAGAAGCCGACATTTCGCGCTGTCTCAGACTAAAGGAATAATGAAAATATTCCTTGCTCCTTGCGGGGTGTAATCTTATAGCTGCCAAGGAAAATCAAGATGTACATCTCCCACCATTGTGGTGGACGGGGTGACATCGAAGGGGAGGGGATAAGGAAAAACGAGAAGAAATAAAATTGCGAAATTAAATTCACATCATGATATATATACAAAGAGGCCAGCTCAGCTTGAGTCACGAACATAAAAATCCGGGCGGTATTATGAAAAAAAAATTAAACTCCTGTCCTCAGGACACTTGGCCGAGATTTAAATCGTTTTTGAACTTTTTATCCACTTAGCCAATTCAGTTGCGCACCGAAATGGGAACATAATATAATTTTTTTTTTCTCGTGAGCACTTCGCTTCACGGGAGGGATGAAGAGACCTTTTTCAGTTCAGTGGATTCTTTTATTAGCAATGGTCTATATGCTACTTTTGTGCAGATACTATTCTTCCCTCCATTTTCAAAATAAATTCCCAACTAACACCCGCCACCCGTTGAAAGGCGATTGCATATAATTTCTTCTGTCTCACCCATCCCCTCCAAAATGGGGATGCATTTCACTGGCAGCTGACATGCACTGCTACCCAAAGTTTTGCAATACAAACTTCTTCCGGGGAAATCTCATTTCCTTCCCAAAAAAGGTGAAGTACGACACTGTAATAGCGCAAAAAGTTCTTCCTTCGTGGAACATGAGAAGCAACGGTACAAAGGAACTTTTAAATTTCAATTTGTCAAGGAACCTGCCACACTGACTTGCAGATGAGGTAAATAGTGAAAAAGTTTCAGCAAATCTGACACCAACTTTATTGTTCGGACGAGAGAATGAGGCGGTGATAGGCGGGCGGCGCGGCGGCGAGCGGCATTTTATGGCAGTTTAGAAAAGGTGACGAACTCCTGAAAAATGAATTAAATTTGGCAGGAAACTTCAAGGAAAATTAGATTTTCAGGAAGTGAATCTGAGGTATTTCCAGGTACTTTTCGTCTTCATCAAATTGAATTTTTCAAAACTTTCAACGGTATTTTACAGTTATATTATATAATGCGACAAAACCGTTTTCCATTTGCGACAACAAACACAAGAAATGCTTTTTTAATTAAAATACTAAGAATGCGAAAATTACTCCAGAATGAAGCGTAAATTATAAAAGCAGAAAAATTATATTCAAAAGTTAGGGAAAAGCTCGAAATATTTTTTTTTTGTTCAAATTGTTAATGAAGATATGCATAAATAAAAATATAATTAATATACAAAAAATGTTTCTGCTTAAATTTTCCGTAGACAAAATATATAAATAAAGAAGTAAAATGCAAATCGGACCTTCAACATTTTTGGATGCTTGTTTTCGACAAGTATCATAAAATAAGCCAGAAATTTCTTGGTGAAAGTCCTTAATATAAATTTACATAATGGCTGGCAATATCAAGGATTATATGACGCAAAAGGAAAACTTACTCGCATATTTTCCGTTCTCTTTCTAACAATGAAATGCATTTGCATTGAAATGTGTTGTTAACAAAAATGCATTTTGAAGGAAAGTGGGATTCCTTTCAAATTACAAGCGTTACTTGGGAATTTCTTCAAAAGACTTTTCATGTACTGAGCATTTCAATTTGTCCAAAAGCAGTACAATGAAAATAAAATGAAAAAAATATACAACAAACAAAAACAAAATCGCAACGTCTCACAGTGTTCCTTCGTCCTGGCGGTTGCTCAAAGTAAATTGGATAACAAAGTGTAGTACGAGTTGCCACAGAAAACACTCTCCAAGGAAGCCTTTTTTAGTTAGGCGTAATTGAAAAGCGTCCGCCTCAAAGCGAACCCGCAGGGCCTTGAGATGAACAAAAGAAAAAGGAGCTGCTTTTTAATGTTCCAAAAAATGATTTTATAAGAATGAAATTGGTGCGGGGTGCATGTACATAAAATTTAGGTCGAACCCCTGTTGCTGATGATTAAGGGCAACTTTCACTTCACTGTACTTTTGGGGGATCCTTATTATCGGCCCTATTCCGTTGATTACCCCCTCCCCCATTCCTCCCCTTTTCCCCTATTCCATAACGTCTGATGATTTTCGTTATGACCGAAGAAGGGAGGCTTTGTGAATTTCGGTCCTTTTACATTGTTGTTGCTGTTGATGTTCTTGAAGTCGCCTATTTATCTTAAACTAAGGTAAGTTCTTTCCATTTTGGAAAATTAGCGAGACCTTCGTCAACTAATTCAAGTAAACAGCCACAAACAAGTCTCTTAGCTTGATTTTTGCGGTAATATTTTAACGTTTCTCTGTACGGAGCAAGGATTCCTAGGATCGCCCATGCGTTGCTAATTGACTTTTGTTGCCTGAGCAACAAAGATAAATAGTTGTTGAACGTCTTTGTTGAGATACAATCAAAACGTAAAAGCATTTTCTTTCTTTTCTGATTTGAAAATTTACACAAAAAAGAAATTCAGATCAAGGATAAGTTAATCAGAAGGAAGTACTATGACTTCAGCTGGAGTACGATGGTGTATTTGAGTAGTCCTTTTGAATTGCAAGAGCCGACCTTTTCAAGTAAATCGAAATTGTTACCTTTCATGCGTGGGAACATTAAAGATTCTGGTTTGCCGTTGAGGTGTAATAAAATGAGAAAAAATCCTTCGTCCTCGAAAAAGTTCTCTTCGCGATATGGACATAGGCAATTTTTAAAGATATTTTATATGGGATTTATTTTTGCATATAAATTGCGTTTTATGCAAAGCAATTCGAACGCCCCATCACTTCGGACCACAATGTCCGTTAAGGATCTCCGGCACTTTCCTGCCTCCTCGCCCACACTTGCATTGTGTGACGCACAACACCTTCTGGTATAACTACATGGCATATGCAAATTATGTGAAAATATTGGTGAGATTTCTTACCACTTTCCGATACCTTAATATGCATATACTATCATATATACAAATTCAAGGACGATATTGAGCCTGAAGTTGATCCATAAATTTCCAACAACAGTTTATATCACTTTCGGTCATGCAGACTTTGGCAATGCTGCTGGCGAATATCCTTTTTTGACTCAAGTGAAAATTGAATTAGTGATGAAAAATGTGATTTTTATGGTGATTTTTATTTTTGATTTTTTTTTTTTTTATATTTTTATTTACAGAAGTAAAAGTTTATCGTGCAAGGAGAGTGCTGTTGATTTTTAAAATATCCTGTAATTACAAAATGGACGTCAGGAAAATAAAAATGTAAAGTAACTTGTAAACTGCATGACAGTTTTACTTTAAGCTCATCACAGGATAATAACTTTGTTGAGAAACTTTTAATAAGAAATTTACGAACATTTTAGAGGTAAATGTTGGTAGAAACATTGCATTATCTTGCAATAGAACAAAAGTATAATAATATTATAGGAAATTCTGTTTCAGATTTTGAAAAGAAACTTCTTTAAGATTTTTTGTTTTCTGAAGTTAAAGAACTCGTTAGGGATGATTTGCAAAAAAAGCTTGTTATAGCTGCAGATGATTAAATGTTTTTCGTTTTCTTTATATCTTCTAAATACTCTCGGAAACTTTGTCCAAAAAATTGAGGAAAAAAGAATGAAAAATTACTTTGGTTTTTCCCATGTAACAGATTCTGCACAAAGCTGGTCTGAGCAGGACTTTGTGTCCTTGTTAAGCATTTAGCCCAAACAAATAGCTCTGTGACACAACAATGTAATGCCGTAACTTTATGGAGTTTTTCCCTTCATGAAAATTAGTCCTTTTCAGAAGAAGAATTAGTTTCCTGTGAACCATCGGATTTGTAAGTCTAGAGATGGAATCCAGTCGGATGAAAATGAATACGACTTCTTTTCCACTTTCACTTTCATCCATGGGTTTGTTACTTTAAATGCATTGGTTATTTATGAGGAGCCACCACATCCCAAAAAGAGATATCCCAAAAATCTTCTTATCCATTACAAGTTTGTGAAAGATTGAGGAACTTCAAAATGTGTCCTTTTTCAGCTTACTAATTCCCAAAAAAATACCCTCGTATTTCGGGGGATGTGTCTCAGAATAAAAAAAGGAAAAAAGAGAAAGGCTGAAATGAAGTCAATTAACCTGGGACGTGCTACTCGTAATTTTCCTGCCTATAACATAATTACTTTGGGGAGGAGGAAAAACTCCAAAACAAAATTCTCATAAAAAGTAATAACTTTCCTGAAAGTTCTTATCATCTCCCCCACCAAAAAAAAAAAAAAAAACCAGAAGTGATTCCAGGAGAGCGGCTGGCACAGCTCCTGCTCACAGGATTATTATTTTCAGCTAGATTCGGGTCGCTTGACTTGTGAAATGAGAGAAAAAGGCAAACCCATTAGACGGAATGATGCCGAAGTTATATAAAAATTCGTACGAGTCACAGTTGCGCCCGCATTCTATGTGCACAGGTACATGGGGAAAAGTTTTAATGGATACGACTGTTTCATGAAGTGAAAACATCATCGACTTAGCGATGTCGGGAATGAGGATATTTCAATTCCTGTGGTGTGTTCAAAGCTACTTTGGGGATCGGGGATGGCTCTCTAAAGTTTGTCAGCTCTGAAACTGATTACTCATTACTACTGAGGCTTAGCAAATCGCGTTTATTCCTTCAAGATCCTTCATGAAGCAACGCTCAGAAATACGGAAAATGCGAAGTCGCTTTTCGTCCTTTTTAGATAAAATTTTCGATTCAAGTCTTTTGTTTCGAATGATGTAAGGGAATATGTCATTATCCTTTATTTTAAATTAGATATGTACTGCGGAGGGATAACTGAAGCTGAACCATGATATTAATTTCTATAGTTTAATAAGAGCATATGTGGTTTTGCGTAGAAGGGAATTAAACGATATCGCGAATCCACCCTAAGAACTAATAATAAAAAAAAATCCTTTTATGTGCAGAAAGTGCAGATACGAGGATTTTTTTCTTTTCCACATGTCACTTTGCATGAAGCTGTTGAAAAAGGATTTATTCGTTTCCTGCTTTTGAATATGTTACGGATTCAGAATCCGTTGACAATCACTCACTCAATATGCATGAAATGAAACGAACTCCCGGTAAAATTGAACAAATCGGTTCACTCATGCCGAATACGATGCAAAAAGCAATACCGCCGAAGGATACGTTCATGAATGATAACCTACTACCCCCCCCCCCCCCTCCACCCCATCGATATCCCCATCGCGATGCGCTTAGGAAACAACTTGTCAGCCCCAAAAAGGAATCATCGACATTCGGCATTCACCCCCGCTAAGCGTTAACTGATCAATAATGAAACATTTTGTATCGATGCGATTCACTGCGAAGAAAAGGGATCGAAATAACAAAATTCCGGAATCCTGTAAAGATATATTTCAGGGAGTGTCTGTCATTAAGGTCCTTTTCAACTGTCCTTGACTGAACTGTGTCCGATGCAGTTTCATTCCCACAGAAAATCAGCTAACTGCAAATTTCCCATTTAATGAGCACATTCGACTGGACCGAGGAGCTGGAGAGCCGAGGGACCAAATAGGACGAGTTGCAGAACTATGAGACGAACTCCAAATAGCGTTGCAAGAGTTTAAAATCAAGAACAGAAGTTGATAAATTAAATTGAAACAAGAACGCCGAACGAGAGAAGGGGTGAAAATTGCTGGGTCAGAAATGGTTGTAAACAAATTAAAATTATATTAAGACTAATTCACTAGTGTGGAATATACTTTTGCCTTCTGCAGAAGAAATTGCTGCCAGGCAGTATCCTTACACAGCAAATCAAATAAGGATTTGTTGGTAGACGTACAACATTCAAGGGAAACTTCAATTGTTTATTGTCTGCAAGTTTCATTTCAGGCATCCGGAATGATCGAATTAAACTTACTAAGACGAATCCACGGAGTAAAAAATATCAAGAGGAGAGTTCGATGTGACAAGAGACTCCGCCATTTTTTCGCAAACGTGACGTAACTATGGCGGAAGTGTAAACAATAAGTATGGGAAGCAGCGAAGAAATTTGTGTTGTAAAAATTAAAAAACGTTACAAAAAGTGTGAAAAAAAAATAAATAAAAATTAATGCTGTACTTACAAAATGTAAGTTCAAATATATAAAATCAAAATGTATTATACTTGGTTGTGGATCTAAATATAACTAAAAAATAAAAAAATTCAGTTTAAGTTCAACATTACTTGAGTAATTTTGTTTTTAAAAACTGCGTTTTCAGTGAGACACGATATACAGTATATATGTTATACAATATACATGCCTTGATGTATAGGCCATGTGATTCTTGTTTCGAGCTCTCCTCTAGATATTCTTTCCTCCGTCGACGAATCTATGATTCGCAAAGTGTTATAGCAAGCAACTCCTGTAAATTCACCTCTAGTTTTTGTTTTTATTTTAGCATTTTTCTCAAAAGCCAAAAACTATTAGAAATACACTTTTTTAATTTTAAACCGTCTGTTTGAAAGTATTTTGCATTGGTGATTTCCGAAGGGAAATGGCGTCTATGTCTACAGTAAAAATTGGTACGATAAAGTAGGGAAGTATCAAATTACAACCCCTCTCCAGGTTTTATTCAAAAACTTAAAATAAAGTTTGCCATTAAAGTTGCTTATAACTCGGAGCAGTTGGAAACAGTGCGGAAAAATAGAAGACACCACCGTTAAGTATCTCATTGTGTGAACTTTAAATTAGCTAGAAATGAGACTATCTCCTGCATCCTCGCCCCGCTTCTGGTACATTACACTCATTTCGTTGTCATGGACTAACTCAACAATTTGTACGAACACTGTGCAAGAATCCCAATGTTTCAGGAAAATTAGCTCCAAAATGGGTTCCTGCTTTCAGAGGATTTTAGTGGGTTACTGGCTAAGCATGAATAGAGTGCCAAACACCAACGTTTACAGTGGGTTGTGTCGTGTCCACAAGACAAACCCCCTCCGTCTTTCAACATGCAAAAATTAATATTCCTTTTCATTTTATGAACTTGGCAATTTTTCTCGTATTTAATAGTATATCATATTTAGAATGATTCACATACATACCAGGTTGCCAGTTGTATTTCATTGTAATCAAAACCATAATTCTTACCTGAAAATTAAAAAAAAATATTATATTATTTTTATTCTTTGTAAATATTTGAAAAAATTGCTAAAAACGATAATGTTTTTTCAATCCTGGTAACACTATGATATGTTTTTTACTTATGATTTTTTTAAGAATATTTTAATTAACATTTTACGATCGAAATTCACCAGAATTTCAAAAGCACTTTTGAGAAAACCTGAAGGCTTTGAGTATAGTTTTAAACAAATAATTTTTAAAAAATTTTTTAAGCGTTTTAAAATGATGTGAGAATATCATTGAATTGAATGCCACGAGATCGTTCCAGAAAACAGAGAATAAAAAATACTTCTTGTACGAAACTATTTTTGAAAATAATTTAGAAAAAAATAGCTGTACCTATCAAATAATTCTTAAGTAATCATTCATAGAGAATTTGTAAACAATCTCTACACTATGAATCGATTTGAAAAAAAATGATTTCAGTAAGCATACCCTCTGAGAATTTTCCCTATGGCCATAAGCCCCTTAACTTTTGTACTAGTTTCATGCATCATACAACATCCCTACTTGTTCTAATTGTGGAAAGTTGAGAGTCCTTAACCATACAGAGGTACATCACTTCACGACCTATCAACAGAAAAACAAAACGCACGCTCTTTGCAGTCTTTAAATGTTGAGTGCCAACAGTTATCCTGTAATCCACTTTTCTAGAATCCTTCGGTACAAGTATCTGTTCTACGTTTAGATTTGCTTCTCTATTCCATCTTCCATCATGTCATTGGAATATCAACTACTTTAACTGAAACAAATTCAGTCAAGAGTGGATCATAATAGGTACTGGATCTTCTTATA
Source organism: Leptogaster cylindrica (assembly GCA_963082835.1). Lineage (NCBI taxonomy): Eukaryota > Metazoa > Arthropoda > Insecta > Diptera > Asilidae > Leptogaster > Leptogaster cylindrica. The sequence goes on along the minus strand of OY720108.1, from coordinate 2,502,886 downwards.
TCCTTACAACACTTTTTCAAGGGCTCTTCAATCGCACAATTAAAAACGAGCCAATTTGCTCTTCTATACTGACAAAAAAAATCTTCATTTTCATCTCTACTTGAGTTTTGAACTCTAATGGGTTACATATGTATATGTATTTTTTTAATAAAAAGAAGAAAAAAACATGAAAACCGAAATTAAAAAATTTGGAGTTGGACTAGATTTCTAGAATTTTTAAAAATTTGTAGTATAGGTATGGAAAAAAATATTATAGGTATATGTACTTCATTTCATCTTCCTTTATATTTTGATTTTTCCTTTAAATTCTTTTGATTCTGTATTTTTTTTTCAACACTAATTTGAAAGGTCCCATTCATTCGGATGAGAGACTCTTACTTATTTCTGAACAGAATCCTTCAGCTGGCTCCAATGCTGATAGGCTATATCAAGAGCTCTCCCCAATTTTTCGCATCTCGAATTCTACTGTATATTTTGATGTCAATTTCTTAATCAATGTAATAGCAAATTCCTTGTGTGTGACTTGTGACATTTACAAGAAACTTAGAACATAACCCAAAGTAGCCCAAAACTCCCTTACTGCTCTGACTTATCCTTTTGAGATGTGTACGCCAGCCCCCCTGAAATACATAATACAATGCTACAGATGTGTGGAAGGCATAAATGTTTGACTTTGGATAAAAAACAGCAAGAACATAGGAGAAATATGTCAGAAAATTGTCGAAAATCTGTGTCAGAGCAGCTGAGTCATTTTTGGTATTTCATCAATCATTCACACTGTTGGAAATTAAATTTCCTTCAGGATATTTTCAGAGTAAATTTGGTGTTTCGTTACTGAAACTTAAACATTTTGAGTGAGTCATGTTCCGGGGAGGTGTTCTTTTTGATGAACATGAAGTGGATTTACCTTTTTTTAATATCATCGTTATTACAATGATAGGGCGACATTTAAGCATGACTTCTTCCAGGACAAAAGCAATGGAAGAAGGATTTGAAGAGGAGCAGGAGCACATTAAATTCTAAAGAGGAAATTCAACAAGTACAAGACCAGACAAGATTGGGGATGGAAGAAATATCCCAGGAATATGCATATTCTATGAAAAGTCAATTGTAATGTATCCTAATCAAAAGAAAATCCTCACATGCCACAATGTAATAAACGATATTCAACAAAAAATATATAAAACGAAACACATATAGCAAAGAAGTGACACTGTAGATGTAGACTGTAGAGGTTTGCCATCGGAACGGAACAAAAAAAAGGTTTTTGTTTCATATCAGATGATATAAATTTGTTGACCTATCAATGGATCCATTAATTACTATTTGGAGAGTAAAACCGATTTTAAAAATTACAGGTAGTGCAATTTTCGCTTTATAAATATCCCATTAACAAAATTATCCCGACTGTGGTTGTCGTGCAACCCTTGGCATGCCATTGCAATGAACAGATGAGTCACTTGGGAGGTGGGTTATTCTTGATTACCTCAATTAATTTCCTATTCACTAGTATCGGTCTCTAATGATTAATTGATGAACATTCAATAAAGAAATTGGATGATTATAGCCAAGGACCGTTGAGAGAGCTCAATAAATCGTTTTTCAGAATTTACTGAAAATTCAATTGAGACAATTCTTTGCAATTAGCTGCTGTAAAAGATTTATTGCGATTAATTAAAATTGTTTTCAATTATTGTTGTTTGTGTATTTTTCTACGTTGCCGTCCCATGATTACATATGATTACATATTCACTTGGAAACATTTCATTTTGTGTTCTAAACAAAATGGGATTGCTTCCCGAAAAGTGTCTTTTTCCCCCTCCTCCATACCATGAAGACTATTCCAATACCATGTTATCGCAAAGACCAACTTTCATGGATCAGATCCAGAATGTTAGAAGAACAAAACATCACCAATACTGAAAAATCTTGAAGTTTAAGTAAGTCGATTAAAATTACCGAAGTCACTCAGTCATAGGACAACAAAATAGTGATCTACGAAAAACAGGATGGCATCTAAGTCTGATGCTTCGGGTGTTTTTATCGCATAAAAATCGATTTAAGCTAAGCGGAAAACATTCCCGAACGTCACCCTCGACACCCTTATCACAAAACCTCTCATTTTATCGATCTTAATCATCACATTGCTTTTTCGGCAGGGTTTCTCTTCCCAGATTCGTGACTTTACACATTGAAAATGGCTTCCAGCAGTGTTCAAAATTAAACGAGAGGAGTACAATTTCAGAAATTACCTCTTAATTTGGAAGACAATCTCCTCCTTCAATTAATTGCAATTAGATGTGAACTAAATGTTTCTGACATTAAAACCTTATGACAGATTTCAACGAAGAAATATTTTATTACTGAAACAGTTTTTCTGGTGAATCTGGAAAAATTCTAGTGTTTTATAAACAAATTTAAAAGCAAAAATAGAATAAAAATAAACTGCTAATGTTGGTAAAGTTTGTGAAATATTGTAGAGAAAAATTTTAAAAGTCAATTTGTCTTTGCAACTTTCGTAAATTATTCAGAGAAATTTGGTATTTTTCAAGAAGATTTTATAAATTATTATTTGATGAAGTTTTGCAAGATTTTTAAGTGCAGTTTTAATATTGATTATTTCCGGTTGAAGTATCCCAAAGTTTTTGTGTTTAAAGCAAAGTTGTTTACTATTCTTAAAATATTTACATATAGCAAATTTGAAGAAAGGGTACAAGAATTGATTCAAAACCAATTACGAAATAATCTGGACGTAATAAAGAAAATTTATTTATACAAGGTGTGTCCTAATGCCGTGTTTATATTACAAGATGTGATTCCAATACAAATTTATAATATATTTTGTACACTGTTCTTTTATTACCAACTAGCTGTCCCGGCAATGCTTCGCTAGTCTATTTTGGGTGTCTATATACCTAAATTAATTTCCAAATTTAAAATTCAATCATAATAATTAAATTATTGTTTTTAAAGCATCTATTATTATGAAGGGAACTTAACAAAATGCTGCTAGAGAACATTAAATCCACAATGAAACATTAAAAAGAAATTTAAATTTGGAGTACTTTTAACAACGAAACATTGATTTTTTATTAAAGTAACATTATAAATTAAAGTGCGTTTAGCATCTTCAAATCTTTGAATTGTTTTATTCTAAAGAAGTTCTAAAAACAATTTAATGACGTTATTTAGCAACAATAAGAAAACCATTGAAATGATGAGAGATTTTTTTCACCAGCAGATGGGACTCAAGAAACAAACAAAAGCAACGAAGGACCAATTTCTGATCCTGTTCATGTCATTGAAGCTCATCACAGTTATGCATTTTATGTTTAGACCGCCAATAAGGACTTTTAGCTTTTATAATCCAGACGTCTACAAAATTGAACTGAAGATCGGAATTGAACGTCGAAAGAACAAAGGACCGGAAATTGTTCTCCTTTGCGCAAAGATGGTTTTTAGTGACATTTGCTTAGTCGTTTGTTGTAACATTAATTTGCATGATAATTTATATCAGAATCTTGTCACAGAAAACCTCCGACGAACATGAATTAATTTGTGATTCAGTCGTTCTTTTGGTCCACCCTCATTCGCGCATCTGATAAGAAAATAAGTCTTTAAGTGGAGTAATGAATTCGTTCTCCGTTTTGGTGACTTTATGCCGACTCAATTGTGGGCGCTCGGCTAAGGGCAATCAGGCGCAGACAATGCTTGGATTTTAATCTTCTTAACATCCAAGGCAAGTCGTTTTCCAAACGACTCTGGTAATAGAATACAACGATTTTTTTCAAGAAGTCCATTTCACCAACAGCTTCATTTCTTTTTTCAGTAAAGGCAAGTGAAAGACCATTTTTAATGCTACTCAAATTCGTTGTGAGTAATTTTTGTTTGAAAAATTGTATTTGAGGGCGTTTTAAAACATGTTCATTAATTTAGTCAAATTATTTCCTAGATTTAATTTCTTCTTACTTCTGGTTCAACATATATTAACATTTTAAGTACAATTATTCCATTCAACAAACAAAACAACATTCATCACAAATAAACTCTAACACATTCTGGGAATTTGTCTCAAAAAATTATTTAATCAAGCACGCATTCATGTTTTAGTGAAAACCTGTCAAATGTAGGGGTAGGTATCCTCTACTAGGTTACAACCAATGAAATGAAACACTAAATGTAAGAGTCGATGAAAAGACTTTTGTTCTTACTTAATTGTGGTTAAACAGATTTTAATTAGTGTTTCTGTATTTCTAATAATTAAGACTGTAATTTCAATGCAAGCTGACTGCATTTGCAGGAATTTCCAAATCTAATCTAGCAATGTGGAACGAAAGTTTTGTATTTGTTATTTTTCAAGTTCGGCTGAATTTATTTTTTTGATTATAGCGCATAATCGACGATTTCAACTAAATGTTTAACACTATTTAATTATATGTACAGATTTAATGGTTGTAAATTACTTACATTGAATTTAAAGAAACAAACTTAAACTTTTATACTAAACAAGTATTTCGTCCAAAAAAGCATGTCACGATTAAATTGTCACAACAAAATGACATTTCACAGTTGATTACTTTTTAGTACAACTATTCTCTACTAAGAAGCCAGTATGGCGCTGACAACATTAATATCTTCTTCTTCGCAATATACAAAAGACGATGTATTTTTCTATGTCCCCTATAGACTCCGAAACCGATAAATCCAATTTAATGAAATTTGCAGGGATAATGTAGCATAGTCTCGGGATGGATCGTGTGAAGTTTGGTGAAGATCAAACAAGAAACAAAAATATAACAAGCGATATTTTGCAAACTCATGAGGAATAGGTACATTGCAGTGACTGATTCATCAACATTCTACCTAAACCCTTAAACCATTCCATTATAAAGAAGCAGAGGAATAAAGCGGGATTTTTTGAAGTTCCACCGTAAAGCTAAAGGGAAACTTTTCTATGTAATATACGTCGCAGGAATAATCATTTTTTACTTCAGAGTGCAGAGACATAGCACTAAAACCACTTTCAGTAAAAACAGAAAACAACTGCAGAGAATAATACTTTCGGACGGTCGAGTGAAGAGAGCCGCAGAGAACTTGTAGCATGGTCGACGTAGTCGAAGGGTCCAAGGGTCTTATAGTGTGCTACTTGCTTTACACAAGAAAACAAAGAATAAAACAAACGACAATAATATAATAATATAATCTATATATATAAAAATCAATTGAATTACGTTAGTCTCACAAAAAATCGAGAACGGCTCGACCGATTTGAATGATTCTTTTTTAGTTTGCTTTGTCTCAATATAGGGGTGGTTTAGGAAAAAAGAAAATTTAGAAAAACTCAAAGGGAAAGCCGGAAAATCGAAAAAATCGTGGTTTGCATTTTGTATGAGAATGCACTTTTCACAACCAGATGGTGTTAGTGGCGGGCCTGTCGTTTGACAGCTCGATTCGATTCGATGATTCGATTATTCACACTCAATTCAATGATTCGATTTTTCACAGTGTACAGTTGTGCCCAAACAGTGAAATCTAATAAATTTAAAATTGTTTTTTTTTTTCGTAAAAAAAGGTAGTACCTTTTGAGAATAGATTTTTTTAAAGCGAATTTAATTACATTTTGCGAACAATCATTTTCATCACCCATTCCATTAATGTAAATTGACTTTGCAGTCTTAGACATAAGCACGAATTTGAACCACAGCACCGATTTCCATGAAATTTGGAATATTTCTACAACTTTCCTAATAGGTGATCGCAGAGAATCAGAGAAATTCAACTTTTAAGGGATGAAAACGGGCTAAAACTGCAAAATAGAGGTGGACAATAACCCGAAATGAAGGTTTATATAGAAGCATTCTGCACAAAAAAAAATGAAAACATTCAAGAGACAAAGTTAAACAAGATCAAATGACTGGCTACGTCTACCTCATACGCCTATATGCCATTACCCGAGCGAGGGACGTGGTGGGAACAAAGGGTTTTTGCCCATATATGTACATATATTGTATAATGTATATGACAGTTTGTTTGACAATAAATGTGCAGAATAATGTTTTACCCTTTGCAAATTTTTAATCCAGCTTATTAAATATACCCAATATTTTTCTTTGTGGAACACCGTAGCAAAGCACGGATATTGAATATTAAGGATAAATCATTCCCGTGTAAAGTCGGGTAGATCAAAGCTATACCTACACTAACAATTTCCATAACTGACTGACAGACAACGCACGGACTAAATCGCTGGACCTAAAAAGCTGAAATTTTTGCAACACTAAGGCCTAACAAGCACTAAGGCTGAATTTTTTGAAATTCCACACCTAAAGGGGTAAAATAGGGCATGAAAGTTTGGTTAGAAATCCGCCATATTTGATGTAAACAATTCGAAAAAATTGGTATTTGTCCTTTTGTTAGAAATAAAGAAATACCTGTATCACAATTTTTTGAAATGCAACCCTTAAGGGGGTAAACTTCGGGTTGAAAGTTTCTATGAATATTCCCCATTTTTGAAGTAAGAAAATCATAAAAACTGGTATTGCTTTTTGGTTCGAAACAAAGTTAAATAAGAACTACCGACTTTTATCCTAATTCAACTCCCCAAAACCACCCTTGACCGAAGAAAACTAAACAACTATTATTTTGACCGTCCTACGGGAAACGGCTCTATGTAAAATATGTCGCGTTTGGGAGCAGTTGTAAATTCAAAAAGTAAGCTATGATGTACATTATATTATGATTTTCATCGTCCCGGGTGAAAACGGGTAGACCTGCTAGTTACAAATAGAAAGCTTAGTTGCGTAAGTATCGAATTATATCTCAGTAACAGTGATAAAACTAAGAGAAGTTGGTGCATATAGTTGAATGGACTTTGCAAATGAAAAACGATAAAAATTAAAGGTGCCAAAATTTTATTTCAAACAAGCAAAACAATTCAATGCAATTCGAAATGGATGCGAAACATTGGAAATATTGTATTTGTGTTTTTAATATCCTTGTCACATCTTATTCTGGCCAGTTGTTGGTTTTGATCCTTGCAACCTTTTAACTTCATTTAACAAATCTTCAAATGACTTTCCTGACTTTGGCTTTTTGGCAATAGGGACATAATATGTATTCCTGTCTGTATTGTTCAAATCCTCATAAGAGACCTGACAAAAATCTCGTCGACCTCCAAAACGGATATCATACATGTTGATCTTGGGGTCTCGAGTTCCACTGTTGATTGCATTATATGCGTCCTGGGCCTTTTCGAAAGTCACAAACCCGTACTTCATTCCATTCTTATGATGAATGGACACATCCAGAATGGGACCGTAAAGCGGCCCATAGACGACCAACTTGGTTGTCAACTAGGTTTGCCAACTAGGTTGCGATTGAGCCTACAGACTGAATGATCAAGTTGCCAACTTGGTTGTCAACATCACTTTTTCCAAAATTTTATGCTGACAGCACGTTTTATTATTTTAGCTCTCAACTGAATTGCCGCTGATTTCTGAGTTCTCCCAGTTTGGAAAATGCGGTTTAGAGAAAAACGAATAATTATCAGAAAAAACGCTCACAAATAATCGAGGGCGCAGCACCTGAATTGAAAATGCTAATACTTATAGAGATATTTCCTACGTCACTAATTTTTTGCCAAACCTTTTTGAAAATATCAAGGGGAAAAATGTTTTTCTACTTTTTGAAATTCCTGGAGTGACCAAACCTATTTATTATTTGAGTTATGGGAGTCATAAACGCAATTGCAAGCAAATTTGAAAAATGACCGTCTACCGTCGGCGATATTAAAAAGAACAGAAACAAAATATTGCAGACAAAAATGTGTGCTAATACTGAAATGACGTTCTTTTGATATAACAACTTTATTTTAATGCCTATATTTATTATAGAAATATTTTATACTATATTCCGGGTCCCTCGCCAATCCAGCATACTCTCCAATTCAATCCATCTGCATTATTGATGGTTTACTTCACGAAGTGCACTCTATAAATTCTTCAATCGAAATGATGTTGCTGAAGTAAGTTGTCAACCTTGCCATAGACGTCACAACATTGTCCTCAACATTATGGCCCCGCCCACAAAAATCAAACATTTTTGATTTTACTCCAACATTGGGTTCAACATGATTTTTCAACCGTCAACCTACCCACAGACGACCAACATTGTCGAAAACATGGCATGTTGGCAACTTAGTTGACAATCAAGTTGGACGTCTATGGGCCGCTTAAGAAATGAATTTGCGTTTCAAATCTTCTCCATTTGTCCCTGGCTCGATCTCATCTACGTACACAATTCTGCTTCCTTCAGTCGACCTATTTCCACTAAAGGATCTTGAATGAGATGAGGATCTTGAGGATGCTTGATACCTCACCTGCGAGATGCTGACATTTCTTCGTCGGACGAACGGGACACCTGACGGGAACGATATTGATCGGGGTTGCATACATCCGATTATATACAGTGAAAGAGGATGACGTTTTACCAAGTTTTTTCATAAAAAATGGACTACTATTATTAGAGACGAACCTTCAATTGTTCCTTTCTGAAAATCATTTTTTAATTTCTGAATTTCAATTGACATATTCTGAATTACAATTGCTACTTTCTGAATATCAACGGGAAAAAGTGTATTTGTCGTTCGCTGTCAAATACGGGTTCATTAATTTTCCACCAGATGGCAACTTTTCGTCATTTTGAGGTAATGATGGCCAGTTTTCGAACTTATCTTTTCGTGCTAATGAGGCTGTAGTATGTCAATGGTACTACATGGGCTGCGTCATTATGACGTCATTAACTCGATTTAGTACTCTCGTCTGTTCAGGGCATTAAATCAGTTAACTGTTTATTGACTTTTAAGGCCTGACAAAAAATGTCGTGCTCGTGCTTTCAATCAATCATCCTCTAAAATTATTAACAGTGTGATCCGTGATGAATTTATTACAAGACAACTCGATTGAAATTAGTTGAATCAACGTCATTAAATTAGCTTTCAGGGAAATTTGCCTTTCAATTCATATAGTCATGTACTATATAATTTAACTAATTTCAAATTTTCGTAATTTATTGACTAAGGAAAAGTGAAATTGATGAACAGGAACATTAATTACGTAATAAATTTTAATTAATATTCTATAATGTCAATTGCATCAAGAATCCTTCATAATGATTGTACGAGAATATAGAAATTCAAATTAACCCTTTTATCTCACAAATTGAATTTTCGTTTACACTTACAATTATATATCAAAATACAACACCATTAAATTGTGTGGTATCAATAAAACGCAGAATCAAGATCAATATATCATAAACAATTCTGCACATGACTGGAACGCACTTAAACAGATTTCAGAAGGAAATTAATTTGCCACAACTATTTTGGCAACAGTTTCTGTACATAAACTTCAATTTCGCTGTTCATGGATGGGGAATGGGTATAGAATGAGCACTTGGCATTGGGAAAATGTTGAACATCAAAACAAGGGAAACAAAACACAGAAGGCTTCACCACAGGATCGCTTTCATTTTGGGCGCAAAATATTTTCTATTTACTACGATCCCAAAACCACGTTGAGTGCTTACATCCTTAATCCTAGCAGATGTGGCATTTAAGTGCCACAACGAGGAAACAGAAGACAAATACACTCTTGTAACCAGATGAAGTATTTATAGTTTCCTTCAAGGATTCCAATTAACATTAGCATATCGCATAATTCGAGGCATATATGTTATTGTTAGTTAGTGGAACTGATTGTTCTTGAATTGGATATTGTCACAAGGTGGTGGTCTGATCAATGTTGCACGTAGGCTTGTTCATAATGGCTTCCATAATATCATTATCCATGCGGGTGGGTCTGTCAATGTAAGTGTAGATGTGTAAGGATGAAAATTGGGGCTTGCTTAATGCTGGCAAAAACATCCTTTCATCTCGTCTACAGAGAAAACCAAATAAAAAGAAATCAACAAACACAAAACAAGGGCGTGCCGCAAACAAAAAGAATCTCGAGTACTTTTCTTGGATTTGGTTCATGTCCCTTCACCCACCTGAATTGCCGCAGTGGTATGTTTGAGGAGTAAAGAGGGTATGGGTATGGCACAAACAGAATCGTCATTCTTCTTATTTTTAGCCTGGCCTAGCATTTAAACAAATCCTCCTGGCGCGAAGACAACTCCAGAATTTATGTTAATACTTCAGAAGTAGTCCTCTCCTGTTTCAGGCGCATTAAATCCTCCTTTGCCAGAGCACATGGGGTACATAGCTATTAAGGGGTGAAAAACTTTTTTTCTACTTCTTTCTTGTTCTTAGTCCCACCAACCCCTACCCGTAATTTTGTGTGCTAAGATTGAAATCCTGACACTTTTATTCACAGTGCCAAAACTTCCGTTCTCTCGATTTTCTGCTCTTATGGCGGAATGCCCAAGGCTTGTGTTGCCATTGAGAAAATGGTGCTCCACGAATCCCGAGGTGTAGGTGACAACAACTCGCGCTTCTTGAGGAGCAAGTGTTGTTTAGCAAAGTGTAAAAAAAGGTTCAAAGAGCAGCAAAGAATCGCGTCAGTTCTATTACCAGCCTAAAAAATTCAGGATCAGCAAAATGATTGGTGTGGGTTTGTGTTCAATCTTCAATTGAAAACTTTGACTTTCCGGCGGACCCAACAGTGACCAGAGGGGTGGGGTACCGCGTACCTAATGTATTTCCAAAAGTTTCATTAGGTTGCAAAGGAATTTTATGGTAATTAGGATGACAAGCAATTCCAATAATAAAGATATAGCATAATAAGTTTTATTGTCACCATTATTTCATGTCGTTGCAATCACTCGCTCAAAACTAATATAGCATTAGCATACATCTAAGGGTATAATAAAAAAAAACTGTACTGAGAATAATAAAATTCATTTTTTATTCAATTCCCTAATGCATTGGTTAAAGCGTTAAATTCTTTTGTGGGTGGTGATGAGGGGTTGATAATTGAAATATTTGTTGATGTTTATTCAACCTTATCGGAACCGTTGTTTATTCTTGTAAGCTTGTTTACTTTAGTTCGAAAATTTTTAAGCTACTCAGAAGAATTTTTGTTGAGAAAATAAACTTATCTGAGGCGTGAAATGAACATAATTCAAGTAAACTGGGCAAAGAATTCTTTAAGGGTGGAACTACGGAATAGTTTGAAGGGGTTGTTGAAGCATCTGAAGAGAAAGGGTTGAATTAGTGAAGCATTGAAAATATTTAGTAGGTAAAATATAAACTTATTAACTTGAAGTGTAAAATTGCCTGAAAATTCAAAGAGTAAAAATTATGTGCTTTAATTTTAAAAAGAATGTTAAAAAACGTTGAAACATTTTGTAGGTTAGATTTCGAAGGAAAATCGGCAAGAAAAGATCCGACCATGTAATGACTTTCGAAAGTACGAAAGCACCACGACCACATGTTCGAAAGTTAATATGTTTTCTATATAATTATAAAAGGAAAGGAAGTTTTTTGTCCAGATGACTATATAGCACTTACGACTTACAATCATAAAATTTGGCACACCAATGCACCTCGAAGACCAAATTTTAAATTTTTTTTTAGAAAAATTTGTATACACTATGTTGTGTTGTAATAATAGGTATATAAAAAGACAGGTCCTGAGAGACTGACTGCCCAGCCTAAACCCTTGGATCTAGAAATGTGAAATTTTGCACAGAGGTTCTCTTTACGATGTAGAAAAGGAATAAAGCGGAGTACTATGTAATATACGTCGCGTTTGGTGGTCATTGTCAATTCCAAATATAATATGATGCTAGCATATACTATTGCGTAATATGTATATATATATATATGTATTTAGTGTAAACCATTTGAAAGGGTTTTGCTAACAGGCGAGTTCCTGAAAAAGTTATGGGAGTCTCTAAAGATAGTTCGGGAAACTTAGAGTTCCTAATGAAGTGGAAAGGAACTGACCAGCTTGGAACGTTACTCGCGAAGGAGGGACACGTAAAGTGTCCACAGCTTGTGATACAATATTACGAATCAAGATTGAGTTGCTATTCAGATGATGAAGACGAAGCGTAAATGATTTTGGAAATTATTCATTTGGAAAAAACTATTTTTTTTGGATTAAAATAAAATTTTGATTCTTTCAATCATTCCAATGATTGTAATAGAAATGTTGATTGGTTTTTTATATTTTACTTGATGTTGTTTGCGGTCTTCACTTCACGTTTTCTATTCCTAATATTCCAGAAGTGACAAATAAGAATGAATCTTTGATAAACTTTTGGTTCTTTTATTAAATCCAATTTGGCAATTGTAAAGTTTGCCAGAAATATAACAATTTCCCTTCATATTCCTTTAATTAGTAGTCGAAAAATTTTATCGTTCAACTTGTTCAACAAATTACTAGAATAAAAAACATATAGGTATATATAAGTTAATTGCAAAAGACTTTAAGACTGGATTTATATCGATTTCAGCGTGCTCGTTAGCCACTTAGTTTGCGAATTGGTTAATGAACTTCCTGGAAGTAGAACAGAATTGGTTGGGCGCAGCCCTTTTCAGTGTTGTAAGTCATCTCCAGACCCAATTAAATCCCGTCAACGAATGAGATAAAGTTTTAATCGTTCTAATTACTACAAAAGTTTAACTTAACTGAAGACGATAGACCAACTTAATAGAGAGAAGTGCCTGAAACTACTGCAACATTTCACCTAAGTTCTCCAGAATACCACACAAAAAAAAAAAAAAAATTAACAATCCATTCCTTCTCCATCCAAACCTTACTCGACAGTTAAGCATTACGCTTTAAGAACTTCAATGGGAAGAAAGGGGGAGCGGGTGTGGAGGGGGATAAATCACCGCTGAAACCATTTAAAGGTTTCTCAATACACTCCAGTCAATCCCATCCTTTGCTGTTTCCATCGTTTGGGCCTATTTAAGTTGGCATAACTGAGGGCGAGCTTGTGGCCTTAAGTAAGTTAGGAATTGATTAAAATTCCATAATGGAATGTCACGTGCAACGCCGCGCACCGAACAGTGCCAATGGAGGTGCCTCGACGTCGGGCACTCGAACCGAACATTCTAACGATTTGCATTCAAATTGAAATTCAAGGAAAAGCTCTGATTTCCATTTGGCGCGAATAATGAAATTGCTTCCGTTTCTCTACGTCCCCCCTCGACGTACCCTGCACGATGCTCTATAATCACACGCTTCAGAAGAAATAACCACACAGATATATATATATTTTTTTCTTCTTAAACCTTTGTGCTCGAACAGAGGGTTTTCTTGATATGTCCTCGAAATGGCTCCATGTTCAGCCAATCCTCATCTCCGTAGAACAGGCACACTCTAATACAAATCTCTTTTCAAAAGTCATCTTCTATTTAAAATCATGTGCGAGAATATTAGCATTAATCAACTAGAAATCATTGCGCACACATTTCCACGAAACTGCTAATGATTTCTGCTACGGCAAAGTTTTAAGAACGATTTACTACGTGCCCAAACCGACATCAGCCTTATTGGAATGATTTGCTTAAGTGTGCAGCGATGTAGGAAATGTAATTAAATGAAAAATTCAATTTGTTAACCCCATCCGAAAATCAGTCTTCCTAACGACATTCCACCACGATTTGAGAAATCCGTAATTTGGGTTTCTGTGGCCACAAATCATATCAAAAACAACACACAAGCACAATTGTGTACAATCGCACTTTCCGTTCTGATAAATACCGAAATTGGTAATTAAATCAATAAATTTGTAGTGCACGGTAAAACTTTGATGGGAATTCGACATTAAGACTCCTTTTGATTCCTGTGATGGCGGGCGGCCTCCGAGGATATGATGCGACGCCATCCAACTGAGGGCTGCACAAAAGTTGATGTGGGCTTGACTAATTAGCCAGTGATTTATGTCTATCACTTCTAACTTTAATTAAACCCAGTTCATATGAAGTGTTCTTAGAGCAACGCACGACTTGTTGGTACGTACATTACATAAATTGTCAACCTGTTACATATAAGAAACGTTTTCCGAAAACTTTGGAATTTTCTTGCGTGTGTGAAAGGAGGATAAAAGACAAGAACTTGTATCCTTGCACTATAAATCAGCAATAAGCCACAGAAAAAGAAAAGTTTTTTAATCAGACATTATGAACACAACATCGCCATTATAACATTTATATAAGGCCTTCTTTTTGTAAAAATTGATTCTCGATAATTTCCAACAAACAAATCTGAAATTGCACTTTCAAATCAAAACCTTTCAAAACTTTGACGTATAGACACTAGAATTTAGTTACAAACGGACACACTAGGCAAGTAGGCAACCCCTAGAATAAAGCCCCAAGATGCAGCAGTAATACAAAGAAAACGAAATAGCATCCAATAGAATTTATTTTTTAAGCTTCCATAAATTTATCGAAATCTTCTGAGTAATTGTTTACGTGGCGACTTCAGTGAGGGTCACGAACTGATTACTGCGTCTCCACTACATCACGCACTCCTTCCAGACCAAGACTTCCTTCACTTGGACATGTCCGCACGCCATGGATTTCTATTCGTGAAATTTGTTGCATTTCAATAATTATTGTTTATTGTTTAAACTTTCACCCAAACGTATAGTTACACAGAACAAATTTTGTAGACAATATATTTCTGTTTTTCGTGTTTTCAGCCTCACATTTTGCGGGTTTCAAAAACAAACAAAGTAATTCGATGGCTTGTGGTTGATGCACACTGAATACATATTTTTATATAATTGCTTTTTAGATAATAGAGGATTCTTAATTAATGGATATGATTGCTTCAATAATTAAAAACGTTAGAAATTTTTCACAAGGGTTTATCACTTCAAAACAAAATAAAAACGTTTCCTCTACATATTCTATCATGATACTCAAAACCTCAAAAACTAATTGCTAAAGTCATGCAGAAAAAATATTCTATTGAGTAGCATATTCCGAGTTTCCTGGGTAAACGGCGAACAGTTTCGGAAATATGATTTTTTATAAGTTTTATTCCTCAATTTCCCTCTCCAAATCCTTCAATTGGACCCTCGATCTGGGAGGATAGTTGTCACATGGAACTCGATTTTTACACCAAATTTCTTTGATTTATAACCAGTATTTTCCGAAAAATAGCCTGGACGCCAGACGGACGAATTTTTTTATTCGATTTTTGACAAAGCTTTATTATTGGAAATAATAACCAAAAGGAACAAATAGTCTGTTAAGAAGGTAAATAACCTGAATTTCAATTTATTTTATGCTATTTTTATTGAAATGTTTTATATCCATTGAATTCAGTAAAAATCAATTCAAGGCTCTTCTATCAACAGTTGTATCAGTTCGCCGAATATCACATATTGAGCAGGGAGTTCTAGAAAAATAGATTATGAGCTTTCCTATAATATCCTGAATAGCAAATTTTCAGCGAATACCATTAGTTTCAGGCTTTAAAAAAATATAGATAAAATGAAAAATATAACCCGATTGCCATATAAATCCTTGCATTATTAACGAGAATCGCCATTAGCACCGGATGCCACGTAAAATATCCACAGGATGTGTGTGCATCTAAACGTTTAATATGACAATAAAATTTGAATATGATATCCAAAATACAATTTTCACACATACACTCCTTTAGAGAAAAAAATTATTATTTTTAACACCTCATGGCAGTCAAACTGGTGTCCCTGCTAATATACTTCGAACCCCGGCAAAGTTAGGCTATTCCTCCAGAGTTTTGCCCTGGGACTCTTATCTACCCACCTGGGACGGCATTTGAATTGGTTGTGATGTTCTTTGAATTTCAAATTAAGTGGTTAATGAAAATTGATAGAGCGATGGAATATAAACTGAGATCATCCTTGATATTTGTTGTTCGACTTGGTAAGGGTTTCATTTCGACGCTCTTGACGGGATGTTTGTTGTGAAGTGGTATTGAATGCTGGACCCAAGAGTACCGGCATCCCTTCCTCCCTCTTATATTCACCACCCCCTACCAACATTTGATTCAAGTCAATTTTATATGGATGGAAGAGAGTGGCACGCGTTTGCGGCGGCGATGGCGGCGGGGGTGATGACTGATGAGGAATGCGTATATATTATGCCTAATGTCCGCATTTATATGGTAATTTTCAACAATTTCGTATTCGGTGCAGCAAAAGGGATCATTTCGGTTAATTTATTTCAATTGTGTGCCGACAGACAGCAAACACTGGATCTTCGTGAAATACATGCTTTTACAGTTATTTAATAAATTGCTGTAAGAGAAGAATATCCTTAGATCCGGAATGGTTAAAGACCAGAGGCAGTGAAGAGGTGTTGGATTTGGGTGCCATTCAAAGTGTCAACGTGTCACAAGATAAGATATTTCAGTCGATCCTTGAATATTTATGACTGGAAAGTTGAGCTATTAGGAAATTGCTCGAGATGGAAAATATCTTCATATTATGGATAGTAAACGAATCTCTGGAGAACATGGAATGATATCTAAATGGACATTAAATGGATATGTTAAAGGACACATGTACGCATATTGTGTGTATTCCTTTTCATTTTGCTATATCAATATGATGTTTTCAGTTAGTAATACTTTAATAACTTTTGTATCTCAAAATAGTTTAAATTGGAATACATTTTGCTAAGCACGTTGGAAAAATATTTGTGACCACACTTGAAAAACTGTTCATGTCAGTTTTTACATCAACAAGATTACGTAAACACCTTGCAAAATAAAATCCCCTATTTCACGCCTTTTTTATGAAAAAAAAGAAGCCCAAATCTGCGGAATTCCATTTAATTCGTACAAATGTAACAAATTTAATCCAGTGGGTTCAGAAAATTCTGATAATTGAAACAAATGGCATTTTTGGTTGACTAAAAATTTTATCCGAATTAAAATTCTCTCCACCTGCCAGAACTTCGTTTTTTTTAAACCAAACAGGCAAACAAACAGCACGTTCACAAAAACGTGATCATCCTTGCGGGTATTAGGCCAAAACAGGACACAATAACATCATTCCCAATCTCCGGCTTTTGTCTGTTCTGAGAACAAGATGCAGTAAAGTGTATGAATCAAAAAGTTTCTAATACAACCCTGACATGTGGAAATGATTAAAATTTGAACCAGCAAAATATCTGAACTCTTAAATATATACTATATAGTTATTGACTTTTTCATATATTTTTCTTATTTTTAACATAGACAAAGTTTTACTGAAATTTTGTAAAAAACGACGAGAACAACATTTATAAAAAAAAAAAAAAAAAAAAATTGAAGAAGAAAAAAAATATGTGCTTTCATAACTTTGGTGATTTTATAGCTCTGTCTCAATCGACGCCCAGATCGAGGGTTGTGCGAATGCAAATGATAAAGTAGTTTGGAAAATGAATTTCAGTTTGTTTTATAGGTTCAAGTATATAATATATATATACATACATTTTTTGTTCAAAACTTTTGCAAAACGCTTCAAGGAGTGTAGGCCCCTAAAACTGGAAGAATTATGACGCAATATCACCCGAAGTTGGCGTAGAAATTGAGAGCAAGTTTTTTCTCGTTAAAACTTTCTTTAGTATTTACATAGTCCGGGAATGGTGTATTAATCCTCGGGGACAGATTTAATCGGGAAATGCGTTAAAGTTATGGAAATGAAGGTGTTTAAGGGTTGAATTTGGTGAGGAAAATGGCATTATGTATTTTACAAAGTTTAAAAAAGCTCTACTTTAAATAAGGGACTTGCACATATACATGGGTAGATAAAGTTGTTACAATTTAATACTCTTAGTATTCAGAATTTCTTTTTTCTCTTATTTTTTGTCATTTTAAAAGTGGCAATGAAAAAAAGGCTTCAACAACTATATTTTCATACCAAATAAATGAAATACTGTTCAGCAAAAAGTAAAAGTCAACAAGTTTGTGACTTTCAATGAAGAAAGAAATAACAAAAATTGCAAAACAATTTCAATTCATTCATATTTCATGAGCATTATTTTTACATCTAAAATATTCTAAAAATGTATATTTATTATTTACTATTTGATTCCCAATTTTCTAGCTGTTGTTTTTTTGTTAAATTCTCGAAAATTCTGTGAATCTTTGAGACTAATTTTTGGAACATTTACTTAACTATTTAACAATTCATGAAATTAATTTACTGAGCGACAAAAAAGAAAAGTAACCCATTTAGGCTGGAGATAAAACTTCTGAAAACAAGATATGGGGTAAGAAGACTATTTGTGAACCATTTCCTTGTCCTCATTGGACTGTAACTTCTTCTATACAGACAGCATCCTTCATGTGACTTAAAATACCGGAAAATAAAAGTCCAAAAAAATTAAAAGAAAGAAAAAAAATTTGTTCAAAAACTGCTCTGTAAGAAAAACTCTGGTGCTGACAATGAGAATAATAATAGACATAGATCGGGGGTTCCATCTAGGCCTACCGCATATCCTTGCGGAGTCGAATACCCGGAAACCGAATACAAAGAATGAAGAATGGCATAAGAATGAAAAAATCCTTACTAACTTGTCACATGCAGCGGTGGTAGATTAATGCTGAGCAAATTGTTTTTGTGACATAATTTTGCAAGGATAAGTAGTGCGTGCGCAACAGTGAAAGAAATTGTGTACACTAAATATCACCGGGTTAGAGTAACGGGTGACTACCGCTAAATGTGACAACGGTAGATTTCCTATCCTGACAGATATCGGGGAGTAATTGCGGATGACAACGGAATGTAGAATCGACCAAATGAACCAAAGAGGAAATTTTCAATAAAATGAATGCCTTTTTGGGGCACATTTAAATCCAAGTGGTTGTGGTTTGCCAAATGGGACTCAACTGATTCCGCATGCTGGAACCGAACCGTTATCTTTATGGGGTGTTAATCCTCAATCAGTGTCTAACGTTTAGTTGCTTCAATATACCATGCCTAATTCATTTGAATTTTTGTGATTCCTAGATTTCATTAATGTAAAAAGTTAATTGTACTGACTGATTTAATTAAATGATTGTGCTCTAAAATAAACTTTTACTTAATCAAATTAATTCAAGCAATTAAATAAATTTACCTGTAAATTTGGTGGACAATGATCCAAAAGCTCCAACATGTGTTTTATGTTTTGTGCATCCTGTATCACAAAATTCAGTTCCATGTCAAACTCCCCGCCAACCAGCTAAAATAAAAATTAACAAACATGTTAAAAATTTGCGAATATAGAGTACTTTTTAAATATTTGTTATTGTATGAAAATTCTAAAAAAAACTTCAGACCACCAGAATAGCAATCTGTTGATGGCTTTCAAGAAGTCCAACTTAATTAGTTTTAAGCGGCTCTCTTACACGGCCAATATACGTGTTTCTTTATTTCTAAAAAATACCAATTTTTTTGAATTTTTGTCTCCAAAAATGGTGGATTATAATACAAATTTCCATTCCCTATCTTACCCCCATAGGAGTGAAATTCAAAAAAATCTCGTTTTATTTCTCTTGTACATCATAAAGGAAAACTTTTGAAAAGTTGAAGCATCAGCATCAGTAAATGAACATCGTGAGTACTTTCAATCCCTGGACCCAACCAATTATATAATCGCAAACGTAATTGGCTATTTGCGCAAGTGTCGAATCATATCTAAATAACAGTGATAAAACTAAGAGAAGTTGGTGCATAAAGTTGAATGGACTTTGCAAATAAAAAACGATAAAAAACAAAGGTACCAAAATTTTATTTCAAACAAGCAAAACAATTCAATTCAATTCGAAATGGATGCGAAACATTGGAAATATTGTATTTGTTTTTTTAATATCCTTGTCACATCTTATTCTGGCCAGTTGTTGGTTTTGATCCTTGCAACCTTTTAACTTCATTTAACAAATCCTCAAATGCCTTTCCTGACTTTGGCTTTTTGGCAATAGGGACATAATACGTATTCCTGTCTGTATTGTTCAAATCCTCATAAGAGACCTGACAAAAATCTCGTCGACCTCCAAAACGGATATCATACATGTTGATCTTGGGGTCTCGAGTTCCACTGTTGATTGCATTATATGCGTCCTGGGCCTTTTCGAAAGTCACAAACCCGTACTTCATTCCATTCTTATGATGAATGGACACATCCAGAATGGGACCGTAAGAAATGAATTTGCGTTTCAAATCTTCTCCATTTGTCCCTGGCTCGATCTCATCTACGTACACAATTCTGCTTCCTTCAGTCGACCTATTTCCACTAAAGGATCTTGAATGAGATGGGGATCTTGAGGATGCTTGACACCTCACCTGCGAGATGCTGACATTTCTTCGTCGGACGAACGGGACACCTGACGGGAACGATATTGATCGGGTTTGCATACATCCGTCGATCACTATATCTGCAGTCTCCGGTTCACCTTTACTTCTTTTCTCAGTTGAATTCACAACTTTATTACATGTTACAGAGTTGGTAGCCATGCTAGGAGAATTTTTAACTTCTTTTTGACTTCCACTTCAATAGTTTTTTAGGTTAGGAATTTTCGCTAATGCTAAATAGCTACAGTAGGTTTTTTCATAGATGACTTTCGTACAGGTTTGACGCCAAAAATATTACTATTATTTGTTTCGACAAGCCTGAATATTTTACTTTTAACCAAATATAAAATTCTTACAAGGGTTTTTAGCAATACATTGACTTGCAGTTCGAAATACTTTGGCAGGCGTTCAAACAAAAGTCAAAAAGGGTACACTGATATATCTAGAGCGCGTTCAGAAACTAAACTCAACTATACTTCAGCAGTCAGCTATTCCAATTCATTTTCCGAAAGTAGCAATTGTAATTCAGGTATTCTAATTGATTTTCCGAAAGTAGCAATTGTAATTCAGCACTTCCAATTGAATTTCAGAAAGTACTAATTGTAATTTAGCAATTCCAATTGGTTTTCAGAAAGTAATTGTAATTCATTTGCTACAAATGATTTGCAGGCAGTAACAATTGTAAATCAGAATAAGTCAATTGTTAGTAATTGTTATATTAAAAACAATAAAAGTTATAGCTATTACGGTTTCAAATTCTAAGTTAAATTGAAAATACATACTTCATTCAAAATTGACATACGTGTATACAAAATATTTTATAAAATTATACCATTTAAAATATATTTGGACAAAATAAATTTTTCATTTTAGAACAATCAGTTGATCCTTATTTTTCAGAGAAATTAGGGGTGTGGATGGAATCAAAATGAACTCAATGTGGATAATTTAGGGAAAATGGGCTCCACTGTACTAAAATTGCGGTTGTGTGATAAAAGGACGATGTGGATACCATCAGTTCTTATTAAATTCTTGAACAGTACTTCCTGGAGTTATCTTTAAATCGGCTTCAGTCAATCATCGTTCGATAAATACTGTAAGTGGTGAGAAACAAAATAATGGCGGTCGACGTTCCAACAAAAAGGCCTGCATCACGAAGTTCTTGCTTCCAATTTAGTCGACTGTAGTGAATTCTTTCTAGGAGATAATACAGTCGTTTATTTAATTTTTTATCATCCTGCAGCCAAAACAACTTATGTGTACAGAGATGAGAGAAATATCTATGAAATGACGTGAACTCGAGTTGGATTCAATTTGCATGTCTTTGGCCTGTTTCTAATCAACAGCACTTCAGAGTTTCCGGACACCGCGATAGATGGTACACCTCTCATATGACTCTGACTCCTTCTCTATCTCTTGTCTTTTGGTTGAATCCATCTCGACCCGCGTCTTCTACTCCAGGAGCACTTCAGAGGTGCAGGAGCGATTTATGTGCATCCAGATATGCAACTCCTCGCCCAGCGCAGAACGGAGGTGTTCAAACTCCCACTGAATTGATGCTGCTGTGTTTGTAATTCATAAGTGCCGTGTTTACCTGAACGCAGATGGATACTGCTATAGGTAGTATTTATCTATGTATAT
The DNA here is from genome assembly GCA_963082835.1 of Leptogaster cylindrica. NCBI lineage: Eukaryota > Metazoa > Arthropoda > Insecta > Diptera > Asilidae > Leptogaster > Leptogaster cylindrica. The sequence continues at coordinate 2,480,968 of OY720108.1, read as the reverse complement.
GACAGTGAATAGACAATCCGTAGACCGGGTAAAATTATCATGTGTAACCACCCTAATCGGAGTCTGAGTGGGGGTAACAAGGGAAACAAATTTGCATGCAATTTGGATGATTTTGCATTTAGCACTGCTGAAGATATGAATATATCCAGCATCCGGTGAAGAGTTGTGCAAAAGATAAAAGTCTTCTGTAGTAGCGGATGGTTTCCTTGCGGAGGTGAGGGATAACAACTCTATTTTAAGGCATCTACGTGCATTGAATGCTAAACAGTATACTGCAAGGATGCGGAATCGGTTCTTCTGAATAATTTTACGTCCTAAATGTGAAAATAGAAGAGATATTTTAACACTTTTTGATCTTAAAAGAGTTGAGATCATCTGGAATACAATGCACTTGTCACAATTGACAATGGAAATGTTCTTACTTATATGCAGTCCGCTTTTATGGTTTTACGGTCCATACCAATGTTGCATGAAGAATAATTTAAGGGACTTTTTTTAGCAATTTCTTCGTTTTTGTTTTTAAGCGAGAAGTACTTGTGCAGAATTTTAATGTGCACGAGAATTAGATGGCACATGTTGACCGAAAAATCATGTTATTCTTATGGGAAGTTTTTAAGAAGATTTATTTGAAAACTTTAATAAGTATTCAGAAAGTTTTGGATGTCTATTCTTCAATGCAGATCATGAGGTTAAACCCAATAAACTATTGTTTGCTATTAGAACAAATTTTAAATATATGCATTTCACATTACGCATACAAATATTAAATAACCACAATGAGTCGGTGATAATTTCAAGCAATACTTTCATTTAATACTTCATAACTTGAAGTGTTTTGAAACGCAAAAGATGTTCGAGAGACACACTAAAGCTGTTTAGTATATTTGTTGAAATGTGAATCCTAATCAACGAATAAAGTCCAAAAAAACGGAAAATATTTCTAGCATCTTTATAATAATGGTGACCTCCACAGAAAAAAAAAAAACTATATTAATGATTGGAAAGTAAAAGGAAACCGTTTAAGACCGGGAAAACTTTTTGTGCACGGTTTTTAACACAATATTTTAACAAACCTTTCTTCTGTATTATAAGTGTGACGCTTTATATCTACTATCTAGGGTATTTTATAATTGGCATAAACCAATTAAATTTTCCCTACTAGTTAATTAATTTAAATAATCGGATCCACCAATATTTGAATATTCTCCAATATGTGAAAAGCAATCATATAAAAATCAGAATGCACTGTGCATGAAACAATTTGAATCAATCAAGTTATCCTTTTGTGTTTTTGAAACCCGAAAAAAGTTTTCTTCGTAAGTAGGCCTTGACCGTGAAATCACTTTTGCTGAAAATTTAAAGCGATTGACAGTGAAAATTACGAGTGAAAATTTATTCAAGTTGAGAACAATTTTAATTATATATATTGTAATCAAAATGCCGAATATAAGCAAATCTCGAAGTAAAGTGAGAATTCAATCTGGTGAGGCTGTCAAATCAGACATTTTGGACAACGAAACGCGGTACGATGAAGAAAGTCTGGAGCGGAAGAAAATTAGCGAGCGGTTCCGTGAAGTTAAACTCTCGGACTTGAGAGTCATCACTACCCTGGGTGTGGGTGAATTCGGACGCGTCGAACTTGTACAAATCAACAGCGACACAAGCAGATCTTTCGCCCTCAAGAAAGTGAAAAAATCCGAGATTGTAGAGAATGACCTGCAGCAGAACATCATGTCGGAGAAGGAGATAATGGGCGAAGCTAATTGTCAATTTATAACCAAACTGTTCAAAACCTTTAAAGACGCTAAATATTTGTACATTCTCATGGAGAGTTGTTTGGGTGGCGAGCTGTGGGCAATTATGCGAGATCACGGCCAATTTGATGACATCACTGCCCGCTTTTACACGGCTTGTGTTGTTGAAGCCTTGGATTATTTGCATTGCAGAAATATTGTTTACAGGGATTTGAAGCCTGAAAACCTGATGTTGGATGAAACTGGATACATTAAACTAGTTGATTTTGGGTTCGCGAAAAAGCTTCAATCCGGCGAGAAAACGTTGACATTCTGTGGAACGCCTGATTATATCTCACCCGAAGTCATCCTTGGTCGAGGTCACGATATTAGTGTTGATTACTGGGCGTTGGGAGTCCTCATGTTTGACTTGCTTACAGGAAGACTGCCCTTCACTGGCTCAGACAGAATGCAAACCTACAATATCATCCTTAAGGGCATCGATGCAATAAAATTTCCCCGCAACATAACCAGGAACGCCAGTGATTTAATTAAAAAACTATGCCGGGACGATCCGGCTGAGCGTCTTGGTTACCAACGCGGAAGGATGAGCGATATTCAGAAACATAAATGGTTCGATGGTTTCCACTGGGAAGGATTGCGTGATCGCACTCTGATACCACCAATCACACCTACAGTCACAAGTGTGGTTGATACCACAAATTTCGATGACTATCCACCCGATTCCGACGGGCCTACAGCGGATGACATCAGCGGCTGGGACAAGGACTTCTAATAGTTCTAATGCAAATTGATTGTGATTGTGAATTTCCTATTTGAAAAATAAATTCTATTGTTTGCACCTTCGTCGTAGTATTTTTGCATCTTGGGGCTTGTTTCTAGGGGTTGTAACGCCTTCTTTCATGAATACAACAAAAAAAAAAAAAAAATTAACACTACGAAAAAATGTTTTTACTGCTCGAAAATGTTAATTAACTGCAGTGCAAAAATTCGTACCAGTACACGACACAAACATAAAATCTGAAAATCTGTAAAACAAATTTGTACACTTCGCACTAACATCAACTTTGTAAACATAACAAACGGATGCGCTCCAGAGGAAGGAAATGACAAGAACAGTCGGAAAAACTGTCGTCCAATTATAGCACCTGAGTGACTATAAATTGAACGAAAACACATTTATAGAGTGAATCATTCCAACAAACAGAGTTGAGTTCAGTTCCTGTAGAAGGTCCTTTCTCCTTCAATACATTGCGATGAAAATTTTGCGCAACTGACAACGACAACATGAAATTTACAATCAACAACGTTAATTAATAGCAGCATATATGAAAAACAACAACGAAAGGACAAATAATTTTATAGGAAAACGGAATTCGTGAATCTAGTCTGCACTTTCACTATGAAAGATTTTGGTCCTGTTTAACTGTGAACGGCACATGGAGGAATTTTACGGAATAAAACTAAATTCATTTAATCATAGTAAATAAAATAAAATAAAATTACGTGTTACCTTTGATTTTTATTGTATGAAAAGCGATAAAGACATCCACAATAAAATTGCTCTAAATAAAGTGATAGTTGTTCTTTGTAGAATTATTCTGCACAAAACATGATGTCCAAATAATTTGGAAACTCGTTTAATTTATGAACTTTAAGGTAGCAGAAATTGAAATCATTAAAACACGATTACGAATTAAATTTAATAATTTTCATATTTGTTCATAAATTACAATTACAAAGCGAACTGTGTCTAATTAACCTGCACTAACAAAACACCGTTTTGGTCAGTCAATACAACCACAAACAATTTCAAAGCAATACCCAATTACCCACTAAAGATATTTTGCATGCGCCGCGCTCCGAAACTAATTAAATATTTAAAATATTTTCCATGAATTTTCAGAAACATTTTCATACTGATAGCCTTGTCCTGTATATGCCGCAGAATTTCATTCAGCATTTGTCCAGAATCTAATTGAATGAAAACGTATTACAAAATTTCATAAACAATTCAAAGTAGCCTCAAATTGACTGTAGTAAGCCATTATTGAGTTCAGAATATCATCAAAGCCGAACCAATACCGCAGCGATTTGGTTTTATTCAAATTCATTGTTACAAAACAAGTATGAATGGGAATGAGGGATGGGTTAAGGGATGGCAATAATTTTATCTCGGTCGTAAATTATTAAGGGATGTTCTGCTTATTAATATTAAACATTTGGTTGAATTTCATTTTCACAAACTACGAATAGTTCACAATTTATTGTTCGTAAGCAATAAATCAAATGAAGTGTTGAAATTTTTTTCCATTAAAATAAAACAAGATTAAAGTGAATTCAATAATCTTCAATAATTGCTTAATATCGGCAGTTTGATTTTAAAATATATATTCAATTTCTTTTATAAACTTTAATAAAATTTAACTGGGGATTTTCACTGTCAATCGCTTTAAATTTTCGTGATTTCACGGAAAAAGCCTAATTATGAAGAAAACTTTTTCGGGGTTTCAAAAACAAACAAAGTAATTCGATTGTTTCAAAGTGGATTCGGATTTTTATATGATTGCTTTTTTTACATATTTAATTATTGAATGCGATTATTTGAATAATTAAAAAGCAGAATTCTACAGCAGAACGCGTTAAATTAATCTTCTTTGAGAATAAATAATTATTGATTTAACTTTAATATACACAGAACAGAGATTTAAACCGTAAAAAATGATTGTAATTGGACATATGGAATACATCACATGAAACGTTAGAATATGTTTATAATTATGTACACAAATTTCTAAAGATAAAGAAATCGTCTGTAACTTTTCCAACAAATAAAAAAAAAAAAAAAACACATTTAGCTTTTTAAAAAAAATTTGTAACGAAATCGCCAGTATGACAATATTAGTGATTGCATTAAATTGTTTTCGTTGGAAGAGATTTTTGGGACATTTCTCGCAATAAATTTCACATATTGAAAAGATCTAGTTCTAGAGGACTTCACCCTCTCCACACAGACGAAAGCGTTCCATGATTGCTTCATCGAGAGCTTCTGATTCCATTAAAATTCCGTATTCCACTAAAATCTCTGTTCGTTGCGTTCCAAAAATATATTAACCTTTTAAAGAAAATAGTTGAAGTGGCAAAAAATTTATGAAAATAATTTTTAAAAAAAAAATTTTGTAATTAAAGCTTCTTTTCATAAAACTGAGAAAATTTCATGTACGATCGAAAAAAAGTAAAATAATTTGTCCTAATCTATAATTCATTTTTCGTCATCCACTGATCAACTTCTCAAGCTTACGTTTGTGATTGCATCAATACTGCACTTGATGGAAGGACAAAATTTTTCCACCTCACCCCCCCACCTCCAATGCCAGCCCACTAAAACTGCCGCAGAGCCGAGATGAGAATAGTTAATGGATTGTGGTCCACCGCCATTCTACCTTTGTGATTTGCATTGTAATTTTTAAATGACGCAAGTGCAAGGACTCTGCAGGCATTCCAACTGCAGTGAAAAGCCCACTTTCTGTGAGGAAAGCTCACTCTCTGATTTCTGGTGCACAGACCACATCTAGCACCAAGATATTCAGAATTCGCTTAACCGATGCGAGGGTCTCAACCAAAAGGAGCAATTATAGCAATGTCCTTAAATGTCCTTAACTAAGTCAAAGCAATTATGAAGGTTAATTGCTTTCACCGCCTTCGATCTATTTCCGTTTTAATACAGAGAAAGATTGAATAATTTTTCTGTTATGTCCGTTTCAAATGTTAAGATATAAAAACAAAAAACTCTCAAACTCAATTAAAATTCGTGTTTCATCAATAATTCCTTACCGCCCAGATTTGTTAACAAATCCTTTCAGAACACTGAAAAAGTAAATGAATCTTGATGAATAGGATCCTTTATTGGAAAATTTAATCTCACGTCTGAACGAAACTAGAGCAAGAATATTAAAAGAAAATAATAAACGCACTGAAAATGTATTTTCTTCAGAGGGTGCAAATATCGAAAATAATTTAATTATAAAATTAGTTTCCAGTAAATAATTTATGATTACACGAAGAAGAAGAAGAACGAAACCAGAAGATAATTTTAATGAATAGCAACAACTAAAGAAAAATAACGGAAATGATATTAAAAATGTAAACTTGATCTTTCTATTTCCACAAAGTCAATCCATAACGAACTTCAGATGATTCAATCGCCTTCCATAAAGAAAAAAACACGTTCAGAGTTTCAGCTTGTAAAAATGATATAATTTAAAAAATCAATTGAAATTGGTCTGGAAAATCTCAGCAAAAACACAGTCAAAGTGATCTACAAAAGCAATTAATTTCATCTACACGAAACTTTTCTGTTGAACTCTTCGATAGCACTAAAAAAAACCGAAAAAAAATAGATTGTATACGTCTGCAGTTGTAGCTGCACAGTTGTCTGCTTTAATTAACTTTAAGGATTAATTGGAATGCAGGGAGAGATATCTCCCGTGTTTATGTGCCACAAACGAATTAGACCGGGACAAGTGACCTAAAAATGCTCACAAAGTCGAGATGTGTAACTTTGTATGATGAAGGATGCGGTGCCTGAAGCCAGAAGGAGTTAACTGTGCATAGAACTAAAATGGCAGCAAGGAAACGACAGACATGCTATGATTATTGCCCACGATGGCAAATTCCCTTTTGTCATTTGGAGGACACAACCTACAATACTGTCGCAGGCGGAATTACCTCCCCTTTTAGTTGTTGTTGTTGTTGATGATATGTGTATGATGTTTTTTTTTTTTTTTTTTTTTTTTTTGTAAGGTACACTATATGAGCGACCATCCATGTACATGTGGAGTCCGTCTCGGCATTCAATCCTTGAACTGAATTCAATTCTGCACTATGTCAGTTCTGAGAATTACCGCACAAAAGGATACGACGGAAAGACGTTTTACGGTGCGCTTTCTGGTAGACTAGCGATCCTTTTATGTCCTTCGTATGGCGGATTTTGTTGTTTGTTGCTCCACAGATGTAGACAGAAGGCTGTGAGTGGAAGCAGAATAAAAAATGATATTTTTGTTGTTGGTCAGGATGTCTGAGGAACCTTGTTGCATTTTTGTACGCTTTGTAGACATGTCATGTATGTGGATAAAAGTAACCCATCTGTAGAAAGCAGATCACATTTTTCTATTGGATCCCATAAGGGATGGAATGGGGATAACCAGAGTCTCATCATTTATGCATGTCCTGTGTTCTTGTTTAGAATGTAACTCAACAGGCTTGCAGTTTAACAGAACAGAGGAATTAGTATACAGAAGTCAGAAAGGTGGATTTGATTTAGTATTGTTTATGTTGTTCTCCTTCCATGATGTTAGAGAACTACTAGATTTATTATCACTCTAAAAAGGATAAGTTAAGCAATACGAGAATTTGCAGAAAAAATATTTAATATTTTTAAAATAAGAAAATTGGACTCACTGCTTGTTTCATATCAAATTAATCAATATTTTAATGTTCTGTTATATGTATAGAATATTCTTTAACAGTTTTTTTTTACATGGAAAAATTATCAGCTTTATGTGAAAGTGTGAAAGTAAAAAAAAAAATATGTAGGTATAATTTCACAGAAATTCCACATCAATTTATTCATGTCAATAGAGAGTCATGTTGGATTCTTTTTGGTTTTTGTTATTCAACCTAATTAATACAATCTCTTATACAAACATTTAGTCCTTATTACAAATAGTCCTATGCCCTTATAATCTCCATCGTACGGTTATCATGCACGCTTTATCACCGAAAGGAACCTTTCGCATGTTGTTGAATACTCTGAAGGGCACAATCCCTGGTGGGAGCCTCGTTCGGAAATACGAAGGACACGTATTTGATCGAAACGGATATGAACAAACATTTCGATGTGAGTATGAAGATTTTAGCCCTCATTTGAGGAAGGAGACCAAATATTTACAAGAATTTCGTATAGAGATTTCAGAAAGGGATGTTTGTATGGAAGATTAAGTTCCTTATGAGAAGCCATTTTATACAGTATTCCAAATGGGATGCGGGAAGACTATTAAATTATATATTAAACTAGTATTAGAGCAACTATACCCAAAAATATTTTTTTATAATTTGTAGTTTGACATTTTTCAACTATCATTTTACTTTGAGAAGAGTTAAAATAACGTTTTCAATAAATCAACAAAAAGAAGAGGAAGAATGATAATAACAAAGAATTCATTTTATTTCCAATTCCTATAAATTTGTTAAGATTTTTCAATCAAGATCTTGAAAGAACTGAAGACCAATGAAACAGAAAAAGTTTCATTGGGTTTTTCTTGGTCGTAAATTTTATGAGCTCCTCAATTTTATGACAAGTATCACATGCATCAATGGCGCACTCCTGTCTGCAATTGAGTTATAAACGTTCTGAAATATCAACGCGTTTACAACACACACGCTTCCCTTTTTATGTGTCCCATCCTTTCGGGATATGTTTTCTTCAGATGGTACAATTTTTAGTTAATGATGCTCGAAATGTTTCTTTCTATGTTCTGTAGCTTTTCCTAAATATTCCCGAAAAATTGTGGGGATTTTTATCTGGATCTAGCAGTTTTAAATTGATTTCTATTCGTTCATATCACTTAAAAATCAAATATGTTTCAATTCTTCCACAGTTATAACAATTGGCAGAATTAAATTGACGACTTGATTTTTAAACTAGAATAGTGTGCAATTATATTTATTGGGTTATGCCAAAAATGAAATACCCTAGATGTAAACGGCACACTTTTAACAGTTTTAAACGTTTGTTTAGAAATCGTGTACCTACAACACCGTGCAAAAACAGTTTCCACATCCCTAAATCTAGGGTACCAAAAATTATAATTATTTTGCATATAATTTGAAATGTAAATCAATTAAAATTGGATTGTAACTTATTTATTTAAATTGGAGAGAAAAATAGAGCAATTTAAACGAAAAACTATAAAACAATATTAATTTAAAATAGCGCGCAAATTATGACTGTGCAGGCTGGCATGATTTCGGAACGCACTCATTCACCGTGTCCAAAAGTTCAAATGTCATTCTTATAATCAAAAAATTAAATTCAATTTCACTACTTTTATTTCGATCGTCAACGCGGTAAGATCAATTTTCTGCTTCAATGGAGACTATAAGGATTATAATAGAAGCAAATCATATATTAGAAGAGTTTCTATATTTATGTTTTGCCGTATGGTGTACCCTTGATTTGATTGGCCAGTATTGGGTGATTGAAGAATTTTTCCAATTTTTGGCGGAGGGAAGATCGCAGGTTGAAAAAGACATCGGAAGAGCATATGGAGCGTTATATGAATACCATTCTGTTGTTGATTTCGTGCTTCTGCAAAATGGAATCAATTTGGACCAAATGAATAAAACCAAACTTCTTTTCTAGTGTACGGCAAAATTTGCGTATCGACCCTTTTGACATTGTTTTTTGGTTATGTCATGACTTTCATTTTTTGAAATGTATTTAAATTCTTAATTACAAAATAAATTATACACACCCCGCGAGTATTTTAATTTTTATTTGTTTTTTGCAGGTTGTTCTAAAGAGAAAGTTACTTTGTTTTAAAAGATTAAATTTCTTTTCATTAATTCCTTTGTTTCAGACAAATTCAGAATTGTGCTGCGATAAAATGGAGTACATCAAAAACTAAGTGAAGATACATCATCAATCTCTGAATTTTCTTAAAACTATAAATATTCCATCAGTAAGAATATTATACGAAAATATAATTTAGAAATATTAATCTGTGTTTTACGTCATCGTAAATATATTTATAAAATACAAAGGAACCCAGGCAGTTGTTGAAGCGAATCCGTCCTTGTGCCGGTTAAATTTATTCTATTAAAGCAGCTGGAAAATACGTGTGTTTTATATGTTCCACGGCTGAGCCAATATTATACAACCACGTCGGTTACATAAACCATTCAACTTTGGATTCTGTATCCTGACAACATACAGTTTCCTTTCATGCTTCTTGTAGTCATTTCACCCAGGAAAATCGATAAACAATTCTATATGGCTTGTTTGTTGTACGAGGTGGTTTTATTTTTCTTGTTCTTGTTTTTTTTTTTTTTTTTTTTTTTATTATTGCTAGTGGCAAACGCGTAAAGTATTGTGCGTTTGCAGGAGCAAAGAGCGGAAGGATGAAAATTTACATGAGGTGACAACAATTTATGGGGAGTGTGCGAAAAATTACAATTACATCTTGCGATCTCGATCCTCTTCTTGTTCTTTTTTGTCTAATTTGAAAAGGAAAATTCGTGCTTGGAATGAGGAAGGAAAGTGAAAATAAATAGAGTTAACACCAGAATAGCATTCCAATAGATGGGGCGTGTCGCATTAAAGGTTTGCACGTCTTAGAGACAAGAAATATTGGTTCACAACGAGCCGAGAACAAACATACGTGTGTGGGTGGATGTTCATTAGGAATTCGTCAAGCACTTAAAGATAACAACTGAAAAAAAATATTAAATCTTGACTGCGAAAGAGCGATTGAAATGAAATTAGGACCAAGCACTTTATTTTCTTTAATGAGTCCCCTTCCCGCCGAATTGCGAAGACCCTCCCCGCATTAATGTTGTAGACTACTTACGTGGCAAATCAAAGAACCTCCTACAGGACTCTCTGAATTTGAAAAGACGTGCTCACTGGGTAAATGGGGCTGAGACAAAGACGAATGACGTGTACCACAACTTATATATCACATTAATGTACACCCAATAAAATTTGCAGCTCTCTATCGCGATAGAAAAAAATTCCCTTTTTTTTCGGAACAATGAAATTACATTCGCATTAGGAGATTGATGAAAGACCTCCATTTCTTGATGGAGTTTCTGAAGGATGTTCATCCTATACGTGTATTGCATCCATCGATAATTTGAAACTGGGCTTTGATTATAAGAGCTGGTATCTTTGAAAAATTGCTCCTAGTAGTTAGAGAAAAAAAAACATACCACAAAGTTAATAAGAAAAAAAATACGACATTAACATTCCAAGACCGGAATTCGTTAAAATGTGTTCATTCAACGGCAAACAATTATGTTTGAATATGCTTCCTACGCCACACAATATTCATCAGATATCCCACTGGAAATTTATTTTTCGCTGCCATTTTTCGAAGTGGTATGAAATGGGAATTCTGTGGAAGAAAGCACAAATATAGAAATAGTAAAAATAAGATTGGAGACGTCGAATCCTGCAAGATGAATTGCGGTTAGCTTGTTTTCTTTAGAATCATTCTGACAACATCTTTATGGTTTTTTGTTTGTTTTATACTTGAATGGCAACTGCCACGAAGAGTCCATCTGGAAAAATGAATGCTTTGTGGAAGGAACAACGTTGACATTGTTATTCATTGAACAGAAAAATCCGTTCTGAGTCTCTTTCAATATATTAATTGTTATTCTTCTGATATTTTCTTTAGGGAACTTCAAATACAATAGAAAAAAATATAATGTTGATTTGACATTTTGTGTAATAATGTTGAATTTAATTTTGTCAATGGTTCATTGTTGAATGGATTCATAAGAGAAAATATAAATTTCTCGCTTTCACAGTCTGACAAAAGTTTTGAATACCTACTTGTTTCTATTGGTTTAAAATGAAGGTATATATTATTAACAGAGTGCAACTTTCTTGTTTAGTACGAAATGATTGTATTAGAAAATTTAACAATTCACCCTTTGGGTGTAAACCCTGCCGTAATAAACACAAAATGTTGCTATTTTGTTGACTTAACTCATCTGATGTACAATATACGGTGAAAATCCAAAAAGCCGCAGGTTTCGTCCCAAATGTGTGCTATACTTAAGGTACAATAAAATTGGCCTATAACTACTTTCAGGGCCATTCAGTTTTGTGGTGTAATTTATAAGACAATACATACCTTTCCGGTTTAATTATAGAGCTACTCTTAACGTCCATCCCATAAAGGGACAACCACAATAAATGGAACTGTTTATGGCTTTAAAATTTACCGATTTTCTGTCATGTCGGCAGGAATTATTCACAGGTAATGTTACATTTAGGATATAAACAAAATAGGCCCAACATCCTGAGTGGTTTTTGTTGAAATTTAGAATTTTAGTATTATAATTATCCATGAAAATGCTTTAAAGTAAATTTATGGTGAGATGGGGGAGAATAGAGAGATGCAAAACGAATCTCGAATTTCTGCTTAACTTTTAAAACATTGCCGAAACCCAGAGAAATGGAAAAGCCACATTTAGGATGAGACTAAAATTACAGTGGTTTATGCACAGTTTATAAACAAGATATTAACTCTTTTGAACCGGATTATCTGGGTACACATTTTCAAGATAACGTTATTTAATTAACAAAATTTTATAATTCAAAATATCAGGGAAAAATATACATTGAAGTAAGAACAGTTTAGCATAATAATTATAAGAAGGTACATTTTTAGTTCAATGTTAGTTAAACTCAAACATTATAATAACTTTTTTTCAAAATAAAATAGTACCGAAGTATAATTTGTTTAGGCCAATTTTGAAATACCCTAGACGCAAAATGCTAAGAAATCGTGTAAAAATAGTATTTCCATTCTAAAAAGAGAAATTCGTTCTAAATTATTCATATTATAATAATTCTGCAATTAAAGTCACAAAGAAACGAAATCCTAATTATATTAGAGTTTAATATATTCAGGAATTAAATAAACAAAGAAAACAGAGAGAGCAAGAAAGGAAAAATTCAGAATTTTACTTTTGTTATAATAGTAGGTATCAACTAGCTTTCAACTATTTGTATACCTATGTGAATTTTACATATCAGCTCAGGAAGTTTGAATTCATGACTTAAATAATAATAATAGGTATATCACATTGGAATTGGAAAAGATAAAATTACAAATTCTAATAAAGTACTGCATATCATGAATTCCTGCCAATTAGAAGAATCAAGACATTATAAAATTAAGTTTGAAAATTCTGAAATCTGACGAAGTATACTAATTGGACAAGTGTACAATTCTGTTAATCAAAGTTTTACCTTAGTAGAAAAACCTGAAAAATATTAAACCACATCTAAACAGAAATGAGGGTTGTTCTATATAGTAGGAAAAAGTTTGAAATATATTGCAGAAATCATGGACCACCGATAATGAGGTAGAAATTAAAGAAAAATTAGATAAACTCTATAACAGTAACAGACAATTTCTTGACTTAAGTAACAAACAAATATCAATCAATAAACAATTAATTGATCAAATAAAAAATATTACAATGATGAAGAGTTGATAAGTTTTGCTTTGGGAAATTTCACAAAATAAAATGAGAAAAAAAAGGTCAACTTTAGAAAGCATCAACTAACTTCTGTTAATCTGTTGCATATAAATCAAGATATATTGCATTAAAAAAACATTTAGATTTAGTAAATTAGGTATATTATCCAGAAACATAATAAGTTTTGAAGAATTTAAACAATAAATTTAAAATATCCAATACAATAAATTTAAAAGAAGCAAGATGCAATAAGAAATTAATATATGAAATAGATATTAACGAAATTAACAACTATAAGAACTATAAAAAAAATTAAGTTAATAGTTTAATGTACAATTGTAGCAAATATAATACTATAATAACAGAAAATTACTTAATAAATTTTGAAAATTGTTAAAATGCTATAAGCATTAAGATATTTGCAAATTTGGAACAAGATATTCACTAACTTTGACACCAACACCAGTGTCTTTATTTTAAAATGTATATATAAAACATATACTAAAGTAATTAACAAATCTATCATTATAACTAAGAACTATAGTTAAAATAAGTTAAAAGTTTAATGCACAATTGTAATAAATATAATATTATAATAACAGGGAATTAAGTTTAAAAATTGCAAGAATGCAATAAGCATAAGATATTTGGAAATTTGGAACAAATCATTCACTAACTTTAACACCAACACCAGTCTATTTAATAATTAGTAATTTTAAAAAATTTTTAAATATGTTAAATCTTATTACCAATCTCTAATACTTTGTTCAACACAAGCCTTCGCACGAATCTTATATTCTTCAAAATGATTTATGTAAAGGTAACATGCTAATATATTTGCCGGTGAAGCTGGATTCGGATCATTTAAAAAACACTGAACAAAATAAGTAATAATAATAATGATCAATGATGTTTTAAGGTATACCTGTATTGCTAAAAGTATCGCAGATACATCGTACTCGGAGCTCCATCGAGTTTGTAACATGTCCAGACAGATACGACCGTTTGGGAATACGTTTGGATGAAAGATTTTCGATATAAAGTGGACTACGGGGGGTTTCATGGGGTATTCCTCCGGAAATGCCAGCTTTAGCTTAAACATGCCTCCCTCGAAAAGAGTTCCTTCTAGGCCAAAAATCGCAGCATTCCATATCATTATATCGTTATCATTTGGTGCTCCCGATATCCCAAATGGTGGATCTCGCTGAATTTGTTCAAAGTCAGCCATTAAGCGTCGATGAACAGGAGTAGTCATTTTTCTACAAATTCTCCTTAATATAACAAAAATCCAAATAATTATGCATGCGCTTTGAATACTCACTTGATTTCACTATTTATCCTGTTTATATTTAATGCTTTCGATCCGTTTCTGGTCGCTATTAATTTCACTGTCTTTTTTAAATTTTTTTGACTGATCTATCTTCAATTATCCAATTCAAAATGGCGTGCGATTTTTCTCAATGCTAGCACACCGCCACCCACAATCTCCAGATTACATTACAATGACTTCCGAACGAATAATTTTAGATATATGTCATTTGTCAGGGGTGCCAACTGGTATTCCTGACGCGCAAATTAACCCTTGTGCGGGTTGTCATGAATTCGGAACGCACTCGTTCAAAACTTCAAAAGCGCAGTAAGTCATCTTAAAGGAGCCCATACACGTGCAGGTTTCGCTTGAGGTTTGAACTAAATTTTGCTTTATAATGCAGACGCAAAAATAAACCCATTAAAAACCATGCCGAAAAACTGCAGCATTAAATGTGAATATTACAGAAACACTAACAAAGCAGGGAATAATATTTTGAATTCGAAAAAGTTTCGCCGACTTAAGAGGATCGAGATCACAGCAGGAATCTAATTGGACTAAACCACATATGGTTTGGCAAAAAAACTTAAGTTCAAAGATAAAATACAACGCCTCCAACAAATGCTAAACGAATCGAGAACGATGGTAGAATCTATAAGCCAACAGGATAATGTTTTTAAAAACTGTGTTTTCAATGAGACACACTATAATTAAAGTAGCGAGCTGCCTCTGTAACGTCATGGATACTTTTCCTTGTGTTATTCTAAGCATAAAACACAATGGTAACTTTTGGCAGATCGAGTAAAACATACAGCGAATAGTTGACTAATTTCGATTTTGGAAATTACGTTGATATCCTAGATTGCAGACAAAAGCTAAATTGCGATCTGCACTGATTTAGCGTTTATTTGGACAGCTGAATTTTATAGTGATTTCGCTTGCTGTATGCTAGGGTATAATACGTTTTCATTGTGGAAAAAGCGCTCCGAATTCATGCCTCATGGCAAACTGCACAAGGTTTAATTTGTGTTTCAAGAATATCAGTTGCCGTCCCTGATAAGTGACATATGTCATTTCCACACAAATTGGATACAATTTTGAATGGAAACATCAGATTCGATCAGTCAGAAGAACTTAAAAAAGACGGTGAAATTCAAAGCGACCAGAACGGATCGAGAAAATTAAACCTAAACGTGATAAATAGTAAAATCAAGTGAGTATTCAAATTGTATAAATAACTAATTTAATTTTTGTCATACTAAGGAAACTTTGTAGAAAAATGTCCACTCCTGCTCATCGGCGCCTGATGGCCGATTTAGAACGAATTCAGCGAGATCCACCAAATGGGGTATCGGCAGCACCAAATGAGGATGATATAATGTTATGGGATGGTGTGATTTCTGGCCTAGATGGAACTGTTTTCGAGGGCGGTGAGTTTAAGCTGCAGCTGAAATTTACGGAGGAATACCCCATGAGGCCGCCAATAGCCCGCTTTATATCGAATGTTTTTCATCCAAACGTATTCCCATACGGTCGTATCTGTCTGGACATGTTACAAACTCAATGGAGCTCCGAGTATGATGTATCTGCGATACTTTTAGCAATACAGGTATACCTTAAAACATCATTGCTGATTAATTATTATTATTTATTATTTTTTTCAGTGTTTATTAAGCGATCCTAATCCAAGTTCATCGGCGAATTCAATAGCCGGTTACCTATACGAATCTAATATTTCGGAGTACAACAAACGAGTCAGAAATTGCGTTGCGAAAAGCCGAACCAAATAACCAGCCGCCGTAACTATCTCCTGCATCTTTTACTATTTAATCTAATTAATAACTTAAAATAAAATGTATTTATTTATTTATTTATTTAAGAAAGGTGTTACAGACATGTAAAACACATATCTCAGTCAAGCGTTTTTTTTTTTTTTTGTAATAAAATCAAAATTTCAACACAAAACGCCTTTGTTGTTGTACAAATGCAGCTTAAACAATCTAATCACTGATATAAGTTATAACGGAAAAAAGTGGAATCCTCCTTAACTATAAAATTAATTTCAATTTCATGAATATATTTTGTTGACCGAATCCAGATAATTTTATGTCTTTCTCCCTGCCTGCCCCTCTGGATGGCAGTCAGCCAATTAACATTACCCACTGGTCTCGTCGAATCGTGCAAAATACTTACTCGTGTTTATTTGATTCTAGGAGAAAAATTCTTAGCGATGGAGGTCATTAAATGCAAGAAAATAACATTCAGACGAAATAAAATGGCTTTTGGTACGGAAGTGAATAAAATTGCTGAAAACAAATTTAAATTCTATTTGGGAACCATCGTATCATTTAAACGAAAATTTCCACTTCCTTGTTGAGCCCCATAAAAAGAGATTTCCATCCATAAATTCTGTCGAAAGTAAGTGAAATTCCGCAACACCTCGCAAAAACATGGCACAGGACAATTGAGGCAACCTCTTCAAGGATCTGCAATATGCGGCGCTTAATTACGAATCCTGAAGAGGTTGAGGGTGTGGAGGTCATGAACTGAAACTTTCTCATGCCGTGTCCACAATTTTCCGCATCCATTCGTATACCATATTGTTTGTGACGTTCATTTCTTGTTCTATAGAGTAAAGGAGTCCTCCTGGGTCGCCAGAATGCAAGACAGGAGCAAGTTCATTGCTGGATGCAGTGATAAAACACTGAGAATTAGTCAACTGGATGTAGGTAGCTAGCCTGGGTCCTGTATGCTCTGTCATCCAGAAATGCATTATCCAAGTGCGCTTAAAACATCGGTCCGCTTCACATAAGTCGTCAAACGGTACACTTAGAATCCTGTCCTGTGATCCTTGTATCCAGGGCCAGGTTGGAAGACCCACTCGACATAGGTACGAAGGAATTCCTGATTCATGCTCGGGCATTATGCAGGGATCCCTTTGCTCGTATGAGCTTGCTCCTTGCCCGTGGCTGAGCGAAATGCATCACAAGCTCGAATACCTTTTCCTAGATGGTGGAACACCGAAAGGATATAGAGGCTGTGGAGCCAAGTGCCTGCCACCACATGCTCCTCCTGAATGGTAATGGAGCGTGCATGAGCATAACTTCTTAATTGCTTTAATTTTGCCTGTTGGAACATTCCTTCCCCATTATGTGGCAAATGTTGGAATTGTTAGTCAGGCGAGGTCATACGAGTGGTTTTTAAACATTTCATAATTTTTGGCACCCCTCCTCCCCGCCCCCACACACACACGCAATCTAAGCATCGTTTTACATTGCTACCCCTACTCTCATATTATGCCATTGTAGGGATTCTTAAACAGAGCCTTCACTAGATGCAATTATGGTATGTTTCTGGAAATGCCATTAAAATCAAGCCAAACACATGAAAAGGATCTGAATTTGTAAAACCAAATTGAAAGTGCATGTTGTAAATTGCAATTACAATAGATTCGCTCGCAGTGTTCTTTCCTGCCGTTGAATAATAAGTTGGGTTCTATTATTCAAGTTTCGTAACGTATTTAATCTGTGGAACCACAGCGAGAGGTCGTATAATGTTGATATTTATTACAGAGATATATTTGTGGGACACAGTTTAACTATCGATATATTTTCAAAGTACAGCAGTTACAAGGACAAAGAATTTAAATTTAGATCTTTCTGTGTTAATGTTGCAACGTAATAAATTAACAAAACTGCTGTTCAAAATTTTGAATGGAGGCACTTCGAAGGACACGAAGGCTACGTGCGCTGGATATTGTTAAGGAATTTCTAATCACTTTTAGTAAGACTGTTTATCCTAATAAAGTTTGGAGTTGACCTTTGTGTGCAATCGTTTTTTGAATTAATTCGGATTCTATCAAGATAAATCCATTTTCAGTCAATCGTCCTGTTTCCAATTGGATTGACTGGTCTCACACTTAAGGCGTTGGAATGAAGATGTACAACTGTAATACGTGGCAGAAATGAATATCGTTTAAGGAACAACAACAACAATAACAAAAAATTGTTCCAATGTCAGCGTTACTCTACCGTACAGAACTAGAACTAGGAAGATTACATGGAGCACAAGAACCGTGATAGATTGCTTTGAAATTGTACTTTGTCTTGGCTTTGTGTCCATCTTGGAACGACCATAAATTGTCAACGAGGCAATCTCATCCCACCCCCTATCCCTGTTGACTGGTTACGATACATTTTCGGAGAAGTTCAGTAACTCCCCATTTTTGGGAGGTTGTTTACATTTTGGCTATTCAGAAAAATTGCTCGTCCTTTGCCAAGGATTTTGGGTGATACCCTTCAACGTGGATGCACTGTGACAAGGGGCTCAAAATAGTCTGAAATGGATAATAACAGGATCTTACAAGGGTTAGAGCAGTCGTAAATGGAAAGATTGAAGATTGCTTAACTTAGATAGTGAAGGAAATGTTTTTGCTGCTTTCTTGTGAAGAATACTTTTTTTTAACAAACGAAATTTGCGACTAGTTTTTAATTTATTTGGGGAAATTTGGGGAATTTTAATACGAATTGTATTTATGCATCAGAAAACGATTACTTTTTTCATAAAAAATATGAACTTTAAACAAAAAACCCTGAAAAAACGTTCAGAAAACTTTACAACAATATCTGCGCTACCAATGAATAAATTAGGCACAAATACAATAAATAAACTATTTGTTATAAAATTATTCCCAATTCTCATTTTTCAATCAAAATCTTAAAAGAAGTGAAAACTTGTGCGGTCGATGAAGCTGAGAAAAAGTTTCATTGGACTTTTCTTGGTCGTAAATTTTATGAGCTCTTCAATTTTATGAGATGTAAAAATTCTTATATCAATTGAGCAATTCCGTCTACAATTGAGTTATAAACGTTCTGAGATATCAACGCGTTTACAACACACACGCTTCCCTTTTTATGTGTCCCATCCTTTCGGCATATATTTTCTTCAAATGGTACAATTGTTAGTTAATGATGCTCGAAATGTTTCTTTCTATGTTCTGCAGCTTTTCCTAAACATTCCAGAAAAATTATGGGAATTTTTATCAGGATCTGGCAGTCTTAAACCCATTTCTATTTGTTCAAATTATTTAATAGTAACTGAGCAACCGAGATCTGCTCGGCACAGATTGAAACGTTTAAGTATCTATTTTGTAACCTATACTGTATTTTCTACTTTTGAAAATCTATAGAAACAGGTAAGCAGGTGAGTTTTGAAAGTGTCTGTACAAGGATCAGTTTTGTGATTTGAGTAAGCCGATCTTTTATTCTTTTACGAAGAATATCGTGTAAACGGTGTTAGAATTTTTTCATTATTTTTCCCGTGATTAGGATCCCAAAATCCTTCGGAAATCACCAACAAAAAAGTGAATTGCCGCAGTTATTGGTATCATGCCCATATACACGTAGTTGTTTCCAAAACACAAAAAGTAAAATCTCAGATTTTCCTATAGAAGACTGCAAATCACTGTTGAAAGTTGGTGAGAGGGGAAGCAGGAAGGGAAGGATCGGGGACTTCTGAGAAATTGCACATCTCAATAAGGGTTATTAACAGAGAAAATTTCAGCTTTGCTGGAATTACTTCGGACATAAAACCTTAATTGACTGGGCTATAACCCGTTTTCATTGGTTTTGAGTTGTTATATGGATGAAGGTACTACCTGAAAAGGGTTGGGGGTAGCGTGATGTGGTTAATTTTTTTTTAAGGGGAATTATTGTTCTTTCATACTAAATGAAAAACGAAATGTGGGTAATGAAAAAATTTTGTGAGAAAAAAAGATTTTTTTCCGAATTTTTACGTGAAAAGAACAATTTTTTCCAAAAACAGTAGAGCTATACTTTTTTAAAGAAAAATAAAGTAAAAAGGCTTACTTATTAGTTACTTCCATTACCTATTGCTGGAAACTACTTTTGCTCAAATCGGCCAGATTTCTAGGAAGATATAAGGAATTTTTTTTGTAAACGTCAAAAATATCAAACAGAAAAAATCATCATATCAAACACTCAATACTGGATTCTCATGATTTAGTTTGCCCTTATCGAAACAAGAATACAAAATTAAGTAACAAACTAAGTCTAAGGATTTCCTTTCAGTGTAACGGGTGCGGGTTAATGATCCAAACTCCTTTTAACACAAGCTTTCGCTCGTTTCTCGTACTCCTGCCTAATTAATGCGTACATTACTGTGGCTGTTTTATTTACTAAGTATTCTTCATCAGGCATAGGATAACATAAAGCATACTGAAAGAAATATAATGAAATCAATTCAAAGAGTTAACTATGACTATTTAATGCACACCTGTACTGCCTTAAGTATCACTGATACATCGAAGATGGGTCTCCATCGACATTCTAAAAGATCCATAGCAATAAGACCGCATGGGTATATATTTGGGTGGAACATTTGCGATTTAAAGATCACTCTTGGTGGTCTAATTGGGTATTCTTCCTTGAATTCCATCCTGAGTTCATAAATCCCGTCTTCTAAAGGACTATCTGATAGGCCGCCAAAAATAACAGCATCCCATATCAAGATGTTGTCTCTTGGAGATGCAGACACCCCAACTGGTGGATCTTCCTGCAGCTTTCGATAGTCCGACAGAAGCCGGAGAGCTGCAGCCGAAACAGACATTTTCTACAAATATTTTGTAATATCACGGTTCTTGAAAAAGATTTCTCTCAACTCTTCGATCTTGTTCAATTGTATGACAATCAAAAATACACAATCAGAATCACATTTGTCACTTTTAGAGATAGAGATACAACTACCTCCAACAATGATTTTTGTCTCTTTCTGGATTCAGTTGTTTTGAATGAAGTTTTAATAGTTTCTTTGTTTCAAAAGGTAAAGTTTTTCTCATCAATTCTATATTTTTTGTTGATATAACTTCAAATATATATTATTAATGTGCATTGCAGACAAAACGAAAAACCATAAAACAATATAACCATAAAACATTTGGCAGGCTGACATGAATTCGGAACGCACCCATTTACTGTGTTCAAAAGTGACGTATGTCATTAATCAAAGAATATAAAGCCAAGGAATGTCAATTACTCCATTCCACTTCTACTTCGATAGTCAGTGCAGTAATATAATTGTAAATTCAGTGCAATGAGGCCGTTTACAGCCCGTTTCATCTTTTTAAAACAAATATATTGGTTCTTGGTATTCGCATTGTTAATGGCGGCGATATTATTGTACATGGTGAAGATATTCATAGACTTGGAACTCAGCAAGCGGAAAAGAGATCGCCTTCGGTTGTGGAGGGCAATTATTTCGTTCGTGGTATACGTGATTTTTCTAATCATCGATCCTCTTGCATGTGTGATCATATTCCAAGGAATCCTCCTGCACTTAAAGTTCCCCACCAGGATTATCGTCCCGTGGTTCATCTTGATTTGGATTCGCACTTGGAGGGAATTATTTCCCAATTACTTGGATGCTGTGGGAATTCGTATGGGAAATTTAAAGCGCCTTCGCTTGGGTATTCTTGTTTGCATGTTGGTTGCATCTTTTAATTCATATTATGCAGTGTAATTATTGAACTATTACCAAATTGGCAGTGTAAAACAAATTGAAATCTAAATTTGAGATATCAGATGTGTAATTATATTTTGTAATATTGAATTGAACATACTAAATTTTGAATAAAGAAATAACTTCGTCTTAAAAGAAATGTTTATATATATTTTGTGGAATATAAAGAAGAAGAACAACGAATTGTTGGCGTTTTCATCTAAAAACTGGCAAGGGAAAATCTTATAGAAGCTCCAATAAAGTTGAAAATTATATTGTAAGAAGGAGAGTGAGTAGCAATATTAGGAGAGGTAGTATTTACTAACTTTACTGACTTTCTGGGTTTTTAGGATGATTTTTGGCCCGAAGGAAACTTTTCTTGTAGAGAAGTCACAGCCATTTAGTCGAATGGTACCGATCAAACTTTTATGGCCCATGAAACATTCAGTGATTAACTTCAAAAATTAACCTCGTTCAGCTCCTCTCCAGGACGAATGCTGAAGAGGGGTTTTACAACAAATAGAAAAAGTTGTAATAAAAAATTATGGAACATTTCTGGACGCCTCGGTTGGGTGTTTAAATTGGAAAGTGGATCACGGCAACTGAGTAGAGGGACGAGGGGGTGCGGGAGTTGTGATGGCATTAAAAGGGACGAAACAAAACGATGTTGCCGTCGTCAGTCGATCGGATTTATTTAATTTTGTGGTGAGTTCAATTGGTGCTTTGGTGCCGCCATCTCGATTCGGTACGCTTTTAACGTTATCGATTAGAGCTGAAGTTTAAAGGTATCCAAGCAACACAGGAAAATGGTACAGACCTCAAATGCTGATGGAAGAATCGGATTCAGGATGTATGGGCGACGGTGAAAGAATAGTAAAAGGTAGAGTATTTAATTAATCAGGGATTTGGTTGCCCATAAAAATGCTTTAATAAATCTTTTCCCGGGGATTGCTTCGAGTGGTTAAGGCTCGGTCGTGTACAGCCGCAGGATGCACGATGACTGCTTCGATTTACTGGCGATTTTTAAAAAATTATTTTGTTCAGGGGCAATTGGTCGATGTGTACAACAGATCCTGTTGTTTTTTTATATTGGAATTCAAAAGTATTGTGCATTCGTTCGATTGTCCTAACATTGCGCATATTCGGAGGTCGGAGCATATATTGTGGGGTTGATGGATGTTCGGACAAAGTGTTCTTTTTTGACCGAGGACCAAAGTAATTTGTTTACTTCTTCGAAATTTGCTTTCGGGATTTGTCGATAACGACGGTTCAAGTGTCCATTTCTGAGTGTTCAATTTGGAGAATGTTGTTGAAAATATTCAATTAAATTTAACTCAGTATATTTAAAAAAAATATCTGAATTGAAGAGTGTTTTGAAGTTCCGATCCCATCTCGAATCTATTCGAAATTTATACAATAGGGAAAATTGGGATTATTAGTATCGTCAAATTGCACACCTATTTGAACGAATCCTTTACGGAGAACAGATATATCACGTATTCACAATATATCAGCATCAAATGACAAATTAAATAAAGCTCACGAATTCAACATTCTATCAACATTGCTGGCAGAAACTGCTTATTTCGAAGTTCTGTTGACTCCAGATACAATAAAGAAATAACTAATCAAATTTCACAGTTGGATGACATCAAATACACAAACTTGAGCATGTTAAACATAATTTGCTGTGATACCTCAATCACTTGCAGGACTCTTATTCACCTTACCTCAAGGGATCATATCCACAGAAAACTTCAAAATCCGAGGAAATATCTGGAGAAGAGGAAAACGTAATCACAGGAAGGTAACAAAAGGAAAACTCGTAGGTTTTGTATAGTTGGAAAACCCAAAAAGTTTTACTTTTTTTTTTATTTATTTATATATGGATAGATATATCAGATGAAGACTTTTCTGGCTTCCATCCCAAGAAAATTTCAGGAAAATTTTTGAATCCCTTTTGAAAGGTTCTGGGCTGTCGAACTTATGCTACACTAATGTCAGTTTTGTCTGTTGCCTAAAGCAAAAATTGAACACGGTAAAACTTTATCGAAAATTAATTTTGTTTAATATAATCAGGGAAAACTTCTTACGCAGCTGGCATATAAATTCAGTATTCAGGATGTGCACCACTGTTCAGATAGAGCCCTGCAATTTACGCACAGCTGAGTGGAAAATCAAGTAACATGGCTGACTTAATTTTGCATACGAGTGCCTTGTGTGCATTGCACAGAACGTAAATTAATTTCGAGCCAATTTGTCTGCTGCTTAAGAAGGTACTGCTCCTGGTGATGCTGTGCAAAAGATGTGCAAACTGAAATGGATTTAACATGGAGCAGATTGAGATCCTTGACAACGGAAGTACATGTCACATTCCGGGATTGAAGAAAAAAAATCTTTCTGTTTTATATTTTATTATTTTAAATTGGTCATTCAATTCTTCTGTTCTCAAGTGTCATTTTAAGGGCATCTTGATCGTATTTAGTCGTATTGAAATACTTAGAATATATCACAATTAGTACTACACAACTTACCTTCGTCCTTCAGAAAGGGACTTTTCTCAGAAGGATTTCAACGAATTTTTAGGGAAACATATTTTTACGCAAACACTTACCTAAAAAGAAAGGAGAAAAATTTTTAGTTTAAGAATGTTAATTGCTAGAATTAAAGTCGAAATTGTTTACGTACTAATAACAATAACTATTAGGAAGAATAATTTATAATGTAATTTTGGAAGTTGTTTTTATTTATACCTACTATGGGTAATATAATACACAGAATTGTGCACTGTTAGTTATCAATTATCCTTAAATATCAAAAAACAAATTCCAAAAATTAATGGAAAATTTAATGATTGTTTTTTTCTATGACCATTGACCAAAGAAATGTTTTGAAATTCAATTTTGAGAAGAATTTTTTTTAAATAAATTTCCGAAATTTTATTGTAGTGAACTGTTGATCGGAAATTCCATGCCACAATAAAAATGTTATTACCACTTAAATTGATTGTTAGCTCCTGAAAAATAACTTCAATTTAAAATATATAGGTTCTTATAAAAGTAAATAAGACTCCTAAATTAAATGCTTGTCTACCAAAAGTTACAAATGATTGTTAAACGATGTTGACTCATTTCCAGAGATTTAAAAACTTTTGATGCTTGAATCGATCAAGAATCGTGGTGAAACGTTTTTGAAGGGAAACAAAAAAAAAAAAAAAAAACAAAGTTTCAACGATTCTATACCACAAAAATGGAACAAAATAAAACCAAGGTACTTAAGAGAGAATTTCTTTTCTAGAAAAATTTCAAGTGGATCTAATGCGCACATCTAAGGACGCATCAAAAAGGATGAAATTTCTTGTCAATCTGTTGGAAGTTTTCTGCAATCTAATTCCCGTCAAAGGAGCCGTAGGTAACAAAAAGTGGAATGAAGCAACGATCACTCACTGAAAAATTTTAATTTTCCAGGCTATTGTTATGAACAAAGCACACCCTGCTTATTTTTTGGGGGGTTGTCCTTGGTTATAAATAACCACGAATTTTCTACAGCATACAGCAATTACCACAAAACTCTCGGATTTTATTTATACTCATCCTTGATGTCATTATCTGTGCTGTAAATTATGCAAATGCAACCACGTTATGGGGATGAGTGGAAATACCCAACTAACAATAAGGATTGGCCAAAATGGATTGAAGTAAAACATGTGGAATGATGTGGAATTGGGATAAACAAAAAGGTATTTCAAGGCGTATTACTCAGCATTTGATGTTAGATTTTCTACCAGATGACACGACTGAATTTTTATTTTTATTTATATATTTTTGTTTATGCCTCTATGCGAACTTTTCACATTTTACAACAATCCTGAAGCTGATTTGCATCCTAAACGAAAATAACAAAATAAAAATTAAAGATATATTCTTTACTCTACCGAAGCAGAAGTTTCCATCACAGCTATTGAGGCACATGTCTTCAGGTTCCATCATCTTTGGATCCTCTTTAGACGTGCACCACGAGAAGTGAACGTGATGTACCCAACGCAAAATAGAAGCAGAGGGTGGGGGTCATTCCAAGAATATTTTCCTCAGTTTTTCCTATTTTGTTTACATATTTTTTTATGTTGAGAGTCATTTTGTCCTTCTTATTCAAAGCAGATAAGAAGTCCTTTCTGGCCCTCGCCCCTTTGACGTGACCAACTCATTCTGGTTTCCTGATGCTTCGCGTAAAATACACTTTCAAAAAGGATGCGTAACAATTTCCAACTTTCTCACACCTCTACCCAACCCAATTTTCTCCCCCTCCCCTTATGTTTCATGCTGCTCCTAAGGGGAATCCAGATGGAGGCTGCGAGCGGCATACATTATAGGGCTTCAGATCCTGTGAAATATTACGCTCATAAGCATAATGTGAAAAGAAGAAAAAAAAAAAAAAAAAGAGAAGAAATGGAATAAATTTTGTCTACTAGGTAACGCTGGTCTGTCTAAGGACGACCTCCTTTCAGACTCTTTCACTGGCTATAGGGAGCTTTAAAGGGAGTTTTTAAAATATGCACGTAATTAAGTTGATGTGGTTATGCAACTTGTGCAGAAGATGCAGGGAACGGGGGATATTATGGCGGTCGTTTCACTTCACGTTAACTCGAATGACGATTAGCTGGCTCCTTCAGCAAACTCGGTTGGTGGTGCATGTGGCCGGCAAAATAAAAAAAACTGAACATACAAAAAAACACACTGTTAATTTAATATAATTCAACTGCTATATCCTGGGAATATTTGCACAACTTCAAAATGATATTGGATGAGAAGATGGCTGCAACTTTTATCATCCTTCCGAGACAAATTAAATTTGCAAAAATACTTAGACGCTGAGCAATATTTAGAATGGAAAAGGAACAGGATATTATTTTGAAGATTCTTATTATGGTTATTGCATGTAATTTCATCTTAAAGTATTCGCAAAAGTGCACTTCTATAAAAACCAACAATTTCTATATGGAAAGTTCAAATAAATATTTAATGGGAATTTCTCACTTTATATCATATGAAGATATTCCAAAAACTATCAAAGAGAAACATTTTAAGTATATGTATT
Source organism: Leptogaster cylindrica (assembly GCA_963082835.1). Classification (NCBI taxonomy): domain Eukaryota; kingdom Metazoa; phylum Arthropoda; class Insecta; order Diptera; family Asilidae; genus Leptogaster; species Leptogaster cylindrica. The sequence goes on along the minus strand of OY720108.1, from coordinate 2,454,016 downwards.
CATGTCAGAGGAGAGTTCTTTTTCAACCGATTTTTTCAAGGATTATTCTTTGTGGTTGTGTTAGTGTGGATATGATTTTTATTTACAACTCCAGCAAAGAGAACGACGCAAATTGGATAAAAAAAAATGAATATTTTTAAATGATTTGCAACTGCTATGCTAACCACAATTTCCTTTTCTGCTATAAAAGAAATAGAAGAGATTTGCAAAAATCGATGAAAAATATTAATAGAACATATTTAACATTAGGTACTAGACTGTTTCATATCATTCAAAACGCCGACTTTAGAGACAATTAAAGAATTAAGTGAATGATTTTTATGAGACTGTTGGTTTTAGTTTTAGTTTAATAACATTCCGAAGAACTGGTACAACGTCTCCAAGGACAGTTATTTTCGTAATGATGACGAATACTAAATTGTATCCCACAATATTACTGGATCAACAAAAATATTACTGCGAGACCATCTCACTAATAACCATCTTGGAGGCTCATTACACTAAGCAGCTTAGCGTTGCCAAAGCCAAGTCCAAAGTTCGTTCAATTCCACTTTGGCTTTATTACTGCTCCTCAAAGGAGCATTGTTGTCCTTGAGAGATGTATATCTAAGCATCACATAAATCACAATAAGATTAAGCTATCATTAACATGAATCCAAACGAGCTGGACAAAAAGTTAAATCCCAATGAACCCCAGCAAGGATTAGGTCTTACTGTGGCGAAAGTCTTTGGCTGCTTCCGTTTCCATAATTCGGATCAATGGGATCGCGTATTTGTCACATTTCGTAAGCGTATACAAACGGGACACAGCAAGTTCCCCCGGGAGGGGATCTATCATTGGCCCATTAATCATAATTTTGGTAAATGGAAAAGGAGCAACATGTCCTAATGAAATACACCAGTATTTTTTTTCATTTTACTATTGCTTTTTCGCGATTCTCTTTTGATAAAAATGTACAGTGACAGGGATGTTGTTGTGGGCTTATAAATGTCCTTCTGTCACACGCTGTACTCCATCACAGAGCAACAAAAGTGCAGTCTATCAATCTTGAGGTACTTAATTTCGTATTTACTCACCTTTTTATGCCATATGACGGCAGAAAACCTTCCACTTTCCTCATTTTCAAGGGAATACCGTCAACGGTACATGTAGGTCCTTTGGTGGATGAAGTGGCGTGCAACAAACTTGACAGTGAATGAAGTGAAAAATGGAAATCGGAAAAATGATGATGATGATGATCGAAAAATTTATTTATCACACGGCAGAGATTGTCATCTCTCTTCTCAGTTGGTGGAAACAGAGGAAAGATCTGCGCTGTGGGAGTAAAATATCCAGGACCATATTCCTTCGACAATGTGATACTCTTCTGTTTTGGTTTATTTTTTTTTTTTACTTTTATACCAAACGTGGGCCCATTGTAAATGAAAAATGATTGCCTCTTGTCATGATTCGTGGATTCAAAGTTAAGGAAGAAATTTGTGAAAGATATTTCATATTGTTTAACTGTGAAGTATTGGTTAAAGAGGCCAAGAAGATCCTGTTTGGGGAGTTGAAAGTGGGACATTTAAATTATAATTTAAAACATTAATTTCGAAACACAAGTCATTTAAAATTGTCTTTTGTATAATTTGGTAAATAATGTATTATATTTAAAGGATGTCATTTATAATTCCTTGATTTAAATTATTCTTGAGTTGAGCATAAAAAAAATTTTCGAATATTGTAAATTTATATAAATTGAGTAAATTTAACTCGACTTAAAGACTTAAGAACTTATTCAATGGCATCCTGCCGCAAGGAATGTGGCGTTTTAACCGGAATTAAGGACATTTAAGATAAAGCCAAACCGATTTGCACCGATAGTGATGTTGTGGTGCAGGAAATCTGCACAATTGATTTGTGCCTGGCACAATGACAAGAAATCGACAAATTTCCCATTGCTATTGTTTAAGAAATCGATAACAATGTGGAACTGATATTACATTGTTGCAAACAATTATTTTAAATAATAAACACATAAATTAAGGTTTCATTGTGTTGATAAATTTTTTTGTAGGTATAGTATATTATATATATGACCATTTGAAAAATGTCCTAATTATAGTTCAGTGGATTGTAAGCAATCACAGTCACTGAGTCACTGAAGATTTGTTTCCTTATCCTTGGAATGTGTTTGCCCCAAAGATCTGAATAACATTTCCTGGGTTATGCAAGTTTGGCATAGAATATTATAAGTAAAAAATAAATATCAACCAGAAACGTAACAAACCTACTCAGATGAGAAAGCAGTTTTAGGCTTAGAATGGAAAAACAGACCATTACAATGATGAGAAATAACGGTGCGGAAGCACAAAAAAAAAAATTGACATGGACACCCATAAAATAAACTGACATGCAAACCCCCGTAGACACAGTACAGTGTTTTTCCTGTGTGTACAGGAACACAGCAATTTAGCTGTGTGCTAAATAAATAGAAGGAGTAAAACAGGCAAAAACAAAAAATATATCAAAATAAACAAACAGTGGAAATTAAGAGAAACAATTTATATCCGGGACGAGCTTTAATAAAAGCTCTAATGTGAGCAATTTATCAGAGGAGATTCTCGTTGCCCATTCTCCCCCATCACTTGTACAACCCTTGCGCTAATATTGGGGGCTTGCATGAGCCAGGGACACAGATCTGGAAAAAGAATCCCGGATACTTGCAATATGTTCAAACTGCTGTCAGGAAATTTTCACTCTTTCAGAATATCTATATTTTTTTCCATTTCCTCACACAGTTTTTTCTCTGGTTTTTTTTAGAGAGTAAGGGGCTATTGACTGGGGAAGGAAATTTAGTTCTGTCGAAAGATTCAATTAGTTATTTATCTTCACATGGACTTTCCTTAATTTTATAAATTTTCGTCGGAAAAATGTCATTTTTAACTCAGTTGGTGCCAGCAAATAAATGAAGATTGATTGTTTAGCTCTTGAGGGGAAAGGGGGTTGGATTGCAAAGGAAGATGCGAAAATTTTTCAAAAAAGAAAAAAATACGAAACCCGAAAATTTATAAATTTTAATTTACTTGTACCGCGTTAGACAAGGAAGACGGTGGGGATGCAACTTTACAGTAAGCGTTTAAGACTTCCCGCGGGTTTTTTCTTTTCTTTTCTTCGATTTATTTAAATCACTGTAAATATTAAATATTATGATCAATTCAGGACATTTTATAGATTGCTTCATAAGATTTATGATTTTTAATCAATGTTTTCTTTAACATTTGCAACACGAATTAAGAAATATTGTTCCAAACAGGCCAAAACAACTATTGCCAGGACATTTCAATTCAAATATAATATGTAAAACAAACAATTTTGGATTTTTAACAGCATATTCAGTACGTCGCGTCGCCGTGTTCAAACTCTGGCTCATCGATGAGTGCTCGCGATGAGTGCTGAGTATCCTTCTCAAAAAGATATCTGAAATCGATTCTCGGAGTGCAACAGATGCATTTTGAAATCACTTTGTGAATGTATGTATATTATATATGCTTACAAGTGTAAACAACACTTGATATATCTTACCATTAATATTCTATAAATAAGCCAAGAATGTTTTGTCAAGGAGCTCATCACTCGAACTACAGGAGGACTATAAAGGGTTAATCGGGAATCAAATATCCGCACTCTAGAATCTAGAACAATGTCAAATATTGGCAAATGCAGGTATTGTACATGATTTTCAGATACTCGAAGGGATTGTGAATATTTGCATAGGTGATAAATTGAATTCACATAAATTTTCCTGGGCAGAGGACAAATTTTGAAAAGGGTTTCTCATTAAAATCAATTTGTTGATGAAAAAAATTTCACAAAATATCAAACGGAATTCGCACAATTTGGAAAAATACGTTGAAATTCATGAATGTCAATTGTGAAAGTGAAAAACATCCTGTTAACATATGAAATCAATAAACAACCTCAAGGAAGTGAATGTTTTAAGGAGGGATAGAGGTTGATTTCTTGACATCGAGTTAGGACACGATGAAAGGAATTTAACGTGAGAAACCGTGAACCCAAAGGTTGCTGCATGAACGACATTCTCGCGAGATCCACTCCTCCGTGCCAATTCGTCCTTCCTTCGTTTTTTTTATATGTGTCAAATATTGGAATTAGTCCGTGAACGTGAAAAGGCAGTCGAAGTATTACTTGGAATATAAATGAAGACAGTCTGGGGGGTAGAGGGATGAACTTCGCTGATGGTTAAACAGTTTTGCCAATCGGGGGAGTGATGAAGGACGGGGTCGGGGTACATAGAAATGGAGTGGGCTTTTGCCGAGGTGGGGGGCATGTAACGCGAGAACAATGGGATTTCTCAATAAAATCTTGTACAATGAAATTAGCTTTGCACATTCTCCAACTGTTGGTGTCCTGAATATTAAGATCGTATGACATAAATTACTTCTGGTCCCCAAGATCTCGCTGCTCCCCAGTTGAAAGGGCGATTGGATTCGTTCAAATATAAATGTCTAAGGAAATTCCGCCGATCGGTGGAGGAGCGATTCCTTTCAAATTTCCATAAGTTTTGCCGTAATTATAATGCAATCAAAAAGGAGGACTCTCTGGAAATAGGCACTAAGTTACTCAATGACTGTAATTAAATGTTAATTGATTTCACATTTTCGTGCAATAATAAATTTTGTGCCAGCCATCGACAGATGGATCGATGGGATGCTAGGTGTATAGATGTCGAGGGAATGAGGGAAACTTGGTAAATATATTTTCCCCGGTTTTATCAGTACCGAAAAGAATTCAAGGAAATTTTGATTAAATTTCATTTCACGTGCTGAACGGCTCTACGACTTTGTTAATGCGGGTCATGTTGGTATTAGGGAATAGGCAAATAGCAGAGGCGGGTTGCGACGGTACGGTAGGGTAGAAAATTTTGGTGGCGCCTTTTTGAAATTATAACGTTCGTATTACGCTTCCATCTATCTGCAATTTACACAAATTAGCATAAAGCGTTAATGAGCCTAAATACGTCAGGTGGAAGAAATTCTAAGATTGATGGCACCTCTGATGCGGCAGTAATAACCACACAGAATGTTCATTAGTTATTCACATGAACTGGTACGAGATGATTTCGTAAGAACTGGCAAAAACGTCAATTGGATCACGATTTCGCCCCTTAGATCATCTAGATGCATTTTGGTGGCAGTTGGGCGAAGGTTTTCATGCCGTTCAAAATTCTACAATATTAAAAAAAAAAAAAAAAAAAAAAAAAAATAGGTAAAATCATGCGTTTTAAACACTCTTTTCCACCACAAATCTACGCATTCTTTTGTTTTATGGTATAAATAAGAAATTGTAATTTCTTTAGCACTTCATTATTCGAAGGAAGAGAAAAAATATTTCACGCAAGTGTACTGCGAAAGAATAATTTTCTCGCCGCTCATTAATTCGCATTAGGGCAATTAATTGGATGAAAGATTAGAGTTTCGTATGTTTCTGTACAATTTGGACAGCCACAGGGGCGAAAATATCTGGAGGGTGGTTGAAAACAGACGAGCAAATAATCCGTCTTCGAAGTGTGTGAGTAAAGCTTTAATTAGGCACCTTAATTAGATCGTGTGGTGTACACAAAAAAAAGGCTTCAATTTTGATGAAGTCACAGATGGCTTATATGACAAAAATAAATATGATAAATATCTTTGAGAAAACTGCGGATGACTTCATTGCTACAGAGGGAAGAGTAAGCACTTAGAGCGGGGTCTCTGTAGACTACAAGTACATTCTTTATTTATAAAAAGACAACAAGAGAGAAATTCACAAGGAAGGAAAAATGACGACATGTAAACAGGAAGCTATTCCCACTGGAATTATTAGAATTAATGGAACAAGCATGGCTGATGATGTTTCATTCCCAAATATCACCGGATGTTGAGCGCCATTTATATGAAAGACTTCACAAAAAATTTGTACATCAAATTAAATACCAAATTTCTGTTATTTAAGGCATAAGAAATTATTGTATGAAACTTACAAAAAAAAAAAAAAAAAAAAAAAAAAAAAAGCAAAACATATGAAAACAAAAAATAAAAGTTTGTTATCGTCATACAATAAATTAAAGTTCACGCGGCTTCTTTAAACAATACCAATAATGAAAATATACTTAAAAAATCAGAATACTTCATTTTAAAAACAAAAATTTGTTCATCACAGAGAAACAACTTAATTAGAAAAAAAAAACAAAAAAATGTCCGTCGTGTGTTTTTTATCCAATTTAATTTGGCATGGTTTTTCTTGCGATTCCCGTTGGCTTTATTCATAGAAGAAGAAGCTGCACAAGGACTAAATTCATTGAACCTTTATTATATGCTTCAAAAAGAAAGAAAATTAAATACAAAACCATTTGAGAAAATCATTTCTGAGAGTTTCCTTCATCGATGGAAAATGCCTGTAAAACCAATTCCCAAGTTAATGACACTGACTCAAATTATATCGAACGAATTCATTTTGGATAAATGAATGAGGGGTGAAAATTGTAATTTTAATCTGTTTTTTTCGTATATTGTATTTACTTATTCGTTTATGTTTCATTTATTATTGGAAAGAAAAGCGGAATCAATCAATCTGAAGACTTTCGGTGCCAGTCAATTATGGACTTACAAAATGGGTTTGAAAAAAAAAAAATATAATAATTACAGTTGCTTATTTGGGTCTGGGGCAAATGGACAAATTGAACAAAATTATTCAAATAATTATAGTATTTACCATTGTGTTAGTGAAAATATGTATAATGTTGTCACGTTCATGAATCACGGAAGTAATAAGTTTTATTGATTCAATTCAATTTATTATGATAAAAGTGGGACAAAATGGAAAAGTTAATTAGAAAATTTTCCAAATATCAATTTATTTTGTAAGATCATATTGTTTTATAAGAGAATACTGATGAATATTTTGTCACCCGAAATTGAATCCTTAAAAAAATACCAACAGCAACAAATATCAATGGAGAATCGTTGTCGAAATTGTTTATTAAAAATGACCTTTCTATTGAGGAATTGTTTAAAAAAATCAACAAAATTTCTACCTCAAAAACTATCAATATTTCCATTTAGTGTTCTAAGGAAATCGCGAAGCAAATCGTTATATACATATACCTATGTTATATATATGTTTTTTAAAGAAAAATCTTGAAAATTGCAATTGATTCGCGAAATATTAAAAACATGTTCAATCGTTCTCTAAAAAAAGACACATACAAAACTGAACGAGTTAATGGATGTGGAAGGATAATTCTATTCAAAAGCCTTGATGCAAAATGACCTAACAATAAAGCGGCACTATCGCCTAAGTGCCTCTTCATATCTAAAACGAGGATATCAAGGATATGATGCCAGTGTATGCTGCTCCACGATTTATAGGTTTTATCATTTTTCGCGATGAACTACAATACATACATGTACATTTACTATACATTATATACAATGATTTGTGTGAAAAATACCACCTCAATAAAATCTGATTTCCCGCCATCACAACTCCATGAAATTCGTATCCATTTTTCCGTTGATTTTCCTTGAGCGAATGTTGAATTTTTATAGTCTTTCAAAATGTCTGAAATGAACAACATTTGCCAATGCTGGCCCCGATAGAGAAAGGAGTCGGAATAGTGATTGATACTCCTTCGGGAATGTATCAATAAAGCGTTTATCACAGATCCTTTTCCACTTTTATAACTATGTCAGGATGATATGATGGTTCCTGATGGCATCCATTCCATATCTGTGGCATGCTCGCGAACATTTTGCTAGTTTAAATAACTTGAGAATGTCGCATCCTTGTTGCTTGTTTTTCCAGTGAGGAAAAAAAATACATTAGATGGCTTGTGCTTGTCCCGGGGATTTATTGGTGACAAATGAGCTTACTTTATTTCAGTATAAAATAGAAAATGTACATATAAATAATACGGTAAGACTCCCTTAACCGATGGGTAGGTGAGAATCTTCTTTGAAGTCACCCTTGATCACTGCCGTATCAAACCGAGTGATTTATTACTTTTCTAAAAGCTATAGAGCCGTAATTCGCTGGTGATAGATGAGCTCAAGATGGCTTTGAACATAAACTTTGTTCGTTTTATACTATATAAACGTTTATATAAACGGATGTACATTTTGTGATTCGTGTTCACTTTTTAATGGGAGAACACAGTTCATGGAATTGTAGCACTTACGTTCAAATTGAAAAAAAAAAAATCTGATTTACGAAAAAATCCGTTTGTCAAGGAGTCAAGTTGCAAAAAAAGAATTTTCTTCCAAAGATACCAAGAAATACTATAAATATAAGAAAACTAACCAAAAATACTATTTGTAAATAAATAAAAATAAATTACGATATTGTTTCATGAGTATTTTATCTCTTTCTTCCTGGGAATCTGACAAGAAGAAACCGAAGCGCACAATACACATATGTACATCCGCTTTGGTGCAATAGAAGTACTTATATATGTAAACAGAAGAACTTGATGTCATGATTTTTGATGGAAGGGTTTCAAAGGAAAGATAAAAAATTCCAAATAAAATATATATCATTTTATGATGGAAAAAAAATCAAGAGCTTTTCTTTCATCTTCACAAAAAAGTTTGAAAACGTGAATTTTTTGTCTTGTATAAAAGTATCAGAGCAAAAAAATGTGTCTACAAGAGATAATCAATTTCGATTTTCAAAATAAATTTAATAATATTAAAATAGGGGAAATCAATCGAATAATTTCCTGTAATTAAAAATTGAACATTTGTAATTTAACAATATTCTAACTGCATGAAAAGATTAAGAAAAATATTGACCAAACAAAGAAGTTATTGCGTTGTGATTAATAAAATACAAATGGCTGCCGGAAAGCATGTTTAAATTTAAAGTAGTCTCTAACTAAAGTAAACTTTCTCGATTGAATCACGAAGGAAATTTCATTATCCAAAACTAATAGTCTCCAGGAAAACCGGAAAAGTGTGCACGCAGTGCGATTTACCAGATCCGGGTCGTCACCACAAAACTTGGTGACAACTTTCGTTCATAAATTGCATTGATTCGGTGCCGATCACTTCCGGGAAACGTTTACCTGTGTCGAAAAACTTTTCGTTCGTATCAAAGTTTTGTTGTGTGCACGAATATTAAAAGTTTTACTGTTGCAACCAAGCGATAAGAGGTGCCAACAGTTTTGCAACTACCACCCACTACTTGGGCCGAAAGGGTAACATGTTGCTTGTGGGTTTGTTGGGGCGGGGGATGATGAAGAAGAGTAGACAGACTTGTGCAGTTTATTAACAGTATCGTTGCAGGCTCCCACATCCGCAGGCCTCTCACTTTTGATTCCTCGTCAGAGATAAATTTTCAATCAGCCACTTGAATCCGGTGTGATTGCACGCCATTCTGTCAACATTTCTTTTTTTTCTTTTTTTTAATTTTTTTTTTCTTTAAATTCGAGTGACTCAAAGAAATCGCGATGAACTTTTACGCCGAGGAGGAGTAGAAGTGCACCGGAGAACTTTGACAAAATCACAGTGATATGAAGTGCGGGGGTTGAAACAAAAGTTTCGCTCAAGTGTACTTGGTTGGATTCTAGCCGAGGAGTGTGTACAAACAGAGGATCTTGAGTTCTCCTGAAAGACTTTCAGAAGGAAATGGTATCAAGAAAAAAAAAATATTCAAAAAAGAAGAAGAAATATAAGGGGAATGGGAACAGGATGGAATCTAAGGAATTGAAAGTAATCCGACAAAATAGATCCATTTCGAGATTGCATTCAAAGGGTTGTTTTATCTTTGCCTGTAAAGTTTCTTACTGAAACGAACCGAAGGAACCAAGAAACGAACATAGCTGGAGGGATAAAACTTGGTGGTCCTTGAAGAACTTTGACCGTCCATCCTGGTTCCTGTCCTCATCTCGCATAAAACAAGACGCCTTTAAGTGACGCAGGGAAATAAGTCATTTGTGCAATTTGAAAAGGATTGTCGGATAGTGTTATTCTGCCTCGCTTAGTCAGGACACCCTTAGGAAGAACGAACGTCTTTTCCATCAACCTCTCGGCGACCTGTACGCCCCCCCCCCCCCCCCCCCCTCGACCGAAGATTCTTCTATCCTACATCACAGATTTCATGCTTTCTGGTGGTTGCATGAAATAGAACGAACCCAAAATACAGAAGAATATTCTGGTGGGGGGTACGGAAAATTTAATTATGCGATTAAAAGTTTTTTGCTAAGCAATTTCTGAACTTTCACGATGACTGAGCTCTTTCCATACTCAGCGAATATTTTCTTTTGTTCATTGCGCGATCTAACCAAATATTATAAGTGCATGTGGGTGTGTGTGTCGTACTCCGAATGACAAGGACCTCTTCGCAGACGACTGGATTGGTATGGATGGGTGGAAAAACGATATCATCTTTGGCAAGATAACAATCCGAGTGTCTAATGGACTTTTCTGATCTTATTGTTAATTTCCTTTTGTTGAAAGTGGAGTTTTAAGCGTTTCAAATACTATTAAGAGGCTTCCTGTAAGACAAACTTTTAATAGTCACTGAAATTTTTTGTTTTTTATACTTTAGATATGGGATATATTAGCATATTTGATAGGGGTGTTCTTCAGTTCGCCCTTTTATCAGGACAAAACGGAAAATGTTTTTGCAATTTTACGTAAAAATCATTTGTTTAAACGTATCACTTATTCAGTATTGACTGACTACAGGGAAAAATCAATCCACGACACGAACCATTCAAAATCTGACTCATTTCATAATTAATTTGAACTTAGAAGCAATGTCATTTTCCTTTCTAATATTTAATAATATTTAAAAAAAAATCCTTTTTAACATTTATTTCGCACAAAAAAGTGATTTAAAATATTTTTTGGCGTCATAACATATTTATAACTGGAAACTGTCTAACGATTTTCACTTTAATTGCTCCAGATTTCCCCTGAATAGTGAGTACATTATAAATTGTTTCTAAAAACCCTAATTTCGATTGTTATTCATTAAATTTTGCTTAATTTCATTTTGTTTAAATTTTTGTTTAATGATTCATATAAAACGAAACACCTAAAATTAATTCTTAAAAGCATGCACTATACGAACCCACCCTTTTTTCGTTTACGTCTAAACTTCAAACAGCTGCGTCAAAATTTTCTCAGTAGCCTGCTGTCAGTACAAATATAAAATAAGTTAAATTTCAGTTTTTCTGAAACCTTTCTTGTGAAATTTTTGTGAAATATATTCAGAAATGTTTGTTATTAACAATTTACTTGGTTTTCTAAATCAATTACTCCGTTTCGGAATAATCGTATTTCTTCTCTCATTGGCTTTATTGAGCCTTTCAGTGAAAATTACGAAGGAGAACAACAATCAACCTTATCCAGAAGATTTTTGGTTTTTTAATGAATACACAATCATTGTGCTTTCCGACAATGAGTTCTTCCTGGTAGTCCAGTGCATCCTTTCCAGTCTGGTTGCCTGCTATGGATACATGATTTACGAGCCAATATTTGCCAAAATAACCCTCAGCTCTTGGTTGTTGCTGGCTACGATGGCGTTTTTAACAAAAATTAAGGACGAATACATTAACATCATGGAAACTCCCGATCAGGATATTTTGGATTATATAGAGCCTTTGATATTGAATGTCACACATGTATCTTTTGTATATACAGTTGTGGGGTGGATCTGGGTAGATTTGTAGACATTTTCGAAATTGATAAAATGTGATTAAAAATTGAGGAATCAACAGATGAAAATAATTTACAATTTATAAATTATAATTACAACAATACCAAATTTTTATAAATTAAATGTGTTCCATTACAACTGTTTTTTAATATTATTGTTATAGGAAGAGATAGAATGGTATATATTTCTGGGTTTATAGCTTGCTTTTGTTTGAACAATTGGGTACGACAAGTTGCAATTGATTGTGAATATTGTAAATAACATAAATGCAATTACTTTCGATTACAATTTGTGATTTGTGTTAATTTATTCAAGTGCAATGAAAGACAAAAATTATGATAAATTTAGATACAGTTTTAACATTCATTTATTTGCTATTAACGATGATAATTCGAAAATAATCGATAAGGTTTCGCCAAATTATACAAAACTGAAAATTCAGTACAATTCTTAAATGAAAAATATTGTTTTATCTTTGACAAAATTCCGAAATATAATTTCATTTAACTAATGTAGAAAATGAATTCACAGGAAGCCATTATTATGCGAGCTGAAACAATGACTAAAATCCATCAACAGCGGAAGTGCTTTTCAAAATCAAGATTATAAATTCTATTGTGTATTATTTTGATAAATCCCGAGGAGCGTATTTCTGTTTCCACTTTCCATTTCATTCAAAATTATATTCAATGATGAAACATGTTTAATTTGGATTGAAACCGACTCAAAACCACATTAAAATTAATGACAAATTTTAGTTGTATAATATGTTCATTGTGTATACGTATAATATAATTGAAAACAGTAGGAAATAATATGGAGAAAAATCCTGGTATGAAAAATGTGATTTGGAATTACAGAGGAATCCTGAACAGTTTTCAATAAGCATCGAAATAACAAATTGATGGGAATTTGATATCCGATGAACACGTTTCGATGGCACAGTGTTGATTTATCTCTCTCTATCTATCGATTTACTTCTGCGAAGACTCGATTTTCTACCCAACCCCCAAAATGGCCAAACTGAGTAATTCCATCTGAAATATTTTATTTCTGTTAAACGCAACAGAAGCAGCAAGATTTTTGGGCAAAATGAAAATATTTGTGGAAAAGCTCCAGCATGGCTGATGCAGTTAGGGAAGGAAAAGTTTACCGGCACATTTTAGCTCATTTTGTCTGGAAGTTCGCCAAATCTTAATCCACCATATTGCATCGAGTGCCATTGCTGCAGGTAGATGTTGCTGATGTTTCTTCCGGTAGGTATGGCTGCTGGAAAGGTGTGCCCGAACATCGATTAATATCCGAAATCACAAACCCCTAACTTGTGATACAGAATACACATTTGTTATTCAATGTATTTTCGTGCTGTGAAATATTTTTTATTTTTATATTTTTCAGGAAAAGCATAACACTTTCGTGCTTTTTTGATTAGTGAGAAATGTTCTCAGTTCCCAGCGGGAATCGTTGTTGTTCGCCTTGACACCTGACAACTGTACATATGTATATTGAAACCCTTGATTGAAAACCTTGAGTAAATTCAGTTACCAAGAACAGAAAAAAAAACAACAAGAAATCATCCAGAAAAAATATATATAATTCCAGGAGAAACGTGATCTAAGACAGAATTTCAACAACGTCAGGACGAGAGTGTCAATAGCGTAAATAAGAAACAGCATGAAATAAGAAAGAAAAGCCCACCAGATTCCCGTTGTGCGCCATTTTCGTTTTGTTTTCGTCAACAAATTTTCGAATGGGAAGAAGTTTTGTGACGCCAGAATTCCTGGCGTTTACAGCATCCGACTGGATTCAATACCAAGAAATATAACAACAACATTCGCACCCAGATATATAGTGAAAGCATTAAAGTTACGAAGTGAGAATGGCCAAGACAGGGATGGTCTTCAACAGACGGTTACAGAGGCAGTCAATGGGGAGAATTGTGCCTATCGTAATGATTCCCTATTCTCATGCGTTTGTGATAATGATCCCCGTTGAAGGAGGAACTATTCCATTCAAGGATAAAATTTACGCTGCTCCTTTTGTACTTTACTGATGGCGTTTGTGATGATGATGACGACAAGTTTCCAATTTGCATCTATTGAAAATGTAGAGTAGATAATGTGCAGAAAATCTACAGGCAGATGAGGGTAATCTGGCTGAATTGGTGACGTTACAAATGTAAAACTGACACAAATTGAACTGTAACACTTTTTTTTATTTGTAGTATCAACGAAGGACATGCAATCAATTTCGGTAGAAGACATAATTTTCAAGGACTTCGATTGTACTCATTTGTTCTGCATCAAAAACGGCAGAGACTTTTACGAAAATTTTCCAAAATGAAAATTGTTTCATAAATACCACAATCCTGTTTTTGCGTTTTAATGCTCTTGCATTTTTAAATTCTTAAAAGGAAAATTAAGTTCCTGTACTTTTTTGTTTTTAATTTTTAATATCCTTTGACTTGAGTACTTTGAAAATAAATTTGTCTCAGGTGCAAGATTTCCACAGAAAATTAGCAATTCACAACTGGGTAATATGTGTTGAAAAACATTTTCAATTCGAAACTTTAAGCTATTTAAGCATCCAATTAGTCTTTTTTTAAATGCAACCGTTTGACAGTTAAGTAAAAGTTTTATCATTTTAAACAAAGACAGTTTAATATAATCTCCTAATTTTATCTAGTAATCAAATTCCTCTTTACACAAAAGGAATAAATATTTTAAAAGTGAAATTGAAAATTGTAATCGGGGAATATTAATGCAATCGAAATGGATTAATTTCCGGGTATAAAAAAAAAGCAATGCAAAGTAGTTAACTATGCATAATTCCTCTACAGATGAAGATTATTATCCATTCAAGCTGTGACTAGTTAATTGAAAAATTAAAATCGATTTCAATCGATGCAATTGATTGAAGTGAAAGTAATTGCATAAATACAAATGAGCACGAACTGATTATAATAAAACAAGCTCCATCAATTTGTCGAGGGTGGAATTTGCTTGTTTGATGTTTACGAGTACATACAAACGAGTGTTTCGTGACAGATTTGCAAATTTACTAATTTTCTGAAGTATAATGAGTATTCCGAAGTTTGTTATGTCCTTTCCTTGATGATAACACCCCATGACTCCATGTCACACGCCCACCAATCAGGGTGCATTATAATATGCGCAGTGAATGAATCTCATTGGGAAATTTATAACCGGAAACATGCAGATACATTTCAAATTGAATGCATTTGGTGCGAGGGGGTGGGTGTGAATTATATTCCCCGATAGCTTTGGGGTAATTAGTACCAACCCGGAGAGTGTAAAATATCATTGACTACTCAATAAACGTTGTGAGCCGGAAGAAGTGGAATGAGAGGCGGTCGGGGGGTGTGCGAGAGATGAATTTTGCAAGCATTTGCAAATTAAACATATTACTGAAAAATAATTCTGAATGCTGAGATCCCTTTCACGCAAATGTTAACGAGTCTTTGGTATCACTGGACAGGGATGAAATGCAATCTCCAGTGTGAAGTGAGGAGGAAAACCAATCAAGTTGAACTATTCAGGATGTGATTTTGTTTAAAGCGGAAGTGGATCCTGAAAAGGATCCAATTTCAAAAGACATGGCGTGAAACATTTCTCGCAACTTATTCAAATATTGAATGCAATTTTTTAAACTGCGTAATTACGACGCGATTCCGTAGAAAACAGAAATTTGTAGATTTTTTTCAGATTAATTATAAATTTTCAACAAAACTGTTTGTTTTTTTCTTTGCCTTTTTTATGGGTTCTATTTTAAAGTAAGCAGTTAAACTGAAAGTAATGTACACATTTTATTTTTTTCATTGGGAACTTTTGTAATTTAATTTACACAACATTATGAAATGGTTTCTTAAAATTAATAATAAAATAATAAAAGTACTACAATCACACCAAATTGTTTAGAGACAATGGCGTGAATTACACTCTAAAATTCTCATATCAAACAATTTTTTTCAGAAAAAAAACCACACACACATAACTCAAACACTCAAGTAAGTCTCTTAAATAACTGTAATGATGTCAAGAACATTATGTAAAATGAAGAAAAAGACAGATCCTCTTTCTCTTTGAAAACACTGACTAAGGCTAGATAGGAAATTAGCGCAAAATACGTGGTTGAAATCTTTAAATAGAATAAACCTGGCCGCCATTTTAGTTTCGTCAAACAACAATGTAAAGAGGATAAGAATGTGGTTACATCAGTGTGTTCTATTACGGCAGGAAGAAAAACCACATCAAACAAACAAACAAACTGGACAATTTTACAAAAGAATTGGAATGTTTGACTGGAATATAAAGAAAAAAGGACTTTTTTCAGGCCACAATGTTTTTGGAACAAGGTCATGCAATGCAATAGAAGGAAACTGGAACTGAAATCCTTACAAAAGAACGAACAAAAAGTGTACAAGAGGAATCGGAATGTCTACAGGCGAGGTTCTGAAACATATGAGTTAAGAAATTAAGAATGTTTTTTTTTATTTCTTCTAAGGCAAAAGGCACAAAAGATTAGTTTAAAAAGAGATCTTGTGGTTGAGATGCTTTTGTTTGTACAGAAAAATGTTTATTCAATTCTTGTGTAAGAGTATATTTTATCAATGGCGCAATGTGAGTTGTAAACATCAAGAGTTACAGCAGAAAATAGTAATTTTACATGTGATATGAATTTTCAAGTTACAATAAACACAAAACAAAAGTCAATAAATCTTAAAATATTTTGTTTTTAATTATTTAATCAAAATTAATTTTTATCAGCAACTGAAAAGTCCGTTTTTTCATAAAGTGATTGCAACCAATTGATGAGGCAGTTAAATATATTTCTGTAAACATTTAATATTTTTTGAGTAAATAAAATAAAAATAAAAGATCTTATTATCGTCACTACAACCTCAAGGATATAAACACAATTTCCGTATCATTCTATGTGACACAAAACGAGAAACGAATTAATGTAAAGATATAATCAAAATAAACGGACATTGATACTCATCGCGGCACAAAATCAAATTGATTGTAACATTTTAACAAATGCTGACACCTCTCTTTTAAACTTTCCCTCCAGTACGTAAAATATCTAATCTTTTCAACATCTAAAGAGTTTACCAAAAATATAAAAAAATAAAATAAAATTAAAAAACAAACAAAACAAGAGAATAAAATTTAATGACTTACCGAAAAGGCTTTGAGGAAGACTAAGCACTGAATAATTCCTTCCATTGTATCCCCAGTTAGGCAAAAGGTTCCGGTCAAATGACGAGCCTTTCGACCCGCAGCGGAAGCGAGAGACGCATGTACAAGGGCTCGCTGTTGTCCTTTTGAGCCAGGGAGGGCCGACGGCAGTGGGGCCGCTCTCATTAACCTTTCTAGTGAGTCCATCGTGGTCGGATCTCAAATTCTACTAATTTGTTGGTATTCAATTTGCAATCACTAATTATATCGATTCGAACATTTTTTGGAAAAATTCCGATACAATTTTCATTTTCACAAAGAATGTTTTCCATGATTTCCCATGTTAGCTGGTTTTGAATGTTTTGCAAAAGAATGAAATAGACAATTGTTTCCTTGTTTTTAAAAAAGAAAGTTTTCCGTTTTACAACAATCACATTACATTCTTGATTTAGTGCTTTTTATTTGATCCCTGCACATCCTTTGCATTCTTTATATCCAATTTTGATGCTGATTTTGTTTGTTTATAAAATTTTCAGAAAACATTAATCGTGCAGAATTAAATGTTTCTACAAGGACATCTGCATTGTAACGTAAGTCGTCCGGAAAAGGTCCTTTTGTAAACACACCACTTGCTAAATGTAGAACAAGACAAGCTCAGCGACACACAATTGTTGTATTTTAATTTCTTGTTTTTTGTTTTGTATTTTTAAACAAATCTTATTCTGTTTTCTAGAGAGTTTTCTTTGCTTTTATTTATTCTGTATTCGAAAACAAAAAATCAAAAAACAATAAGAAGACTATAATTTTTCAGTTACCTCGCCCTCTGCCAAATATTGTATAAGTTCATAAAATAAAAACTAAATGAAGTGTTTGAAAAAACAATACTGATTTTATGGCTCCATTTATTTTGAAAAAAAAAAAACTTAATTAAAAATGCCAGAGTGTTTGTTTTATTCAGATTGAAAGTTGCCTGGGACACCAAGAGGTTGCAGTCACCCTTAATTTTCCAAAATACAAAAAAAAATAGTACCTTCTCTGCAGGATTTCAAAAAATTCCACTGAGTTTGTGTGCACGAATTTTAATTGTGTTCATAATAAAAGACAAAATAGTAAAATGTAAATAGAAGAAAAGCAGTTAACAAGAGAAAAAAAATAATTTCAAATTTTTAAATTTTCCAGGATTGTCGAGGGGTAAAAAAAAAATATTACAAAATACAAACTTGTTAAAAGAGTTGGTGAAGGATCAGAGTTCACAGGACAAAGTAATGCAAATACCATCGAGACATTTATTTTAATTTCAAATAGATTTTTTTTTGGATGTGTGTATTTTTATCCATTTTAATGTGCGAGTTTTTACGGGTGTACGTAATTGTGAACAAACTTTTAATTAATGCTCCAATTTTGGAGATTACGAAGATATTTTATGGAATTACCACAGGAAAGTTCCAATTATTTAGAGCACCGTTAACGTCATTTAATTATGAAGAACAGAATTTAGCAGTGCATCGTATCTGCAGAAGATGCAGAACTTTATGTGCAAATTATTTCAAAACAAGTTCAATTAAACTGAAATTAAGGATTAACAGTAAAGGAAAAAAAAGATATTGATTTAAATTTTTGTATTTTGCATATACATAAATTCATATCGTAATTTCAACAAGGAATAATTGCAATTGCTTTAAAGGAAATTAGTAGATATTATTCTTTTTTTGTTGTTGTTAATCCTATACGAGAATATCTTACTTGGTTGTTTTTGGATGATTTATAAAGCAATAAACCAAAATGGTGAGGAAAACAAAATGACTATCGTGGTTAAATTATCCGGCAAAGGCAAATCATTAAAACTGGATCCAAAGAAGAACGTTAGATAGTGGATTATAGCATTTACAAAAATGTATTATTTTTTCACTCTTGAATTCGCATAAAAACAGAACCAATTTGCTGTCAACAAATTTGCAAGAATTTAATTTTAAAAAACCGAAACTGTAGCGTTCATCATTATATTCCAAAAAAAAAAAAAAAACAATCTGCAAATAAGTCATTAGAAAAATTTCGGTTTTTTTAAAATGATTTTTATAATTAAAAATCGATTGCTAACCTTTCACACAAACAATTCGAAGTGGTTGAATTTTCAATTTTTGGTAATTACAAATTGTGTTTGGTCATCATGACCCCACAAAAGCCAAGTATCTCAAAAGTTAACATTTTTTCTTTTTTTCAATAAGTGACCCCATTAGAGCAATCACGACGACAGGATCAGGGAAGTTCTCTTCCGAAGAATGTTCACTTATTGAAATGGCAACTCAAGAACGTTAGACTAATTCAAGTCAGAGTTTTTCTTTCCTCGTTTTCTGTCCCCTCTATGTACAGTAGTAGTAGCTACAGACTCCTTGTGCCGGAAATTCTTGTAGCAGATATTTTCGAAGATTGAAAAAGTAACATCAACCGATTGCATCCAATCAAGGGAAACGTGTTCGGGGGGTAGAGGTAAACATTCAATATTCATTTAATCTGAAATCGAATAACTTGTCCATTTTTCTCCAGTGAACTTCTGTAGAGACATGTTGTATGCATTTCCGAATAAATTTATCTCGGATCGAAGTTGTGTTGTATGTTTATAGAAAATTGTTTTTTTTTTATTTGCTTTTGTTGTGAAAAAATAATATTGTAAAATTTTCCATAGTGAAAAACTTAAGCAAAAGTTTAATTTGGAAGTTGAATAGTTCTATGTATAGAATTGCTCAAATTGAATTTTCCATATTAAATTAAACGTATCCTCGTATGTTCTCTGATAAAGGACCACACTTTACTCTTGTTAGCTTGTGTAATTTAAATAAAACTTTCTAAATTTTATGCTAAAAGTTCTAATTGCATTTGAGGTAGAGTGGTTGAATTTGAAGGTTTTGCAGTTAAGAAATTTTCGCATGTCTGCACGAAAAAGCATTTATTTTACAAAATATATTTAAAAAAAAAAAAGATTCCATATAAACTTTCCATCAGAACTTATTAAATTAGTTTTCGTATTATTCAATTAAACATAATTTTTAATTTTAAAAAAAGTAATTATCATCAAACAGAAATTTAAAAAAATGTACATAAAACTTTTATTTTTCAATGAATTTTTTGATCATTTATCTAAGGGAAGTTTTTATGCAAATTTTTTAAATGGAATACATTAAAAAAACACACGATGGAGAACTGATTTGAATTTTCGAAACTAAATTTATGAAACAGTCACGAAAGTTTATGATAGAAGGAAACTTGCAATTTTAATACAAAATTATAATTATGCAAATCAGTTTTTATATATTATGATAAAATTTTTGTGAATGTGGCAAAAAATTAAAAAGTATTATTTAAATTGATTTAACTTGATTCAATTATTTTCAATTAATTTATAAGCAATTATTGTGAATTCTATAGGTGAGAAACTTATTTCGAAATCAAAGGGAAAACAGAGTTTACGGATGGTAAAGAAAATTTCTAGTTTGAATTAAGTTTTCTATTAACAAAAAGAAAATATGAAATCCTGATTCTCAATAAATTAGCAAATATAAAAGAAAATCCTTCGGTTTGTGGTGCAATAGTGAGACCCTAAGAAAGAAGTAATTGACACAACCAACACATTTAAACTTCTAAGAATTGAAAGGAGTACTTCCGAAGGTGTCCTTTAACCGGATGGCACAACTGGTGTGACACTCCTTATTCGACGAGTTTTAATAAGCCAACGGCCATAGGTTGACTTGAAGATGTCCCGGAATCTGCAAAAGAAACGCAGCAAGAATGTGTAAATGTGAACACAGGACATGTCGACAAAGACCGATTTTTATCCTTGTCAGTGGCTCCTGCAGGAGGCCTTGGACTAAAAGATGGTGACATGGCGCACGTAAAGTATCTCGGTGTATGAAAAAAGAGAACTATGTCATTAGAACAGAACGAAACTTGGTGAGAAATGTTTTCTCATTTTTCTATGTTAATCAACGCTTATGATGGAAAGGGGTGGTTGCAACCGCCTGGTATAGAAAGGGAGGGTGAACTTCTATAAAACGGATGGGCAGGGGGCGGGTATTTTATATAATTAAAAAGATAAGGTAACAAACCAGAAAACAAACCGAAATTTATGCATTTTACCTTTCTAACCTCCATATTTGTGATCACCACCATACAAAATTAGACGCTAATTATTTAATTAGCGACTGATCAAATCAAATGCACTTCTTCTAAATTTTCACTAATACTAAACACTTTTTTTACACTTTCACTGCAGCTGGACTCATCACAGGAGTCATCATTGATGTCGATGTCATTGATATCGTTATCAAACTTTGATGAATAATTTTCACTATACGATGTTGATTCAATTTGAAAACTTTTACTATTTGAAAGTTTTGATAAAAGATTTATTGAGCTCTTAAATTCATTTTCACTTGAACAATGTTGCTGCAATTGATCGTCGGACTGTTTATTATGACTGCATGATTGATCATCTCGATTCGACTGATCTTGCTGGGTACATTGATTGTGCTCGGTTATCTGTTGGGATGAGTTTGCCTGAGTGTTATGCACACATCCTTGAAAGAAATCTAGTGCTTCGTATAGAACAAAGCATAGTCCTAAAACAATAAATGTCTCCATCGTAGTGCACCAACCAGCATTTCGTTTGTTTTTAACACTGAGATCAAAAGCCCTCTTTTATATACCACAATTGATTTGGTCTATGTAGTGTTTGTTTTATTTTTAGCAAAATGTTTTTCGTTCGATTTTCAAAATTTTTTTAAAGATAGTTTTGAGAGGTACGAATCTAAAGAAATACAGGGAATTTTTTAGTGATGTTTACTTAGGGTTAGCCGATTGCAAAACTTCTCATAATCAAATGCATTGTCGAATTACAATAAAGGACCGCTGAAGAAGGGGATTCAGTTTCATTCATTTACAGTTTCGTATAGATAGATTCAAATAATTAACATCGAACAAATTTTCCAGTATATTGCGAATGAATGAAAATTATGTATTGTAAAAATGTTTCAGATTTTCATTACAAATGTCTAATGTTTTAGAAGTGCAAAATAATTTATTTAATGTTGAATTCTATATAACAAAAGTCACCGTAATTTAATTTATTGTTTATTCCATTCAGATTTTGTTATATGTTTAATCAAAATGAAAATTAAATGTCATTCTAAATAAAAAGAGTTGTTTTTATATTATAAATAAATATATCTATGGAAAATTTTATTGTTAAATGTATTAAACAAATTCCTTTGCACATCTGAAGTTCTTTCGACACTGTCAGTCCAAACAAAAAGTATTCCGACTGGTCGCAGGTCAGTCCCCAATAAACTAATACCAATAAAATGTATTTGAAATATTTTTCAAACTAGAAAATAAATAGCGACATAATGCAAGTCATATTTAATATAAAAAAGAAAAATTATCGTATCAAGACGATTTTCCGACGCAACAAAACATTTAAGATTTTTGAAGGAGGAACAAAAACTCTGCTGACGGTGGCGAGGATAATGACAGTGTTTACAATCTGTGAAAGATGTGTATCACTCCAGGGGGATGAAAAATGAATGTAAAAATATTTTAGATATAATAAAATGAGAATTTTGTGAACAAAATAAATATAAAAAGAAAAGAGAGAGAACAAATGAACAATTATCTTGATCGCCGCGGGCATAAAACTCTGGGAAGCAGCTCGATCAATGTTTTACTTTTAGATGAAATATTTCCAGGAGACTTTGAAAAATCTTACAAGGAAACGCTATTAACTTTTTTTATATAGCAACTACAAAATTTGTATATAACCATAGAAAAGCTGTGAAATTTTTTATATCTGCGACACAAGGAATGTAGAAAAATTTTAAAATATTTTCCAGTGGAAATTCGTTTTGACGTTTTGATGGCAATAAAAACAGCAATAAACGATAACAAAATAGTGATTTTTTTAAAACTTGATATCAACATTTGATATATTTTTACCACCACTACAAGAATATAAAACATATAATCAAAGTGAATTGTTAGGAAAATATAAAAGTATTTTTGTTGTTTTTTTTGTATTTTAACGTAAGTTTAAGATTTCTTCAGTGCCGTGTAGTAAAATTCCCAGTAAACGTAATATGCCTAAACGATGGAGATATTTAAGTCCCCCACAAACACTTAGGAACAGGCTATTGCTGGAATTCCTGGATGAATAAACACCTCGACATTCACTCCATGAATTGCGCCTGCATTTGGGGAAAAAAAAGTTGTAATCAAATTAAGTCGTAAATTTTATTATTGAAACTTTTTCCAAACTTTTCTTGTGTTGGGGGGTGTTGTAAATTTTCAGATTGCTTGATAAATGGATTTTCGGGGGAGTAGAACAACATCACAGGCAGGAAGGGGATGCAAAAGATTTTAGCTTAATGAATACTGATTGTAGGTAAAATAGTGGCAGATCATTTGAATTGGAAAGTTTTCTCATTTTCGTGGAGTGTCGCTGCAAGACGGTGCTCAACGAACATGAAGAAGACACTTGAGCTGAAATTCTGCGGCATTAAGACAATTCGTGTTGCAGTTTTGGGGGAATTACCAGTCCTTGGAGTTGTCATTGAAGCAGTTTTCATGGGGGTTTTCTGGAACGTTTGCACACACAATCACAGTCTTTTGTTACGGGTCGCAGTAAAACAGGATTCTGCGGGTAATTGAAGGCGAATAATAATTATTCTCAGTTTATCTCAGTTTGTCAGACAGAAAACACAATGAATTGTCATATTCATTGAGTTTTAAAACAAACGATTGACTGCTGCCGTCATAAGAAAGGATTGTTGACTTCATAAAATTGGTGAACACTTCGACCATCATACCATCACAGAATATCCTTTTGGTTGGATGGATATGCTCCATTCAAATTTCGAGAGACTACCTTAAGTTTGTGTTCAGAGTAAAGGATCCACAGAGATCTATTTGCTATAGCATTTATCCCCCCTCCCTCCGGCACATTAGAAGAAAGGACTCACGGCTGGAACATATGAGGATATCATTCATACATGAAGGGTGGTAACGTTTCATTTATTTCTTTAACTGTAAAATACACCGGAAGCCTTGCGGATTTCCTTGTGCATAAATGATAAAAGCTTTTGTTGAAAATTGTCAGGAACCTCATTCCATAGGGAATCAATGTGTGACACATTTTACGTATTTGTACGGCATTTTTTCCTGTAAATTTTCTGCTTCCTACTTTTTTCTAGTTTTTTTTTTAAGCTACATGGGTAACAACGCGTGTTGTAAATTACGTTTAATCCTAAATAATTGAAACTTTATTCCCATGTGGGAAGAATATAGAGAAATTTTGTTTGCTTGTCAATGTTTACTTTGTCAGGACCATTATGATGTGAGCATGAGTGATGAAAAGTGCGGCTTTGCTAATTGCTGGGATGATCCCGGAGCTTGAGGAAAAACCTTTTTTTTTTTATGTTTCCGTGACGGGTTTTCATTCTTTGGTGATGTGAAATTTTTTGCATACAGAGACATTTTTTTACTGTTAAAAATTGTTGAATATAAAATGGAAAAATAAAGCAAACAAAATAGGTACACACGTCGTGAATTTCTTTTTACTGCTGCGTCACTTAAGTACATAAAAGGGGGATGATTTAGATAAACTTATACGATTATACGAGTACTAAGAAAAGAACAGAAGAAAGTACAAGAAAGAAAGAAAATAAATAAAACCATTTTAAAGCAGTCACATAATAATTCAGTTTAAGCCTTCAACTACAGCATCTTTAGTGCATTTTGTATACTAAAGGTGTTGTCAGACCGTTTTCTTAAAAAAGTTACTATTTTATGCTAAGTACTCCGATTGCAATGAGATAGGAAATGACAACTAAAGTTGGATCTTTTGTCCTTTTGACGTGATTCAGGACAGTGCATTTGCAGTAAAATACCGAAATGTTGAAAATATGAAATTATAAAGCTGAAATCTGTTTTATGAAAATATTTCAACGGTAAAACTATTTTGTTTTTCTTATCATTTTCCTTTTCATCATTCCTTTACTTTGTTTACAAACATTTTTGCGTAAAAACGAAGAAATCTTGTGAAAAGGAAGGAATTTTGCGAAATCTGAAAAACCTCAGAAAATTGTTGTCGTCGAGAAAATCAAAAACAATTCTCTCTGGAGTTCCCATGGGAACAGTGCAAACCGAAAAATTGGGGCTATACTTCTGTGGAAGCCACAAACAGTTTCTAATTAAGTACAAATTTATCAAAGATTTCAAAGTGAATAAAATAATTCTCGGAAATTCTTGAATAAATCCATATTATGTTTTTTATTAATTTTTTTTTTTTTTTTTTGTTTTTTTTTGTTCTCATCAATTTTAGTTGATGCTGTGATAATTTGTTGTTCGTTGGGTAAAGTTACTGCTCCCTAGGGATGTTTGTGGCGCTCTTAAGGAAACTTTTAGCGGTATAAACTGATTTTGGATGATTATGATCATCATTAATCCACAAGTGGCGACACAGACTTATCGACGGTGACGGACTTAATCATTACAATTGCTTCGGCGAAATAATGAAATTAACAAGGAATGCAATTACAAAAGTTTCTAGAGTTTTGACAAACAATTTTGTTTTTGGCCGACAGTTTGAATTGAATGCTGGAATGTTTATTTATTTATTTTGGTAAATTGTTACAAAACGAGGTTATTCCCCGCCCGAGGGAACTTCGACAATCGTCAGTAATGGACTTGCTTGGATCAATTTGATTTCCCAATGGCATGCTACCTTTGAGACAATCACATGTACGGCAATCGGCGCGTATGGAAGGGTTGCATACGCGCAATTGTTTAACTAACTCCATTTTGGAATAGCAGAACTTCCAATGTCCATGCAGAAGTGTAGTGTACACCGCAATAATCGCTCCTATACTCTTGGCTCTGGCTGTCCTAGTTTCTATCGTATTAATTAAATAGAAGAAAACAACGAAACTCCCGATAGGCAAAGTATAGTCCCTGGCAAAGCTTAAAGCGTCCTGTTTGAATTAGCGCTATTCATTAAATGGCTGCCTTCATTGAGGACACAGATTTTTCCCACGTGCTTACGGCTCACTGTGCACGTTTACAATCACAGGGTAGACTTGAAGTGGCTCTCTGTACAAACTGAAGCAACTAATAGTATTATCAGCTTTTGAACACCCTGAACAAACATTGACTGCATCGGCATCGTCACGAGTGCACAACTCCCTACCCTCCAACCCCAATATTCCACCCAGATATCAATGCACAACCCTATCCTTTCCATCTCTTTAGAATCTGCACGAATAATGGTAATTAAATTTTTAATCAATTCAAAAAGAACAAGCGTGAGAATATTAATAATCCCTGAGGCACTTTCGCAAATTCAATAAATTCCTTTTCACCTTTTGTGCAATGCTCTAATTTTTGGTTTTCTATCACATTCTTAACAAAAAAATAAAGAATAATAAAAAATAAAACGTACATAGAAAAGTAAAACAAAATGCGGTAATCTTCCGCATGGGGGTAATATTTTCGCGGTGTTTTTGAATTGCGACCCAATTACTGTGCACGGCCATTGTGCTGCAGATAAATTTTATGGAAAAACTCTCGTCACCCTGTGTAGACTTTAGTGATGGAAATATGGATAACTTGGTTACTTTATGGAGTTGAACAGATGGCTTTTATCGTGTTTGACATTTTGCGGAGAGTGTGTGTTTCTCTCAACGAGGTTTTGTGATACTTAAGACCAGGTGAAGTGGAAATTTAGTGGGAGAATTATAATGTCACAAAAAACAGTTATGCTAAAAGTGTCAGTATTGATGAGGAGATCATGAAAACATCGTAACAACCTTTTTAATCACTTATTTATATTTTTCCTTAAGAAGTTGTTTTTTGAAAGATTTTGAGCAATATGTTTAATATCTTCTTTTATAAATAATAAATAATTGTATATGAAAATGTCAATAAAATCACAAATCCTAGCAGAAAATGTCATCAATAAATTTAAGAAAAAACATATATTTTGTATATACATTTCCTGAATAATAATTTGTTTATTTTCAATTTCGAAAATATTTCCCAAATGTGATCGAAATAGAGACAATTTATTTAATTGATTTAAAAATAGAAGTCTTTCCAAAAGCATCAAACTCTCCTGAAAATGTTTAAATATTTTCCACTTCGACAACAACAACGCTTTTGCTCGCAATATTCATATTTATAAGAATTTATTCCTTTATAAACACGATTTTTTTTTTTGTTATAAATGGAAATCTTAAGACGCTTTTACGCAAATGGAATTACGAAATTCAAATTCAATTTAGCAATAGGAATATATTTTTTTTTAAAGAAAGAAAATTTTTCGAATAAAACGTTTTTCTGATAGGCTCACAAAAATTATATTTAAAGTATACAAATTAAAAAAAAAAAAAAAAAAATGGAGTAGAATGAAGCGAAACAATTTATAAAAATACATTATTATCCACAGGAGAGAAAAAAATGTGTTCTTTGTCTGAATAATTTGTCGTATATATTTTGTTGCCAACAAAATGCTTTATACATTAAAATAAAATAAAAATGATTTCCTTGTAAACGTAATAAAGAACAAAACTTGATATCTTTGGGGAACAAACCTATTTCTATGGAATCATCCCCACTGGAAAGTAACCCAAGGTCACTAATGAGATGCCCATTTCTGGCACTATTCTCCAAAATCATGACCTTTGGTGCCATCGGCCGAAATAATAACATGAAGTTTAATTGAAAATCAATAGTGAAGAGGGAATATCTGCAAAATAATAATTTATATGTGCATATGTATCGACTCGTATTCTGTCATGAAGAGAAACATATAATCTTAGATTTTAAGGGAAAAAAAATGAAATGAAGAAAGAAATGTCTTTTTGTATATCCAGGACCAGAAGTATCAATAAGAAAACATGATTGTACCCTTTGCTGAACCAGCCCATTCCTTCCGCCTACAATCAAAGTACAAAAAAGAAGAAAAAAATCAATGATCTGAATTTTTGTGTCTTCTTATTCTCGATATTAACAATAAGATAGCAAAAGTTTGACTAAAGGGGAATATGAAAAAGAAATACTTCAGAGTTCTTTGGTGTATGACAACATTAAGATTGACAGGCAAGACAGCGCGATTTCATTTTGTTATATCCTTATTCTGATGATGTCAAAATTTCGGATTCAAAAAATGATAATAATAAGAAATTGCAATGTATTCTTCAGTTCCGAGCCTAAAAGTATGTAAGTAGCTGTGCCAAGAAGGTACTTGACTTTGTGATAAAATGAATCTGTCTTCCAAACTGAAACATGTTGTCTTTAGGTAAAGAGTGAAATTGAGACGAAGAAGCCTCAGGAGTATAAGGGTGAATTTAATTTAACATTTGATCCTTGCTAACCAGAGTTAACACACGGAATAAGGAAGCAAAAAATAAAAACAAAAAAGTATTGAAAGCTTCTCGCAATTTATACTAGAAGCAGGAATTCAGGAATTTTGAATTTTTCTTAACAACAAAAATTCAATTTAAATCAACACGTCATAAACTGGGAATTTTTACAGCAGAAATCGAGAAGAAACATTATCAATGAGCAAGAAATATTTTATGAAATTGTCCGCTGTTACTTAACCCTTCACCGAATACAATTCATACTGGAAAGCAATTTGTCCGATGTCGAGGTTTGTTCAGTGCATTTGCCATCATGAGAAGAGGAGCCGGAAAACTTTGATTGTATGGACATTTTAATTTACCACAAGGTCTCTCTAATCACTACGAATATTGTCAATTTTAAGAAACCGCCTTTTCATCGTGTACAAAACGATTTAGTTAGATCACTATTTATTACACTATCCTTACACAATGAACACGCATTTGAAAACCACAAGTTATCACGATAAAACGCGCCCTCCACCTGCAGTGCCAGACAGAAGGTGATAATGTTGATAAATTTCCGGTTTAAGTAGTATTATTTAAATAATAATAAAAATAATAAAATAATAAATAAATTATAACAAATTATTAAAATTTTTAAAAATCCACAAGATCACAAAAAGCAAAACAACAATATGTTTATTGTTATAATTTGAATTTTTATTATATGCTCGAATTTATTTTCCACTGGGATCGTCCACGTACTCTCAACAGAAACGGCGAAACCTTTTCCACTTAGTCGTCTGCACGACGCCCGTATTCAAGACAGACTGAAAAATTGGGGCTTATCCCTTACAGTCCAGGAGAACTCCGAACACTATCTACGACGAAGGATGGTGCTCCACAGAGATATCTCCGGAGCTAAATGTTTGCTCCGTCATATCTAGATGCGTATAGAGATTGTGTCATGTACCACGAAACAGTTTGCACAATGTCGGTTACATACGTTCGGAGGGATACACTGGCGAAATGTGAGTTTGAGAGGATGCTCTGGACTCGTTTGGGATGTGGTAGCAACAGCAAAAATGTAAAATAAAAATTAATTTATTTTCAAAAAGAAAGGGGTATACGGAGCACGCGATAATTTTTCCTAAAAGGATGTGATACTCTCTCGGTGAGAGTTACATTAACAATTTTTTGGGCAAACTCGCAACGGCAATGAGGTACAATTGCAATAACAACAAATATAACAGTAACCCTTCAATGCGACGCCAGAGATCCTGGCGGATACAACTGAGAGCATGGACCATTTTCAATCTGATTGCAATCTCTCAAGAAATTTTGCGTTTGCGCCCTTCAATTGTTTTGATGACGGCAAAATGTTTTGGTAATGGAGCGTTCGTTTGTTTTTATCATCACTACCATCGAAAAATTCTTCTGTAAAACTTTCATGCCCTCCACCCCCCTGAAATAGAATTGTAGGGTCTCATAAGCTTCGTTTAGGTTTAAAACTCTTATTATTATTTTTTCTGCTGATTTCTTCTCGGGTATAGTTACGAGTATATTGAAAGGAAAAATAAAAATAGGGAATATACATGTGCATGAATAGGAACGGTAGTCCGATTTTGAAATAAGGGTACCGGGTGCAGACAGGGTCAGAAAATAGAGAAATATTCTTCATAGAACACAGAGAATCTCTGGGAAACTTCTGTTGGAACCTTTTCCGTGTATCTTACACATTTTGGGCTACAGGCAAAATTGGGGTTTTGTTCCTTAATTTATGATTGTTCCTATCGTTGGAATCAAATAAAGGGAAAATCGTGACGTTAATTAATTCCCTTTGGCCTCTTCCCTCTCACTGAAAATTCACCAGAGGATTTTAATTAGGGAATTTCTAAAGTGTTTTCAGAGCATGATACACCGGCACCAAATGTGATCTATGACCGTAACTGTTCCAACTTGCACTATATATATTAGCAAAAAATGTTCAACTTTCAAGAAGTAAAAATGATAGTAAATTTCAACGTATAGTAAAAGCCATGCTTTGTATCGCGACATAGATTACAAGACAGCAGCCAATTAGGCGCAATTAGGCATTTCCCCGAATGCAGATTAGATCGGTTTTGTTGTAGAAATAAATTACGAGGAGCTAATTACAGGAGTCGCAACACGAACGAGTGAAGAGGCTCTAATTTCATTCACAAAATTAATGGGAATCGGATTTATAGTTGAGTTATGGAGCTAATACACGTAATTGACACAATTTGTTGTATCGAGGGATAGAATAAAACGGTATACGACATCTTTTCTGTAACTCAAGGCTTAAGATGAATTGGTCTGATTCCTTAATGTCGAAGGATTAATAAATCGAATGAAAAATGATGGCAAGACGAACTGTGGTAAGGGGAAATGTTCCTAATTGATAATCTATACAAGCAAGAAAAACTAAGAAAAATGGTGAAGTTAATATTTACCACAACACAGAATGGTTTTTGATAAATAAATGATTTATCAGAATCACAATTGCTATCGTACAGGAATTTTATTTACAGGATTTATCTAATTTTCTCAGGAGAATTTCTGTTATCATCGAGAAGGAAAGATGTACCATATAATACAGTTTAAATCTTGAATTCGGTTATCGTAGCAAGCATCAAAAGGCCTCACCCCCGGAAACTTTATCTTTCTGTTCATCCCAAGAAACTGGATATCTGTCAAAGGACTTCCAAAAAAAAAAAACATCAACAACGTAATTTCTCTGAAGTTCTCCTCTAAATTCATTCCGCTTGTACTTTTGGAGGGTCAAGGTGAATTTCGAGAACACGATTTTCGCCATTTCATCCAGGTCAGACATTTTTAAGTGCGTGCTATAGATGTAGATAAATTGCCTTTTCCTGATGAATCCGTTTTTCTTATAATTGAGTTATAAATTAAATTTCCGCTTCTGTGAAAACTTTTACCAAAAACTGAAAAGAGAAAATATGAAGCACACAAACGATGAGTTTTGATGCCTTCATTTGCGCCTTAGAGACGAATTACAACCGCAAATTCGTCCTTTGTCGTGGATAAGAACAAAATGTGAAATGAATTTGATATAGAGTTAATTACTTGATTCTTGAAGTAGAAATGTCCAACAAACTTTTGTAAAATTTTAATGGAATGTACTGAACGTGGAAAATCCTTTTTGTGACATCAACATTTGTTTTTCTTCTTTTTTTTTTTGTGAGCTTGTTCATCTATTTTTAACATTAGAATGGATTTCACGTTTTGTAACTGGAAAACTTTGTCATTGTTAGGTATAAATTAATTGTATGAAAAAAGTATAATATTATGAACAGAATATTAAATGAGAATTTGTAATTAATGTTCATCACATTTCGAATTTGACAATGTCAATAATAATTTTAATTATTGTAATTTGGGTCTTTGTTTTGAATATTTTATGGACAAGTCAACAATTATTTACCTTTATATATTATATTAAATCAGTGAATCAAAACATAATTCAAAACATAACAGCACTACACCACTTATATATGTACAACATATTTTTAAATTTTAATTATGATCGCAATTTGAATTCATTAAAATCAATAAACAAAGAAATTATCCCACAAAAAATTGTAATTTAAGGGCAAATTTAACTGCAAATAAAAATTTTTTAATAATTATACATTGAATGTCGTTTGTAATTTTCATGTCCGAATACGAAAAAAACAAAAAGCAAACAAAACACTCATAAAAAAATTTACGACAAGGCAGGCACAAAAATTCAAATCAATTTATACAAAACGTATTCATGAAAAATAATTTTTGTTGCAATGCCAGACGTTTTTAATAACAAAATACAAAAAAATGAATCATGAAAATAATAATACAAATGAAAAACAACAATCACTAAAAAAATACAAAGCAAGCAAAACAAAAAGAAAACAAACCGAACAAATAATTTCCATTCCACAGCAGCCGGGATCCCATAAAACGTTCAACACTTATTCATATTTCTCTTGCCATTCATAAATTTTCCGATAATTTTCATGAAAAGTGCCACATTTTATGGTGTCAACTGTGGCATTATTGTGTGGCGATGGTGAAAATTTTGCGGCAGAAATTTTCGCTGGATCGTTGAATTCGCATGATTCCTTCTTCCTTCCTTTTTTTCCGTTTGTTTGTTGTTTCTTTTTTTCAGACATTCATTTTTTGCATACATCGTATAGGCATGTGCTTAAAATTGTTATATTTACGGAGGAAGGATCAAAATTCTGTCATAAAACGGCCATACATTTTTCCGAAACCGATATCCTTAGTCATAAAGTCCCTACGGATTGAGAAGAGCTCTTTTTGTACCCTGTATGTAGGATTGTAGGGTATATTAGTTTTGAGCGAACGTTTGCAACGCCAAGAAATAACGGTGACAGAAAACAAAAGCTATATAGTCATTAATGGAAAGTGAAAAGAAATCGGGCGGACCAGTTGGGTTGGGGGAACCACCTCTCTCTGCCTTCACATCCAGACCTTCCCCCTTTATATTTTTAAAATTAAATATTGTTGAAAATACATATTGCAATTTATTATTGCCACGGAACCTTTTTTACACGGTCTCTTTTTGTAGGTCTTTTTTTTGCAGGTCTTTTTTTACACGATCTTGAAATTTTACAGATACAAAAAATCTCCTATTTTTACATGTGTTTTTATTACAATAGCTAAGAAAAAATTTCTCTTCTTACGATGAGTAAACTGTTCTTGGAAGGTGTTTTGCAAGACTTCTGAATTGGACTGAACCAAACCAATATTATCCTTTTCATACTAGTTTTAGGTTTCTTATATTTCGGTTTTTATACTATCGCAAATTAAAATTCAATAACATTTCGAATCGAACATCATTGATTTTATTGAATTCCTTAACGATGAGCGCTAATAAAAACAACAGCAAAAAACAATCACGGAAATTATATTATCAGTGACTTGACACCAAAAAACGTATCCAAAAATTAGTGATCCGGTGGTGGAGTCAGTGTAAATGCGTCCTTTTTATTGAACACTCCGCGAGGTCGATTGTGAGGAATTGGTTCGAACTAATTGAGTAGAAAAATTATCTTATGAGGTCGAAAGTGGTCATTGTTCAGTCAGTGGTTGAACTGGGAAAGGGGTTGGTTGAAGGGGCGTTCATGTTTAACAATGACGATATAAATTATTTTTAAATTCGCACAATTTACGAGTTTAATTTTATTGAAATACGATCGAGATGGAATTGATTTTTATGTGGCAATCTGCAGCAGCACAAAAAAAAATAACTGAAATAAAATGAAAGGGAAGAGGAAAATAACGCAAAATTTTCCATTTACCGATTAAATGAATACACATTTCAAAAATACTCTTACACACACACACACAGTCGCAGTTTGCAACCAAAAAAGGATGTTTCAAATTTGTCGACAACAAAAATAATTCTTTGCATCCGGAATGGAATTTGAATTTGGATTTTATGATGCAAATGCAATCTTAATACTTTTTAAATCACATTATGCACGAGAAAAGGAATGAAAGGGTAGACCAGACGTCAACGGAATCCTTTCAATTTCTAATTCAACAACAATTCTGATGGTTATGGATTTATTCAAATTTTCAGTGTTTGCTTGTTGAAAATTTTCAATTTGCTATTACGCTGGTATTTTAGAGATTTTAAATCACAATGCTATTATTAATAATTCTTATATAGGTTTTTATGATACTTTAAAATTTTAGTCCGTTTGGACATCTTGTTTTTTTCAGCCCAATGGAGGAACAGTTTTCCTTTACAGGACCTCGAATGCCATAAAAGGTCAAAAAAATTGATCATTTATTTTAGTCAGAGACTGGATTACAGAAAAGTACGCTTATTGAAAATTTTAAGCTGATTAACTCACTGGAGAAGAAGACGACATTTTCTGAAGAGTCCTAATCTGTATTGGAAGAGAATTGGAAAACTTTCAAGTTTTTTATTTGTTAAAAAAAAGAAAAACGGGGAAGGAGAATAAAAACGAAAAAATCGTTGCCAGCTCAACATATTACAGAACGGGACATTTATAAATCCTGATGAGGAATGTGGTAAGAAGATTACAGAAAATGCTCGAATTTCTCATTAGGTGGAAGTTGGTTCTTGCTTAAGGCTTATTAGCGGCTCGTTCGAAGAAACGAGCCTTTGTATAATATCCTTTTGAAAAGCCTACCTAATGCCATGGACAAAAATAAGGCTTCTCAATTAAAATTTAATTTATTTTATTTTACAAAATTGAGATAAAATATTTGTTGCAATCTCCTAAAAGAGATTCTATTTATTCGGAAAATGTGATTTTGACCACATCTAACGTTCAATGTGATCGTTACATAATATTAAAAGGAAAGAAATATTTAAATGAACTTTTTTGTACAGTTGGTTGCAAATAAACAATACTAACCAGAAGTAATGTCGGAAGAACAGTTTCATTTAAGGACATCCCTCTTTCATTTCTATTAGGTTGAAGTCTAGAAATGAGTTCTTAAACAATGGAAAGGAAGTCAAACGTGATTAAACAGTGAACACGGAGATAGATCAATTTTCCTGTAAATTATGGTCAGTTCGTTCAGGAAGTTGTTCAGAATGACAAAGTTCCTCGACACAGACGATTCTCTGGATCCAGCAGGACATCACAGTAAGCAGTTTTATTTCTCACAACAATTGCGTCCGTATTTCTCAATGGAAGTTGAAATGTTGGTCACATCAACTTTTAGGCAGGATTGCCATAATTCTTAAGATGCTCTGCCATCCTGGTGAGCTTCACAGCTGAGCGACATAGCATAAAGAAGTCTGCTAGAATTCTAGCTTCAAAATTGTCACTTTCATTCTCCAGGACATCCCAGTTGCACACCAGTACTGAGTGAATTTTGAAAGGATGAAATTTTCAGTTTTTCCTTCCTATTTTTTTCTAGCAAAATGTGTTTGAGTTTAGCTCGTTGAATCAATAGAATTCGCCATAACCAGCTTTCTGGCAGTTCATCACAAGGACGAACAATTTTGTGAAACGTGGAAAAGTCCTGGTGGTAGTTGAAAAAGGATCTTATTCACGTGTGCCAGCTTCACGTCCAGTCTGGACAGAAGTGAATGGGACAAGAGAGCTGAACGAGAGCGGAAAGAGGAACTTTAAAGTACACTATTGAAGCATTTGGGTTGTACTTAGACTGGGATTTATGTTGTATGCCCGATTCGAAAGTGAAATAAATATCGATGTGGCACGTTTCGAAATACGACGGTCCGCACGGATTTGCCGTTCTTTTTTTTTTTGTTGAGGGGCACAAGGGTGGGTGAGGAACGATAATAGACGAGGGGTTTGTGGTTCGGCCACAATTCTATCAAATGCATGAAATGGACACGAGAAGATTTAAAACGAACTCAGCTCAATTTTGTTGTTGGCTGAAAGGGTTGTTATTTTTCGATTTAGTGTCTGGTCAATGCTTTGTTGCGGAAAATCTTATATTCCGCGATTCAATAGATCCGGATGCACATATTTGGTTCGTGCAAGTCAGCCATTATTTTTACGGAAGGTAACCAATCCTTGTCTGCTTTTATTGTCTGTTGAAGGTTGCAATATGCATAAGACTCTTTTGTTTTTGTGTGTGTGTTTTTTTATTGTCCGTTTTGCCTCAGGATGTTTTTGCCTTGGAAACAAACTCTTAACATTATTGTTTTATTGTTAGATTAAAGTCAAATATATTGCGATGTTCAAATGGAGTGAAACAGACACAGTATTGCATCTTTTGTGAGTTTCCCACAATCCTAGAAATTGAGATTTTCGCTTTATTGAGCAACAAAATTGTGCTCTGCTAAACAGATAAAAATAACAATGAACAATTTTTTGTACATAATTGCTAGGAGCAATGTACCTATATGTGTAACAAAATCATAAAACTACATTAAGCCCATCAAAAGTCACGTTCTTATAAAGTAGTTTATATAATATAGTCACTTAATTGATTACACGCAAATTCTTAAAAATAATTTTTTTTGTATAACATATTTAAATGAAAATTTGAACCAATGATTTTTTCCAACGCTGCTAAATTAACCGATTTGCTTTTCAAATATGCAAATTATTTCCCTTATTAATCTTATTATTATAATCTTGATTTGCAAGGAAATATTATATTCCCTGAAAAGTAAAACAAAGGGTAAAACAAAGGATTTAATATTACAACTCCAGACGTTATTGAAATGACGACAGGACAGTATGAATCCTGAGAACCTTAATCAACCTTTCTAGTTATTGGACACCAACTTTTATACAGCTTCTGCAGAAAAAGTTTTTCATGCAATTTGTTTTCT
Organism: Leptogaster cylindrica; assembly: GCA_963082835.1. NCBI lineage: Eukaryota > Metazoa > Arthropoda > Insecta > Diptera > Asilidae > Leptogaster > Leptogaster cylindrica. Next base: position 2,417,386 of record OY720108.1, on the reverse strand, counting down.
CTATTTCTGTATTACTTTTTTTGCATTTTTCCTTCCTGATATTTAATTTCGTTTTGAAGTCTTCACCAGTGCTCTGCATTGGCAAAATGCTGAATCCAATCCAACATCTATCGTTTCTGTGCCCACGTGAAAATAGTTCGATGAAAGTTTTCAATTAAAACTCCCTGAACAGGATATTTAGGTCACATTTCGTTCGTTGCTTTGTGAATTTTCCTTTTTTTTTTATTCTTCAGTATACATGCTCCAAACTTACCTAAAAAAAGAGAGAAAAAAATTAATTAAAACTTTATCCCAAGTAATTTATGGTAGATGAATTGGAGTAAATTGTTGATGAAGTGAAAATGATAATGTAATTAAAAAGCTTAGTATTAATAATTGTCTGGTGGTCAGCCATTGACACATTTGTCGATATAATTGTGATTATTGTTTGCGAGAGAAAGAGCGAGATAGAATGTGAAAAAAAAATTTTCCAATAATGTGAATTGAATTTAAATTTAAGCTTAGACTTTGTAATCAGATTTCGCTTTAATGCTGCTTTTTGTGAGTTTCCATGCCTATAATGCTCTTAACTGAAAATCATTGCATGCAATATACTTTTATTACATAATCTTGACTATAAAAAATTTCAAAATAATAATATCTATAGCAATAAAAATCTCTTTGTGGATTATTTCATGAAAAACGCTTTGACATTGGTTAATGTTTAACAGACAGCTTTACGTTTATTTATTGCAAAAAGGGATTCTCTGGGAAATAAATTTTTATAATATATTAAATTGATAAAGTTGAAATACTCCATAAGAAATTCTAGAGATTTCATTTCTCGATATTTGACTTTCAAAGTAAACATTTTTCATCTTTTTTTGTAATTATTGCGTTTCAACATATTTGAACGACTTGCTATACATGTATATATATGTATAAATATAAATAATTTCTTCCATTGCGAATCAAGTATTGAAAAATGTCGTTTAAGTGTTAAACACAATTATTCTCGACATATTTGCATCGGTCGCTCAAGTAGAATTGAAATTTTTGGATGAAAATGTAAATAAAAATGTTGTATCCAGCTTTTGTTAAACAAAATAATTTTATTATTTTCGTTTCAATGTATATTTTGATAGGACTCAAAGTGTTGTAATCTTTGTAACGTAAAGTCATAGAGATTTGTCAAAATCGATGGAAAAAAAAATATGCAGAAAATCGATTACATAAATTAATTTTCTTTGAAATATTTCGATTTCCTTTGAGAGGACTACACTTTTTTGTACTTCTTATACAAATCTGTATATATATTGTATTCGAGTATGCATTCATTCATCCTTATCGAATGTTATTAAATTTTACAACAGATTGCTGCGTACAACTCAATTGAATGGTTCTATCCATGATTTCCCCCTTTTTGTGCTTAAACCCTGTTCAAATGAACAAAATATTGTTGTAAAAAAAAAATGGCCAACAAATCTACTCAATATTTGTGTGATTTTGTGCAAAAAAAAATACTCATAACAAATTGCTTGACAAGACTTGTTTCCGTTTTTATTTCCTTGATTTTCTTCATCCCTTGATACGAGAAACGGAAGCCTTTTCATAAAGAATTCGAACCGTCCTTTCCAATATTCTCCCATATAAGTGTATATCCTTTTGTGTTTCATTATCACTAGATATAATCAAGGATTAAAAAAAGTAAATTCTGATTTTAAAATTACATTTACGGAATATCAACGAACATTTTTATATATCAAAAATACAATTATTGAATCACAAAAATGTTGTGTTGTTGCTAGCGCGAACTTTAATCGAAATCATTGTTAAATTCAATGACCTTTTCTGGCAATTGGCAACAGCTGTTTAATTATTTGGAAAAGCGTATTTAACGAATTGGTGTGGAATATCCTGGCGAATTGGAATTTCGTAAAACAATGCGAAATCATTTTACGTTTAAGTAGCTAAAAAATTTCCACTTCGTTTAAGACAAAATGTCCTGAATAGAATTCTCATGCCCCGAGAATCAAGTAATTGTGTTTAATGATGGATTATATACCGTGACGTATACGTAAAGTTAAACAATAATGACTAAAACAAATGAACACAATGATTGTTCATTTTTATTATCACATTCAACAACAAATTATTTTTGCTTTTACATTCCGAACAGTTTTCCTGCCATAAAAACAATAAATCAAAATTTCATTAGTTAATGCTGATTGTTTTATAATTGAATTGTTATTATCCTGATGTTTCTGTTGTATACAAGAGCAACAAATTGTTAAGTTTGGATTCGCATTTGCTCAGCAGGATTTCTTGGTTTCACCAGTAGTTTACATTAGAAGTGTTTTCTTTTTGTTCCGCAAATCATCCCTTATCTGTGTCAGTCTATGTTTCTGAACTCAATTCATTACATTTACATTTTTCCAACTTTCCGTTCCCCAGTGATTGGTCATCCCCCACAGTCTTGTGACCCTCATTAACTCCACTGGATATTCTTGAGATGCCTCAACCAGATACGAAGGACTACATCCTCAGATGCAGGACACCAACCATAAGGACCAATTGATCCGTGAGATAATAAAATTGTTTAAATAAGTTAGAGATGATGCAATATATTCCTGATACCTGCGCAAGCCACATACTAACATTTGATATGTTGGCTGCTCTTCTTCAACCCCCTTCCCCCCTTTCCAACTCATTCCCTTCATCCGCAATACCGTGGGAAATTTAGATGACGTGACCGGAGAACTTGCGTTCATCAACTTTTCTTCGCTTTTTCCTGACATCCCTGTGAATCCGTTCATCGAATCCTTGTTGGCAGAGAGATATGCTACTTTTGCAACTACGTAGGTTCCGCCTGTTACCACGTAACAGGAAAACATTTTATATTCCAGTCACACTCCAGATGGTTTCTAACGCCTGCGGAGCCACCCAATAGTCCTTCTGGATGAAGTTCATCCTGATGGGAATTCATGTTGCGATGTTGTTGCTAGAATTTTGTGCATCAAAATCGAATCTATAAAATTAACTTGAATGAGCTTTTGAAAGACCCTTATTTAAAAAAAAAAACACAGACTGTTCACTTCCCAGAAAAAGGGATAGTATCAGAAAAATACGTGAAACTAAGAAATAATTAACAAGCACACAAAAAACCAGCGCTATTCGTGCAGAGAAACTCGAACCAACCCTGCGACAGGACTATTAATGAATAGACACACATAGTGATTTAGTAAAGATGTCCTTAAAGGGACGTTTTCAAATTGTATTTTCTGTTTTGTTTGAATAAAAATCCATAAATAAATATGTAAACCTTTTCAAGGTTTTACTTCTCTCTAGTTTGAAATATTGTATAATAATGTAGATTTTTTTAAAGGGTTAAGGGTCATGACTTAGCATGCTGAAATCGAAATCAATATTTTTTCCATTTTTCCTTGTTTTACGTGACACGATACTTTCGGACTCGGTTGTTTTCCATTAATAATCATTTTCTGTGTGGAATTTGTTGAAAGAGTATTTTTTGTTGCGGAAAAATACTAAAAAAAAAAAAAAAAACAAATTAAATAAAATAAAACATTGTATAAGAAAAGAAATGACCCAAATGTGCTGACAATTTAAAAAGAATTGGAAAAGATGGAAAAAAATATGTATAATACATGGAAAAAATTACAATATAATATTTTTTAGACAAGAAAATTATTCAATTTGGGTTCGGTTTTGGGATTTTTCCTTTTTTAAAAACAATAAACCAAAAATAAATACTGGTAACAACACAAAATTATTTCCACTTAAAAATATGCCTAATAATAATAATAATACCAACATACTAATAAGTATTACGAACAATTTCATAAAAATTTAAATACAGCGGCTGTGAATTCCCATTATTCTCATGAGAAGAATTTCCCACCCAGATATTAAATAATTTCCCCGAGATTTTGACAGGCCAAGATTGACAAGAATTTTTATTCAGGATAAAAAGGTATGTGCTAATTGGAAAAACTTTTACGACGTTTAATCTAGATAGACATCTTTAGGGAAGCTAGCATAAATATGACAGCTCCACAAAATCCATTACGTTTCAAGGGCTACGAGGAGGACATCCTTTTTGCTGAGGCCAAGCACCAACAGGAAAGCAGCGGTAAAATTCGAGTACCAAAACGAGTAAAAGCGACAGAAGAAGTCTCGGACGAGGATCAAGGTCTTCGAACGCATTCTGCACAGCGCGAAATTTTACTTGAAAAAGCAATTTTACTAAAGAATCCTGGTTTAGTTCGTGTCGCCACACCACCCAGGACTATTACATTCAGTGAACACTTTCCCACAGCCACAGATGAGATGGAGGCAATCCGGAACCAGGTCGAAACCCCAGTGAAGGATCAGGAGCAGGATCGACGTGTAGTGGTTCCAGCACACAAGAGGTCCCTCAGTTTTGGAGACGACTCCTTTGCAAGCCGGTCCGGAACTCCGCAGTTGGGTGAAGCGACCACTGCGAACGATCAAGTTCTTCATTTAAGACGGCAACTAGCCAAACTCAATAGACGCATGCACTTGATCGAAGTCTACAACGGCCAGCGACAGCAGCGCGAGAAGATTATCTACTATCTTGGACTGGCGTACTTCTGTCTCCATGCGGTGTTCTGGATGAACAGAAACTAGGGAAGAGTTCGGTCTTTTCTGCATGCACTCACGCAGCATTTCTTTCTAAATTCCAACAATCTTTTCTGGATTTTTCAGCTATAATAAATTATAAAAAATACTACAGTTGTGTTTGATTTTTCGATTCTGCCAGGAAAACAGCATGAACTTTTAATATTTGTAAGGAACTTTAAAACAAAACAAAAATTATAAACAAACCGAACATCACTTTCATTTACCAACGCCGTCAACAGTTACAACAAATATGAAGACTAAATGGTTTAATCTTTTAGAGTATATTTCTCCATCCAAGAATTTTGTTATTAACTCCTTTTTCATTATTTTACATATTTTACTATTATCAATTACTAATAATATACTTTATCAAAAACTAAATCAAATAGAAAATGTTTCAAAATTTTTCAAAATCTGCGTTTCCTTCGGCATAAAAATTGAGAAGAACAAAACTTGTTGAAGAGTTGAAGCCATTTCGCCCCCGAAGGCTGTCAACCGTCCCCCCTTCGCTCCTTTTACACTGATTTGCTAAAGTATATTTGTTTGGTGCTGCTAAAAAAAATTATACATATAATAAAAAAAAAACACTCCTTTTTCAACAGTAAATTTCAATGGTAAACAGAAATTCCTTGCAGACAAGCAGAGTCGGGCGAGGTATGCTCATCCATAAAATAGTCCCCAAAATGTTGTAACCTTAAATTAGTGCGGAGCAAGGTCCTTGTCACCCCTTTTGACAAATACCAAAATAAACATTGAGCAATTATATTTACATATACAGTTCTTTTCCTTCGTGCTTCTGCAGTGCTCCAGGGTCTTGCGGAGGATGGCTTTGGGAAATTACAGAAATTATCAAATTTTTTTCAAAGGATTCACTGGATCTTGGCAAATGTGTCTGAGTTTCCAGGAATAGATTTCGGTGATAAACGCAAGAAAAACTGGATGAAAATAGGAAAAGTACTAAAAACAAAACAAAAAAAAACAATGGAAACACCGTTTATATTAAAGAGATGCCTGGAAACAGGATAAATGTTTCTACAAAATCCATAGGAGGACAGGACATGCCGGAGCAAAATCAGAGCAGCTTTTTGTTGTGAAAGGGTTCTTGAGATCTTCGCCCTTGATCTTTTTACGCAAGTATAAAACTTTTGTTGTCGCTGTTTTAGTTTTTAATTTTGTTTTCATTTTCTTCAGCACAATTTTATTTTCTTCTATGTTACTGAAATAAGTTCAACAAAATAATGAAAAAAAAAACTGAAAAAGGAAAGGACGAGGGCCAGAGAGTAAACAATTCAATGCTGGAAGGATTAACGGTAAACAGTACTCGAGAATAATACTGTTGCGGGGAGGGTGGAGTCCACCTCCCACAGAACTCACCAAGAAATGAATAAGCAGGAAATCTCTGTCAAAAGCAAAAGTAGTCCTTGTAATAGTTGTTCAGTCCACTACACTTCCTGGAGTACTAGATACGAGTTCCACTTCCAGTATCTCGGCCCTCCGCGCCCTTCTTTAGTGGCTCTCCCTTATCTGACTCATTTAAAGTGCTGAATCAACTCAGCATGCCTTGATAAATACGAAATAGACCAAGATGCTTTTATGTCATGTCAACAAAATTTTCACTTGCAGCAGTATCATGTGGTCAACGGAGCAAAGGATCTTACAGTGGATATATTCGTAGCCGACCATCTAGCATCCCATTTTTCCAGCGGGGCGAAAAGAGACACGACAACGTGCGGCCAGGGTTTTTGGAAATGGGTGGTAAACAGAATGATATGAAAATTAAATTTCAGTTTTGACACGGTCACCAACTTTTCCAGACTTTAAAACAACATCTAATGTTATTCAACTCTCGGCAGCTTCTATTGGCATTCAACTTTTTATGTTGCTCCCGTATTTTCTGGTGTGTTTTGAGCAAATTGAATTAATGCTCCAAGGACAATTGAGAAGGTGTGAAAGTTATAAAATATGAGCACATTTTTGGAAGGAGCCACGTCTAAATATTCCCATAAAACCGTCATAATATTTTAATTAAAATTTTGAACACTATCAATATACTTTAAGAAAATACTTTAAAAAATTAAATATCAGCAATATTATTTTGATTGTAGTGCTAAACGTACACTTCCTACACAAAATATAAACATTCCGAAAATATCACAAGAATTCGGAGAAATTTCGGAAACTTCATCCACACGTAAATTACTCGAAAGTATTTTTTATCGTTGTAATTAAAACTAAGCACTTTCTATGTGAATGCAGCTTCCATACAATAAAAATCTCCGGTATATTCCGAAAAACATCGCAAAGTTTTGAAATCCTTACAAACCATCTTGAAATGCTGGAACAAAACTGTACCTAAAACAAAATGTCCCAAAAGTAGGGAAATTTTCCTAGACACAGTTCAGAATTCACAAAATATTCTGAACTTTTCTCGTTTACCAAGGAAATTTTGTACTTGCGCAGATGTGCCACCTCCTTTAGTTCAGACCCACACCTTGAGACGGCACCACGAACGAGAAGTATAAACTTTGAATCAGATTTTATAGAGTGAAATAATTTAAGCGTGTGCTTTTATGTTTGGTCTAAAGTGTGATTAAGTCAATAATGCCTAAACTGACCGTAAGAATGAATTAGTAAAGCTTTTTGGAGTACCCCTCCAATAAACTCTCCACTCTAGAATGGAGGAAGTAATAGAGCGATTATTGTACATATTCAGCTTATGAAACGCGTGAAACAGTGCCTCTATCGGCGCACGCGCAAACTCCACACCCCCTTAAAGTTTTGCTACGAAAATTGGTTGTGTTTTTGTGTACTGAAAAAAATTGGTTTCATTCATTGCGAAACTTTGATTGTAGTCGATTTGGTTTCGGTCCACTTCGAAGTTGTTTTTGGTATTTTTTTTTTTTTTTTATTGTATAAACCATGAAAATAAAACGTACAACAAATATAAATAAAAACATTAATTCTGAAATTATAATTTTTTTGTTCAAGAATAAATTTTTCCAAAATTATGTACCATCGATTTTTCACAACACACAAGAATACAAACGAAGAAAAATAATAATCAATTAATAAATTAAGGAAAACATTTTTTCAACAATACAAGTAGCATTCACCAAAGACGTGAGGAAGAGATAATAAAGTAAATGTGGTAAATGCGTGTTTTGAATAAGATAGGGGCACACCTCTCAAGGCATTTCGAGTCCTTTTCCGTAGGTGTGAACGGTTTGCATTAGCCAGGAAATTAGGTGGGACACGGTAATTTTCACCCATGTAATGATGAGAGTTTTACTAGCCACAATATCTGCAGGAAAAAAAGGGGGACAGGAAGAGAATCCTTTTAGCTGAAATTGGAACCTGATAAGCTACAGATTTGGCATTTTCCCAGAAAATTTGTATTCCGATCACGATTTTCCAAGGAAATGTAATTTCGCGATACACGCGCATCATCCCCCGAACAACACACACCTGCATTTTATGATCGAACATCATTATTGCAAGGACATATCGCAATTTTCTATAATTTGACATATTTTTTAATATACAAATTCCAATGTTTATAGATTTTGTTTTTATGTAGAAAAAAATTGTGGGTTGTTATTTTAGTGCTTACATAAACAAAATATTCGATTAATGCATGTTTAACAAAGGTACAAAATACATTACTAAGTCTGCCAATACACGATGTCGTATGTCCTGCAACATGTAGAGTTCCCGTTATATTTTTCTTACATTGAACGTGATTGAATCAATTCAAAACCGAAAAATTCTGGAGTTTTCCATAAATTTATTTTAAAGAAAAATCTATTCTCATTCAAGCTGGGATTCCCCCAAACAATGAAAATGTCTTTCCGTTATATCCTTGCTCCTTTAATTTCACTTCAGTACCCACCAGCAGCTCCAGACGAGGCTATAATTTATGACACGTGACACATGTTGAACTAGACTTGCAAATTCGGACTGTTCGGCCAATAGCATCCCCCCTGCCCACCACCACCGCCCCCATTTTCGGCTGATCCTTTGGAATCTGCTTTGGAGATAAATCGTGCGGATGCCAAAGAAGAAAAACAAGAATGGGACTCTACATAAAAACAAAATTTGTTATCCGTGGAAATGAAGTGTGTTTTGTTGGTGACAGGAAAGGGATGAGGGGTGGAGGAGGGAAGAGCTGAGATGGTTACATCATGGTGGTGAAATGCAATGTTAAGATGTTCCTCCTGTGAACTGTAACAACTGCTTTTATTGAAGAAAATAGGTTGCATATATGCTCAGAGTAATATCATCATCGTTTCACTTTTGTTCAAAATAAATTACCGTTAACAGGATAAATTGCATTTTTCGTTTTCTTCTGTTTTAAAAATGGGTTTTTTATATCAATTATATGAGATCCTCTTTTAGATTAACTGAGAAGAGAAGAAACATTATTATTTTCCAGACGACAATTTCTTGTAATTGCTTTTGTTGTTTGTTAATTAAAAAACTTTCAATTACAACAAAATCCTCTTGATGTATTAAAAACAAATAAAAATATCCGTCGTGAGTACGAAGCATTGTTGTTTAAAAGTTAAAAAGTCGTCCAAGAAAATTTATAAATTTATAGGAAAATGCATAAAAAATTGTTTGAAAAGATTAATGTTCGTAAATTGTTTCCAATACAATCTATTGTTCAACATCAATAGTAATTTCTGGAAAAAAAAAAACACAGAAAAACAATACGAAACAACTTGAGACTTAAAAGTACTTCTGAATTACCGATATACATTATTTTTTATACAGCCACAAATATTTAAAAAATGAAGAAGAAATAAAGTAAAATTGAGAAAATAATAAATAAAGGATATTTCTTTTGTATCCTTGCGGAACTGGAAATGTTAGGAAATTTTATTCCCACACCAATCTAAAATTCTCTTCATCCATTTTCATTGCTTGAACTTGCAATTAGACCAAAAAATTTTGAATAGGATACGATGGAAGTTGTTGCAAAAAGTATATTGTTTGCACTTCGAAAGTTTTAACACTGTTTCCGTTCGTTTCACCTCGAATCCTTAACCAATTCTTGCCCCCCATTTTACTATGAATAGGAGAAGGAAATTTCTACAGAGTCTTTCCGAGAAGCTCTCGAGCCTATTCAAGAAAGTTTTCAATTTAGACACGTAAACAAGTTCCGAATTCGACGTAAGCTTCTTTTCATCCAAATACAACATAAAAAATAAAATAGGAATAATAAAAAAAAAAATAAAAAAAAAAGTAGAAAAACAAAACTTTAAGTGGGGAAAAGTATAGAACGGTGAGCAAGGCAAAGCCTATACGGACTCTGAACCCATTTCAGATCCATCTGACCACGTTGTTGTAGTCCATTGTAAGGCCTAAGGGATGGAGGGTTGAAATCAGAGAATTTTCAGTGCCCCCACTTTGATTTCAATTAACGCAGAACCGATTTCATCTGGTATAAGAGCGCCTCTTGACGGATTTGACTTTCATTGTTTTTGCTCATCTTGTGCTTCGGATTTTCCGGAGTCCCATTGTAAGCTTGAGTAAACTTTTTTGGCAGCTTGAATTTCATTCCAAGTGGAGCATCTAGACTCCAGGGAGACGTAAGAACCGCACAAGAAAAAGAGCACCGTGATTATCATGAGATCGTTTTCTTAACATTTTTCATTTTCCTGCTTTAAGTAACTTGTAAGCACACTTGTTTCAAACCCAAAACAGCACATAAGGAAGGATCTCTGTATGCATATTTGGAGCTTGATATCGTTGCTCACATGCCAGGAGAAGGGGTTAATTTGACATTAGTGGAGGAAGCCAATCCGGATTCGGCTACAAAACATTTCCGCGTCCTCGTGAAGTATCCGTGAAACTGACAACACCTTTTTGTTGGTTGAGACCGGATGGATGATGGCTGAAAAGTTGAATGACTATCAACATCGGAGCATTGTTCATCACATAGAAAATTCTCTAGTTCCATTAATCCTGATAACGATAATATTACAGAGAAGTAGATGAGTTGCCTCCTTGTTATCCAGTCTTGGCTCACCGGAGGATTTGTTGTGACAATAACACGACGATGGGGAGATGAAATGGGAGCCAATCGCGACGAGCAACGTAATAAATTTACTCACGATGAAGTTAAGACCATTAAAGTGACACCATCTATCCGCCTTAATGCAGTTACTTCATTTACCGTAATTTGATATTATCACGGCTATTAAGCACTTCAGCGCACTGTTCGCGGCCTCCAGCAGACGACGAGGATGAATTTAATCTGCACCTTTTCCCAGCTGCAGCCGAAAATATTTAGTCACCGATTTATGCAAATATCGATTTTCTGTTCACTGCTTTTCAACAATTTCACTTTAATTATACTATCTTAAGTAAATAATCTTCCGAAAGGGGTGTAAATAAAATATTTAAAAAATATTTCTTGTAGTTAAAATTTAATTACCCCTTTTCAATTGATGTCGAAAATTCATTCACAAAACTAGGAAAGTTTTAATGAGAAACATAATCCCATGATGAATACATGCCATTTATTATACCCCGAAATCTCAGAATTGTTAATGTTTAATTACATCATCCCCTGGTGGTGAAAAACAAACATCAAGGAGAAGAATAGCGGACGCATTACACCCGGAATTAGCATAGAAAAGCGACTGAAAGTTTTAGTCAACTTTTGATTAATCTGAGCCGATTAATAAATTTTGAAACTGCGTGGCTGAAAATCGAGATTTACAAATAAATTTTTTTGGGGGTGGAAAATGGGGATTGGTGCAATTAGGAGTTATGTTGATACTCATTTGCGTTTTGTTGTTATTCCCATCATTTATGGCATTATTTTTTATGAGGTGCTATTTTCTGGCGTGACGAAAATATCTGGAAATTCTTCCCTTTTGTTTTTGGTTCTGTTCTTATGTATATATACTATAAATTTTTATATATAGGTATATGTATTTCGATTATGAATATTTTTTCATTATTATCAGCATTAAATTACGTAAATTATGTGTGATGGAATTTGTAATTTGCGATATTTTTAAATTAACCACCAATGAAAGTAGAGACAAAATTCAAGGATAATATCATGGGAGCAGTTCAACAAAATGGAAATGTTCATAATTACGAATTCGAATATTTTTGGTTTTCCTTTTATCATTTTGTTAGTTGCACATTCAGTTGATGATTGGCAATTAAAATTTCCATTTCGATTAACAGAAACATATTTTTCGTTGGAAAAATTTCTGGAAAAAAATAAATGCAGTCATAAAGTAGTATTTAATTGCAACAATGTGTTTTACAAGAGGGAGTTATAGAGGGAATAATGAAAGGAATTATTTCACAAATAAAACACATCACTCAACAATTGTAATGAAACTGAAATCAATGAATTTCAAACTTGTGTGCGAAGAGGAAATTTGAAAAGTTTCGTCGCAAAAATTCATGTCCTTGAAGTTTTCATTTCTGGTGTTCTTGGTGAAAATATTGAAAAATCATGTAATTAAAGAAAACCTTCGTAAAAGAGTTTTAATTAGTAACAACGAAATCGAACTAAAGAATTTCCTATTTTACATAAAATTAAGAATTTCATAAGTGAAATGCAAAAAAAAAACAATTTATATTTAAAATTTTGGTAAACGAAATTAATTAATCACAGAATATTCAACATCCTGAAATTATTTGTCCTTTGTTTGTAACACAATGCATTGGGATCATGTTTTCCAAATTGTTTGACATTAAATTCCTGAATTAGAAACATTTTTCGGTTAATTAAAATTTCAATATGGACTTGCAATATTGCATTTCAGAATTAATTACGACGCTATTGAAATTGCATGTTCAACTCTGTACTATAAATAATGTCGGCATTACTAAAATTGACTTTAATACATCATCTGCTGTCTGTTCATCTGGAATCTTTACAGATGAAAGGCATTTAATAATCATGTTCAACAGCCGGAAGCATATATTTGCTTAATATCAGTTCAGCTTCAACTAAAAGTAAAGTTTGTTGGACGATTAAACAGATAACTTTCCTTCATCTGCTAATATATACTTGATATACACCCTGTAGTTTACCAAGAGATGACATCAAATGTCCAACATAAGTTTTGCACTTCCTGGATCATAAGTTTATGGTTAAATTTGATATGTATACCACGGATATGGCATGTGGTGGAGTTTAGTCTATTCCCAGAAATAATCACATCTATCGAAGTATTTCACGCAAAGGAAGAAGGATATTAAATGGAATTTCAATGTCGAGAGAATAATTGTGAAAAGGATATTTACGGTGAATATTTTGTATTCATCTTTATTTGGATACCAAATGCAAATCAAGTTTGCACAAAATCCTCACAAAGTCAAATTGTTAAATTAACATGAAAAACTAGTTGCAATTACATCGAGATAATTACAATACAGAAGACAGTTTCCACTGAAAAGTATTCAGCTTTGATTATATATTTTAATGAAAAGATTTTGAATAAATAAATCGTCAAGCTGAAACAAAAATCGTTTTTGAAAAGTTCAAAATGAAGAACACTAAATAATTTGATTTAAAAGAATACCAGGAATTCAATTCATTGCAATTACTCAAAAATAAGATCAGCCTGACTGATGGAATGATTGAAATGAAACACATTTACAGATTTCATTCCGTTTCCATAGCATTCTCCGTTGACTTTGCAAGCGACAAAGAGAATGAAGTCCTTTTACAATATTCTGAGAAAACGATTGAAGATGATACTGTTCAAAGGACATTGAAGGTGATAAATTATTAAAGAGCATTAAGTGATATCGCATAAAAGAACGGAGCACATCCATTTTAACTTTGTGCGAATAATGAATGAAGAAGGGTTGAATGCACTGAAAAGAAAAATGTACTTGAACGGAATCATTATTTTCTAAATGGGATTTATTTGTAATGAGAAGTCTCGTTACTTAGAAATGGAATTCATGTAACTAATTAAACAAAGGATATGTTGGGTTTAATTAAATGCGATAGAACATTCAGGTTTTCTTTTTTGCTTTTTCCGAAAACGATATCGTATGAAGGATCTGTGTTTTACTTTTAAGGGATGAAGAACTTTAATTGAATGATACACGATAGCAACATGGAAAATTGTATGTTTTAATTTTATTTTAAAAATGACTTCTTGCATATAAAAGCATACATTTTGAGATAAGGATCACCATGAAATCAGATCAAGGCATACACAAACTTAACACACTCTAATCAAGGGTTGAAAAAGAGTGTTATAAAGCTTTTTTCAATGAGCTTTCACAAGAGGAAGAAATTATATATAAATAAATGTATAATGTATATAAATATATATACATTATATATGCATATGTACACTTGTAATTATATTAATTACAACGGAATAGAATTAAACAGGTAAATTTTTTTATTCAAAGTTTGTAGATGATATTTACACGCGAAATATCTTGAGAAATTTCTTTTAAAATCTAGTAAAATTTTAGTATTTTATTGAAAAAAATCAAAATGGCAAGCGACTGGTCCGGTAACGCCAAAAGCAATTCCAGAATGCGCAATTCGTATCGGACAATGTGAAAAAAAAAATATTCATCCTTGTACGCAATGTTTCTGTTTTAAATGCATACAAAAGTGGAGTAAAGTATTTTTTTTTTTTTTTTTTTTTTTTTTTGTATTTAAAAATTGTAGCCATTACGTTACGACACCATTTCCTATTTCAGATAAAGCCCAAATACCCATTACGTAGGCGAGAATTTTTTAGAATTGTACGGAATGAAACCGAGGAAACTTTCACGATTATCATGACGAATTTCTCTTTGGGTTCCCTATCCGTCGATTTGAGTCTTCGGCTTTTGTCGACCATGTAACAAGACAGGACTTTTGAGCGCGAAGTGGGCGGGTTCATTGTGCTCTTAGTATCAATTTGCGATGCATTTAACATGGAATTCATAGAATGGAATGAAACAATATTTAACAAACGAAATTAATAAGTAAATATTAAGTAAATAAAATCAATAAATTTGTATAAAACCGATTCAAGTTTACATGGAAACACTAAGGAGTAACTTGATTTTGCTCATTTTCGAATTTAATGGTCGCTCAAAATTAATATAACATCTAGATTCTAGAATCTGGTATCAACGCAGAGTTCGAAGGCAGAACGCGAAGAATAGATTAATTATTATAATTTATAATCAATAATTTTTGATTTAATCTCAATGAACATAGAAAAAAGACTTAACTCGTAAAAAAGTATTGAGATTGGATTGGACATATTATGGAAACTTAGGGGCAACCCTTTTCATGAAAATCACCAATGCCAAATGTCGATGGAAAAAATGGATCAAAGTTGGCGACAATAAAAATACCAATGGCAATCCCCAGAATAAAGCCCCAAGATGTAAAAATAATACAAGACGAGAAGAAGAATAATAATAATATAAAGTATTTATTTTGCCAATAGGAAATGAGAAATGGTACAATTACAATCAACTTCCATTAGAACTGTTAGAAGTCCTTGTCCCAGCCGCTGCAGTCATCTTCTGGCGGCCCGTCGGCATCGGTCGGACAGTCGGCGAAATTTGTGGTATCAACCACACTTTTCACTGTTGGTGTGATTGGTGGTGTAAGAGTGCGATCACGCAGTCCATCCCAGTCGAAACCATCGAACCATTTATATTTCTGAATATCGCTCATCCCTCCGCGTTGGTAACCAAGACGCTCAGCCGGATCGTCCCGGCACAGTTTTTTAATTAAATCACTGGCATTCCTGGTTATGTTGCGGGGAAATTTTATTGCCCCGATGCCCTTAAGGATGATATTGTAAGTTTGCATTCGGTCTGAGCCAGTGAAGGGCACCCTTCCTGTAAATAACTCAAACATGAGGACTCCCAGTGCCCAGTAATCAACACTAATATCGTGCCCTCGCTCAAGAATGACTTCGGGTGCCAGATACTCCGGTGTTCCACAGAAAGACCACGTTTTCTTGCCGGATTGAAGCTTTTTCGCGAACCCAAAATCCACTAGTTTAATGTATCCAGTTTCATCCAACATCAGGTTTTCTGGCTTCAAATCCCTGTAAACAATATTTCTGCAATGCAAATAATCCAAGGCTTCAACAACACAAGCCACGTAAAAACGGGTGGTGCTGTTATCAAATTTCCCGCGAGCTCGCAAAATAGTCCACAGCTCGCCACCCAAACAACTCTCCATGAGAATGTACAAATATTTAGCGTCTTTAAAGGTTTTGAACAGTTTGGCTATAAACTGACAATTAACTTTGCCCATTATCTTCTTTTCCGACATCATGTTCTGCTGCAGGTCATTCTCTACAATCTCCGATTTTTTCACTTTCTTGAGGGCGAAAGATCTGCTTGTGTCGCTGTTGATTTGTACAAGTTCAACGCGCCCGAATCCACCCACACCCAGGGTAGCGATGACTCTCAAGTCCGAGAGCTTAACTTCACTGAACTGCTCGTCAATTTTCTTCCGCTGCAGAGTTCCCTCATCGTAACGCGTAGCCTTGTCCAAAATGGGTGATTTGAAAACCTCACGGGATCTCAATACCATGTATTTGCTTAATTTCTGCATTTCGATTACAAGATATATAAAATTACATTTAGAAACTTGAGTAAAATATCAGATGTAATTTTCACTGTCAATCGCTTTAAATTTTCAAGAAAAATTATTTCACGGGCAAAGCCTACTTACGAAGATAACTTTTTGCGGGTTTCAAAAACACAGAAGGGTAACTTGATTGCTTAAAAGTGGTTGATGCACAGTGGATTCGAATTTTTATATGATTGTTTTTTTTTACATATTTATTTAATCATTATTTCCTGGATGCGAAGAAATTATTGAAAAAGCATGTTAAAAAGGGAAAGTTTTGGCATCTGTGAAATTTCTAGATCGTGTAAAAAACATTCACGTGCAATTAATTAATTTGTAATACGAATTTATAGAACAAAATACCTCTTCACTTCCAAATTCTTCTTACTTCCCAATCTTGAATATAATATAGTAGTTTTTTGTTTGCCACAATTTACCTCTTTATTGCCACACTTTCGCTCAAAACTAATATATACCTTACATCCACAGTATAAAAATAAAATTAAAGGTGATAATACAATTGGGTTTATTTTTTCTTGTGGCGATTCACAAAACCTTTAATCGCAACCAAAGAGGAATAGTAAAATATATTTATACGCTAATTATGAAAAATATCCATCAAAATTTATTAAGTTTGATATTATAAATTTATATTGTTTTAATAAACAAATGGACAAATAATTAAAAAACAATAAATTTTGCAAACCTTTTTGCAGCTCTTTCCAGCGGAAAATTTTGCAAGCGCAACAAATTAAATTAAAATGTCCACATTTTTTTTTGTCACTAATCAATATTGCTGTGTAGTCATATAGTGTATATTGAAATTAATATTTAAAAACAAATCGATTCTGTCAGGAACGCTTACAAAATATAATTACCATTATTAAAATTCTATACATTGAAATCATTTATGTGTTAATTCAATGTCGATTATTAATTTAAAGACAAAAATTTGGCGGAAAGTGCATTGATGAGTATATGGGAAAAATATTCATTAATAATATTGAATTTTGGTCGATAGCATTTTGACGTAAATTTGAGTTTATAAAGAGTATTTCAATTATCAAATTATCCAAGGCAATGCTTAATTTGTGTTATGATATTAATGAAATGTTTTTTTAGCTCACCAAGTAATTAAGAACTCGTCACTTTAAACTTACCTAAAAAGAAAGAAAGAAAGAATTGGTTAAGCTATAAATCATCGATTGTTTTTCTGTAGAATTGTTAAAGTAAAATGTTGAAAAATATAATTTGATTTTCAATAAAGAAGACATCAATCTCCGGACAATTGAATTGAAATCAATCTTTCGTTGAATTAAATAAAATCAAGCAAAAAACTGATTATCTTCGAATTCTTTCGCCCAAAGTAAATTCAGTATGAAATGACTTCGTAATCGATGAGTCCATTTGTTCTAGATTGACCCAAAATCCCTTCAATACTTAATTTCATCCTCACATCATTTGTCGTGGAAAAAGGAGCGCAGTGATTATCATTAAAGTCTGCCAGAGAATTTTCATTTACACATTCATACCGGACGGAATCTATGTAAAGAAGTTCAGCCAAAAGCTAAAAGCTTATCAGACTTCGGGTCATTAATCAGAGAAGCGAAATTAGCAGCTTAGAAACGTCAAGGACTTCTTTACAAACTGACTCGACCCGTCCATTTCCATCCCCCATCATCGACCGACTGCAGCAAAATATTAAAGAAATTTTGTTGGAGTCAAATGGACGACGATGACAACGACAACAGGACTAGGAGGATCATTCGAGGTGGGTTCAAGTTGAACGGCCAAAGGCCTTCAGCCATTTCCATCTGTTCAAAGGCATTAATTTGGGATTTGATTAAACCGACATGGCTTGGCTCACAAGAAAGGAACTGAATGTACTCCTCTCGAGCCTTTTTGAAATTATCTTAGTGACCAAAACCAGGAACCGAGTGGATGGTACTTCAGCTTCTGGACGGCATCACCCATCCCGATTATCCTGTTGGTGTGCACATAAGAGCCAGGTAATCTGTTTAAACAAAATCCAATTAATGAGCACATGGCTCGGTTCAGAAGGTAAACCAACATAGGAGCGTCCCTCATTCGCGTAATGAAAAATTCCTGTGGAACCAGAAACTTTTAATTAAGACCCAAAGGACACCGATGTTGAGTACACTGAAAAAGGAAAATACCCGCCTAGACCGGTCGATGTCCTTCCGGCGAACAGTAGCAACATTTCCAACGGCTCCTCACTAATTATTTAAATCACATTTCGGCCAATTATAAAATTATGTCGTCCCTAACAGAATGAGAAGCCTCCTGAACGTCATCAGCGATGACACTATGTATTTTCGCTTTTCCCAAGTTGTTGCCACTTTCCACCATTCAAACGATATTCTGTAGTCAAAATTGAGCAGGTAGACACAACGACAATTTTGAATGGACCTGAGGAACGTTGACAACGAAATCCTGCAAAACTTATCAACATTCAAGCTAACAACAAAATCCTCAATCTCATTCCACTTTTGTTTATGTTTCCTGCATCTACCAAGAAGTAAATCAACCAATTCGAGGACAACTCGATGATGGAAACTGGGCATATAGCGTTGTTTGGTGTCGAGTTGCGGAAGGGTTTGAAGAGGCTTTAGGGTAAGTTTCAAGTAATCTCCATTTTGTTAAGTTGTTTTCATTATTGTAATTAAAGGATTTGAAATTTAAACACTTCAACATTCTACAAATGCTTGAATTGAAATGATAATGAATCAAATTTGGAAAAATGATGTTTGGTCGTATTGAAAAAAACATGTTCAGTTTATCTATTGCATTTGTATAGCATCTAAAACTAAAAAACAATAATACCTAAATTAAAACTAATTGAAATTCAAACTTAACAAGTTTCTTACATTTTACATTCATTACATTTTTTTCCATCAATCTGTGAATTTTATGAAGAAGAATAAATCGATTTAAATGTACCTAAATAAAACGATATCTAAACGGGGGGAATGTGTTTTACCACTCAATTACCCCCATGAAACCAACAATTACTAAACACTCAATGCTAATTATTGCATTTTGGTAGTAGAAAGAAAACTAAAAGTAACATGTTAAATTGTTATTTACTAAAAACAAAAAATGTTTAGCGTAAATTTTGTACTGACAATTTTTTTTTTTTTAAATTCTGCATAATTTTTTAAAACTTTAACTAAAACTTCAGGTTTCAGAATCATAACACGAAAAGTACATTAACAATAATAACAGAAAAATAAGCATTCATATTTTTTGAATAAGGCCAAATGCTATAGAATGGCCACAAAACATTGAAAAGTTAAGAGCAATTTTTCTGTCCTTGGTGCAATATAAGAACAGAAATTCTATAGTTATTAACTAATTGAAGTTCCAACATTACTACAGTTCAGCCTTGATTCACTGAAGTGACTACTAATAGATTTTTCAATTCTATTAAGGAAAGGAAATTGTTATAACTCGATTTTAAAATGTATCACCCAACTTCCCACAAGGGGGTAATTGGGAGGTAAATTGCCCTTCCCATTCAAAAAACATATTTTGAGCTATTCTCATTATGAAATGAAGTATAGTGCTTGTCCTTTGGTATATTATTATTCATTTCATGGGTTAAAATAAAGTAGTTTCACAGGTGTAGTAATTATAATGAATTTTTTAAGAAACATCAGCAAAATTTACAGAAAGTTGACTTTCAGGATCATGAAATTACAACAGCAACTAAGAGCATTAACCCCTCCCCAAATGTACAATATGCTACACATCAGAAATAATTATGGTTTGTTCGTGAGGAGTTTGGCTTTTCATATATGTCATTAAAGTGCAACAAAAAAAAAATGTCAAGTGGGTATAACAAATAAAAAAAGTTGAAAATGTTACCACCCAATTATCCTCGTTTACCCTACAAAAGTTATTTCTTTATGTTTTTAATTTATTCCTTTTTATTTCGTTTTTAGTGCTACAGAATCTCTAAAATAATTTAACGTTTTCTTATGGAATTGTTCAGTTTATTAATTTAGCAATTATTTGTTCACCAATTAATTATTATTAATTGTTTTCCTTTAAAAAAAACTATTTCGTCCAAGCACGCCCTTTCAAAGTTCTGATTCATGATTTTTATTGAACCCACAGATTTTCTTTGTTCAATACTAATTAGTTATGATCAAATTATTTACAGTTATCCTATTTATTGCTACTGTTACTAGAATAAATGCCCATGAGTTTTTGTTTAATTTTTCATGTCGAATCATTTACGTTTGCAATTATTTTGACTTGAAAAAGGACACTGATAAAGTGGCACACATCGGAATACGGTGGATGGTGGAATTCGAGATGAAGTTTGGATGTGGGAGAAATAATGGCCTATGGTCATTATATTGGATCACGCTACTGGGGTGGATTCAAGTTTTGACAGCTAATAAATCAGGTGACAGGAAGACAATCGAGATGGCAATCCAGGCACAAAATTAAGTAAATTCCATGATAGAAAATTCTGGTAAAAGTATTTGTCGTTTTTGTGCAGCTCCCTATGCCCTTTAAGGCTGATTAATTTCATTTCCGTGTCACCGGCCTGTATGTATGTGTTTTATGCTTGCTCTGGCATTCGAACGTGTGTACAAAAGGCCCGGGGGTGTACAAATAAATCATTCTAATGGTGTGCTGTTCTTAGCTAAACTACAAATAGAAAGTGCCGTGCTAGATTCGTACGTGGTGCTAGAGAGACGTGACATGATAGTTTAGCAATGATCACACAATTTCTTTTTTTTTCTTTTTTTTTCTTTGAAACCAACATTTAACGAAAGTAAATATGAAAAAATAGGTTATGATTTTTGTGTCGAGAATATATATTTTTACATACATATTCATGCACATATGCCTTTAACGAGACGAACTGAATAAATATGCAAGGTCAAGGACACTCCAAAGTGAGCTCTTATATCGTGCATATACATCATGTTTTGTGTATCCTTCGATGTTTTTCATTGGGAAATATTCTATAAGTACAATCGTGACTGAAATGTTTTTAAATTTATTATCGTCACTGAACTCATGTCAACCATGAAAGTTGTTTTTCTCCGATTTTGTTATTCAGTAATTAAATGCTTTCAAGGGTCTGTACTAATGAAGACGTTATTAGAAACAAAACGAATAATGAACGAAAGCAATCAATTATTTCTACAAAAGAAAAATTGTCGAAACACCCCACTTTTGATAAATAAAATACATAATATAGGACAGGAAATTGTTGTAATACAACTGAATTCAGTCATCATTAAGTCTTGTCATAAATCAGCCATTTTGAAAAATTTGAAACTAAAGTTAAACCAAATTAATTGTTGTTCGAAAATCGAAGCCGGTATGATCATTTTCATCCATCATTTTTACAAATAGCTCTTAATTTCACATTCTAATGATTTTTTTTGTCTATTTATTGAATTGTTTTTTTTATTAAATTCAGTAGATTACCAATTTTGTTTTATGATCGGCCGTACTGCGACAACTGTCTGCGTATTTCTTCGTCCAACAAAAGTTCATGATTCCAATCTGCAGAGACAACCTGTAACATGAGATACAGCAACCCTCAGAGTTTTATCATTTTTGACGAACATAACAATTTTATAGCACGATTCCTCTGTGTGTGTCTTCTGCTTGTGTGATAACTTTGCAGAAATAAGGATTAATGCTTCCATTATATTGTTCTTCTATCTTATTTCCTTGATGGTGTAATAATTTCTAGCAATAAAATATGTTATTTTCTTCTTTTTATAGCGAAATATTTTTCCAGATGAAAAAAAATTTGTAATTTTTATATAAGAACAAAATAATGGATGCTAAATTTCTGGAAATTCTAAAAACAACATAAAGAGAGACGGGTAATTTGTAGAAAAAAATATAGTAATTTATATGTATAATAATAATTTTAATAAATGAAATAACATAAACATTTATTATTAAAAAATTGTTTCTGAAAACAATCCGTGAGGTCTCAAGTGTTTGAGAAAATATTTTTGGAAATGTCGCAGCCAGGACATCAAACAACTATTTCCATAGCACTTGAACGTGTCCCTATGTCAAAAGCATGCAAAGTAACTATCATAACAGATAAAATCTGTTTACGATAAATTATCCTTCACACGCAAATAGGCTTGCCTGCGGCACCATAATTCGTGAAATTTTTTGTGTTGTTTTTAGGTTGATTCTGACGTGGTAAAATTTTGGAAAAAGGATTGGAAGTCAACGACCCGAAAAATTCTGATTGAATAAAAATGAATAGAATCGAAAATATACTACTTTTGTTTTGCATAATTTTCTTTTTTCGATTAATTACAAAAATTATTATTTTCTGAAATTGAGAAATGTTTTCGCCTCGTTTACAGTGTTTGTCTAAGAGAAAGGAATTGCCCTCCTTATTTTCTGTCATCCGGAAGAGCCAGGAATAAATAAAATACACACCCAGAATAGAAGAAAAAAAAAGTTATCATGTCGGGATAGCACAGCAGCACAAAGGATGAGGTTGGAAGCAGTTATCAAACCTGTCGTACCCTATACGCTACTTATCCAGGAGTAATACATCCTTCGTGGAACGAATATATCTCTTGGCATGAAAAGGGTTCGTCTACGTCTTAACTGGGAACGGATAAAAAAACACACACACACACACACACCCACACACATAAATTCAAAAAACGAAGACAAAAATGGTATGACTTGGTCTTGTCTCCGACAGATCGCTTGTTTCCCTTTAAATATTCCTGCTATTCAAGAAAGTGTGGAAGATTCCATTGCGAGCATAAAATAGTAAAGATGGTAGAGGATTCACGCCCCAGTAGAAACAACTAGCAAAAAGGACGACAGCATAAAGGTCGACACCGGAGAAAGACTCCTGTAAATATAATATAGGCACAAGAAGGGAGCAGATTCAATACATATGCTTGAGCTTTGATAGCAAATTGATATGCGACCAGGAAAGGAAGGAAGGATGCTCTGCTGGAGTTTCTGATATAAATTGAGTGACAGGATAGTGAAGTGATTGGGATACGTAAATGCACAGAATGTTCCGTTTGAAGGCATAAAACACAATTAAAATATCATACAGTACACTAATCATCCAATGGAGACGAAACGATTCACCCAATCACATTAAGAAGTCGTTCAAAGTATCTCGAAGTTTCTCCATCGTTGCTACTTGGAATTCACTCATAAATTAATTAGCGACAATTTGATTGGCAGGTCAGTGTCCCAGAGGGTTCAGTTGCACAGCTTTATACACTAACACGCATTCCGACAGATCGCAACCCTTTCGGCTAAATTACACCAACTGCAATTTCATTACAGCTTTATTAGCGTGAATTAATTCGCTTCTGTTAAACTGAACATATGTTTCAACATGGGTTGTTAATATAATTTTCTGGAAAAACATGACACCTCGCGCATTGAATTAATTAAATCCTGTTGTTGAATGGAATGGTTAGTAAAATTTTAATTATTCAAGCGATCCGGATATCGAGTCCTGCCGCCACACTATTTCATCCTACGTCCGGTTATCAAATATTCCTGCCAATTACATCCATAATATTCAGTGAAAACGTTCCGTCCACACGGATATTAAAATTGCCTCAGGTATTAGTGTATGAAAACATTAAAGATGGATAAACATTATGTAAATAACTGACAAACGTTTGCTAAACCATTTTGGATGCATCTGTGTGAGTGTTTCGACAGCAATTATAGATATTCGTTTTTTTTTTTTTTATAATTCTGTAGAGTAGTTTTTTTTGGATGAATTTGTTTTAGTTGATATAAATATTATTTCACTTTATGGCGAATTTTTTGGTGTATTCTCAATATAACTGAAATTTCTGAATATATGTAACAAATTTATTCAATTCAGTGTTGAATGGGATTTGCTAAAATATGGCTGCAGCATTAATAAAAAATAAATTTTTTTTAAATGTTCGAATAAAAACTATTTATTTAGTGAATATTTTAAAACTTATAGATTGAAGTGAGTTGTTAATCAATTACCCTGAAATGTCTACGAAAATTCTGACAAAAAGAAGGGTATACGTAAATGAAATTGCAAAGGGTTGAAAGGATGAATGAAAATTGTAGAGTGCTTGTGAAATATTTCAGAGCGTATTTTAATATCAATTTGCTTTTAACAGATGAACTAGGAACATTAAATGATGATTTGAATAAATACAGAAATGTATGGAAAATGTAATTAAAAAATATATACCTCTGTAAACTAAATTGGCACAAGTGATTTAATTAATTAAGGATGAAACAACAATTTATTCTAAAGTGGGTTCAATAAATAATTAATTTAGTTTGCGATTGGTTATCTAAAAATAAACAATAGTAATTAATGAATCATCGAAATGAAAAGAGCTTGATACCGCAGTAATTAGAATATTTAAACCAGGCATTTAAAAAATTATTCAAGTGGCGAGGAAATAGCTGAAAGGCCGAAAGGGATAATAGATCCTACAACAACTGCCATTAAAAGTTTTTGTAATTGCATTCCGTGGAAAAATCATCTCGTACTCCTTACGAATTATTTTGCAAACCAAATTATTTTGGTATTTTTTCATCACTTTTACACATGAATTCAAATCAAAGTGCTGCAAACAGAAAGCAAGAATTTTCAAGCAGCTCTCAATTCGCTGAAAATTGAATTTATATCTAAATGGCATTTTCATTTTGTGAAAACCGTAGCAAAACCATGTTCCTTTGAGGGCGGATGATTTCTCATAATGGAGCATCCTCCGCCAACATTAATTTAATTTTCCGTCTCAAATGCAAATTTGTACTTATTGATGGAAATACCTTAATTTGCCATCATCTTTCCGGGGAATGTACGCAGATCGTCCGTTTCAACTTCGTGGCTCTGTCATCGCTTACGTGAAATTAAGTCTTTCAACAAACTGCGAGTTAATTCTTCCGCGAAAACTTTCTCTGTCGCGGCAGAATGAATTTACTTAACTCGGCTGGATGTTGTCGTCCGACGCGAAACAAAACAATAAACGCAGACGGACGAACCGGGGAACCGGGAGCGGGAGACCGGTGGAGCAGGGGGTTCAGGTGTTGTTTAGCTCAGTGCAAATATTCCAAACAGGAGCTATTTGGCGTCACAACATGGAGCCATATCCATTCTATAGACACAGTTGTGCATGTTGTAGCTGAAGTTTGAATATCTGGTGGCGTCCTTGCCGATTTCCGTTGGACGCAAGAAGGATCACGTGCCCCCAGATAAATTCACGGAGCCATGTGAGCGAGTGCAGCTACAACGGAGACGGCTTAAATTTAAGACTTGATGAACGAGTCTCGAAAAGTACAACAAACTGCGCCCATGGCTTTCGTGGGTGGCAGCTTTCTAAGAGGATTAATTTTAGTCCTGCAAGTGTGGAACACGAAGGGGGAAACGGCCGCACTGGGAGGATGACGCAATTTATTACACAAATAGGGTAATTTTCAGCTCAGAATTCGAATGGGGGGGGTAGGGTGAGAATTAGAACCTGTTGAGGAGAATGCGAAATGTAAAATAACACATACTTCAGGTAAGATTGAAGCAGCGTACCTTTCTGAGGGTGGGAATTCCTTAAAAGATTTCTTTGAAGGAATGGGAGTTCCGGGTGGTTGAAATTCACCAAAACTCTTCTGTTCGAGTTTTTGTTTTGTTCCCTCAACTTATTATCGCCACCCTTTTCTACAGTGTGCTACCCAGATAAAAGGAGCAATTCGCGATTTTGTAAGTAACCCTTAAAATTGCTTCAATTTACTGAAAATTGCATTGCCTAATTTTGGTCTTGGGTACAGCTTTAAAAATTGCTCCAATCATTTTTAATGACCATCATCCTTTCGCACCAAGGGATATTTTTACTGGATAAAAAATACCTCGAGTCTAGTTTAATAGGAGGTATTTTCTGCATCTTTTTTTTAAATTAAAAAACTGTGAAGCATGAATCTCTTTTTGTTATATTATTCGATGTCTTGTACTCGTTAAGGCTTAAGAATAATTAAGCTGTTTAGGCAAATTCGGTCTTCAATTTACAAACCCGAAATAAATGCCGTTTTAAACCAGAATTTTTTTTAATCACTAAAACTATAATAAAGACCAATCCTTTATTTTTTTATATTTTTTCAGGAAATAAAGGTGAAACATTTCATCTTATTGAAATACAAATTTAATACAAAATTAATTAACTCACCACTGAAATATTAAAATGGTTATTAAAAGTAAATTGGAAAAGGATGTTTTTTTACATACTATAATAATAAACATGTAATGAGTTATGCACTTTTAAGTGTACCATTAAGAATCAAAAAATAAGCACAAATAATGAGTTTACATACAAAACTTATTATTTTTATCAGAAATGTTCATTCTTTTATGAATGAACTTTTATGAATTCATTGAATGAATATTTCATTGTATCATTAAATTCAAAGGACCTTCATAAAGCTTACTTTACTTATTGCTCTGAACAAATATCGAGGCGAAATTTTTAAATTGTTATTGGAACACGTTGAATATTTCATAAAAATAATTACTTGCTGTAATGCATAATTTGTAAAACAATAAAATCAATTTTATAAAAAAAACCTTTATGGAATTGAATTATAAAAAATGTCTTTTCAATGGATTCCAGAAAACAAAAATGATTATTTTATTTTTCGCAAATTTCAATAATTCATTAATTTTTACGGCTTTCATTTCATTAATAAAAGTGAAATGATTTTTATCTCTTCCACAGAATTTGCTCCGAGTTAATCTTGTATTATTATTATTATCAATTCACTTAGCATGACAATTATATT
Organism: Leptogaster cylindrica; assembly: GCA_963082835.1. Taxonomy (NCBI): domain Eukaryota; kingdom Metazoa; phylum Arthropoda; class Insecta; order Diptera; family Asilidae; genus Leptogaster; species Leptogaster cylindrica. Next base: position 2,390,319 of record OY720108.1, on the reverse strand, counting down.
TAAGTTTTTTTTATGTATTGTATATTTAAGACAATGTTTACAACCGCGACCTGCAGTCAGAATTAACTTGCAATTAAAAATATGCGAATGATATAATTTCTCTACTGTGACCAAGTTCCGGTTGGATGTGGCCATAAATTGAGAAGACATAAAGCCATTGCGGATAGAATATAGTCCGGGCATCCATCACTTGGGCTTATCTATGGAATCCCTTTCTGCATGCATGTGGCCAGTAAATCACAGGCTGCGGTCCTATCTCGAATTAGTCCTAATTAGACAAGTTCCTGGTTCCAGCCACAACATATGGAGCTCATTTCCAACTGGACTCAGTGACTGGATGTCAGTCCAGAAATAACAATTTTATAAACACACTGTATAGAATGGGGTGGTAGTCTGGGATGTTGAGTGAATCGGGAAGGGTATATATGGGTATCATTGTAAGGAAGATTTGCATTTAAATTGATAAATGAATTTCAATGAATCGCCCACCCATCGGGTATCACGGTCCTTGAGGGAGAATGGAAATTGTGATGTACGCCTACACATAAATACCGGATGAGGTTAAAGCAATGCACATTGGGGACAATAACGACGAGTTGAAGGCAATGCCACTCTTTTATGCAAACACGGATCAAAGAGTTAGGTGCCGACTGATGAAGTCTTGCATATGTTAGTCCTGTAAGCTACTGAATGGTGATGGAAACAAATCTGTTTCGTGCACTTCTAATTGAAGCAAAATGCAACTGACAAAACAAAAGTGCCAACTTTGCAGCCGTTCAAGTATTCATTACGACAGTCATCCTCCGATGACGGGTAAAGGGAAAAGGATATTTGTTTTTGTTTTGCAACACCAGGATCAGTGCATACAGAGAGAAAGCTCGAGCAATGAATTAACACGAGCGGAATTTGCGATCAATCAACCTTTTATGACCCTTTCTGGTTCGAAAGCTTTTGGCACAGGGGAGGGGGAGGGGGGGGGGGGGATGAAGCTAAAACTGCTGGCAACCGAGACGACACATTCTCATTGTAGCAGTTGAATTTTTTCCCGAAAACGGGAGGGACATCCCCTATTCCCCCTATTCAGATTTTCCGCTTTTACATTCCGTCACGGTTTAGTATCGGGATTTGAAAATGCAAATCAATGACGTCGCAGGCTTTGTGCGACTGGACCGGAATTTCATGTAAGCTGGGAAGACGTCGCCTGTCCTTGGCAAGGACTCGAATTAACCGAATAGCCCAGAACCCCATTAGTTTCGTATATTTCGGACCTTTTAATTGAACAGAGGCCCATCAGTCCTTTTAATTAATAACCTCTCGAACGGGGACTGTGCAAATTTACATCCTTTGTGCACACCATTATCATCAAGATTATGGACTACGATGGGCTCAGAGCTTACAAGGCTTGATGGATATGAGATTAAACCAGTGGTTGAAGTACGAGAAGGATGCAGACATGGAAGTAATTGAGTTTTCGGTTTGTTTTCAGATAGATTTTTAGCAAACAACAATATTTTTAGAAACACGCTGTATACGTACCTACTCGAATTTTAAATATTTTATCATAGATTTCCACCAATCACATTTCCTTTTCTATAAAAATTTAGCGTCCTTTTTTTCTCCCATTTATTGCTTCTCATTCAATTTAAGTTGAGTTAACCCTTTCGGATTTTTACGCTTAGAAACGCAAGCGTGGAAATAGAAATATTGTAGGATGAAATGCAGTGAATGTTTCTATTCAATTTAAAAAAAAAAAAAAACGAAGAAGAGAAAATTTATAAAAAATGACTTCTCCTGATTTCCTTTGAAAAGTTCATACCAAACTGCAATGTAGAATAGCAAGGAACTGCAAAAAAGTTTTGAAGTTGTTTGACTCATAGAAACAGAAAGGATAAAGGAAACTCGGATATTGGTGCACTCCTGGGGTTAATGCACAACGGCCGATCAGGTCCGGAGCAGAGGGTGGTTCTGTTCTATTGATTTCAATGATTCCTCATAAAATTCTACAGTCGATGTTAACAGAAAAATCTAATCCTAACTGAGCATAAAAAATCTGGTGAAATTATCAAGAAAATCCTTCAAAGAGATTTTTAAAAAATACATAACAATAATCAGCCTTAATGTAGTCGTGAGCACGAATAGCGAATCCTGATTGTGGGCAATTCCTGCTGATAGTCGAACTTGGACTGCAGATGGTGATGAACATAAGTGTAAATCGTTGGGAATGATATTGAAAATTATTCTAAATTACATTCAACATTGAAGGTGATACACTGCTGCCAACATAAAACATAAACAGTGAGGGGATTGGAGTTTGGATAGCGCAGTTGGAAACTGTAGCAATTCCAGCTAAGAACTGTAGAATATATCGCCAAAGACGTCTTCCTGTCGAGTTTATTATCCGGATGTTGGTGAACTTTCTTGCAAGGAGCACACATCCTATATAAATATATTCAGGATTCAAGTAGCGAAGCAGCCCTAACTTGGCAACGCTGTATCCCGCTAACAGTGTAACGCCAGGCAATGAGAAAATGCTCGCGGCGGTTACGATCATATTTATGGTAGCAGAAGCATCCTTCCGCGATTAAATTCACTTGGAAAGTTGAAAGTATATTTCTTGGTAAAGAGTTAATATCTATTCACAGACACATATGCACCCAGTATCCGGGAATCAGGGAAAATCGAGAAGGCAAGAGCAGGAAGCTGAATAGACTTTCTGGATTAGAGAAGAGTGGCGTTTTGGTTGGTGCCAGTTAGAATAAATCATATCATATGGACCGGAACATCAAATAAGCTTAAGAGGCCATTAAAAACGAATAAGGACAACTGTAGAGTGAATGTGACCTTTATCTGTACCCTTCTGTTGATATCTAGAAAAATAGTACAAAATAATCTCGTTATCGATAACGTTTTCAAAGAAATGCTATCATCCCGACCCTTGGTAAAATTGTACTGACGATAACTTTAATGTTATCCCGTCTTTGGCCATTACGACGCAGTTGGAGATGTAGACGTTTAATAAATCGAACATCTACAGCAACATCAAGGAACATATGCTCAAAATTATGTTGAAGATATCATTAAAATCGTGGAAGTGGAATGCTAAAAACGATAGCGTAAATTTATTACATTCATAAATATCCTTTATTTTATCAAGAAGAATATCAAAATTTGTTTCTTTACATTTAACAGTTTTGATCTTCTATACTTTAAAATGTTATCAATTTGTATTACACTAGGTAAAGCAGTGCCCGCGGCTCCGCTCGCGTAGACTACAACATTTTTGTTTATATTTTTTTTTAATTAATGATTTTACTACCCCTAAACGCGACTTATATATAGAACAGTTTCCCGTAGGTTGAGTTTATTTATTTATTTATTTAACAATTTCATCTAAAAACAGATTACTAAAAAGTATACATAAATCAAAAAGAAAAATGTAAAGTCAAGTTACAATAATAGTTTACAATGGGGTGGTTTTGGGGGGTTAAATTAGGATAGAGGTTGGTATTTCTCACTGAGCTCTATCGAAGGGTGCCAAAAACGGTCGTTTTAAGTTAAAACCCCTAGAAGTTAAAAAAAAAAGTAGGAATAGCCTTTCATCTCCTATTGTCCCCCTTTAGGGGTGCAATTTTCAAAATACCTGGTACACGTGTTTCTTTATTTCTAGTTAAAAAGCCACATACAAAATTTTTGTGAATTTTTTAACTTCAAAAATGTCGAATTTTCATACAAACTTTCATCCCCTATTCTACCCCCTTAGAGGTGGAATTAAAAAAAAATCCTTTGTCTATACAACATAAATCTGTACCTCTAAGCAAAATTTTCAGCTTTTTAGGTCCAAGGATTTGAGCTGGGCGTTGATGAGTCAGTCAGTCAGAACTTTTCTTTTTTTATACATTAAGATTTTGGCTAAATGTTTCAAAATCGGTTTAAAACAATCCGTCAAAGTTGCACGATCATTGGAAACTTTAAAAAAAAAATAATTAGAAATACAATTTCATTGTCATTAATGATCAATGTTTGAAACTTTCTTGAAAACACCTTTTTTTCGTATTCCCGAAAGTAAATTTGGATCTTTTCAACAGTCACGAAAAAAAAGGAAAATCAAATTAAAAACAAATATGTCCTAGAAGTGACTTTGTATTTATTTATTTTTTCTACACCAAGAAACGATCGATCAAAGGAGGGTGAACCGGGATTCTGTGAAAATCTCTTGGGAATGACTTTGCTATCTGATTAAAATAATGTCACACAAAAAAAGACAAAAATCAAAGGACGTTCTGGCAATTTAAACATAATAAATAAACGTGATTGTTTTTTTTTGCGTATTGGTTTTCGTGACTTAAAGATTAATTCAAGTTTTATGGGACAAGTGCCATTTACTTTAATAGGATAGAAGTATAAAGGTACCGAAAAAAAAACATTTTCAGTGGACCATGATCTCCTCCCCTACCCCCAATCATGTGATTTATACACCATTTTATTCTTAACGGTTTTCCGGTAGTCCGCATTATCTTTTCAATGCCAAGATGAGTTACAGAGCAGAAAATAAATTGATAATTTTTCAGAGACGAGCGTACAGGGTGAGAGAGACAATCTGCTTACAATGTTATCCATTATTTAGTGTCTTCTTCACTTACCTGGAAAGAAAAATTGAGAAAACGCGTTATGACATTTCTATAAATACTAAAAATTGAGGATAGATAAATTATGTAAACGAGAATTCATTAAAACAAATCAGAAAATCAATAGATGCTCCTAAAGTATATTGCTTTTGTTTGTTTGTTTGTTTTTTTTTTTAATTTCTTTACTTTTTCATTTTGGCTCCTTTCTATGCCTCATTTCCGTTTTTATTTTTCCTTTTCTTGGTTGTTGTTACTTTGAAAAATTAAACAAGGTGAAATATTCAAGTGAGAGAGCCGCTGCTTACATGCAGGAGCTTTTCCGAAAATGCTTTTGTGGATTCATAATAAATTTCATGCAGTTGCCTAGTACCTTTGGAATCCATCTAGCTACATCCCCCAGGCCGACTGAATGAGAACTCCTGGAGCTGTTGGGGTATACCCGGAGCGGATAATGCACTTCAAAGTTATTTATGTTGACCCAAAATCTACCTCCAAGTTGCTACAAATGTTGGCTCTTATTTGCAAAACTCCAGACAGACAGACATTCATTCATACATATATAAAAATTAATGGAAGCCCCCTGCACGTTAAAAGGGCCCTTTTAACCGACCCCCGTCCCCCTCCAATTTCATGTGTAGAAACGAAAGTGGGGAGAGATTTTAATAAAATTATATGAGCATGTAGGTGTACAAGGATAAGGGATCGACCATTGTCACCAGAAACTTTGCTGAAGAGCACAAGTTTTCGCTTTTGTTGAGATTAAAGGAGGCATTTGTGATATCCATCGAGGTCCTTTTGGTAACCAAAAGTTTTCCTGCATAAGCCAACTTGACTCACCAAATCAGAGAATTCCGATTGGATGGCGATGCTACGGTATCATTGTATGGACATCAACGACTGGACAGAGCGATGGAGCATTTTCGGCATTAGAGATGATTCACTTCATTTCAAAAGTTTTAATTGAATGTGATAGGAAAGTTTTGATTGAAATGTTTTCGAGAAGATTACCGATGCCTTATTGTTTACTTTTGTATTCAGATACAAGCACAACTTCTTCTTTTTGTTAATAAAAAAATTAAATTTAGAAAAAATATTTTTAATAGTTTGGACGAGGAAATGTGAATGTTATGGGGTCATGGACTGAACTGTGTTGTGCAGTAAGTGCAAGTGTAGAACAAAAGTCGTTAACTTAATAAGGTACTAAAAAATAGCAAACTCTTGTCTCATGCATTTTTAATTAGCAATAAAACAACGCCATGCTTTCAACCCATCACTTTCTGCAACAAAAAGATTACAATCAGCTCAGCAAAAGACAATTTGTTTTCGCACGTTTTACATTACATAACAAAAATGCTTATAATGCACTTGTTCAAATAATTGATGCCATGACCATCAGTATATACACTGCTTAATCAGCTGAAAAAGTTTCGAAAATATCTTTCTCAACATACTTTATGCGAATTTGTCATCAAAAAGTTAAACAAACTTGAGCTTGCTGAGTAAAAGGAATAAGAGTACATGAAACTTTGTTAATTACATTCATTTAAGAAGATTTTCAGTTTCCAAAAGTATTTTCAGTTGGTCTTCTGTTTTCAGTTACCGCAACTGACAGCATCACCGAGTTTGACCTTCCAACCGCAAGAGGGATTGCAAAGTGACTCGATTCGGGAACACATTCTTCCAACTGCTGTAAATGTCTTGAAGGAAGAGTGAGACAGAGAACTGAGAAAATATATTCCATATGGCAGATTGGCAGTGGGTCTTTAGCAAATGTACAGGGGGGAATCCCCAGAAGTGGCGAGTCATCAAAATATACTGAAATTTGCCGTATATCACTTCGTTTTCTTGACACAGTACCCCAATAAGTGCATAGTAAAGGACCGTCAAAAGTTGTGCAACATACTGTTAGTAAAATTGCAAAGTGAATTGAGGGTGGTTGACTAAATTTAGGTCAGATCTTATGCCGACTAGAGAATCGAACCTTCTATAAATACTTTATGCGACCATATCGATTTTATAATCAAATTTTCAGTCGTGCGTTCTTCAAGGTATATAGTTGATGGAGGGGAGCCGAAATGTATTTGTACATAAGTATATACATATATATGTTTGGTTGTGTCTTTTTTTCCGTAGCACCCCCCTCAACGGATCATTGGGGTATCCCAAACCCAGAGAGAGTGCGGGCTTTGCGATTTCATCAAGATTTACTGTGTGAATGTCCTGAATATTCCCTTTATGACGGATTTTCAGTATTTTTATTAGTTGCGTGCAAATTGGAAAGATCCTGCCCAATCCCATTCATAGATGTCGGATTTTATGCTTTTCAACGCTCAACGAAAAAAAAATTAAGGAGTGGGAAAATTTCTTTTTATAACCTTAAGGGGATCATGAGTCAAAATGGAAAACGCGTGTCTTTCTTTATTTATTGAAGCGCTCATAATTTTAAAAATACACCTGAGAGACGAGGATTCAGGAAATCTGATGAAAATGAAGTAATGCAAACGCACATGTGGGAGCAATCAAAACAAAATAACGGTCAATTTTCAGGATACTCGAGAATTCCATAAATTAAATTTTAAATTTAATGTTAAGTGGTTGTCATCACAACTAAAGTGGGAATTTTACTGACATTGAATACAGATTATCTGGAAGTAGTTTTTGAAGTATCCTTTTAGAGATGTTGCGAATCGGAAAACGTAAGACGAGTAGTCCTTACTCAAGGAATTTCACTACTGACACTATATCAAATTGTTCATTTAATCCACATCTCCATACAAAATGCAGCACATGCAGTCGACGAAAGTGAACTATTTCTGAAGGTGGTTGCTCTGAACTTTCTTCAAGCATTCCTCATCATCATTTGCCTAAATATCCTTCGGTTTTCAACCCTTTATGTTCCAAAAAACACACCATCGCATACACATACATACAGACAAATAAACACATATACACACTGAACTGCTCATTATTTGAAATAATCAACAATCTTAGACCCTCTTGGAACCCCTCCCACCCCACCCAAACCAGAATTTTTCCGTCGACGTTCATGCTGCTCCTGCGACATCCTTCATGCTTATCTAAATGTCGAGGGTGTACTTGCGGCCCATACATTACTGCAACCCCGATGTCAGTAGCAGGAAATTCAAAAATAAGTGAAGTGTGCAACTGCAATTAACACGATTCACCTGCCCCAATAATTACTTCTCGAGAGCGTCACACGCTGGGGTTTTGCCAGGGTTGATGGATGTAGTGCGAAGGACAAGCTGATTGATGGGTTGGGTTGAAGTTTTAAGGGTTGTGTGCGTCCACAAATTTTCATCTCAATTTTTCATCCGGCAATATTCTACAAGCAATTTCAGTGCCAAAATTTTCATGTCCTTTGATCATGTCAAATCTATTTAATTTGAGGATATCGATCTGCTATCGACACCCACTTTTCTTTGTGGTTGTAAGGGGACGGTAACGTTTTGCAGAAGATGGTGGAACCTGCTATAGAGATGTATGGTGTTGGCGTTTATTCCTTTATTTGGAAATCGTGTCTTTTTTGTTCGGCACGGCAAAAGAAAAATTGGCAGTCGAAAGAAAGGTTTATGTCTTTAAGGAATGTGCATAGTAGTATAACATTACAACATTTCCAGGACTTAAGCGGCCGACAGAACTGCCATCCCGTTGCTAAGATTTATTTTATGAACGTTAAAAGCAATAAATGGACTCTTATTTGGCTCTATGATACTGTGCTTCCCGAACTTTTTGCCACATTTTGTTTTTTTTCGTTCAACCGCCACCCACTTCTGCCAAGACTTTGAATGAATGAGTTCTTCGGCTTTTCAAGCATAAATCATGCCGAAAGAAAAAAAAACACTCGTAATGGGAATTGGTGAAACTTCTTCTAGGTCAAAGGGCAGCAACACCGAATACAGGAACTTTGTCGCAGAAAATGCTATTAAATTAATCTTATTTTTTCAGAAGGACAATTTCTACGTCCTGATGAATCTGTGCAATTTGCTTTAAATTATTATCGCAGTGCTGCAGCCAGGATATGACGGAGACGGAAGTGTTGCGGCGCCATTGGAAGAATTATTACTATTTGATGCGGTCACCTTCGGATTATTTCATTGCAATATTTATCGTGTTCGAAACATCAGTTCAATATAATTTACATCATTCGATTGTGTTGATTTGTTTATGATACCTCACAGTCACAACCCGATATAAGAACAACCATATCTAATACTTTATAAACATTCAAGTTGATGAAAAACTGACATTATGAGTGGAAGTACCAAACCAAAGCAATTTTTTCAAAAATATTTCTTTAATGATATCACGACCGTTTTCAAAATTCCAATATTGTCAAATTACAAAACTATAAAATTCAAAAACTACAACAAAAAATACCGAGAATCAATTAAAGCATTTGAAACACAAGTAAAAGTTTTTGGTAATTATTATAAAACGCTCGGAAGTAAATTCGAGCAAGTTTTCATAAATCATAAATACCAGCGGCATATTGAAAATTGTTTTAATTTTTAATTCATAAATGCAAAATAAATACATAATATCATAACAAAATAATCAGAAACTCGTTAAAAGTTCAACGAAACTTTAACAAATTTTAACAAATTTTACAAGTACGATAAGAGAAATAATGAAATTTTCCTAACTTTTCCCCATGAATAAAAGTTGAAGATGATCTCAAGAAGATTTTCTTCACATTTTTCTTTTTCCGTTTTTCTACATACCTATAGTAAAAATTTAAAACAGCTGTTAACAAGGTCAGCAAAAAGTATACATCGACCTATGCAAAATGCTCTGGATAATATTTAATTACAATAAAAGAAACATTTTCGAGATAGAATTGTTTTTTTTTTTTTATTTAATTCTCCAGTCTCAATTTGTCTGTCATTTGTTGGCTTTTTCCTAGGGAGAAAAGTGAGTTATCTACGAAATGCCTTGGGAACGGTTTAATCGGGTTGAGTGCCCCGGAATGTTAATTAATGCTCCACGTGGAGAAAAACTCGGCCAACTAAACAACCATCCTGAAACGAGAGCATTATTTGGTTGTAATTCAACACTGGTGAAATTCAAACTTGAAACAAATTGCCTTGAATGTTTAAGGAACGTGAAATTAAATTTCTTTCTTTTTTTTGTCGATTTTTTACGAGATTCAGATCACATCAAAGGATTGCCCATCGTGTTCGAAATTTTTAGTAAAGGTTTGGATACAAAAGGATTTTTCGTGTGCTACACCTTATCGTTTTGTTAATGCCGTTGAACTGACACGAGTTTCTACAATTTATGCTGGCAAAAGCTACACATTTTTTGCTCTTTATTCTTTTTTTTTTCTTTTTTTAAATTCACGGTGCATCTAAATATCGATTGTTCATCCCATATCGTGCTCACTATGCTAACGAATCCTGGCGAGGTTTACGTTCGTGCAGTTCGATCCGAGCAATCGAAGGAATAATGGATGATAGTGCACCGATATAAAAATTGCCAGAATCGATAAAAAGTGATGCTCAAGTTACGTAACAAGCAACTGAACCTGGTCGTCCTGTCAGTAATTGGGCCTTCAAACGTGACTACATCCACTGTGGAAGCGAAATGAGGCCACAAATCGTCAATTATGACATCAGGCAGCCAACCAGACAACTAACAACATAAAAAAAACACAACGTAGAGGACTGACAAAAACCACTCTGCCCTCTCCCTTCCATTTTATGCTGGTGTATATTCCTTTGTTCTACGTTTTTATAGCAGCCGTTACGTCCTTTACACCCGCACAATGAATTCGAATTTCATTCTGCGTTGCTAGGCAGAAGAAAAGTAAAAAAAACGAAAAAAAAAACAATAATAATAATAATGATAATAAAGGAGGAAGGGACAAAAAAATAAGTTTCAACCTCCCACAAGGTCACCAACGTTGTCCCTGGCGATTTCCAATGGCAAAATGGGTAACGATGCCGGTGAAATACACCATAAAAAAATAAAGAAGTAAAGTCGTCAATATCAGAAGAAACTGGGATCTGTATTATCCAAAAGATATAATATCCTAAAATCGTCCTGTTTGGGTTCGAACACGGGGCCCGCAGGAATCTCCATAGAGATTGGTCATCCCGATTGAATTACATGGATTATATTTTTCACTGGTGTTCATAAGCCAACCATCCGAATGAAGAGGATTCCATTGAACAACCAGAATTTCTTCTTCGCATCCTTAAAACTTTACGGTGATGTTTTATATTCGAAATTGATGCCCAAAGGGAGTTGAATGTCTACAATGATGGGACACCTTCAGAGAAACTCAGTCGCTTTTATGAAAATACGCAACATAGCGACATGCTTAATCGTTTTTTTTTTTTCCTTTTTCTTCACTGGGAATAAATAGAATTATTCTGAATGAGGAAAATACTGTGCAACTACGAGGGAGGGGGATAAAGTCCAAGTCATAAAGAGTGCATCGATGCATATCAGAAGCAAGTGACACGAGTGTGATAATGACATTGTCGGCGACAACGCATTCGAAGATGGAAGCGACTGAAGTTCAGATAGTTTTTAGAGTACACTGCAATATAAGGATATACACAATACAGTATACAATATACACGATAATGTGTTCTACAAAATTCTTTGAAAGCTTGACGAAGTTCTGGAAGGATTGAGATTGTCAAGATGGGAACTCAAGTAGCAGAGCACTTGAATAAGGAACTGTTTTACTATTTGCTTATGGATCAGTGATTGCAATGAAATTTATAGCATCACATGAAGTATCGACGGATGTGCATTGATGCAGGTCGGAAAAAATAAGTGTCCATTAAAATTTCACATCAAGCATATTTTTATATCATGAAATTGATAGATATACATTTCAGTTTTAAATTTCCAATCGATTATTTATTGCGTACAAATATTGTTATACTAAGGAGAACAGAAAACATCAAAAAAAGTAAACAACTGTTTAAGCACGAAAACTTAAAGGATATGTTTTCATATACGTAAAGAAAAATTCGAGGAAAACAACAAAGTGAAATTTATTACTCGCGAATGTATTTTATCCCTTATCTAATCGCAGCTCTTCTTTTGACAAATTCTAACGAATACGTTTCCTTGAAACGTTTTGATCCTTTTTTCTTATTTCACTTCTTATCTTGAGCAGCACGGATACATATATTTTTCAAGAAGAAGATTATTTTTGAACTGAACGCTGAAGGTTTTTCATCACCTCAGAATTCGGAATAGATAAAATGAATCTATTATTTGATTATTAGCACAACAACGAAAATCCATTTCGCTTTTCAACGGAAGCACTGACATACTAATTCAACCCTTTTATCCAATTAACCCAACATAGAATTGCATCAATATTTCGTAGCAATTCTAAACTTCGATGCAATTCTAAAAAAGCCATTAAGTAATTTAAAGACTTAATCGGATCAATTAAAATGCCAAGTACAGCAAAAGCGTGATACGTTGACGAAGCAAGAATTGTCCATTGAAGTGTCACAGAAGGGATTCAATTTACAAAGATAATTGATTCAATTATAGTCAGATACTATAAATAGATCAATTTTAATCGAAATCATTTGCATCGTAAATTATTTACTTATTCATGATTGTTGGCAATCCCTAATTCACTGCATTTTGTGATTGCAGTATTTAAAAAGAAAAAAATACTAGAAAAACATTAAGTGCAATAAATAATTTAATCGACAATAATTTGCAACTGTGAAACCACAATTATTTTTCATTGTTCAATATTTTTCTTCTATCTGGATTTTCTTCCTTGAGATAGTACTGCAGGGGATCGGAGAGGAGACCCGTCGTGTGCAATTTGCTTCCGTTTTCTCTGCTCATCATCTCCATTGTTACGGTTACCGGTTAGAAAAAGAAGAAGAAGAAGAAGAATAAAATAAAATCAACTCCCTGCGGACCACTGTAAAATGTTGTGTTAGGATAATCATTTAATTTGTATTTGTACAAAGGCACCGAAGCCCTCCAAGCCCGACATCGGAATAAAGGGATGAGAACTTTGGCGTACGGGGGGATGACTATGCTGATGCCGGGAACTTAATCGCAAACAACTTCGAGTACCTCAACTGCCCTAACCCTTTTTCGTTTCCCGGTCGGAAGAAGTAGTATCAACTACGGAACTTTTCAAAACATCTTCCCTCCCCTTTCTCATATATATTTTTTTTTCTACTTTTGCACAGCGCCAACAATTTATTGTATATAAGCTGCTGAAGTTTCAATTGTTTCGAAGTTTATCCCTAACACCTGCCGCCATCGTCGCCACCGTCGGGTCGCTGCCGCCGCCATCGTCGTCACAGCATCACGAAACGGCCGCTGCTAGTCCCTGGGTATTCCCTGGGGCACAATCACCACCCATCGCAAGGACGTCTCCCATCTCCCCGCGAGAACGACTTTTTGAATTCGAGTCTCATTGAAAGCATACGATTCAAAACTGAAGCGGAAGGAGAAACAAAATAAAACGAGGCACCATCGTCAACTCAATTCCAGTTGATGTTTGCAGTTTCATTAATAGACGCCGACGTCAGTTTGAATGCAACACCCCCCACCCTAAGGCGACTGACCCCCAAACCGAACCCAATAACTAAACCCCCCTTCTGACTGGTATTGTCAAGGAAAAGGAATGCAATCAGGAAATTCTCTTAGACCTTTAACGCAATTAAACAGGAAATTTTTTTGATTAAGCACTAATTGAGCAATGGCGCTGGGACAATGCATTCTGCTGCATCAACCCAATTAGGCCTGTTCCGTTGGCTCCAGTTGAGCATCGAGAAAAGTTGCTGAATCATGAAATTTATATGGAAAATGCTGCCACACAAATGCCTTGTGTGATTGCAGAGAATGTTTTAGTTTGTAATTACGAGAGAAATTTAATTCAGAACGAATAAACGAGTAAATGAAATGTTGAAGAAGTGTTTTACAGCATTAAGCATGAAAAAATATTTTATCTGAAATTTATTTTTCAAAAAATAGAACATAATAAAACGGAAAACGAACACAAAAAATATTTTTGCTGATTTTATGGAATTTGGTTGGGAAATTTATTTATGTACAATACATCTTTTGGGAATGCTACTGAAATGAAATATTTTAATTAAAGAATCTTATTGGTGTAATATTAATTAAACTGCGCACAAAGTTTTTCATGTTATTTTCCAACAAATATTGAGTTCCAAAACATTTAGATACACGAAATTATTTGTTATTTTAATTAGCAATAACTAAAAATAGAATTTTCGCATTTTAAACAACATACCTACATAATTTGATAATTAATTAATTTATTTTATGAGTATGCAATTCAAAATCGTAAACTGGTATCAAAGAACGAAAATCAAATGTTCAGTGATAAATGTAAAAATATTAATTAAAATGAATATCAGAAGAAAAAAAAATAAACAAAAAAATTATTTATTCAAATTCACGGCTAAAATTTCACACAAACTTCCTTCGAAATATTTAATATCAATGCATCAATTTTGATATCATGGAAAATGATACTATTTGCATATTTCCATTGTTTACATGCAGAAGTTGATGAACTAAATTCATCTAAAAACAAATATTATAAAAATGTCCTCCGTTCTATTAATATTAAGGGATAATAAAATTTTTCTGTGCGAATCAGATTTCCCCAGTTGTCCAACAAAGCAGAGATTATATCCTGCAGCATATTAATTAAATCCTTTTTTGTGTTCCTTAAATATGAAAGAATGCTGGAATAAATTATCGATGGACTTTTTCCGTTTGAAACTTGTCCGCCCCAAAACAATAGATTTTTCGATTTTCTCGAACCAACCTGAATAGACTTTATCGAAATAATATACTGTTGAAGGATAATCAATGTTGCCATACTGTGTTCAACCACAAAAAAAATAAATAATCCAACCCAATTCATGTCACAGGATATTTTGATTGCGTCACAATGGTTATTGCACGCACTTATTTGTGCCACAGCACATAAGAACGTCAACAAATCCTTTCAACAATTTACCGCACATTTACTTCTTTCACAAGTCAATGGAAGGATTACCATCCCCTTAACCATTTGGGAAGGGGAGGATACAAGGAACGTACCATTAATCTCCTAAATTCCTGGTTAGCTATAAGAACACCAGTGGCACAATACTACAATTTATATTTATTCATTTTGCACGAACAAGGAATTCCTGGAATTTAAGGGGGAAGCACCGTTATCAAGAAATGTTGTGGGTAGAATTGGATAAGAAAAAAAAAACACAGAAACTTATAAACTCACATTCTGACAAATGTTGTAAAGAGTTTGTAACAAAAATTTGTATCATTATTGGTTGATTACTTTAGAGATTTCCGAACTTCAACAAAATCTTGTATACTTTGTGAAAGTTAATGCTACAAAACATTATTATTTACTTTAGAGTTAAAGTCAAAATCCCAATACGACAATTTTCAAAACAGAAACAATGGAAAACTTTTCACTGTGAAATAAGAAAAAGAGAGAGTAACAACAACTATAATTTTTATTATATGAAGAACGGGATTCGGAATGCGGATATTGAGCCTTATCCGTTCCTTTTCTGGTTTCATATCATAACGAAAATTACATCGGGTAATTGCTTGATAACCTGAACATTGAAGACACAAAACATTTCGTACAAAGTTCTTTTGTTTCTATCGTGCTCTGGTTACTGTGACCATTTAACAAATAGTCCCAAAACGATGGTGTGGTGTAAGCGAAATGAAGGCTTGGTAGTGGGTATCCCAGAATCTTATACGCAAAAATCGATTTTTCAGAACTTTGGCAGAACGAGAACGAGGACAACGACGATGTCAGTGACGTTACTATCAAAGGTGGAAGCCAACAACAGTATACAGTCACATATAGTATAGATCCACTAACAACAAGTTTGATAAAGTTTAACTTAAAAGAATGTACTGAGGGATTACAGTTGGACAGTGGAAGTCGTACAAGTGTATAGATGAAAGTCGGAGGACACAAGCATTCACCGAGGAGTATATCCAATGAATTATGTAACTGTATCTGTTTCGGTTTTGGTTTTTGTGGCTATCAATGGTTTCATTTGGCAAGTGCATTTACGTGGCCACAGCATAAAACCGTTGAATTGGTGGTGACCAGGAAGAATTTTCCGAAACATCATATAGCGTTAAAGATAATGAGAAATATCTAGAAATTTGCTGTTCACGTACCAGATCTACATCGAATGATGTCCCGAATTGAAAACGTGTACCAAAGGATTGTAATACGTGATGCCATAACAAGGATATTGCATCATTCCCGGCTGCAGTTTCTACCACTGAGAAATTTTCTTCACATTTTAACTTTATTCTTTGATTTCTTTTTTATATTCTTTTTATTTGAAGTATATACATTTTATTTAATTTTCTCTTTTAACGAAGGATGAAAGTTGGATGGGATAACTTAATAACAAACCAAACTAGACTTCATCCCTCCTGGCAGAATTCAAAAGTTTTTTATGGTTTTAAATTATCAAGGCAGCCTGCCGGAGCTTGCCAGCATCATTTTTCACTTGAGATCTCACATCCTGTTCCTCTCCTGAATCTTTTCTTCAAGGAAATGAAATTCAGTAACGCTTGCGATGAAACTTTCAAAGTACCCGCCATGATACTTTGCAGTAAGAGTAAAACGAATATACAAAATTGAAAAAAAAAAATTAAAAAAAAAAAAACGATGGAAGTAAGAAAATAACATAAAAAGATGAAGACAATTTTAAGTTAGACCGGGTCATGGCATGAGCTGCCTTTGTTCACACTGTCAGGGCACGAAACAAATGGCACCAAAACTGTATCCATGACCAATGTTGCTATAAATTCAGATTATAACTATACACAATACAGTATACACATTCAGTATATTCCGTATTTATCGTGACCTCGCAACCATTTTCTGCCGTAAAGTAAATGATTTCTTTTATTTTACTAGAAAGATTAATTTACAAAAAAAAGGCATTTTTCCGTTGAAAATTATTTTCACACTCGAGAATGTTAAACGAACTGTCTACATTTATGAAATGTTATTTCCACAATAACCTAAAACTTACATTTTTGCCTAGATTTATGCAAAAGGAAAGATAATTTCATATTCGTTGTATAATTTGGTTTTTCTATATGTTAATTAGTTTGTTTAATTTTCAGTTGGTATAAATAATTTGTAAATTAAGCATGTATACAAAACAGAATTTTAATGTCCTTACATTAAAATAATTCATACAACATTTTGTATGGAAATTTTGAGTAATAAATAGAAAATTAATGTTTATAACTCCATATAAAAGACATTAAACTAGTAAGGAAGCAATTGGTCACACCAATTACGTGATACCCTAGATGTAGAAATATATACTCATTCTTATATCAACATTTTTGTATAAAAACGACTCAAGCTTATATGGCAACACTAAAAAGGAGTTGCCCGATTTTGCTCATCTTCGAACTTGACCTTGCAATTTTAATCAAATATTATTGTACCAAATTACAAGTCTCTAGCTACAAGCGTTCTCGAGTTATCGTCTGGACAGACAGACAGACAGACAGACAGACAGACAGACACACAGACAGACAGACAGACAGACGGACATGCATAAAACGGTTTCTTTTCACTTCCCAATCAAGAATATATAGTTCTTTCTTTTCTGCGACGATTATTTCTTGGCGTTGCAAACGTTCGCTCAAAACTAATATACCCTACATCTAGGGTATAAAAATTAATCGTAACTGAAATTATAATCAAATTTCATTTTAAATATTCTTTTATTATTATTTGTACAAAGTGAATGGGGCCAGCAATTATAAACATTTTCCATCATCACTTAAATTGCTCAAATTAATAATAATAAAAGGATTAATTGCAAAATTTATCAATTTCTAGATCATCCGTTAGAAAAGTGTGTCGCTTCAGTGGCGACTTCATCCTTTTACTTGTCTCGAATGTCGTCACTACGGTGGCAAATATTATTTCTTTATTAATTCTTGTATCATGCAAATGTTTTGTGCAACTAAATATGAAATTAATAATATTAGCACTAAAAAAGAATTGAACATTTAATAACAAAAATTCGGTTTTATGCAAAAAATATTTGCTATTCATTTAACAATGCTAAAGGATGAAAACCTGAGAAAGCAATACTTAACAGGACATCTGTAAATATTTTTGTGGAAAATGTTTACAACAGCATGTAATGTTTTTCAAGTATCCACCACATTCCAAGATCCTCTTCCCTTAAAACAACTCATTACTTCAAAAGTAATCAAAACATCTTGAAGTGTATTATAATATAAAAAAAATTGCAATTCACACTTCCATCTCCCGTGAAGAAGTTGGTAGTAATCAAAACTCTTACTACGCACTTTCATAAGTGACGAAGCAATATACTTAGGAGAACTCGTAGAAAATACAAGGAAAACACTTTAGAAAAGCATTTTCATGTTGCAACATTTTTACCGTAATTTCGCTAAGTGTCAAATACATGACTAAAAAGCATTTAATAGTCCAATTTTTGTCAGCATAGAAGCGTTTTTCAAATGTGGAAAGGAGATCCTATATAAAATAGTATGAGGAGAATGGAATGATCTTGGAAAAGGTGGATGATGGAAAGAAGAAACGGAAGGAGTGAGGGAAAATTATTCCGGAAAATGTGCATATGTTGGAAGAGACAAAATTAGTAAATTTAAATCGTCTCAGTTCTCAAAAAATAAAATTCATGAAATTTTTAGTATTTTTTACCTGATTTAATATACAAGGTAATCCGAATTAATGCTGTACATATTTAAGTTTTCTTAAGTTTGTGTTAGTGCTAATGGCTTCCGGATTTAAGAATCACTTTAGTTTGGTCTTTTTTTTTGTATAGTGCCAGGGAAAAAAATGCTAAATTCATGGGAAATAATTAATGGAAATATAAATTGTGTTATATAATAAAAGTACGCGTCATATTTGGTTTTAAATGGTTTTCATAAACAGTTTCATTTAACAATATTGTTATATTTTTGAAAATTCATATTCATAAAATGAAAGTTCAAAAAAAAAACATGTCCAGAAGTATGATAGATAAATCAATTTTTCTGTTTTTTTGCCATCTCAAAAATGTTTCCGAATATCTAATAGATTTTTCAATATTATTATACCTATAAGGTAAAATAAATAAAATATTATATCTACATATTTTCACTATTTTCTTTTTAAAAAAGCAAAACCATGAAAAATATAAACCCAGAATTTTATCTATTTAAATTACAAACCTTTTGCAAAGGTTTACTTTGTATATTTAATAATTTACCAATACACAGAAAAATTTTTTACATATAGAACGCAGAACTGTGATTTTTAGTCTAAAAAGGTCCAAACGCACTGATGAATGTGCGAGAAATTGATTAAAAATTATTTTTGTCGACGCTGCACAAAATAAGGGAAACAAAATTTTAAAATCTGCGAGAAAAGCAAAAGTATCTGCGTAGTTATTCTCCTCAAAATATAATGATAGCAATTATCCATGCTTATCGCGTTATGACAACCCTTAACAGAAGTGAATATGGCGGAAAAAAAAAAATTAAAGTTGCAACTAGTGTAGCATAAATCTCAGATTTCCTGGCACAGTTCCTCGGTCAAACACTACACCTACCTGCAACGAAAATTTTTCACAAATTGTTGTAAATTATTTGCAGTGAATTTGCACTGTGGAGAGCAAAATAGAGAATGTGGTGCATGCCAGATGCCGGAAAGTGCAGCAAGTGATTGGATTGAGCTCCCTCGAGGAGTGACGTAATCAAAGATCAATATTTAAATGTTCGATTTGGCTTCACATCACGTAATGGACTACTTACGTTTATCAAATACAGGATGCTGAGATCCTGTATTCTGGATGAGGAGTGTTGGCCATTAACATTAACGTACCCGAGGCTTGCTACTTTTGGACTTTTTACCGGTTGACAACCGGAGATAGGGAAATCCTGTCCGATGATTGGATGATGGCGACCGGAGAGTGTCGTTAAAGTTTTATGACACAAACCCATATTCATCCGGAATAAAGTGGAGTCATTAAATCCGCAATAAAATTCTACCAAATTTGTGAACTCTCATTTTACTGTGTGAAAAAAAAAACATATTGAGAAACAGATTTATCCAAACACCTCTACTAAATGTATGTGAAAGGAGACTATAAAACGTAAAAGGGTGAAATGTTAAAGGTGTTCCATTTCAATATGTTGAAGCAACCTGAAGAAGATTGAACGACAGTAAAATTCATGACAAGTTTTACCAGGTTTTGGATGATGGCGAGAAACAAACAGTGTAGTTGTTTTGATAGTCAATTTCAATTGAACGTCGTTTTGATTCAATTAAACTGAAAAGTCTTTTCGTTTTTAGAATAAAAAAATTATAATCCAAAAAATACAGAACATTAAAAAAATGTTATAGGAATCTGTTGATTGGTTACTTCAATCATATTTTATATATATTATGTACAATGTACATCAAAGAAAATATTTTAAACCATAAACATTCATTCCACAATTGTGGAATTTCAAAAACGTTTTCTTCATATTTGCAGGTTATACCAACAAACGAGAACGCAAGATCATCCTACGAACTAATAAAGAATTCTACTTGAAAAATGCAAGTTAAATATGAATGAAACAGCCCAAAAAGAAAGAGGGGGAGATGGAGAGGCACACTTTTTATTTAAACCTGAGAAAAAACAAACACGCTACTTTAGAAAATGTTGTCTCTCAAGGATATATGAATTCCACGAATCACACTCACTCCACTCTACTCTTACTGCATAAAGGATTTTATACTGAAATGAACCCATCACCATGATGTGATCATATTTCTGGTTGTGGTTCTGTTCTTGTACAACTTACTCAAAAAAAAAAAAATTTGTGACTGAAAAATATCATCAAGGATTCTGTCTGCTCCTTGCCATAACTTCACATTTTCATTCGTTTCATCCCTCTAAATATCCCACAACAGTGCAAGCCATTCAAAGTTTTGAAAATGTGCAGTTTACGTTTTATTTTCACGGAAAATTTACAGAATACCGAATCCTGGAGCACTCGAGCATTACCCCAATTGAGTATTTCTCAAGGATATATGACATTTAGAGCGAAATAAAGACCATGCATGATGGCTACAAAACGTTTATTCAAATAAACATTCAAGATAACTCGTCGCACCCTGAAATTTATCAGTTTTAACTGGTATGTGTGCAATTGCCATCATGAGGGGTGAATAAAATGGATTTTGAGTTTAAGTAAAATTATGTAGATATAATTAAAGTGGTTTACTTTACATTTGACTCCAAGTTACTTTGGCAATATTTTATTTACTTGAAAAATTTAAATGGATTATTTTAACCCGATTTCGGTTTTAAGTGTTGCAGAGTACCTGAAAATTCACCAACAGTTCCAACAACTCGGAAATAGTTAAGTTAGAGGAAGTGTTAGGCGGAAAATAATTACCTTGCAAAGGAAAAATAATGTTTTTTTTTGAATTTGTTTAAAAATTCATATTATGCGTATTTTTATGTGTTTGAAACAAATTAATTCTGCAACACGAAATTTTAAACAATTTTCTCAAGGCTTGCAAGAGCAAACTTGCACACTTCTGTTGTTGACAAGTGGAAAAGCATTTAGGGCCTTAGGGGTGTGGGTGCGTAAACAAAACCAACAAAAATTATTGCGAAACTTTATATATTTTTTTGTAACTACTAAGCAAAATGTGTTTGCAATGAAATTTCTTGTTCGGATGACGCACAAAAAAAATAAAAGCGTAGGGAAATGAATCCATTAAAGATTTTTTTTTTAATGTTCTTTGTCAGATCATATTTCATCACTTTTGCCAAAATATAAAATATCAATCGTCTTCAACAACAACAGTTGCCATTTAATACATACATATAATGAAATAACGTTGAGTTGAATACTTCTTAAATTCTGGTAAGATTCTGTAAATGTTTTTACAAAGAAAATTATTTCCAAAATTTGACTGACACTTTAACCGCAAGAAGTGGAACTGAATTTTCGTTTGACAATTTCTTTCAACCCTTAAACAAAAACCACTACTGTTTCTATACTCTCTACATTGGCAACAGAGTTTCTCAAGAACTTTAACAATCTTTGGATAGAATCTGTTTGCTGATGATGTCGCCTTGTCATGTTGTGGTTTTCCCACAAAGTTGAAAGAAAAGAAAGAAAAAATGGCTAAACTGACAAGTGAAGATTTAAGTGGAATAGAATGGGAAAAATTTTTCAAGACGACATTGATGGACTCTTTACCCTGCTCCGTTTATATCATTCGAAAAATTTTACAACGTCATTCAGACCCTCAGACCCCCAAAGGCACAAGCACTTAAAAGGTGCTGGATTTGTACATTAGTTTTGCGGGTACAGTAGCTCCTTGAAGTCCTTTCGTTTCTGACAGTTTGCGGTCCTTTTTTTTATCAGATCCACAAAAAAAGTTGTTATTTTCCAACTGCATTGACTTATATTATATTTTTTTGGTTTTTCTAAAGTACCTTTATCCCCTCCATCCATTTCAAAAACTACTATAAATGGCCAGAAAGAATGAGATCGAAGTTCACGTTGACTCAAAATGGATCCAACATTGCTGGAGACCATTACGGAAATTGTAGCTGGAATTAAATGGGTTTTTTCAAGCCGATATCAGTGACTTGAAATAAATATAATACAACGTTTTCCTTTCACATCGTCGTTTTAATTTAATGTTCAAATGCAAAAGTAAAAGGTAAAATCTTTTCCATTTCAACCATAAAATCTTCTTAATGTGGTTTCGTTGAACTCAATTTCAAGCAACACCTTGAATTAATCTTGGGAAACATTCATCAGCTGGAAAAGGGTGAAAACAGATGTTGACATTGGGTGACAGATGTTTTTTTTTTCAAGAACTTTTATCTTGCATTTAATTTTTTTTTTTTCTTATTTTATTCTTCTTTATTTTAACCCATCTGAAAGAAATTTATGGTTGCAGAAGTCAAGAAATTTCGAAGCATCCTCACCGTGAACAAACCCTTGGAGCATTTGAAGGTGAACTGAAAATGTGTCTTATCTCAACATCACGACCGTCTACAATGTCACTTACCTGAAATAAAAGGAAAAACAAAATTAGAATGGAATAAAAACTGCAAGGACATTGCTTAATGATTTTAACAAGTCTAGGATCGACTTTAAATGAAATTTCTTTAAACTTGTCGCAGAACTGTGTTGAATTATGTTAGTAAGTAAATTTTCATTCACACGATAGAAATTAAAATTGAGGGATAAAAAAGAAGATATAATTTAATAAAACATGCTACATGACCTCTTATAAATAATATACCAGAAAACAGAACCCATTTTATTAATCCTTACGTAATGATCAAAAGTTTCGTGACTTTTTCGGAACGTTGCTTTTGGAATTTCTCAAGGTTCACAAACAGTAAGAATCCATTACTAATGACCTCACCGAAAATATCCCCAATTGAAAAAAAAATAGTTTCCTGTGCGATAGAGCTTTTGTCCTGGCGATTAACTGACACGAAAGGAAAGTGTAACAACTGAAAAGTCACAGACCTAAACAAAATCGTTAAAGACTTTACCAAACGAAAACAAAAACAAAACAAAACGAATTGAGAGCTCCAAAAGTTGTCACTAACCGAATCCAGTATGACCTCGCAATTACACCTGACATGGCCTGGGCTTTAAGGTCGAAGTCGAGGTGGGGGAGATGTCAACCCGTTTTTCTTACTCCCCCACCACCATCCACCAATGCCAAGAAGTTGATGAAGTCTTGCATTTAATTTTCATATAATTGCCTTCGTGGCACGAATCAATAGTTTACTGGAATTGGGTGGAAAGGAGTTCAATTTACTGTTGTTGTATTATAGAATTATTTTGGGGATGGGGTGGTGTTTAATTGCCGAGATGACAAAAGACAAAGTACACCCGCTAATTATTTATTAACATCATTTTACCTGAAAAATCAATTATGAACTTAAGTCAACTGCGGACTTAATTCGGCGAAAATGAAAAATATATAAATAAAAAATATAAATGTATATATATATAATAAGTTGAGAAAAAAGTTTAATTAACCTGCGGCAGGGAGAGGGGGATGGTAAAAGGGTGAAACAAGTGCTACAAGGCATTAATTGTCCCCAAATTCGGTCAGAAACATTGAAAAGGACTTTCAATTTAATAGACAAATAACGGGAACTTGGGTGCATAACACTGTACCCAAAGCAAAACAAGTGGAACTCTGTGAGCAGTGTTGAACCAGGAAGAAAGGGATCCACAATGAAACAATTTCAATCCACTTGAAGCACATCGTTAGAATGAAAAGAAAATGCTTCAGGAGAGGGTGTTGTTCCGGCACGGGGTAGTGCTGTCGTTCATGAATTTGGAGAATCCTTCAACTCCTTCCGCCTGAGTACATCATTCTCCGTACCAGAGTGAACCTAAACCGAGAAGGTAGAATGGAATCCAGGCAAACAGCAACAATAACAAGATATTACACACACAAAAAAAAAAACAACAACAACGATTCATAACTACAAATAGTCTCAGTGTAGCAGGATTCGACCCTCATAAGGCCAAGGGCACATTTCTGTGTCTCACTTGACATTCAAAAAGCCTCCGAGTTGAACTCATCTGTCAGCACCGGAGTCCTGTACAGAGTCTTCAGTCTGGCGCATCAGACGTGCACCAACACTGCTCGGGGGCGAATGTTTTTCAGTAGGATTGTAGGGTGTCTTTTACTTTTAACATTGCACATCCTTGTGAATGTGCTTTTGTTCCTTCATTAATTTACACTGGCAACAGAACGCAAGTGTCGGAGGAGCAGGAATTAATTATCCCCGGTGGGATTTGAGGATCTACTATACTATACACATTTATTCATGTGATTAAACTCTACCATAGTTTTAAGTGTGACCTTTTTCTTCTATTTCAGTGAAGTCAGAATCCTTTAACATTGGCGAATATCTCTGTTAGTGTTCCTTCAGTTGGCTCGTCCTAACTCTATGGGTCCTGTGCCTGTATTCACTCGCAATCCCCACGGCCCCAGAAAGTTCGTAAACTATGAAAAGCATCTTCAAAACATGCGTTATCTCCTTGATTGGCATGAAGGACGAAGATGAGAATGAATAGTTCTACAGTCAGGGAATGCATCCCAACTGGATTAATAACATGTGTGACATAACGAACACCTTCATCGGTATGGAACGTAACTCCTTCATGGATTCGCCACCCTCTGACATGTCTTTTAAAAACATTTCCAACATTGGCATGCATGAAGAAGCACAAGAAATTCTCTTGCTGTAAGATTTTAATGAAATTTGCAAGAGATGAGATCTATTATATCCTTCCGGCTGCTAGGATTAATATTTTAAAAAGGCTCTTAGCATGAAAGATCAGCGACTCATAGAACCGCGGGCGACATTGCTGAACAAAAGACCCTGAAGGATCGACTGAGCCCAAAATTCATGGTGCCGCTAAAATTTCTCCCCGAGGAAACCGAGAGTTCTTTGGCTTTCTTAACTGCATGAAAATCCATTTTTGACGTATTTATAAAAATAATTTCGCTCAATTCCATGAGCAAACCCATTTTAACAGCGACACAGAAGGATTGTACAAAAAAATCATCTTTCCTTTTTTTGTCTAAAATTTCGAAGAAAATTTCTTCAGTGATGAAAATGTTCTTAGGCTCCTTCCATTACTATGCTGTCGTTCACTTGAAAATATCCTTTTCTCCGATTAAAAATAGATGAAGGAGCATTTCAACTGAATGGCAACTTCCCTTTTACTTCACCACGTCGGGAATATTGCGTCAATAAATGATGAGTGAGCGAAGTTTACTTTACAAAGCATTTTGACTGAAGTCGTTGTCTCAGAAAGTCAAGATGAAAAGTAAAGGGCGAAATTTTCCACTAACCCGAAGCATGGGTAATACGAAATTTATTTATAACCGCAAACCGCCCTTTTGTTGTTGAAAACTTTAACTAATTTTAGATATACAAGGAGCATTACGGACTTCCTGCAGATTTGTCCTTGGATAGCATTGTTTTATGAGTGAATGAGGTTGAGTTTTAAATCGATATTTATTTAACGGTCAGATATACGTAAAAAAAATTTCAATAAAATGTTTTTCTTGTGAAAATTTAAAGTTTCAATGAATTTTACATTATACTGATATTAGCAAAATTATTTCAAATATACCTTTGTGTTCAGATAAATTAATTGTCATCTTAAAAATACAGAACAACTAAAACAAATTTTTTAAAATGAACATATTCATTGGAATTATTAATATTTTAAATATAATTTTATCATAAATTTTCAACAAAAAAAAAGAAAAAAGAAGCAAATTGAGAGTAAATTAATTTCATGATGGCATGGCGCCTTGACTCTGAAAACCCATGAAAAATTACATAAAAATAGGAATTAATCAGAGCAGCCATAAAGTGAATGTGATCATCAATAAAAATCAAGACCATAGGACAATTATGCTCCTGTATTGAACATCCATTCCTGTAGGATGCCGTAATGCCACATCAGAGTACAGGAGCCAACAGTGCACGAATGACAACGTCAAGTTCTTCATTAAGTGAAATTTGCAACAAAACGAAACCCATAAAAAATTTTATGGCAACCATAAAATTTCCAGAAAATTGTTCGATAGTCAAGATGCTGAGAGTATCCCACTGGCAGGTCAGTCAGATATCCTTTGCCCTTGTATCCTATTGTTACGCAAATGCATTTGGGAAATCCAGGATTAACACTGCTACTCAGACAATCAATCGGTTCTGATTCATCGATTGCCACCCACTCAGGTGGACCAACGATCTAAATCTCAATTTTGTGCTTAGCTTTGCGGTCGGTAAATTGCATTTGTGTTCACAGAATGGTATCCCATATTAAGGAATACACCCTCATGGCCTCACACATTCAAATATCCCCTTCTATCCATCCACTTGTTCGCCCTAATGTTCAGCCAATATATACGTAGGGCGAGGGGTGGGCACTCATTAGTCACAATTGTTGAAAAGAGTACTCAAAGGCGAACGACGGTTTTCAATGGCAAAATTAGACTTTCTGGGGATTGGGGAAGCACCGATTTGGTGCAGACGTCCAATCGACCACAATTCCAATTCCCAAAGTGAAAATTAGCAATGGAACCGGAATGAAGTTAAAGGATTCAGAATTTCTGTTATCCACCCACAAGACTCGTCCATCGGCAATATTATGTCTCCTGTGCAGTCAAACGGTACCCGGGGCAAAATGTACAATACTCCGCCGGTCATATACACCATATTGAAAGGGGTTAACTTGATTTGTTTGCTGTTATTATGTCAGCGAATTTCTAACAAATTGACGATCTACCGTTATTTCGATTTCTAATCAAATAACTTGAGGCCGTGTATTCGCATGGGAAATTTGTACTTCCTTGGATTGAGTTTAATTGTGTGAAGGATGTCCGGAATGAATGGTCAATATACGATGGATTTTAAGGATATTGGATTCAAGTTCATCCGGTTTTGGATATCAAATTTCGAAATGCCATTAAAAGGGTTATGAGGGGGGAAATGTGAGGGAAATATTTGAAGAATGTTTGCACAATCAGGGAACTGGTTATAGTACACAAGGGTGCTTTAGGATAAGGATTGTAATTTGGAAATTTGTAGTGAAAGGATCAATGGAAATTGTATTTTTGATTAATAGAAAAATTCGAACCGGGGAAGTCCCCGAACACGATTTTCTTACTTTAACTGCAGAAAAACAATAAAAAACTGTTCACAATGAACTGATATTTTTTTAAATAATAAAATGAAAATTTTATATCATTCTGCATGGAAAAAAAGGAGAAATAAAATCGATAAATTTACTTTTCCATTTTCATTTGTGTCAGGAATTCATTATGTAATTAAAATATCATTTTTCATAATCTGACGATTCCAAAATAAAGCAATTTGCTCCGCTTGCATGAAAAACAATAAAATAGTAATTAGAATTTATGAAAATTACAAAACTAATATTGTAATTGTTTTTTTTTTTTTTTTTTTGATAAAAATTATAAAATCATTTCAACGAATAACAATCAGGACATAATGAAGTGATCAATGATTAGCAGTACTATTCTGATTCAAACCATTAATCAGAATGGCAACGGTTTGTTCGACCCTCTGACACGTCATTACATCCCCAAACAGTCTCGAGTTGAACGTATAGCAGAGAAATTTGTGAGGTAACCAAAAGGAACGAGTGATTAATTATTATTCAAGAGGGAATCCCTCAACGACAGCAAGTAGAATACAACTCATGTGAGGGATGATTTTGGGGGTGGGAGGGGAGGGAGGCGAATAAAATGAAATACATGCGTATAGCAAAATGTAATACGATCAACGTAATTTGGTTTGAGAAAAGAAATTATTCTGGGAATGTCTTAACTGACTTTAAGATGTTGCCAAGGAAATTATGTTGAATTGAATAAGCAAATGACATTATAACGTGTTCATTTTCTATAAATTATTCAAAATGTCATTTAGATAACAGATGAATGCACCATTAAAAATTAATTAGATTTATTAGAAATTTATGATTTTATTTAACTGTTTCGTCACTCACATTATTATTTAAACCATTTCGAAG
Source organism: Leptogaster cylindrica (assembly GCA_963082835.1). Classification (NCBI taxonomy): domain Eukaryota; kingdom Metazoa; phylum Arthropoda; class Insecta; order Diptera; family Asilidae; genus Leptogaster; species Leptogaster cylindrica. The sequence continues at coordinate 2,362,015 of OY720108.1, read as the reverse complement.
TTAATAAGGGTTTATAATATGCAAGAATACATCACTGAATTCAATACATCCTACAAATACATCCTACAAAAACAAATGGAAATTCGAATTTCGAACCCTTTATAGGCCGAGAATAAGAATCAAAAATTGACTGGAATTTGTTTCCGGTAAATTAACAAAAAATTTCAACACCTTTGAGGGAAAATGTTTAAAAGCATTCCATCACCGAAAATTTACTCTCCTTCCCCACCTCCCTCCACGAAAATCCCAGAGTATAAATATCGATTGAAAAATCCTACAAAAAAAATCATTCAAGTCTGAGAATTTTTCCATTTCAGAAAAGTGATTCAACACCTCCAAAATGATATATGACAACACTGAAGGATCAATTTTCTCCTAGGAAAGGAAATTTTCCAAAAAAAAAAAAACCGAAAATTTTTCCTTCATAAATTTAAAAAAGAGAATATTTCAATGGTCTCCAGATGTCAGTGCCTTTTGATTAATGAAATCTGGCGTTTGTAGCTCCGCAAATGTTAAATTGAAAATGACTCCTTCAAAATTTACTATACCAAGAATTTTTTAATACACAAAATGTAATAGATGTAAATTGAGGAAAACATTTTTTTTTATGTCGGAAATTTTCCTTTACCTTGTGAACTACAATCTACAACTTTGAATTTATTTTATTGAAGAGAACTTCCTGTATAAACTCTGTACATCAGTTGAGTTTCCTGCCAGGACTTGGAAAAGATGGTAAAAGTGTAAACAGAAGAAGATTTCCATTAGCTGAATGAAGTTGTCATGGTTGAATGTATGCAGATTTACAAAACCCCTTTTCAACCACGTCAAAAGGATGCAAATCGAGGCCTTGAAACGCATGAACCCAAGATGATCCGATGTTCGTTACTATACAATTTACAAGGTTTGGTTACCTTTGGCATCGGTTAGATTGAGGTAGAAAATGATGTCGGCAGAATTTGTGTGTGTGCTACCTGCTACTGTAACTGTTATTCCAGTAAGATGAAAGGAGACAGGGAGTGAAGGTAGGGGGCGTCTTTCCAGCCGATGAGTTTTTTCTTAATGGAAGTAAAATTAACCAATAAAGCCCAATAAAGTTTTTTGGCTCAATGCATCGGCTGAAGTAACTGAATTTTAGAACAGTAGCGAGGGGGCGGCAGAAATGCTGGGGCGATATAATTTAGGGTTTCCCAAACTCAAAGAAGGTTCAGAATTGGTGAATAATGATGATATTAAATTTCATGGAGAACATGGAAAATGTTTTCCCCGGTCCCAGCGAAATATAACAATTCTTGACGGATGCAATGTTTTCTCGTTTTCCATCGATCAAAAGGAAACCGCTCATAAAATAAGTCTTCTTTCTTTTCTCTACTCTATGTTTTTTTCTTATTCTTATTCGTTTTATAATGTTCTTTTTTCCGCTTTCCAACTTCAGAAGTTTCATTTTTACGTAGCGGATGTAATATCCCAGAGCAGCATTTCAATGCATAACATTCCAAGGGATATGTAAGAGCATATCCTGATTAAATCGCACAACATCAATGTTTCATTTTCATGTCGCAAACGACGGAAAGGAGCCTAACTGAATATGTAATACGTTTATTGTGCCGCCATAGGAAAGCTCCTTACGTGACAAAAACATTTTCAATTATTTCCTGGATGGTATCCGTGGAAAATTTTTTTATGTGTTTTTTTTTTAGTATTCAACATCAACGTTTAATCGGTTTCTTGTAAATGGAATGAAAACAACAGCTATTATACCAGACTTGATATTGTCGGAGAGCAATTTAAAGCGACTTTATGACGAGTTTTCAAAGGATATTCTTGTTATCTTTCAAGGAACACATGTAAAGAGCTTGATACTGTCGGGTCTGGAAATGTTTTAATGTTAGTGGACCAACAGGAATAAATTGTTTGAGGATGAATCATTAAACATATTGCACTCACGGGATTCACTGAAAATATACAATTTATGGGAGATGTTAACGAAAAAATAGTCATCCATCTGTGCATTAGAGGAAAAAGGAAAGCTATAGAAACTTGAATATATATTACATATTTTTGTTTTTTTTTACTAAAATAAAATTCTTCCAGTTTCATCTTTTGTTTTCCTTAAATGTATTTGAAATTTCTTTTACATTTCATTTGAATATACCTATTCATTTTGTTTTAATTTTTCGGTAAACCATCCGAAACCGAAAGCCCGTAAATTCACTCACCCAGCATTCATGGACTCTCCCGTTGGTCCTTTGATGGCACGAACTCTTTTCGATATAATTCTAATCAGATAGTTCACTCAAATCAACATTTTCCAAAAAATTACCTCAATTTCTTTTTATTCAAAAAAAAAAAAAAAAAAAAAAAAAAATTATTTTCACGTTGAAGTGACCATCGCTCGGAAACCCCAGGACTCTTAATAATTTTCGCTCATCCCAATCACACCCCTTTCAGTTCTTCAAATGTCTGCAAAGTTTGCAGTGCTCTTTGACTATAGTTTTTATGTTTTTTTTTTTTTTCATACCCACAGATTTCATGGACTTATCTCGTTGAAAGCATAAAGGGCACTCTTGTTCCCGGCTGCATGAATGCAGAAGAGCTAAATCTGAAATCTCGTTCAATCCTTTATGGACAGAATGCCATTTTACTTTTTTTTTTATTATTTTTTTTTTTTCATCTACTTTCTGTACTACTTAAACGTGCACAAGGATTGCATTTCCCACATTTTGCCTTTTGATTCCATAAAACATTTTTCTTCGGGGCTTGGCCTTCTCACGTAATGTGAGTGAATCAACGCCAGTGACCGCCACCTAAAAATTTATAGACGAGAACGAGATTAAGTTTATATATGCGATCTAAGCCATAGCTCCAAAGGATATCAGGACTCTCTAGGTGAAGCATATGAAGCAATCATTTTACTCTTCACTTACGTCCACTTCCTGTCACTTTTTGAGATTTCACACAGAAAAATATCTGTGAAATTCTTTGACGTTGTTGAGGGAGATGCTTTTCCATCTGTCGTTACAGATTTATTTGAAAATATATATATATATATATATACACAGAATAAAATACCACGTAAGAATAAAAGAGAACCAAATGAAAAATACAGCAAAAGTCAATATTCGTTTTTCCAAGGAAATCTGACATCCCATATTTTCTTATTCTTATCGTTATGCCACAAATTCAATCTTTTTGTATGCTTTTGTTGTTGACAAATATCAAGCAGATGATTTTTACTGAACACTGCTCCAACATTTAATTAGTTTTATTTTGAATTTTAATTAGCTTTTTACAAGTATGATCTGAAATATCTGAGCAATAAGGACAATACATACAGACAACACCCAATTGGGTTGGATGTTATACTGTCGGAAAAGTACCGTCGCAAGGTGAAATTTATAATCAGTTCCGAGGCGTCAGTTAAGTATTCATAGCGAAAGCGCTTCAAGATAAAATGTGCTTTCAAATTGATCAAAGCTGAGATAAACACAAACCTTTAATGGTGGAGAAAAAGCAGTATTAAATGAAAAGCCGGAGGGGAATAAATGAGCTTGAATAATAATTAATGAATTAGCAAAGATCTTCTCGACTGAAGAGAGGGAAACAGGGATTTAAATGAATGATCATATATTTTGCTTGTTTCTGCACCTTTCATGAATTTACGATAACTTCAAATAACCTACGCGATAATGACTCACTTGCCGAATTTATCCAAAGCGAATTATACAGTATACTGAGCAAAAGTACCCAACCCCCTCTCTGACTCTCCCCAGTCACCACCCAGTACTACCCAATGAAGTAATTTAACTGGATTTTCAACTTAAAATTATTTCCGTTTTTACAGTGTAATTTATCTTATTTGATAAATGCGACTTAATCACTGTTGAAAAACATATTTCATGAAACAAAGTTTGATAAAGTTTCATGGTATTAGTGGGGTCAAATATATTTTATCATCTCAAATGCCACATAAAATAAACACGTTAAAAATAAAAAACACCATCTATAATGCGAAACTTTTTCGAGCAATAAATTAAAAAAAATAAGTAATGTAAAAATATATTAACCAAATTGCATTTACAACTGAAATGATATAAACAAACTGCATAAAATTAATATACAATTTAATGCCCGGGAATTACGCTCTTTACATATCCTAAAAGCTTGACTCCTTTTAAATTTCTAATTGCACCATAGAAATATATGTACATATGTATAATGTATATGTATGAAAAGGAGCTGCGATGGTTCTACCAGCCATTTACATAATTCTGTACTCTGCTTTGCAATCAGCATGATTCCGGACCGTGTCCTTTTCTTCTCTACACCCACAGCACATTCATCTCTCTATAATCCAGCTTCATATTGCAAATGAACGTTGTGCACCTGCAGGGACTAAAATTTCGGTATCTGTGCTCCGTTCGAAGCATGTTCTAATTAAATTAACTTTTGCAGGTGAGTTTCGGAGAAAATTATTACAAAAAAAAAAGAAAAGAAATGTAACACAAAATTGTATAAATACTAAAATGAAGATGAAATTCACAACTGGAAAGAATTCTTGAAATAAAATTTTTCAATAAAAAGAAATAAAATAAAAGTATAACTTTTCAGTTCTGGCAATGTGTCAGCTGCTGACTGGAAAGTTGTCTTCAAAAACTATTCAAAAACAAGAAACTTTCAATTCAAAACGGTTGAACAAGTTGACAGAAAGAGTTAAGGAAGTTTTTTTTTAATCAGATTTACTTCTCGAAGAAATTGAATTAAAGGACAGAGAAAAAAACAACTGAAAACTTTTGCAAGAAAATTCCAATAATTTCTAATAAAATTTCCAATAGAAATCGTTTTTAATGGACATGGACATGTGCCCAAAAAAATTACAAAATTAAAATATATTTAAATAAAACGAAGTAAAAAAAAACTTTGGGATAACACAAGTGAATGGAACTCGTCGTCGTTTTTTATGTGAAATGTTTGTTTTCTATTAGATTCGAATGGTGCTGTTCATCACTTTGCACATTGGAATTCAAACAATTTTCGAAGCAATTTAGAACGTAGTGTGGCACCAGCGGCTTGCAGTTACCGTTTACCTGGAAAAACACGCTATACATTTATAAAAAAAAAAAAAAAAAAAAAAAAAACAGAATAAAATGAAATCGATTAAAAACATTGTAACGAGGCAATCGTTTTGAAGATGGATGTTTACACAAACAATTGATTGAAAGCGATGGAAATTCTTGACAAACACCCCCTGGAGCTGTGGCAATCGAGCATTGTTAGCATCCCCCATTCACATAGTGAATTGAAAAAGGCAACGAATTAAATCGATTTCACTTTCGACTATAAATAAGAATATTGTACTTTTTCCTTTTATTTTATTTATATATATTTTTTTGACACGGAAACCGACTTGTTTTGTATGAACTAAAATATTCGGAAGGCGCTTTTCGGGAGTAATCATGTGTCCTTCCTATTTTGGTCCGCACCATTGTTACATAATCGCCGGAAAGATGGGAATAAAAATGCAGAACAGTTGCCTCCCCCGCTCCCTTAAAAAACTGCCCAAGTCCTCGATGGGTGGCAATGTAGGACGCGGATGTAAACGTCCACATACAAAGAAACAAGGGAGCAAACCCTTACGCACAAGAGACAAGCTCGCAAATGCCTATGTTGATGTTGAAAGTGGAACCTAGAACAGTTCTACCACATTGACTTCAGCATCTCATCCCTTGCCATTCAAACTTTGTGACCTAAATTAAGGGAGATTTTCTACGAGCGCTTCGGAATAAAAGTCCTAGATAGCTGGGTAAGTACCCCTTCCAATTTGAGGTACGTTAAGGGTTTGTCAAATGACCGGAAAGGGAAACAAGTAGCGGTAGAAGCGATGTACTGAAATAGTGGGTAGTTATCGCTATTTCCCTTTTAAACAAACATCCAGACAAAAAGCCAAGGAGCTAATCCGAAATGTGAAGAGGCAAAACTTACGAGTATGTCATTTTAGCTTGTCAAAACAGTTTTCCCTTATAAATACATATCATTTTTCCTGTGCAATGTAGGTATGTTGATGGGAAAGGTATGTCAAGATGTCAAACGCTGGAAGTTGGTAATGAGAATATAGAGACATAAAAAATTAAGTATAACGTTTTGGAATAAGTATTCCATGTTCTGCTTCAAAGTCCAATTATCATGGACATGTAACACACATATTGTCTCTACGAAGACCGGATAAGATGAATTTTTCTGTGCGAATTGCTCTTCAATTTTATTTTCCCTCGTTGCGTATTTTTTTTTTATTATTATTTATTCGTTTTCACGAAGAGATGTTAAGAAACAATGGAGACATACTTGTAATAGAAGTTGATTTACTTGAGGAAATATTATTCTTATTAAATTATCTGTTTTTCACACTTGTATAACATTAAATGTAATGTTGAAACTTTTAAAGTGCTGAATTTCCGATCCAATTATGTGTATTAATCACACCACATTTATTTTTAAATGTTGAATGGACGTTTACAATAGTAAATAAAATGTGAAAATTGCTAACTTTATTTCCCCTTCCATCTGTTGACAATTTTTAGCCACCCTTAATTGTGCTCATGCTCAGTTAACACTTTAACTGATTCTTAAGTAACTTTAAAATATCAAAATCCAAATCGTTTGCATTTATTCATAATTTTCCTCCTGGAATATCGATCAATATTCAAAAATGTTGCCACTTAGTAACCCGCCCCTCAGTCAATTCAAGAAGATAACTTTGATTGAAGCAATTAACACGTGGTATACCGTGCAAAACGTGACTACCTAATTATCATCCAGTAGCTGTTTTACATCTAATTTACTCTGTTAAATGTCGTCCGGGTGTTGAAGAGATGAAAATTAATTTTCCAGTCACAAATCTGTTCGCCCACAAGGAAAACTCACTATTCAAAGACGAAGTTTCTTTTGCTTGATGAGTTTTATAGAGCATTTTCACGTGTTCAACCTTCAAAATTGAATTCGTTTGATAAATATAAAATAAAACATTATAAAAACAATCAATGACCGCAAGGGAATTTTACAAAAAATAAATTGAATTAAAAATCGTTAGAGTTTCAAATCTGAGAGTGTTTCGAGTACTTGATTGCGATTGATCGACACTGTAGCATTGGACGGCCTCATTCACAACTCCAGACAGTGAGAGTCAAGAGCCTTTTACAGAACGGAATCAATAAGGACCTCAATTGCATTCAAACTTCGATCAAACAGAAGGGAACGCGGGAAAGGCATGGAACACTGAAAATAAAAATGTAGAGAATGAATGAAAAATATATATATATTATATATATATATATATATATATAGTATATACATATATAGATATTCTTTGAAGAGGCTCAATTGAATTCTTTCTCCCTGTTTCCTCATTTCGCCTTAATTTTGTTCCTTCATTTCGTTTTTCATCATTTCCTGTTCTCCGGTGATACGTGGCACAAATAACGGGAGTTGGGATGGCAGCCGGGATTGAAGGGAAGCGGGATGGGATTTGTTTCGTTTCTTATTGAAATATCTACAAAGGACGGAAAATTATTCACTCAAGTGGATAAAACAATTTTAACATTATAAACGACTAACGGAACTCTGGCTGCACAAAATCCGAATGTATTGTAATTGAAAATTGAAAAAAAAGAAAAAAAGAAATAAACTCTACTTGAACAAAGTTTCCTTTTTTTAATTAGAAGTAGTGAACCCTTTTAACTGTAGAAATTGTTAATGATTTTATTCTTTTAATTGTTGTTAACAAAAAAAAACTAACTACAATATTAAGACTTATTATTGATATCGTTCACAGATCTGTAGCTTTCAGGATAAATCCTTTTTGACAATCAGTCTATTTTTCAAGTCTTTGAATTGTCCTGCCAATCGATTCCTTTTTACTCTATATTTTCGCTTCAAACCATTTCGAATATTGTGAAGTTTAATTTTTAAGCGCCTACAAAGAGAAATAAATTGAAAATGTAAATGTAAACTTTTTTTTTTTCATTATATTGAACTCAGTGAAATATTTTCAGTTATCCTGAAATCCTTTGGCAAAAATCGATAAAACAATAAATATTGTAAACTATTAAATTTAGTGATAATCAGCATTTAGCAGATAAGAAGCATGACTTCAGTGATTTATATCTTTTTGCTGAAGCAATTGAAACTTTCATCAGAAAATTTTATTATGAATTGATGACATTTTCCAATAAATTAAATTAATTACGAAAATAATTTAAGAAAATCGTGGATTCTAATTTGTCTTCTTCAATACTCAATTTCAATTTCAAAGTTTTAAACTAAATCGGTTTTCATTATCCTGCTCTTCGGGAGTCATCCAAATTTTCAGTAAGTCCTGAATATCCATTGAACTGTAAAAATGTGAAATACTTTTAAACAGCTTTTCACAGAACAGACGAATTGCATTTCCTTTTATTCCAGTACTTTAATCTTCTTCTTTTCTTTTATTCTGTCCAAAGAAAATCCATTTTCTTTCCAGATTCTCTTCAGACCCATAAATCTTCTTCTTACTTTTCGATCTACTGACGGTAAGTCTCGTTACAAACCACCAAATAAGGATGGCATCTTTCATGTCCTTTTCAAGTTCGTTGATATAAAATATGACTGCATAATTTTGACTTGGTGAAGCAAAAACACAGAAGCATTAGAATTTTGTTGCGGTGGGAATCGGTTAAATTTTAATGGAGCATTGAGACTTGTGTGCGTATAAAAAATGGAAGAATGGAAGAAAAGGAAAAAGAATGTTTATATTTAACTACATTTTATTGTGCAGAGAGCAGAAAATTTCAATGTTTTGCAATATGTAACGTTAATGAATAGGATTCTGTCTACTTTCCCTGATTATGTTTGCATTGTGGTGAGCTGGCAAATATTTCAATTATCCAGTGCAATTGGAACTCCACTGAAAGGATAATAGTTATTCGAAAGGAGGGTTCAACAACCCCAAAAGAGGATTGCCTAGAAATTGGATTCGAATTGATGCAATTCACAATATCCCAGATATAATCGTGATTCACATAAAAAGAAACTATCAATACAAAAATTCAGGGAAAATAAAATTAAGTTAATTTTTTCGAAAATTTTCCTCTCCCTCTGATGGAAAATCCTTGTTTACCTTGGATATCATTTAATTGTTGTCAAACGAATTTGGTGAATCTCGAATAGTGAAAACATTTCCTGACCTGTCGCACTTTCAATTTCACTTGATTAATTTCCATTGATTTTATGACGATCCTGAACGTACAAACATTTTCGCATCGATTGGTACACGAAACCAGACACCATAGAATACAAGTCTGAGCAACTTGTAACAGGATATTTTGTCCATTCAATTTATCTGGTAGTGCTAATGTTGGCGCATCGGGATCTCCAGGACGAGACGGAAACTAAAGATGGGGTGTTTTTCTGTTCAACAAATAGTAAAACTCGATTTTCCCAGTAGACTAATGAATCATTGTTTTTCTCATCCCAAATGATGTACTTTTTGTTTTTTCTACATTCCAAAGGATAAACAACAAACTGAGGAAATGTAGAAAAAGAATAACATGGATTTGGTAACAGACTCTCGTACAAACCCATTAGCCGTAATTCCAGTGTTGTTGAACCAATGGCAAGTGAGGCGACTTGAAGAGTTAAATTGAATTCTTTTGCGGATACTCGCACAACATGTGTCTTCTTAGTTCTTATTGAAAACAACACATGTGTAAAACGAACAGTGGAAGGGAACAACAAGCAACACTTACCATTAGATCATGAAAACGACCGAAAAAACGAATATTGTGCTTCACTTGACTCAAGGACAGTTAATGATGACTTCGTGAAGGGTTGAAATTTCTGACATTTATTACTTCATGCAAGTTACGACATATGGATCCCAGGAAGAGTTACTTTATAAGAGACTAGCAGGATTACAATAATAGTTGGTTAGTTTTTTTCAGTACAAGGTGGTTTTGGGGGTTGAATAACCATAGAGGTTGATAGTTCCCATCAAGCTTTTTTTCTAACCAAATGGCCAAATACCTATTTTTATGAATTGTTTACTTCAAAAATGAAGGTTTTTCATAAAAATTGTCATCCCTTATTTTACCCTCTTAGTGGTGGAATTTTAAAAAATCCCGCCTCATTCCTCTTCTACATCATAAAGGTAACCTCTGTGCAAAATTTCAGCATTCTAGGTTCAAGAGTTTAAACAGACCGTTGATCGAATCAGTCACCTCAATGTACCTGCAATGTACATACCCTTATTAGATTTCCAAAAATTGCTTGTTATATTATTGTTCTTTATTCTATCTTCACCAAACTTCACACGATTCATCCAGAGACTATGCTGCAATATTATCCCTGAAAATTTGATTGAATTCGGTTGAACGGCTTAGGACTTTAGGAGTCTATAAGGAACATACAAAAACACATCCTCTTTTATATATTAAGAAGATAAGATATAGATTAAAATTTATAGCAAATATACAATTTCTTGAAAAAGTGCAAAATTCCATTTGGTATTTACATTTAAAATTACAAATTTAATTTTACTGAATACGATGAGATATGGGATGTAATCATAGGAACAAAAATAACTGTAGAAATCCAATAAACTTAATCTCATGTGCCAAAAAATTATAAGAAAAAAAAATACAGACGATGCATCTGATCCCAAGAATGTTTTGCGAAAGAGATGGACGCCTTGTTAGTAATTGTTATATTATTAACATTTAATGATAAATATAAACATTTGTTGTGCAAAAAAGCTGTTCCATTTTCAGATTTTTAATGTTCGTGATTTCCGAACGCACCCTTTCACTTTGACATATAAATCGCAGTGAGCATTGGAACTGATATTTAATTCAATTGAAGAAAATTTTTTTGTGAGAAGACACTTTTGTGAATTAGTGATTTAGAATATTTTGCAATGCCTTATATTAACAATTTTTTTGGTTTTCTAAATAAAATAAAAAAGCATTTCATAGTGATCCTATTGGTTCTATTAGTAGCGTATATATGCACACTACTTCTATCATTGATTTTATTGAGTTTTTACATCAAAATTATGGAGACGATGTCCAATGAAACTTATCGAAACTATTTTCATTGGAGGATTGACGCAACGAAGAGGGCAGTTATTCCGCGTAACAACACGTTCTCACTGGCAATCAACATTGTGTTTCCCAAGATGATTGTTTTCTATGGAGTGCTGATGTACCGACGAGATATTCAAAACTTGCTGCTTGACCCCTTCATTCGGGTGGGATATTTTTTGAAAAATACATGGGAGACATTTATCGGCCACATGGACACAGCCTTTCGTTGGGTAGCTAGGAAAAGCCCGTTGACGGAGAAGGTGTACTATGACCTGGATGGAGCGCATTATTATTACGGTTTCGAATTCTAAGTTAAATTTAAAATACATACTTCATTCAAAATTGACATACGTGTATAAAAAATATTTCAGAAAATTATACCATTTAAAATATATTTGGACAAAATAAGTTTTTCATTTTAGAACAATCAGTTGATCCTTATTTTTCAGAGAAATTAGGGGTGTGGATGGAATCAAGATGAACTCAATGTGGATAATTTAGGGAAAATGGGCTCCACTATATTAAAATTGCGGTTGTGTGATAAAAAGACGATGTGGATACCATCAGTTCTTCTTGAATTCTTGAAAAGTACTTCCTGGAGTTATGTTTAAATCTGCTTCTGTCAATTATCGTCTGTTAAATACTGTAAAAGGTGGAAGACAATAATAATGGAGGTCGACTTTTCAACAAAGAGGTCTGCATCATGCTTTTCTGTTTTACCGTTTTCCTCCTGTTACAATTAAAAAGTTAACAAAATTTTGTTAATCAAAGCATTAAACATATTCAAATCTGTTTGGATTTGTAAATTCAAGTACACAAGAAATTGTTATTAGACCACTACACCAAATGCTGAATACAATACTTCGAACTTCTTGAACTTTTCAATGTTTGCTTAGGATCCATACTGAAGGACTTATACTCCAAGTGCTTCAACACAATTGAAACGGATTTTCAAGGATGTAGTAGTAAATAAGTTCCATTGTTATCAATATTTGCTTAAAAAATGGAAAAATCAACATTTTCCGAAAATAAGTGCTTAATTTAAAATTTAAAAAACCGTCTCATTTGAAAGTCGGCGAATATTTTAGAGTTTACAGAAAATGTGCAAAAGATTAACAATTTCCTGAGAATTCATTGTTCAACTTCAGCCAGGGAGATTGAACCATAACGAGGTTCAGCCCTTTCCGCATTTAGGAACTTCGCCTTAATCCATATCTTTTCCGAATTTTTATTCGTTCTTCTCCGCATTCAAAAAGACTCAGAGTCCTGAAGTAGAGCTGCGTTTAGTTTGACTGTGGCGCTTATGACCCCCGGAGAAGCGTACGGCCAGAGGTGCTTAAGATCAGACTGAATACTTCATTAAAACGGTTGATAAACCTCTTCCGCATTCGTTATTCCATTGAAAGGGTTGTGGAGTGGGTATTATCATCCACATTGCCCATTGGTATGTACGCCACGTACATCCTTTCACCAGTTTTGATCAATCGTTCTAGAGTTTCATTACAGCTCTGAACCTTTCCATCAATCCTTGACTGAATGACCCTCAATGTGAACAAATGCATTTATATATAAAAATATATACTTGTTTTTTCCACTTTTCAATGGAAATTAACCTCGGAACTTCCTGTCTGCATAACCGAGGGGTTACTATTGCAGCTTCAATTTTATTATTAATAAAAAAAAAAAAAAACAATAGTTCATCAAATATGGCGGCAAACATACATAAAAAAAACTGCTTGAAATAATCGCCAACTTGAAGTTCTGGGATTTATTCATTAATCATTCCACAAGGACATGCACGATATCCGTATTCCATAGATTACATTTTTCTGCACGAAACGTAAGAACATTTTGACGAAAACAAAATTGGGGAACTGAAAACACCAAACAGATAAAAGCCGGACAAGTACCACTTCAAAATCATGGGCCAGTCAACATTTTGAAAAGTAAACAAAATCAGTGCAAAAACAAAATACGAGGATCATCAAAAGATGAAAAAATCAAACTTCAAATTCGACCAACCCTTCTGTCGTTCACCAGTTGGTAATATTTGTAAAAAAAGGGAGGGCCGACGAGTGAAGAATGGAAAATAGAAAGCAAAAAAATTTAAAAAAAAAAAAAAAAAAACACTGGAAGACCTCATCTACGGTATGCTCCCCAGAATAGAGAAAGGTTCAATTTACGAACGTTTTTCATTTCAGTCTCTGCGGCATTTTCACCCCATGGGAACTCTGGCTGGATAACGAGCCTTGCACCCCGGACAGACTTTGTGTGGACAGCTTTTGACACCCAATTGAGGGAGTATTGGATTGAATTCGGCATCTTGATGGGTTATCGCGTTCAAGGAAACTACCCAGAAAGAACCCTCCAAGTGTCAAAGGATCTACTTGACGCCCCCCCCAGCCACCAATATCTGACTCTCTCCGTCTCTCGATTTTACTCAAAAATTCTCAAGTGACTGCAATCATCGCTATTTGCGAACATAATTTCTCCGATCTCCCCGACATGCAAATTCATTCAACATTGAACCGTTAACAAGAGGGGAAGGGAGGAGGTGAAAGGATACTGCATCACCGATTTTACAGAAATAAATTTTCACAGAAAACGTTTTCAATCTGTGGGAACAGGATTTCAATTTAATATTCATAGCGCAATTTCTGTTTGCAGATGGTTTGCTCCGATAACCACTGCACAGGAAGGACTCTTTGATGTTCCTCGTATTTTTCTTAATAATTTTTCTTCGTGCAAATGAGTGCGCGATTTGAAATGAATGTAAATAGCAAATAGGTTTCCGTTTTTAAAATTGAAAGTAAACAAAAGCAAAAATTAGACAAAATCTTGTAGAAGATCCTTTTGGCAGGGAAGGTACAATGTTGAAGGGTTCTGTGATTTGATCGTGCAAAAGAGTATATCGGTTGTCACTGAGAAATAAAATACGTACACGACGAATAATTCACACTAACTTGCCTCTTTTCTGTAACAAGGATATTTTTCTGGAATAAACATTTTCATGTGTGAAAAGGAAAATTTCAATTTATGTATACGGAAAAAGGATTAAAAGATCGACGTCAAGCTGTCAGTTCTCCATGATTCTTAAATTCTTCAGGTTGCTCACCTTCGGACAAGGAACAAGGATTTGTTCTCGGGGGGTGAGTAATATTTCCATTCATGCGTGCTCTTGATTGTATAAAAAAAATGAAAAAAGAGAAGATAAGTAGGAAAAATTCTTTTTGAGGTTATGTAAGCACAATTTACCAAAAGAACATGAATGCCATGAAGTTGTTCGCATATCAAGAGGTCGTCAGATGATTAGTTCCCTTTTCATTATTTTTTTTTCCTCGTTTCTTTTCTTATCAAATGTGTTTTGCATAAAGTTGACTTGTTCAGCGCAAATTTTAATTTATGACTTAAAGATATCGCTGAGTGGTTGTTCTTTTCCAGGCGAAATTTCCTGAATTGTTTAAACATGAGCATAGAGAATTTTGATTCGTTAACTTCTGAAAGCGAGGGAGCGAAGAAATGGTGTGAATACCGAAGAATCTTCACGAAGCTATTAATATTATTATTATTTTTCCAAATAATAAAATTCAAATGGATTGCGCTAAAGCAAGTACGATTTTTGCAAATCTGAGATTGAAATCAAGTTGTCTTTTAAATAAACAAATTTTTATGACTGATTTCTTTTGAACTGTGTCATTAAGCGGAGTTGCATCACAAAATGTTCCACGACATCGTGGAAAGAGAATAATGAACCAAAAAAAAAAATTTCATGAAGTTTATAGCCTGAGCGACTACATTTATTTGTAAAGGATACACAATAGAATAAATAAAACTTTTACATTAGATTCATGAAATATAATAACAACAAACTTCCATTAGTCATTTTTACGTATTAACAAATTAAGACAAAAAAAAGGACAGAAAATGCAACAAAAACGAAGACACTGCAAACAACAATTACAAAATAATACAGGATAAGGTTTCATCTTTTAAACTAAATTGCTTTTATAATTATCATAAGCATTTATCATTTAGCATTATCATAGGTTTTAAATTGAATTAATGGGCAACTTGACTCAGATTTTAATTTAAATGTTTTTGTACTTTTAAAAATAAACATTCTGTAATGAAGACACGATTTTTGAATATAAATTTCATTTTAATTTCAAAACTTTTCTGCTCTTTTGATAAACATTAATTCAATTGTGTATTTGTGTTCCTTTTTAATAAAAATAATTAAAATACATTTCAAACAATGTTGAATTTTAAGGTACAGTAATTTGATACGAAACAAAATTAGGGCATTTCATAATCAATAAAAAATCCTTTCAGGACACCATCAAATTTTACTTGTTTAACTCCGAAATTGCTCTCATTTCCATAATTTATATTTTTCCAAATTGAACAGTCACTCAGTTCAATCGACAATCATCGTATTGAACTGGAAATAAAAATGAATCAAGTTATTTGTAAAATTTTCAGAGAGGCTCGTTATCAGCCACAAAAAACAACAACAATTCCGATAGAATGTTGTTCCAAAGCATACAATGTTTTTGAACCAAAAAACTGATCTTATACCGTAAATTTCTAAATATTTGTTGAATTGCAGAGAACACTTGATCCATTTTAATAGAATGTTTATTGGTATTGTTCAACGTATCAAATAATCCATTCTCAATGCGCCAGTTGTATTCGACTTCTATTTTGAACAATTGAAAATTTTGAATGCATCAATTGATGACCCAATTTGAAAATTGTTAAATAATAAATGCAATGACAGCAGAACAGTCATCATTTACCATCGTCAAGGATTAAAATTGGATAAGGAAAATCAATTTTCTTCATTCGAACATTATTTGGAATCAATTCAATTTATGCAAACTTCCACTACCAAAAAAATAGATATTGTTTGTTTGCACACATCCATGAAAAAAAAAATCAAAATAAATATACCCGAATACAAGAGACAAAATCAAGAATTTGGAAAAACATATCCTTGTTATCGTCTTCAGTAGAAATTGCTGACTCAGATCTTCCTAAATGTGAGTTTGTGTGGATAGATTTGAACTAACATCGTTATGGATGATTTTGCGAGCAGTCACCGAGAGGATCGGGGAAAGCCCCTTATTTGGTTCATGTGTAACAACACAAGGGAAGAAAGAGCGGATGATAAGAGCTGATAAGAATTTTCGGCTTTTGTTCGGTAAGCAGAATTTACATATCGTTTTGGAATCAGCATTTATGTGCTTGAAGGTCATTCGTATTAATTGTTTTTACCTCATTCACTATCTTTTTGACAAAACAAAATTTCTTAATGCACTCTTTAAAAAAAGTTTTTTTTATACAAAATTAAAACAAAAAAAAAAAAAAACATTAAAAAAATGTTTCCCAAATGCCAGATACTGAAAAAAATAGAAAACTGCTCAATTGTAAAAAATTCCACAATGGTCTTTCAATGAGTTCTCAAACTTTAGAATTCTTAATCCCTTTTTTCAAATCGATGTTAGATTTCTTTTATTCGTTTGTTTTTTTTTTTTTTTCAAAAATCAAATTTATTGCATTTCGGAGCAAAATTCCTTTTGGTAAATGGACTGCCATGATTAATGTGCTTAACGAATTTCTCGCAGTCCGAATTTTTGAGTCCATGCTATAAAAGGCAGAAATTCAAGGAGTCCTTAAGAATAGCTTGGAGTGGGAGGTGTCACCATCGAAAAGGGTTGATCGCATGAATTGCGAATCGTATGAAACGAAATTGCCAAGCATCCGGGTTTATTACCACAGCAGTTTTTTCTCACATCAATTCTGTGCACACGATTTTCAGGCGAAATCCTCGAGCTTTATATGAGATCCTTGGGAAATTTTCACGGGAATAGGTTTCGATATTTTGTAAAATCCTATAATAAGTCGGCCTATATGTGAACCGCTGCATCTCGCAACTCCTGCAGCCGGGTGATATTCACTTTTCGATGGTCTACATTGAAACAATCAACAAGTTTCATCCCGACGGTCGTTTTTGCCATGCAAAACAACCAAATCCTTGAATCCTGACCATGTTTGTTTGCCTTCAAATATGGTAAAACGTTGCTAGACTACCGCGGGGCAATCAACAAATATAATCAAAAAAAAAAAAAATTGAACATACAGCAGTCAATTTGATGCCGCGAGCCAGGCTCGGGTCGGTCGGCCGAGTTTCGGGGTTGGTTAGGGTTGAATGGGATAATGTCGGCGACAGTGGCGGTGGTAATAGAATTTTAAGGATGAGGAGCAAATGGGTCCGGCCCATATAACCTGGTTTCTTCCTACGGAGTTGATTTTAATTAAGTTTAGTGGACCGCATTAATCGAAGTGCCTGGCACTTTTGTTTGAATGGTTGATTTTATGAAGTATACATACGCCCCCGTAATTGGATTATTGATGCCAATGGACGGATGAAATTTATGTTGTAGAACGTATGATGGAGGATTCATCAACCCCCAAAGTCGAGACACACCATTCGGGTTAAACTTAAATGTATTTTTATTTTTTTGTTGGATGAAACCAACATAAAATTAATTTTGTTGCCACAGTTTCGAGATTCGAAGGCAATAGAAATTTGAATTTTATGCCGTCGGCAACAGACTAAATTGTTATTGGAATCACCAATTCACGTTACATTGATTTGGGTTGAGAACTTCTATTGCTACTGGCAGTTAAATTACGGGTAAAAGGGTTATTAGAATATTTAGCCAAAATCAATTAGCACTTTCCGGTTTTAATAATAAAAAAGAAAAACATATAGTGAAGTTGAAGGATAATTAAAACAGAAAATGGATAGTTGTTCAAATACAATAGAATTAAACAGTTAATAAGTTTTACAGAAAAATAAGGTTACCAATTCTTGTAACCCATTTCTAGTTCGATAAAATATAATTAGTAAGGAAGCAATTGCTCACACGCCAAGGAAGATGGTTATCATCCTCACCCCTACAGCCCCAAAATCGTAAAAGAAATTTACCCCACCGGAAATATTCCCATTCATTCATTCTAAATGAAAAAACACCATGTAAATCCATCCACGTTTACCACCCTAAAACTGCAGAAGTTTTCTTCCATTTCTACAATCTTAATATCCTGTAAACAAAGACCGTGACAAAAAAAAATTCTGCCAAATAATTAATTATAATCTGTATTTATAACAATATTTTACGAAAAAAATTCAAAATTTAAACATTCAATAAGTAAAATCAAAATTTTTGAATAAAAACGATTCAGACTTATATGGCAACACTAAGGAGTTGCCCGATTGTGGTTATCTTCGAACTTGACCTTGCAATTTTAATGAAATATTTTTGTACCAAATTTCAAGTCTCTAGGCTCTAGCTATAAGCGTTCTCGAGTTATCGTCGGAACAGACAGACAGACAAACAGACAGACGGTCATGCAAAAAACGGTTTCTTTTCAATTCCCAATCATGAACATATAGTTCTTTTTTCTGTCACGATTATTGGCGTTGCAAACGTTCGCTCAAAACTAATATACCACACATATATAGTAAAACATTCAATGATGCTTTATGATACACAAAAAAACTGTAAAAAAGGAGAAAAACACCTGAAAAAATTTGATCTTATACAAAACAGTTTGTGAAAAGTTTCTGAAAATATTTCAACTATGGTGGAAAGAATCATTTGAAAGACGAAACTCCAAAAATTATGCTTGAAGATGATGTGAAAAATGTGAAAAATAGCAAAAATATTTTGAACGATGCCGAAGTATTTGTTTTATTCCCTGTTTACTGGAATATTTAAATGTAAATTATATAAAGTGAGAAAAACGTTTCTTTTACAATTCTCGGAATGAAATAAGATATTTCGCTTGTATAATTTTGTTGTCTCACTGCTTTCCTTTTTTGCATTTGTAAATGTTTTCTGCAGTCTTGGAAACATTTGCAATGATCTGTAAACATTGGAATTTTCTCAATAAAATTGCAAAAATGTTTGATAAGAAGTTTTACTTGAATATTTATTTGTAGAGAAAATACCGAAGAAATTCAGAATTTCGAAATTAGATTGAACAAAAATGAATAGCAGCAAACAGAAAGTTGAATACCTTTTGCTGGTATACAAAAGAATCAAACATAACCTATATAGGTTTACAAGGTTTTGTGCCAATTTCAGCAAATGTCAGCTGTCAAAATATTGAGTTCAGCCCCCCGGAATACATTTTGAAAAGTGTTTGTTTCTTAGGTCCAAAAGGTGATTGAAATTTCTAAACCTATGTAATCAATTAATTATAATCTAATACTTCTGCGGAACGAATGCTATACTAATTTGTTACTGTTCTCATTACCGCAATTCACTTTAAAATATTCCATTGCAATACGTTGTTGTTGTTAAATCAATAATAATTACAATAACATTAATGACAATAGGCAAGTTTCACAATATGTACCAAATCAATATGAAGAAAAATACACAAACAAATTACTTTTGATTCATTCTTAACATAAAATCATTCTCTTCAAATAATTTTACAAAAACCCATGAAAAATTTTCCACGTGATTTCGAGGACTCGTGAAATTAAATTTTAATTAAAGTAATTATTTGTACAAGCGGAATTGTTCGCTTAGCACTTATCAAAACCAATCAGAAAATAACTCAAAAGACAAAACGATCACCAAAAAAAAATCAACAAAGTTTGATATGATTTCATGGAAAGTTAAGAGTTATGAAGATAATCAGCAGCAGTTGATGTGATAAGATAAATCAGAGGCCAGTTCGAGTTGAATGATAAAAACTTCTCCACAATTTCCATGCTTCTTATCTCTTTTGCGCATAAAATGATAATTTTGCAATTTTACTTAGTCACCTACTTCCCACACCCCCCAACCCTACATGAGTACATACAAGCCATCTTTTCACACTCTTTTCAAAGAGTTGCTTGGGGACAATTTTTGAATTTTTCCTGAGCAAAATTTTCCCCTGCAAAACCAAAACTTGATTTTATTTTTCTTCCTTTACCGACAAAAAAAAAGACAAACTTTCAGTGTTCTGTGTTCATTTTTCCCGGAAGGAAAAAGTAAAAGTTCATAAAAAAGAAAATATGTGCATATGTATATAATGTTAAAAGAAAGAATAAGCCGCCAACATCCAGTATTTAAACTTCAGAAATTTTCCAGGAAAAATCTTTCCTGATTAACATTTCAAAGTGAAATTGCGTCGCTGGTCGGTTGGGAACTACTTTGGTCACTTGACAGCGAGGAAATGGGATGGAAATTCGAGCTTTCAACTTCCACCTTGTCGTCCGCCTACAAACACCACAAGGATAAACATTTCTCAAGTACAACAGCGGATTTTGCAAAAATAAATGTCTTTTTCGCAATTTTTGTTGTCGGGTTTTTCTATACTTTTTTTTCAGCGTCCACAACAACCAGAAATTCCTAATGACAGGGGCTGACTTCTGGACTCTTTAGTGTCCACTCAACCCCAATGGAACTGTAGTGCAGAAAGCTGTAATTTTCCATCCTCTTCAAGCGTTTCTGTTGCTTCATCACAACTAGGTTTTATATACACATTATATATACATATTTTTCTACTTTTTTTATACATATATATTACAGTCAAGCTGGTCTTGAGATAAGGCATTTATTTAACAAAATTAGGCGACAATACGCCGCAACACGAGGCATTATTTACCAAAGGAGCCAAAGTCAACTGAGTTTTTGCCGGACAAAGTTAATGACTGGAAGCAAGGAGGATATTTTGGGGTTGATGGAGTGGGATGAAAATAGCAAGACTTTAATGGATCATTGTTTATTCTATTTCTTTTCAAACCGATGTCTTTCGACATTTCAGACTTTTGATGAAACCGCGCCTACGCTTAATTTCCCACAAAAGAACATCAAGGGAAATATTTGGTTAAATTCATGTTCACCCCCAGCTCATTTGCAAGTTGTCGCAGTTAATTTGAAATGCAAAAATATTATACATTGTACCGAGTCCTTAACTGAATATTATGGCATCAGTTCTAGAAAAATTAACGTTCTTTCCGGGAAAGTATCTCTTACAAAAGTTTTTTTAAACTAGAAAACAATTGTCTGCAGTTCACTCCAACGCAGAAGTTATTTATTCTCAATAACAAATAATGATATTGCAATATTAATAATGTTAAGCAATTTAGATGGTATTGTATTTTTCAGAAAGTAATCATCAGGTATCCAGAACGAAACTTCAGTTATATTATAAGAACTGTCCAGAAAGGCATCAGGGTTGTTTTTTTTTTTTTTATCTCTATCAACCACGAATTTCACGACGGACAAAAGCAGTAAAAAATCGATTCTCTGCAATGCAGAATTAAAGATGCTGCGGTTGAGTACTGTTTGAGGCTTAAATTGTGTACTCTTCAATTTTTCCCCCTTTTTCAAGTGACAAAGAAACTGCCCGCTTGTTTGGATTTCTTTATAGATTTTTAATTTTCGTTTATTTTTGCGTTGTTCTACATGAACCTTCAATTAATAATGTCATCGTAAAAATGAAAATGATTCTTTTGTAAACAAAATTTCAAAAATTTTTAAATTAATTAAAAAAGTCATGATCGAAGAATTGTCGTACCTACATTTTGTTTTTTGGTTAAAAAATTGAAATTCAGAAAGTGTGAATTAAAAACTTTTGAATGTACTTCCTAAAAAATTTAACGCTCCTTTTTAATAATTTTTTTCTTTCAATCCGTAAACAATAAAGTATAAATTTTTTATAACATTTACCGTGACCCTTTGAAATTCATCAAAATTTTGCTACCAGAAACCACCAATTAAACCTCAAAAGCAACTTCTAAAAACAATTTTTTTTTGTTCACTTACAAATTTCATAAATTCTAGGTGGATGAACCAAAACTCCTTGAAGAAGAAGAAGCAGAAGAAAAATATCACAAAAATACGCAAACCTTTTAATTCAGGTTTTTCTTCTGTTCCAACCGAATACTAAGCTTCCTGAGGAATAAAACACGGGAAGAAAAAAATGAAAGGGTTCAGGACATCTTGTCCTTTATTCCATCTTCCGCTCGAATATTCGTTTTTTAGTCCCAATTAGAGTACAAAAAAAACAGCAAATTTTTTTTTGTAACGTTTTATTTTATCGGTCGCTCTCTAATTAAATTTTACCTCAGGAAAGGCTGCCATTTCATTTTTCCGGGATGAGATGAAGTCGGCCATGAAAACCGGCCAGGTCAAAAGAAAGGAAGGACTGTGAAGGAATTGCTCCAACTTCCAATAAAACTTAAATAGTATTTATGTTTGGAAAATGCGATGTTTGTACATTAGTGGGTGAGTGGAAGGGGGTATACTATATAGGGATTGTGGCGGAAAATTCAGAGGAAATAAACTTTGATTTAAACTATGTCGACAATAACCGACAAGTCGCGTATCCTCCACCCAGCTACACCCACAGAATATTACTGGACCTTTATTAATGTTTGATGAAAAACGAAAATCTCATTTTATCCCGAAATCTCTCTGGAATTTCATTTTAACTATTCAGGAGATACATCAAGGAATTCGTGATACCCGGGGTCATCTTTAATGGAGTCCTGGACGATGTGATCGGGATCAGTTTATTATATGCCACGTTTCAACCATTCGATAGTGGCCTTTCCCAAGAGTTTGATTTCTGTTCCTTTAGTTTCATCTGGGTTGTGTGCTGTTTCTTTTTTGGCTCTCTCTAGTTTTACTTTATCCTCTTGACAGACAGATGGAAACATAAATAGGCCAACAGCACCATTATGGAGGTTTGGTTATGGGTTCGGAAAGAGTGTCCCTGTTCGAATAGCTACAGACGATTCGGGGAAGTCCCTTACATTATATATTGTAATAGTGTTTGTGTTGCTTGAAGATGAATACAACTTTGTTGGTTTCTTCCTTTCGGTTCACTTGATTATATCCGAATTACTCAAGTAAATGCAATTATTTTATATCCTATTAAATATTAATTTTATTTGATACTACGACTAACAAATCAATATCCGTTCGTCATATTTAATTAATATAATCGTTTATTTTTGGTAGATCAAACAAAATAAAATTATCACAAAATATTTAGTAATAAATGTAAGGAAGGATTTAGAATGATTACTTACGAAATTGTTTTGCTTTTGATTTACCAGCTGAACAATTTCAATTAACGATTTGCGAAAGTAATTTTAAAGATAAATGAAAAATCATTCGCTAAAAACCATTGAATTTCACAGAGACTATAAATAATCACTAGTATCAATTTAGATGAGGGGGATGGGGGGTAAGATATCATGTTTGCGGTTGGCTAATCGAATTCTGTAATGATTCAACTTAATCCTCTTTCTTTGGTTAGGCTTTAGGTTATTATTTTAATTTATTGAAATATTATTCAAGGAATTATTTTTCACTGGAAAAAAGCCAACCGAAAAATGTATAGAATTAAATAAGAAAAAAAATGTTATCGCAAAAAATTTTCTATCAAATCTTTCGCTTATCTTCAAACCTTGGAAATTAATTGCATTTTTTTTTCCTCTAACTTCATAATTGTTATTTGTGTTGGAAATTGAAAATGTTGAGAATTTCCCCTGTTTTAACCCTCTCGAGATTTTCTCAGAAATACATTTTCCATCGTTGTATTTGAAACAAATTTCTTATACCATTTTCCATCCAACATTTTCTAATCAAGAGTTTTGTAATACTTTTTGTAGTTCTAGAACTATTGATTATTTATTGTTTATTTCGAGAAAAAACATAAATAAAGGCTAAAACTAAAATGTACTGGAACAATGAGTAAATTGTTAAAAGCGAATCAAATAGCATAATTACCATTAAACCGTGCTAATTCACCTCAACCTGATGGATCGTAAAGGTCATTGAGGTATTTAATTGACAGGAACAGCCTGTTCAATATTCCTATATTGTATCAGCTTTTGTTATTAAGTCATTTCGCCCTACGCAAAATGTCCGGCTCAAAGTGACCACTTCGCGCCACAATACGCAAATTATCCGGACCCCAGGGCCTTTGTGGATCCGCAAATCTGCCCGGTCCATTGTTGAGCTAATTTGAGGGAAATACGTTTTTACCTTGGATCAATCGAATACCACCCCGTATTCTATCATCAGGGGAAAGTTCTACCGCACATTAGCATTTGCCGCGACCCACCATCGATAATTAGGTCAGGGGATGGGGTGTTGCATTCCTAAGCAAAATTTTCAAGCCTATTGAGGGTGCAACAATGCAACATATCTCTGTTGGAAATTACAGTCCGATCAGCAATAGTAGCACTTTGGTGAACTGACATCATTCTGTCTTTCTGCTGTGTCACTGCCACCGTTAATCCCCCGCCCCCACTGTTCAATGATGCAATTTCTAAAATTGCTCAGTACTGAAAATATTTTC
The DNA here is from genome assembly GCA_963082835.1 of Leptogaster cylindrica. NCBI lineage: Eukaryota > Metazoa > Arthropoda > Insecta > Diptera > Asilidae > Leptogaster > Leptogaster cylindrica. Next base: position 2,337,518 of record OY720108.1, on the reverse strand, counting down.
ACAAGGAAAATGCAATTTGCGGATGTTTCTTTCGATGGTGATCCATGTTTGTACATCCACACAGGGATGTATGTGCAACCGAACTTGAACACGATACGAAAAAGGGATAGGGAAATTGTTCGTGATATCACACGATTTTGTTGGTACATTCCCCCCTCCTGCTGTCTCCATCCATTCACTGGTGGTTGCATTCAGTTTTCATAAAATGGCAAAATTTTGCCAATTGAAAATCCGAATGAAGTTCAGTGCGCCCTCTTTTTGGTGATCTGATGAAGGCAACAAACATTGTGGGGGAGGGGAGGACGGCTGGCTTCTGCCATTGAGGAAATTAAAGTCATTTCTATTCCCTACACCTATAGCAAGAGGTGGCGAGGAAAACGATGCAGAGACTATGAACGGATTCAGCTGAGAATTATTTTACAAAATGAATTCAATCGAGTAAAAGCCACATGTAGCGCATGCCACCCCCGCATGTGAGGGTGTAACAGAATGCACGACGGGGTGTTCGTTCGAACTCAGCAAGAGAACGTGCACAAAAATAAAAATAAAAAATCAAAACGGAATTACGCCAGAAAAATATTTTTGAAACGAATTCTCAAATGCATTCACAGAAAATGCCTTTTTTTCCGGGAATAATTTTCAATAGTAGTTGGTGCTAGCGAAGGAGACGGCGGTAGGGGATGCTGAACCACTCTCGAGCGCCATTCTAAACCACGGCGGAAAGGAAAAAGCTCAAGTGAATTTCAGAAAAAAAAAAAAATAGTTTTTTTTGCATATCGTTCCATTGCAGACTTCCAGCAATCCTGCATCGGGTTCGGCACAATTCCGAATAGCATCCTGACGCACGCCACCTCCAAATGCACTGTTGCACTGTCGTACAGAATGGTGTACAGGTCCGAGCCAGACGTCTCCCCTCTCCCCCTGCTTATACGCCTTTTTACCAGTTAAGTCATGCAATTTATGGATAAACAAATTCGTCAGTCGACATTTTGCGCTGCAGATTTATCGAGATAAAAGCGACAAAGTCGCGCTTGTTTGCTTACCCGAGCGATACAATCTCGCCAGGCGCCACCCGATTACCACCCACCATCCTCGCCGAATTGCATCAGAACAATTGCGACACAGTGACGGTAATTAATTTCACGTACAATTTCATCCAGCAGCCAGGAGAGTCGTTATGATGCTCCGGCGGCAAAGGTACATATTCTGGGTGGGTGAGGTGGGAGGGAGGTGGGTGGGAGCTTTGTCAAATCGTGGACTTGCTTCGTCCAATGGTCATTCGTTTGCCGCCAAGTTTCCTGCGATCCTGGTGTGCTGCGGTCAAATCGATACTTGTGACGTAAGCCCGAATATTGCGTATCCCCTGTAGCAGCGAATCAAACAAAGAAAAAGTAAATAAATATAAAAATAAATGATCCAGGTGTGATGTGATCCCATGTCGGGGGAGGGAAACCCAATGCCTCCAGCTACCCATCCTGAATTGTGTCCTCCCACACAACGGAATCGGTTTTTACGTGATCTATAGCAAATAATGGTGGAGCATTCAAAATTTTTTGGGGATTCCCATATCCAAACCAGGCGCACTTATCAAATGGATATTAGGTTGTGTCAGCTTGCTCGCGGGAGAGGGGGAACATTCATTGTGTGTCATTGTCACTGTAAATCTTGTCACACGTTCGATAGAGTCCTTAGCCTGCGCTTAAAGGTAGCGTATCAGTGAAATGGACTTACGAATTCTTACAGCAACTTCTAAATATATAAAAAAAATAATTTTGCGGTTTTTTCTTGTTGTTCCTTTCTCTGTCGTTCCTTTGTGATATGGCATTTGCGGGGAATTACCCTCACCAGGTCCGCATCCTAACATGATTATCCGAAATATAAAGTGTACACCTGTCATGTATCCTATCCGTCAACTTCTAGACGTAATATCCGGAATGTATGTTTAGGAATATTGATTTTGGACCATCTTCCAGAAATACGCCCATAATAATTCTTTCGCAGAATGATGTGTATTTTTCTCACAAATATCTATATACAGTTTGTATCTTTTTTATTTTATTTTATTTTTTTTGCAAATATATTGTATATGTGTTGTTCTGCTCACAAAATTTGCAATGACAACTTTCGATGGAGTTTTATAGAGAGAATTTTACGTTAATTTAAATATGCAAATCATCAACCGAACTTGAATGCCAAAAGGATTCCTGAATATAATATTGCAAACATAGCGTCACTGATTTGCAATTCTAATTTAGTTTGGTGAATTTTGGTGTGCATTGAAATTGTATATCAATTCAAAATTTAATAAACCCAATTCAAACAGTTTATCCTGCAATTGTTAAATGAAATGAGCTGATTGTCGTTCATTTATACTCAGGAAATTGTATATATGGAGAGTTCCATTCGTTCTGAATTATAAAAACGCTTAACATTAAATTACAATTAAATATTGCAATTGATAAAACTTTGAGTAGATAAAAAGGAAGATGAACAGAATCTGTCAGTTCATATGTCAATTTATTTTATGAGGATTTTTCGCAATGTTGTATAGTATGATGTACTCATTTCATTTGCAGATGTATTTCTTTTAATGAACTGCGTTTTCAGCGATAAGAAATTGATTGTTATACAACAAACAAACAATAGAATACAATTACAAATCAGGCGTGTAATTTCAACATTTTGATTGAAACGCCAAAAATTTCTTCTAGGGGAGTGTAGTGGGTATGGAATATTCCTTAGGCGAAAGGCTGGTCGTCCCCGGAAAATTTTGAAAAATTTTGACTAAAATAATAAATTTGAAAACCTTAGAAAAAATTATTATTTTTATTCTCCATTTCCCCTGTAACATTCTCCTACATTAATTTCTTACATTTATTAATTAAACTTAACATAAATTGCAGTTGAAATGACAATTTAATTGTAACTTAGACTATCATGCAAAATTTGCAATAATAAAACATTTCTTAATTTTTTATTTACCAATTTACCAATTTGATTTATCAACTTAATATAAAATTTTGATAAATGATAATTTTATTTCATCAAACAAAATTAACAGATTGTAATAACAGAAAAAATGCTTATATATAGTTCTCATTGTCAGTTTACATAGGTAACATAAAAAACATTTTCCAATTATTGGAGTGGCAACTGCCACCCTCTTCCCCCCTTGAATTACACCATTGATACAAATCAATCTCTGTTCATTATCCTTTTGAAGTTTTATTTTACCCGAAACTCAGATCTAGATTGAAAATTTTTCAAACAATTTCGGCCTTCTACGTTTTCACAAAACGATTTCGAAATGGTCTAGACTTTCGACATAGAGTTTGTTAATTGCTCGATTATTGCACGTCCAAAAACCACCCCAGAAGTTTAATAATTGGTATATTGACTGATGCATAGGAACAGAAACGGTAAGAATGACTGCTTCCGGAAATTTTGGCATAATTCTGTAGAAATTTGAGTCTGGAATTAGCGCAACGAGTGCTGCTCATACGGCTCGCAGATCTGTTTCCAAAGTCACGCCGTAATGGTGACTAATTGACTTCCATAAAATTGGAAATTGTCGTGTTTATCACGACTTCCGAATATTTTAAATTCTGTGTTTTGTTTAACAAAATAGATGGAAAATTTGCACGAAACAAGAGTTAAAAGTCACAAAAACGTTCGCTTTCATGTTGTGACCACAATTATCAGAAAAAAATTTGAAAACAATTGGAAAATGTTTATAAAAAGTAAAGCAATATTTTATTGAATTGTTTGTGGAGTTTTTCAAGCGGAAAAAACAACCTTCTAGCAAGGCAAGTGGGGTGCGTCAGGAAGGGAATATGTCCAAGGCCACACAATCCGAGGAGACAGCACGAAACAGGGTCTGGAATGCCGCCGTGGTTTAAACCAGTTTCGTCTCATTGCTTCTATTTATTTAATTTTGCATTTTCGCTTTGTTTTCGCAGTCAAGTTCACTTTCGATTGATACAATGGATGAACATGATTTCGGGATTTAAATGGCAAAATTGTTATGTTGGTATTACAAAATGGCGGAGGCCGTAGAGTGATCTTGCTGATCTTACAGACACAAATTCCAGATATATGTTACATACCCTAAAAAAACAAAATCAAAAAATAATATTGCAATATCATTTTTAAGTGAACCAGAGAAAAACCGCTACTTCGAGTTATCTACTGCCAGCAAGTGGAGTGAATTCAATTAACAAGGACCTGAAAACGAAAAAAATACACATCTCTAAATTGGCTCTTGATCTGATCCCAGAATATCTGCCGAGAAAAGCGCGATGGAAAGGTTTCGAAGAAGTAAAAAGTTCAAGGACTTGAGGTTTAAGTCCAGCTGGACATAAGATGAAGGACACATGTCCTATCCAGAGGAATTGTCTTCAAATCCAGTGAGCTCACAAAACAGATTCCCCGAAACTAATTGGGGGTAGGGAGGCACTTATAGTTAAATTTTGTATGCGTTTGTAGGGGAAAACATTGAACTGAATTTCTAGTTACGTATGTCATATGTATCACAACAACGGTTTGTGAATACTTTCCCATAATTAATCAAACGTTTGCAATATGCAAAGGACGTTTTACACCTGTCGAACCTTTTAAAATTCATTGTTACTAAAAAGACAATGTTCTATACCAACGAACTACAAAGAAACCCAAACTACAAAAAAAGGCCCATATTGTGTTAAAAATTTATTGTTTAAAACGAATGTTACTTTGATGTCTATATACTTAAAAATGTATATTTCGTATTTCAAGTGTCGGATCCCATTAAAACTTTTTTTTATAACCCAGATGTGGGCTGTATTAGTTTTTAGCGAACGTTTGCAACGCCATGAAATAATGGTGACAGAAAAAAGAACTATACATTCATAATGGGGAAAGAAACCATTTTATGGATGTCCGTCTGTCTGTCTGTCCAGACGATAACTAGAGAGCACTTGTAGCTAGAGGATTGAAATTTGGTACGGTTTTACTTCGTTAAAATTGTAAGCTCAGATTCGCAGATGAGCAAAATAGGGTAACTGCTTCTTTGTGTTGTCATATAAGGCGAGGTATTTTTATACCAAAATGCTGATTTTTTTTACTAAATATTTACATATTAACTTTATTTCGTTAAATAATGTTAATAAAAGTATTAGATGCGTTTTCAGTAATTTGGAGCGAGTTTCTCTTTTTACGATAGGAAAACTGTTTTTGCACGATTTTTTATACGATTTTTTTTTAATTAACGAACGTTGCTTCTGTGTTAAAACTGTGCTGTTTGAATGCGATTACTGTTCTCGTTTGAAAAACTGGCGCGAATTGGATTTCGATTTGAAAACAATTTTAAGTTTGTCAGAAGCTGGTTATTAAACAATTTCGATGATATCAAAATCGTTTAACGGCAGATACCGCAGCTCTGGACAATGTTCATGTCGACAATTCATTACTACTGTCGTCGGGTGAAAGCAAAAGGAGCAGCCGTAGCAGCAGGACGACCAAATTGATCTTGGGACTCGGCAGGCATGTGAAACCGAAGAGCAGCTTACCTCGCAAGAAAATCGATTATGTAATCTGAACGGGCGTCTCGCGTGAAGGCTGCTGCCACTGCCTCGAGGCCGTACTGAAGACCGACCGTCTGGAGGCCCTTGCGACACCTGCCGCGGCGCCCCATAGGAATTGCATAACCGGCGAGGACAACAGCGACTGACCAAAAAATGTCTCGTTTCAGTGGCTGGTTGGGGCTGCCTTCTGGGAAGCTCCACCTTGGTTGACGATTGACAAAAAATAGGGAATGGAAAGGAAATTCGTTGCGGGATCACGGACGACTGATCAAAGCTCGCAAACTGATCGTCACTATTGGCAAATGGCAATGGGTGTGCAACCTTTGTCACCGGCTGCAGCCTTTCTGAAATCTCCAGTTTCACCCGATTCACCCCCGGTGGGAAGCGGAGGACACGAGCCCTAAAAACCTCTAAACCAAACCCTTCGGCGCCCATTCTGATAGCAGGTGGCGATTGAGGACCGCAAATTGTCAATTTTGACACTTGGTTAATGGGTACCAACACACTCTTAGTGGGGGTATCCACTGTGCTCACGCAGAGCGCCACACACACCGCACTCGTAAGCTGTTTGACAGCATGAGAACAGTTTTCGCCAGGCGCTCGCACAATCTTGCTTTAGTACCGCAAAAATTTGACATACCAGGTGTAAAACGGTGTTGACAACCTCCCGATTGGTGACCTGCCCAACCTCGATCAGTCCAATGAGGACGGCAAACTTAAGATTGTCCGTCATCGACATCCTGACGACCTCCTCGGGTCGTTTTATGTCACTAAACGGCGGACGTGTTAGGTCCGCCATTTTACTAGCAAAACACTCTAATTACACTGTAAATGAACACTAAGTGAACTCGGTGATATTAACCACGGACTACTTGACACAGAACTCACACACTGAGCGCGATTAAGGCAATTAGTGCGATTTGTCCAGTGGGAAATCGTTCCGTATGAATATTATTTTGACACGAGAAACACGGCAAACACATAGTCATCGACCATTTTGAATTTCGGTTCGGGTGAGCACTAGTTGTACTGTCGCCTACAGTAATCTCAGCAGTACTGGCAACATAGGTGTTTGAAACATCACTGCGAACCGTACCAAGTTGGTGCAGGCGCATTGTTGTTGTTTACACCGATACAGTCGCCCCTTTTCACCCCTTCGAATGAACCCTGCGCAGTGATCATGTCATGTAGCACATAACCTAAAAATGGACTTTATGATCTATTTCTCCAACAAATTCCATTAGTTCCACACTGTGGATGTGCTGAAAAAGGATCTAGGTCATTTACCATTATATTACCAACACAGCCAAAAAAATCAGTTTCGAAAGCTAGCCAATTGCTCGTGCCCAAGAAAAGCTTAAATAGCAGCCACGTAAGCTTTTATCATAGACAAAATAATATTTTATGCTTTTTCCGTCGATGTCAGTAAAATTGCTAGAGTAATTTTGATTTCATTTTGTTCACTTTTAAATTTAAAAACCGTAATTCAAAATGGCTTTCATTTGTTGCCAATAAAAGGTAATAAAAATAAACTGTTTTAAACCCAAATTGTTGTGTTAGTTATTAAACAGATTGGAATTTTTTGTGGAATTTGTTATCACAAACAAGGGTGCCAGTTATTTGTCGCCGGGCAGACACACTTTAAGCTACACGAAAATTACACGAATCCCAATAGGATTGTGACTTATCAGTTGACTCGCCAGGTGCGCTTTTGCATTGCCATTCGCATTTTTCCCCAGCCAAATATTCTCAATTTACCGATGCCGAGCCGCATTTTTCCGCAATTATGGGTTGACCACCCCATAATTTTAAATTTATATGGAAATATTTGTATCTCTTAAACCGTTTATAATTTGAATAAAAAAGGATGGTAGAAGTTTATGGCAAACAAGATCGGGTTTGGTTCCCCGCTATACTGAACAATGTCGACAGATTGTCGGACACATTAGTGTCTCAGATACAATACCCACAAAATGGGATTTGTTAGTCTCAGACGCGAACCAATCGTATAACAGTTACAGCAGCCGATATTATAATATGGCGGCAATTATTCAATTTGAATTTTTTGGAAGCAATTTGAATTTGAATTGAACCGATTTCGTGAATTATTTTCACTGTATACTCCCTTTTCATAAAGAATTCTAGGGGATTTACAGGAGACCCTTTAATTATGTTATTACAAAATTCAAAGTGTCACAAAAGTTCTCGTCCCAATCAATATCAATATCAGCTGAATATGAATATATGAATATTTGGACGTTTCTTATATTAGCATTAAATCATCGATCATCGATCACACTATTTGGACCTTCATATGATTTTTGTTGTTGTTTTAGTTTCTTCTTCTATTTTTGACGGAAACAATGAAGCCATATGAAAGGACTGTGCAGTGTTTTTTATTCCAACGAAAAGGTCAAATATAAATTTTTAAAAAATTTTTACTTCAAAAATGAGGGATTTTCATAGCAACTTTCATCCCCTTATGGGTTGATTTTCAAAAAACCCTATTACATGTGTTTCTTAATGTCAAACAAAAGGTCAATTATAGAAATGCACTGTGAGATTTTCAGCCGTTTTCGTCCAGCGGTTTGGTCTGTATGTTGTCTGTCTGTCAGTCAGTCAGTCAGTCAGTCACGGAACTGTTTAGATTTAAATCTCGACAACAGCGCCATCTATTGTGTCCGAAACTGTCCTATCTTTCAACTTGGACTGCTGGAACCAATCATACACATTCACAAAATCTCGTTGAAATCAGTTGGGCGGTGTTTTCGTCGAGGTTTTTATACAGGGTGTTTCGCGAGCAAGTGTTCCAACATGTACCAATCGATTCCTTTAAGTGTTGTGATCAACTATTGCGATGAGATATTTTGTCGTAAAACCGCTCCTTCACCCCTTTTTTAAGGGCTGAAACTTTTTCGTCTGAGTGGCGAGATTAGCTCAAAAAAACGTTATAACTTCTGTTGGGAACACTATAGAGGGGTAAACAAGAAGCTAGTAAAATGTACATATTATGACCTTTCCAGCAGTGTCTCACATGTCTTGATCCGTTACCTAATGTGAGAAATATGAATGTTCAAACTTAAAATTTTGGTTATAAATTTACACTTTTATACTTCGTTCTTAAAAATGTCCTTCATAACAAGGATATATTTTTCTTAAAAACATGTACGCTTAAGATATCTTGCAAATGAAAAACGAATCATGCATATACCTTTCGTATATCAAGAGTTGATGTAATACAATATGACAATTGACAATATGGCGGCAATTATTTAATTTGGAATATTCAACTACAATTTCAATTTTAAAACACACAAATAATATTCAAACATCAGGAAACTGAAATGTAATAACTGCATTTCCTCTTAAAAACACCTGTTTTGTCAAATCAACTAAACGCAGTTGCTTTGCTTTAGTTAACTTTTTCAAACCAATCAACCCTTGCCATGAAGTGAACAATATAATATTAAAAATCAAATCATTCAGTTCGTCAGTTCGCAGCACAAGTCATTGAAAAGAAATAAAGTTAATACAAATGGGTGAGTTTGCCGCGGGATTTATAAAGAAAGTTGATTTAGAAATGGGGACCCGCGAATTCTTGATCAGCTTTTATATAGCGGTTATGACTGCGACAATGTACAGTATACTGTCGAATGCAGCGGAGGTAATAGATCGTGATCGCATACCGATGCCCGTTCGGCGTTTGGCTCCTTCGCCGTCAATGTGGGAGAGGTTCCTCCAGGCCTTTATGATGAGCCTGTTGGCTTTTGACGATTTCTATATCTGGTCACATTTTCCCATCGTGAGGATTATGCCGTGGATGGTTGATTCTCTGATGGCCATCTCCTTCCACTATTTCTACGTCGTGGAAGAACATCGCCAGCAACAGAATACAAAGTGGAGGGATTTCCTTCCAATATTGCACGGAGTCGTCCTTGTCCAATGTCTTACTTTCGCCTTCTTTACATACATTCCGTTCATATAATGATCGAAATTAATTACATTTATATTTTGGTGTTTTTGAATTAAATTTGTTCTCACGTAATGGTGTTTTTTATTTTTCTTTATCAAGAATAGTTCTAGTTCAAACATTTTTCTCTAATACGCATTTTGTTCCAGCGGGGGAGTCCGGCGTTTACTCGAAAGCATTTCGTCTTTATTTATTCAGTTGTTAGAACTTGGTGGCGGGAATGCACCCCTTGAGACGGGAGGGGGGGGGGGGGGGGGGGGGGGTATATATATAACCGAATCGGTTTCAGACGCCTGAAGCATTCCATTATGTAGTAGCCAGAAAGCTGCTAGTATTAACATAGTGGAGAGATGCTTTTTCACATATCTACGCATTTTTCATGAAATTTTCTACATAATTTTTTGTTTTCTTTGTAAAGCAAAAATGCCCATACACGTGGAGGATTCCCACTAGGCCACAGCCTCTAGGCGGTCTGGAAGGACTTATTGAATTTCATTCGGGCCTGTGTCCTGTGAGGCGCTGAGGATTCCCCACAGGCCCACACACGTGCGGGTTTAGTTCAAAAGCACGAGGGAAACCTCCATGATACAAGGAACATAAGGTATGCCAATGATTTCGCACCCGCGCCATTTTGCGCGTCATCGGGTTCACCCAATGAGCATTCGATGGTTTGACAGCCTGACAGGTTTTTGTTTACAAATTCGTGTGCAAGTTTTAAAAGTTTTTAAAGATTTTCAATAGTTTTTAATATTAATTGTACTATTTTGAATTTAAAATGGTTTAGTGTGTAATAAAGAACTGTAAAAATATCATGAAATATACTGAAATACTGTTAATTAAGGCAAAAGTTGTAATTGCCGAAGAAGAAGTGAAGAAGTTATTTTTTAGATGTAGAATGTATTTTACGATAAGATATTTAAACAGAAATTAGTCTAATGTTGTCAGTAAACAAAAATTAAGAAAAAAATAAAAACTGTGACATAAAATTTACTGTTTTATTGTTTCGTCTATATTACACTTTTAATTTGATTATAATATAAAGTTTCAGTTGTTATTAATTGAAAAATATCATTTTAAATAATTTCTCAGATGAATTGCCGAGGGAAAAGCTTTCAGTAACATTTGAAAAGTGCGGCTAAAAATTACGCATTTGAAAATACGTGCACGTAGTGACGTCACGGCAGTTGTCAAAAAAATCTTTGGCATACCTTATGTTCTTTGTATCATGGGAAACCTCTACATGTCGTTAAACCACATCTATGGTGTGGAACTGATGGACATGGAACTTGTTGCAGTACTATCTCACATTCTCAACAAACCTAATTTTAGGTTATGTTGTGCCTGTTGGTGAGTACGAATTTTCCTTTTTGTCCATCATGATACAAAAACATAAGGTAAAGTACATCTGACTTGTGCTTCTACCATCTTGCGTGTCACTGGCCTGAAACTTCAAACTTTATTCTGTCAATATCATTGTTTACAAATTTTAAAAAACCAAAAAGTGATTTTAGGTTTAATAATTAAGGAGAAACCAACGTTTTATAATAGTGAAGTGCATGAATTTAATGAGAATTACTTATTTCTGCTTACATCTAATACAAGCAAACCATTTTTGATTTCTTGAGAAGTCTTCTACAGTTGAATCGTAGGATTTAATAACAGCTGCAAAGCAATTCTTCAAATTAAATAACTAAACAGTTTTTCTAATCGACTTTTCTGCTAGTTCTAAGTGCAATTTACTTGATGTTTACATTTGTTTGTTTACCTTTGTAATGTCAAAAATTTTGAAGTTTCAGGCCAGTGACGTCACAGCAGGCAGTTGTCAAATGTGTATTTTACCTTTAGTTCTTTGTATCATGTTTGTCCATAATGTGTCATTGTAGCTGTCAAATGCAAACTGTTAAAAAATATTGTAATACAGCTAATTATACATTTGGAAATTAGAAGCAAGCAAAATAAAATTAATAAAAATTTTTAATTTGAGCAATTATTTATTAGCCATGAGAGAAAAATTCTTTTTTAAGTAAACCACAGCGGTTGTATTCGATAAATGTTTTTAAAAATAAATTACTGTGGTAATGAAATGACTGCAAAAATTTTCTAAAACGAAATCATGCATTTTATTTACATTCGTTTATATTCATTTTCCTGTGGGGATTTATTAAGAGAACCCGCTTGGTTTATCCGAAAATTAACGACGCCCTTGCCACTAACACCATTAAACTGGAGACTGTTAATGTATGAGATTTGTATGTAGTCAGTAGTGCCTCCATATTTTCTTACATCCAGGTGCTGTGCGAACGAGCAGACGGAACAGAACGCGAGTCGAGTTTTGTCTTCGAAACCGAGGAGAGAACAGTGGGATCGAGGACCCACCGTAAATAGAGCTATTTTGTGCGTAATTCTGTGATTCCCTCAAGACTTTGCCACTAAGAAAAATGTGTTAAAAATTAATAACGGTAAAACACTAAAGTGATTTTCATGTGAAACGTAAACACTGAAGTGGTGAATAGGGATCGCGTGTCAACAAAGTCCAAGCCTTCATCAGACAAAAGGAACCAATCCAGCTCAGCTGCGAACTGCGTCACGACGTCATCGAGCATCCGACGTGAGCGAGAAGGCGAAGAAAACGCAGACAGAAAACCACCGTTTATTTATTTATTCGCAAACGGTGAACGGTTGACAGAATTTTTACCTTGCATTGCTACAGTCGCGATCCCTACCTCCTCCACCGCGCTAATTCCCTGCGGAAAAAGAACGTCTCTTCCTCGAGGTTCCCAAGTTTTTAAAGTGATTTTGATTAAGTTTAGTTTTTTTTTTTTTTTTGTTCGCCAATCTGAAAAAAAATTTCGACCTTTGTTTTGCATCATCTCGCATTATTTACGTTCTCCGACATTCGATATTGCAACGTAAACAAATATCTACGATTTTCTGAGTTTAACCAGCACTATTTGTTGGTTGTCGCTGTGCGAAAAAACTCTCGCCCCCCGCACCTTGGAACAGTGATCAACTCGCCAATTTGAATGACAAATTCCTAGCTTTTGTTATTGTCGTATCGTCGTCACTGGGCGAACGGTGGTGGCCACGGCATGTGTAGTGGTTGTCTCGCAGGTATGTATATGAATTTGACTGGCGATTATTCAATCAACCACTATTTGTCCCGAAGCATCAAATTTTTGAGTTTGTTGAGGGAGAGACATTTCATCTTTTAGCAATTAATTACCAATTGCATGCATTAATGCAGCAACCAATACGAGAAAATTAAAAAATTAATGAACTTTCGAACTCCTTTGTCCTTCAAGTTTTGGAAACACAAATCAAACTTATGTTTGTGTGTAGAGTGTGTTTGAATGTGTGAGCTTATATGCGAATGCGTTGGTGTATTGTGCATATGTGGGCAATTTTTCCCACTCGTCACAACAAAGAGTGAGTGAAATGCCAAAAGTTTCTGCAGTTTGTACTGTCAGGTCGACGCAACAGTCGAGGATATTTTAAATGACGGCGAGATGATATAATTTATTAGTTTGCAATATTTAATGCACGCAATAATTACTATTGCATGTTCATCGCAATAACATTAATGATTTTCATGAACAGAATCAACTAAATATTAAATATGCCGCCATAGTGGCGACCATTACCTCATTCCACAAAATGTCGCCTTTACGGCTACATAAAATTGTCGCTAACTGTGAAGCCATTTATTTGCAATATAATGCAAATTTTAACACTATTAGAAGAATGTTTAGTATTTAATCTTAAACAATTAAAGTATAAGTAAAAAATTTTATATAAAAAAAAAATATGTTTAAGTTATTTTATGTAATACAACTGCCAAAAGTTTTCGAATTCGCTAAATAAACTTTATTGATTTGAAAAAAAAGTTGAATTGTTGTAGGTTTTTTTATTTTTTAAGACAACAACAAAAAATTAGTAAATGAAATTTTTCAAACACTTTTGAAATTTAGTTTGCATTCCGTTTCATATTTAATTCGATTGCAGGAAAAATTTTCCAAAATTGTGAAATACACAAGAAACCGTTATATAATGGAATTTCAATTAAAAAAATAACAAATATTTGAAATTATTATTATTTCTTATCAAAGCAATTCCATTCAGAAAAACTAAAAATTTTGGAAAAAAATTTTGGAAATTTGAAATTTTTTCTCAAAATGTCAACTTACCAATTTCGGGAAACATCCACATAGTCTTTTCAGCAAAAAAAGCATTTAAATGATCAGTGCCAATGCAGCCAAAGATTTATTTTGAATTCATTTGTTTAAACACTCGTAATTTAGCACGTTTTACATTTATGAAAATTAAACAATGTTCTTATCCGATTTTCTGGGTGCTGAGTGTTTGCGGAAAAGAACAAAATTTGCGTTGTGTTTGGAGCGCACACGAGAGACGCACGAACACTTCCCCACATTAGATTCGTTGTGGTTCTTTTTGTTTGATTTTCCTGTTTTTTGTTTTAATTATGTTGCACCAGAGCAGCACAGCTGTTCCGTGACGCTCTCCACCCGAAACGGGCTTCATTGCACTTTTCACACCGCGGTGTGTGGATTCGCTGGGGGATTTCGCCTTGGGTGCTTCGTCTCCGTCCTCTGCACTCTGCAGCACTGGGCATGTGCGTAGGTAGAGCACTGCGATTTGCGGTTGAGCTTAGCTTGAAAAGATGCTTAAAACAAAAGACCTAGTAGGTCCCACCCCCCTTCTGTCCTACCCTACCAATGACACACAATCTACGTCTTTCCAGTTCAGCACTCGAAAACTTTCATGATTCTCTCTCAGCTGTTTTGAAGATGTATTTTCTTGTTGCTCGAACAGCGACTATTTTTGTTTGTTTGCCTTTCGTATTTGTTTCAAAAGTAATTTGCACAGAATTTCCAAATGAAATTATCTAATCTCGCAGCCAGACGAGACCCGAGGAAAGGTGCACATTTTGCGATGCTCCCAAGAGTCTCGGATGCGATAACAACACCCTTAAAATTTAGTCGTGAACTCGCAATAAACAAAAGACAAGCGGAATCATGTTTTCTCGTTAATTAATTACGTTGCACAGAGCTCAGAAAGATCAACAAAACAATTTGTGTTTTTTCTTTTTTCTTTTTTTTTGTATTGAGTACTTGACTTTTTACTGCTCCTATTTCCGAGATCGCTGCTCTCAACTGCATAAGATGAATGCATTTCGCAATTCGGTATGAATTTAAGAAAAATAAACGCAATTCCTGTGGAATTTTACTAACTAAATTAACAGGAATTTGTTCATTTGTTCAAGCGCAATTTAAATTTCCAATCACAAATCACGGTTTATTACGTTTTTATTTGATCAAATCCAATCGTTTTGTTACTTTTTTATTATTATTTGTTTAAAAAAAAAAGTATTTTTAATGACATTGCTAAGTAAAACATTCCCTCACGCATGACGAAAGTGCGTTTGTAGTTCTTTTTTGGACTTTGAGTGACTGGAAAAATGACCTTCAGAATTGTTATAGCAAATTTTAATCTAATTTGTTGTTGTAGCCTTTGCGGCTTATCACTTCCTGATGATATTTAGATTGAGAACACCTGAAAATCTGCCCTGAGATTTTCTCTATTGAATCACTTTTTTGTTTCAATTTGTTCAGCAGTTGAAATGCAATAACGTAAAAAGCAGGCTTTCTATGATTTTCTTGGAAAAAACAAGCGAAAAATATTTTATTTTGTGTTTAATAAAAGAAAACAGAGTCTCATTTGCTGCCCTCGTTTTCTTATCAGTTGCAGCCAGCACCACACAGGCAACAAACAGGATGATCCACGCTTTTTGATATACATTTTTTAAATTAATACTGGTTAAACATGAAAATGTATGAATGGTTTTTTTAAACGTTTGAATTCAGTAAACAAATATGTTTGACACTCATTTTAACCTTTAACAACACATATAAAATGGTGACCATTTAAAATTCTGTTTAAATGAATCCGTTATTTAATCAAATAGTTAATAATTAATTCAATCAAATAATTAATTCAGTTGATTGAAACTCAAGAACCGTTTTGACTCCTTGCAGAAATTCAGCACCAGATATGTCAGCTGATTCGCCGCGGCGCACTGTCCGAGGAGTTCCTGCAATTGTTCCACCACAAGTTGTTAGTGATCCATCAATAATCGACAGTGTTGCAGGATTCATCAATGACGTAACTCTAACGAATCAGCCCCAAGTAGATCCAAAAGATACAATAACATGGGCTCGATTCGAGACGCAAGCTGACATAAGTGATCCACAATTTGGTGATGAGGACTTCGAGTTGGAGGGATGTGCTCCGCCACCATTAATTTTGGTTCTCGGTTATGGTGTTGGAATTCAAGTGTGGGCAATACCAGCCAATGGTGAAGCTGTTGAGGTTCTGTCCTGGCGATATGGCAATGTTACAGCTCTTCGTGTGTTGCCAACACCAACGTCAACTGATGTTAATTTTGATCGATTCTCGGATAAGCGACCATTGATGGCACTCTGCGAGGGTCCAACAAACAGCCCAGGAAATCAGTATAGCACCGTGAATTTTGTATCTTTGAAAGATGGCACCACTGTTAAAAGTATCAAATTCAAAAATTCCGTTCTGGATATCTTGACGAACAAGACATTCGTGGTGATAACGTTCCCAGAAAGGATTGCTGTATTCGATGCCAGGAGCTTGGAGGATCATCTTTCAATAACCACATGTTATCCAAGTCCAGGGTAAGATTGATCCATATTTGTATGGTATTTGAAGGGCTCATTGAGGTTTTGTTTTTTAGCATAAATCCGAATCCAGTTGCGCTGGGTCACCGTTGGTTGGCTTATTCAGAAAACAAGTTGATCCATACCAAACGAAGTCAGGGTGGCTGTGAGGTTGAAGGTGTGCCAAGTTACACGGCGACAATGCTTAATGCTGCCAAGAGTTTTAGCAAAGGACTCAAGGAATTCGGTGAGACAGTAGCGGCAGGATTGAAGGGTTCGGCCAGTGGTGGGGGCTTGTCTTCGAAGCCGGGTAGTTTCGAATCAACTTCAGGCGATACAAAACAACCTGGAGTTGTTACTATTTTTGATATTAAAGTAATTTAATTATTCTAATACTGAAAATGAAGTTAAATAATAATTTATGTTTAGCATCCAATCAAAGATATCAGTCCCACATCAGGAACACCAATCTCAATCACTGGAGATGATCCTATCATAGCACATTTTGTGGCTCATTCAGATGCAATTGTCGCAATGGAATTTGATCCTTCAGGCATGCTACTCCTGACGGCAGATAAACGTGGTCATGATTTTCATATTTTCAAAATCTTCAATCACGCAATGTCCTCGAATCTATCTG
The DNA here is from genome assembly GCA_963082835.1 of Leptogaster cylindrica. Classification (NCBI taxonomy): domain Eukaryota; kingdom Metazoa; phylum Arthropoda; class Insecta; order Diptera; family Asilidae; genus Leptogaster; species Leptogaster cylindrica. The sequence continues at coordinate 2,320,643 of OY720108.1, read as the reverse complement.
CTGTACATCATTTATATATCCTTCATCGTGGGGATACAACCGCTAAGGTTCAGGACATTGTATTCTCCTCGGACTCTCGATGGGTTGCAGTCTCTTCACTTCGAGGGACAACCCATGTGTTCCCTATAACTCCATACGGTGGTCCGGCAGGTGTTCGAACCCATACGAATCCTTATGTAGTAAATCGTTTGTCACGTTTTCATCGCTCGGCTGGCTTATCACCTGATGGACGCTCAAGTAGCCCAATTTCAGGTCATTCCGAAATTACACAATACAACTCAAGCTGTATGCCCTACAACAATGCAACTATACCACCATTCCCGAAACCAATTGTGGTCAATCCTTTGGCGAAACTTCGACAACCTTCTGCGCTCGGCTCTCCACCTGGAAGTGCACAAAATTCATATTCTAGATCATCGCATGGTCGTCAAAGATTGTCCTCACTATCCGACGAGAATGGCAAGTCTCTCAGTGTTTGTGCTGTGTTCGCTAAGGCACGCTCCTGGCTTCTGGATGGTCCAAAATTAGCGCGCGATTCCCACAAAGTTCAGCAAAGAGTCGTTGATTCCCTCTTCATTATGGCGGGTCACGGTGCCCTTATTCAGTATGATCTTGATGTGAAAATCGCACAGAGTAATTTGTTAATAGGATAATTGGTAAATATTGAAAATGAATGAATTCTTTTATTAAGGTGTTGCCAAAGAGAAAGTGTGTGACGAAAGTTTGATTGAATTAGAAGTTGAAGCGAAGGCGCAATGGAATTTGGGTAGAAAGGATAATTCAGTTGAAGTTCAACCTCCTCTCTTGCTAGATAATTGGTTGATGAAAGACATGATGAAAGATCGCAGTAGTCCAAACAGTGGGGCTAGTGTCAGCCCCCAAATTGATGACTGGGTATCACAGGTTGAAATAATGACACATGCAGGTCCAGGGAGACGCCTTTGGATGGGGCCCCAGTGCGTTTTCAAAACATACAACACACCCAGTGGGTATGTGTAAGAACAATTTTTAATTAAAGGTTATTTCTAAGCCGATGCATTTCATAAGGTCCTCGTTGAACCATATCGATACCGAGGCTGTTGAAGTTCCCATCAATGTGGGTAGCAGTAGACCAGGCCGATCTAGTCCAATGAATATGCCATTACCAAATTCTGGGAGATCCTCTGTACCATTTGTGATAGAATCTGGATCCTATAGTAAGAACTAATTTCTGAGTTGTTAAGAATTTTACTTATTTATTTTTGATAATTAAATAAATTAGGCAGCATTGACCAAAGTCCAAGATTGATGGAGAGATTTTGCCATGATAATATAAATTCGGAGTTTGATTTGTCACAAGGTGAAACGAGACTCAAGGAGGACTTGGCGGATGCAATGCGAGAGTCACCATCGACTCAACACAAAGACACAGGTAAATCGATAATTAATTTTAAAGTTTTTATTCAACATTAATTACTAGCTTTTACGCTGTAATTTTGCTTTTCGTGTGGAAAATAGTTATGCGATTTGTTTAAATATAGATTTCCTTTATTTTGGCTACGCAAATTGCCCTTTATCGTAGAAGCGCAAAAAAAAAACAACAACAACAGAAAATTAAATGCGATTTAGACTGCTATTTTTTCTGAGATATTTTTTGTTTTGTCTTGTATGTATTTTGCTTATAGCTCGTATTTCTTTTTTAATAATGTCCTATAGGAGTAATTTGTTGGATAATTCACGAATGCTGAAACATCAATACCCTGGGGCTTGATTTATCCGAAGAATGAAGGGAATTGTTTATGCAAATATTTTTAATCATATTCGCGGGTTTATATTGTTTATGCGGTTAATTTCAAGAGTTTATTTTCTATTAGAGTTTTATTATAAATAAAGAAACAAAGACTGTGGGTATTCATCGTTATTAAATTCATTATGGTAAATGAAACAACAACAACAAAATAGCAAGCACTCATCAACAAATGTGATAAAAATTTTCAAGCTTACCTGTTTTTGTAACGCAGCCACACAGCCACTTTTAACTATTTAAAATGATTCTGGGGTATATTTTTCAAAATAATTTTATTTTTTTGATCTTGTCCTGCATTTCAAAACAGACTCAAATATTTCGAAAAATTCATTTAAATACAACTAAAAATTTCTTCATTGGCAAAACATTTTTGAACTTAAAATTTTGTTTTTGGAAGAATGCACAAAATTATGATTTGTATATGTGTATGTTTTACAGAAAATAATTGTAAATTTATGTACAAAAAATTAATGAATATAAAATAATTTTTTTACCTTACTAATCTGTTAAGATTTTTTTTTTATCATTTCCTTTGTTAAATCGTTATTATTTTTATTATTCTACGTCCCTCTGAACGAAATAAAAACTGATTTAAAACCTATTTGAACTGTAAATAAAATATTATAATGTGGAAGATAATATTCATTTTAAAAATATTGTTGCACTGCTGTGAGTTAAAAACTATTTTTTGTTTTTATATACCAAAAATCTTTTCGGATTTCTTTGTGTTTTTAATCAATGATAAATGATGAAACATTAATTCACAACAAAATAAATCTAAAGCAAAAAAAATTTTTAAAATTTCTAACTTATTCAGGATCGTTTGAAATAATTTATTAAAATTGCTGCAATTGTACAAATATTTTTTAGGGATTAATCAACGATGATTTCTATTGCTAGCTTTTTGTTCTATTCATATTGCAATATTTTATGCAGCAGGATTTGTATGCTTCTGTGTGCATGACATTTGATTTAGTAAACGGGGTAAGTATGATGAGCTATTTTCTATTATAAATTAATACATTTATCAATGAATGAATTTATAAAATTACCGAAATTAAATCGGAATTCTCGTTAAGTTTCATCAATAGCAATCATTCAGTTAATTTTTAAATGGGAAGTTTCCTATAATATAATCCTTTATTCGTCTTCAGTGCCGTTGCTTTTTCGAAAAACACTAAATTTTGCAATGCTTTGGCACTACAACTTGCTGCATTTAAAAAAAAGAAGAAGGATATTATTTAAATAATCTGCAATGATTGTGTTGCTTCATTTATCGACCGAATTCGCTTTAAGAAGAATACATTTTCTGCAAAGTTTTAAATAGAAACATTAAAAACGCTTACATAAAATATTTCGACAATGTTTTCAAAACAAACTTTTAAGCATTTCAAATTAGGCAAATTAAATCGACGGTTTCTGTCGAATGCTTATTTTGAATATCATAAAAATATCTACATTAGATTTTTCTTTGCTGAGTAAAAAGATTTAATTTTAAACAATCGCACGAGAAGTGAGTCATTGTTCAAAATTATGACCGCGAATATTTGCATTCAGAATTTATCAAATCATGTTTCTGCAGCTGCACTGAAATCTATATTTAAATTAGTGACTTGTTTTATCAATAACGAACGAGAGGTTCACTTTTAAAAACAACCTCCATTGCACGTTATTAAGTGCTTTTTTGGAAATCTCGAAAGATTAAAGAACAAGAATGAGCTCTACACAAAAATCAGTAAATAAATGCAATATCAACCAAAAATATAAATATTGATTATTTTAATGTTTTATTGATAATGTAATTAATTATAAGTTAATCTCTAAAAAATGTTTGGGTGCAGCAAATTTATTCTACAATAGAAAGAGACAGAAGTAAACATATTCTAAAAATATACATAATTTTTATTTTGCTTAAAACTCACTCGTATAATTGTTTACTTTTATGTTAATTAGTTTATATGTGTAGCGATGCCAGTTAATAATATGATATCTTGTTGAAAGTCTTCCACTGTTTCAATGAACTTTAAAAATAAATATAATTTAGATTTGAATATTCGAAAGGACAACATTTTGTCAGGCAAAACAGCTTTTCAACAATTAAACATCATAAATAATAAATATCATTCCTCATTCTCTAATTATTAAAATCAAATACATCAAATTCAGGAATGAAAATGTGCACAATAAACAAACAAAACATTGTACAAAATAATGCGTTGCATGAGTATATACCTAAAATATATATATATATTTTTTTATGCGGTTTTATTTTCCTAAGTATTCACTTTGTACACCAGTTATTTTATATTGTAATAATATTATAAATAAAAGAAAATATCTCGCTTTATGAAATATTATAATTTTCTGATTTGAAACTATTTTTCTTATACCCCCAAAAGTAATGCTTATGTTAAAAGTTAAAGCTTTTTGTAAACAAATTTATGGATTGATAATTTATCGAATAGTAAGCTTGGGAATTATGAAATAACTCGCACACATCCCCTTCAGCATTATGAAGGAGAATATAAGCCAAAGGCAGATGTTTACAATTAATTTTAACAAATTTCAATAATAATAATAAATAATTGAAATGAAACAAATCATTTGATCGATTCGAGAGAAACTAATTTTTTTCAAGAACACTTATTGGTTGCTTTCCTTAATTTTGTTTTTTGGTAGAAGGTCTATTTTCTATTTCTTCTAATTAAAAACAAAAGAACAGTAATTATTTTAATTAACATAATTATACAGGCACAGCAAAAAAAGAAAAAGAAAAGTTAAACAAAAGACTCGTTAATTTTTGGCTATTTTATAATATTGCAAATATCACGGAATCAGCTTAAAAATTAATTTGAGTTTTGCATGAAAATCATGTTTGCCTTGATTGTTTTTTTTTCTTTAGTTGAATTTTTGTTTTCGATTTATATTACTTGTAATTACCTTTGTTTATTTATTTATTTATTTTTTTATGATTTGTAACGTTGAATTTATTTGAAAGTATTGCAAATTGGTACATTATGATCTTAAATGCTCTGATATTGCTTGGATTTTTATTTTTTGTTCTACACATTGTAAGTTGAGACTAGTATTTTTTTTTTTTTGTTCTTTTGAAAATTTTTTTTTGCCTGCCAGAATTCGTTTGGTAGTTCAGATAAATAGAATAGAAAATAACAAAAGAAACACAAAACATAAAATTTATCGAGAAAGTTAAAATTACAAAAGAAAAAAAAAACAAATCAAATCACAAAAAAGAAAAACAAATGAAATTTTAATGCACTGCCTCTGGCTTTTTTTCTCTTGAAGGTATAACGTCGCGTGTACGTATGTCGTCTCTGTCAGCGATGCCACCAACATCAGCTAAGAATTCGGGTTCTGATTGTTGTTATAACACAAAATGTACATCAAATCAATTGCAACATCATCTTGATAGAAATTTCTTAATGATGTCGCCACAAAATCAACCAGCACGATCGGTTGTGCTCATAGAAAAAGTGGTAAATCCTCAGGGTACTGTAACCACAATAACAAGATCACCTAATGATCACGAGTATGATTCTCAAGATCCTTATGCATGGGTTGATACAGATTATGTAATACATGAAAATTTTGATGAGGCATTATTTCGTCCGGTTGTAACAATATTTTGTGATGATCAAAAAAGTTTGGAAACATTAAAAAAACAACCGGAATGTGATTTTGTTGCCCCAGAACCAATTAAAACCGATCTTATTGTGCCAGTGATTGAAGGTAGCCATCCGGATTTTGAGTGTGGAAAACCACCAGAGCTAATACGATCAGAACTTATTGTACCTGTTGTTGAAGAAAGGAAAGAGAAACGAAAAGTGAACCCGGAGGGTAATGGAGGACGAGCGAGGAACAAGGAGAAATCGAAGAGAGATGAGGAAAAAGATTGCAATAGAGTTGATTTTGATGACGCTAAGCCAGATGAAGAGAATATTAGTCAAAAGAAAGGAAAAGGTAATAAGAAGGGAGGCTCAACGGCACTTATTAAAGAAAAGTCGTCATTTAAAACGTGTGTGGAAGAAAAAGCTTCCACTAGCTTAAGTTACGAAAATGAGAACTATTCCAGTGATATTAAAAAACCAGTTATTTCAGGGAGTCGAATGAAGAAGTCCAGAGAAGATGTTGAAAAAGAAAATCAATCTAAAGGACGATCACTCTATTCATCGATGGACACTTTGCAAACTGACGAAGTTGCTAATAAAACCGAAGCTGCAAATTTCGAGGGGAGCGATCAGGAAGTGAAGCCAACCAAATCGAATGGAAAAGCAAAAAAAATATTGAAATTCGAAAATGTTGATCTAAGTTCATCCCACTGTGATTTGGAATATTCTCTAAAGTGTAAATCGGCTAAGGGTGCTAAAAGTCAATCGTCGATTGAGAATAAAAGTGGAAATCCATTGGAAGTGAGTTCTTCGAAGGGCAGAAATGAAGCCATCCAAAAAGAATCTTCTTCGAAGTTCAATGGTGAAGTAGAATTCAAACAAGAGACCAAAATTGAAGATCATTTTGCTCAATCGGAACATGTTAATGTTGATGGAGATATTGATAATGATGGAGGCTTGCATTTCTATGACAAGTTTGGATCGGATAGTCCAAAATCGGATAGTTCAGCAGATTTGAAGATCGATCACGTTAAAATTGATGTTGAATTTCCCAGTTTGGGGGAGAAGAAACGGACAAAAAAGCACAAAGATTCAAATTCAAGTTATCCATCTCCACAACTTTCACCAACCGTCAAAAAGAAACAGCCACAGAAATCTGGTGAGGGTAAATTAACTGATGATGATGCTGTCGAAATTGTCACGATAACTCTACCAAATAAAAAGAAACAGAAGAAGAACTCATCCCCTGATGATCAAGGGAAGAAATCTGGTGACACCGAAAAATCTGGAAAGTATTCGACAACAGACAAAACAGATGCAACGGATGGTGGTGGCTCAAAAGAGAAGGGCAACAAGAACGGCAAGAAGGGGAATAAAAACAAAGAATTTCCAAAACTTTCAATTGAAAGTGCATTGAATACGGATTTTACTGATACGTTTTTGCCGCCGCTGTCCCCTCTCGAACCGTTTGAGTCAAACTTTGACAACATACATTTCAAGGATACGACAGACCACAATGAAAGTTTGATAAATTTGGACAGCCCCCCACAGGAGCTAACAAAGACCAAGAGTTCAACAAATGATGCGGAATCTGAAGAAAATAAAGCACTAAGGGTTGGCTACGACAAGTTCTATTTTGCTTTGGATGAAAGTGGCCAAGATGAATCTTCTGCTAGTGGAAAGGAGAATCAACAACTTCATTCATCCGCGGAGAAGCGATTTTCGAAGAGTCTCCATCGAAAGAACTCGTCAGAGAATGAACAGTATTTGAGTTTGGATAAAAATTATCAAGAAAATACATCATCGTCCTCCGAGGACATGGATGAGGCTGCATCGATTCGGAAGAAGACACGCCAAAAAATTATTGATGATGATGAAGAGCTTCGACCTCTCATAAGTACTGCCACTTCCGGATTTTCTATAACATCATCGACAACTGGAAAATCAGAAGCCGACACAACCGATACGATTGCCCTGGAAATTGCAAAAGCGTCTGTCGCACTGGAATTCGCTAAAGTAATGGCAGAAACTCTACAGGACAGCAATCAGAGCGATTCAAGCGATCAAGCGAATGTATCCGATCCTGATGTAATTGACACAACAGCACTGGAAATCACAAACACAACGACACCACCACGAGGCGAATGTGATGCACCAAAAGTGTCTGCTCAGTCGAACATAATTGAGAGCGGTTCAACAACCAATCAGCATCATAACGGAAAAAAGAAGCTTAAGAAGAAGAAGAGATAAGAATTATTGATTTGTTTGATTTGTATTTTTTGTATTCTCTACTATTTGCTTTCTCGTTAGTTATAAACTTATATTCTTATCTGTCTAATGTATATGTCGGATCTGCTCCCTCAGTTGTTCTTGTTGTATCTTGTGTATTTTTCTAATTACGACGACACTCATTTTGTTAAATATTTTCTAAGCAAAAAAATTATGTTATGGCCAGAGAATTTCGTTTTTAAGATTTTAATACAACACAAAAAAAAAACACAGCAAAGGCATTTTTGTTAATGTTAATTAGTTTAATATCAACTAAAATACAATCATCGCAATTCAATAAATCTACTGTATACGGTTTTATATTTACAACAAACTAATATATTTTTTTGATGAAACCGCATGCAGAATTTTTTAAAATTGTACTTTTTTGTAAATGTTTATTGCTATCCGTAGAATCAGGACAAAATGTACTCTGTAAATATTTGTTTTCTTTTAATGTTGAAAAATATTGACATTTGTTTAAAAATTAAAAACGTATCTAGATAGTGGGAAATTATTTAAGAACAAAAAAAATATAGACGTAGATTTAATTATGCTAAAACTGCAAATCTTCAATTTAAAAACGGGAAAAACAATAATAATGTATAATTACACGTGCATTTTTGCAATATTACTGTTAATGTTTACTTTATTTGTGCTTTACATCGTCAGTACGCACATTTTGCAATATTGCAAACAACATAAACAAATACCTTTAAAGTTAATTTGTTAGAAAAACAAAAATTGATCACCTTTGTTGAAAAAAATTATTTACAAGTAGTTGAAATGTATTTTAAAAGTTTCTTAGTGTTTTGTGTCAGTGATTTACATTGCAATGGAATCCAAATGTTTTAAATAAATGCAAAGTAGTTTGTCGTTTTTATGTTGTTTTGGCAAAAATTACTTAAAACATGTATTGAAATATTTTTAATGTTAAAATCTTTACTCTGTGTATTTTACATTTTTATGTTATCGTCTGATAAATGGAATATTTGCAATAGGATAATTGCAATATTTTAATATAAACAATTGAGTTAATCGATGTACATTGAAAAAAAATAATTAAGTAGAAATTCGTATGACTTCAATATTTCCTGACTGGCTTTTAACAGTGCGCTGTACAAAAACATTTTGTTATTTTAAGGACGCTGCGCAGGCGCGGTTGATAAGAAACACGGAAGACGTCGAGTGCCACCAAATGAATTCAATCAAGGATATATGAAAATAATGCTGTAGGATAAATTTAATGTTATGATTGCATCCAAAACATCGTTTATTAGCTCTATTATGTTTTACTGCCTTTAAGTAGGAATTGTTACTTCATTTTTTCTGAAGTTACAACACGAAAACAATTTAGTAAAAATTATCAAAAGGAAAGTCTGTTCTTTATATTAATTTATAAAAATTAAATGAGACCAGTAATAATTTATTAAAAAATAAAATTATTAATAGATTTATATTTAAGTTTTAAAATTGATATGCTCTAAAATTGAAACGTTTTGAGAGCAATTCTTAGAAATAATTTATAATTTTAAACAAAAGCTTACATGCCAAAAAAAATATATATACATTAAATAAATATATACAATACAATCAGAATCACAACAGAATATAAGCTCTACGAAAAAAATGTGCAGAGCTTTAATTTTAAATGGAAACAAATTAGGAATCATCGAAAGTTCAGAAAATATGTGCTTTAATTTTATATGAATATTGAATATATATTGGAAATCATCGAGGACTTTCATATTTTTGAATATAGCTGTTAAAATCCGGGCTTTAATAGTTTAAAATAGAACGCACCATAAAAGTTTCTTCCACAAAAAATAAAAATAATACTAACTATTATATTTTCAAAATAGTTGAATGTATAATAAAGAAACAATAACATGAACTCTTTAACAAATGGCCACAACATAATTTATACAAAAAATGTAAATTCAAACAAATCAATCAAAATCAAAATGGATTCGATGAAAATTTTCAATAAACTTTTTGAATAATTTGAACGGATACAAAAACAAAAAAAAAGTATATAGTCTTTGGCCTGGCATTGAGAATTTAACGAAAATGTTGTTGTTGCAATTTCTAATCAATTTTTAATTTTTTTAGTTAATCTTTTCTTTATCTTTTTAAACAAAAACAAAAATTCAGTTTTTCACTTGTGTAATTTATTTTATTTATGATGTAGACAAATTTTAGTTGTTGTATGTTTCTTCTTTACTTTTTTTTTTTTTTGAGTAATTTACTATTGAGACAAAAAGAATTAATAATAATAATTTGATTAGAAAACAAATGAATTTTAATGAATTTTAAAAATCATGAAATAAAAAATGAAGTATTAAATTGTCAACATAATTGTTTTTATGACTCCTTAACACAATAGACAGTGTTTTTATTGTTGGATGTATTTAATTTCAGCGCAAACAACAAATTGGGTTTCGTTTTTAATTATTTCTTAATTATAATCTTGTTATTTATTTTGAATGGATAAGCATCGATGTTCTTATTTTCGGGTTTTTATTTATGTTAATTCTTCTGTAATAATTAAAAATAATTAAATTTCTCCCAAAAACGATGTAAACAAAAAAAATTATTTTATAAAAACGTCAAAGAAGCTTGAAGTTGCTTATTACATTTGTTAACAAACACTCGATACTATGAAGTGATCATAATTTAATGCAATAACAACAATAAAACAAACGGTTTTGTTTAATGAATGCAAATCCTTTTTAACTTTGGAGCCTCACGTGCTGATCATTCGGTGCAAAGCGGTTCAAACAAACAAACATATCTGATGTTCAATAACTATTTATTTTAATTGTTGTTCAATTCAAACGTTTTTAATACACTTGTGTTATAGACCACAAGGATCTAAGGTATGGTACCGAAAGTAGTTAGTATGTATTATATTAACCATTAAATGTGTTTTAAAAAATAATCATCAAATAATTCCTTTTCAAACGCACCGATCGATGATTCTTTCATAATGTTTAACAACAACATATAACTCAACCTCTCTCCCCCCTCTCACCTTTCATTATGGTCATCACTAATTAACTAATGAACAATATGACGACAGTTTGCGTTTAATTCCAGGAAAATCTGGAGGAGTAAGTGCGTCAGGTGGAGGCAGTCAGTGTGTGAGTGTTGACATTGAAGATTTGAGCTCGAGCAGTGTCAGCTCAGCAAGTCGCGTGTCCTTAGACCCACCGTCTTCATCACCGACAAGTCTTAGTGGTGAAAATCTAATGCATTTTCCCGGTGACTCGAGTGGATCTCTGTAGAGACAGGACACATTCGATCCGGCAATGAATAAACAAAATAACAAATATAATATAGAAGTAAATGATAACCAAACTAATTTTTTTTATACAGAATGAAACATAACAAACAAACAAAACAATGTTGAATGTTGTTTATGTCAATATCATGGATGACATTTTGTATTTTTGTATCTTTTATATAATTGGTCGAAAAATAGTACAAAATCGAACATTGTTATTTATATTTAAATTTATTATTCAAATTTGTTTTTGTTTTATCTAGTTCCACTTTCAATAGATGAGAAACTCATTATTATACATTTTGTTAGATATTGTTCATATATGCTTTTCCCCTATTTCTAGTTGGATATTTTATCTAAGCATTTTTTGCTTAGTTAGGAAAAAAATATATATATATTATGAGTGCTATATTTACAGTAGATCTTATGACAACCTGTAATGTTTACCATAAAATACGAATAGACAATTCCAATATTTAAATAATAAAACAATGAAAAATTCAATAGTTATCATGTTACAACAATTATTCCCGTACGAAAATAGTTAAATTTTTATTGTATGAAATATTCACGTGATTGTTGATCTCGTTTTGTAACATATGTGCTAAGATGAAGGTCGATTTATGTTTTAACATTAAACTTTTAGTTAAAAATTGTTTTGTTTTTATTTTTAGTTATTTCAATATTTAAATAAGAATCCAAATACTTTAAAAGGGCAAATTAACAAAACTCTGGATGTTTTAAAGGAACGTCACTGATTTCCGTTCAGAATGGAAACAACATAAATAAATATAAACTTCTTGGTATAACATTTACCAGATTTCTAAATGTTCTCTTCCAAAATGAGGCCATCTTTTGCTTTATCTCAATAACCGGATTGTTTTTAAAATTCGAAAATAATCAGAATAAGTTTATAACTGCATGCATGAAGTAAAGTTTACAAAAATAAAAAAAATAAAACGGTACTATTATGGGTCACAGCATGCGAAACAAAAAACAAAACAACGCACAAAGTATTTTGTAAGAATGATTTTCGTTCTAAAAAGATAACAATTGGAATTATACATTTTGATTTGTTTCGTGTATAAACTAAAAATCTTTCAATTTAATTTTCTGATTTTCAGAACTTCAGTGTTTATTACATTATTAATGGTTAAAGAAATTTTTGTTTACGTAGTTTCAATCCAACGTAATTTCAATCACTTTCCAGGAAAGTTAAATTAATTAATTTGATCTGATTGCAGTTTTTAACGAAGATCGACAGAGAAATATCCTTCCATCAGGACTTATTAGATCCGTTTCGTATGGTAGGTATTTATAGGGTGGACCATATAACAGTTTGCTGTTAATAATACTCTTAAAAGAAAACAGTATAACATTTTTTTTTTGTATTTTGATGCTTGAATCTTCCGAATATACATGGTATATGACATCGTCAAAATTGCCGCCCCAGCTGGCCTGACAGAAGCGCACAACCATCAACCCAATTTTTCAGTATTTGATAACCGGCCATGATAACTGATTTTTTTTGCCGAAATTTAATGAAATTTGGACTAAATGTGGCTCCAACAAAATGGTGCGACGTGCCACATTAGCCGCGAAACAATCGTCGTATGGCGCTCGAAATTTGAAAACGTATTATCAGCCGTTGCGTTGCGGAGATTTCAATTGGCCAGCAAGAAGCTGCGATTTCACGCCGTTAGACCTTTTTTTTGGGGTGTCGTCGTTAAAAAGCGATGCAACGTCAAAGATCAAGCAAGGATTGAGGACCTTCAACAGCAGATAGAAGATTCCGTTGCTGACATAGAGTCGCAAACCATCGAGAGTTCTGAAACATCTATAAGACCAGCCGGGGTGGTAATTTTAACGATGTCATATTCCATTTATAATCGGAAGATTAATGCATCAAAATAGGCAAAAAATTATCAAAAAATATCTTACCGTTCTCTTTTAAGAGCATTTTCAAAAGGAAACTGTTATATGGCCCACCTTATAGTATATATGTGTATGAAAACCAAAATTTTATGTTTAGTTTAGTAATGATAACTTTTCCAAGAACAACATTTGAAAAATATTACGATTCTCTTTAAAATAACTCCTACCCATGAAATATTTTAAGTTAGTAAAATTAAAACATCATAATATTCAAAGCACATATCAAACTAGCTCGATATAACTTCAAAGTGTTGAAATTGGTTTGTTGTAGAGGTTGCTGTAATAATATAAAAATTAATGCCTTCCAATCTGTTTTTTGCAATTAATTCAAATTTAGAATTTTGATAATCGAATGCTGAGATTTCCAATACAATATAAAGCTTTGATTGTTTTTATTCAGATTTGTTATTCTATCCAAAACTATCTCTATTTCATCAAAACAATTACTTGAATCTTTTAAAATATAATCTGCGTACGATTCGACCAAATAATGCAAAACTGTATTTCTTCAATTGTCTTTTTATTTTATTACTATTATTTTTTTTTTTTTTTTCGAAAAAAACTGAATGTATTCAGAATGTTTCCCAATACAGTAAATGAGTAAAATCACATCCTTTAAATGTGATTTTAATATTTAGAAAGGACTTATATAACTGGGATCTTTGAGTGTTTGCAAGTATTAAATTAAGAGTATTGATTGTAAGTGCTAGAATTTAAGATTGCTGACCAACTCTGCATAAAAATCAGCCTCCAAAGAAAATTTTGTGCAGTGATTAGTTCAATCGCTATTGATAACTAATTAAAGATAAAAGAAAAAGGATTCCTTATTACGAGACTTAGTTTCAGGAAGTGTGATATATATAAATGTACTGTAAATAATTGAAAAGGACACGCGACACCGGTCGTTAAATCATTGTAGTAAATTCCAAAAATATGAATCGTATGTGGAGTGTGTAGATAATCTTTTTTTAATTATTGCCATTGAGTTGAATTACTTTCATGTACTAACAAAACTTACACAACAACATCACATGTCTTCGCAATACATCAAATAAGAAATGAAGGAAGTTACGGTAGTAATTGACAAAGTAGTTCAACCGCTGTATATTGTTGTTACCACAGTGCTAGATGCCTTTAGTGATATTTTAAAACAAAAAACAATTTTGTTTGAGTTCTTTTTGGATAGCAGGAATACATGTTGAAGTTTTTATATAAACAAATAAAACCAATTGCGATTAATTTCTTGTTAATACATAAATCAGGGTTGCATTCATTTTTATGCAAAATGCTGTCAATTTCAGCAGGTGCTGATTGGTGGATTTACTATGAAAATATTTTATATAAAATAAATAAATAAAAATGAAATATTTCCATTTATAAACTGACATTTTATAAGGCTGTAATTTAAGGACAAATTTTTTGAAATCAAATAGAATAGTTTTGCAACAATTTAGCCTCCATGTTCGATGAAACAAAAATCAGGACATATGATTGTGTAACGATCGGCAATAGTGACTTTATACTAATACTATGATATACAAGTTAGTTAAGGGCATTTTAACTAAAATAATTTTAAATATAAACAATAGGAATATTTTGTAGAATTTAATATTTCTGCAATAAGAATATTTAGTTAATTTTATTTTAGGTGCTCTAGCTGAAATTACCTCCTGTGTTCTATTATTGCCTTCCCAAATCCCAAATTTATTTTTACAATCTTTAAATAAATAAATAATAAATACTATGAGAGAGAAAAAAATTACTATCGTTAATTTTTCTGGTGATGAATGTATCGAATTTTCGCGCTCTGTTGAATCCTTAGCTTTACATACATAAAATATTAAATAAAAATACATGTGATTCTATACTGCAAGTATTAAGGACAGTTAATCAAATTTTGATAGAGGTTTTTCTGTACTTTTTTTAAATAATTTCACACATAATTTTTTTTAAAAACTTAACTGTAAATAGAATATAAGCCATAAACATTGTAATGAATGAAAAGATTTTGTTAAGACCTATACCACGTAAGAGGATATTGTAATCCTTTTGATGTATTTATTTATACTTAAAAGATATATGTATGTATTGTAGTTTATACATAATTTCAATTGGATAATTATTATATATAGTAAAAATTGATGTACTTTGGTGAAAATGATAAGAAAACAAAATAATACATATTTTTCTAAGGAATTAATTAACTCCAGTAAACTTTGGATTACTTCGTTTTCTGTTTGTATAATTTTTTTAATTTGTATATTTTATCTGTTTCTAACAAATACAGAAAACTAAAGAAATACCGAAAATATTTTTTATACTTAAATAACTAAAAGGAAAATTCTTTTACGGATAGCGTATCATATTTTTGAGAAATCTAAACTACTTTAAATTATTATGAAATAAATGATTTTCAAAATTAATATTTAGTTTTTCTGTTTAATTGTCAATTATTGTTCAACAATATAAATGTCTAATTGTTTGGTAAGTAAAACTAACCAGAAATAACAACATGTTCCGGATAATTACCTACGAGTTTTGAATCTAAAAGTGAATACGTAGTTATTCTAAATTTAGAACCTCTTTTGTGTTGATCCTTTTTATCAAAAATCGGAGTTCACGCTTCACCTATAAATTACCTGCCCAGTATTTGTTGATAAAACTGCAACTAATTGAACTATATTCTATACTATAAATACTTACGGTTCAAAATCATTTTAACTATAGCATAAACAACAATTGTGTAGTCTATAATCCCAACGTTGTTAAAATATATTTGTAAAACCCGTAAAAGATTTCCAGAATAATTTTCGGGAATTTGTGGAGATTTTCACATCGGTATCGCGTTTGCAACAATCAGTTTTTGTTTACAAACAATCAATCAAAGAAAGTAAATTGACTTAAAAAAATTATAACAAAAAGGGTACAGCATAACAAGGATAAACTTAAAACAAATGTGGATTTTTTTGCAGCTCATTTTAAATTACCAAAACGAAATTCTCTCCAGAAGATTGCTGAAATTTTGAATGGAACAATTTTGAGAATGATTAAAAACACACAATTAACACGTTAACGAAAATTTATTTTAAAATAATATTAATTTTACACTTTAACTACGCATTTCGGTCATATAATTAAATATTTACTTTTTTTATTTATAATATACTCATATATCTATATGGAGATGTAAAAAATCGAAATTTACATAGTTGGAGATCTTGTTCTGATATAGATGACTTTAATAATAAGATAAATTTGTTATTGCAAGATAAGGCCTAAATTTATCGAATAAAAAAGCACAAAAAATTATATATATATAATATATGTGTAAAAAAAAAACAAAATCATCATCACAAATAAAGGGGACGTGTGAATTTGAAAGAAGTACTCGCTATGCAACCTTTTTCCAATTCGTTTTAATAATTGATTAATTAAAAAAATAATAATAATAAACAAAAGTTATTAAGTTAGGTTGCGGGTAACAAAGAAGATCGCTTATATATCACAGGTGATGGGGAAAAACACTAATAATACTTTAGAGGAGATCCTACACAAGTCTGCCGTTTGCGCCTCAATTAAAAAAATAATAATCCATAATTAGGGTGGGAAAACGAAAAAAATTTAATGTTTTTTTTACAATTAATAACTACAATTGGTTTATAAAATGAGTTTTTCTTTTGGTTAGTCTATTTAAATATAATTAAAAAGAATTAAATCATTTAAAAATGGAGGCTATTTGTAAAAAAAGATAAAAATAATATGATAATTTGGTCAATGTACTTTGGCATAAATAAATACATTCTATTCATTTAATATAGCCACTGAAATCCTATTTCAATTATTAATTGTAATATACCAAATTATAGTGAATTATTTACAGAAATGAAAATGATTGGTTTTTAATTATAAAATTTGGAAAACAGTATTGTAGAAAAATGGAGAATTCGGTTTCATCAGGATACAGTATAATGAAGAAGCTTAAAGACTTGTATTTAGAATATAGAAGAGAAGTTTTTCTTAACGAATAATACAATATTTTTGAACAATAGAAAATTTCAGAAATTTGTTAGATCCATTTTGAACAACCTTAGTAAAAAAATGATTATTTTGGCAGACAAAATGCTTTCAGAATTAAAATGATAAAAACAAATTTAAAATGTTGTAACGAAAACTGAAAAATAATAGGAATACAGGACAACTACAAAATTTTCCCACCGAGAGTGTTTAAAACAAAAAACTTATTAAAAATAACAATCAAATACGAACATTAATATGATTTAATAAAGTTATTCCTTAATAAGATTTTCGTATTCTCTGAACATTTTTCCGGCACTTGTAAATGAATTTTTAATCCTAAAAAAATTGTGACCTGCACAAAATGTAAAAAAGAAAACAAAAAAAAAAATAATGTAGTTAATATGTATATAGCGCGGAAAACAAAAACGAGACTCATGCATTAATGACTTGGCAAAACAATTGGGTAGCTTACTTCTAAAATCAGTAATACACTATCAATGATATGTCCTTTTGAATAACAAATATATCAGAACAAGATGAAACATGGGACGTGAAGTCGCAAGGTAGCAGTGTGATGCGATTTTCATTTAATCGTATTTCATTTACTTTTTTCTTTTATCCTTATCTCGTACGTTTCATTTTATTTATTCATTTTTTCATTTATTTTGACGAAACTATTTTCGTAATATAATAATAACAAAAATAAAACATTTATCCTTGTTTTAATTTAATCTAGACTGAATTTTTATATACATTTACATTATTATTTTATTTATATATGTTTTTTATATCTAACCATACAATAAGAGACAGTGAAAAAGCAAAATTTTACGTCGTTGCCTAGATTTCTATTTAGTTTTGCGGCATTGGAAGAATTTTTGTCGGATTTTCTAAATAGTTATTAACATTTTAGAGATAATTAACGCAGAGATTGTTATTTAATTTTGATGTTGTGTAAGATTAATATATGCTAGTAAAACTATTTTTAATTTTTATTTATGTATTTTCTATTTATTTATTTTTTTCGTTTTTTTGTTTTTTTTTTTGTTTTTGTAAGCCATCTTGAATTTAGTTGAGGCATATTACGTTTTACACAAACAATTATATTGACAACATATTAAACGCTATAATTACAAAATTTGTCAATTATCGGAATATACTGCGAAAATTGTAATATTAGAAACATTATAGGAAAAACAAACGTACAAATTTTGACTTATTCAAATGTTTACAGCACTTTCAGAATACGATTTTGGTTTTTTACATAATATAATTTTCTAAAATTGAAATTCCATTTAATTATTCTTTAAAACAAAAGTTTTTTCATTTGACAAATATATAAATTAATATTAAGTAAAAATGATGTTTAAAACATAACAAAACATTCATTTCTTGATATGAGATTTTTCTTTAACTTTTAAAATGAAATCAAATAAACGAAATTTTGTTTAACATATATTTTAGTTTATAACAAATAATTTAATAATGTTTTTGCCTTTTACCATCTGTAAAGAAGAGCCAAAATTATTGTACGCGATTCATTCCATAAAATAATCGCCGACAATTCCTCAGATTTTTGTTATCTTTTCTTGGGATATGATATTGTTTTTTTAATGTTAATTTGTTCTCAATTCGAAAATTTGGACCAGCGAGGGATCGTGATAACTGGAAAGTACCCGCCAACCGTTTTTGAACTTCCCTCCCTCTCAGCGGTGGACGACATAAAATTCCCCTGGCACATAAACCACTCGACCCGGGGTATTTTATAACAATTGTGGGTTTGTCCTCTTTTCCCAGGAATTTCAGGAGCAGAATCCTGCAACTGTGAATCGTATTCTGGCGTTTGACCCGCCAATTGGTTGACTGCAGGAACTGTCTTTTTATAAAGAAACCACATGACCAGTATTGCAACTATGGCAAAGAAAAGCGCATATACTCTCGTCCAATTGACGGTTAAATCATCACCGATTTTGAGATACTTTTTTTTTTTATATTGCCGTACTTTAAATATTTGATCCTTCTCGCTAGTCCCTCGCTTTTCCCTTTTTCAGACCAAATGTCACTCTGAAAACACTGAACTAAAGATAGTAGCAAAATAAAAGCCGAAAAGTTGTAATTTGTTCAGAAATTTCCTATAATCGATCTTTTTTCGTTCCTGCCGAAAAAAACAATTTTTCATCTGCAAATATTTGTAATATAGTAATGTATCGTTAATCCAAATTGGTTGTTGCAAAGCATCACTCCGATGAATGAAAAGGACAATTTTTCAATGTAAAATCTAGACAATTTACAAGACACTTATATGTCTTGATTAAACAAAAACATATATAAAAGTACGAATATATTATTGATTTTGATTATTTTTACGCATGAAATTGGTTATAAAAGTTTGATATTTGTCGTTGTATGTAACGCATCTAAGGCTTTATTCTTTAGTTTTCGTAGACATAGAATATCAGCAACACGGACTTCCTTTTGGGAAACCCATTCAAAAGATAATTGTTTTCATTACGTCATTTCGTAATGTCGACAAAATTTCTACTCAGCAATAATAATGAAGTAAAGAATTCTTAAAAACCCCGGACACATTTCAAAAATTACCCTGGACAGATCTGGATGCTCAACAAAAGAGGACAGTATCCAGAGAAAAGAGAACGCATGGCAACACTAGATTAATGGTATTTGGGATTAAAGAAACATTACTATATTTAGTTTTCTGTTTGAAGCCACTTGTCAATCGATATTGAAATTTTCATAATTTTATTATTTAAGTGATTCTTTTGTTCATCTTAATTTGGACTGATTATATTGTAAATAATATAACGTAAAATACTTCTTGCCTAATCTTTAATCAGAATTGCAAAAAGCTATACTGATTATTAACAACAAATTTAAATGTTTTTAGTTCGATTCGTGCATTTTTATAGTTCAATGATGTTAATTTTCACTGGTGGTAATGTCACTTCAAATTTTTCATTGCAAAACATAATTTTGAAATTGCTTAAAAATGTATAAGTTTTTGTTTTCCATAAATATAAAACATAATAATAACGATAAATGATCTGAAATAAAATCGTTTAAGTAAAATTGCTACCCTAAAATTAACTTTAAAAAATACGAGCATTTAAACACAAGATTCATAAATTTGTTAATATTATTTTTCGAGAAGAGCAGTTCAGTTTGTTTTGCTATTATATAGTAGTATATATATTTTTTTACCCAATTGCTTACTAAATAAAATTCTAGGCACAAGTATGAATTTCCCCATTTTTAGAACTGGGAATTATAAAGTTTATAAAACTGGAATACTTCGCTGCAAAAATTACTCTTCCAGAAGGTGTTCGATGCGCACATTTTGCACTATGTTTAATAACTTTTGCTTTTCATAAGACTATAGTTTCTGTTTTCCTTGAACTAAAATCATCACTACGGCAATTGCAAAATAAATTTTTCTAGGAATTTCATATTTCTTCAGTTTCTTTTTCATCGTTTGTTATGTTCATTTTGTTTTCATCGTTTATTATTTTCATTTCTTTTATTTTCATTTTGTTTTTTATATATTATAATATATATCAATGTATATATTTTAAATGTTATAAATAGCGCATGATGATCATTTTCAAGTGAAAACAAAATTCGTGTACAATATTGTATAATACATCAGAAAAAGTTTTTTTCATTTTCTAAAAACAATAACAATTAAAAACAATGTATTTTTTATTTTCATTTCATTTTTAAAATTTCAACGAAAAAGTTTACCTGCGTACTTGAATGTTTCTATTATTATTATTTTTTTTTTTTCATTTTTGTTTTTATAAATAGATGACAATTAAAACAGTTTAATGAATTTTTTTTAAATTATTTTGTGTATACAATATTACATTATTTTAAATTACATTTAGTTACAAAATACAGCAGGCCGTCGAACAGCATCTACTAGAGCCTCCTTTGCTCTTCTGCCGCTGATCTGTAATAAAAACAAACAGAAAAAATTCGTTTTTATTAATATTTATTTTTCGGGAACGTCCATTTCTGGATGATTAGACCTTTTAATGAAGGAAAATTGAAATGATAAATGGTAAATGCCATTAAAAGTGATTCAATGTAGTATTACCCAAACATCAGCATTAACATAAAACGATTCTTGAAAAATAAATATTATTACAATGTCATAAATGCTGCAATAATAATAAAAGCAAAATAAAGAAGTGCATTTTGAAACTACATATAGGGTTTCTCAATAGCTATGTCCGAACTTTGACACCTTATTGCTCTGACGTTTCAAGTGGCAGCTCTGTCATTCTTCGACGTTTGTGTTCTGTCAAAGTCACCATTTTACAATGGAGCGCTACACCATTCAACAACGCGTAGAAATTGTAAAAATTTATTATAAAAATTCGTCATTGGGCCACACATCTGCCCAAACGAGAATAGTCAGACGGTGACTGTCAATGGCGAAGGTTTCAGGCAATGATTACTGACTTTTTGTGACATCAATCGATTGACATGGACAACATGTGGTTTCAGCAAGATGGCGCAGCATGTTACACATCTGGCGTTAAATTTTTGACTTGTTGCAAGAAAAGTTGCAAGAAATGTAGAATGGCCCCCAAGGTCGTTCGATTTAACACTCTTAACTTTTTTTTTCTCCGGGTCTACGTTAAGTTGCTGGTTTATGGCAACAAACCAACAACAATTGACAAACTGGAAAACCAACATCATTCAAACCATTGCCCATCAGTGGCCCGATTTATGCAACAAAGCCATAAAAAATGGCACCTCTAGGATCGAGTACTATAAACGAAGTCATTTGAAAGATATCATTTTTGAGACATAATGTACATTAATCCACAATAAAGGTTTCCATCATATCTCACACATCTAATATTTTTGTTCACTTTTAAAATTCAGCCACGCTTAATGAAAAACCCTATATTACAATAAATAAACATGCAATATCATTTGCAATTCTAACAATAAAACCAAGAATTGATTAGCAAAAGTACATATTGTTAATAACTTAACAAGCATATCCTATTCCACAAAATAGGTTTTCTACAATTCTTAAAGCCATAAAATATATCGTAATAAACAATTATTATACAAATGTCTAGTTTGAATGCAAAATTATAAACATTTATTGATTTCTAACAAATGAATTTTATTTTCATAAAAACTACATTAATTATTATTAGTATTGTTCGTCAAACAGTTTCAAAGAATTCCAACAACTAAAATCATTTTCAGCCACCAAAATCATAATTATAAATTGAAAACAAAATATTGTACAATAAAAATTGTTTCACCATTGGAACAATGAAAACCAACTTGTTTTAACATTATTAATATTTAAAAGCTCTTGAATCGATATGAAATGTTCGCCACCATTTTAAATAATTGAATAACATTGATTGGTATTTTGGTTTCAGAATTGGTTGACTTTATTGAAAATACATTAAATACAATGTTTTGTCTATCAACAAATTTATTATTCCAATCAATAATTAAATTGTCCTACCATCAAATTATATTTTCGCTGATACAATAGAATCGCCACAGATATTTATAGTTTCATCAATATTTTGTATAATGCAAATCTTCAATCAATTAGAAATAAACTATTACATTTCTAATTCTTATCTGAAAGTGTTGTATAATAAGAAATTTCAATAATAATTTTATCATCGATTTAATAACTCATCTTAAGTAATTTTTCTTGTCATTTCATCATCAAGATTATTTTGATTTCTTGGAATTTTGCAACAATTAAAACAGATTTAATAGCTAATTTGGAAAATACTCGTACATTGGAAATTCCTGGAGTCAACAAAATTAGTTTTTGGATTTCCATCCGCAATACATAACTTAGGGGGTTTTTGTTGTTTCACCAACTATGAAGAACCACAGCATAATTACAAAATGAGAACGAGACAAATGTTTCGTCGAAAACAACATGCTCTAAAGTATCTATTTTTGAAAATTTGCTCTGCAATAATCCAAAAGCAATCGAAAACAATTCCAAAGTACATGAATCCACAACAAATCAATCCATTTCAACACACAAAATTCGCTCGTTATAATTAAAATTGATCTATATTCTAAAAATAAATAAATATTGTTTTCCAATCAATCTATGCTCACTATGCTGGACTTGGAAAACGCATGACCAATAACTAAAGATCCCTTGCATAATTTATTTCGCATTGGATATTCATGCTAAACAAAATCCAATGCGATTACACTACGAAAGCTATTAAAGCAACAAAGCTCAAACGTAAGAAAATAAAAAAAATAAACCCAAAAACTGTTTCAAAATGAAATTTCTTCAATGTCTCTTATTTTCAAGGCGAGTACAGTGCAAAAGAAAACAAGTCAAAGGTATAAAAGAAAAAGACAGTGTTCACTTACCTTGCGAATTCGGTTCTGGTAAGTTATCTCTTGGGACTAAATGCATTACAGTCGTTTTACCCAATGGAAGTCCTAGTGCACCTAATGTTACATTGCAGTGTAAAAATCTACCTTGATATATAAGTCGAAGGATTTCTGCTTTTGAAACCATTTCTGACTCCCAATCTGAAAGAAATTGTTTTAAATAAGTAAATGTCCCTATTATTGAATATAATTCGTTAAAATGTTCACTCGAATGTTAAATGATAATTTCGAATACTAGTCAGCTGCATTTAAAGTTATTATTAGAATATTCCAGATTTCCAGCACCAATTCATTAAATGTGTCTAATTGTTCAGAATGTGAAGGATAAAATTGAAATGTGTTTGTCGAAAATAAAACATAAAATCAAGTATCCAATAAACCCGATTTTCTATGTTTTAGTTTTGCACAATATTTTTGAAAATAATTAATCAAACGAAGAAATATTTTAATTTTTTTCATAATTACGTAATACAACTGAAATTCATTAAATGGAAAATATTGTTATTAGCAGATATATTTTACAATACATCTCCGAAATTCTATAAATTGAATAGCATAATTAAAATAATTGGATTGAATCTATAGATTGAAAATAACCATAAAACATAAATCTTGTTTCTATTTGGGAATGTTGTTTCCGTGATCGAAATAATTCGTAGGCGACTTCTAATCACATTTGTCCCATCAGCGCAATATTTGGAATTGGGTTTTTTGCGTTTTCAACAAATATTATTAACAAAACATTTGGAAGTTCCGCATTCATCACGATTATAAGAATTATGTAAATCAAAGCCACACAAAATATGTTTTAAAGATACAAAACAAAAAATGTGAAAATAATGTTTAACGAAACGTTGTTAATTTATTTTTTACGCAATCAAAAATAAAATTCGAGTGAAAAATTTTAATTAATTATTTGAAAATTTATGCGATTGGAAAAAATTCAATCAGTTGGCCATTTTCACGAATTTTTTTTTTTTTTGCCGAATGAAATGGTTGTTTATTTATAGTTTTTTTTTCTCTTCTTTTTATTCATCAGCGATTTCACTTCTGTTCGATGTCTGAGAATAATTTTCCTCCTTTCCTTGACCAATTGGAGATAAAATTCATTCATAACAAGTTATTAAACTTATTTCTTCCGACTTTGACCGCAGATTTAATTGCTTTCTAGTTAATTATCAATTATCTACTACATTGCAGTGCTATTTTTTATTTTGTTTTGGTGCAAAGCAGCCACGCAGTGAATAAATGTAGATATTTTCGCTTACATCGTGATATCAAATCACATTTTACCATATGGAGAAAATCAACTCAGAAAGTGTGATAAACTTTTTGTTTTTATTTCAATACAACTTTAAGTAAATTGTTAACAAAGAAAGTCAACGAAATGTAATGTGTAAAAATTATTATATACATACGAAATCTATTTGTGGACAAAATTTTCAAGAAAGTAAACGAAAAAATAACCGAATTCAATTTGATAAAAAAACAAAAAAAAAAATCACGGAAATAAGTAAATGCACGTAGACATTATTAAACAAATTATTCATTTGATGAAAAATGTAATTTTCCTCTATACAATTTTGTTAATAACTTTAAAAATGTTTTAATGAAGTTTTCTACGAAAATTTTCAGTTCACTTGAATTAGTTTTAATTTAATCTATGTACATATTTAATTCATGAAATGAGTCAGACATGACGAAAGTCACGTCAACATTTATTATGATGATTTCTATGATTAATTTGGAATTGTTACTTAATTGTAATTTACTCGCTTGAATATTTGTAAATGTTTCTCTATTCAAGTGTATAGCTTTTGTTCACCGATAATTTTGTGTAGATTTAAATATAGTTAAATATTCAGTAACACCAATTACATTTGATTTTAAATTGTTTAACAAATACCAACCTTCTGGCCAATTTTCAAATACCGTTTGTGCGATATCACCTGCAGAGTCCGAAGGGCTAAATAAGAATTCTTTTGTTTTTCCGCTAACAAGGATTAAACGGAGATTTATCTGTAAATAAACAAAAAGATGATATTTAATATTTTAACATCAATTAAGTACGAATATATAATTTGTCTTTTATAATTTTTGTGTGAAAATATTTCAGAAAGGAAATCAACGAAGGAAGGTTCATAAGATCATTCATCTTTGCACTCGTTTTGTTTTTTATTTGCTTTGTCTTCTGTTCAGTGTTGTTGTTCTTTGTTAATGTATTTTTTTTTTCTCGACTTTTACGCAAACTGAATTATGAAATAAATTACTCTTTCCGTTTTCAGTCTGCCATGAGAAATAGCTGCACACGTTATTTAACTATGGCTGGTGCGAAAAGCAAGAGGAAATGCTTGCTCAGACGCTCACTGCACCAAGTGCATGATGCGCGATTAATTTTCGTGCAGTGTATGTTTTTTATTCTCTTCTTGTCTTCTCAACACTCCATTTGCCTTTTTTCGTTTTTATTTAAGTTCAATCAAACATGAGATTAGTCACTTTCGATTTCTGAGAGTCTCTACAATGGCAGCTTATCTGCAGTGGGAAAAAACAATGTAGAAACAAATAATAAGATTAATTTAATTCATAAGTAAATTAATAATAAAATTCAAAATATATTTTAGATAAGCGAGACAATTAAATTGTGTTGTGGAGATAAATAAAATTATTACGGAAAATGTTTTCTAGGTTGAAAATTATCAAAATTGCTAAAATAACTTAATTTTTTTGGGAAAGCTATTTCGAGTATTTTATAAAAACTTCTAAAACAAATTTTCTAATATTCTTAGTACATTTTTTTTCCTGTCTTCAAAATCCAATGAAAAAAAAATTCTCTAAACACTGAAAACAATTATTTAACATATTACTTCAGAAATTGTTTGATTAACATTAATGCCATTTTTATGAGGGTGTTACAAACAAATATAAAATGTTATCAAAAAATATGACTTCGTTGTTTGCAAATCTAAAAAAAAAAAACTCAGTTGTTTGTGATGTCCTTGCACGGTTTTAAAATCAGGTATGGTCAAACGGAGATAAGGAAACCAAATGTGAAACAGGTATAACGATAAACGACAAACATGTTCTCTATTTCTTTTTGAATAATTTATTTAATCTGTTAAAATTACAAAATCAGAAAAATATGTGATTAACAAAAATTTGTTTCACTTCCTGAAAAGTACCATTCGAGATAAAAACCATTTGGTCATATTTATTTCAAGAATATTTGAAACTAAACCAAATCAGTTTGAGTAAGTTTGTGCGTTTTCAATTTTCCAATCAAACTTACAAAAACATTTCCAAAAGGAAAATTATCATTTTTTTTGAATAAGCCATACCCTAAGGAAAATGTAGAAAAAATTTAATAGAATCTCAGATTGAAACTGTTCATCAAGGATATCATTACTCTTCATTGAATTATACATCTAAACACGTTACAAGGGATCACTTTCCTGTTAATAGAGTACTTAAACGAGTTGCATTTCAAAATGCATATTCACCCTGCAATCATTAGCTGAACTTAATTCTTCAGAAAATAAGGTGAAAAAAATAAAAATAAAATTATATCATTGAATATGGAAGACTTCTTCAATACATTTTTACCGTGAATGGGTTTGCTACATCCTTACCCAAATCGGAAAACACTTTCACGACAGGGAGGGCAAAAAAACGCATATTTAAAAAAAAACCAACATAAAAATGAACCAAGCAATTCTCTCGCTGTCTGGCTTGAGTAAAAGCGCCTTTAAGGTTGAAATACTTTTTATCACGAAGTGATTTGTATCCAGTGAACTAGTCTGAGAGCAAAGCTATTCTGCCATGCTCTGACCCAGTTTGGATCCGCTGACTGTTCGACGCCACACTAAAGATACTTTCATGTAGATTTAAATCCGTTGTGCAGGAAACTCCTATTGACATGTTTTCACGCTGAAGCTTCTATTCATCCCCTTCGGTCAAACCCCTTCTAGACCCACACCATCATCATCATCATCATCTTCTACCCCCGTCGAGTGACGCCTTAGATGACATTCATTACACGAATAGATTAAGGTGATGTTGACAAAAATACATTGCTTATATAATTATTTTGAAAAAAAAAACACCATATTTTAGTTGGATAAAGATTTTGTAGTTGTTTTCTGATTTTGTTTTTTATTCTACAATCGATAGAAATTCAATAGATGCAGTTTTCTAGGACCAAAATCATCGCATATCAATTTTCACATCAGAAATTTTATCAGAATCAGTCAATCAATTTTTATCAGAAATTACATATTATGCTTGAATTAAAAACTTTTTTTTCCAGTTCTTCAGGAAAACAACTTTATTGAATGTGATAATTGCAAAAAATTTGAAAATAATTTTTTCTTTTAGAATTTGCTGAAAAGTGACATTTGAAAAAAAAAAATGATTTTACCTAAATACCGTTGCAGTTGCACTCAACAAAGGTTGATGGGCAAAATTCACCCAGAACCACCAGCCATGTAATAAGTGCGAATTGGAAGACCTAACCAAAATGAGCATTTTTCATTATGGGGTCATTAAAATCTACCCCGGAGGTCATTATGCTAACTAAAATATTTTTAATCACTACTTTGCGTTATTTAATATTATAATAGACTATTATTATAATTCTTAACATGAAAGATATGAGCTAGAGGGAAAACAAAGGCTGGCCGACCATAAAACCCCCTGTGCTCGCACATACCTGCACTAAAATACACCGCTATATATTATATAATATACACCTGTATATTATACAGGAATAAATCGAAATCGCAGCAAGCTTAATTAAATTACAAATTACTATTTAATTATTATATCCATCAATTATAATAGAGTCCAAAAATACAGCCGGTCTATGAATGTCCTCCTCATATCTCACATATCTATCTAGATATGGTGAAAGGTGAACGTAGGTGTCCACCCATTCATACAGCAATGTCCAGTAAGGTGAAAAATGACTTCTTTTTTCTTCTTTCTCAGATAAACAAAAAGCCCCAGGATGAAATTTGATGTGCATTGACGCAGCGATACATGGCTATAATATCTTCAAAACAAGAGTAGTCTAGACTGTGGAGGACCTTGGTCAGCCGCCCATACATTTTTGCCCGTTGTCCTTTAATATGTTTGAAATTATGAAAATATAACTTGAAATTGACGTCAAATATTTCCACTTCAAGGCTTAACAAAATAACAAATAATAATGATTTAAAAAAATGTCTCACATTTTCAATGCAAAAAAAATACCTAAGACAAAACGCGAGCTACTTTAATTTCATTCCGTGCTCAGAATACTAACTTAAAGTCATATTTCTTCTTAAAAGATACAATTTCATCACCCGCCCAAATAATTCGTTATTCATCACATTACATACGAGAGGAAAATGTAAAAAACAAAAAATAATAATAATAATAATAAAAAATCCAGAGGAGACAGGATAAAAATTTGCACATTCCCAATTTGTAAACTTCATATGAACTCGTATATTTTTGTGACAAGGGTAATTTTTGCATATTTCAGTCAACGAAGAAATCCCGAGGTTTGCGTTTGAAAGAAGTAAATTCAAATCTGTTTTCGTAATCATATTGCAAATTCTTGAGTGAATTTCTGTTATGTAATTTGCGGCTATACAAACTGAGGGCATTTTATGCATATTACGCACACAGAAAGATTTATTGATTTGTTAATGATTGGCGTAAAAATATTCAGCAAAAAATTAAGTCAGTTTATGGAAATCATGGAAGAAAACCAAAAGAAAATTTAATACTAAAGGTGCGTTTTTTTAATGGTCAGCAGACCCCAATTAATAAAAAAAAAAAACGGCAGAGGAAATATACGAACTATCAAATCGAAACTATGTTCAGTTCTTTCAAATGTCATACTACGAAGTGTCAAATAATATAATAATTTATAATAATTGAATGTTTTATAAAAATGGAATTCTATGGGAGTTGAAAAAAGTAATTGCCAATGAATGTTTATTGAAATATTATGTTGGCAGGAATTTTTTGAAGCAGATAATTGAAAAATGCCGTGACGAAAATTTGGTGAAATTAAAATTTATAATATTAGTTCATTTCAATCCGAATTCTCTTCAGTTTTTATTTCATGCAAACTCCCCTCACTGTATAAAACTTTTGACTTTTGTTAATTATCCTTAATTATATTGCAAGCCAAGCAGCTTGCAATTAAGACTGTAAATAAGTGTAGTAGTAAGACTGTGGCAAAAATATGCAAAAGAACAATATAAACATTAAATTACAAGCCGTGTTGATATGTGATAATTACAAATTTTAATTAACTCTTTACACATTTCACTTTTCTTTTTTTTTCCTCTTTTTTGAGTTTATTATTTAATTGAGAAAATATGAAATAAAATTGCATAGTACAAATATACAGAATGGCTTCTGCGGTAAGGGTGCGTATCACAGTGAAACCACAAATTCACCTAAATTCAACCCTTTTAGTTCCATTTTCACCTATAATTAAGTCCATATTAAATGTACCTGTCTCTTGATAACCATTTTAATGCATGTGGTTGGAAGGCAAAATGCAGTGGACTAAATCTAATTCAGGTGGTGAATTTCACGTGGATACATTTGGTTTTTGTTTGAATCTAAAGTAGATATCCTGTTTGCTAGCCATAGATTTACTCTATTTACCAGTTAAACAAAAAGGATGTGGATAAAATGAAAATGTGGTATCAAAATTAAATGAAATTCCCTCTAGCTTGACGTTGTTCTGAATATGTTTTCTTTTTTGTGTTTTGGATTTTTGAAAAGTAATTTAAATAAATGAACTTACGCTCCTTGGAGGAATTGTGGTTTTAAATGGTGTTTCCTGGCAAATGCACGACATCGTTTATTCATTTGAATTTTTATGCAATTTTTTTGTTCAGTTTAAATTGAAATTTATATTGACAATGGTAAATTGATGTCATTATATATTTGATAATATTTTTACATAATCAATGTGAATTCGATCTATCGTAATTGTTTGCATTCATCACAAAAAAATTTTTTTCGGATGTGAAAATTACTATTGTTGAATAAAGATCTCCATTTGTATGTGTATTTGTTCGAGCATTTACTATGTCAAATAACAAATTAAAAACGTAATATAATGATAGCTGAAGCACATAAAATTGAGGAAAATAACAATTTGTGTAACGAAATGATGGCAACACTATGAACGAATTGCCCGATTTACCAAATGTTACAATTGATTTTTTTTTTTTATCACAACTCCTTTATAAAACTTCCAGCAGTTTCCATCCAGGGTTTAACCATAATTAAATAAAACCAATTGGGAAATTTGAATTATGTCTACTATAAAAAAAGAAAAAAACCAAAAACCAATCCCAAGATTATAAAGTTAAAAAGGAACTTCACATTTCTCTACGGACATTAATTATGAACTTCGGAAGATTTTCATTAGCAAAAACTTCAGTTTCAACCCTTTTGGATTCCATTGCAGAGTTCGTCTCATCCGGGGGAGCCTGTAAAAGACTTGGAAACAATGAAAGGGCTGAAAGTGTATTTAATATTTCATTCGTTTATTGAGCAGAATCGCAGGTTAGAATTGTTTCAATCAATTAATATGTCTTAATTACTGTATAAGTCTATTACTATAGGAATCTCAGGGTGTGTCTCTACCATATTGCAAAAAGATATAGGGTTAAAAGAGAGGCTTCATGAATCACTTGAGCCTGTCTGGTTGGTGCGGTGTACATTCCCGACGCGCCAACAATTTAAACAACCTGAACTGAAAAGGTAACAGGTACGATAATAAGTTTATTTTTGCTTCTTGATTTACTTAACACACGAGAACTGTGAAAACGAGCCATTATCGATCGGCAGAACAAATCAGAATTGATGTGTGTACTAGGCGGCGGGGGTCTTCTTTCAAGCTACGAACACTCTTCTGGTTCGAAAGGGTTAAGGTGAGGCATTAAATTAAACACGAGAAGTGCATTCTTGAAGATACACATGATACATGATAGGCATGACATTTTTTTCTCCTCATAGTCAATATAATGCTGTGAAAGAGATTTAAAAAACGACAACAACAAAACAAGTAAATAAGATTTTGTAAAATAAGAAGTTATGGTTGAATTTCAGACAAAATGCGATAAAACAGAAAAATGGCGACTGAATTAGTAAAGTTTCCGTGATAAACGCGACTGTATTGCAAAATATAGGTACCTGAAATGACATCAACCTGTCACTTGTCATATGTCTATATTATATTATAAGTTTGTTTTTTGCTTTACAAATTATCTGTCGCATGACACTACAGAAAAAATAACACATCAATTTAATTCAAAGGATGCAACTTCTGTCACAAATTCAGTTCGTAGGAGTGCACCATATAAAAAGAAAACTTCCCCCAACAAGAATAATAATGGTTCTTTAAGTTGCACGTGTAGGTCAATGTATTCTCATTTAATAGCTTTAATAATTATAAAAGGAGAAAGCCATAAATTCAGTTAACCTATTTTATTCTTGAATGAGAAAATATTTCTTTACGACAGTTCGTGCTGGAAGGATGTAAAATAGTTTGAGAAAAATGTCAACAATTCAGGTTTATGAATGTCTGCAAATGAACAGTTTATTTTAGAACCAACCAAAAAAAAAAAAATTTTTAAACATTAAAGTTAAAGCCAAAACTTTAGATATTTGAAAGTATCTCTCAAAGTACCATCAACTGAAATGCGTTTGTTTTGTTTATAATTTTGGAGGGCTTCAAGCATTTGCATTTTTACTTGCGAACTCATGGAAATTTTAATAAAAGTTCAACAACATTATTTAAATAATTTTTTTGTGTTCGAAAGTTATTCATTTGCAGAGTAAAGAATTTGGCGAAATTGCAAGAGTAATTCTGAAACTTTAATGTTATGTAAATTTTACGTCAATTGTTATACGGTTTTATGGTTTGGAACTGTTTTAAAAAATTGCAATTTCAAACAGTCATAAAAAAACAATTAAAAACAGCAAGTTGAATTCTTAATAAAATACAATATGACGTAAATATCTTACTTGAGCCAATAAATTTAGTTCAATAGAAATCTATAAAAACTAGAAAATAGTTAATTTAGATTGCAATCGCATTGTGGATTACTTCACACCTCTATTCAGTTGAATAATGAATTCTTTCATAAAATTGCCCTATTTTTTTAAATATATATTTCCCATTTATTTATTATATTTTCTTGTACGTTTTTGTCTGAATAATTTACAACGTTGAGAAAGTCTTTTGGTACTTGGCATAAATCTTTTTTACTGTACAATTGCGCTAACCTGATTTCATCAACTCTTGCTCTCCTGAGAACTACATTTTGTGAGGTGAATTTTTCGTGAAGATATTCGCCTGCCACTGAAACTGGAGAAGACGTGATTTGCACGTCATTCCGCTGTGGGAAATTTAATTTTCGGTTACTATGAATGCAGGGAAAGGGTTAGAAAGTGTTGATCACGGTTAAGCACATTTGATTGATTCATTTAGCAGGGAGAAAATCAATCTGGAGTAGAAAACAAAATTTGCTTACCTATTAGTAAATTTTATTTTCCTTGTTTATTTGTTTCCTTAATATTTTTTCCATGTACCCTATGGAGGTTTCTGGGAAACACTTTGAAGTAAGGTAAAGTTTGTGTATGGTATTGTTTGTTAATTGTACAATGTACACAGGATGTTTACCAATGCAATGTAGCAACAAAGCGAGCTAATTAACAAGAGCGTTTCGTGTTGCAGAGCTTTGTCATGAATTTGCCCAAAGGTGAACATGAAAAAATATTTTTCGTTCCAGTATCCGAAATTTTGAAAGTAGAAATAATGTTGCAAATGATGGAAATTTTTTGCAATGAATCTATATTTCTACAACATTATTTTGTCTTAAAGGAAAAACCAAAAATGTTTAAATTGGTCAAACAAATGTTGTGATTTTTTTTTTTCAAAAATTTTCAACACTGAATTGAGACGTTCGAATGATATCGAGACACCATTGATCTTGAAATTGAATTAAACACACCCAATTGAGATGTTCGCTTGCATAAATTTTCGTTTACCGACGTAAGTTGATCACGCATGCGCAAGTTCGAAGACCGTGTGACCGTCTTGAGGCGTTCTCCGGCAGCACTTTGTGCATCATGAAGTCACTAACCTCAAATAATTGCCTTAATCTAATGTTCTTGAAGTAAATCACTGTGTCATCAGCTCACCGCCAGATTATATCTAATTTGGTCAAGTAGTTCTCTTTTATTTAGTCTTTTTCTTTATTTCTTTGGGTTTTTTTTTTTATTTCTTTTATTTTATTTGCCCGTTTTCGGGTCAACTTTCCTTATTCACTCGTCACAGTTGGTGTCTTAACGAGAGACTCAACCGCTTCTAGAAGTGGAGAAATCATTTTATTCTCGTAGAATTTAAAGAGGAGTTCACATTGGTTAATAAAAATAAAATTAAAAAAAAAAACAAAAAACAAAAAAAAGCTACAACAACAAAAATTATAAACTGTAAAATAATGTTGCCGTTAAATGTTATGCGTCTTGTTTTGTTACTCATGAGTACGTGATGTGAGTTGTACACGAGTTTTTGTTTCCCCCATTTTGAGTATCAGGAAACAAGCACAATATGATTTAGCAGAAAAAAAAATACAATAACAATCAAAAATTTACGTAGGTATATAAAAAAAAGGAAGGAAGAAGATCAAACTAAAAGCAAAATAACAATAACAATTTGCAGGGAAATGAAGCAACGATTTTGGTGCAAAGAAGCATTTATTCAAGCTTCGGTGATTATTAGAAAAAAAATGTTTTACACCAATTTTTTTCATTTTTTTCAGAAACCATGAACTAATTATTAACAGTTGTTTAAGACGGAAATTTATTATAGCAATAATTTCCGGCTTTACGTAAATGTTGAACATGAAGGTGACGAAGAAGAAGTATTTCCTTTTGTTTGTGAACCATTCAAGGAAATGTGTGTTCATGATGGAAGAATTATGGAAAACAAATTAAAATCATTAACCCTTTCAAACTAGTACGCATTCAAGTGCAAAGATTCACGAGCATTTTGCATAATGATTCAATTGTGGAAATGACCAAACAAAATTAATCCATCTTTTCTGGTTTGAATAATTGAATTTAAAACAATACAAATTTGCAAAAAATTTACAAAAAAAATTACAAAATAAGAAACCAAAGTAAAAAACAAAAATCCCGTACACTTAATTATTGAATAAATTCGAGAAGATTTGCTATGTTCGAAAAACTGTTAACTTCAAAAAGCTTAAATGTCATCGCAAGATAGAGTAGTACACCTTTTGTTTCTATGGCAATCCATATATAAACGAATTGTCCAATTTAAAAATATTCGTTGCGATATCTTTCAACAAGATTCTAGAATGTAGGATGATGCTTTAGAACAAGTTCGAATTTCGCTTAAAGGCGTCTCGAATGGCCTCAACACATGTTCCAAACACAAAAACAAAACTCTATAGAAAAAAAGACAACAATTTGTTAACCTTTCGACTGAATAATAGATGAATTGAAATGAATACAAATTACTCGGAATAAAATTTTAAAATATGTCCAAAAAAATTGTCTGGTAATTTTATTAAAAATTGTTTTGTGTGTTTTTTGAGAAGATATATAAAATTACATTCTGCTAAAAAATAATTGAGTTGGCGTAACGGTAATTGAAATAGGTTAAAGGTTAAAAGAAATTTTTTCTAGAGCCTAATCCTAAACAAGTTGAGAAATAAATTAGAAAAGTAAATTTCCAGAACAATATTCAAAATGTTTGGTTCATCAATTTATCACAACCGGATCATTTTCATCGGAAATGTTGATAAGTGAAATATTATAATAAAATGCTTTTTTTTCACAAAATTTTCTGTTGCTTGTGCAAATAAAAATAAACATTGTTAGTATTCCTGTACGCAACTAATTATCATATAGAAGCAATTTGAAGTCAGGCTTTGAAATCTGGCTGCGATATTCTCGACACTGGTTCGATGATCAGGATGAACTCGTTCGCGTGTGTTTATTTATTAGATACATAAAAAATATTTGTCGCATGGCAGCGAGGATGACTTCCCTGTACCATTAATAATCACGTGCTAAAATCCAGTCGAACATCAGCACACCAGAAACAATATAAATAATAAACTTGATTAGTTTCGATTTTATTATTACAAATTTTCGATATGCAAAAACATCGAGAGTCGACCTTAATGGAATCGATAACAATAAAATAGTTGGAGGAAAAAGCTTGTCGAACTGTGAGACATCTTCGATCATCGCGTGAATTTAATTACTGCAATCCGACAGCAACAAAAAAAAAAATAAATAAATAAATAAAGTAGATTAGTAGTGTCACTGTGAGTATACGTAACTAATGGTGATGGATCACAGTTAGTCATGCGAAAATAGCACACTTCGAAACGACCACAAACATGCAAGGTTAATAAAATTTTACGTATTTTTTTGCTTGCTCATTCGAAATGTTTCCCACGTGGAAGGGGATATTTAATTTCTGTTACTATCTTCAAGAACATAAAAACCTTGTGTATTTACATATTCAATTTAATATTCTACTGAATAATAGACAAAAAACAACGATTGATGAAATTGGAAAACAGGAACTTGAATAATAAACTGGAAAATGTTTTATATTTAAATTATTTTTAGAAGAGAATATTGCATACAAAATAGAAATTACAAAGTAATTTTCAATCAATAATAAAAATACAACACCAACGAAATGATGATCTATAAAAACATTTTATGATGGAATTAAAATGAAAAGTTGACATCAATGTGACTTGGATAATCTGAAAATGTCCCGCGAAAAGCAGAAAAAATTTCGTCAACATTTGCATCAATACAATAAAACCAAGAAATTATTTTTTTTATGTTGCAATTTAAGCGTATAACTTTGAAAACTCGAATTCAAAAATCTGCATTTACTTATGACGTAAACTCCATAGTTGCGAAAAATTTACAAATCAATTTAACCTATGATATTTTAAAATTTAACAAATATCCAAGAAATGTGTGCAACGAGATTTCATCTTCTAACTTCCACTTCACATGTTTTATTTTTTTAATTGCATCCAGGAGTTCTATTGTCGTGATATTCTTATATATATTTTTTTCAAATTTTCCAATTACACCAATGACGGACACAAACGCAATCCGTCACGGATGTATAAAACTTCCAAATAACCCACGTTCTTCCGAATTGGAATTTACGACAATTTATTTATTTTTCTACCATCCTGCTATATATATTTTTTTTATACACATTGAACCAGGATCTAACGGTATGCCACTCACGATTCCACCCCCTAACCAACACTGAGCACTGCATCGCTATGATACATTTTCTGTGGAATTATTTAATAATTTTTCCTGACAGAAACACACGACAATCAAACATGTAGATGAATTTTAATATGTTTTTGCGTTAATATCCTTTTCCCGGAAGTTTTCCTTATATTCCAAACTCATGAAAAATATCAACCAATTAATATCAAAATCTGTCAAACTTCAACTAATCCTTCTCTATATTTTTCTTTGAAAAAATATTTATAAGAATATTTACATATGCAGAGGAATATGTTCAAAAGAATTTTCAAATATTACAATTTTTATATTCATGTCACTATTAACAAAAGCGGCCATCTTTCATATTTCGAAGGGCATACAGAATTTTTCCTCGCTTGATAACGTCTTTCAGTTGCAAGGATATTGGGGGATATTATATTTCCCTTATGAAAATTTGTTGAAATATCCTTTTATTGCATACAATTTTTTGTTGCGGAAAAGGATATTAAACTTTGATTCTGAATTTTATAAAATGTAATCATCATGTAGGGAAAACAACAACGATAAAAGAAAATGTTTTTTTTTTTTTTTTGTAGATATTTTATATCAAAGGGTGAAAAATAAAACAAGCCAAAAAACAGGAAATTACATTTCGTCTTGAAATATAGTTTCTTATAATTTCAAGATTACATTTTAATCCAATATAATTGTGAGTAGTTTTTTTTAACAATTAGGTAATAAACGAAAACGCAAGAACTTCGTGGAAGTGAATTTTGAAGAATGCAAATTAATTAATTGAATTATGGTAAATAATACGTTTTGAACAAAATCAAATCACCTCAAAATAACAATTGGTATTAAAGAAATTCATGAAACATGTGCATTAAACAATGAAGAATGCTTACCATAACTAAATTCCATCTCGTTTACAAATTCATGCATTTCATATTTATTAATGAGTTGGAAAAATATAACAGAAATTTTTGTTTTTTGTTTAATGCGGAAGGAAAACTGAACTCGCCGATTGAATTTTGATTTGTACAGGCAGTGACCCTAAAATACAACTGCATAAATACGGTTTTTGAAACAATGCATTAATGTTACTTGAACAGCATTAAAAAATGCAATGATTTGGCAAAACATTATGTAAAATATATGAATTTCATCATTTCATTTTTAAAGCATACATTTTTTTACAAAATATGTGTCAATGTAAACTAATCTCGCTATTATCACAAAAAACACATTGTTTCTCTCCGACTGTTTTTGACCAAACAACTTAGAGAAATTGCAATCGACTTTTGTTTCATATTTTGAAATTAAAGAGATCATTAGAAAATGTTGAATGTAAAATGATAATTTGTTGATATTTCTAACAGAACAAACGATCAGTAGAAATGTTTAAAACAAAAGATTATGCTCTGGTGGTTTTCTCATGACTGTTTGCAATCTGAATTGTACGTGAATTTAAATTATGAATCGTGTTTTTTTTCTGGTATTAACGTAAAAAAAAGTAGAGAAAGTTGGTTATGTCTGTTTGCCCTTTTGACTGAAAAACACATTTTATTTCTGGTATTTCGCGAACCCGCGTTAATTACAATTGTGCGTTAATTAAAAGAAAACAAAAACAATATTTGGAAATATCAATGTGCAACTATTGTTTTCTAGTATTCCATTTTCAACGAAGCCCAAAAACAAAGTAAATCTAAAAATACCAAAATTAGGACCCCAAAACTATGAAAGTGAACAAAAAAAAACTGTCTTCACTTAACATTGATAAGTGTGTCGTCACCATAATTACTCAAGTGCAAAAAAATAGGGAAAGAAGTGAAATTACGTCGTAGTCACAATTGCTATTGTACGAAATTTTCGAAATGCCTTTCAAAATTCAAGTGGTTAGAAAAACACTGGAGAAAGTCTGAGTGCAAAACACTTGACTGTAATGAATTTAAAAAACCAATAACACACTCAAAAACCATTATTTCGTTTTTTCTAAAATAAGATAAAGAATATTTTATTTTATTTTATTTTATTTTTTTGTTTTTTGTAGGGAAGAGGGATGAAAACATTTTAAGTGTACATTTATGTGAAATTATCTTGAGAACGTATAAGAACTTGAAGAAATGAATTTTGAAATTTCTGTTTTATAAGATAAAGACAAAAGGAATTTTTGTTTCTCACCCACAAAAACCACAAAAAGAAGACATGTTAAAAAAAAAACAACTTGATGCAGTTTGAAAAGTACTTTAAAGATAAAACTCAAGTAGTTGAAAGTCCTGTCAGCGTTTGTAAATTTCGGCAGATAAAACGCATTAACATTTTAAAATTCAATTCAGATAAGAGACAACAAATTTTTGTTGTTGATGGATACTTTTTTTTCTAATACACAAAAATTTACACATTTGACTCATTAAGAAAGAAATTAAAAATGCATGTTTTTGGATTTGACTTTGATATAAAATAGAAAATTTATATAATTTTTAAAAATATTATCATAAAATTACTGTAAATTTTTTTCAATTTTTTATTTCTATTATTATTTTTTTTTTTAGTCGATTAATCTGGTTGCGTGGGCGGCGGTGTTTTTCTTCGGATGGCGAGCCGATCGGATTAAATCGAGGGATCGCTTAATCATCGCGAGAAATTGCACACGTTTGTTATATTTTTAGTGTGATCGTAAATGTGTGTTTCTTTATTTTTTCAAAAAACCGCAATCGAAGAAATTCAGATATTCTCGAGATTCATGACCAGCAAATATATATAAAATAAATAAATAATAGCAATAATAATAAAAAGTGATGTCAACGACTGTTGAATGAATCAAAACATGTGTATACAAAATAATTTGGTCGCAAATTTTCACACAATTTTTGCACTAAAGATTTGTTGTCGGAAGATGAACTGAGAATGATGGGGTTAAGCATTGTTTAGCGAACAGTAACAGTATTTTTCTCATATGTATAATCAAATTGACAAAAATTACTGGACGGGTACAGAGTCTAATCTGGGTGCATTGTGCACCAGCCGCAGCGCGAGTCATCTACATTGGATTGCGCTCTCGTTAAATAAATTGAAAAATTTCGTTGTATTTGCAATATGCAAAAAAACAAACATATAACAAAGAGTGACAAGACGCTTTTCGTAAGATTACAGAGAAAATCAAATCAATGAACTTTCGCACGAAATGGTTTTACTTGAATAATTCATTGAATAAACCAATTCATGAAATTGTTTAAAATGATTCGAAGTACTTCAGCAAATCATCTGAGGTAAAAAGAAACTATTTACATAAGTTTAAAAACAAAATTGAGGCAAAACCGCCATTAAATCGGTTTAATGTTGATTTTATTGATTGATCATTAAAATCCAGGAAGAAATTCAGATAAAATTAACAAAAGCTATTTGAAAACTCATTCACTTAAGGAAAACGCGATGAACATTTTAGACCTTGCGTCTCTTACCCCTTTACCTATCCCCCGCAGAGATCGTAATCTCGGTCTTTCGATATCGCAAAATGACGACACCTTTTACATCGAAGTAAATTATAATTACGGTTTTTTGATGAGTCAAACCACAGCATAGAAAATTATTATTGTTTTTCTTTTATTGTTGTTACGAGCATCGGCTGCGGATGCTTAACGAGGAGCGAACGTGATACTTGAGCGCCGTACAAAATCCAATTACAAAAAAAAAATTAATTCTGAAATAATTTATGGATACTTTTCATTTTTCAATTATTGATAATCCTGTTGTGGTTTTGTTTGTTTTTTTAATTTAGTTTTTGAAAATTTTCAGTTTTATTTATACTTTCTCTGATATTGCAAGAAAACATTATTATTATTGATGATTTCATCGATTATGAAAATCGAAATCGCAATCTGAAAATGCAACCAAAAAGCATTTTGTTTCATTCAAAAACAATAATTTCTATTTTATTCGAGTGATTTCTTGTTCACAAAAAATTCGGTGCATGAACATAAACAAATAAATGATTTAATGAAAATAAATGAAAAACTAAAAACAATTCTTTCATTTAAAAATTTAAACAAATACGTAGATATCTATACTATACATTTAAAAATAAATTCTCTTGCAAATAGTTCTGCCTTGTATTTACATTAAACCTATTTCTGTTGCATCTATAGTGAATATAGTGATAAACAATTGCAAATTGCTTGTTTCATTCGAATAATAGAAAAATCCATACCACTTAAAATCCGGATAAAAAATTAAAAATGTATTCAGCAAACTCTATTGTTTTCAATTTATCGTTGTTGTTGGTGCTCTTGTTGTTAATTTTTTTTTTCCAAACTTGAACAAATTTTATTTAAAATAGAGAAAATAAAAATCTCCTAGAGAGGATTAAATAAAATAAAGGACACCTAATTTAGCTGATGCATTTTATGTTATTTTCCGGAAACTGTTTCATTAGGACTAATGAAAAATGCATCACTAATCCTCTTAAATAAGATTATAAACAAGTAAAAAATAAAAGAAGAGAAAACCGTAATTTCCAAACATAGTGGAAGGAAGTTACAAAACAAGATACTAGAAAGTTTATAATATAAAAAAATAAAAAAAGCATCCCAGGACCCAGATTGAAGGGAGATGGAACGAGTACTTAACTTTTATATTACCAAATGCAATTCACTTTCAAGGAACTGAAAATGTCTGTGTCTAGTCCCAACTATACTTGTCCCCACCTCCCCCTCCAGTTCTTTCTCCTCAATATCATTCCACGCTTTAAAGAAAGAACTGAAATTGCATCCATTAAATAAAAATGAACTCCGGATGGAGTTGAGAGTAAAGGATACAGCATTGAATTGACTCGAAATGGGGATGTGAACCACATTTAAAATTTAGAACTTGCCTGATAATGACAGACGTGACGTATTTGTATTGTCGTCATGAAATAAACAACATTGAGAAATGAGACCAAAATCAATCAATAATTTTGCTGCAAGAAAACAATATAATATATAAAATACAGAAACAGACCAGACACAAATAACTGTTAATGTGTAAAAATAAAAACAACAAGAAAAACAAGAAAAAAAATCAGTGCTGAATAAATTGTCCCTGAGCTAAATTATGCCATTTTGCCCCAACGTACTCGAAGGTAATCCCAAAAGAGAAAACAATTTTCTGTAGTATTATTGTAGGGAAAATGCATAATGCGATTACCCCTCTTTGAAATCAGGTGCGTACTAATTGAATTCATGACAATTTTACATGAATTTTCTATTGAATTTCAGTTGCAATCATCCCAGAACACTGTCAAATGACGTCATCCAGTCCTGCAGAAAATTATTTTCAGATGACCTAAAGCTAAATCCATTTCGAATTATTTTGCAGTTATTATCCTTGGTCTCTGTGACCAATAATTAATTATTCACCCACCACATCTGCAAATGATGTTAATAAAGTGAAATTTAATATTTGATATTTGCAAAGCTTTTTACATTATTGGAAGTTCATCAAATGCATTTCTCCATTAATTTGGTTAGAATTTCTTGTTTTTTTCCAAATTTTCATTTGCTCTGGATAACTGTGCTGACGTCACTCAATGTTACTCAAAAATTTATTGGATATTGAAATTGATCGTATATTGAACATATTCCTTTTAGCAATTAATCCAATATTGATGGATATGCCGGGATATAATTAAAATATGTTTCCAATATCCCTGGATTTTACCATTAAGGAGAAATTGAACGAACGAGATTTTAATTAATAATCGAATGTAAAGGAATTTGGTGTAGAGCAATGTTATATGAATTTTATCTGTGAACAAAATATAATTACTTAAAATGCAATCAAATTTGATATTAATTAAATCAAATATAACTTAAAAAAGTTATTTGAATAATTGCGTAGACAGCCAAGTTGTAGATTTCTGTACTTTCGCATTTTATTCTCCATTTATTTATTTTTTGATTATGATAAAAATCGGATAAATGTCTATGCTTAATGCAGCTTCCAAATGCAATTCATATAATATTAAAATTTGATTTCAATACGGATTCCTCTGCAGTTTCCTGTTTACCAAAACACGAACACGAATTCAATGTTCATTCAATCACTCGACAATATATACTATAAATATAGAAATATATTCATGCATAATTCCGGAAGGATTACGATCTTGAATTAGGCTCAATTTAGGCTGTTGGCCACTTTCGACAGTTCCTGAACCTTTAGATGCATTAGCCGAAGTACAAAATCCGAATGTGAAAGGTGAAAGATTGTAGTAGAATTATTTAATGGCGGATACCAAAATCACTGAAAATGTAATAGCATCTGAAATCACGAATTCCTATTGAATCCGGATAAGAGACTATTTCCGAGTAAAATTCTTTGATGGGGACGGGGAAAAGGGATAAAGGATAAGTTGAAAATCACATAATACTAATAGAAATTGTATTTTGGTTTGTCCATTAACGAAAAACATGAAATCCGTTTTTGAATTTACTGAGGTGAAAATTGAGATATTCACTTTAGATAATGTTGTTGCTGTTGTTGTTCTTTTCCATTGTCGATTGTAATCCTTGTGAGTTTCATTAATTTATCAAAATCATAAAGACGATTTTGTGATTATATATGTTGGACGGAGTAATAGAAAATTCGATAAGGAGATTATAAACCTGTTCGGGAAATTTGCATTCGAATTCGTTTCATCGATAGGCATTCAATATTCAGGGAGAGGGATGGAGGAGAGGAAGTCAGAATGAAATTTTGGTAAATTTCCATTTGATGGTACACCAGAGCTTTTACCATTGAAAGAGGGTGGAAATGTAATAAAACATCTACCCTTAGTATTGTCAGTTAGTATTTTCAGAGGAAGGATTTCTATTTATGGATCAAAATAAGATGAGATGAAATAAACTTCTTTAACAAAAAAATAGAAACAGGAAATGTTCTTTATATGTTTTTAAATATTTGAATCCTGTAAAGCTCAATAAAGAGAATGGAATTATAGACTGAATGTTTTATACTTTAAAACATACGGACAAAGAGTGAATCTCTTTAAACTTCCGATCAAGTCAGCTGTTCCAAAACAGTTTAGGTTGTTTTTTTTTTTTTAATTTTTTTTTTTCAAAACAACTTACAAAAATTTTTGTGATAAAATTTCCAAAATTTTAAATATCAAGTTCATATTTAAAATTAAAAAAATGTTTGAGATTTCGTGGAAATGTTTATGAACTGCTAGTGTTAAACTTTTTCAATGTTCTTCAAAAAGGGACTATTTGAAATACATCTTAAATACATCTTTAAATAACAATAACTAAACAAACTGAATCAAAAGAAGAAACACTTAAAATTTCAGTAGATGAAATAAACAATCAATTTTAGCTCAAAGAGAATATCGAAAAACATTTAATTAAAATCAAGAAATATGCAAGAACAAAAAGAGCAACAAAGCGACTGATTGAAATTGTTGCAACCAAACAAAAAAAAAGTAACCAAAATGTTTTCTTTCATTACAACTTTTAATAACATTTCTGCAAAAACCGAAAAAAAAACTGGGCCTCAACATTTACGTCTAAAAACTCATCCTTTAGAAAGTTTCACAAATATATTCGTGGAGCTATATAGTTTTATGAGTGAACTATTATAGTAATAGCGCTCTAGGCAATATTCCAATTGAAAACTGGAGCATGCAATTTCTGTGAGCGTTCCATTAAAAAAAAAACCCCATATAAAAAATGTGTGCTTTATTTTTTTGCCAAAAATTACACCCCTCAAAAGCCCACCATTACCTGTTGTTGGAAACTGTTCCAATGTATTAACTATTAACATATTCAAAATGTACGCAGATGATCCGAGGGGGGAGGGAGGGGCAGAGGGATTGAGGATGGTCGAATTTTGCTCTATTGAATCCAAAACATTCCGGTATAAGGATGAAGTAAAAGTTGAAATTGAATGAAACTTTTACATTAAGCACTTTGCCTGAAGGGAATTTAAATTTAGTGAAGTAAAAAAAGGGATATTATCAGCACCTACTAAGGCGGAGATCCATAAAGACCCAGCGATCCTTTTAAGTTGTTTTGAGAGCAGGGGGAGAGTGG
Organism: Leptogaster cylindrica; assembly: GCA_963082835.1. Taxonomy (NCBI): domain Eukaryota; kingdom Metazoa; phylum Arthropoda; class Insecta; order Diptera; family Asilidae; genus Leptogaster; species Leptogaster cylindrica. Next base: position 2,275,898 of record OY720108.1, on the reverse strand, counting down.
CGGCGGCAGCGGCGACCACCGACGATATGGCGGCAGGGATCCAACGAGTGCAGAGGAAGGTTTTGTTTTCAAAAAGTCTCGGTAATGCCGTTAAACATTCTACAGTCAGAAAAAACAAAGCTAATTTACTAACAAAAAAAAAAGAAGAGAACTGTTCGTACCAATTACAGTGTAATTACACTTGGTTTTAATTAATTCAAAAATGAGCCATTTTCCTGGTATCCTGCATCCTTTGCTGTAAACATCAAGAAGAATTAAGTTCCTTTGATGTTTAAATTTTTGTACAATCCTCTTTCAGGAAATCTCAATTATATCCCTGCTGTCCTTTTTGTTGTTGTTGTTTCAACTGCGGAAAAAGGTGTAAACATTCAAAACATCTCGAAACGAGACAAGCACATTCTGCAATTGTCCATCTACAGTGCTTACTTTTGTAATGCATACAACTATTTAACAAAATTGTACATGAATTGTTTATTTTTAGCATATTCAGTTGAGGTTTGTTTTTTTTTTCTTTAGAATACAAAAAAAACCCTCCCACACACCTACGTCCTACACATTACGGAAAATAGAACAGAAATGCAGTCAAAGTAGATTGACTCTAGAGTCTAGAGTCTAGAAGAGCTGCAACATCAACAACAGAATAAACAAAACAAACAATCAGGATATATACAATGATAAGGACATTGTTCAATTGTTGATGTTTTCCGGATGTGTACACAGTATTTAAAACAATTTAACAAAACAAAGATGAAAATGTTAATTCAATTGCACTCAAGATGGAAACATTAAGCGATTTGAAAAGAATTGAAAGACATAAAAAAACAGAAAGGATTTTTGTAACGAAAAATCTCCTTTCAGACGTCCAAAATTTCAACCGAAAAAAAAAATTAATATAAATAGAAAACAAGGAGGAAACCCAGGCATCAATTAAAAAAGGGTCTGCAAACTGAGTACATTAAAAATTCCTATTATGAAAATTAAAACCATTCAGAGGCTGAAGTTACATTCAAAATGAATTCTAACTGAAACAACAGCAAAATAATTAAAATTAAAAAACCAAAATACCAAGAAACGAAAAAACTCAGACGACAGGATTGAAGGTGAAGAAAAAAAAAACAACTACATACAAAAAGTTGAAAAAGGATTAAGCGAAACAAATTTCAAAATGATAAATGAGAAAAGAAAAAGGGAAAACAAAAAAAAACCAAGAAAAATTAATCATTTGATGTTGAAGGAATTTTTATGTAATTGCCAGAATTTATCCAGGAAGTCAAGGATCTCTTATCGGCAGTTCTTACTTCAAGAGAATCAATTGAGTTTGAATTAAAATTGCAAAAGTTCTTTGCACTCTGATGGACAAATATCAACACAAATTAAAAACGAAATATATATAAAAAAGAAATTATAATGATTGCGAAATTTCATCAATGCAATTTGGAAAACAGTCAAAGACAAAAAATGACTCATCATTCAAGTTGGATTCGAATTACAAAAACACATTAAAAACCCACGCTGAATCTAAGTCTATTTTGCAATCGTGATGTGGCTATTTAACTCTTTCGGTTAAGCACAACCGTTGCGGTTTAAGTAGGTTGAAACATCAATATCCGTTATCAATTGTCTGCGTTGTTGTTGCACAACGCTGAAATGTCAATGATAAAAAGTTTCAAATTTCGCACTTCTGCATTTTCGGACGAATTTGATAAATCTGATCTCGAAAGAATGCAATGAGGAGCAGCCATGGTCTAGTCTAGCCAATCTAAACTCTTTAAGCCAACAAAACACACACGCACACAGACTAGTTCACGTGCAGATTGAGTGGTAATGTCAAAAACTACAAGAAACAAGAATATGTTTGGTTGGTCCAGTGAAGAAAGTAAACAATGATAAGACACGCTTGAGTCACAGTGAGGTGAAAAAGCAGGAAGTGAAAAGCAGTCAAAAACGACACAGTGAATTCCTTCGGCACAGCCGAACTGAGGTTTTTCCTGAAATCAAAAAAGAACATCTGTTAATGTAAAACAAACAGCAACAAAAACAAAAACCTAGCATCTCATGGGAAGTGAGTGTTTTTTAGTCTCAACTGGACTTACACAAGCAGTTATTGTTTGAACAGTTGAATTTTCAAATAAAACCCATTTCCAAGAGGGAATGATTTGGTGGTGTTTTGTTATTGTTAATTTGATTCGTGCTCCAAGCACAAAGTATTGAGATCCTCGATTCGATTATCTGAAGTCGCAAAAATGATTATGTGCAGCTGTAGGAATCACGGGAGAAGTCCTTGATAATCCCCACATGATCCTTGTAATTTATCTCAAACATTTTCATGTCCATTTGCCAACATCAAACAAATCACATTTGAAGAACATTGTCCAACATTCTACATGCACTTTCACTTTGAATATAAAAGGGGAAAAAATAAAGGACGAAAAATGATTGTTACAAGAAATAAAGTAGAACTAGAGCATCAAGTGAAATTACGTTAAACCTGAATTTTATTCTCATATCATGAAGGGGGTGCAGGGGTGTTCTGTTGGTTTTAGGCTCATCCTCATGTCCTTGCAAGAGCCAACAAGTGTTCGAAAGGAATCGATAGCAATTGTTACACAAATACACACATACACACACATGAACACGCAACAAAGTTTCCCAATTTTCGGAGATGTAGAAAAAAAAATAAATAAATAAAATTCTTGAAGAAAATTCACAGAGAAAATCGGTTTTCGTTGAAGAGGACGATTGAAATTGTTGCAAATTTTGTTGTCCCTTTGTTTTTGCAACAAAAATAGTAGAAACAATTTTGGGGCAAAAAAAGTTTCGTTGCATTTGGAACTATTTTCCCAACATATTTTTTCAAATAAAAACATGTAAATTAATTGAGAGAAAAAATAAAACGAAAAGGATTCTCAACTAATTAATTAACGTACTTCACCGAAAATGTCCTGAATTGATTTTTTGTAGCAATTCAATGGCGAAAAACAGCTTAAAATTTATTGAGAAATTTCGTTGGCAGTTTCTGTTTTGTTTTTTACAAAAACAAAAAAAATAATTCGTCTTCTTCAAAAATGCAAAGCATTTTTTACATCATCAAAAACAACTATTTTTCGCGAGGACACAGGAGAACCTACAAATTTAAACTAAATGTGGAAAAGATAAAAATCTATTCGAAATTCGGCCAGTGCTTCTCAAAGTGTTTCACAGTCAAACTGAACACGACCATTCGATGGCAAAATGAGGGTTGCACTTCCTCCGCGGGAGAACTGTGAAAGTGGAATTTTCATGGCCTTCCTTCCGGCTCCCCTATCCCACCAACCCATACACAACGGTTTCTTGAGCAGGCTGAAATAAATTTAAAAGTCGAATGTGTTCTTTTTTGTTGTTGTTGCTGTTTTCTTTAGCCATGTCCTTACTGAAAAATCGTTTCTTATTAAAAGGAACAGGCAAAAACAAAAACAACCTTTGGTCATTAGAGGTTGTCGTCAGAGAATCTTTTGGTGTTTGATGAAGTGTGCGACGCGCGACTCGGGGGAAGGGGGATGTTCGCCTGTTTTTGGCACATAACATCAAAAAGGATATGGCATTCTCGAGGCGAAGGATACTTACCTTTAATGTGGTTTCCAATCAAAATCGGGAGTGACCTGTGCTCAAGGATTTTAACATTTTCGCTGTTTTGCACAGTGTCCTGGGTTAACGGTAACCGATCAATATTAGTGCCCCCTCCCCCCATCACCCCAGCTCTTATACTCTTCTGCAGGTTGTTCATTTAGTAAAGAGCACCTAAAACATTTTCAAGAACGATTTTTGGGAGTTTTTGTTTTTTCATATTTTTGTATTTCTTTGTGATTTTTTTTTCCTGCGGCGATAAATAATGTGAAAGGGGCAGAAATTTCCGTGGAGAAATATCGCTTTTAATGCCACGGTTCTGTGAATTTCCAGAAGAAATATCACACAGACTGACCGAACCAAAAGGGAAATATTCTACTTGCCAAGTGGGGTCCTGGAGGGGAGAAGGGTATTATAAGAAATTAGTTGGGTGGAGTAACGAGAGCAAGTATGTTGATTTCTACAGAATGAATTATGCAATCCGACACTACTGCAACAGATCCACGTGTACTTGGCCATCACCTTCAAGGGTGGCTGCAATACGGACAAAACTTCTCCTGCACCTGAGCACTTCTCCAACGCCTGCCACATCTCCCCCTTCCCACCACTTGTTACAGTGCTTTAACATTAACATATTTTAAATGCGATAATGGTGAACATTCTATGAAAGTTGAATTCAATTGTTCAAAAACATAAAAGAGCTTTAAACTTTAACTCTTAACTTTTTTGACTGATGTTTTTGGTTTTAGTAACTGTTTTTGTCTATTTAAGTCGAGTTTTTTTATTAAAAACAAAATAAAATATTTTCAAGTTAACTTTGAATTGAACTTAAACTTCATTTTCGACTTTGACTTTGGCTTTGAACTTTTTTCTTCGAGGTTTTTTTTATTGATTTTTTTTTTGTGCTAGAGAACAAAACAAAAATTTGCAAACTGGAATGTAAATGAAATGAAATTGTGATTCTGTCGTCCTGATTCCCATCTCCAGCACTAATCAAGGGAAATTCATCTTTCCATTCGCCATCGACCATGGGAGAAAGTCAAACGCAATCAAGCGAGCATTTAAACGAAATTTGAGAATACAACACAAAAAAAAAAAAAAAAAAAAAAAAAAAAAAAAAAAAAAAAAACAATAAAAACGGAAAGTGATATTTAATCAAATGCCACAAAAACGGAAGCATTTTTCCATTTTCTGTAGAACATTTACAAAAGCTGTCAACAAAAATTCACTCCATTTGCTCAAAAAACAGCAATGGGGGGTGGTGGCGGGTGTTTGTAAGTATTTCCGAAATAAACAATAACACATAACGCATGTGAATTTAAACAGCACAAGGTGAAATGACTGCTTTTATTTATCAATATTCAAATGAGCAATCGAAGTCGCTTTGCATCCCGGAAAGACTTTTGATAAGCGATCTCTCCATCTGTTCTTGGGGATTTGTTGACACCTGCGATTACAATGAGTGTCAAGCAATTGAACAAACTGAGTGGATTGCAATTGTTGTTATTGTTTGCAATCGACGTATTGAAGTATTTGGTTTGCAAATGAGGAAGGCTTTTTGTTGTTGCAATTTTGTTTTCGTTTCCAAATTCAGATGAAAATTCATTAAGGGTTGAAATCTGAATATCTGTTTGAACCAGGTTCAAGCCATATTCAATAACAGTTTGACCAGAACTGGAAAAGATATTCGGAAGGACTGACAGGACATAACTTCTCTCACTGTAAAGTCAGACTAACAGAAGTTGTGTCTGAAATAGGGACAATTGTTCAATAATATTCATCTGAAAAGTTTATAAATTCAGTTAAAAAAAAAACCTTGACCTTCAGCAAAAAACTTCCCCAGAATTCCTCTGAATTTTCTGAAATGGAATCAGGATTTCAATAATTATTTCGTTAATGCTGTTTTTTCTTTGAACAATTCATTGATTAATTGTTTAATCTATATCGGATATATTGCTAAAGTTTTCCCAACCAATTTTGTAATTCACCCCTCAAAGGACGAAATTCAGATTTTGGTTGGCTTCGAGATTCGTAAATTTTTCTGATGTAACAATCAATTTTTCCAGCAAATCAATTTTAATGTCCTTGAAATAAAATATAAAGGAAGTTTTATAGAAAATTGCCAAAAAAAACCAAGTGAACTGTTTTTGTTTGAACGTCCAGAAAATGAACATGTGGAAAGGATTCTCTCAATGTGTGACCTTCAACCCGTTAACCACATTTTGTTGGATGTTGATATTTTATAAATTATTTTTTACATTAATTTTTGTTTCGATATTTTGAGTAAAAATTTGTTGTTTTCGGTGTTGGAAAAGAGCTGCGAGGGGCAATTTGGGAGGAGCGCCCGAGTCCGGTCGATGGTCGCCTTGAGCGGGGACGAGATCGAGTTTTTCCTGAAGCGCGACTTGGCGATTGAACTTCGAGGTTTTCACTTTCGTGAGCTGCGGCGCCAGCGGATGTCTGTCTGCGGGGCACACAGAGCCCCCCTTCCACCCTATTAAGTAATTGACATAATTGCGGCCGCTGCAAATTCCCAGACAAAAACAAGGAACTCTTTCTTTTATCGTTGGTACAATTACATTTTCCTCAGATTATTATCCAGAATTGTCACTAATAATATCGATCTATTGGCTGGCAATCAGGGGGAGTGGAGCTCCATTGTGGTGGCCCTTGGCGAACGACAAGGAATTATGCAGATACAACGGTGTCGATTTTTGGAGCCCAAATTCACCCTGACTAATTATCGATTTTTGTGCTCCGTTTTTTTTTTTTATTTGTGGGGGGGGGGTCGCAATTAACTGCAGCAAATGGCACCCAAAAAATGGTGTGAAGGTCGCCGTTGGGGCTGTAAATTTCGGCTCCCGTCATGAATGAATTTCGAGGGAACGGTGCTCGGTCGCCAGCATTCGAGTCCTGGTACCGTTTCACCCCGTTCATCTGAAATAAGCTCTCAACATCGTCATGACACCGAATCAGAAATAGATCGCGACGCGAATGCAGGTCAAGTTAGCCCGTGTAGTTAGCATAGACATTTTGACGGTAAATCGCAGATGGGAATTGTAAGGCAATATCAGAGCACTTCGGAAAACAGGATAAAAAGTGTTCGATGAGACAAAAAACAAATAAAAACACACTCGGGAATGAAAACCAAAACAAACCTTGTCTGCTGGTATGCTCCTCGACATCTTCTGGGTGGCTTTCGCTGTTGTTGTCGATGGTGGCACTGACGTAGTCATCTCGACCGCTGGCGACAATTCCACCAAAGATTCCTGTCGATTTTTTCACAATCTCGCAAGATAATTTCGCACAATTGCAACTGACCGCCACTTTACCAAAAAGAAAAATACAAAACAAAATGAAACCGCTACACACTGCTCCCGATCACTGTAAAATGTTCGCTTTCAGGATATTTGGTCTCCTTTTAAAATATAATTTTGTCGATCGAATTTCAAGCAAAGTGTTGAATCAGGCACTGAGATTTACTTGTATTTCTTTAATTATTTTCGTTTAGTTGAATAAAGGGAAAACATGAAAAAACACCAGCAAACGGTTTTCGAATGTGAGATCGAGCACAACTGATTGAAACTACTTTATTTTCCTTTCTTCCTCCGCAAACAACAATTGAGAGCACTGGGGGAAAATTTTATTACGGATATTTACGATATTTATTTGAATTTTCCGTTTTCTATCTATTGCACATATCGCGGAATTACAGTTTTTTAATTGTGTAACAATGACCAGGTAGTGAAGTTTTGAAATAATTGATTTTCCAGCGAGAAAATGCAAAACTGAAATCAACGCAAATACAAAATAGAATCAAAGTGAAGAAAAAAAAACAGGGCCACGGGCACGGATGAAACAAACTTAGCACTTTCTCGCGATCCGTGTCCTCATCGTTGTCGCGCCATCCGCTGCGATACAGTTTTCTTAACTTCAATTCGCCAAGTATTTTAAATCAGATGGAAGTCAGCTAGTAGGAGAGAATATAATTTCTAAGCACTTTGCGGACACAATCTACACGAAAAGTTTCACCCGTCACGACTTCACCCCAAATGTCACAAAGTAAGTTTCTGGACCTATTACTACAACATATTTCATTAGTTCCACACTGTGGAACTGCTGAGAACGATCTAGGGCAATTACCATTACAATTATCAAAAAAAAAAAAATGCGCTTGGGGAATAACATGAAAATCGTGCTACGCTTACAGAATCACATTTATTTACGTTTTATCTAGCCGCGTGTTTGTTTTTTCGCAATGTTACGTACAAAACGTGTCATCAATTTGGCCGCTAGGAATCTTTCTCTGAAATATGTAGTCTGAATTTTGAAAGGTAGTAGATTCCTCTTCCCAAATTGGAGAGGTTTTCAGAAGTTCTCATACTTCTGCTTCGCTCACTCTTGCATGGCTAAGTTGTCCGCATCCATTTGTCTCTTTCTCATAAATTTTGGAACTTGTGGAACTTGATGTGGACCAAATTAATTTTAGGTTATGTTAAAACAAAGTTGGGTTATTTAAATAAAATGTTAGGTTATTCTAAAAAAAAGTTAGGCTAGATTTTATGGCATACAAACAACAGATGGAATTGAACAGCTGTCAGTTTTTAACCTAATTAATAACCTAAAGCCGGAGGTACACGATACGGAAAACGTCATATTTATAAGGAAATATCTTTATGAATGTCACTTTTATGACATCGAGTCACACGATTAGCAAAAATGAGTTTGCAACCTGTATTTTGCAATTCACAGATTACCGCGACGCCGCGCCGCCCGTACAAGCAGTAATCTCAAAACTGTGTACATAAAGTTTTGTATGGTGTGACTCGGGAAATTTGTACCCCGCAATTCCTTGGATGTGCCGAAAATATTCCGAAATTTTTGGGATATTTATAAGCGATACACCATATTGCTTATCATCGAGTCACACGATATGAAATATGGCGTATCGCTTACAAATACGACGTTTTCCGTATCGTGTACCTCCGGCTTTAGTTGAATAAATAAAGTAATTAACGGCGCCATCTGTAGGAAGACAATTCGAACAGTAGCCGTTGATTTGAACCATTTGCATCCACGAATCGCATTATATATAATTATGATGAAAATTTAAGTAAAACTATAATACAATAACAAAGAAGAAAAACACTTAGATTTTTGTTCGACGGCTATTTCTGAATGATTTCGAATATCAATTTCGGTATGATTGCTGTTAAAACGTTTTCTCTTAATGAAATTTTAAGAATCCGTTACTTGTAGGATATAACGGTATGTGAACATATATCACTAAAGCATGTAGACAACATTATAGATAACATTTTATATCGTTAAATATCTTTTGGCATAAATTTCATGTTCAGGGATTCTCGTATCGATTTATTTACACAATGTGGACGTCCCTGCACAAAAAGTCATTTAACGAAATGTCAAAAACGCTAATGTCAAATTTTTAATGAAAAATTTTCATTCGGTGTTTGTTGTAATGTTTTGAGTGAAATCCGTAGCAGAAATGGGTCCATGGCGAAATTTCGTGTTGATGGAACAGTTTATGTAAACACAATAATTGTGTAGGCTGTATTCGAAGTCTGTTTTACAATATATTCGGTTGTCGAAGGGAGGTCAAAGAAAAAAATGGATGGAAATTTTGCTGGACTCACGGCTACGACATTCCCCTTATACATTGAAATCAAGAATGACGAAGATGGACTAACGTTTGCCGATGCCTCACTATCACAGCAAATCGAATTGATACTGGAGGCGCCACCAGTGCAGATGCTACAGCCCCGAATTGAGGATGATGACGATTCGAACATCGAACTTGGTGACCTGCTCAAGTACAACAACAAGAAGAGTGAAGAGGTCACCGAGACCGGTGTTGATGAGGCGAAAGGCAACGAAACGTACAACTGTACCGAATGTTCAGAGTCCTTCGAATCGAAGGAGATATTCGACATTCACATGTCGGGACATGCGAACAACATGAAGTGTGCCATCTGCAATATGGTGTTGAAGAGCCTCAAGAACTACGAGAAACATTGCTTGCGGTGCAAGCCCTACGAGTGCCAAATCTGTGGTAGAGTCGTTCGTTTTCGGCCTAACTTCATTAAGCACATGCGGGTGCACACAACACAACAGTCCCAGCGACACAAGTACAAATGTGATGTCTGCCAGAAGGAATTCATGAGTTTCGAGTACTTCAAAGTGCACAAGAAGATCCACAACGGAAACATAAATCTGACATGCGGAGTCTGCGGGAAAGTGTTCAGCGCCCTGGCCTCGTTGCGGGGCCACAGCAAGCTGCATACAGGCATCAAGCTGCACAAGTAAGGCCCCCCGGTTTACTAACTGTTTTCGAACATCTCCACTAACTCTTCTTCTTGCAGGTGTGATGTGTGCGGCAAAGGATTCGGGCAGCGCTACAATCTGAAAATCCACTCACGGGTGCACACCGGCGAGATGCCGTTCGAGTGCAAGATCTGTAAACGGAAAATGCACACGCAAACAAGCTACCAAACGCACATGCAGACTCATCATTCGCAGCAGGTGGACCGACCTGTAGTGTCCTCCGAGGAGAGCATTGTCAGTCAGGAGCCCACCGCGGTGGCTGTGGTCGTGCCGCAGGAGCAGTCCAGCAGCCAGACGACACCGACTGCCACTCTAAAAGCGTCTTCCGATGGTGAGGAGCTGCCCACAATCACAATCACTATAAAACAAGAAGCAATAGATACTGTGCCCGAAAAAACGCTCAAAGACCTCAATGAGGAGCTCAAAATAGAGAGCTCCTCCGAAGATGTTGTGCCATCGGCGCCCGTCCCAGATGATATGCCCCCCCAGGACGATGAACCATCGGGTATTGGCACAAAATATCAAACCGATTTCGACACCGATCTGGTGGACTCCAGCGACCTCACCAACAGTCTTTCCTACTCGAATCTCTTCGATCCTGGCTCCATATCCGAAAGCATTCCTGATGACATCTACATGGAGGATAATGACTCTAGCTTCCAGCTGGACCAGAACTCGATAGATCTGCAAAGCACAACCGATGGGAATTTCATTAAGAAGGAGTGGGTGTACAGCAACTACTCAGTTCAGAAGTTCGATGATGAGGACCTCTGTGAAGCTGCCAGTTTCATCTATGACTAAGTCGTGATCATTGTTTTTTACTGTTAATTGGAGACAAAAAAAAAAGTTCGTTCTAGTCGTGTTCCAGTATTTATTTACAATTAAGGAAACTCTTGCCATATGTCATGTGTGTATTTAAATTATTGTCTTGTCTTTAGAATGAGATTAAAGAATTTTATTAAGTCATACTCGCACGTTAGACTCCAGTTCGTTGTCCTTTTTTGTTCAGCGCATTTTAGACTGTTTTACTTACTTTATTTTTATTTATGTAAATTTTTAAATTTTATGTACAAATACAATTTTATTTTTATTCCAGTTATGTTTTTATTCGCGTTCAGTGCTCATTGAATCATTCAGTGCGGTTGAGACGAGCTTTGGATAACATTTCTGATGACCAGGCACGTCTTACCTTTCCCAAAATTAATGCAGACTATCGAATTTTATGGCTCTAACAGATTCCCAATTCCCACACTCTCGTCAATTTTGAACAAAAACCAACTGTTATTTTATTTTAATGTATATATATAGAATTTTATTAGATGTTTCAGACTACAAAATGGCTATTTGTAAGGAAATAAATAAAATGCGATTGACAAAATAGCAATCTGCTTCGAACATCTTACAAAAATCAACAAGAAAAAAATATATGTATATATATAATGTACAATTGGGTGATGATTATAGTAAAAGTTTCCGGGACAATTGTGTCCCGTAAGAATGACTTAATCGAACTGAATGGCCACTGAAAGCTAAACAAAAGTAATTCCACATTGGAGATTGCTAGAAGATCTTCCCCAAACTGTGAGTTCGTCGAAACGGATTCCAATTGCTGGAAGACAAGCTGCCGAGTCGTCCCTTGCTGGACTTGCTTCGGGTCTTTGCCTTGGATGTGGTTGTACCAGTTGGACTGGAGGAGCCCGATGAAACACCAGACGAACTCGCCCCAGAAAGCGTGGAAATTGATCCTTTCGAGGACATCGGCTGCAATTTAAAAAACTTATTTCTGCTAGACCTTGTGAAACCGAACCTTAGCAATCCTACCTTCAGATAGTTTTTGTCCATTGGTGTGATTACTTTCAGCTCCAGTGTTGATCCTGCTGCCTGAATGAGTCTTGTTACCTGCTGCTGGGTGTACCACTTGACACTGATTCCAGAAATTTCCACAATAAAGTCACCCTCCTTGATTCCTCCCAACTTTAGTTCAAACATATTCAAGGAAAATGCTTTGATTAGAAAATTTCAAAAAACAAAAATGAGAACACAAATGTCCTTACATCTGCAAGAGAGTTGATTTCAACAGTTGATACAATAACGGGAGCATCGCCACGCATTAGAAATCCGAAACTCTCAGATGAATCCTCGCAGGATAACGGTTTATTTGAGTTGCAATTGGCACACTTTCTACCCTCTGCGGAGGTGTAGGTGGTCGAGGAGTAGCATGTGCAGACACTTTCCTGTTCACTAAATGCCGAAGGGGAGCCTTTTTGGAGGCGAACACAACGAGGCGCCGTCCAGTGTCTCCTGGCGGAAAATATGGCGATCGGTCCCAAACGTTTGAAAGGATCCTCAACCTAAACAACAAAATATTTTTAGTTTTATATTCCAGCAAAATGTCCTTCGGGTAAACATACTTTGTGTGATGTAAAATCGGGCCCAGTTAAGGACAACGTAAACTTCGTGCATGCTGCAAAAAAAAAAAAAAAAATCAACATAGATTAACGGAACTTTATGCAATAAAAAAAATAAAGTAACTAACGTTCAACAGCAACTTCCACCAAATCGAAGTCCTCGTCAATGTCCTTTTCACTTTTATCTTCTTGAAATATTTCGAGATCCTCTCGGGTTTTGTAAAGAGCTTCCTTTAGAACGTGCATCAAGGATAATTTATTCTAAAAATATATATAGTAAGTCATTGAAAAACACTCGAGTGCACGTCTTAATATAATTTTCGGCAGTTTCTCACCTTTAAGAATCTGCACATCCTCTGCAATCTTTGTGCTTCATCATGACTAGCAAGGGATTCCTTAAGATGAGCCCGCTTCATGGAGCAGGCGCTGTGTCCTTCCTCGGACTTGAAGTCCTTCGCAACGAAGGACTCAACTGTTGGGTTTTTGGTTTGTTTTGGGGTTGCACCTTTATTCGTTAGCTGAATGCTTTTGGCGGCGTAATGGTGTGCGAGAGCTGAACGGAAATTTAATAGGATTAAGTTAAATTGGGCTTTTGGTAGCATTATATTATATACTATGTTTACATGCATTGTCGAAAGATCGAGTCGAAATCATGTTTGAGCTTTCTGAAAACATGAGCAAACCCAAACAGAAACAATCGAACTGTCAACTCGACCACTCACACCGACTCCCGAGTTCAACCTGGTTTCGACTCGACTGCCGGTAACATGGAGCTGAGCCTGGTTTCAACCTAGCTTCAAACTCCCATGTAATGATGTAATATGTAAACGTAGTAATAGCAATTGATCCTTGATCATACCTTTGTAGTACTCCGCCTTGAGGGGCACCAGACCGGCCCAGCATTCTGGCAGGTAGGTATGTGTTTCGTTTGATTGGATATTTTTGTGCATTTCGATATACTCCGATGTTAGCTGGGCAGCTTCTCCAGCAAGGTCCCTGTAGAGCTGCGAAAGAATCCTTTGTAACACCTCCAAACAGAGAAAATGTATTTTCAACTTACATGATTGGAGTCGCGCAAGGACAAGGATTCAATTTGCAGCTGCAATTTTTCGAAAAGGCACTCCCTCGCTTGGGCAAGCATGAGAGATACAAGTACGTCAAGCACCTGAGGCTTGAGGTCCATAGATGGAGCATTCGTGAACGTGTCATAAATATGACGAAATATTCCGGCTGCTCGCAAGAAATTGTCAACAGCTGAGTCCAGACCCTTCTCTGAGCTTCGGTCATGTTTGGCACCAATTTGAGTATACACCGCTCCGAGATTGAATAAAATACACGCCTTTTCGAAAGCCACTGTCCTCTGGCAGGAGGGAACACCTGTACGGACATCATCGTATAGCATCAAAAAAGTTAATAGTAGGTATATCAACAAACAAAGTTTACCTGTTAATGAGTCATACCACTCGAAATATACACCTAAATTTCTATCCGGTGGAAAAAATCTCCTTTCAACATAGTACAAAAGATTGTAATATCGAAAGAGAAGAGAAACACCCTGCACATCCCTTGTCGGAGTTCGTGCAGCCTACACAGAAAATTCTTGATCAATCTATGGGAATTCAGGCAATACATTACTCTCTTACCTGTCGTGTGTCTGCAATATCTGCAATTGAATCGGTGTACATTGATGGATCCTCGCTGTAATGCTCCAAGATGAAATCCGAAAATGGCTCCAGAAAACTGATTTCTTTCGTTTCCTTTAGACCAAGAGGAATCATTGGCATGACATTGGCGTGGCTTCATTTTAAGAATACAAAAATAAAAAAATCTTTTTAGATTAACATTTATTAGTTTTGATGATGAAAAATGATGTTCGTTGCGAAAATAAGATAAGGATCCAGTTACAAACTAGAGATGAGTGTAAAAATAATGGAGATAAATCGACAAAAACCGATTCCAATTAATTTTTATAGTTTTTATAAGATTAATTCATGAACTCTAAAATGGTGTTTTTTCTGAGATTCAAATTTAAATATTATATAATAAAAACTCCGTCAATAAAATACTTCGAAAAAGATAAGTACTAGAATCGATATGGCACTCTACTGTATTCTATAGAGACTTGTAACGTTTCCGATGCCCTTCTACAATATTTTCATGTGCATTAATTAATTTCTTCAGAAACCTGCCTCAGTTGTTTCGTTACAAATATAGTTAACTTGTCTGCAACTAGACATTTTCGTGCCGTTTTGGTTGTTTTCGCTCTCATCGTCTGCATCATTCCGACAAGACCGAGCATCGATGGACATTTTTGCCATGTTACAAACGCCGATCAGACGACAGCTAGACATGCAGAAGACAAAACAATTTGCAATATTTTATCCATAATAATATGCATGTGGCTCACATAATCCAACTACTTTCCAGGAATGTAAGTATTCATTCGTTCCTCAACAATTTTTCTATATTTTTTTTGTTAAAAAATAAAAATCCACTGGACAACATTCATTCAGTCCTTTTTACCCTTCACCAAACGATTTCCAGACGACAGAAATCGAAAGCGAAATTAATTAAAATTCAATTCACACATTTGATACGGAGATAAATATGCAGTGATTCCAAACATTTCGAATGTATATAAAATGTCTCAGATGAATTTTTGATAGAAAACTAGAGAAAATGCTGTGAACATGCGCGCATGACTCTTTAACAGTTTAACTGGAAATCAGGTGATGTTTACCAATTAAAGCCGCCGAGAATCTAAATACACGAACTTGTTGCCCACTATGGATCTGATGCAACCCAAATGACTGCCGTTCCAGACCGTTGCAACATTAGCAAGTTGACCATGCAAAGTAATGCAAAACATCGCGTCTTTATTTTTTCACTTACACAAAAAAAAAAAAAAAAACATCACAAGAATAAATTCAAAAACATAAAAGAACAAAATTAAACAAAAACAAAATTAATGAAAAAACCTACAGTCGCTTTATATAATAAAATTCGAGTGCACTCGTAAATTGACGCTAAAATCTGAGAGGGGAAAAATGCTGAAATAAGTTCACAACTTGGCAATTTCTGTTGTGCAACATTTTGTTTAATGACAACATTTTGAATGTGAACAGTTTTAGTGATTTGTTTGGGCGCATTGCCCTGGATTAATCAATTCTGGATGCAGTGGCAATCCGAAGTTAGCCGGATTTAAATGCATTTTGTAAAACCGAATCGTCGCAAAAATTTGTTGCAGACTATTTAAAATTATTTAATGTGCCTTAAGGATTATTTTCGCTGAGTTCGGTGATTTTGAAATAACTCATTGCAAATTTGGTGGAACATTGACTAAATTTATTGCCAATTTATCTCAAATCGAATGAAATGAGTTTTACGTAATTTTTATTGTGGAATTTTTGCAAAAACAAAAAAAAAACTATATATAGAGATACATTATACAAACATATACCCATAGTTAACTCGTATATAACACGATTGCAAATTGAATTAATTTGGTTACTAATATTTCCAAACAAAAACCAGAAAAAAATACTTGTCAAACCGAAAAGTCTGGCCAATTCATCAAAGCAATAAAAATATCTCCAATTCAGCGAAAATCCGAGCTAAAATATCGAATTTCTGTAACACAATTACAATATAAATAAATTCAGAAATTTGTGGATTCCTCTACAACTTCATATCATAATCTCATGACCTTCTTCAATATTCCAGTATTTTGCATAACGTTAATATTATTGATTTCCATCTGGTTTTACAGTCTCCATTGTGGATTGATGTAATTTTACTCGTAACAGAGTTTAGCCACGTGTTGTGAGTTGCTATCCTGATTAATAGCCCATAAAACGTCCGAAGGCTCTGCTGCATATTGTCATTATTTAAACTGATTTCTTTGCATTCTAAACCTATTCTAAAAGACTACACTAAAGTTCTCCATTCAACTTGCATTGTTGCTTCACTAAGAATACAAAAACTTCAATCGTAATACAACATAAAAATTCTATCGAAACTGTTTTGTCACGTCATCCCATAGATTTACAATTTTTTTTTTATATATAAGTATATATTTTTTTTAAAGAACATTCGTGATCGTGAAGGAGTTGAGCATTGTTCTGAATGTGGTTATCTTATAATTTGATCGCCACAATTCAACTACTGTGCAACAGTTTCCAGTTGAGAAGGGACCACCGGAGCAAAGCGAACTCTTGGTCTTGGTACCCTCTGATAATGGTAATTCGCCGGGATCCATAAACTACGGGGCCAGGTAAGTTCGTCCGTTCGCCGGTCGTTGGCCAAATGGATTCAATGACATTGCCCAAGACGCCCATCTATACGTATGTTTATACAGCATAAAGTGGCCGTGGGGCGCGATAGGATGGCTCGCTGAGTCTGAGCAACAGAACCTCCTAACAAGATGCCATCACACGACATCCACGTTACTTCATGAATTTTAACAACATACGATCACTAAAAATTTACATAACACATCCTAAACAGTTGGCTACCAATTTCCTCTTGGATATGGGTGGGGGGAGGAGGTGTGAGACCACATCTCGGGAATACATCACATCATATGGATGGGAGGAGGCACGAAGGTTACTCACTCACCTGTCGTTTTGGTATATTTCAACGGATGAATTCAATTCGGCCAGTTGCTCCTTCAGCAATTGGAGGTTCGAATTCACGAAGCTAAGCTCCAGGGCGACCGTGTCTCTTAGTTTCCTATTGGTCGTTGCCTGTGAAATAAAAAAACACACGAGAACAAAATGTAATTATTGTTTAAAACAAAAAGAAATACTGAAAGAGACACAATAACTCGACCGAAGAATCTGACGTTAGTTAAATTGTTATGTTTCGCGATAATCTTATGCAACAGATAAACATCTAAATGCATCTATTGTTTTAGTTTGTTGCCACAGTTTCGCGGATTTTTGTTGTTGTGTGTATTTTTTTTGTTGATTTCAAAGTTAAAAATACAACAAAAACTACAGGCACAAAACTGATTAACAAAAAACTAAAAACAAAAACACCCAGAAATATAATAGAAAATGGAAAATGTTGTAAATGGTGTGAAATGTGTTTTGTCTTTACCTTATATAAGTTTTCGGCTCCCGCTCTCAATCTGAGCTCTTTATTGATCTCCTGGTTCAATTTGCATCGTCGATTCTGCAGCTTCCCACGGCAAGTGGCTGCTCTTGGATCTGAACCCTGAAAAAAAAAACAACAAGCAAACGTAAATAATATGGAAAAAAGAAAAATTGAAAATCATTTCAAGTACTTTAAATTGTGTTTACAATGAACGAATATTTCCGTTTGTTATTTTTATGAAATTTCGACTTCCAGTGAATGACTTTGGTTTATTTCTCAATTTATGTTTTTCTTTGAATTATTTGAATTGGGTTTTTTGGGGATTTGTTGTGAAGGGTATTTTGCATACTTTTCATGCCTTTAACTTATTTAATTGTAGATTTTGCTGGTGAATTGTTCATAAACAATGTTTTCACTGTCTTCAGGTAATGAATTCCGAATTTTGAGAATAGTTGTAAATGATTCGGTTTTGATTATTTTAATCGGCGTTTTAATGATTCGTTTCCTATGCTATCGCTTTTAAACGCTACAGTTCAAAGATTTGAATAATTATCTTGGAATATGAAGATAATTTTTAGATAAATTTTTTTAGGAATTTAAGTGTCAAAACAAAAATGAATCATATAGAACCGTTACTTTCTGCAAAGATTTCCAATAACGTTTCCAGTTCCCTTCCTTTTCGCAATTAGAACCATTCCCCGTTCATAATCCGCAAAAGTCGGTCACATTTCATGTGGATCAATTCAAATCTGGTTGGTTAGTGTTTTAGTGGATTCCGAAAGTATAAAAGTATTTTCGAACAATTGCTCCATTGTTGCAATGTACCACGGGAATTGTAGTGTTGCATCCGCTGTGCCAACAAACTCCAAAATGAATTAAGAAAACACCATCGAAAGGAGTTGTGCCGTCGCTCCGCCGCGCCGTCCGTCGAGGTTGTTGACACGGCAACATGCCCATGAAGGGTTCGACTGTGGTCGAAGGCAACAACGCACCTTTACGTCTCAATTCTGAATAGAGTCATTGTTCGGCCAGGTGAGCCGGGGAATCCCCCTTGCGGGAGGTGTGTATGACGTGTACCCAGAATGATTAATTGAACAGTTGCGAATGGAAATTATGTGAACAATATCAGAATTGCGCGATGTCCATTCTAGCTCCATTGCAGAAGCTGTATCAGAAATTCCATAATACCGCAACATGGAACAAGACAAATTTGTCTTGGGATTCTCAACTAGAAAAAAAAAACTATATAATATATATTCACAAGCCTTGGAATAATGCTTTCACTATATTCAACATATTACAAGAAGAATTTTCGTGTGAATTCAGAGGAGAACAACGAACAATTAAAAAAAGTAAACTATTCTACTTCTCTCCCCCATTTGTCCTCAGTTCTCACTCCTCATTCACCGTTTGCACATACTGTAATTAGACTTAAGTGAAGTTATAATGTTTTTAATGGAGCAAAAGCGATACCAACACAGACAGATTACAACAATTTCATTTTGCGGAAATGTTTGAGTAGTAAACCGGTCCCATTTGCAGTGCGTAACCGTGGGCGATGGCTGACCGAAAAATTGATTAAACCCATGGAGACCTCGCGGAGCAGTCCTTGATGGACTCCAACCAGTTTCCAGCAAACCTATACATTTGTCATTCTGTACAGCTTCAGATGAAAGGATGCTAATGAGGATTAACATGGCATGTACTATTTTTAATAAATTCAGAGAATCCACCGGAAAAGTTTTGATCCTTTTGAATAATAATAAATGAAAAAAATCGTGTTGTTTTTAATTTTTCGAAGCGAGTTTTCGATTCACTTTCAAGAAATTTTGCATTCTGGTTATTTGTAATATCTTGTAGGTAAATGAAAAATATTTGAAAAACAATTAAACACACATCACATAAGTGAAGTCCAACGGTCTATCGCCTATGTAAAAAAACTTTTTTATTACATTTCCCAATAAAAAGGTTTTGTAACACAATTCTGAAATCAGGGCTCCCCAAATCTTGATATAATTGCACAAAAAGCTCATCAAACACTGGAAGGAGTCTACCTGGAAGTAGTGTCAATAAAACAGGGTTGTTTGTCTATAAAAGTACTCAAAATCCCGCTTAAAAGGAGGTTGAGGCATACAGTGCAAATAGTCTTGCTGATAATCCAGCAATAAACTCGAAACGCCAGTGAAGCAAATAATCCAGCTCGGCTTCGAGTGTTTGCGGCTCAAAGATGAAAAAAAGAATAACAACAAAAGGCAAAAAATAAATATACGATGCACGTTAAAACACAACTTAATAACGTTGTTAAACAAACTGGCGCAAGATAATCGAGCTAATCTGGGTTGCTGGGGTCTGCGCAGTGCGCATGCATTAGTCACCTGAAAAGCAAATTCATTATCTCCAGGTTTATCTGAAAGGCTTGTATCATTGGACACCTGATATCGCAGGAGAACCAACTGCCAAACAACAGTCCTTGCGGTTAGTTGGTGTTCATTACCAAGTCTCCTGGACTGGTCCACGATAGATCCACTCACTTCAGCACCTCTTCCGCATCTGACGATTTTCAGATGATCATAATTTCGTGAAATATTTGAGAATTCGAACTTGTTGCACACTGTTGAATGTTGATTCATTTGCAATGCAAAATGATTTATTGTTATTTTGCTTGGTGTTGAAATGCCAATTGGTTTCGCAAATCTGCGATCCTCATAACCTGAAGATTTATGTATTAACGATCAGTGAATCGCGAAAAATGTTTTCCAATTAAATAATTTATGACTTTCTATGATTTTACAATTATTTGAGAACAAATTTATTGTCAATGAATTTTATTAAATAGTTAACGATTGCATTTCGATCGGTATTTGCTACTTTCCGTGAGCGAAACATTTAACTATAGACGTTAAAATTTAATTGTTAACAAACATTCCAAAGAAATTTTGTTTCATGGTAGTTAAAGGATGAAATTAGTTTTTTCTTGGTTCATTATTTTGTTAGTTCAAGTTGTATTTTACTCAATAACAGTTATTTTAATTTTTATCATTATGCGGAAGATCGTTGGAGATCATTCGTTACCTATATAAAATAGACATGAGGAGAATATGAAAGAATTTTGCCGTGGTATGAAATAGAGAAGGAAAACCTTTATCACAGTTCAACAATCTGTCATAATATAGAAACACTTTTTTTGTATTTTTTAGAGGTGGGCGGATATCAAAATTTGAGTTCAAATCGGATAGTTCCGATTTCCAAATATACAGTCTACCCGAATAAATGGGATTTTAAATAGACCTTATCTGATATCGGTCAATCCTTCTGTTCGGATTCGGATATCCCATCCAAACATTTTATTGTGGCAAACTTTTGTGATCAAAATGAATTCAACGCTTTAATAAATGTTTTTTTTTTTACATCAAACAGATTTTTCCTGTTTGTTGGTTTCCATAAATAAACTCTGAACATACAAAAGTCCAAAACCATGCCAATGCAACCCTGTTGAAGGCCATGGCAAACATTCCAACCGATTGCTAATTGCAAAATATCCTTTCTGTCTTAAAACCCGGTAACACTAAATTCCGGTTGATGTTCAACAGCAACCATAAATTAATGCAATCGAAGATCAAATTAAAAATTATGATCGGCTTCCCATTTTAATTACGATTAATGCGTTCACTGAGTTCATAAACTCTGCATAAATGTTAACTTCCGAGTGAAGAAGACCAAAGGAATGGCTATCGTTGATTCGTTGGTGCATAAATAATATGCAAGTGCATTGATTTCATGGAGGTTGAACTGAATTGCAGGCAGGAGGTGGAATTGCTGTCAAGGCGAGCGTAAATAATAATAAATAAATTAGCTCCATTACAGTGTACCGCGCGATCCATCATTTGAGGTATGCAGTTTTTTTTGTCGCATTATAATGAAGATCCGTCACCCACATGAACCCATCCTGATTGGAATTGGGATAGGCCTAGACAAAAATATCTCTATTCTGTCAATCAGATTTTATGGGAGAAGCAGTTGCACTGGAATACCAGGAAACGTGTAGGTTATTATATTGTAATGCATCTGCGCGTGTGCGTTATGATTGATGGCTGTCGTTCTCGTTGGGCGTCGCACCGCACTAACCGAGGGCGCATAAACAAGACTTGCATGGTTAACCGTTAATTACCAATTAGGCTTCTGTTGTTTCTGAGTTGAATAGAGGCTGATGAATCGCAAATAAATAACTAGCGAAAATTGGCAAATGTTGTTTTATTGGAAAATTTACTGTAAAATTGAACTTGGTGTCGGGAGAAGTTTGACAAAGATGTGACAAATTGGCATCCATTTTGAGGGGGTTTTTGTTCCAATTCTACGTTGACGAATAGTTGTATTTATTTTCCATTAGATCTCGTTCAGGGAGGATTTTAAGAGAGGAAAGCATTTTCATGTGATCAGAGACTTTGTAGTTTACACGTGTTCCTTTTACAGTATCTATACATATTAAATAAATAATATCAAAGAAAGTTATTTGATAAAAAATCAAGAAATCAGAATTTAATAAAATACAAGTATTAAATTTAATAACTTTTAATGCATTGAAGACAATTTCAGATGTGGACTGTGTTGACATCTCCAAGGAACAGACTTTTGAATATATAACATAACTTCCAGAAATAGTTCAACGCTTCATTGAAAATAACGTGGAAAGATTCTTAACGATTATATAGAAGGAAGACTTTGAAGACATTTCATCCAGAGGTCAAATGGGAGTCGCTCTATATGATTCCGCGCCATGTCAAAATCAAGTTTATTTTTATAGAATCTGAATGTCAAAAGAATATATATCTCTATATACTCATGGACACTGGACATGTGGACCATAGCAATGGGCGGCAAAATAGAAACCTTCATATGATCCTGTATATCTGTCTCCTATTCAATAATTTTTCGTATTTGAAATAATGAAAATTCCATTTTTTTAGATTCGCAATAACTACAAGATAAAAAAAAAAACCACAAGACAAACAAGAAAGATCATCGAACTTGTAATAAAATTTTCACAAGCAGTATTAATATTCCGATGTGCAGGAGAAAACACTTTCTTTATCAGATTTTTGTTAAACATAAATTCCTCGAATGCACACATTTTTTGCACGTTCTTTACCCCTTGCGATTGCCACCAATTAACAACAAAACACACTCATGCTGCATTACTAAATCATTTTGAACACTTTCAGATTAACGAACTTTTCAAGAAAACCAAAAAATGAAATAAAAAAACATACAACAACAAAAAACTAAATAATATTGGTTGAGAGTGGCGAGCATAATCTGGAATGTTGTCAAGGAAAACCAGCCGTGTTCATAACGAGTATATCAAAAACATTCCATCAAGAGACGCGTGCATGCAATGGACCAAAATGATTTCCTTCACTCAATAGTATAAGTATAACATTGGAATGTCGACTATGGAAAGTGACAAATGGCGATGGATTGCGTTATGGCTACGAAAATATTAGCGTTAGATTTGGGATTGCGAATTCAACGAGAAAGAGAAAAGAAAACATTTATAGTGTTGCTTTCGCGTGTTTTGGATTTTGATTTATTGACAGCAACTGGTGATTGCACAAGAAACTGCGTGGGATGCAAATGCAACTAATCAGATTAGAACTGATGAAGAAGCTTTTGATTGGCACATTCTTAACCCCTTTTTCAGAAAATAAAGATGCAATGTAGTTGACTAAAATGCTAACGGTGCTGGATGGAGTGCAATAAATGGGAAGATCACTGTCAGGCAAGAGTTTTCAAAATGAGCTGCTATTATTATCTGCATTCCTGGTATGCAACGGCAATTCTTCCACAGAGTGGTCCAATTAGCCATCACCGACGCCACTCACTCTGTTGGCCAAGTGTGCCAAAAGACCGACCATCCGCCAATCAGTTACGCAATCATCTGCCGAGAGACGGTGATGCCCCGGACTTTCGTGACCCAGTTCCATAGTTCCATCGAGAAGATTTGCAAGAGGAAAGTACCTAAATTGAGCATCTTTATGACCAACTATGAATATCTCGATTATTGTGTTGATAGTGGCTATTCGAGATGCCATTAAGAAAACATGAACAACAAGATCTTCTTGGATCTGCTGTTGAAGGCTCCAAGCACAAATCCAAGTGCGCACGCTCCCATTTGAATGCTGCCAAGGACGGTGGCAGCGAATGGAAATTGTTGCCAGATTTGAAAATGAAAATGTTTGGTAACCGTAAAAGACAGTCATTATCATCATCATTGGGCACTCCTACCTAGAAGCGGGAAGCTCTGTTATTGCACACAGAACCCATTGTACAAATGGTATGGTATGGTATGGTATGGTATTCCACAAATAAACTATCACTTCACAGCTCCGCCTGTTTCCCGCCAATCGGCATGTTCTATTATCATCTCCACAATCTTCCCCACAATTGATCAATTCCAGGATGAAGCTGACCATTAATTTATTATCTAACACCACTTCTTATTGGCAGTGATGCGCACGTCATTAGCATGTGATCGACAACAAGTAACAACTATCTGTAATTAAGGACATCACCATGATTCAATTCCCCTCATTCCCCTCTCATTTTCCAACAGATTCCACAGCATCATCCAGATAGGTGAATTCTAATTAGAGATGATCGAAATCAAATTGAGCTCAGCCGGTGTGACAAAATGTCGCAAGATTTAAGTGACATTTCAATTACTGTGTGCAATGCAACGCTTTTTGCTCATCCCCATTCTGAGTTTTGTTTTTGCGATAGATTTCTTGGATAGCGTTAAATTGTTGTAGGATGTGATTATGCAATGATTGGATTTAAATAACAAATCATTATGCAACAATTTTTATCCAGCACATGATGCGTGGAATTGAATGTGAAATTTTGATTCATTGTCAATACGTGTGGCATGTTAAATTGGAAGGTTAGAGTAATGATTTATTGTAGATATTTATTTTAGCAAAGTCCTTGAACAATTTCTAGTCAAGGAGATGAGTTAAAGGTGTGAATAGTTCCATATAGAAGCAAATACAATTCTAACAATTTCCCACATTACTGCAGTCGAAGGACGCCATGAATGCAGCATCATTGTTAAAATTAAATTTCAATAAGAGAATAATAATAAAAAACTGTATTACGAACCAATTTATTAGATATTATAAATAAATTTTATTAATAAAAATAACCAACCTTTCATATTGATGACTAGTAAGTTCTAATATTTCTCAGAAAAGTATTTTTTATAGCAACTTTACAAACGTGTTTACAATAATTTTTGATTGTTTATTTTTCAGTTATTCAGGCCGGAACTGTTACAAGAAGATGAATCTTATAGAGCAACTTAGGGTACTCATGGGTGTAATTGGGAGAAGTTTATCATTCCTATCCAACAGAAGAGTAATCAGACATTTTCCTGACACAAATTTTCCGAATACAATTATACACTATACATGACTGATTTAAAAAACATTATCTCGTTAAAACATTCATTGGAAGATTAGAATCAGAAAAAAAGTAGAAAATCCATTTTATCAATTTCACTTCTGATTCTTCTTCTTTGTTTTTTTATTTTTATAAAACACAACTTCAATTAGCTCCTAAAAGGAAAGGGAAAAACAAAAAATATGAACTTGATTTTTGTGAAATCGAAACATATTACGAAAGTTCGGATGATGATTTCCCAAGATGGATCATCATGTCATATAGTTTTTCTAAGATTCCTTTCTTCATTGATTCACATTTCAAATGTAATCACAAAATACTGTACAAGACTAAGAGTATAATTAAAATGCCGTTAGGGTGATTTCAATCCCTAATTGGAAACATGAACAGTATAACAAAAAAAAGTAATCATTTTTGGATTCGTAATCTTTCCGGGGCACGCCATAATCCCCGCAACCACCTGCTGCTCGACACTAGTTTCGTGAAACTTAATGATAATCTTAAGAACAACAAATCACAGATGATTCAACAAACAATGATTTCACAAGCAAATCAAAACCTAAAGTTCGTCCAGTGTCGAAGTCTACATAAATATTAAACAAATCAATTTGCCGCCACAATTCAAGTGGATCGGAAGATAAAACCAATGGTTTGAGGAAACCAAAAAAAAATACAAATAGGTACTCGTAAAAACAACAAACAAACTGAAATAAAAAACATATCTAAAATTCACGAAGATAATTCACTTCCAGCATAATTCGCTGACGATAGTTTTTTGCATTTATTTCTTGGCAGACTTCTGATGAGGCGCTCCAACATTTTTGTGCATGCGCCTCAGACTCACCATCAGACTTTTCTGCACACCCGGTGATAATTTTCAGTCGTTTGTGGAATCCCGCCGCATAATCGCAATCTAATTGAGGGAAATCATTAAATCTTTTGCATCTAGTTTTTCTTTCGTCTGTGCAGATCTGTTCGATTGCGATTTTATCTTGATTTGGTCATGCCAGGAACGGGTGCAGGATACCGCAACAAATTGAAGATGATTTCATGTTATTTCCGCGATGACGTGCAAAAGGGAGATAAGTAACTACGTTTATGCACACAGCCACAAGGTACAACGTAGGTATATAATAATACGTGTAGATATACGCTTCTTAGACTGGGTGGTTGTTTTTCCATCGTCGTCGTCTCTTACACTTATAGTCCAGAAAAAAAGCAACAATGCAGCCATGCATGTCTCATTATCTGTACGTAAAGTTTGGCGTGGAGGTCAAGTACATCAAAATTGGGTGTAGTTTTTTCATATATTTTATTTGCAGCAATTGTATTGACTTAATTCAACATTTTTTATAGCTCCGGCGAGCACAAGTGAAGGAAGAGGAAGTTCGAATCTTACACTCCAACTTCACGTAGTTAATGACTGTCTCTTGACCTTTAATTTGCTAAACGTGATAATTAAGTGAGGTTGCCTTGAAGTGAGTTTTTTTAATGCATAATAGTTCTTAAGTAACTAACCGTATACATATAACATGAACTGATATTCGCTCACTGACTAACTCCTTGTTACCCTCCTATAATCTGTATTATACCCTGGCCTAGTAGGGTATATTAGTTTATTAGTTTTGAACGATCGTTTGCCACGGCAAGAAACAATGATGACAGAAAAAAAGAACAATATTTCATGATTGGGAAGTGAAAAGAAACCGTTTTATGGATCTGTCTGTTGGTCTGTCTGTCTGTTGGTCTGTCTGTCTGTTGGTCTGTCTGTCTGTTGGTCTGTCTGTCTGTTGGTCTGTCTGTCTGTTGTCTGTTTAGCTGATAACTCGAAAACGCTTAGTAGCTAGAGACTCGAAATTTGGTACAACAATACTTCGTTAAAATGGTAAGGTCAAGTTCGAGGATGAGCTAAATCGGGCAACTCCTTCTTATTGTTACCATATCTATGGCTGAATTATTTTTATATAAAAGTGCTGATTTTGTTTACTGAATATTTAGGTACATATTAACTTTCTGTCGTTAAATATTGTTATAGATACGTATTAACATTACTAATTATTTGAACGGAACTGTTCTTGCATGGTCTTTTTTTACACGACCTTGAAATTTTAAAGATACCAAAACTTTCCTTTTATTTTATGGTCTTGTTTCCTAAAGTCAAATACATACAGTAATAATTACTATATAACATGCAGTTCTACTTGCCAACGCGAGAAAACTGGCAAGGACTTTATACTACAAGAAGTTATTGATCAAAACGGCACCAAAAGCCTTCAGTTGTTGCTAATTTGCGAACAGGGTGTGCCTGAAGCAAGTGCAATGTTGCTCACGAAACTTGTTCAATCTTCTTTGTGCCATTTTACCCCTTCCAAAGTACCCGAAGTGATTGCGTTAATTGCTTCATATCTTGAATACATTAATAAGATTCCTCAAGACAGTCCTTGAGATTTCCAGCTATGATAATATCGTTGTCAACGGGTGACAAAGTAAGACAATCACATCAACTGGAAAATATTGTTATTGAACGAGGCTAAGTTAATTTGTTCGTCGGTGTTTTTTACAGTTCCCAATACTCGCGAGAATGTTAATCAGATTATTTCCATTATGCGTTTTTCTTGTTTCTTTTCTTAATTTTTTCCTCCCCTGATCGATGTTCTTGACCGGGAATTCACACATCTTGATGGCAAAATGTCACCGATTTCTTACTTAAAACGTAAAATTATAATTCGAAAAGTGAAAGATGCAAACTCGGTCGGAAGTCGGAATTCCGATGGTGATGGCTGCAGGCAGCCCACGGACCAGCAGCCGGGAGAAAGCGCACATTTTAGCAATTATACCGCGGATAAGTAGACGCCGGCTAGAGGCCGAGGTGTGGTCCAGCAATCGCGCGGATGGTCAACGGTGATCGTCGCGATGCCGGGAACATCGAAAGTATCTCAAAATATTGAGGAAAAGTGCAAATGCTGATGAGCAGCCGCTGAGTTCATGGGGGCCCCTTTTCATCTCATCTCGATGAGCATGCCGGCCCCGTGCTCAGCCTCCCCCCCGGCCAACAAACTCCACTGACATATTTTCCCATAAACCGAGATTCAGTTTTTGTAGTTTTTTTTTTGTTTCGAGTCATGGTGCGAAAAAGCGCCATGCAGCGCCAAGAAAGCGCACCCGATGGACCGCCATCAACAGCGCCCCCCAAAGTGATGAAATTAAGTCACTGCTAGGGTAACTGTAATTTAGTTACCTTTTCGCCAATGTTAAATGCGTCGTGCTGCCCAGGGAGAAGTGAGGGGGGTCAGCGGAACGTACTTGCGGTGTGGAAGCAAATGGGATTGTGCTCAAAATTATTTCCGAAGCTCGTCTTTCTCAAGAACCAGTTATTGCCATCAGTTTACGGTTTCTGTCGTATTTTGCACTCCGGGCTGGCGCAATTTCAGGTGCGACGTTAGGAAATAGGGCTACTCGATGTTGCGCTAGCTTTTCGCTTCCAGTTTTGACTTTTCCACCTGATTGCACTTTGGGCTCAACATTGTGACGGCTCAACATGCATACCTCATTTGATACATTTGTAATTTTGTTTCAAAGTGCAAAAATTTATGTTTTACTTTTTCAGATTCATTAGATTTGACGAAAAATGAAAATGTATTCGCTTTTTTGGATGAATGTAATAGAATAATTTGTAGTAAATTTGTTTAACGTTTTCTCTTTCAAAAATCAATTCCTTGTAATTTTAATTTTAAGTATTTATCATTTAAAATATTATTCTTTAAATTATTACGTTTAATAATACACGGTTTGACCACAATTCTAGGCTTTCAATACCGGTAAGCACAACTAAAAATCATAATTAAATACAAAATGATTAGCCAAATAAACTAAAACATTGAATGGAAAGATTTCATAATGCATTAAAATGTTGTTGCGATATTTTCAATAACAAAATCAGCACATTAAACCTTAATGCATCCTTTAATTACACGTTATTTGTTTGCTCAACACAGGTATCTAAGTGGAGCACTACAACCTCATCTTATCTATTAATTATAAACATATTTGCATGGAACTGATCCCGTCAGCTCTTCATATTGCATTTTTCATGGTTTTATCAAAGGTCTTAATGCAAACAATGTGAAAAGGTTTATTGTTTAATTGATGTATGTTTTACCTATAATCCAAATTGGTATGACGGATTACCTGACAACCAGGAAGTTCATAATGGGACTTGGGAGTGGGGAAAACCCCATCAATTTTCTTCACGTACTTCTTTTGTGCACCTCAATTCAATATTTGCCGAAGAGCAATGCGCTAATGATAGATAATTATCGTATTTGTGATAGTCTCTCTAAATGCAATGTGTGAACATTGAAAAACATATTTCAATTAATCTGAGGATTTTTGTTGAAAAACATCAATTACTTCAGTTGAAGGTTAACGAAGAAGCGCCATTTTGAAAATTAAGAAATTCGTTTTACTCCCTGGTGTCCTCAAAACGGGGATCGGATTAAGCTAATCCCGTAAGATTTATATCAACACATATTTCTATGGGTTCATAATAAAATCGTAGAAGGTTTTTTTTTTATCACTTTTACAGAATTTAGAAATTAATAAAATTCAAGAATTCACTATGTTCAAAAAATTGAATGAGAAAGAAAAAGTCATCTGACCTCCATTCGGCGTCAAGCACCCTTTTTCTTTTTGTTAAAAGCTAGAAAACAATTAATATAGAATCCCGTTTTGCTCTAGATGTCATCCGAACTAAGTTGGTGGAGTTCTTTGTTTGCAATTTTTAAACCGGAAAATTAGAGCAAAACACAACACTCATTAATCGCTAACCAATGTTGAGAATGAGAAAGAAGAAGACCTTTCTGCAACAATCGTTGAAACATAACGAACCTAAGAGTATAAATCTCAACGAAAACTACAACTATCCTGGATAAATGAACGAATAGTACTGACTTCGGTAATCGGTACTCACCTTCAATTCTAAGTCCTTTAAGTATCCCATTAAAATATTGTTCAAAAACGACTTGTTTATACAGTTAATGAATGCAGCACGATCACTCACAGCAAATTAGCGTCCGCCCGCCACCATTGATGTAACGATGGTAGCATCCGGTGTGGTAAATACGCGAATTAAGAACTCACAGCGTAATTGAATTATTGCAATAAATGCAATCAAAACAGCTACTGAATCAATAGTCGATTTTTCACTACCTGGATTCAACGGAATCAACCCTTTTTTTGCTGTACTCTCTCACCGATCAACTAAAGTGATCTGAAGTAACTGAAGACATGAACTGATCCGCAAGTTCCTTTCATTCGTCTCTTCCCAATGGAGAATCGGAAAAGAAGCAGCCAAAGAACGATAATCTTCTGCTAACGGTTTTAATTCAACATATAAAAGAAGATAATTCTAAAGTAATTTACCAATACACCGACATTTGTGCTGCCAAGCGTTGCATAACAATTAATTAGAGGCTGCTTGTTGAGACTTATTCAGGTGTTACCCCTCATCCGGATTCGAGAGTCGCGTGCGCCGAGTGCATTCAGAGTCCGTATTAATATTGGACACCATTAAAAAAGTCACACGAAATGGTGAACATTGGCAGAGTATACTATAAATATGGGGAACGTAAATGACTGTAATCAAGCGTGAATGCCGGGCGAATTTCATGGATCGTTGCTACCGGGTTCAGGTGGCCACAAAGGAGGCGCCAACGGCCTCTTCGAAATTCCCAAACAGGGACTCATGCTCAAAAGTTGAGGTGATTGAGCGACGGATTTGGAGTTCTTTAGATCTGGAAGACTAACTCTAGCTGTTGGTCATGGCGGATATTGGAAACCGGAAATTGACTTCTATAACGGTTCAGCTTGTGTTCAGTAGAATTTATGGGATACTTAAAACAGTCCTATAAGGTTGGAACAGAAGTCGATTTGCAAAATAAATTGGAATGATCGACGAGGAGCGATGGATGTATCATCATGGTAGTTGGTACAACAAAAGATGGAGGCGAAGTTGCCGCCACCAAAATGGAGTGTGTTTGTAATTCAATTGGAAGCTGAATGGTAAATGAGTTGTGCTCCAATTTTTCCAGCTAGTTTTCTGATTACCCCTGTAATTTAAATGCTTTAGGGGTAGGAAAGGTATGTTATTTGCGTGAATAGTCACGTACGAAAGGCGGGCCAGTCTTCGTACGTGACAAATTCGCAAAAATGATATGATCTTTAAAATTCGCAATTATAGAAATAAGAAAATGTGGAAGCAATCAGAAATTTCGTAGTGGAATTCTACGGTGAAGTGTTATAAAGGTAGAGGATATCTCTTCCATCGACATTCACAATTTATATTATTTTCTACAAATTCAACTTGAAGAATCCAATTTAATGAATATCTATAGAGAAATTCTGATATTGCCGGCTGCGTTTGAATTCGAAACCCGGAAGTTCAGTGCTGCTCAATTTGCGGCATGAAATTAATTGAAACACAGGTAAACCTCCCACAGTACGGTTTCCTTCTGCCCGGTCAGACATTTTCGCAAACTGCCTTAGAGGAGTGCAGATATTTAACAATATTATTAATCTAGGATTAGTTAACTTAAATTAATAATATAATTAATAATATATTATTTTGCTGTTATATAGTACACATCATTTTATAATTTAATGTACAATACATACTCGATAAAACCGAATTAGCTTGTATGTAATTAAATAAACTTGTTTTTCATAAATTTTTGGAACACTTTAACACCAAATCATTTTCTACAAACGTATCTATCGTCTTACAAGAAGGTTAGTTGTATTTAAATAATTTTAGGACAAGAGAAAATTCGCCAATTTTGAATGGTTTCAATTGTTTGATAAAGAACGGTTCAAAAAATTAATAACTGTGGATGATGAATTATAGTCACACTATAAGTATTATAATAATTTAAAAGATACCTGAAAAAATTGCAAAGTCATCGAGCAATTACTTTTAATTTTAAAAATTTTCTCTAAACTTGGAAATAATATAATTAATGTCATTAAATTGAATCATCGAAATTTCACGCGAAAATTTATACTTTACGAAACTGATTGATTTTGAAAATTTTGCTGTAGTTAAGTTTTCTGTTTTTAGCGAACGTACAAAAAAAGAGTTTCGCATTTGTTTTAATTTATTGTTATTGTCAGGAAGCAACTTGGTGATTGGACTGAAATTTGTAAAATCAATTATTGATTTTTTTTTGTAGGTATATAATTGTGTTACATAAATTTGTCCAGTCTCTCGATAATAGCACTAATTTTTGTTAAATCTCACAATAATTATTAACATTCACTTTTTAAAATAAGTTTTCAAAGCTTGTAAAATATTTAGTACTCCATATTTCACCATTAAATGTTGAAAAAAAAAAAACAATAAAATGTTCAGGCATACAAAATTGTTAATACCTACTTTTTGAATATGTAATCAATGATAGGGGAAAATGTTTAAAAACAATAATAACCAGGCGAAAGTGTTGCTGCACATTAAACAACTGTTTTCATAAAAACTACTTTGCATCAGGACAAAATGATTATATAACAATTATTACAACATTTTGTCGGAGATCGAATAAAATGTTTCGCATAAACAGTATTTACGTTTCATCCCCGGTTCATTTTTCTGCAATTTCAAAATTCGAGAAAGTAACGCTATAAAAAACCACCAAATACCGTTCAATTAACGAGGATTAATACTTCTGAAAATTATGAAAGTTTTGCGCACAAAATCCAAATGTAATTTGCAATATTCAATTATGATCCACAAATCGTTTTTAATAGCAATTTCATACTGAATATTTCGTATAAACGAAAATCAAATTTTTGAATAAAAATCCATTTTGAAAAACGAACAACAACAACAACAGCAGCCGGACGAGATCATATCTTTAAGATGTCCGGCGTCGGCTTTCGTTTCGCGGTACCGATAAATGAGACCTGCTGAAGAGCAGTGCTTTAATTGAGTGTGCGCTTTTTTGCACCCTTGCACTGCAACTTTTAT
This sequence comes from Leptogaster cylindrica, assembly GCA_963082835.1. Lineage (NCBI taxonomy): Eukaryota > Metazoa > Arthropoda > Insecta > Diptera > Asilidae > Leptogaster > Leptogaster cylindrica. The sequence continues at coordinate 2,242,973 of OY720108.1, read as the reverse complement.
GATCCCGAATGGCTTTTGAGTCGGCGTAACGCGCAAGAAGCTCAGAAAAATTCATCGACCACTGATCATTTCAATCGCCCCAACATTGATAAAAAACACTTTTTTATTTTGAAAGTTTATTACCCGAACAAATTAGAAATATCTCTGCGAGATTTTATAATTTAACAGACGAATAAATGTTATGGAAATCAAAGTGCATCTCTGAAATTATAATCCAGAGGCATAAGTTTATTTTTATGGACAAAATCAATGAAGTTCCATGAATAAATTTCCCTAATTGATTGGCCTCGATGATTTTCGTCAGTTTTATAACAGTTCTTGAGTAGATTATTATTACTGAATTCGGTGAAAAGTACCGTTTTCATAAATTCATCCCACTTTTATTTAATTAATTTACGAAAAAAATTTCAAACAATGCTATAAATAACACTGGAAATTTTCAATGGGATGCAATTAAGTGCATGCGCTTATTATGCATCAGGTCAAATGGTCCAAAGTCACGAATTGTAAACATTCATAAAATTAAAATTAGTAAATGGATTTCTAAGTTTAGGAAAAACATTATTGTTAATTTATGATGGAACAAAATTTTCTCAGAATAGTCACATAAAATTTTATGGTAAGAATTCAAAATAAGCTAATAAAAAAAATTCATTATCATTTTGGTTTAAAGTTTTTGAAAAAATTTTTGAAAATACATAAATACTTTTCATATTTTCCGTTGAGCTTATCAATTTAGTTGAAATAATTGTTCAAAATTCTAAAGAAAACAACGATTTTATATTATAGCAAATGGTGTGCTAGATTTTCAGTCGGGTCCTAATTAACTCCGCATTCAGTGAATTTAGTTGAAAGAGATTAATCGACCTTTCGCCCAACAAATTCAATGCCCCATAATTTTTGATGTTTTTTTTAACATTATGTTCCCCTTCAATTTAAATTTAAACTGTCAATCAACTTTTTCAACCAACATCTTTCTGGTTTCGTTTCTTTTTTTCCATTTATGCTATGCCGATTTGCCGCCAAAAGCGATTTTTTTTAGTTTCAGTATATCGGATTTAAAAAAAAAAAAACAACACTCAGTCAATGAAAAAAGAAGCATAATGAGCATAGTTCGTTCCCGTGGCAATTATACTCGGATTTTTAGATTGCCCGCCAGAGAAGGTGGCCTCAAAATGCCATTGACTACTACAGTAGAGAATCGCAAAAGTATGAATGAAGTGAAATTAAATGTTTCCGGTGTAGTTTGTCTATTGCAAATATGATATTGGAAATCGATAACATTTCGCATAAATTATCGAAAAACAAGTAATCCTTCAATTGATAAGATTCATCGAACTTTCACTGGTGATGTTAATCGTTGTTACAAACACTTGTTCAAAAGTTGACTGCCCGGACCTGGTGAGTGTTGATGATGGCGGCCCCATCGGCTTGCAGCAGGTCGAAAGACGGTAAATATTATTATACAACTAGTTGACTGAGACAAGTGTTCCTTGAACATCAATCAACCTGATTACTACCGAAAATGTATACAAAATTTCACACATAAAAAAACAGTTTCCCTTCGGTTTGTAAATCAGTAATCGTATCGTTCTCCACAAAGGAAAAGGGTTCATAAGTATTTGTAAAGTTGCGCGATCGATTCGAAACAGGAATTTCAGAATAAATTACAACTTGTAGTAGTGACGGTCATTTTTGTTTCTTTGATCTTGTGATCTGGTGTAGGTAAAAATTGGTGAAATTCGGCATTAATTATAATCGGGCCCCTACACGAACCTTGTGTGGTGCTGGCCAGATAAACTACTCCTGATTTAATCCAAAGAATATCTATTACTAAGAAGCAGTGCCGGATTAACCATATAGCAGGAGTAGCAAATGCTAGAGGCTCCGCGTCTCATTGTCAGAGTATTCCGAAATTTTCAGGGTGGCGAGGCAGATTTGGTTTTGGAGCATTTAACGACATACGTTGAAATTTTAATGAAAATCTTCTCTTCTGGTTTTTCAGCAATAGGTAAACCCCTCACAAAATTCGTCCAGCAGACTAGGTGAACATCAAAAATGTCTTATGTATTGATCTGGTAACACGTAACAGTGGGATTAATATTTCCCAGAGTATAAAACAAATTTTTCCAATATTTTCCATAAAACATAATAAGATTTTTTACTGTAACTGTTACAGTTTTACCAATCCCTAATTCTTCATAACAGTATGAAAAAGATTAGAAAAAAAGTTGAAGAATTTTTGTTTAGAAGAATTTAACTCATTTGGAAAACTGTTAGGAAATTCCTAGGTCGAAAATATGAGAAGTACTCCGCTTATTCCGCACAAAACTCTTTCTTTTCCTTTAAAAAAAAAGTTTTATAGATTCGACAAATAATAACACGTTTTGGTAAATGTGCCTCTTAAGGAACACAATGGGATAACATCGTCTAAATAGTCTCACGGTTATGAACATTGAAAGTGGTTTGCTTAGACACATTGATTTAACTTGAAGTTGTGTTTTATTTTTACATCCTAGAAGTGAAAACCCTTGATAATATATTTGCTACAGGCCCCGACTCGCACTGGCTTAATCCGGCACTGCTAAGAAGGGACACTCGCGCCTTCTCTGTATGCAAACTTTTTTTCCGCAAAAAAACCGAGGAGAGTCCAAGCGTGAGAAAGTGCAAAATGCGCATAAGAGCGAAAGAGCTCACACTATTTGCAACCTCCGAGCACGCTCAGACGTGTTGCTTTAATTTTAATAGAAACCACTCTGCGTCTCACGCATTCTTATTCTTTTCTCCCTCACACAACTGCTACACTGTTTCCATCTATTTCTACGGAGCTGACTGTTACACACACAGTGCCAAGTCGTATGCATGAAGTAGTGACGTCAAAGTGCTCATTCTAATTATTGTTAGATATTCTTTGATTTAAATGTCGTCATCGTCATCAGCCATTACTAATTGCTTTACTAATTCTACGTTCCCGGAAAACGTAAATTCACCAACATTTTTCAAATCCTCAAAATACTTTCTACAAAACAAATTACTTCCGTAGTGCAAAAATATTTTCAGTTATAACAAAAATGATTACGAAAATAAAAATGGTTTCTATAAAGCACAAACTGACAAACCACAATCGAAGACGGTACGATTATATTTTTTATTTGGTTTGTGGTTCCCTATTGCTGTTATTTAATTGTGCTTCTGAACGGAAGTAAACAAACTAAAACCTGACGCAGTTTCCTGCCTATCCCCGGTGTCCATTCAACCGAGGAAACAAGATATCAATAGTCAGGCAAGGTGACGCTATTTGCATTAAGTGATACCTGCGGATAAAATTGCTATTTTCAGGTACCAATATCTGCATATTTCTTTTCTACATTTTTCTTGTTGTGCACCAATCACGATTACTTACTTGTTATGTTTTTTTTGTAAATCTATCTCTTTTTTATTTTATCATTATTATTATTATATATGGTGTTTGATTTTGTTTTACTTCATTTTATCCATCATGACTTCCGCTTGCGCCGGTGATAATCATCTGAAATCGATTTCAATTACGTCTGCAACATGATGCTTCTGTGCTAGTACTCGATCAGATATGCACAAGACTTCTGGAACGATCGATTACTATTTTCTGATTATCCACCTTTATGCATTGCAGAAGCGATCGCACTGAAAAGGTGGCATGATGCCATGGAAATGATATAAATGAGTTAGTAAATCGATAGATGGTCTATTAGGTTTGGACTTGTTTTGATCATAATCGCAGCTGCGTTTCAAGATCTCTGTCATGTTTCCCCGCCAACATCAAGACCAACGTCCAACATACAACAAAAGTAGTTCAAGGCTAATTTTTGTTAAATTTCCACTAGAAATCGTTTACCAATCAAGAGTTCGCATCCAACATAAATGCGAATCAATATGAAAAACACTCTCAGACATTTCATCGAATGTCGCTCTTTGGCACAAAATTTCAAAATGTTCACAATTGCTTGCTAGAATATTTATATGCCCTGAAAATTATTATATGCATAAGATGAATCAATTATTCCAGGTTGTTCATATAATATAATAAAAAAATTAAATTGTCGAAAAGGTTGATTTTGTTATCGATGTCCGTCAAGTGCCTAAAATGTATCAAGCAATTTAGGTACCTCAAAAATGACCTTTAATTCAGAATAATTGTGATCAACAATTGTTCATCACAAAAACCTTCGTTTTGTGGTCTAAAATAAGTATGCGAAAATCTAAACTATGTGAAACATGACATTTTTCAAGGGCAAGGTTACGAAAAATCAGTTTTTTGTCAATACATATCTCGCCTCCTAAATGTCGTAGAACATTTACGGTCATTAGAAAAATATTATAAACATTTTTCGCTATAAGAAAGGTCATATAGTTCATTCACGAATCTGCAACCGTTCTTGAGATATGGCGCGGAGCAAGTCCACTGACTCATAACAAGGGTTAAGCAAGGGTGAAGCAAGGGGGGTACACCAAAAGGGCTGCACTTTTTATTGGAATTTGCCGCCTTGTGTGATCATAGTTGATATCAAAAGAAAATTTTTCATATAAAAATAGCGTCCAATACCAAAATGGCGGCCTTTTGGAATATGGTTCGTCAATGGATAGAATCTTCAATGGCCGCCATTTCAATCCTATAGGCCAACGAATCTCATCTTCTAATAGTCCAATTTTAATTTCTATTCCTTTTTTTAAAGCTATTCCAAATATAAAACTTTTCTATCCTATTACATTTTTCTCTAAACCTTAACGAATCTGCGCAATTTTCAAAAACTTGAAAATATCACTTTTCTCACGAAAAGGGAAGAATGAAACAAACACAAACTTATCAATTTTAAATAGTAAAACGAAGGTTTTTACGAAAAAAAACAATTCTGAATGCCTTTGAAGAACTTCTCTTTTTGTGTTTTTATAATAATAACTAATAACAAAAAGTATTTACAAAAATTATAATAAACAGTTCGTGTTTGTCATGTCGGAGCCACAATTGTATATCATTCCGACATGAATAGATTTGCTATATAAAAAAATAAAATAAATTGTATTGCATCCGGAAGTATTTCCATACTTCCATTCAGTTTGTTTCAATTTAGCTCAACGTTTGTGAACAGGAACACAATTTTTATGGAAGCATCGATGTATATATATTTTGCAAATTGAGAGTAAAATTGCGTTTCTATTCCCTATTTGCAAAACAGCTTTCATTTTACATTTGTTTACCCATCATCTCAGCAATCACAGTCATCATCATTGGTACTACGAATACAATACAATATACAAAAGTGCGTGAAATCCATTTCAAACTTAGAATTAATACGGCAGTGAAACTGATTTCATGTGAAAATGCAACAAATTCCTAATCTCTAAAATTGTCGCATTTATGGAGTTTCGTTGCAACTGAATCGAGACTTCATACTTGGAGAAAATGTTAGCCACACCTTTTCATCATTTTCCGAAATTGGATTAAGTGGATTAAGATTGTCAGGTGGAAGTTAAGAAGCATCTCTGTGCAGACTTTCTAACAAGTTGACTCCGGAACGCGATGCATTTCATTTTAAAACGCATTTCGGTTTTCTTTCTCTGGACCGTGCACGGTGCACGAGCCCCGAGTATACTCCCTTTCTATCCGTGGACGGCGATGGAGAAACTTTGAACAAATATGGAAGAAAAAAAACAACACAGTCAACGAAAAAAACAAACTGAAGAAGCTCGAATTGGACAGATGAGATGTCAACCCGGAGATCCATTAAACTATGTGAAATATTTATGGCTAAACGATTTGGAAATTCATTAGAAATATCATAAAACTCACTCCATCGCGATTGATTTCCGTAGTCATTGGCAAATGTCCTGGGCTCCAATGCACACTTCGCGATTGTGCCGAAAGAACTGTTCAGTCCAGTCCCAGGTGATTTTGTGCTTGATGCGAGCCACTAAAGCAATAAAACTTAATTGAAAATTACATTTGCATAAGGCGATTATGCTGCACTCGTGGTATTGATTTTTCATCGGTGATTTGAGTTAAATGATTCTATTTAATTACCGTGCACTTTTAAGGACTCATCATCGTTGGATCCATCAGCAGATTTAATGCCATTTCGAAGCGATGAACTTGACATTCTGCAAGTGAATGCAGTCCACTTTTTAGTGACGGCTTATTTTTTTAAATCCTTTCTTTATTCTCTCTTCTGTACAATCCGCTGCAAGCAACAGTGCAGAGAATTGAAAGTGAAACCAATCACTTAAAAACGTCTGCCACAAGCCCAAGCGGATTAGCGATAAATTGCAGACCTTCTAGTGAGAAAACTTTACTGTTAAAGACAGTGTTTTTATTAAATTTTCTACTCTGGCTAAATGCGTGTTTGACAAATAATAGCGTAAAAACCGAATTTGTGGTTTAGTCTTTCGCCCGTGCTTTCATTTCTAAACCTCAGTTGATTTTTTTAAATATACAAAATCTAGAAGAAAATATTAATTAAAAACTAGTACAGAAATTAGAATTGGTTTAGGCCAAATGAAATACCGCGGTAGATGTAAAACAACACTGCTTAAGTTTTTAACACAGGAAACGTTTGTTTAGAAATCCATCAAAACTGCGTAAACCCTTTGAATCTTGAAAATGGTTAATACAAGCGTTTTTATTAGCCTTCCATATTCTAAAGTATTGAATTCGATTAGTCGGGAGTTCAGGACAAAATACTTTGATATTTCGATGTTGTCAGCACTTCTTTCACTTTGGCAGACTGCGTTCCTTGACAACTTCACATTTCTGAGTACGCGTGCCCCCTAACCATAAACTAACCCTAACCCTAAACTAGTCGTTTGTCGTATGCGAAAAATGATTTACTACCTGGATCGCGTTCGAAAACTTTACTTTTATAGGTAACTACGTGCAGGTAAGATTTACTACAGAATTTATGCTTTACCACGGGAGTTTTTGAACGACAAATAGTTATGTTCATGGTTATGGCGTTTTTGAACGACCATAGTTAACTATACAGACATACAGTTGAGTTTTCGAACGCGCTCCTGGTGCTGTAGTAATAAAGGAAAAATTAGCTTGCTACGTAACCACATTTTCCGAAATTTGCTCTGTCTGAACAAAAATTGGTGTTTGATTCCATGTCCTGATTTTGCAATTGCACACTACTGGCTGGAGTGCATGTCAAAGGCTTATGAAAGATCATAAGTTCGAATGCAAACGCTATAAATATTCAATGAAGATGGCTGACAAAAAATTTATAATTTTCAAAGGAATCGGAAAAGTTCTGGGAACACCGTTGTCCCCAAAGGCGAAGTTGGGGCTCCGTAAAACACTGCGAATTCGCGGAATTGAGTCAATTTGAGGTCGTACTTTCTGGTAGAGTATTCAGATGAAGTCAGGATTGCCATACTGAACTAACTCAAATGATTGCCGCAGTTTAATATTTATTTCGTTTTTGGTCACAGTCACAGGCAAACTAAACGTTGGACGCGAAGATAATATGCAACCGAATATTTTTAAGAATTTAAACAAAAAACCAGAATATTTTTCCATAAAATTATTCCATTTTCTTTGACTTTAAAAATTCATATATGTACTCTAAAAATATACTTTTGGTTTTATTTATCTTCTATACCGTTATAAAATCGCTGATTTATCAATCTATTAGCACTTTTTGCTATAAATTAAAATTTGCTGTTTTTTTCCATAAAAGTTTGAGCAATTTTCAAATTGTAGGACAGTCGATGACACCTCGATAATTGGGGTTTCTTATTAACTTAACCCAAATTACTTCCAAGGCACAGTAAAAATATAAATAAATTAATAAACCTTCCTGATGACCTTTACTCAGATCAAAACAGAAACGAAAATATCAATTTCTCTCGGTTGCATTTTATCTTCGCTTAGTTTTCCGGTAACCATAAAATGAACAAATGAAATTTTGATTTCAAAAACAGAAAAGAATATTCAGATGATTATGGGAAATTTCTATGTTGTCCGGTTGAAAATATTATTGTAGATACTGATGAAGAATGAAACAATATTTGAATGTCTAAATAAAATTTCCAAATAAATATCAAATACAACAAGACACTGTATTGGTTTTTACTGCTAATTTTTAAGAAAAAATCGTGTTGCGAAATTGTATTTAAATATTTTTGAGCTGCAAATGATCTCTGTACTGCAGCGTATACAGTGTACATCAAAATACAGGGCTGCCAATTCCAAATTACGCCCACCAAATTTGAGCAGAGAGTTTTTTAGTGCAACAGTTGGCAGTTGCAGCTTGACTTGAAAAGTTGAAGGTTGAGATCTCACAAAGGAGGTAAGTTAGCATAATTTTAATGCAAAATTAAATCTATTTAATTCTTTTTTCAGAATAGAAATGGGTTCGAAAAAAACTGCAAGAATGAGCACTGGAGGAAAAGTCCAACCGATAAAGCCGAATCCTCCAATAAAAAAGCGGCAACGACGCCGCCGTCGCCCTGGGACGGTGGTACTCCGCAAAATAAAAATATTGCAGGGGAGCACGCAACTACTTTTTAAAAAAAAAGCGTTCCAACGCGTACTTCGCGAAGTAGCTGTATGAGCCCCGTTTTCAATCTGCCGCTGTGGAAGCAATCCAAGAAATTAGTGAGGCGTATTTGGTTGGTCTTTTTGAGGACGCCAATTTATGCGCAAAACACGCGAATCGGCAAACAATTTTGCCAAAGGACTTGCAATTGGCCAGGCGTCTCCGAGGAGAACGCCCTTGATGGTTATGTTTTGTGTTGTGATTTTTTTTTAAGTATTGCTTAATTTGATAATTTTTTTGACTTAAGATTATTTTACTTGTGTTTATGTTGTTTATATTATTTTTGTTCATTTTATTTATTAAAGATATTTTAGTTTTCTTTTCTTTTTTTACTTGTCAATAAAGTTAAAGATTTATTTTGTAACTGTGAGTGTTTAATATATTTGTATTACCCTTATTATAATTTTATTGCAGCTTGCATGTACATGTATTGTTTGTTGGTGAGGTATTTTGACTTTTGTGCCAATGAAATGCTTATAAATTTATTGGCACTTTTCGTTTTAAATTGAAATTTGTTGTTGTTTTCCATAGAGGGCTCTAGAGGGAAGTGAATGTGCAAAATGTGAGGACCGAATTCCAGCAATGGATTTTAGTTGAGAATAGCTCAGAGTTCAGAGATTAATAATACAAATCTTGCCAGTTCATTTTTTGGTCCAATTTTATGTTACCCCCTCTCTTATTTGTAAAGGTGTCGATGGAATAAATGCTGGATTTTTCGCTAGCAAGTACTCCAAAGTCCAACATGTATAGTACACATTGTATATAGTATATACCAATGGATTCCTTGAAGTGTTGTGATCAAATATTACGATAAGGAGTTTAAAGTTTTTTGGAAAAAATTCCCGCAAAATGTAGTGCGGGTATAAAGTTTCCACTTAGCCCAAGCATAACATTCCAAAAAACTCCACAAAAATTTTAATAACCCTTGACAGACTAAAGGCATTGGAATGATTCCTTTTATAATTGAAAGATATATTAATTGTACAAGTTTTTAAAAAATATATCCTTTTTATATAGGAAATTTTTAAGGACAAAGGATAAGAAGATAAATTTTTATCCAAAAATTTTCTAAATTTTAAGTTTGAGCATTCATATTTCTCACATTAGCCAACGGATCGAGACATGTGAGACACTGTTGGAAAGGTAATAATGCGTACTTTTTATTAACATCTTATTTGTCCTTCTATCGTATTCCGAACAGACGTTATAACGGATTTTTATGAGTTCACCTCCCCGCACAGACGAAAAAGTTTCAACCCTTAAAGAAGGGGTTTTACAACAAAATGCTTTATCGTAATAGATGATCACATCACTTCAGGGAATTGATTGGTACTTGTTGGAACATTTACTAATGTATAAGAGAAAACAGCGACGGGACAGGAGGGGACAGGGCTAGAGAGTGACCACCGCAACTGCCGACAAGATGGGTTTTTCCATTGTTTAGGGTCTCACAGTTTTAAGAATCCGAGCATAGTTGCCGGTCCTCATATTTTGCATAATGAACTTCTTCCAGCGCCTGCACTATTAACCCAAATTACTTCTAAAGCATTTTTAAAAAATAAATAAATCAACAAACTTCCCTGAAGACCTTTGCTCAGAACAATAGAGAAATGTAAAGATCAATTTCTTTTTTGTTAGATTTCTATCTGAAAATGATTTTACAATTTGAGAATGAATTTTGGAATGAAAAATCCGCCATTGTCACTTTTAATTCCGAAATCAACCTAAATACCTACATTCGCCAAAGTCTAAGGTCAAGACCAAGGAAAAAAACATACGCCCAGAATACTTGGAAGGAGATATACTCCACTGGGACCGCGGGTACTTAGGTTAATTTATTGACAAATTAAGGCTCTTCAACTACACACGTGCTGGGGATCCTCCTGCCGTCAACGAGATGCAAATGAAGCCAACCAGAAATGCATGCACTGCAGCCGGGTCAGACCCGGACTATGGCCGAATGAAATGCTGATGAGCTCTGGTATGGGCAAAGTAAAACGAATTATGCGGCAAGTGACATACTTCCATCGCGGCTCGCAAAACACGAACGGTGATGATGCCCTTTTTTTTTTGTTTATTTGGAACCCAGGAAGCTGCATCGCGGCCACGGGGCAGTGGAACTGGGGATCCGCTAGACTAGAAATGGTCAGCCGGACCCAAAGAAATTTGCTTGCTGGATGCTGGACGCACGGAAGACATTAGAGTGTGCCGGACAGATCATCGACATTACTTGGGGAATAGTGCCGCTGCTGATGGTGGACCTCGTCGAGATCATCATCGCCCGGTGATGAGGGGAGAAAAGATATTTTTTTCATTTGGAGAAATACCTTTCGAAAAAGATGAGGCCATGCCCACCTCACCGCACCGCGGAGAAAGCTGCCTCAATTGATTTTCGTCCGCCATGTTTTTAGCTTTGTTTTGATCAAAAAACTGCAACATTTCAGTGGGTAACTTCCTTAATTCGAAAATGCACGTGCTTTGCGCAGGTTCTGCGTTTTTCTTCTTCTTTATTTTTTTTTTTTTTGATTGCCGCTAACGGTGCATAATGTTTGTAAAAATTGCGAAAGACAAAAGGTACTGACTTTTTTATTCAGGTGAGCAATTCCGTAAATTACCTCAGCAGTCAGCTGTGCTGCTCCGCTGTTTTGTAACCTTGTCTTGTTCATTTGGCAACAGTCGCACAAACCGCGCTCTTGTCAAAGAAGTTCACAGGGTGCGCTCGCAATTGTCCAGCCATGACCAAGATTAGTGTACGCAGAAAATTCGCATCCAACGCGAATGGTTCAGTGCGCTCGCGCAGCATTGTTAGTTCGCCGATCGCTCTTCCATGGCATCCAGAAATAATCCCGGGAGAAGATCAAAATCTGATTTCTTACGAATATTTGATAAGGGCACCTGTTTCATGCTTGTCCCCTTATCTCCGACATTGGCAGTCAAGGTGCAGAAAGCTGTTAAGCAATAGCAATACGCAACCAATATGCACCGGAATAACAACAAGCTCGGCTCGACAACGAGTCTGACTGATTGTAAATGGTTTGCTGAACGAAAACGTTGCCTCGATTATTTTGGGGTTTCATTGAGGTAATTGTTTGCTCATCGCTTATATAATTTGTTGCTAATTAATTTAGATTCACAGCATTCTTTACGCTCATTGAATGCAGCCAACTTAACCTTCAGCAAAGGACAGACATCCCCGGATACAGTGCGCAAAAAAATATTGTTAAATGCAGCAGTTTCCCGTCGTAAGCTGTGTTGGTCCATCCATCAGCATCTCTCTTCGCTAACCACCGAAAAACAAGCCAATCAGTGTTGCTGATATTTACTTTTTCCGGAATCATGTGACTGGTATAATTTGTTTATTCTAAATTTGCTTGTCCAACTCTATTATGTTTTTTTTTTTCAATTTTTGTTGAATTGATCATTTCACAAAATAAATAATACAATTTTTCACAGAATTTTTACCTCTTGAATTTCGTTTCGATTTTTCTGCGCGCGCAGCTATAAACATAAAAAAATATTTGAGCATAGAGCATGGTGACTCACGCGACTCAATTGTTTTTGGATTTTTTTACGCAAATAAAATTGCATTTAATATTATTAAATATTTCGTCAGGGTTAAGTATTCGATTAAACCCAGACAGTATCTGCTTTTAAGACTTCAGAATAATGATTTCGATTTACGTCCAACTGTGTGTTTACTTAACTAGCGGATGTTGAATTAACAACAATAACAATTTTAGTTAAGAATTGTTCGGCTATTCATTTTACATTTTCGATATTCACCATTTGCTGTATTTACAAAATAATATTGAATTTCATTTGACAAAGAATGCTGCAATAACGTTTTATTGTTTTACGAATTTTCTTGTGACGTTTTCGAATTCGATATCTTTTCAATTGATAATAATTAATCGATTGTGTTTCACGTTTTACAATCACAAATTATATTATAAGTATTTCTTAAGTGCAAATTTATTCTTTAAGGTGGTATTTGTAACAATTGATTACCTAAAAAAAATTTTCCCAACAGAATATATAAACTAATTTTTTTTTTGGACCTCAAAATATTTTTTAAAAAACAGATAACACTAAAAGTTTAAAACAAAACACATTTTGCCGTAATATTTGCTAAATGTCATAAAAAAAATGAATTCGGTTTGCTTTTGATCGTAATGCAATAAGAACGCCCAAAATACAAATCATTGACCTCTGGAAAAATTTGTTTTGTTGCTGAGAATTTTCGTTTGAATTCTTTAATAATTGGAAAGAATTTCTAAAAGCAAAAAAATAAAACATGAGACATCATAAATAATGCATTGGAAAGAAGTGAATAATTATTCAATACTGTGAATATTTTGTGATTCGAGCTTATCCCAGATCAGCCTAAAACCTTAATTCGAGTTTGACCGTCTTTTCCAACGCACTTCGTCAACGAGCTTACATCAAAATTACAAATTTATGCAAGTTTTTGAAACATTTTGTAAAATGAAATTTGATTATTGGTTTCATTCAAATGTTAAGTATTAAGAACGAATATTTTTTAAATGCAGTTATGCTTTGGGCAAGGTTTTTATAAATGTTTTGTTTCTTAATATCTTGAGATGTTTTCGGTTCATCATTGGTGGACCTTCCGCGCCTAAAATATGTCACCGATAAATTCCTCATTCTTCAAATATTCTGACAAAGTTTCAGCATCGCCATCACCTCATCACCGTCTAGGTCTGCACGTTGATCAGGTAAAACTGGTTACTTTAAGACTATGGAGCATTATAATTTCAATGTTTTTCCACTAGAATAGACGCATCGGTTGCTCGTGGAACTGAGGAGACCTTTTCCTAGACAACTTCAACTCTGCAGTCGCCTACCGATCGATGATCAATTCAAGCATAAGTGAATAAAATCAAATCGATACAATGAAAATTTCACGTAACTTAGATTGTGGAGGATGCGCAACGTATTTGCCGCACCCCAAAATGGATGAACTTTGGACCAATTGTTTAAAGAGTACTTACCCTCATGAAGAACTGTGGGACACCTTCCTTATCCTTCGGCGTATCCATTTTGTGCTCGATACAAGATTATTCACTGAGCCCAAAGGGCACAATACCTGGTCGGTGGGGCTGCTGCTTCCAGCTGAGATGAACACTTGCGATTTGCAACACTCCAAAGTAGACCACTCGAGATGGCTTCAGCGTATAAATCATAAGCGCGTAAGCATTTGATAACGCGCGCGTAATTGATTCCAGTTCCGCGGATCACAACGCTTCCTCCCAACAACTTTTTATAATTTCTCTCTATATATATATATATTTTTTTTTATTAGATTTTCATGTAATTTTTCCACTCACTTACTCACACATACCTCAAGGATTACTTTTCACTTGCACTGGCGATTCGCGTGATCTTCTAATATGTTTTGAAATTTTCTCTAATGTTTTATCCAATTGTTTTTTGTTGTAATGATTTTATCAGTATCACTCTCTATAGAAATCAATAAATAATATAACAAACATTATTTTGTCACGTGAACAAAAAAACCAATGCGCAATTCCCAAATGATCAGAATTTATTTGCGCAGATCGGACAATTTTCAGTTGATAATAATTAATAAGTGATCCTTGATCAACGTGCGTAATCTCGATTTCGGGGGGAATTAGTTGTATTTTTTTCTTTTGTATATTTAGTCAGCAAGGTGAGAGATTTTGGAGACAAGAAGCTGAAGGTTTTAGGTATTCTTACCGCGTAACAAACGGGGTAAGCAACTTACTCGTTGATCTGGCACTGGATCAATTTAACTTTCGTTTTCATTAACATTTTACGGCTGTTAACTACTAACAAGGCTGCAAGCATTTGTATTAAGCCAGCTAAATTAGTTGATTTTCTCTCATGCAATAAAAAATAACCATGATCCGGCCACTATATAATCACTTAAGTCCTTAGCCAAATTGCTGTAGCTGCACAGCCGTACTGAGCCGTTTAAAATTCAAATCCGATGTGAATTGGCGGCTAAAAGTGCAGTCGGAATGGAATTCAATCATGAACTCAGGGTGGAAAAGATCACACCTCATTCGGAATGCTTTTGAAATGGTTTCAATTGCTTCGGGATAAATTCACTGAAACCATCACAATTTTAATCCTAATCACGAAAGGGATTGAATGCTTTTTTTGTGAACAATAACTTTACGTCAATGAAATATTTCAGTGGAGTTCACCACTGCGACTTATGTGGCAAATAAATTCTGATAAAAAGGGTTAATCTTGTCGCCAAATTAGTAACTGCGATAACGAAAGGCAGTCAAGTGGCAAAATCCACGGTTACCGACACGACACGGGAGCTGTACTCTCCATGAACGGAACGCGCGCACTCTAAACGGACATGCTGTCGGATCGAAACTGAAATCTTGGCTCCTCGGTAGAGTGGGCACAAGCCTCCATTATGACTAAAAAGAGGGTGCAGCGAACAGGTGAGAGGGGCCGAATCAATGCTCCAACATTTCTCAGAGTAACCAGTACAAGGTGTTATAGCTTGTAGTAGTCTTCTTCTTCAATCGAGTAGACTGAACAGTGAAAATACTAAATACCTTCTTAACTATTATTAAACTTAACATTTGCATTTAGAAAACTAAAATACAATATTAAAAATAAAGAAAAAAATTAGTTCCGATTTTTGTTTGCCGAAGTTAAGCTATAGTTTTTAAATACACAACGGAATTTTCAAAATTGTGGAACTTTTCAGATAGTATTTATCCGAAGCACAAACCAATTTTGCAAAAACGTTTCTTTGGCTTAATGGAATGAAAAAGTCTTCAAAGTTCAACAGAGAAAAAGTTAATATCTATTATTGCAACATATTATATAATATTATTTTTGAATACTTTGGATTCCAATAGTTGTTTTACACCTTACAGATTGCCAGTTTATAAAACACCATATTAAGAATGAAACAATGAATTAATTTTAACACACATTATTATTCCAACCATTTATTATATTGGTATATCCAACATACATAGCCGTTTTTTTATCCCTGTAACTGTGTAATCCTTCTAGGACGGAAAAACTTCTGGACATTGAATTAAAACAAAAAAATACTTGAATAATTTTTATTCACATTAAACACTGTAAACAAAATATGTGAAGTAGACATTGTCTATTTCAATATGTACGTATGTGGTTTATGCAAAGTCTAGATTGGTCGCAGGTAGTTGTAATTTGATTTTAAAAAAGCATGTACAATTTACATTATAATAATTAAAAAATTACAATTCACAAAATTGTGTTCAATTAATAATAATTTCGAGTCAAAACAATATCTTCAAATATGATATAAAATTGACAATTTACTTTAGGTATTTGCCTAAAATGATTATTTCTTGTTACTTCGGTGGCCTTTAAAAACAGTTCTTACCTGATCTGATTATAATTTGTTTACTTCTTTTTTACAACAAGGTTACATAAGTGTGATTTAAAATAAAGAATCTATTAATACAATACAATTATACAATTTTTATTTTAAAATCATAGTAAATTTGTAAGAATTGTTTACGTAAAACCAGTCAGAACTAAGCTGCAACTTGTTTCTAAATATTTAATGCAAAGTAATTAACAAAATTAATATATATCTATATCCTTGTATCAAAAAGCTTAAGAGCATATAGTATAGATATTTTTTTTATTTTATTAAAAAGTACTTCTTTTAATAGATCATTTCGGTTTTGGAAATCCAGGATAAAATATTCCAAACTTAAATAGGAGATAAACAAACGATTACAAATTTGTTCTGTTAAGGAATATATTTGAAAAAAGAAACAATAAAGGGTGCATACTTGTGAAGTAGCCTTTACAATTCTTCATATTATTTATTTTTTTGTATAATATAACGCAGTGTGAAACAATTCACAAAAGCTCTTGGTATCAGTTTCAGCAAATACATTTAGGAGTGTTGCCAAAAATCAGTCTTTGCAAAACATCGAATTATTATCGAAGAGGTTTCTTTTCGTTCATTAAAATGTAATAATTATAATATAAGTTGTTGCCAGTGTATTCGAAGGCCTACAGGCACGCAATCATGTTTTTAAGTACTGACAATATTCGGAATTATTTTTTCACTTTTGTATACAATCAAAATGCGCTTGTTTAATAATTGTGATTATCTAAATACCTACAACACATCCTGAATAGATTCCATTTTTGTTTCACTTTGTTATTTCCTGTACATTCCAGTGAATATTACTATACCATTCACGTAATTTGTATAGACACAGGAAACTTAGCAAACAACAAAAAGCAATAAATTTTACTACCGAAGCGCTTTTCTCAATATCATTTAAATTATCTAAATTGCACTCGATGCCATCAGCCTCAGACGAATCATTCAGTCATCTACAATATAAACATTCAAGCAGCTTTCTGGACTTAATTTTATACTCTCTAAAATCAGTTTATGAATGAAGTTTTTGGGTTTTGATACATTTCCAGATAATGCGATTGGAATTTATTTAAAACAATTTGATGTCATAACGATCTGCTTGCATCAAGTGAATACGAGTAAAAATGGTATTGGAAAAATGTTAAATCGATTATAAGAAATTGGATGAACCCAAGAGGGATGCATAAAGAGTAAGCAAAAAAATAATATTTGTGTTTTTATAATGAAACGCTATTTACATAATACAAACTAAAAACTAATAAACAACATATTGTATGGCAAATTTTTCGAATTTTGATTTCTTTTTACCGAAGCATTGTTCCATTTACGAATAATCTTTAATATACATATAATTTCTTTTTATAACATTTAAATACGATAAAAACGTTTTGTATAATTTTAATTATGAGACAATCAATTTATCATCGTTAATATAAGTTAAAATCGCAAGAATATATGTCTACGAAAATAAAAACGATTAAATATATTGTATAAAAAGTAGCATAGGAATATTTTCAAGTTGAACTTCAACAAAAGAAAAATTATATTATATTATGCTGTTGATTAGTCGGCACAGATTGAGCACCATTTTGCTGCATGAACTTATGCTCTGCTGTTTTTAGTGGACAGCAGAAAATTATCACCAATTCAGTGTTGACATGAGATTTCTGCACTACACTGCAAAGAGAGAATACAAAAACATTTTATCGAAATTGTATATTCAGAAAATTTGATCTTATTCAAAATTGTTTAAACAATTCATTGTGAAATTTCTCTTCACGATATTATTCAGTGAAAATGAATACAAATGGAAATCTAAAATTCTAATTTATATAAATAGGAAAATCTTTTTTAACAACTCGAATGCGATTTAATGTTTTTTTTAAATTGTAAAAAATAAATTGATTCTAAAAATGAGAGCACGACAAACGATAACACGATAACAGAAACGATATTGCAAATGTAGACAAGTTTTTTGGAGGTGTTATCATGGTTTCCAACATTTCGGGATAATGCACGCGCGGAAAATGTCGGTCGTAGTGTTGTTTTCGCTGAGTTGCTACGAAATTATCAGTCGCGTGCTTCTAATCATTTTTACAAACTTTTGACACAATAAAAGCGAAAGTATTTTTCTGATTTATTGAAACGCGAAATTCGCAATTATTGTATACTGTATAATCTTCAATGTAATTTTTTTTCTGATCGTGAAACGTACCTTGATCAAATGTGCTGGGATTTATGTAACTGATTAGATCCTGGTCCGACATTATTGTAATCTCTTGGGGAATAGGGGTAGGTGTGGATTGCTGAGCTCCGGCCGTCTGTTGGTTCATGTTCCCATTCTGTGGAATTGTGATTTGTTCAACACTTGCACCGATCTTGTCATTCCGCACCAATGATACTGCTTGTAAAAGAGATTCCTGACTTTGTGTCGACCTGTGAAGAATACACGAAAAACCAGGAGACAATTGTTTATCAAAATCACATAGCTTTATACTTTTATAGAGAATTTTTACTTACCCCACTGCTGAAGTCATTTGATTTGCATCTTGCAAATTATGGAGAAAACCATTTTGGGCAGTTCTGGAAACTTCACTGAGTAGAAGATTTCCTAAAGGAACATTCGTTATGGCGTTTCTACTTTCAGAGGTCAACTCCCTTGACTCCATCATTTGATTGGCCATTACATTGGACTCAGTGAAATGTGCCATATGTTGTGGCATGGTCTGTTGACTGGAACAAATGTCCATTCTCTGTTGATCAGCTTGAACAAGAACCGGCGATGTTGATGATGTCTGTGAGTTCGGGGGCATACTCAACATTTGAGAAACGGTCGATTGTTGTTCAGATAGCATTCCATTCGAATTGAGTGACATTAAGGCATTAATGGTAGATTCAGTACTTATATTTCTCTCCTGGTTTGTGATGAAATCTGCAGCAGCCTTGAGAATCATGTTGTTAACGCTAACTGATGTATTTTTGTTTGATACATGAAGTTGATCAGTCGGTGGGTGCATAATTATGTTATTCATAATGTTATCTTGAGTGGCTTGTGTACTCAAATTTATGTCATTCAGAATATTGTTCGCCATGGTAACTTGATTAACGATAAGATTATTTGGATCGGTGCTTGATGGGCACATCATGCTTGGTGAAACAGTTGTATTCAAAATCAAATCAGATGTGATGTGCTCAGATGGACGATCGGACGGCTGTGTCATCATTTGCATATTAACTGAATTGATTGTTGCTGCTGATTCGGAATTTAATATAATATCTTGAGTAATTGGCGAATGAATTCCATTTGATGAAGCATTTGATGCTGGACTGAGTACACATTTTGGTGATTCATTTGGTGGCAAGTTTAATATCTGAGTTAAATTCGTTGGCGGACTTGGATTCGGCATAATAGTTTGTGCATAATTTTGATCTAGATTTCCTGATTGATTTGTTCCTAACATAGTAATGCCATTCATTTGGGTCTGCGAAAATATATTATTCGAGGAGTTGTTCGATGGATTAACAAACATTGAATTTACTGATCCGGTTTCCACAGCTGGCTTTAATTCATCCAAATTTCTTTCCAGATTTGGAAAGAATTTATTAACAGCTTGTTGACTTTGGGCTGTTATCAACTGATTTTGAAACTGTGTTGCCAATTGATCTTGTTTCACAGCCATTTCAGCCACAGTCAAACGATTTTGATTATCGTGTGTAGAAAAATTGGTCATATTACCACCATCTTTAAGCATTGTCATTCCACGCATATCCATAATTTCAATGCTTGGCCGTCTTATTTGTTGATACTGCATATCTTTCATTGTATTACCATCACCAGAATTATCATTTGGTCCAGTAAATTGATCCAATGAATCTGTTTGCATTACTTCTGGTGTTGAATTTGGTGAATTATCATCAAGTATTTCAGTTTTTAATCCACCAATTTGTGTCATTTGATCTTGAATCATTGATCCAGATGTTGATGGTCTACGAACGCCTAGTGGAATTGTTGTAGGTGGTGGCATCATATCCGAATCAATTTCATGCTTTTGTTCAACAACATTTGAACTCCATAATACTACCGAAGGGCATGTTTGTGATGGCGTATTGTCCGTGAATCGTGCATCTACAAATTGGCATTGTGTTATCAACATGAAATGGTCAAATTTTATGTTAAACTAAAGACTTAACACTAAATCAAATAAAAGTTTTTTCTCTTAACAATTCCCGTATTCCTGAAAAAGAAATAAAATATTGATCCCATCAGCCAAAGAAAAATATTAAATATATGGAGAATTAGCACAAAAATTTTAGAAATATAATTCTGGTAATTATTACTTCTTTTGGATGACGAGAGTGATCACTTTGAATTTTTCTCTCATTCAAACAGTGTGTTTTTTTTTTATTCATTCATCACAAATCATACAACCACTCTTAAGTGTTTTTACACTGGATGCGTATGTGAAGTTTTAGTTTACTTTCCTTAATAAAAGAATTAATTTCCCTCAAGTAGCTACATTTTGCGAAACATTCTTAATAACATTGATTGTAATTAAGTACTCTTGTAGAATTATTCCCAGAATCTTTTATGATTTTGCTATCTTTGTTTATATACAATTAAATGCATTAAATGACCCTAGTTTCGGATTTACCGTTTGTACTACAAAAAAATGCAATAATTTTTTCCCATTCACTTGAAATATGTTGATTAAAATGATTGACTGAATGCAAGATTTGAACCTATCAAAATCAGTTATCAATTCTCATAACAAATAATATGCTTTTATACATTGAATAAAAATCTAATTCTTAAATCCTGATGAGTAACATTTCCGATGTAATTGAAGCCATTTAAACTCACACGATTGTTGTGTTTAGTAATGTTAAAATCAACCGAATCTGTATCGGATGTTATTGTGTAAAATTTTTAATCAAATGCTGCACTTCAGCATTTTTGTAACATTTTTTTTGTAACGATTTCAGTTTAAGTTTTTATGTTTTCTAAATTACATGGCAACATTATTTTAAATTTATTTTGAATTATGTAAATATTTTTACAACTATTAATTGATTTAGTAATTTTTAAAATCATACAGTATTATTATGATTATTATAAAAATAATTGAATATTTTAATTAATTAACAAAGAGATTTCCGGATCTCATTACCATTTAATCGAAAACAAACATTCAAATTTGAAACAATCAAATTATGAAAAATACTGTGAAATAAATTCAAGAGATATTAATTATATTATTACAATAATATTCGATAGAATTATGTCGAACTGATTTATGATAAATCGAAGATAACATTTGAGTATCATTCATTATAACGATGTTAATGTTTTAAATGCATTTTTAGTAAAAACTGATTAATATAAGTTTCGAACAAAAAATTTCAATAACTACTATTTTTTGGGAACAACTTGATTCTTTTGAAAAACTACGCTTGAAATTGAAATCATCGAAAAAACCACAACCAATCAACAATCTCTCACTCACTTTCCCATACGTGATTTACTCAAAGTGATCAAAAAAAAAAAAAAAAGAAGAAGAAAACATTTGTTTTGTTAATCATAAATATGTTTAAATTTTCGCACAGTTCATCTTTGCATTGTCTGAAAAAAGGAATAGGAAATTACAACCAACGATGTTCGATGAGCAGTCTGCTGAAGCCACTAATTAGAAAGTAAAAAAAAGTTAACAAATACAAAACCGAAAAATAAGATAAAACAAAAATAATTTAGAATTTACGACTAAAACTTACAAAAAAATTAAACTAAAATGCTTAACTTCTCTTATTAAGTTTTGTCATTAAAGTAATGTTTTAATTGCATATTTAAATTGCAAAAATGTTGAATTTTGAAAATTTGTGGAAATTTTCAACTTTCCAATTTTGCTTTAAATATTTTTTTTTTTTTAAATTGAAACATTACTGATTTGTAAGCAAGTTTTTTTTAAGTGAATCAATTTACTAATGTTGAATTTGTGGCATTTGTTAATACCATGATGAGCAGAAGGTCCGGGAGAATCCGCATGTGAAGAACTCCATTATCACCATATAGAGATGGTTCGATAGCAGGATATCGGAAACGCACCAGGTGACGGTACGTTCTTCCTATTGTGATGCTTATATTACTAACCTAAATGCTATGAGGAGATAAATGAAAAACAACATTTTGTGATTAGTGTTTCTTTAAAGGTTGTAGTTTAATCAATTAGTCATGAAATTTTTTGATAGATGTTATCTGAGTGTGTTAGCTGTTCTATTTTCATTGATCAATTGCCCTACGACAATAAAAAAAAAAATACCTATAATCGCATGGGAAGTGAGAAATATCAGAGATCAAAATCAAATTGTTGATTTGAATTGCTTTTTGTTTGTTTAATTAGTTTCTCTTTCCATAGAATATCCTATTCAAAAAAAATTAAGCAGAATTAATTCCCTAATCACAAAATATGTCTTAAAACGTTGAAAAAAATATATATATATATAAATATAAATTCCGTCGTTGTAGAACGTTGTACGGGTTGTCATCAATTGTATTCGTATGATGTAAAAATATCTGTTGTAGCTAGTTATTAAAATAATTGTCTTTTCTTTTTAAATTCCGAAAATGTATTAGATCTTTTTTTTTTTTTTTGTAAATCCAAAAGATGACCAAAAAAATCTGCAACCACAACACTCACCCAAACATCCATTCATCCATTCCGATGTCAACCCTTAACATGACGTAAAAATGGAGAAATAATGGCAAAATTCATATTGCGAATATGTGAATTACATACCGCAGTTATTTGGAAAATAAAAAAAATATATATATGTATATATATATAGAAACAAATAAAGCGAACGTTTTCTCACAGATAACATTCATACCGCAGAGGTTTGTTTGACCAGTTTTGAATTTACAAAATTATTTTGCTGCCTTCATTCACTTCAACAATTGTAAATTTAATGACGCTAAGCAAAAGTAACGAGATAGCATTTTTCTATGGAACGTTAAGAAAAAAATCTACCGGATTTGATTCTATTTTATTAGTGTAAATATATTTCAACAAATATATACCTTGTTGCCGAGATAATGTACTGTGTAAAGTACTTAGCGTTGTTGATGCTGACAGGATACTGTGAACCCCTTTTGGTGTATATAAAAAATTATGACTTTCACTCTTCTTTCCGCTTGACATAACGAAGAGTTCAACTGTTACAGGTTCAACAATTGATTGATGAATATATGAAGGAACTATGCATACTAAATGCGTCTGGAAAGATAATTTTTAATCATATAATTAATTGATTGTTGTAAAAAAAAACAATGTACTAATTGAAATATTAAATTAAAAGAATATGAAAAATATCAGTGATAAATAAGAACAAATTCAATTACGAATTCAAGAATCTTGTAACCGAGGGATATTTTGTATAAAACATTTGATTCAACAGGAAAACAAAAACAAGAATGAAACAAAGAAAAATCAATAGCAAAAAAGTTAAATAAAATTGCGTTTTTAGCATCGTAACAGACTGAGTATTTGTTGGTCCTCATTTTTCTACACTTACGTCAATTAAATGTTTCTAATCAAATATGTAAACTGTCTGCAATCGTAACATATCAGAATGAATTTTTTTTTATTGAAACAGGTGAGAAACTTAATAGAGAAAATGCCTTAGTAAAAAATATATACGGTAATTGAAATTTACAATTCACAAATTAAACTACACATAAATCATACTCACTTGTTGCAAATACTCCTTATCTGGTATAACAGTCTCCTCCCAAACAGATGCCATTGTGTTAATTTCATTTTGATTGTGTGATCCTTCAACGGCATCCCGAAATACTACGCATGTGTCTTTTAAAAAGTTTTTTCCAATGATGAAAAGTTCCAGGCCACCATCGACTGGAGAGGAATTAAGTGATTTCTTAGAAATTTCTGGTACACCCGGTGGCTGAGCTGTTTTGAAAAGGATATTGTTATTAACATTCCATTGTACTCGAACCATTCCAACTTACTGCAGATAATAGGATAAGAGCAGACTTGTAGGGTTTCAATGGTGCCATCATCATGAGTTAATTGAGTACGAAACACCATTCGACATCTTGTGGATTTCTTTTTGCTTCGTTGTCCTGAATGCTCTGGGAATCTATGTTCCACATCAACATTTCGTTCCTATTACACCAATAATTGATTCATTAATATCATCAACATTTGTTGTTATTCTACAATAAAATCCCACCTTCAATATCCCCACACAATCACAAGTAACAGTCATATTGACTTCCGGCTTGAAATCAATCTCAATGATCATTGTACCATCAACTTTTCTTTCTGTACATGGAGTTGAATTCTTCCCCGCCACCTTACACGCTTGATAGAACATATGAGGAGCAACACGTCCTATATCCGTTCCAATGAATACTTGAAGAACAGCGGGTTTATTGTATCCCGTTAATTTAACAATAGGAAAACTATTTCCACTGCGATCTTTTACAGCACCACGACTGCCTTCAGTTTGATATCTGTAATATAAATTTAATATAAAAAATTTATTATAATTTTTGTAGAAAAAATTGTGACAAAACAATTAAACGTTTGACAAAAAAAAATAATGCAATTAATTATTCAGTTGAACAGGTAAAATTATTGGGTTTTGTTCATATTTATTGTACATTACGAAAGCAAAATTGAGTAAAAAGAAAACAATCATTAGCAATAGATTTACTTTACAATTATAAAAAATCAACCTTGACGTCAGTAATAAAAGACAAAAATTAATTCATAAATTTCGTAATTACTAAAACAACAATTAAAGCATTTACCTTGCTCTATGCTGTTGTTCAGGTTGTGAAATGATTTCCAATTGCACATTCCCATCCTTAGAAGATGTTGATATACTGCTTTGCATAACAGCAGTAGGACGCTTCGAAGCAGTACGGACATTACTTCGTGGTGTTGCGGAAAGGTACCTGAAAAATTTATAACCAAAAAATATCCTTCAATAAACATTCAAATAAATGAAAAAATTTAATAAAATTTCACGGAATAAATAAATTTCACGGAATAAATAATATGATAAATGTAATAGGGCTAAAAGCCGTGTAAAGTTTACAACCCTCAACATTTTTGTCCTAGCAAATGCTAATGAAGGTGCAATTTCTGTTTTGGTTTTTCATCCCACAACTTTTAATATGCAAAAAAAAAAAAAAAAAAAAAAAAAAAAAAAAAAAAAAAAAAAGGAAGTTATGTTTTGCAATTTTGTTAGCTCTAAAATAGTGTTTACAGAAATTAAATAGATTAAAAAAAATACGAATTGGAAGGAGAAAACGAAAGTGTTTATGAAAATATGATTTTGATGAGTGATTATATGATAAAAGAGATTTCTTACTTTCCTGTTGTAGTACATGGAAGATTATCGGCTGCTGCCGTCGAAGTTGCGATTTTTTGTATAAATGCATCATTACTGCAGGCATCCTCAGTATCAATTTGGATACTTTCAATTTTTTTACGTTTCAATTTTAAATTACATTTGATATTGTCGTCACTTTCATCTGCGCTGCTATCATCTATTGGCTCTGATCTAATGAGAAATTAATCTAGTTTTAGATTGTGGAAAATGAATTTAAATGATTTATCAATGAACTACTTTTGTATTAATAATGTTTTAAAGTTTTTTTTTTTACCTAACCAAAATAATAATAAACTATCAACATTTCTACAATTACAATACACTAGAACAAGAGTTTAACGATAGTTGATATGAGAATAATTATTAGTTTGAATGAAATGCTTTTAAAGTTGATGAAGTAAAATAGTTATATTTCTATCAACAATAATTGATAGGTATCTATGTAATAAGTTTTATTTTTCTTTCGTTTTTAATGACAAAATCAATACCAATTTCTCCAGTATAGAGTAACTTTATAAAACAACAATAGAATTCTTGATATTGATAAGAAAATGTATACAGAATTGCAATTCACTTTACATTGTTTTTATTATACTGATAATACGAGGATTTTGCAATTTTTTTAATGATTGCTGTAAAAGTTCATCAAAACAAAATTGTTTACAAGTTCATTGCAAAGCATGAACTTTTATTAAAACAATTATGCCGCATTTAAATTGCGCATATCGCCATTATTACGTTTTGGAATTAAAGGGTTAATACACTCAGTATTCAATGTTTACTAAAAACATAAAATAACTTTGTGAGTTTTTCTTGTGTTAATTTTTATTTCCAAGATGTAAAGTATATTAAGTTTTACCGAACTTTTCTAACGCTTGAAGCGGATGGTGATAAATCACGAAAAGAATTATAAGAAAGGTTTAATGGATCTTTCTATTCAGATGATGACTCGAGAACACTAATAGCTAGAGGATTGAAATTTGGCAGAATGATACACCGTTAAGAGAGTAATACCCTGGACAGACGAGAGCACTTAAGTGAGTTAGTGACGTCATAATGACGTAGACCATGTAAAGTTTCCATAAGAACTCGACATCGAAACCTACCTCCTGGAACCCGGTTAGACTCGACACACTGCTACCAGCGCCGTAAGTTGCACATAGTAGAAAATCTTTGTAGTAAAAAGTAATCAGTTGTGAAATGTCATTTTGCTGCTTTCCTAGATGTTTTCGTGTTATCGTTACTTTACAGCAAATTTAATTTGAGTAAACACATCACCATTTCACCTTGTAATCTCAAGCTCATCGCAAGAAACTCAATTGATCGCTGTTGCGAATTCATTTTATGTTTATTTTGCGCCAAATGTTATCAGATATGTCAACCCCGAACTCCGTTCGGCGGCACACGACACCTAAACCCACTTTACGTGACGTCACTTACCCACTTAAGTGCGCTGGTCTGTCACGGGGTAAGTATAAGTTCGAGGATGAGCAATATCGGGCAATACTTTCTTAGTGTTGCCGTGTAAGACTGAATTATTTTTTATCAACAAATGCTGATTTTCTTCATAGTTACTCTATTTCCTTATATATTATAATAAATACATATAATAGTTTTTCAATACATTTAACTTGTGCATTTTTATATGTGAACTGTAGTGCAATCATAATCATGGTGCTCCATAGCTTATACACGTACAGTTGTTCCTTGAGGTTTTGGTGTAAACCTCATGGTGGTTTTTATTTAATCTTGATATATTTAAAAACACGCGAGATATTAAAGTTTCCGTTATTTCATGACGTTGCTACCGTTCCCTCAAAACTTTACATTTAGAGACTTAGAGTATAACTTAATCTTTTGTATGTATTTGTAAAAAAAAACATCTGATATTTCAAAAAGTTTAAAACATAATTTATATTCAAAAAACTGATAGTAAAATAATTGAAAGAAAATATTCTATCCGTTTAGAACGCATACTTCAAAGAAATCTTTTTCTTCACTTTTGTATCTTATCACTTGATATCAAACAATGAAGCTGGTTATCGCAACTAAGAAGTGATAACAACGAGTTACGACTGTATTCAACAACAAAAGAATACATATTGTTTTAAAAGAAGTTGATTTTTCGCATAAACATACGTAAAATGATGAGCATAATTTTAAAATATTTGAATATCACCAATTCACCAAACATAATTTGATGTTAAAAAAAATATAATATATATAAAATGTTTATCTTTGAGTACATTTTGTAATTACCGCATCGTTAATTGGGTCAGATAGCGAAAACGAGAGACAAGTAGTCACTGTTGTAATGAAATGTATTTAATCTATCCCGATAATGTTTAAGGTAACGAACGATAAATGCAAAAACTTTTTACCAGATTTATAAGAATTCTGCGCATTACAAAAGATAAAATACCAGAGATCGCGAAGATATAAAACTGACTGTTAAGTGGGCTTGCAAAAATTGCGGTTTAATTTTTTTAAATGATTTGAAATATTGTTTTCATTTTTATTATTTCAAGAATTGTGATAAAATAAATGATATATGAAATAAAAATAATTTTTATGCATCAATAAATATCAAGAAGTGATTATTTTGAAAGGTTTTATTTTATACTTATTTTTATAATTGTTTTTCTCAAATGTTTGATGTTATTTTTAACAATCACTTCAAAATATAAGAAGAAGGAAGATGAAAACATTGCTGCGATAGTGTTTTTTATTAAATTTAACTATTTAAATTATTTCAAAATAGCAAAGAAACGAAAAAAATTTAAATTAACAATTCATCAAGTGCTTGTTTTTTATTTATGTGACACAAAAATCTTTTAAGGTTGTGCACCGGAAATATAAGTAAAACAAAATAAAATCATAAAAAATATATCGGAATAAAAGTTGCCACATTATATTATAGAATTAAATCAAAAGAAGCCCCGAAGGCAGTCTGAAATATTTAATGGTTTAGAATTCATCCATAAATTATTTGTAAATTGCAATAATAAACTATTATCTCATTTAAAAAAAAGAGAGATAAAAAATTGAAATACCTCCGACGAGTGTCCTCCATTTCGATAATAAAACTCTTGCACTAATTGATGTACAAACAAAACTTCTACAAAAACAATAAATACCATCGAAAATGATTTGGACACAAAAAAGTCCTCTTTGCCTTAGCACTTGAATTATTTCACCTCCCACAAGCAATTTGTTTAAATAATTTGCTGTTGTTGACTGCAATAGAAGTAAACCTAAATTACAACTTCACTAACCGAAAGTGATTGACGGCGATGTTTTCTACTGCGATTGAACATTACGTTTTGTATACATCATTTGTGGAATTCACAGATTTTGTTTTGAGTTTTAAATATAAAAAAAATAAAATCCCCTGTGTATATAAAAAACGTTTGGTTATTTTTATACAATACGTTGGGGTCGATTAACTACAAATGCTAATCATGTAGAATACACTGTTTTTATTCAATTTTTCGTGGATACTTTTCAAGAAGAAGAAAAAAACAGTGATTTGCAAAAACTACTGGTTTTGATTTAAACATGCCCGTTTTCTGGTATGTACAATTGTACATACCTTATTTTTTCTTCGAGGAATTAACAGGATACTTATTCATCACATTACTATTCTTAAAACTATGTCAGAAAACTTAAAATTTTTCTAATGTTTTTGAAATATTTTAAACATCAAAATAATGTCAACAATGACAATAATGTCAAATATGAAAAAAAAAATTGCAATCAATTATTATTCTTTTAAAATCTACTGAATATTAATTTAAAAAAAACGGTAAAGTTTTGAGCCCTCAATTCTTGCGACATTGTTTATTAATTTGATTGCTTTTGATTTTTAAAATTTCAAGGAACATAATTAATTATTCAAACAAACACACCACCAAAAACATTAAACCACGTTGTCTGAATTGTTAATATTTGTAGTCACTCTATATATGTGGCTTATTTTAAATTTCAGAAAAAAAAAACAAAACCTATTAACGATCACGATACTTTTCAAATACAAATTATATAACAAACACAAAGTTAGATACAAATATTCACTTCTTCTCATATCAACTTGTTGTTGCTTTTTCTTACTAATGCCATTTACATTGATTTTGGTCGGTAATCTTATTTACCTTTTATAGATTCACTTACGAAACATTTCCCCATTTTTGTATACAACAAAATCGTAAATGGTTTTAATGAATGATTATGAATGAATTAATGGCAAAAAAAAAATAGCGCAAAAACCAAAAAATAATGCTTTCCTTATTTACAAAAGTTATTTATCGAGCATTGGTTAGTCATATTGAAAATAAATAATAAGTAAATAATTAAACAAATAAGACTTTCTAATATAATTATCATATTTACCTTGAGGATGAAACCGCTCTCAACAGCTGTTGATTACTTTGAATTTCGACATGTTGATCGAAACCGAAACCGCTATCATTTGAATTATCACAGGGCGGTGGATGTGGTCTTGTTATGATTTTTTTACCTGGTGCTATTTTCCCAGGGCCTACCTATAAACAGCCAAAAAAATAATAATATGATTCATTGTTTATTATATTGTTTTAATTCAATTGCATTTACTCTTGGTATTGAATGTAATTTCCCAGGTAGAACCTTTCCAGGATGTCGCTTCGATGCTGTTCGATAACCTTTTCGATGCATTCTGGGAATCATTGTAGATGCAGTTGCCATCGTCATTCGCATTCCTAATTGCAAAAATAAAGACCAATTAAAAATCACTTTAGAAAATATTTAAGTGCTTTGTTCATTTTAAAGTAATATTTATCTATTATCTACTTTCCAAATAACATTATTGCGAGAATCTTAATCAATTTTTCTGTCAAAGGACTGAATGCTTTATTATTTTCACTTCTCTATTTATTTATGTATTTATTTATTTTTTTTATTTTTTCTAGAAAAATCTTCCAGCTCAGGATCTAACTAGCTAAATTAAGCCTCAGACTGGTCAATGATCACGAGTTGACCGAATGGCCACCACAAACACATTCATTCCATGGGTTACAAGTTCGAAACAGTTTATTACTTATGTAAAGTTCAAATATTGGTGAGTACTCAATTCGACGACATCAATGTACAAATGTTACTATCATCCGCTACAATATTCTATTATTCCATACAATTGTAAATAGACTTAATAGCTGCCCTGTTTCTTAAATATTTACAATAAACCAATCATTGAAGAATTAAATTGCATGCAATTAAGCCGCCTAATTAGCACTAAAAATCAACGATCACATTATCATTTTGAACGGACTGGGGCGCTCTCAGACAACTTTATCTTCCTTTCTTATTATTTTAGTAAATCTCTGGCGACCTTATCGCACTTCTTGCAGCAAACAGAAGATAGCTGGGGCTCCTTTGATGAAGTTTTTAACGACTAATCGAATATGACCCCGTTTTCAATAAGGCATTTGTTCAGATAGTGGTACGAAAGTGTCTGCGGCAATTGTAACCATTTTGCAAACTGTTCGTGAAATTTATAAACATTTTGTTTTCTGTTTTTTTTTTTCTCTCATGTATTCCTTTCTTCCATCTTCATTTTTTTTCATGACGAGTTAAATTGCAAACAATTTCATGTGCCAGTAACATTTATATTTACAGGAGTTTCCCAGATAAATTCTCTGTTAATAAGGGGTTCAATTGAAGTACTCCTCTGACGATGACTGAGCAGCCGGTTTTATTTGCAAGCGAAGTTGACAAGGCTTTTTTAAAAAAAAAACACCTTTTACTCCACTCCACTCTAAACCACATCATACAAATCGAAATCTGCAATTTTCTGGATTGCATTGACGTCATGAATTAATGAGAAACAACTTCGCGGTGGTCACTTTTGCTTAAATGCATGCGAAGAGAAAGATTTGGACTTTTTCATGTGTTTTGGTGTTTATTTAAATTTTGGTGCAGCTTTTTCGAGTTTTTAGTAATCAGTTGTAACCTTCATTTAATTTTTTGCTTTTAAGATAAACTATTTAGTACAGGTAGCCTTCTTCTAACAAGGAAGTTACGTTCTAAAAGTCAGTACAAAATGCAGGGATGAATTCCAAAAATTTATGAAAAACAAATATTTTTTTTTAGGTATATACAAACTACTCAATTTTTATTATGTATATTAACCCATTTGTGTAATTTATATAGCACAAAACGAAAAAAACAAAATATGTATTATAAAAATATCTTTAGTTTAGTAATCCTAATTCTGTATCTTCAGTCTTCAGTGTCTACCAACAATCTGCTGTGTTTTTCTATACGAAAATTTCTGACCAACTACATAATATATGAAACTATCGAAACTACCGAACATCGATTCTTGCACCTGAAACTACCGACTTGGAATGATCATTGTTTTATAGCGGTTTCAATGTTTCATCCTTACCACAAATTTATGGGAAGATGAAATAAAATTTAATTTCAAACGAAATTTAAAAAAAAACAACCAATATAAAATACTATTAGTAATATTAAATACTAATAAGAGAAGTGTTTATCGAAAACATTGCAGCAAGGATCATTGCACATCCGCAATCAATGCGGAATTGTGAACGTTTATATAATACATATTTAGTTTATTTCAATAACATTTCATAACAATTATTTGATATAATTTCAAAGATTTTGTACATTAAGAATTTATATTACACATACTAAGAATTGTTTCAAAACGTGAAACATACATATTTGAATGTAATACAACAATCAGGATAATCAGTGAAAGTGTGCCTTGAAATGCGACCCTATTAGATTTCCTATCAATCCTCGGCTAATGTACTTAATCAATGCAAGACCCAAATTTTAACTGAATAATGCAAGAGAGCTTTCACTATATAGTCCACGGCAACAATTCCTGAGCACTAAAAATAGACAGCACGTGACTAAAATTAAGTCATTAATTAAATTTCATGTTAGCAACTTTCAACTGATTTTTATAGGCAGAGCAATCAATTGCGTTCATTTAATACGAGCTTGAAATTGTTGCTTGTGACTGACTTCGAAACAAAAACCCTTTTTGAAGGCAAACATTGATTGCTAGATAGAAACAAGGAATGAAACAAGTACTTTGGCATTTGTTAATAATCATACTGATCAAAAAAACATTTCAAATTCCATTTCATGTATTTTGTTTTTTATTCATAACTGTACACTTTTGTCTTCCGGTCGTAATTTTGGTTTATTATAGAATTATTCAGTGCATAGTGAGTGTAGTCGAAATGCAACAAATAAAATCGAACAAAAAATTTACTTTTTTTGATGATTTTCTAATTACAGCGCTTCCGAAGTTCAATTTTACCTGTTAAGACATGAGTTTTTCTCTGCTTTCACCTGTCTACTTGGGACCTGCTTTCATCAGTTACAGCTTTTCAAGTAGATCACGAGTTGCATTTACAATCTAATATTTTAGCCGGTTGTTTCGGCCCTCCAGTGCCCACAGGGCAGGCCGCCATTTTGTAGTAATTTGGATACAGTCATTAACATATTAAACAATTTCGACATTAGAAACAGTATTTTATAATATTTCCCAATCGAAAATTGAACCGCAATTCATAGAAGCAGACAACTTTTGAAAATACGTTCCAGTTCCATTGTTTCTAATACACATTTTAATATTCATTATTGATTTTTTTGGTTTGGTTACAAGAAAGTTTACAATAAATAAATTTTTTGAATTTTCGAAATTCACAATTTTAATGCCGAAATCCATGAAAAATTAACACATTCAGAAATGTTTATAAAATCTTTGAATCTTTGTTGTAAAAATTAATTGCGTTATTTATGTCTTCCTTTTAAAATCATTCACAGTTGTTTTTTGTGTAAAATAATGATTCATTCCAAGCAGCATCAAAGATCTGTAGAAAAATATTATAACCAACGAACAATAATTGTTTATTTCTACCTCACGATTTTGCATACTTTTAAATTTTTCAAAATTTCTCTGATGTCCTCAAATGAGGAAGTTCATGGGCTTAATGTCAAAAGAGCAATTAAGGTTTTAATACCAGCTCATGTTGCATAGACCCAATGAAATTCGACAGTCTGGTAAAACAAAAAACAATAGATTACTGCCTTGCACAAAGCTTTGGATTTGTTGCTCGCGTTTTCGGCTTCGGCTTTAGTTAGGTCAAAATTTCAGTCTAGACTCTAGGACCAGAATGAATTCGAAGCAAGATCATTAAAAATGAAATTTGAGAACAAGGCTCAGGAATGAATCACGATTTCTTGCAACTGAAATGAATGTTTTTTTTTTAAATATTGTGCTTTAATATCGTGAAAAAATGTAGAAATAAAACCTCTTTAAAAAAACAAAAAAAACAATAAGATTAGTGCGAAAAATTGGAGCATATAAAACAAACAAATCGATGCCAAATTCATTTATGACTCATCTTTGCAATTCGAATTGTTAGAAAAACATTAAGTTTAGTGACTTCTATCACATTTAAGAGTTTTTTTTATGAAATTAACATTTGAATTATGAAAATTCAACAGAATTTCTCACTCAGGCTGATTGGAAATTTCTGAGCGGTAAATTACAACGAGTCTTAATGAAATTCAGAACGGAATTCTGAAAAGTAAAACGATAAGTAATACATTAAAATTGGGCGATTACTCAAAACGGGAGGAGAGTATTAAATATATACTACATACTAACATTTGTTTTAATAGATTTCTTTATTAGAAAGTGAGGCCGAAATTATCGTCATGAATTTTAGTTAAAGCAAAATCAACATAAATGATGGTTGTATTTTTTAAAAGTTGAAACCACATTTCAATGTTCTTGAAAATAGTTTCAGCTGCAAACATTTTTAAGGAGAGAGGGCAGTGAGGTGAGGAATGCATTTCGAAAAAATATAATATATAAAATAACACCGAAAACTCACCGAAATTTTTGTGCTGATAAGTGGCAGCATGTTTCCCGCCAACCCGGTATTCAGATTCATAATGATTGTACTGAGGGTAAGTGAACCTCATGTCGAGTGTTCAATTGAGTTAAACTGTTCGGATCGGAATTGTGTTGATTCGGGGGTAGTTAGAGATCTGCCAATTAGAATTTCTAGGCACACATATTACCCTTAATCATATTAGTCAAACGCAAAACTGTGCTACACTTTGCAACAATGGAAATTAAAAAAGTATTTAAAAAAAAAAAATATATACACAAAAACTTTTTTTTCAAAATTCCTGGTTTAAGCAAACAAACCAGAAATACATAACAAACACAATTTCCCTTCGAATATTTCAAATATTTTTAAATTTGATTTAATTGTAAGTTCATTAACAATTAAAATATATTGCGTTTTTAAACACTAAGAATTTCATGCACTTGTTGCATTAAATGATTTGAACACTTGTTGTTGATTTTATAACATTTCTAAAATGCTAACGAACATCAAACCAAAGGAAGTATAAAACTCTCGTTGCTGTAACTTAATTTAAGATTCACGTTGTAACGGTCTTTATGTATCTTATCCCATTAAATTGAGATTTGAGTCCATTCCAATTCAAAAAAATTAAAAAAAAAACCCTCACAAGGAGAAACAAATCACAAATGATGAACCGACATTTCTGTGTCACCAGTCTTATTTAGGCAATCACAACAGATTTCTCGATTTAAATTATATAATAGAAGAGCCGACTGCATACATTTGTCGAAATTAGATCCCGGCGCGGTCACTGACTAGCACCACTTCGCGAGGATCATTTGGGGAGCAGAATAGAGCTTATATCGAGCCGAGCTACTACGTGTATGAAAGGGGGCTAAAAAGTTTTCAAAAAGATCAAAACGGCACCAATGATCGTCCCGATGCGCTTTTGAGAACAGCACGCATGCGCACTTGTTGCTGTACTATCAGCGAGCCGGAGATCGATGAACTGACTAGGCCTATATGATCGTGTGTCGTGAATTTGTCGGAGGGCGTGTGATAACTTCGAAGACAAGAACTCGACGATCGCGGACTGTAAGAGCGAGAATTATTCGGTATGCGTCATGTCTTGATAATCTATCGCACCGTACTGTGTTGAGGATCGAAGAAGATCAGTAGAACAGTCGCTCTTGAGTATAATGGTGAGGTTTGGAGCTTTGGAGAAGTGCCTCTCCGGAATTGTATGGGTGGTTGTTGTGCGTTTCACTTGTTGAGTTGTTGCCCGTCATCTCTTGCTCTTTTAAAAAAAGAATCAAATAAAAAACATGCAAAGAAGAGGAAGAGACAAACGGAATCTTGAGGAGGACGATCGTGCACATTATCTGATCGCTTTAATTGAGCTTAAAGTGTGCGTAGATCTGCGTTATTAAGCAAAAAGCGGCTACTCTGCGAACCACAATTCTGCTTGGATCTATCTTGTGGTTGGTACGGATTGGACGGTGCTGGTTGAAATTCATTTCGCGCACACCAACAAATTCTATTATTTAGAAAGCACTTCAGATTGCGTAGGAATGTCACAGCAAATTAAAATAAGCTGCTGCGATTTCGTATGTACCTACATATACATTTCTCTCCCTCTCTCTTTCTACGATTGTGTGAAATATCAAGTCTGCAACATTAGGCTATGTGATAAATTTTATCAAAGAGGATCGTCAACGACTGAAGAGATAACTCCGAAGATTTGCAGAAACGTAAAGTTGATCTAGAAATGGGTCATGTGTAAAACGAAGAAAAATATTTTGAGTTATTTTGAAAACAAATCTATGATGATGGGCACGATAAAATTAGATAGTAGTATGTACGAAAAAAAACATACGCATCTTTCATTGAAGTATGCTGAAAATGGAATCTCAGGAGGTAAGGGGAAATAGCAAAGAACCTTGTGGCATGCCGGTTCCGAGGGAGGTACGAAATTTTAGAATTCACGCCGCTGTTAATTATTGGTGTTTTGTTTTTTGTACACGAAAACAATAAATTTATGTTATTGTTACATTTAATGGCTATATTATTGAGATGAAAAACAAAATTGAACTTTGGAACATCGTTCACATATGATAAAATGTTCCTGTATAATAAAATACAAAACAAGATCATCAAATTTGTT
Organism: Leptogaster cylindrica; assembly: GCA_963082835.1. Classification (NCBI taxonomy): domain Eukaryota; kingdom Metazoa; phylum Arthropoda; class Insecta; order Diptera; family Asilidae; genus Leptogaster; species Leptogaster cylindrica. The sequence goes on along the minus strand of OY720108.1, from coordinate 2,206,490 downwards.
ACAATTTTTAGTATACTTTTGATGTTTCAATTTATGTAATAAAAAGTTGTATTTGATTTACTTATCAGTTAGCACGCAGCACTTTTTTTTATAAAAATAATTATTAATAGAATTTAGAAAAGTTCACACTTCAATTTATTCAAAATGTAGTTTTGAGAAAACTAAAATATTTTCAAGTTAGCGGAAAAATTCAAGTTGTATGCTGTTTTATCAGGGATGATGTTAGAGTCCTTTTCATATCCACCCAAAGACTAGTATTTTTTGAAAAAAAAAAAAAACAATTTTCGAAATAGTGAAGATTCCCCTAATCCATTCAAAACATTAAGCCTAATTTTAGATTGTTGTGACAAAACATTTTAACATAAAAAAACGACTATATTTTTCTGTAAACTGACACTTTTTGATTTTATTTAAGTTTTCAACAAATACATACCATAATTTGGAAAATCGATTAATAAGGTTTTAATAGACAAATGGTCTATTATAAATACAATGTACTTAATAAGTTTGAACTTTTAATTTTTATTTTAATACGAAATCTTTCAATTGCTCCGGATCCTTCATTTTTCTCTTCAGTAATGACCAAATTTCTCAGATACTTCTTATAATTTTTTTACACCTTTTTATCAGTCTGTATTTAAATAATTCAAAAAATACTGTCACTTGATTATAAGCTATCTGAAATTCATTGAACCAAAGATGTGGAAAACTGGAAATTCGTTCGTAGAACAATCGAAGCCAGAAAGATTGACCTTATTTTGAGTAGTAACATTTTTATAAAGACAAATTTGTGTAGTCAATTCAAAAATTAGAAAGAGAGAGAGAAAGATAGCAAAATTGTTACCTAGAAGTGTAGAATTATTATTTTTTTCATTATTTTTTGTAGAAGCCACGCGTAGAAACTGATTGCTTAGCACTTGAACAATTTTGTAAATAATTTTTGTTTTTTTTTACAAACAAAGTCAGAGGTTGGGGTGTGGTGGATTTATTGCTTTTCCAAATATACTTTTATTTCGGGCAATGCTTAACGACCATCTGTGAAAATGAATTGTTATCAACGTCGGAGATAGAGTGAAGTTTTAAAAAGAAAAAAAAGTAAAGAGAAAAATTCTTATCAGTAGAATAATTAAAAAAGTTAGAAGAAATTACATTTTCTAGAAATTAATGAACCAGGAAATGAAATTCTACTTTGGCATTTTGATGTTTACTTAACGCAGACGGCCATTTAATGTTATCATCAAATCATAATCATTTTAGCAAAATGATGAAACATTTTCATCGACCAGAAAGTTTATAATTAAATTGAATTATAAAAATTTTTTTTATAAATTGGGAAGCGTGCAGACATTAGATACTTATCAACATGAAACACGAATGGTGAGATAATTATTTCAATTTGAACTAGATAATAACGATCTGAGTAATTCGGTTAGCATATTTTGCGCCGGCTCTGTTGAATCTGGGCGCCATAATGACATGCGTTGAGGCAAAGTTCCGGTATGTGGAAATGAATAATTTTCGAACTTTTCACACTTTTGATCTAATTATTCGTTCACGATGATCTACAATACAAAAAAAATAATAATGATCAATTCTCTCAGGTTTTATTTGTTTACAAATTTGTTTATAAATATCGAAAACTTAGCAAACATATTGAATTTAAATATGAGAAAGGTAAATTTAAAACGTTTTAAAATTTTAAATTGACCAAAATTATAGATAACTTCAATATAATATTTAAATTATTGGATTCTTTGTTGCAAATTCAAATTCAATTTAATTCAATCGTTTTTACTATGAAGTTTTTAGCGGCTTGTTTCGGCCCCAGTGCCCACAGGGCAGGCCGCCATTTTGTAGTAATTTGGATACAGTCATTAACATATTAAACAATTTCGACATTAGAAACAGTATTTTATAATATTTCCCAACCGAAAATTGAACCGCAATTCATAGAAGCAAACAACTTTTGAAAATACGTTCCAGTTCCATTGTTTCTAATAAACATTTTAATATTCATTATTGATTTTTTGGTTTGGTTACAAGAAAGTTTACAATAAATAAATTTTTTGAATTTTCGAAATTCACAATTTTAATGCCGAAATCCATGAAAATTTAACACATTCAGAAATATTTATAAAATCTTTGAATCTTTGTTGTAAAAATTAATTAAGTTATTTATGTCTTCCTTTTAAAATCAGTCACGAAACTTCACTAATATACTTCAGCAAATGATGTGTTTTAGTTTGTGACATCCCATACTCACTTGGCATTAAAATGCCCTATTTGTTTAAAACTTGCGCTTAAAGTAAAAAAAAATAACACCAATGGCCAACGTCTTTAGTGGATACGAACAAAAGTATGTGTATGAAAATCCCTTTTCTCCATAACGCATTCCTTTCTCTCCTTCTTAGGCTATTGTTAATGCAATTCAATTCAATTCTTTGTACTATGAAATAATTTGATTTTCATTCACTATTTTATTTGCAATTTAAGAAGAAACTTCAACGATTTCTACTTGACAACTAATTTTCTTGTCAAATTACGTGAAGGTTATCAAGCAATATAAAAATTACAACAGCGGAAACTAACAAAGAACTTTCAGAAAGAAAATAAATTGTTAATTAAAATATTTTATAGCCTACACAAGGCTATAACCGAAACCTAAAATAATTATATAACGAAATTGAACGATTTAATGGTGCACAGAAAATTTAATTATATTATGTAATTTTAGTTATTTATTTTTCACGTATTGATAACAATTTTGAAAATGCTTCTTAAGCAAAAGAGTAATACAATTTTTGAATGCAGAATAAGTAGGTAAGAATATCTCCGATTGTGCAAAACTGTTAAACTTTTCATTAATATATTGTTAATATTTTCATGTTTACAATGCTTTATAAAAATTAGTAACGATTGCTTTTTTCTCCTTAAAATAGGAAGAAGTCGAGCAATAACTGCTATTTGATCTGTAGAAATTTCCTATTTATTTAATTCTATGTAAATATTTTTAGAACTGAAAAACTATACAAAACATATTTTTAAAAAAGTTTTTTTTTTAATATTTCGATGTCAAATCTTAATTTCTATGACTGCTAAGAAAAGTTCGACGCAATATCGTAATAAAATGAACCTGAACATTTTTATGAGTTTTTATGTTTACTATAAACAAAACCAACAACAAAACTATAAAGTAAAATTAGATTTCCACGTTCTACATCACTTCCTTTAAATGAAACGTGCCATCAGACTAGAACAAAAAAAAAATTACGAAGATAAATAATCAACAAAAAAAAGCATTATTATTCTATGTTAATTCATGATTAAAATGTTACATCAGGATATATTTATTTTGAGTCCACAATAAGACAAACTATATATTATTCAGACAATAATTAAATATTGATAAATTCATTAAATTTGCTTATAAACAATTATGGAATGCGAAAATAATTCTTGAAAATGGTTTTTTCTTATCTTAATTCCGGCACCTTTTTCTTCCTCAAGTTGAAATTAATACCTAAAAATAAAATATATAACAATCACTACAAGTTTTTTGCAAAAACCATTGACGTCAACAGAATATCCCAAATAATCATAATAAAAGAAAAAAAAAGAACACAGAACGGAAACAAGAAACTGAAGACGTATAGTGCAATGTCGAAAATAATTTAACCTCAATGTCAATAAACCATGAACATTATATGAAAGCAATTTTTTTTTGAATTTCGACAACTTTCCATAATGCAACTAATTTAAATATCAATAAATACATAATTTAAATACATATTATTTGTTCATATTGCAGTCAAATTTTGTTTACAATGTCTGTTTAACGATTTTGTAACAATTAAAATAAAAGCACTATTTTTGTATGAAACAGTTGCGCATCATTTCGCAATGACTGATATAAGTCAACAATTTAACTTGTTTTGTTATTTTGTTTTATGGCGCAAATTAATAAATAATTAACCTTTAAAGGAAAAATGCATTCGGAGAATAAATCGATATTGTGCTGCAATATCGGTTGTTGTAAGTGAAGGTTTTTACTTGTTGTGAGAAGATAATTGAGATGTTATTTACTCTAAAAAATACCAGACAATAATTAAAATAACATTTTTTTTGAAAAATAACATTAAAACATTTACGCGAAATGAATAATTTAATTTTGTAATTTGTTTTCATATTACATAATTAAAAGGTTTTACAAACAAGAATAGTTGAAAAACGTACTTTAGTTTTCAAATAATTTAAGATAGTTTATTCTTTTAAAACAAATTAAAACAACGCATACTTTAATTAATCGGAAATTATACAAAATCTTGTAGGTTTACATCTAAATATTACTTATTTTTTTCTTTTAAAACATTTTACATTTTGATTATTCTTCAAAATAAAATTCAGCACATTTTTAAATTTCGACTTTTAATGAATTTTACAACAATCGATTGAAAACTAATAATGCAATCATTATTAATAAATAACATCAATTCAACGGTTTTACAACAAATGTATCACCATTTTCAATGTTAAACTGGTAATTTTACAGTTTACCAGTTTCAGAATTAATTTACTATAAAAGGTATGAAAATTGTCAATTCCTTAAGTATATAAACATGTTATTTTGTTGCTATCGATATAATAAAAACTGACCTTTACCTGTCACTTTGTTCAACTAAAAATACACCATGCAGCACGATTTGTAATGACGTTGCTGTGATTGCTCCGTTAAGCATTTTACGAGAAATTTTTTAAAAATAAAACAAAAATATTTTTAATTCGGTGGTTACATATGTTAAATGACTGGATTTTTAAAAAACTAGCCAAACCATTATTCGTGTACTAGCATTAAAATCAAGAAAACCAATTTATCACATACATAATGAGACAAATACGGAAAACAAATTGTCTTATGTATTTGAAAACAAAAACAGAAATAAATAGATTATAAGTGTAAAAACTGAATAACGATAGCCTCCACGTAATTTGCAATAAAAAATGCTCATTATATATTTACAACATTCATTCAGCTCTGTTAAAACTTTATGGCATCAAGTGAATTTTATTACATTTCATTTATATTTATAGTGTCGGTGCTTTTTAAGAACTCCGACAATTGACGAAAATAATGCTGATTTCATTTTTTGAACTGTTTCTCTATCAGATAATTATAATTAATTATAGCTTTGAATGGTGATTAAAAACAATATTGTTTAAAGAAAGCCTGTATAACAATTTTCATTGTTACTAACAATCTTAAATATTTAAAGGTCATCGTAGAACTTTATTTGTATTTTCAATTTTACTCACATATATGCCATTAAAACATTAGAATGTAAATCCATCAACTTCAAACATTTCGACACTCACCTGAAAAAAAATAAATGAAAACCATTAATTTAATAAAAATCAAAACGCAAAAGTTTGCGAACAAAGTTTTAATAAAATACAAATTTACGTAATTTTAGTTCACTTTATATGAAATAATAATCAAAATTATGATGTTAATCTTATGATTTATGTTTTCAATTACATTAACCAATACTGTAATTTGTACATACAAATCAATTGCATAATAATTCAAGCGGAACTTATCGACCAACGGTTTTCACCTTGAACACAGCCATGGAACCTTTAGCTGTACAATAATGATCAATGTAATTCAATTAATTTGTTTATAAAATCGAATTATATTTTCGTGAAATTTAAGAATCGACTGAAGGAGCATTTCATTTATTTATGAAATAATTGTTATAAACAATAAATGCATACCTATAACAATATGGACACCTTTAAACCAAAAGGAACCAAGCGACGTTTTGAGAAAAAATAGGTTGAAGTTATCTATGGTTCTAAACTATTTCCTTTTTGTTTATGCTAGGAGTCATCAATGTCTCCTTCAAAGTCAATTTCAAAATTTAGTTCGCCTTGAAAACCATTTATGTCATAATTTCTTATAAAACGGTTTTGAATTATCATTAACTTTTTGTAAAGGTTTTTTCTATATGAAATATTTTATTTAACTATTTTTTCACGAAAGAGATTCAACTATCTCCTACATGATGATGGCATCACTAACTCAATTTACCTAAAAATGGTGGTCGATTCCTTTTGGTTTAACGATGTCTAATGTCCATAATATGTGGTATAAGTTCTTAAAACAAATTTTTATTAAACTAATAAAAAAATAAAAATAATACAGTTATAACTTATAGGTACGTTATCTTAAACGTTTTTCGTTTTAAGAAGACTTTCGTCCGTTCGACATTATATTTGTTGTATCATCAACGGTGCGTGGCACTGGGGAATGCGCTGAAAACTGCAGCTGGATTGCATAACCAGAACTTTGCGATGCCACCCTCTGTGCGGCGAAAACAATTGTATGAAACCACCCACCAAATTAATGGACGTCTGGACGTCTTTAATGCATTGAAAATGCCTGGAAAATGTTATGGCGTCGCGTCACGCCATTTGGCATACATATTGCATGACAACTGTTCTGATACCGCTATTTGTTCTGGTTGCCACCTTCGAACATATTTTGCCCTCATTTCATACATGTGGTACTGCAAGGGTTGATTCATGCGATCCAGCTGAAGTTCATTGAATTTGTGCCGTGTGCAGTTTTCGAGTATCATCAGTGCCAAATAATTCTGTACATCGAACCATTCAGCTGAGGACATCAACCTTCGAGCTTTAGTCCTTGTTTCACAGGATTTGAGTTGGAGAGTTTTAAGTACATGATTCAAACGTTTAAAAAATTTAGTTTAAATAGTGATATCTATATCAGAAGATATTTTTGCGTAAACCGAGAGATGGCTGTAATATACACTGAATGCATGAAAATACACTGACGTATTCAAATCTTGAGTTTGAAATTCTTTAACACAACAAAAATTCCTTTCTAAAAGTGACTAAAATTATTTTTACGATCGCTTAAAAAACGTCATTGAAAATAAATCAATCAACAAAAGAATAATGTCCTTTCTTTCAGATTAACTGAATCCTATTAAATGCATAATTGAATTGAAAATGTCCTGCATAAAGTTCGCACTTTAACTTATCCCATTCACTCAATCTAGCGAATGACGCTTGCGACAGAGTCCTTGAATTCTCATAGCTGTTCTCCCCCGCTTCAATAAAATTTTATAGCTCCACTAAAAACTCGCCTTACCTTCGTCCTTAATCGAATGCCAAAAATAGATTTCTGTTTACCTGTTGGCTTGCAACTATTTTTATCCAGACAGAAGGAAAGAGATGCTTCTTTTTTTTTCAAATGCTAAAAGAAGCATAAATCTTGAACTAGATACGAGAATACACACATAATAAGGTTCAAAATAACTCTATTAAACAATTTAACTTGAGTAATTTACAAAAAAAAACATTTAAAAAAAACAACATCAATAGACCAAAGAAAAAAACCTATACGAATCTTGAAAATATAAAATAGCGGCTGGATTGAACGTAAAGAGAGCGAAATTTCAAATTTAGGAGACTGCTGCCATCTATCTTTGTTTGCGCCTCGTGTTAAACGTGCAAATTGAACTTCCAAAATAACAAACCGGTTCTTTCCGGGTTTTGGAACAGTGCGATTTTTTGTAAACTTGGATACACCGGCACGGCACGAGCATAGCAAATATTTAATATTGGTTTTATATTATTATATAGATCCCAAAGGTGCTTTTATTAAGAGTACAGAGCGCAGATGAACTTCGAGCTTTGGATCACGCGATTAACTTTCAGAAAGTGCAAAATCATAACTAAAGTGAAATTGCGAGATACCATGACTCTCTTGTTTATTTTTAATCTTCAATGTTTACACATTTTTTTAGATATACGATATCTAAATGAAAAAAAAACGAACTGAAAATTCAACATTTTATATTTAATGTATACACACAAAATATACAGGGTGCTTAAAAAAGACACGGCAATATTTAAGGCGGTGATTTCTGAGTTCATTTTATGAACAAAAGGTCATATAAACATAGCTCCGGAAATGCATGGTTTCCAAAATACAGGGTGTCAACCTTTTTTTAAAATATATATTTTTTAGCAATATCTCAAATATCTGTTGGCCGATATTTTTGAAATTTTGCAGCATTGTTTGCAGTAATAAGGAGCTCATTTCACCTTAACTAGACTAAGGTTATTAAGTCCAGTGGTGCGCGTGGGGGCACCTTAATCAATATTATTGACAAAAACTGTGTACGCCACTGACTTTTTTCTTATTATGATATATTTTTTAGATAAAGCAAGCAAAAATACAACTTTTTAGTCTCTTGAATTTTTGGCGTATCTTCCTTCGTTTTCTAAATAAAAAGCAAAAACCATTTGATTGTATGTCCATTTACCATACAAAAATATATAAGAAAAATTTGAACTATTTTTTTTGGTAAATTTTAGTAATATTATGTTGATACTTATTGTCAAATAATTGTTTTCGCCCTGTAGCGCGAAACAAAGCAAATTGGAATAGTTCAAAATTTTCATTTTAAAAAATAGCATCAGAACTTTTTCATACAGAAGATTTTTGAAAAATTTTCATTTTGACTTTTCTCCACCACAAAACTTTCATCTTCTGATTAAAAATTCTGTTCAAAGTATAAACTTCCAATTGTTGAAAGATCTCGATTTGTAAAATGCACTGTTATAGCGAAATTGCTTCACACTCATCAATTATGAATGAATTCCAATATTTTCCCTGAAAAATAAAATCCTAAAGAAAACAGAAAACACAAGAAAACTAGGTGTAATTTAAAAATAAACATAAAAAATATTTAATAATTAACTCAGTGTCAACAAGAAAGAACAAAAATAGAAATTTTAAGAACTTTCTCAAACATTACATGAGGGTAACCACATCCAACCATATAGCCTTGTAAATGACTTCAAATGTTGCTAATTTGAAGTGAATGTCGTTAGTAGAATATTCGTCTTCTTTTCGCCTTCCTTCATTTGTGGAAGAGTCTGTATTTGATGAAGTTAGTTAGGATTGTTAATGTAAAGGTTAATGCCCATCGCCAGACGAATTTGTAAAAAAAATATTTATTTTAAAATCGCAATGACGTTGTTTTCTTTCGATTTTATGTTCGAGCATGTAAAACACAAAAAAAATTACATTTAGATTTTAAATTAAAAAAAATCAGGAAATTTACTGAAAATTAAGTACACCAGAAATGCAATTTTTTTTTATTTACAGTAAATTGGAGGTTTCAAAAAAATGATATGCTTCTGAGTGAGTTTTATTATAGAAATAGTTTTGTTCGAATCTTGCCACGAAAAGAAGTTATTTTTATTAAACTACACCCAGTAATATATTAAATTCATAAATATTCGATTTTTAAACCGGATTTTTACATAAAAACAAAACAAATCAGAAGAAACAAAATGGAGGGGAAAATAAGATGAAAGCTTTCGATGAATTTTTGGGTTTCAACATGAATCAGTAAACAAGAAGACAAGCATGGATGAATACATTTAGCAAAAACAATCAATCGAAGTATAACAAAGTTATTAAAATTAGATGCACGATGTAATTTCAAAATCGATACAAGTCCACAAGATATATTTATTTCAGGGAGGGGAATCGATTTGACCCAAATACCTGAGGACGGATCAACACTGGCGCTCTGTGGAGTCTTGTACCTGCCCAGGAGGCGCTCATTGGGTCCCAAATCGACGTTTTACAATCGAATTGAGCCACATGTTGACGGTTCGATGCTTTCGGTGAGTTTTCTTTTTATGCTCCATTGTCCAAAGGTGGGTCTCTTGTTTTTGCCTTTTTAACACTACTGTTTGACGTCATATGTACGTTTTAAATATATTTTGGTTAAAAATGTTCAATTTAATCGATTTGTTTCTGTCTTTAATGCGATTACAATTTTGTGGTCAGGGAATTATTATTTTGTTATTACCCAAAAATCCCAATTCAAATTGATTATATACTTTTGACGACAAGGTGTTAATTTTAGAGGTGTGACAAAAAAAAAATGGCGCAAAAAAATATAGACAAACTTTTATGTCTTATCTTCTTTTTAAATGTTCTTCACAAAAAAAATTTTTTTTGATGGTTTGATAAAATCATTTCAAATTGCAAAGTAAAAACAAAATCTTTTTTTAATTTTGTGTTTGAAGAAATTGTCGATAATTTTATAATGATAATGAATTGATTGCAATCAATGATATTTTCAATCTGATCTAAAAATTATTTTTTGATTATAATAATGCTAATTTGGGGGGGGGGGGGGGGGGGGGGGGGGGGTCGTACTTATAGTTGTAAAATAATTGAATTAACAAAAGAGAATCTCATCAAGCACAATCCAAGAGTAATTTTTGTGAAATAAAATCATAAATATGCTTCATCTTCAAAATCAAATTCAAGTTTCAAATAATTAAATAAAAATGTTTTGCAAATACGTAAACACTGTTAACTATAAATTGGGGAAGGACATGTAAAACAAGACTCATATTAAAACATGATTCATGGGAAAATTCAATGATTATTACAAGGTAATCAATACAATACTCTAAATTGTACCTTAGTCATTGAATCATTAATAATTCCTTAAGAGCCTGATTGTGACGCATTAAAATTAAAATGTTTTTTGATTTTTGTTGTCAATGTGGTCTACATATGCTTGTTGACGCACTTCAATTACAAAAAGAAAAAAACATTAAATAATAAACGAAATCAGACAAAAAGAAAAGAGAACAGAAGTAAATCAAACAAATTTATTTGAGAATATCGACTTGTGTCGTTTTACATAACTTCAACAAGGTCACCTAGTTTGTTGCTAACAATTTCGCGAGGCTCACGAGTCACGGCATGCACCCTAACCGCGCTTGACATCAGATAAAATCTTCGCGACTTTGGAAGTATATTTTATGGTAAACAAACTACTCACCTAATAAATTATAATAAAATATCTGCAAGTTTTTAATTTTAATTTGAATTTAGGACATATTTTTATTTAATTTTTTTTTTTTTCAAATATTGTAAATTACAATGAAAAAACAACACAACCCTTTATTTACCTTGTTATTTTATATTTTCATCTTTTTTTAGGTTAATACGTGCTCGGTTACAATTTCGCGATGAGTTTACTCAATCTGTTTTCAAGAATGTTTTGTGTAGATAATATGAGGAAAATACGAAAAACAATTCAGAAATTCATCCTTGATGGAAGCGGAGAAATATCATGGTTTTTTTTTCATATGAAATACTAATTAATTAATTTAATTAATTTATTGATGAAGGAGAGAATATTTGCGAAATTTCGATTACTAGCGTAATTAGACGAATTATAAAAAAAAAATATTTTAGACAATTTTCAAAATATTTTGTAATATATAACAAAAGCAGAAAACTTATAGAAAATCTTTTCCTGGTTGCTGCAGTTCCATATTCTTAAAGAAACGTGAAGCATAACGTGACATGTAACATGAAACATGTCGTGACATGTAACAAGAAACATGACACATAACTATTCACTTTAGGACTTGAAATCAACACTTGATGATCATTTGTAGGTATAGATCGATATTAATTTTTTGCTACATCACAACTGTTGAAATGTTGTTAGAAGAACTAAACCAAATTCTGCATCAATCTTAACATAATAAAAAATTATCTCAGTAGATTAAATATATTTATGTTTTACATGAACATCAAACCAAAAACAATATAGAAAATAAATTTTTCTCGGCAATAAAACATTACGTTTCGCCATCCTTAAATATTCCATTAAATTTAAATAGAATGATTGCAAGTAAAAAAGAAATTATAGTAGTATTTTGAACATTCATTAACCCATCTGAACTCAATTAAACATTCAAGCAGCACAACAAACCAAGTCATTGAGTCGAAACTCTTGAGAAGCGAATGTGTTGAATAAAACAAACACTGGCGAATTTCAATATCTGTGCCAATGATTTTTTTTTCTACTCATTCAATTTGAAGATAACACAAAATGGATGAAATAAAAAGGAATTTGATGGTTCATTAACAATTTTAACTGTAAATCGAAAGAATCGGTTCTGAAGACATTTATCACTATACATTTTATGTAAAAAAAAAAAAAACTATCCTTACAACGTAAAACGGAAGATTTTGTCTTATGCGCATTCAAAACATTCAAAAACGAGTATTTCGAAAATAATTACAATCACAAATCAAGAAAATTTCTAGAGAACATTTTATGAAAATTATTTCAGCAATTTTCAAGTTTTATTTATAAGGAAAATAAAGCTAAATGATATTTTTAAAGGAATACGGACAAAGATGTATATTTATTGAAACAAAAAATATATTATATACAATATATATAGGAATAGGTATATAAAACGCTGAGCAAAATATTTATATATGCAATAATTGTTCTCCTTAAGACTTCAACAGAAAAGTCAAAGAACTCGATATTTCATGAATTTTTACAAAATCTTTTACAAAAATAAAAAACAATTTTCAGAATATTTCAATATTTCAAATTAGGCTAAAATAATACAAAAAAGAGAAAAGAGACAAAAATGCTCTTCAGTTTATCAAACTTTGGTTAAATTATTATTTTTATAACAACAGATGAAAATGTAAATAAATCAGACTCGGAACATTGATATTTCACTGTTTTTTTTTTCTATCTACATTTTAAACATTGAGAATTCAATGAAAAATTATTCAAAATCGATTTTGATTATATCATATAAGAAAATTCAAGATGAACGAAGTAAAATTTGGTAAAAAGATGTGAACAAATTTAAATTAGAAACTTCGGGATATTTTATCTGAATATCCAGACACTTCACTCTGGGAAATGTTTATGTATGAATGTATAGTGACTGAATATTTTTATGCATTTTGTTGTTGTTGCTTCATTATGTTCACTAACTTTTGTACCTTGAAATAAAAATATTCACCGGAACATAGTTTCCTTCCCATTTACTCAAACGTCAGCAGCCATTTCGTATTTGAAATTTAAAAATCTTTATCAACTTGGTAAAAACTGTTTCAAGTTTTCTCAGTTCAGGGTGATCTGCGCCCCTTCGATGTTTTTCTATTAAAATTCAATCACTTTTGTGCGACGCATCATGAATTTTACACTTAAAAGAAAAACAACAACATCTAAATAAGAAAAAGAAGCAAAACCAAAAAAAAAAAAAAACATCGTATAGATACTATATGAAACATTTCGATTGTGCTGTGAGTGTGAATTTTTAAGAAATTTAGGCCTTGCAGGTAGACATTTAATAAGAAGATTACACGCGTGAAATATGCGGACTACGAATTACCTGCACAAGTAATTAGCGCTGTTAGTACCTTCAGGGCAGAAATTCCACAGCGCTAAATATTAACGTTTGGCGATAAAATCACCGAAAGCGACAATTACTGGCCGAAATCAAAAACAAAAATATTGATTTTTGAGCAAATATGTTATTTTACACTATGTTTATATGTGATAAGGGTCTGTGGCTATCATCGATACTTGCTCCGAATGTTGATTAAAATTTCTGTTATTCTAAATATTTTTCAGATAAACTTTCAATGGTATATGAATTTTATTTTATATTTTTTTTGCTAACTATTTTGTTAATGTTGAAAGCCATCAGTGTTTAGGGTATTTGAAACAAACATTGATTGTTGATAGAAATTTGATATTAAGTTTATAAATAAAACTTTAAAAATTCCATAAACATAAATTTTCGTTTTCATTTAGAAAATATTACTCTATAACATAGCAAGAAAAATTAATTGAAGAAATTTTTGTTACAATAAAAAATCTGTTCTAATTGTATTTGAAAAAAAAATCAGAAATTTCCTAGTTGTTGTTTTTCTTAAATTCAATTGTATGTATCAAAAAAAATTATTTTCAAGTAAAAATTTTTATTGTTGATATTCAAAAAGTATTAACAACAAACAACTAAAAAAATGTTTATAGCATTTTCTAGTAAACATTTTCACATGAATGTGTTTTTATGTTTCTACAATTGAAAACAACCATTCAAGCAATATTTACCAAGTTCAATAAACTTTGACAAAAACTTAACAACAAACATCAAAAATAAATACTGGCAAATGATGTTTTTAAGTATCCGAAAATTTTCACTAATGAAATTCTTAACATTTATTTTAACATTTTGAATAAGAAAATGTAATTCTTATCAAAACATAACAATAAAAGTAATGTTTTGGAATTAAATATTTGCATATACAATATGATTTTTATATTGAATACAAAAAAAAAACACATCGTCTGGTTTTTGCAGCAACGTAAAATGTATTTCGAAAATGCCGAATCTGCATGGAAGAGGATCTATTTAAAGGACCACGAGTCCGCGATGAGCCAGCAACTTTTAAGTAATTTGTCAATGATTTTATGGTAATTTGCCAAAACAATTAATTCATTTCGCAGTTATCATCACATCATGAACTTCGAATTATGTTAAGCAACATTTTAGCAATGTTCAATTTCGAGCATTATCAACAGAATACATTAAATTTCGTCTGTGAATCGTAAAATATTGCACCGTAATACAATAAAAAAATATACAAATCATAATTTCTCATCGAATTGATAGAATCACCGGAAATTAATGGAGCAAACATTGCTCCTTTAGATGGTTCTCCTCACAACAAAATCTTAAGTTTGCCTTTCAGAGCAGTTGAATACGCTTTGTTAATCTGAAAGGATACGGATAAAGATACTAAAATTAACCCTATTATCATAACATTTAAATGCAAGCATGAACAGAGGGTGAAAAATGGGGTCGTCGAATTGCAGGGGCCTGGGATGTTGATTAAATCAAAACCGAAAACCATTCGATGTTTAGTCGCTTTCAGCTGGAATCAAGCAGACAAGAAGATGTCATTGATGCGACTGGAACTTGATAAACCCGACGGCAAGCAATCTTCCGGCGAAAGTCCACAGTGTAGGTGGCTGGTGGTCGCTGGTCAGTCGCGGAGCGCGTGGTGTGCGACGCGAAAACGTGAATCGGGATCAATAAAAAGCGAAGAGATTTTCGTTGTTGGTTTTTTTCTTTTCTAAAACATAAATAAAATAAATACGCGACACATCAATGCGTGCGTCGATTTAGGCGACAACAAAAGGAAGGCGACAACAGAGTCGTATTGCTCTATCCAAGGTGGAATATTATTCACTTGTCACGAGATTGTCGTCTCAATGAAAACACAATTATAACAAAGTCCAAATAACTTTGAAACCAGGTCATTTTGGATTTCGGATTTTACGAGTGCTTTTTTATTTTACGAAAAAATATTTTTCTACCTTCAAAATGTTATTTGTCGCGATTAAACAATGAAAATACCGATTTAAATATTTGAAGCAATTAGATTATATTGTTTAAATAATAAAATATTCAAACAGGACATGTTATCCACGAAAAACATAATGACGACTTTTGTTAAACATCAAGGAATGGCGACAATGCAAATTTGTAAAAACTATTTTTGTTGATATTATGCAATAACTCTTAATAAATTTGTTGCTCTTTGCATTTTTTTTTTTTTTGTATAGTGATAAACAAATCATTTCATCGCAATATTTTAGTTTGCCCTTGTTTGTTTTTTGGCAGCTCTTTTCGAGTTGGAAGATTACAAAAGTTGGTCATTACAAAAAAAATATATCTGTGATTTAAAAAAAACAGTTAGTTTCCTTTTTAATATGATCCAATTGATAATTGTTCATTAAAAAAAGATTCCTCTATTTTTTGAAAAAAAAAAAAACATTTTTTTTATGTAAAGTTTATAAAAATTAAATTCAACTTTTACAGCGCATGAAGCATGGAATGGCAGAAAAAGCATTAAGAATATTTTGTATTTATGATTTATATTGCTATTGTAATAAAGGTCGAAAAGAATAAGATTAGGCAACTCTTTTATAGTGTTGCCATATGAGACATAATAAAATCCGCACACGACATTTTCCTTTTCCTTGCAATAAAATTGTTCTTCAACCGCCTTTTAACTTTTATTAATGATTGATATTTTTCTTTTTGTTAAAAATATTTGCATAATTACTAATTAGCTTGTTTTTTTTTTCAAATTTTGAATAAAAGTGCATCGATAAAAGTTATTTGAAGCATTCGAAATAGATTTTTAAAAAAAAATTGTTGACCTAAAAATTTCACTTTTGAATGATTTTTGGGCTTTTTTTCTGAGCTGAGTAGAACCTCCTAAACAATGCCGAAGTATGAAGACGTGAGGAGAACTGATAAAGAGTAGAAGTTCCAATAAACCTAAGCGACGAAGGGAAAAATTGAGTCACACTGGTATCGTTAAAGGATGAAGCATTATGGAGCAATGGGAATACCAATGATGATTGAAGAATGTGAATGTAGTTCTGACGAATAGCTGCATCCATTAACTCTGGCAGTTAGATGAGTTTTATGTTAGATCCAGAACTCAACTGTAAACTGCCCGGGGAGTGACGAGTGGAAAAAGTGCAGCTAGTTCTGAGCTATGCTTGATCAGCACATTCCACGCTTAGTAAGGGGAAAAACAACCTAAGTGCGATCAGCAGCAATTGTCGCATCAATTAATTATTGATTATTTACCAGGAAAATTGTCATCCATGATCACAGATCTTCATGTTTCTTTCTTCAAATGCGTTGGAAAATTTCGCACAAGACGAAACACAAGGAGTGAAGTGACCAAGGAGATGAAACCCAGAAAAGTTTAAAGGGAAGCCGAATTTCCACAATTTTCATCAGATTGACTATTGACTACTAGCTTTTGCGCGGAAAAGGAGTTGTTCAATAGGTTGTGAAACTCTTACAGAACCTGTGACGTGACGTGACACGTGACATGAAACATGTCATGCAATTATTTACTTTAGAGCAGAACAAAATAAAGTTGTTGGAGAGAAATCTTAACATTATCTAGCATAAAATGGACCAAAAATATGCAACTGGGTCCAATATCGCCCCCAGAAAATATACAAAAACGAAGGGGATACGTCTGCTAGCATTGGACTTTGCGCCTTATACGACAGACTACTTGAGCGTTTCGTTGCCTTGTGCTGTTTTGTATGCTTCCGCTTCGGGGAAATGCGACCTTGCAGCGATAACTGGCGCCAGATGATCGCCGCAGTCTGCGAACTGATAAGGGCTTCACCATCACGAATGGCAAAGATTCAGTTGGCCACCCTCGCACTTCTCCAGTCAGTACCTATTGACTAATGCATGTTTTTGTAAATATTTCGATTTCTTTTTCATTACTTTCTTAAACATTTTTTTTTTTTTTGGTTTGAGAATGACACTCAGCGAACTGCAGACCGGTGCGTGTGTGGGACTTGGGTCATTTGCATCTGACGTCAGTTGCACTGCGGTTGGAAAGAGCAAATATAAGTAGAAGAAAAAATGAAATAAATACAAGCGAAATGTGGAAGTCAACAACATGTAAATAAAAACAAACCGCAGAACGACATGCCACGGTCGCAGCCAAGCAATGTGCTGCACACATTTCCATGGAGCGCGTCTGACTGTGCGGAAAGCCCACTGGCGTTACTTAATTATAGTTAATTTAATTCTACAAACCTGTTCCACGAACTGCTCCCCCATTCCCTTTAGATGAAATTACCACCTTTCGTTCATAATTTGAACATTTCAATCTCATTATAAAAAACCAAAATTATACTTCACAATATTTCAAAATCTTTCATTTACAAATCGGTTTTAACTAATTCACGATATTGTTCCGCGACACACAAACGAATACAGTCCAGTCCAGTACGTACTCTGGGCCAATGATAATAATATCAATAATATTGAAAACAAGAAGTAAACACTACAAAACCAGATTAAAAAAAATATGTTCGTTTTACAGCACACATCGATTAAAATAACGTGATCCCTGCACTCCGCCAGCTCGGGTTTGACTTCGTTGGATGAAAATTGATCTACTTCCACTTGTCGTGATTGCCAACAAAAAATATCTTTCTGCATTGATTTATCATCAATATTTCACTTTATTTTTCTGTAAAACTATGTCATAACATTTGAACTTTATGTTTTTTTTCAATCGAACAATTATGATAATAGTTTTAGTGCCGAAAACAACAAAAATATGATAACGCTATCCACAGATATGCCGTTGTGAATTTTTGACAACAACAAAATATATACAGCTTTATCTAATGGCAGTCAGCTGGGTGGCTACGTTTACAGTACAGAAATGTCAAAATGAACAAGATATAAATTGAAATTAATCTTATTTGTGATGAATTTTTAGAACATAAGTACGATTCGATTATTTTCAATGAACAAATAAATTCAGTTCAACTTAAATGGTATGCCGGTATAAACCGTATATTAAAAATATAAAAATCAAGATTTCGATTTTTGAGTACGATATATCGATTCATTCGATTTTTTTAAATTTAGAAAGTGGCGGGAGTGTCAAGATTCAGGATATTTTTATTGGTGTTGTTTTTACAGTGAGGGATTTGTCGTTGTTTTGTGATGAATTTTATTTCGTGAAATATGCCACAAAAAATCCGGTTAAAATGTATTCAATGTGATAAAACTGAAGCAGTAAAGTGGAGATTTTTACAAATTGGCCAAATATGTCTTGATTGTCATAAATTAAATTGCTCCAATGACATGGATAATACGGATAAAGATATGATTGTTAAAAATTTTTGTGGAAGGAAAACTCGCAAAAGTACACGAGTAACAAGATATAAGCCAAAAAATTCTGTTTCAACTAGAGTCGCATCTGATACGAAGGGTAGAAGGCATATATTTAAAAAGCTTCCAGTTAAAGGACCAAATACTCCGGCATTACTTCGCTCTGTGAAATGTCTTTTTTCCAAGGTGATCGATTGGTCTTTTTGGAATTTAATCTGTAGTATGTAAAAGGACTCAATACCTTTAGATTAATTGTGAGAACTCTTACTGCTTTCAGAATGACTACATGCAGATCGGGGATGTTGTATCACTCAGGGATGCACGTCAGAATGTGTTCTATGCGCAAATCCGTGGTCTGCTAATAGACGCATATGGTGAGAAGTCAGCCTTCCTCACGTGGTTAATTCCGACGCACTTAAGTCCTCCTCGGGAAGTCTCCTTCGATCCCCTGACTTACATAGTTGGTAAGATAATGATCCAATAAACCATTTAATATTTCACACAGGTTTCTTTCCAGGCCCCGAAGAACACAGTCCCAGGTCGATTGATTGCTTGAAGTTCGTAATGCATGCACCTCCGACATACTTCTACGACAGCAATTCGCCTTTTCCTGTTCCAGACATCATGGACTACTCCTCCCGTCCAAATGGATTCATTTGGACAAGACTGAATGGGTATTTCCAGAACGCAAACAATACAAATAAAATGATTAGCTAATTTATTAATAACCATTTAGTTAAATAGAGAATTATTAAATTAGTAAAATAAAAATTTACTAGAACTAATAGAAGTCTTCTTCATTGTTCCTCGTGGATGCAGCCTGGTTCTTGATTTGATCCTGGCTCATGTACATGTCGGCAACTTGATTTGCTGAAGTGGCGTTTTCCGGTGTCTTATCGTCACGGATTCGGATGAACCGTGGAAAACGCAAGGAAATCCCCTTCTCCGGATCGATTAGTCCCATTGCGGCCTTGTGCACTGGACTGAGAGACAAGTCGGCGCATTTTGTCTCCCACACTTGAGCTGGAGCGAACCAAACGTCCGGCTCGTTGGCGCTGTCGTAAACATAGTAGGATTTGGGACCCTCCAGTAAGTGATCCTTGAAGAATTCAGTGTGCTTTTGCAGATCCTCGTCACTGAATCCTGCAATTGCCGAAGAACATGTTAATACTCTACTCTCATCATTTCGGATTAATTTTTACCTGTTCCGATTTTGCAAACACTTTGGTACTCCTCATTCTCGGCGTCATAGCAGGCGAGCAGAAATCCACCGTATGTTCCAGTCCTCTTCCCCTTGCCCCTGAATCCACCTATCACCACCAAATCCAGGGAATCACCGACACCAGACATATAGTCCTTCTTCAATTTCAACCAGTTCCGGGATCGTTTTGCGATCTCGTAGGTTGCCTCCTTCTCCAGTGTCTTCACCATCAGTCCTTCGCAGTTGCCTAGAAAACACTTGGTTATTCCCAATAGAGCAAATGGAGATGTCGATTATATCATACCTTTTATGGATTCTTCCAGGAATGTTTGGACTTCGTCTACATCACTCGTGTCGATGTTAGTGGCGAATCTCATTTTTCCTGGAAGTTCTTTGAAGTTTTTGTGTAACAGTTCGCGACGTTTTATGAACGGCTCCGTGACCAAAGGTTGCCCATTCAGGTACAGCAAGTCAAACATGTAGATGCACACTTGAACCTTGATTTCGGACTCATCAGCATCTCGCCGCTTCCGAGTGCTCAGCACCTGGAATGGCAAAATTTGCTCATTCTCCACATCCCAAGCCACCACTTCAGTGTCCAAAATGTAGGACTTTACGTCGCCGCTGGCGAATTCGGATATTCTCGATATTATATCCGGATATTTGCTAGTGTTGTTCTCCTGATTTCTGCTGTAAATGCTAACAGTTCCGTCATCCGCCTTGTGAATCTAATCGGGAATATCTTACGTTGAAACTTAGACTGGAGAATTTGTGTAACTCACCTGGGCTCGTTCGCCGTCGTATTTCCACTCGCAGGTGAACTTGAGGCCTTCGAAACGTTGCAGAACCTCGGACACTCCTTTGGTCGGATGCGCCAGCATTGGCTTTAGGGGAGTTCCTGGCTGCATGGGGCACAACTCAAGTAACTTGCCGACACCGTGCTCCAGAAGGACGGGAATTATTTTATCGTAATTTGGGCACTGACTGAAAGTTCAGCGTCACATTAAAACATATGCTGTAAGCAGATTTGGGTGGACTACTTACCAGTAGGTAGTCTTGATTATGAGTGCATTCTTCTCCACCTCACTTTTGAAAGAACTCTCACCCAAGTCCTTCGCTGCGCATAGCACTGGCGGCGGATACTCCTTCTGATTCGGCGGCGTGTTCGTGCACGCAACCGCCAACGCTTGCAGCAGGGACTGCTCTGCGAGACCGATCCTCAGCTTTCCCGCCAGGGAACGTATAAAATATCTCGCCTCGGAATGGCGACAAGCCACGAACATCGACTGGATCTTATCAACTTTCTTATTCATCGCCGAATTGCCCGACATTCGGGCGATGTCCTTCACCTTATTGAAGACACCGCTGACGGTGAGTGGGGCTGGTTGAAACATCATTCTTTGATTGCTCCGCGATTGCTCGGCAACTATTCCAATATCACCGACGGAACCGACGTCGCTCTTTATTTGTGCCATGCTGCGGCCTGTAGTCTGGGCGATGACTTTCATCAAGGAAGTCTCGGCCACACCAAGTTCCAGACCTACAAATGTAAAGTCTCATATGGGTTCTCTTCAGTACGCAGTTAAGTACCTTCATACGCTGGCGCCAATTGATTTAAAGACAAGTAGACGCAAGCCACAAGGTCCTCTGGACTCAGGACCACAACGGACCTCAGGAAGTTGCTCAAGATGTCAATCATTTTTAAGCGACCGCTGATCTCCTCAATCAGTTGGAAAGTTCTGGTTAAAGCCAAGTAGGGGACCCTGAAATACGCATTCGTTAGTACATTGTCTCTCCATGCAGAGATCTTACTTCTCCCCTCGGCGCCAGAAGGCATGCTTGATGGGATCATAGTTTTTTCTCGAGGGGTCGTAGTCGGCACCCTTCTGACCCTGCCCCGCTGCTTGTAGTTTCAGCTCCTTCTTCACAACAGACTCCGCTTTTGGTTCGACCTCCTTCTCCGCTGCCTCTTGCTCGGGATTGTGCTCCGTTTTAATAGTGCCATCTGATCTGGATGGCGACTTTCCTTGCAACTTGGATCCAGGTGGCTCAGGATCTGATTTCACTTCACTTTCAATACTCTTCAATGGTGATGCTTTTTGCACTGGTGATTTCCTTTCTTTCGCGAAATTGTTTTCCTTCGGTATTTTCTTTTTAGAACTACCATTTTGCGTTGTTGTGTTTGAAGAAGTCGCAGGCGATTTTTTTTTAACGCTAGGTGATGTTTCACTATTGGAATTATTTTTTGAAGAATCATTTCTGTAATTATCAGTTTTGTAAGATATGTAATGTTTACATTTTATACACGCTTACGAATTTTCATCATCGCTGCTTAAAACTTTCCGTCTTTTCACCCTTGACTGCACTTTATCGAAGCTGGAAGAGTTTATATGGAAAAATCTTTCATTTGACAAACTCCAAGATGCAATGTAAGTTCTATTTAAGCAATTTTGCTTTGCGATTAAATCAAACCACCCAAAATATTTGAGCGCGAAAATTCTCCTACCACACATCAACATCATTAGCTTACCTTTCATCATCAGATAATTGCTCTTGTTTTTTCTTAGGAGTTCTTGTGAAAAATGAACTATGAAAAGTAAAAGATAATATTACATGAAATACTTCATAGTTTATTACTTTCCACACTTACGTTATTTTTTTTTGCGACATTTTTGTTTTACCCGCCACAAATTCTTCGAGATCTGACATCTTGATTTATGTTCAATTGGGACTAACGTCACAAGCATAGTTGACTGTGAAAATTGAAAAATAAAATAGTATTTCGATTGTATTAATTACGTTAATTCAAATTCTGATTTGAATATGTTACTGACCATAACTTATAAAATCAACCTGAATACGACAATTTTAATTATAAAAAACCCTAGAACCTATTCAGCACGTCTGGAATTTATAGATATTGTTGGTGGAATAGATCATTAAATCTGCTTTCAAATATACCATGTATGTATACCAGGTATACCCAAGACTTTTCATCTGCATAAGTTGCGTGTCAACAAGTTCTTTGTTTGCAATTTTTTAAGTTTCACAGGATTTTAAATAATTTTATCATAAATATAGACCATTTTTTATTTCAAATGGTGGAAAGTGCAGTAAACAACTGAAAAAACTATACAAGAGCGACAATATTTTAGTTTCATTTCTCAAAGACCCGGGTAATTTAAATTTGAAATTGAAAAATATTTACAGTAGATAGTAAAATAACAAGTTCTACTATTTACACAAATTTTTATTCACATAACACTTAAATTTTTCTTAAAGATTATGTACTTTCATTTGTTGCAACTATTTTTCAATAACAAAATAATTTATATATTCAATTCTGATTTTAATTGATTTTTGGGAATAGTATGGCTTAAAGGGTTTTAACTTGACTTATTTCGCGGCGGCCATTTTATGTAAGAAAGTTGCGTTCTCAAGTCCCTTTTACGTCACAGTGAACTTACTGACGTCACAGCCAGCCGTCAGCTGTCAAAAAATCAGAATTATTTTCTATGTAGAAATCCAGAACTTACCATAGATAAACTACATAATTTTATTGAAAAGGAAGTATTTTGGGAGTTACTTATAGAATGATAACATTTCTATAAAATCAGAAGCGCATTTTCACGTCTCGTTGAGAATGCCGATTAATTTTCCCAGAAGAAAATTGCAAATCTGAAAGTCACGTCACTGTCACAGTGCACAGTGAAAAACTGCAGTTTGCAGAAGAGGATTATTACACGCGCCAGCTGAAGTTGGGTTGCAGTGATTTTAGTGTAAAAAAGTGAAATTAAAGATTGTAAAAAGTTTTGAATTAGTGAATTGTAGTTAAACGCATAGAAGAGATTTAATCGTAAGTAATTAAATTAATTAAGTTTTGTAGATAAGAAAATATGAATGACGAAAATCGAAGAAGCATAACCTCAAATATATTTTACTTTTATTGACTAACAAAATTGCAGTAAAAACTAATAAAATATGAAAGGTTTATTGTAATAAATTGGTAAAAACTTTGTGGAGTGTTTCTTAACAGTTTTCAATTGTTTTCTGTCAAAGGCAATTAGGTGTTTTGTTAATTTCCCCATTTTGTCACCGCCCGATGACATTTATTTTAGGATAATTTTTCTTGCATTACAGTAAATTCTTTGTCATATTTAAGACGTTCAACTGACAATTAGTTGACCTCAATAAATTGTTTATCGTGCTAATGTTGAAAATATACACTAGTTGATCCGGAACCCAGCGTGAATCTCCTCAAAGGAAATTCAAGGATTCCCAAGTGGAACTTCGGACTTGGCTTTGTGCAATTATCACAATTCCAATGATTTTCTGATATTTTTTTTGTAGTTACTTATTTTGTTAGTAATTTACATTATTTTATGCATTTGCCAACAAATTTTGCCCTTGAAAATCATTTCATGTTTTGTCAGTGAATAAAACATAACGAGGGAGAAAGAGAACAAACTCTAATTTTACTTTCAAAGGATTCGAATTTCGAAACTGTAAGTCTTGTAACACCAATCGGAAGCGTGGTTTAGGATTCTAGGAATAGCCGACCAACATCAGCCAATCAGATCGCTCCATCCCTTCTCCATCTTCTCCAACTGAAAATTGCCATGGATTTTATTTGGATATTGCAAAACTCTCAGAGTGCAGTTGGTGAGATCCCCCCACTTCTCCACCACTCTGTACGGAACAGTATCCTGATTCCTGCGTTGTAATTTATAGTACGGCATTTTGCAACCAACAGGAGATGTCGGTGGACCTTACAAGACTCCCTTAAGTAACGGTTACCAATTTACCATAAGCATTCAGTTCAGTTAGATTATCCTGCTCGTTGTGAAAAGTGATCGGGAGTCGGCACGGATAGCTGCGGTAAATGAGATTTTTCAAAATTTTCCGAAGGATTTATTTATTGTTAAAAGGGGCCTAAACTTGTATTAGGTGATTAAAGTGGTGTACAGTGACTAGCAACCAGTTTCCTGAAGGATATTGTAATTTGAATGGAACCTTTTACGAAAGATATTTCGTAAACGGTTCTTCTGGGAAAATCCTTCGGAAAATGGCGCAGTTACCGGTATCTCCCCCAGTGCTCCTTTGAAGTTAACAGTTTACCGATTTTTAACACAATTCTCCTGTTTAGTGTTTGCCAAATTAGTGTGAAATAGAAATTATTCGATTGGCTGATAAGATGGCACGTAAACGGTATACCAACAATTACTTTAGCGCAATTGATTTTCTGAATATTTAATGCAATTTCTAATCTCATCATTTTTCCTAAACCTAATTTCCATGCAAAGAACTTCCAGAACACATGCATTTCGAGGAATTTTGCCACCCCCATCGTGTGGGCAACAGGTCAATTTTACCCTATTGTGATCCCTTATTCCCTTCCGTAATCTCGAAGATTTCATTGGTAGTTTTTTACGTCGCATGTATTGCAGAATTCGGCCTGTATAGCGGTTCACGCAACTGCATAACTTTTGGAGTGCGTTTCCCGGGCAAATTCAACAGTCAACTAAAAAACGGTACGCGAATTGCGGCGTAAGGAGTGCGGGAAAAGTGGGGTAAAAATAAAAAATAATATTCAATAAATAATCTTTGGGCAAACGGAGGACGGTCCCAAGTAGAAGACCTCTCAACGATGGTGACGAATAGCGAAAGCACGTGATTCTTAGCGTGTCCAATTTCAGTGGCCGGCGATTTGTTTGTTTTAAACTTCTACATCCCCCCGCACCGAGCCGAAGTGCTTTGCCTATCGTTCAATATGAGAAATATCGAGCAATAGTTATTTTCCAATCCATTTCTCAATCGCTTCTGTGCTCTGTCTTGTCTTTTATTACCATTGTTTCTGCTCACTGCAATTAAAACCAGACGTTATATTTTTTCCATTTGCCAGATATATAGTAATTCGCGATAAAAATCGGTTGGGGTCTCTACAGCGGTCAGAAGTTTCAGTTCGAGTTTGCCGAACACAAAGTGTGGACGTTCTCGGGAAAAATTCAAATTAATTATAAACAAAGTTACGCGGTAACGAATTGAAGGGAAGAACAGTTTGTGACGTTGATTCTGCGAGTTTCAGTGGTTGAAACAGCGGACGACATGGGATCGTGCGTAGCAACATTAGGGTAAAGGAATACAGAATGTTGTTCCAAAAATGTTCACGGTTCAAACTGAACATCTCCGCTTTCTTTACTTACACGTTACAGGACTCGATTGTACTGTATTGTAGGTCATCCATCAAAAGCTTTGTCATCGACAGTGTCTAGCTTTTCCCAATTTATCATAAAAATCCTTTTAACAAGTTTCGAGTGTAAATTACTCTGTTCTTTCGTAGTTTCTAGAAGAAATTAGTTAAGATCTTATTCATTTGTTTTAACAATAATTTGTATTTTATTGTGAAAAATTGAATATTTTGTTTGGCTAATTGAATGTTCTTCTGAATGGATTTGTTTTTAGTAAAATGGTGAAAAAGAAGCGTCATAGTGATCCGAATCGTGATGAATCAACGTCGTGCGATGAGGAGCCCCTAATCAACAATCCGGGGGCCAACTTGGGTGAATGTAGCCACATTAAGAAGGGTGTTGAAATATCCCGGATACGGAAACTGTTTAAAAATGCTCAACTCCAACCGGGAATGTGTTCGTCATGTGACAAGAAGGAGGAGGAAAATACTGTTGATGATCAATCAGATGATGCTCCTCAAACGGATATTTGGCTGTGTCTGAAATGTGGAAGTCTCCTTTGCGGAAGATCAACCAATAAACATGCTCTGATGCACTTCCAGGTAATTTGATGATTCACTTTTCAATGAATTATAAATAATTTTACTGATTTTAGGCCCCAAGATCAGAGTCTCATCCACTCGCTATGAATATAATCACACACGACATCTGGTGTTACGAGTGTGAAGATAAAATTAATCCAAGTGCACGCCGAAATCTTTTGGAGTGTGTTGAATTCATAAAGAAGTTGCCACACAAGTTGCCAAATGATAACCAAGATGATACTCCGAAAGTTCCAAACATCGAGACCAAGGTTCAAGTTGCATATAGTGTAGTTCAAGGTGTCCTAAATGATCTATCTAACAAACAGCAGGTGAACCCCAACGTAAATGGTTTACCGATTCCCGGATTTGCACGTCGGGTACAATCAATTGATGCATTTCCACGTGTTCGTGGACTTTCCAATATTGGTAATACTTGCTACTTCAACTCGGTCGTCCAGAACTTAGCCCAGACTCCATTTCTGTTGGAGGTCTTGAAGGAGGCATCCGTTGCTGGCGAAGAGTAATTATTTTTTAATTCATGCAGTTGCTGTGATTTAGATTTACATTTTGTCCTTAGGTTTGTCCTCCCCGGTGGCACTTTTACCTTCAATAATGGAAAAGAGACTGAACTTCCACCAATCAAGGGCATTCTTAATGCTTGGGGTGGATTAACAGCAGCATTGGTTGATCTTTTAGAAGAATTGCAAACTGAAGGTAACATTTTCTGGAATTTGTTTGATTCATTTATTGATCAATTGAGCGTAAGAAGAAATACAAAACTCTTTTGACTGCTTACGCAATAATTTTCCATTGTATTCACTGTTTTTCAAAAGTCTTAACGCATCTTCAAGTAACTGTATGAAATTTCATGCCTCATCTCTGAAATCTTCACCCCTGGATGCGATAATAGTTTTGAAAAGCATCTAATATACAGTAGGGGAGTGTGATTCTATTTCTGAATGAGACTTGCATATAATCCTGGCAATTAATTTTTCCCATTGCAATCAATTAACATTTTACTTATTTTTAACTTTAGTTTGTTGATTATGAACATGAACATTTAATTTTGCTAATTTTATGGATTGGTGGTTTTGGTGAAAGTTTCTTAAATTTATTGTTTGCATATAATTTTCCTTTTGCTTCTTTTGCTAATTGAAATTATTTTCTTTTCGTTTTCCTTCCTGTTTTAGGTGAAGATTTTGTGTCTGTAAGAGCATTATTTCAGATAGTGGTTTATGCTAAGGGTAATAAACATTTCATTAATTGTACATACAATACTAACAGTTTTTTTTTTTTTTTTTTTTTTTTTTTTTGATTAAATAACACTTTACAATTATTTATTGGAAATTCTTTCACAAACAGGGGCAGTCTTTGCGCCGTATAAACTGTTCAATAAATTAACAGCTAAGTGCCGTCAATTCGATGGCGGTGATCAACATGATTCCCATGAATTGTTGCGTCATCTACTCGAAAGTGTTCGAGCTGAAGACTTACAGCGATACCAAAAAATAATTTTGGCTTCACTTGGATATAGAGGTGAAGATATCAATATGGTTGGCGAGGAGATGAAACAAAAATGTAAAATCTATGGACAACAAGCAGCTGATAGGATTCTTCGTCCTGAACAAGTATTTCGTGGTTTTCTTGTTTCAACACTAACATGCCAGGAATGTTTCCATTCATCGTCATGCCATGAAAGTTTCTTAGATATTTCACTTCCGATCAGTGTTGAAAAACCACCGCCACCAACTCGTCGCAAGGCTAGTCCAGATGAGCCAACTTCTAGCACTAATAAGCATCAAACGCGCAAAGAGAAGGATCGTAAAACAAAGCGTTCGGAAAAACAGCAAGCTCGCAAATTTGACACAAAACCAAAAGATTCGGTTAATGATGCAACTGAAACTGTAACAGCATCCGTTACTAATGAAAATAATTCGAATTCACGCACATCGGACTCTTCATCAGCGGAACAATCTGATGCCGATGTCGAAGATAATCTAACCGATGATGTACCAAAATTCGTTGAGTCTCATCAATTAAACCGAAATATTCCATCGCTTTTCGATCCAAATGGAAACGAAACTCCATCTGAACCATCTGAAAAGGAAGGTGACTCCCCCGAAAATCCAAATAAAACCTGGTCTTCAGTTTCTACTTCTGATGAAGGAAATGGTTTGTTATTTTTTTGTGTGGACAAATAAATCGTTTATTGATCTCTTTGTTTCTATTAAGATTCCGGATTGGGCTTAAATTCCCATAAAACTGGAAGAGGAAAGATCCAACGTCTGGCTGAAAAAATGGAAGCGAACAATTTTAATGTTGAAAACGGTATGAGCTGCTCAAAATTGATGAACGAACTGTTACAGTATTGTTGCACTTTATTTGCA
Organism: Leptogaster cylindrica; assembly: GCA_963082835.1. Classification (NCBI taxonomy): domain Eukaryota; kingdom Metazoa; phylum Arthropoda; class Insecta; order Diptera; family Asilidae; genus Leptogaster; species Leptogaster cylindrica. The sequence continues at coordinate 2,177,488 of OY720108.1, read as the reverse complement.
GACAAACGAACCGAACTGGAGAAATTTATATTGAAGAGTGAACAGGAACTTGCTCCCATGGATGATCAATCCAAGAAACGTTTTTACGTACAAATGTCTGAAAATTCCGATGAAATTGGTAAAATTATTTTGCAAATTTTTCTCGTAATTGTTTTTTTTGTAAATATATTTTATTTAACTAAAGATTGTGGTGACGAAATAAAACCAGAAAATACACCGAAAGGAATGGACAAAGAAAATTTGGATAAATATGATGATGGAAATGGATCAAGCAACTTAGTTTTGAAAATAGGTATAAGCGAAGAGGGCGCCAATTTAATTAAACAGCGTACACAAAAATCATTTGATAAATATGTTAATATAGATAAACTACCATCAGCAATTGAGAACCTGAATGTGGATAAGCAAGATAATGCTCCAGAAAATAATCGTCAAATTCGAAGACGTCCGCGAACACAAAGCCATTCGGATTGGACATCAACAATGGCTCCGAGATATCAATGCGAGGATGGCGAATGTTCAGTACAATCGTGCTTAAATAATTTCACTGCTGTTGAACTGATGACTGGCTTCAATAAAGTCGGATGTGACAACTGTACGAAAAATCACGGCTTGGAAAACAGCGGAAAAGTGGTATACACAAATGCGACGAAACAATTCCTAATCTCAAGTCCACCAGCTGTACTGATTTTACATCTGAAGAGATTCCAGGTAAATGCTTAACATAAATTGTTCGTATCATTTCGATATTTATGATTTATTTTTTAGATGGATGCGCGCTTCCTCCTCCGCAAGCTCACTCGCACGGTCACCTTCCCAATCGTACTAGACATCGCACCATACTGCGGTTCCAAAGTTAAGATGCTTCCGAATGTCAATCGCAAGCAGAAGAAGCTCCTATACGCTTTGTATGGTGTAGTCGAACATTCCGGATCTATGCACGGTGGACACTACACCGCATATGTTAAGGTTCGCGAGAAGCTCAAGCCGAACGATCCACGCTGGAAATTCTTACCGAAGGGAAGCAAAGCCGAATTAGATCAGACCGATGAGCAAGTGGCTAAACTGGAGGAATCATTGGCAAAGGCGCGCGAGGCCCATGAACAATGGCTGAAGGCCAACGATGCCGATGATTTCACCGTATTGAATTCTAATTGCTCAACCGAAACGGACGATGGAGCTGAGGGCAAGCATAATGGCAACGAGGAGGACTTAAGTGAGCTAGCGCCACCGGGAAAGTGGTACTACGTTTCCGATTCGAGGGTGTCACAGGTTTCCGAGGGCACTGTCTTACGTTCCCAAGCGTATTTGTTGTTCTACGAGAGAATTTACTAGACGTAAAGATCGAAGGAAGGAGGAAGGAAGAGTGTTTAACTTTAAGATAATACGTTGGAGAACACAACACATTTATTCTTGAAATGATATATACAATTATGTAACTATTTTTATTTTTTTCTCTAAGTTTATTTTGTGGATCGCAAATCGAGGTAGATCCGAAATTTATGCTCATATGATTAAAACTTCTTTATCGTGAATTGTTGTAAAAAAACGGGCATTTAATATTAAGCTGAATTTTTCCATCAAATATTCTCCTTCAGTCCAGAAAAAAGGAAAATCTATAAACATTATTGTTAATATTCATCTAAAATCAGAAACTTTTGAATCATGCTGGTTGGGAAAAATATTGTTCCATATTTACGTTTTTTTTTTCTGTTTTTTTATTTTTTAATTTTAAGTTTAATTAAATTATATTTTTCCTTGTATATTATACAGTAATTTTTTTTTTGTTCTTCGATTGTCCGTGGATGGCATGAAAATGAAATACAGGTTAGAAAAACGTATTTTCCTAATTTGTTTTATTTATATTATGCGTGCGCAAATGGAGATTGTAAATAATTGGACATAACATATTTTTTGAAAGGATTTCTTTCTGTTGGAAGACGAAACGATTCGTAAAATTTGAAATTATTGGCTGATTAAATGTATTGGACTCTTCGACCGGTTAGCTTAATGTAACTAGTAATGTTTATTAACCCTTCTTGTCTTGATATTGTAATAATTGGTGCCGTTTTCAAGAGGTTCTCATCAACTGCTAGATCATTGTTATATATACTGGACATTTCCGAAGTTATTGTAGGTATTAGAAGCTGAGTTATCAGAATGTGGATGTAGCTTCCTGGCAGTTAGTAATACTATCTATTACTATTATTTAGTTACTAATACAAACTACGATCAATAAAGGAATAACTGTATGTTTGAGAAAGTTTTAATGAAATTAGTAGAAGATTGAAATATTCGACATATTGTTTGATGTTCTAGTATATTTCTTTTTGAGACATGCAGATTTCAAAAATCGAACCAAAGATAATCCGTTCGTCCGCCGTCTCCCCCACCCACACTCCGAGGCTTTTTCTCGGAAACTACTGGAGATAAATCAATGAAATTTGGTGGAAAAATCGATTGCCATCTGATCACGATGTTCCTAGCTCACGGGTCCGTTAGACGGATTTTGAGGGGGAGAAACGGAGGAATAAAATTGTATTTATTTTAAAAACTGTTCAGACACTAGTCGTGGTGTACTCATGAAACTCGGAATAAGCAATGCTCCAATGTTACTCAATAGAATATTTTTTTCTGCATGATTTTAGCTCAATTACTTCTTGAGTAACGAAATTTCGAATTTCGTATCACGATCGAAGATGTAAAAGAACTAAAAATTATCTATGAAATGATAAACTTTTGTGAAAAATTTTCAGATTTTTATAATAACTGATTAATAACTGATTAATATCGTTAATTTCAATATATTTACGGTATATTTTAAAAATTTCAAAAAAATTTCTCAAGAAAATTGACTAAAATGCTATAGAAGTTTTTTGCAGAATTCCGTGAAATGAGTGCCATCCAAAAACCTTTATTTATAATATTATTATGCTTCTTTGATAAATATAGTATTACCAAATTGTTTCCGGTAGTAATTTATGGAACAATATTGCAAAATTTGTAAAATAACTTTAATATTCTTGAAATATTACTCTGTCTTTGTTCCATTTCTCGACTGTTCCTATGTAATGTACAAATTGTTTGTTTAAATCAAAAGTAATAAAAAAAAACGAAAAATACTACAATTTTCATAATTTAGTATAACTGATCATCATTATTTTGTGGATATCATAAGCATTTAAGATTTATTTGTTTATGCAAAATGTAATGAACGTACTAGAGTAGAGAATAATGGCATAACTCACGGTGTGAACATAACCTCAAAATATTCTCTAAAGTCAGCAGGGTTTGTTGTGGAATTTCTTATTTTCTTGCATAAGTGAAACGCATTTGAACTATAATATAATTCAAACAATTAGTAGATTATATCAATAGCTTAAATTTGTTTGAATAAAAAGCACAATTTTCTACAGAGTGACAATAACCGCGGTGCTGTTATTTTCACAAGATATTTTTGTATTCAAAGTTACAAAAACCGACGAATTTTTCGTGAATATGGGAAATTCAGGAGCAAAAGAAATATCTCCAGTACCTGAGCCACCTAAAGCGGAAGATGCAGCAAAGAAACCGAAATGCAAAGCATGTTGTGCCTGTCCAGAAACTAAAAAAGTTCGAGACCAATGGTGAGTGAATCATCTCAAAAAACTATAATTATTAATTTTGTGTATTGTAGTATCATAGAAAAAGGTGAAGAGCATTGTGGAGATTTAATAGAGGCGCATAAAAAATGTATGAGAGACTTGGGATTTAATATCTGAAGTACATTTAAGCGAATTACTCTTAGTTAATTGTTATTAAATTAAATCTTGTACTAATAGCTGTTTTAATTATGTTTGTTTTTGTTGCTATTAAAGCTCGAAAGTGCTAAGTACTCAAGTTGTGTTGTTTTCTAGGTGGGCGGAATTTTTACCACTACTGTATAGCACTGTTCTAAAAATTCAATGCTCCAAAATGGAAACCATTAATAAACTTTTTTTTAAATTTATTTCCTATAAGAAAACATTATTTATTAAATCCAAAAGTACTACATTCAATTAGCTTAAACATTGTAGACTTTGGGAACAGCTTAAAACTATGTTCATTTCGATCTCAGGTGTTCTATGCAGTGTTGTAATTGCAGCCCCATTCTCAGCACTCGTTACAGAGAATAAACGCAGTGTTTTGTATTTATACAATAATATAATAATTTAGTTATTGCGGGGAAGCCGAAGTACATTTTCTACGCATGTAACAAAATAAGGGCGAACATTGAATTTAATTGGCGGCTGCCTCCTCCTTTTTCACTGCCGCTATGCATTTCGCCATTGTGGGGGATGCTCTCGAAATCGGATCGGTCATGAAATAGTCCTTCAAACTGGTTTGTCTAAGTGCCACCTTTTCGCTATCAATTGCTTTTGCCTGCAGAAATTCAAGTGTTAGTTTCTCTAGTCTAGTCTAGTCTAGTACTCTTACCGAAGACAGTTCTGCGGCAACTGACGAAAATATGCTCGGCTGTCGCTTGCCGTAGTGGACAAGATTGGGTGAAATGTCCTCAACACGATCGCGCAGCTCATCCAGAGTATCGTACGGCAAAGGAGTACCTGCGATGTTCATTGTATCGCACTTAAAAGTTTCCCTTGCAAACCAAATCATCTAACCTACCTAAAATCTCGGAAAGGGCTCTCAAAATTTTCCAGTCTTCTCTCGCCAGTCCGGGTGGATTCACAGCCATCAGGGTTTGTTGTGTCCTGCCCTCAGTGTTAACGTAGGTTGCCTGTTTCTCGGTGTAGGCAGCTCCGGGAAGCACTGCATCCGCCATGGGAGCACCGGTATCCCCGTGATGGCCAATGTAGATTACTTGGCAGTCACTGGGCAAAGCCTCCTTTTTGATTACACCAGCATCAGCACCGAGCAGGAAAAGAACCTTAGGCTTCGCCCTGATTACGGCATCAGTGCCTGGCATGTAGCCCAGATCCAGAGCACCAGCTTGTGACGCTGTTCTTTGCAGCACATTAAATGGATTCCAGTCCTGTGGACAACCAAGTCATCACTTCATTGGGGATGGAGAAATACGGTTACTTACAGGTTTCGCTAGTTTGTTGGCGAAGGTCAGCAGGCCGTTGTGAATGGCTGCTCCATCGGGGCGACTGAGCAGGTCCGATCCAATAATAATGGCTGGCTTCTTTGCAAGCTGCAGCAATTCGGCGGCTGGATGAGATCCACTAACGACTTGTGAAATGATACTTGGATCGTCTCCCAGGTGCTGTGAAAGGAGATGGACGTGAGTTCAATCACTTATGTTTCAGTTTCGATAGAGAAAAGTACTATATAATTGTAGGACAGGTTAACTTTGGGGCCAATCAGGGCAATGCGCGCCTCGTTGTGGACGTAACCCTTCCTCAGTCGGGTGTTCAGCAACGGTGCTTCGTAACGGGGATTCGTCCCCACAAGGAGGACGAAATCTGCCTCTTCCAAAGCTAACAGTGATTTTAGTTTAGTGATCGTTTTGCAAAATGAAAACCAAGTCAATTTACCTGCGATTGAGGAATTGAGCAAGTAATTGGATCGGAAATCGGTTCCGCTTCCCTCCGTTGGGAAAGCAGTCTCAGTGCAGAGGAACTCGGATCCGTTGCGGTTCAAGAGATCCTTCAGTGCAGTCATCGCCTCCACATCAGCCATGGCTCCTGCTACGCCTGCAATTGATCCTTTTGGAGCATTTTTCATCATTTTCGCAACGGATATTAAGGCTCCCTCCCACTCAACTGGAGTTAGTTCTCCGTTGGGCATTTTCACCATTGGGGCAATCAAACGCTGCCGTTTCAGGCCATCGCATGCGAATCGCGACTTGTCTGCTAGCCATTCCTCGTTAACATCTTCATTTTCTCGCGGCAAGATACGGAGCACTTCGCCTGTTCGTGTGCTCACAACGATGTTGCTCCCGATGGCGTCCATAACGTCAATACTGTCCACTCGCCTGATTTCCCAAGGCCGAGCTACGAAACTGCAATCAAATAAGAATATTAGAATCAATTTCATTGAAAAACTCTTTTATGGAGGCTTGGCAAAGGCAAGGACTTGTGCAAGGACACGTGGAAGAGTCGCACCTGTATGGCTTGCTGGTGAGGGCACCTACGGGGCAGAGATCAATCACGTTGCCCGACAACTCGGTCAAGAACAGCTTCTCGACGTATGTTCCAACCTGCATTTCATTGCCTCGTCCGGTGGTGCCGAAATCATCCACTCCAGCCACCTCCGAGGCGAATCTTATGCAGCGGGTGCAATGAATGCAGCGAGTCATGATTGTTTTAACCAGGGGTCCAATGTCCTTATCCTCAACGGCCCTAAATTATTGTTTATGGAGAAGATTTCCTCAAAACAACATCCTTAAATACCTCTTTCCAGAAAAATTTATATCAGTAAATCTGGATCGATCCGAACCGAATGCCATCGCTTGATCTTGGAGGTCGCATTCACCACCTTGATCGCAAATAGGACAATCCAGGGGATGGTTCATCAACAGGAATTCCATTACACCTTCACGCGCCTTCCGTGTCATCTCTGAGTTCGTCTTGATTCTCCATCCCTTCATCACAGGCATTGCGCAAGCCGCAACTGGCTTCGGACTCTTCTCCACTTCCACCAAACACATTCGGCAATTGCCAGCGACTGCCAATCTCTCGTGATAGCAGAAACGGGGAATTTCAACACCAATCATTGCAGCGGCCTTTAAATGAATGAGGAGTTAATGATACTGAGTTGGAATAAATAATTTCACCAACTTGAAGAACTGTTGTCCCGGGGGCAACCATCACCGGAATGTCATCAACAAAAACTTCTATCTTTTCGGGAGCCTTGGCCGGTGTTGGTGCTGATGAAGCTGCGGCGCGCACCGTCAAGCTCGTCGCTCTGCTTGGAGAGCTCAAGGTTAGTGCCTTGATAAGGGGTGTACGAAACATATTCCTATGATGTACTAAAATGTATTAATATATTTTTTTTAACCGCAGCTCGTAAGTATTATTACATAAGTTGCACCTCGGCAATAACCTTAAACTAATATGCCAATTTATGGAATATATCCTTTACTGTAAATTTAATTCGATTTTATTTCCGATATTTGATAATCTTTTGGATATATGAATTAATTTGAAAATTACCGTGGCTGTAAAATTTCGAACACAGAATTGAACAATTTTGACAGCTGCTCGACTTTTGTTATTGACATTTGGCACTTGGGGAAGTTATGTCAGTTGCCCACGTAATGTTCCACTTCCATATGTTCCCGCAGAAAGATATTCCGCAGTTAAAAATATTTAAATTTAAATTAACAATTTTTAATGTCCATTAATTGAAGAGTTAAAACATCTAATAAAGCTTTCAATGCTACCGAGCATAACGATTAATTTAAATGCAGATTGAGTTCAAAAATTCCTAATAGCAAAGTTGTTTTTATTGTTGTAAAAACACAACGTAAAGGTTTTTTTTTTGTAAATAAAAGACTTAGATAAAACTGTAAATTAAAATTTAATTTACAAACATTTAAAAACAATAAAATTAAACGTACAGCGTACAGGAAATACAAAATTCAGTAAACTGATAGTTAAAAGATACTGAGATACATAATTTATAGTGTCTTCTCAAGTTTTTGGTATATATTTTAAAATTTCTCAATTTTCGAGGCTTCCGGGTTTCCAAATTTCAGATTGTGCAATCTTCAAAACCCTTATTTCAAAGGCACAACACCTCTTTTGATGTCGACATTATTAAACTTGGCTCGCCAATAGGAAATCTGTAAACGAAGGAACTTTTGGTATATTCAAAATATAAAAATAAATATTTATATTACCTGAGATTCATCGAGATTCGTAGTAAAACACAAATCGAGCAACTTTAGCTTTGGGCATTTGCACAAAATTCTGTAAATGTTTTATAAATAAATGCATTAATGATTAATTTTTTTGTTTGGTGAACTGTTCGTACTCATAGCATTTTTCCGATGAGATTCCCAGAATACTCATCAGATCCAATTGTTCCAAATTCGGGCAATTGTTTGCAATACATTCAAGTTCACGGTCAGTGACGCCTCGAATAGCAGCCAAAAAAAGCTTCTTCAAGTTCGGACAACCTCTTATCATAGTCATAAGTCCTTCGCCAGGTGCAGGATCCTCCCGCAGACTAAATAAATTGAATGAACACATTTAATCAATAATTTCATTCATAATACAACAGTGTTTACATACCACCAACCCAGTTCTATTTCTTGAAGTTGATGGCATTCCGCTAAGGCTTTTAGACCTTCGGAAGTCAACGAATGGGTCTTCCACATATCAAGGGAAATTAAATTCTTGTTATAAATCGACAAATAGCGAGCAACTTCATCCATACGCAAATTTTGCCCACACGAAGCTAAAATTGAACTGCATCACAAATCAGCGGACAAAACCGCAACAAGTCTTACCTAAATTCAAATGTTTCATATTTGGATTGTTTCTGAGTATTGCTAAAAGCAATTTCTGAGAAAAATATGTCCGAGAAACGTCCAATCTTTCCAAATTCCGAAGTCTAGTCAATCCCTTGTAGAAATATGGTGGCCGATCTGTGCAATAGTTTTGCAGACATAATTCTGGAGGGCAACAAAATTAATTAGTTATCCGAAATTGTATTTGTTTAACTCATGAATCTTACCCTTGAGATTATCACAGTTTATTCCAATGTTCTCCACGCAGCATGCACTTAGAAATCTGCACGAATTGAGCCGCAAATGAGTCAAGGATTTTCCTCGCTGATGAAGAAATCTAGCAGTACAGAGAAGTAATATGTTACTCGATAGTTTGATGTTGTTACTATTATTAATGACCCCGTAATATTGGCTAAATTTTCACACATTCAATTTGTCCTATTATTAACTCTTTTTGTTTTGTTCTCAACTAATATACAAACTCTACAGGATGAACAAAGAACAGGATATCATTTGTTACCGATTCATTTTCTTTTAGTTTGAAAATCTTATCCACTGATACTTTATTCATCACCGTAGGTTTGTTACGATTATTATTTTGTATTATTTCATTATTACTCATCAAAGACTGTTGGTGTCAGCTTTATGTGAAATCCGCACCACGATAAATCCAATTTCTTAATTAATGTGGCTCTGCAACAAAACAATTAAATTAATTAATAATACTTCTCGTTTTTTATTTAGTGTTTAACCGTTTCGTAATTGTTGTCATTGTATCCTCAGTGGTTATGTACCAGAACGGCTTTAGGCTTATTTCGCTGTACAGCAGAGGCTGCAAGGAAACTTCACGTAATTTCCTGCAAACCCCTCCAACGCGAAAAAGTGATCTGATGTCTAAAAACGAAAATACTTGATAAAGGACATCAAACTAGAATGAAAAATATTTTATCATAAATTTTATAACAGGGGAATTTAAATAATAACAGGCATATCGATCAGAGTTAGTTGCTTTTTATCATCATCAGGCAAAATGGAACGTTTTTGAAAGGATCTTTTGTGCTCGTCTACATGATCCTGGAATGTTTCCTCCTCATCATTTTCTTTCCACTCCTCAATTGTCGAACTAGTTGACGGCATTGGATGCAATTTTGGACAGTACATGGACTTCCTTCCCCGGAGGGTGATCCCATCAATTTCAGTGTAATAATTCAAGTGGCGATGATTAAATTCCAATCTTATAGTTCTGTAATTATTCAACATATATTATTGAATTGTTAAAATATTGTGGACTTTTTGTTACGCATACTTTATAGGATAATCGATTCTCTTCAATTCTGGCTCAAACGTTCGAGATTGCGGTGGACAAATCTGCGGAGGTCCTTCCCACAAGCAAACCCAACGATCGAACGGAGAGAGTGTCCAAATGCGTACCAAAGCGCCAGGATTGTAGGTTTCGAACAAAGTTAACCTGTGTGGTATTACGGATTGCTCGAATCTAACCACTAGAAAGATATAATTGTATTTAGTCAGGTTCCATTGGATTTCCCGGAGTCTTACCAACGAAGTCCAGTGATGGATTCTCTGGTGTACTTTGAGAATTGATTGGACTCAATCTGGAGGGCGCAATGTCCCACCATTTGCCGTAAGTTCGCTGCAAAATTTTTAAAAAAATTTTACATTTTTTTTGTCGTAAATTGGCGATGAAACAATAGGCTATGAGTATGTTATTCCAAATTTATGTGTTACCGTTATTTTTGTAGAACAAAATTGTAAATATTTTTAATGTTTAATTTCGTAATTTCAACTAAAGGTTCTTTAGAAATGCAAGCAAGAAAAGTGATTGTATAGATTCTATATACATATATTGTAGAACGATGTACCCACTTTTTAGGGGTCAATCAACTTGATCATCGTTCTGAAAGAAGGTATCGCGATTGCAGAATGTCGCCAGCATTTATCCCCCCAAAACCTCTCCATGTATCACATAGATCGTAAGCCATCGGCGATATGATGGTATTGAAATATGGCACCAAACTTTAAGGCGACGACGTTGTGAAAGGGGCAAGATTAAGTTTCGCAAAACTTCTTCAATCATCAGCACTTGACTTCGGATGATTGGAAAAAGGTAAACACTGAAGTCAATAGCCACAGATTTCATCAGATCATCTTCGGTTCTTTTGTTCGTAGTTTACCTAAGGGAAAGTCCCTTCTGTCCTGTATTCAGTCGAGCACGGGAATCATCCAGTCTGAGTTATGGATTTTATGTATTAGCCTATATGTTTGTGGACAGCACTTTTTTGGTGAAGAGCTTCATATATCCAAATCAATAAATACAAGTTCTTTAGAATATTGTGCTCCTACATTCAGGCCTTTAATCTTATAAATACTGTTTGGTGTTTTATAAAACGAACGAATCCTTCCGAAGGAATCTTGCTCGGAAGTTAAGCAAGTTGCACCAGAAATTGGGAATGCATCAATCGCTGCATCCAAATCATGCCTCGTCGTAATGAGGCTGCTATACAGAATATTAAATGTATCATCATTTTGGAATGAACCTAATAATTCAGCGATAACAATAACAAAACTTATTACTTCTTGAAAATTGCAATTGTTTATGTTTGGATGGTGATAAACTATAGTTTTAGTTACAATCTGCTGGCATCCTCGATAATAGCAGTTGCGGCATGAAAACAGGAACTTCTCCGCAACATTAGTCATTAATGTATTTCTGGAAGTATTCGACAATTTTTCAGTCGTATTAGAACTATCCAGAATGTTTGAAATAAACGTGCATGAATCACGACATGTGCAAAACATATTTTGAAAAATAACAAACCATATTTTCCAGACTTCCAATTAACTGAACACTTGCAACAGTTGGTACAATTCTGTTTTACAATTGTGTTTTACCTTTACCATTGTATTATATTTTATTTTTAGTTCAGAGAGTTAAATTCGATCGTTAAAAGATTAGGAATCATGTGATGACCGTTAATGGAGGTTGCAGCTGAGTTGAGACCAGCGATGAGAACTGGTGCGATTCGAAAAACAAGTAAATCATAAAACGTATGTTCCAAAAAATATTAAAAGGAATGAAATTTAAAAACAAAAACCCTTTTCAATGCTGTGTTTTGCTGCACTTTTAAGTGACTCATTCGCATTTAACATTGCTCAACATTGGAATCTAATTACAAGAAAACAAAATTAAATTTCCAATAATCAATGCTTTCTGTCGCGACGTGAAACAATCACCAGATGTTTCTACTGAACCTTTTTAATGGGAATGCACTCCTTCGGATTTGTATTTCATAAACAATCTCGAGTCGGTGACCGGATCACGTATTCCGGTCGTAAATATTTTTGGTAAGACAAAACAACTCGGTGTGGTCGCAGAATTACACAATTCGAACAGAGTTTATTATTTTTTGATACTAAGATTGATAATGAAAAATTACATACCATTGCAAAGGTTTCAGGAAAATCGCCATAATTCGGATATTTTGAGGGTCGTCCAGTGATGTTGAGGGCTGTATACGATATGGTGTTATCACTACCGTATTGCGAACTAAAGGACGCAACATCTTGAGCAAATTGATCAATTAAATTGTAGTAATTGCATGGATTTTCATTTTCCTCATTATCTGGGAAGCGAAATGAGTTTGTTGAAGTCGATGGTTGATTCTCCGGAGGCTCTGGCACTGGTACGGATTCCGAATCGCTCATCTTCGGATTTATATGTGTTGCATTAGTATTAATATCATTAGTTTTAGCAAAATTAAGAAACTATTCAACTACTAGCACACAGTAGTTATAGTTTAACGTAAATTAATTCAAAAATTCTTTGTTAAATAGCTGCCGAAAATTAATTTTTTCACCAAGGCCCGCGGCACCGACAGAACAACTTTTGTTTTTCGGCAGGGAATGTCAACTGAAACTGTCATCACAGGACGCAAAATGCTTGGCGAACTGACAACACTAATGTCATGCGCCATTTTGGAGAAATAAGTGAGAATTTCAAATATCGGAATACTAATCATAATTATTATTTCTCTTATTAATAGAAATTGTTGTATCAACTTACTGCAACACTCAAAGGAGGAACGTTAAAACGCCACATTTTATTATTAACACAGAAAAGGAGTGTTTTACAGGTACACAACACTGCTCTCGAGAATTCACACTAATTACACAAAATATCAATATTCTTGTGGTAATTAACCCGTTTTTACAATACAGAACTCTAAGAATATTTTAATTTGAGCACTAGTAAAAATTTTCTCGACTATTCAACAGGAATGCTGATGAAATTGTGCTGAAAGCAATGGTTTCAAATTCAAGTGCAGTTGCAATTTGATCAAAGCTCGATGGTTCGAAGAATTTCACTCACAAAAGCTCACTATCAAAGTAAAAAAGAAGAACCAAAGACATTTTTGTTTATGAAAAAGGTTAATGAAACAGACAGATGTCCTCGTAAAATAATTTTATATAAATTTAAAGGTATATATGTTGACTTTTTACATTTTTATTGTAAATTGAAATTATTGAACATTTTTTCACAGATTTGACAGATTTGAAAGCAACTTTTACTCATTACTGTGAATTGTGAGCACAATAACAGCTTTTAAGTCGGCTAATTTTTTACACAACAGATGTCGCTAGTTGGATTATTTTAGTTATAATTCAAATTTCATTCAACTGCTCAGAATTCGAAAAACCGACAGAATAATTATTTATAAATTTTGAAAATGTTTAAATTTATTTTGTCTAAAACAACATTTGCAATTCATGTTATACTTTTTTTGTCTTACACTTTCAAGTTAATTAGTTCAAATAAAGTTCAGTTTTCCATCTGTTTTCTGTCTACAAACAGGATTGAAGGTTACAATTTTCCGCGTGGTTTCTTTCAAGAGGCAAATTGTTCTTAAATTGATGGAAAACTATGAATATTATTGTGTTTTAATGCTTTTCAGTAAATTAATCTTTTATTATTCCAATCATTTGTGGTAAAGAGAATATGTTTTTTTTGTGTTTATTTTTCCCATTGTGTTATGTTTTTATTCATGATGATTAAAACTTTGTTACATAATTTGGAGATAAATCAGACTGTGCACTTTGTAGTAAATAGGATTAAAACATTCCTCAAGATATACACATTGTATGTACATCGAAAAGTTCCTTCGGTAAAATGAATCACAATACTTTGGGAACCTTTTCAAAAACTTTCACTTATCCCTGTGTAATCATTACAATATGCAAACGAAATGTGTGTACATGCAAAAAGTTCAAAAGGATATCCTTAAGCAGTATAGGCGACACAACAACAAAAACTACTAAAGGCAGTAGCATTGGAACTGGAATGGAAGTGTAAGTTCTTCCCAAACTGGACTTTTCCTGGGAGCACTAAGGGCTGTTTTCAGCTAAGACCGAAAAAGCATCTAGCTGATATAAAAGGACATTAAATATGCATTTAAAGGCCGGAGCGGGTTCACACAAAGGTACAGACTTTATAGAAGAACTGGACATGGTGGGAATGAGCAGCGAATACTCTGGTGAGTATAAGTATTGAGGATACAAGGATGGACGAGTGATTTCCATCATTGGAGATGTTATCGCCGTTAAGCCTCAAGGGGATGAATGTTGGCAGATGGAAATGGAAATTACCATAAAAAGTTTCACTAAACTCAAGGATTGAGTACATCCGTTTTTGTCTTTGGATACAGGATAATCTTGAAGGGAATTCACAAATAACTTAATGTGTTTCGAAAAAGATATGTTCAATGTTCAGCTAACTAAAAACTATTGTGAGTATATTATTCAACAAAACTTTTTGCATAATATTGAATAGAAATACGAGATAAAGATTTTCTATTTCTAATCTCCCTTGTTGTTGATACTTTTTGCTATTTCTTACATTTTTCAAATTCGTTTTCCAGGGCTTTTTAACCGACAAAAAACGGAGGAGGTTCTCAAGTCAATGTGTGGCTGTGTTTTATGTATGACCACGCATAACTTTTTACTGAGGAGTCCGATTTTGATGATTCTTTTTTTATTGCATAGTGTATGCCACCAATTTGGTCGCATGTAAATTTGAAAAAAAAAATTCCACCACCAAGGGTACTAAAAAAGGGGATGATAGATATTTCACCCACTGAATTTTTATTCTTTTTTTATTGCATAGTGTATGCCACCAATTTGGTCGCATGTAAATTTGAAAAAAAAAATTCCACCACCAAGGGTACTAAAAAAGGGGATGATAGATATTTCACCCACTGAATTTTTATCTGTTAACCGCTTCTACCACGCATAGCTTTGTACCTTAAACGTAATTAGTAGATTTTAGACACATAAAATAAAAAATAAAAGGTTTTCAACAAAAAATTAAACTGACGAAAAAAGAAACTGAAAAGTGAAAAATAAAAATGAACCTTTTTAGTTTTAATTACTAATCTTCTAAATTAATGTGTGTATGGGCCCTATTAAAGGCGCGCGCCGACTCAAAATTAGTTACAAGCATTAGTTTAGAAGATTAGTTATTAAAACTAAAAAGGTTTATTTTTATTTGTCACTTTTCAGTTTATTTTTTCGTTAAAAAGTTTTTTTTTATTAATATTTATTATTTAATTTTCCATTAATTTCAAACATTTCACATTATTAAAATTGGATATTAGATAATTATACAAAGTAGAATAAATTTTTTTTAGTTTTTCGTTAGTAATATAAAAACAAATTGAGAAGCATTTTTTAATATTGAATTATATTATCTGTATTTTGTTGGTGTGTCAACGTTCTTGAATTTTTTAGTTTCAGTTGTGATATACTCTAGCAATATTTGTTTATTAATCTTTCACATACGGAAAATCTTTATATTATTGGAATTGTTTTCTTCAGCTTCTTCAAAGCACATGTGAATTTGATTGGTAAGTACTTATTATTATTAACTCTGCAATACTCCTTTGTATCATCGTATATTGTGAGGTGTATAGCATCTGCATCACAGCAATTATGGTTATCTATGGTCACTTTGTAGTCTGTAAGACAATTAATTCCCACACTAAATCGATGTATATCAATGGAATTATCTCTCTCATGCTAAAACTTTGTTCAATAAAATTTTTACCATCTTCGTTCATTCTCCACCCTCACCGACGGGAGCATTATGTGTCCAAGAGCTAAATTGGCTCAATTGCACTTTATCACATGTCGCTCCCTTTTATTATTATGTCTTTTTTCTTTCGTTTTTTACTGCCTCCCCTGCCCAATTCCTTCACACATATGAGGACTAACATGTCCGCACACCTCAACATGTGTCCTTAAGTGATATCCCTTTTTAGTAAAATTAATTGAATGGGTCGTCCGTTCGGATGACGACGGTCACCTATGAGTATCAATGATGGCAATGATCCGTTCGATTCAATAAAATATTCCAAGCACGACAAACTCTTGTCCTCTCTCTTTGCCAATTTTTTTTTGTATTTCGTTTTGTATTTTTCGATTGTCGAAAAGGTTCCTTCACTCAATTCTTGTGTTCGACAGCACAAACGATTTTGAGATGTGCAGATTGACTAAAAAACCATAGCAGTTTTCGTGTCCGAGGAAGTAGGCTTGCGACAGATAAATGGCTCTTGCTCCCCGATATCACGTATTCGAAAAAAAAGAGGAAGACGGAAACCATTCAGCAATAAAAAAAGAAAATGCTTCCACCCCATTTGAGAACATATCTAAATGTGTGTAGCTGTAATGAATGGTTCAGAAACATAGAAAACATTTATGTAGCGGTTACAGCTCCCATGTGTGTAATCTCAGATCCTTTTTTACTGGCCTAATATCCTGCGACCCATGACGTAGGCGCACTCTTCAACATCCCTAAAAAAAATGTACCAACGAACTTGTTCGCGAATTTTTTATTTTTACTTTTTTTTTCATTCATTGTTTTCAAGGATGAGATCAGCCACCCTTATGATTCTATCCCACAACGTAAAACAATCTGTTAAAAAAAAAATCGTGGCGCGGTCGGTGGCTTGGGCAGCGAAATCTATCCCCCATTTACAGGAAGGAGGCATAGAGGATGTACGGAAAGATTCAGCACACAATCACCGCACCCGGTTGATTTTTATGCAAGTCTCTTCGAATTGTTGGATATTTTACGAGTACTTAATTTATCGGATGGAAGAAATTGCTATGCGCTTCGCTATTTGTTATTTTTGCGAACACTATTACTTTTACGGGGGTTAAAAATCGAAAGAGGGCAGGAGTTTATAGTCTGTTTGTGCTCCCTCGGTGATCACTTAATTGCTTATGTTTAAGACGGGAATTTAGCGTATAGTTATAAGAGAATTTTTAAAATAATTTCGTTGCATTTTAACTATCAGTTATAGCAATTAATTTTTTATATTTTTAGAAAACAACTTACGGACATTGAGGGAATGGATTCAGGCTATTTTGGGATCTGAGAACTTCCAAACTCCTTTGTTCTTCTTTCACGGGATCTTTACACTTACATATATGAAGTCGTCTACAATTTCTCTCAGATGCCGGAAATTTGTGCAGCAAGGCAATTCTTTGGATTTCAGATCATGCCAGGATAGTTCAGGAATAAATAGTCAACTTGAGCCGAGATTTGTTGGCAGCTTGGATAGGCACTGTACATTTTAACCGCACAGAAAATCCATTTTCAGTGCAATCAGATTCACTGAAATACTATAAGACTTTGAGGAATAGAGTGCTAACAGTTTTCGTATTTCGAGGAATCCCTCGCCAATCCACTGGAAAATATTTGAAAAACTTTACAATATTTTATTTATAAGAAACATTAGCCACTTACACATTGAATAAGAATACAGCAAATGACTAAATGAGAGTTGCGTAGGCTCACAAAACATTTGACATTAAGGTGAACTTCAACATTTGTATTTTATTATTACGAAGTCCGTCAGTTCTTCTTTCTTCGACAATACCTCTCTTGCCATAATTAGCATCGCCAGTGCATCCTCCCTTTGCTCTATGGAAGATGTTTTCCTGTACGCCAAGCACAGTTCAATATCCCTGGCGTTCGTCCCTAATCCAGTAACCGTCGAACTAACCAAATGTACTTCAAAATGTGGGAATGTCCACATAGACCTTTTCCTGACAATTTACTTTATTTTTGTATGTTTCTTCTTTTTGTTTAACATTTTAAATTGATGTTTTGTATATTTTGTTTTTGCCCATGTGTCTTATAATTCCAGCCTCTTTTACTACGCCAACCTTCCCTATGGCATAACCTTGCAAATATATACAATTCCTAATTCTGATAATTAATCGTTTAGTAGAAGAAAACTTGAAAAAATAATGGTATTGGAAATTAAAACATAACCTAAGAAGGACCAAACCTAAAGCATCAAAATGTCCGAAGTCGGCAGTATTTAAAAAAGTTCTTACGCTTTACAAGCAGCAAATTTTTTAACAGTAAAAGCAGTTCCGCTTTTTACATAAGTAAAAGTTCGAATTATGCAAAATATAATTCGATTTTTTTACAATGTTTGCATATAGAATATCCTAGGCACCAAAAGAAAATTTAAATTAAAGACAAATTCGAATTATAGAACTTCGAATTATTCAAAGTCCTCTATATTTACATTGCATATTTTATTATTTTATATTTATTACTTACACAGTACACTGAATTATATTTTATTCATACTTTGCAATTAATCAAACTCAATTAGTTCACAAAATCACAAATCACTTTTAAATCAATTCACTCGACTATTTGACTTTGACATAAACAATTCTAATTTCGAAATGGTCAAGTGAAAAATTGGCAACACTTCGCTCACTTGCTTTGATTATTTGAATGCAAATTTCTTGCTGAAATGTTTTTGATTAAATTACAAATGCAGAACATATTGGATTTTTATTTTATTTCAATATTAAATATTAAATTAATTAAAATGTTACTCAATTCCAAAAACCTGCCACAGAAAGAATTCACTTCTCGTAGAAATTTTCCATCTAGTTCGATTTGCAATTTAGTATTGCCATGAGAAAATAAACAAAAGAATTTTTGTCGCAGAACTCGCGGCTGCTGTAATAGCGAAGAGTTATATATTTTGTAGAGGACACATTTTGTAATTAATTTCGAATATTTATCGGTGCATTTATAAACATCAAAGGATGTGTTATCCAGTCAAACGACCTGATCTTGAAGATGTTGAAGATTTCGATTTGAATCTGGACGAATTGGACCTTGAAATTCATGAAGACGTGGAGGACAATTGCTCTATCCTAAAAATACTCAAAATCATATTCTCAGTATTCGTTCGTGCAACTGTTATTTTTAGTGGGTTATACATTCTGTTTAAAAAATAAAAGAGACACTGTATTTGTATAATATCTAAATTGTTCGTCAACATCATTTTTCTCATGATCTTGAAACTTCGTTATACACATTATATATAAAGATGTGACTACAACGCGAAACTGTATAACATTCAAATTAAATATGTGAAATAAATAACTAATTTATATTCAATTTACAAGATATAATGTTTATGTTCTTCTTTCCATTAATCCACATCTGATGTTATTTTCTCCTGGATGCAAACACATCAACCTTGAGGCGAAAAATTTGCCGTTTGTAAAGCGTCAGAACTTTTTAAATACTTCAAAGGCTTCCCACTTCGGGCGTAAATCAAAATGTCCTACAATGGTCTCAACTGCGTGTTTTTAGGTTATGTTTTAATTGCCCATACGAATTTTTTTCCAAGCTTTCTTCTCGTTTTTTTTTCTTACCGCCCATTCTAAGTGGGAAGTGCTCCTGCTGCTGCAATCCTTAAGCACTAGAACAGCGAGGGCAGAGAAAAGTGTGTACGTGTTTGTTTATGGAAGTGTGTACAATGTCTATTGTTTGTCTTTCCGGAGAATGAAAAGATTTTGTTCTATTAATATGCTAACAGACGAGATGGTTCTGGGAAAATAAGGGCACGTATTATAAGTCGAGGTCGTTTCGAGATGCTTTAAGATGCCCTTTCCCAGACCTCCACTGTGCACTTCTGCTAAGGAGGTTGATATATACAAATAAAACTGCAAAAATTAAAAAAAATAAAGATATAACATAAAATAAACATAGTGCAAAACTAGATGTTTGTAGACAGGAATTTCTTTTAAAAGCTCTACAAATGCTATACAAAATAAATAACAGGTTAACCTGATTCTAACCCTTCCAACCATCTCATTAAGGCCATCCATCATTCAAAATCCTTCAAGAATCCTTTTATCACACTTGAAACACTCGTTTAGATCAGAATTTCGCTCCTCGCTAATGCTAATCCTTGAACTGCTATCGTGTGAGGATTCAGCTTTGTATGGCTTTTATGTAATACCCTTTGATGATGATTTCCTCCCCTTTATGGATGGAGGAGCCATTAACGTTAATAACAAGATCCGTAAAGAGTGGAAAAAGCACAATATACACCCACACGGGCACATATCCACCCCTTGCAACCTGATTATGTTTTACCTTAATGTAAGGTACGAATTAATATGTGTATCTCCGTCCTGATTATGGCACGTAAGGATCGACTTCCTTTTTCAATTTGTTCACCTCTTTTAATATTCAGCATATGTTAAAAACGAAGTGGGATACTGTGGGTTAATTGAAAGATAAATTTTCCGACGAAACTTGATTAATTCATGAAAAGGAAGCTGCCCGTCAACTCGGTAATATTTCCCTGAGCTGACACTTTCGGTCTGATTAATTTAGAGCTGAAGCATAATTTTTTTCCCTTATAATTTCCGTTTGATTTGATAGAAATAGACTTTTTTACCATTTGAAAAATTTAGTTCACGATTAATAATTAATTAGAACTGTAATTTTGGTTGTTATTGGTGTCATTCATTTGTCATATATTATATGCATCATTCATCTTAAATTCACTCCTTCAATGCAACAACCAATCACTAGATGCTTGGAATATACTCGTATTCCATAAAAAACATTTCTTTCTCAAGAGGCGTTATATAAATGAAAGAGCAAAAACACCAAATTGTTCTGTATTATAACTTCTCATATTTTATTAGGTTGGCCTATAAGTAATGGCATTTTTTAAAGTGAAAATTTTGGGCAGAAAAAATATAGAAAAAATATGAATTTTGTGCTCTACAAAATAGTGCATTTAATTTTTTGATGGGTATATTTTCTGTGCTTTTAAGGTCATTAAAATTTAGTGTCAAGTCGACAAAAAAGAACATTTTCGACACCTGCTTTTTTCGTTTTTGGTTTTTTTGTTTTTTGGCATGATCCTTGGTATTCTCCTGACTTGGATTCGGATTTCAATCTGTTCCGATTCCTCTCGAATGCATTGCGTGGCGTTTTGTCCAATAATGACGTGAAAAATTTGGTTGGACGACTTCTGTGAGTCGAAACCAGGCGATTTCTACCGTCGGTCGGAGACGTTGAACTGTTTGAACATTGGGAAAATATTGTAAAAAACAACGTAGAATACATTGTTGATTCATTTGTTGTTCATTTCTTATTTAATTTTGTGGAAACCGAAACATAACGAAACCCTATTATACTTATGGGTCAACCCAATACATTGTGTAATTTGAATATGTTATGTGAATTAATATATCTAATGAATAATGTTTTTAATTTGTTGTTATAGGTAATGTTATATTTCAGAGCCGTTATCTTATATATTTGATAACATTTTTCATACAAAGTAAATACGAATGGACTCCAGAAAAAATATGTTTACGAAAAATTAAGGTAGAGAAATACATATTACGAATGTCCTATTCAAATTCTATCCTGCGACCAAAATCTTGATTAAAACAAAAGTACCCAAATCGGAACTGCCAACATTAGAATTGAAATCACATTTTCGGTAATTCTTTAATTATTTACTTTTTGTATCATAGAAGTCTACACCACTTGTGAAGAAAACTCTTTAAAACGAAAATCAGCTTCAAGAGGAAAATCATTCTCAAGAAGGAAGTTATCTTCAAGAAGGAAGTAATCGTCAAAAGGAATTAGTCTTTTAGAGCAGTGTTTCCCCAATTGGCGGGTACGCGTTTTTTTAGTACTTTTCTTGAAGAGTAATTTTTCATAGTAATCCTTTTCGTTCATAGCAATAAGCACTAGATGTATTTATTGTACTTCCTCACTCTTTTTTTATCGATGATAATCGTCTCTGAATTTATAATTATTATCAGAACTCGGTTCGGGTTTTATTGATGTAAAGTTTACTGAATATGTTACTCTATTTATTTGCTAAAAAATAAAAAATGCCCAACGAACAGAGTGCAACAGTTGAGTATAGCACAATTGTCTTTTAAATTATTATGAAAAGTTAAAAGGAAAACCAATTCGATTAATTAATTATCAAAATTAAAAATGGGGATCAAGATTAAGCGTGTTTTCCTGCGGCATATTTGTAATTACAGCGATTGCAGGTTGCACTTGCACTACTTCGGTAAATGCTGAGGGCTTAAGATAACT
Source organism: Leptogaster cylindrica (assembly GCA_963082835.1). NCBI lineage: Eukaryota > Metazoa > Arthropoda > Insecta > Diptera > Asilidae > Leptogaster > Leptogaster cylindrica. The sequence continues at coordinate 2,155,571 of OY720108.1, read as the reverse complement.
AAACATCTATTTTTATTATAACTCTACGTGTACAGTGTACCTATATTAATTGGTTATAAGATGCCAGGGACCAAGAGAAAAATTCGAATTATGGAAGTTCGAATTATTCAAGTTCCACTACATTACCAGTTTACGTATTTATAACTTTAAATGAATTATATTTGATTCGTACTTTGCAATTAATCAAACTCAATTAGTTCACAAAATCACAAATCACTTTTAAATTAATTCACTCGATTATTTGACGTTGACATGACCAATTCTAATTTCGAAATGGTCAAGTGAAAAATTGGCAACACTTCGCTCACTTGCTTTGATTATTTGAATGCAAATTTCTTGCTGAAATGTTTTTGATTAAATTACAAATGCAGAACATATTGGATTTTTATTTTATTTCAATATTAAATATTAAATTAATTAAAATGTTACTCAATTCCAAAAACCTGCCACAGAAAGAATTCACTTCTCGTAGAAATTTTCCATCTAGTTCGATTTGCAATTTAGTATTGCCATGAGAAAATAAACAAAAGAATTTTTGTCGCAGAACTCGCGGCTGCTGTAATAGCGAAGAGTTATATATTTTGTAGAGGACACATTTTGTAATTAATTTCGAATATTTATCGGTGCACTTATAAAAATTGAAGAATGTGTTATCCAGTCAAACGACCTGATCTCGAAGATATTGAAGATATCGATTTGGATCTGCTGGAAGAAAGAGGGCCTGAAAATCGTTTTCCACCGCAGCAGGAGCGGAATCACGAAGACCAGAATCAGAGCCCTTTTTGTGTCGTAGAAGTGATCGCAATCTTAATGATGCTATTATTTCGTATAATTCTATTTTTCGGTAGGATGTCCCTAGAGTAGAATAGTAGAAGAGACACTGTATTTGTATAATATCGAAATTGTTCGTCAACATTAACTTTCTCAAGATCTTGAAACTTTCTTATACAGTAAAATATGAATAAAATTGTGATGTGATAAAAACGCGACGAAAACTGTGGACATTTATTTGGTTAGCGCATTTGTGATAATGTAACATTCAAATTAAATATGTGTAATAAATAAATAAATTTACAAGATCTAATGTTTTTCTTTTTTCCATCAATCAAAATCTGATGTTATTTCCTTTTCAAATTTGAGACAGTGTTAAAATTGTTTTTTTAGTATTGTTTTCGAAGATAGTAAAGGGTTCTTTTTAGAGGTGTACAACTTTAAAATGAAATTAAACACATACAATACTGTTAATGACCCTGGTATTGAATTTATTATAACTATGAAGTTATCGAATGTTTCTCGCAATAAATTGATGGTGCCGCGCGGTGTTTGGCATGTTTGGCGAACTGAACCATTATTTTGAATTTCCAAAAATATTTGCACAATTTGCAACCATTGTTCTGGCGTAAGTCTGTTCATCTTGAAATGGAAAAACATACTGAACTCAAAGAATTTGTTAACTGTAAAATTTATTGTTTCTAGAAAAAGTGGTACCAATATAAAAACCAGACCTCTAAAAAAAAACTCTTAATTTCTCTATAGAATAAAGACTGTGTATTTTCCTATACTTTTGTTCATGGATGATGATCGTTTCTGAAAGTGGTCTAACGTCTCAGTCAAAAAATTTAACAGAATATTATTATTTTTTTCATGTTACATAAACATGAAAATAGTATGATATTGAAAAAAATTGAACGGGAAGAGAAAAAGAGAAAAATTCCACGTTTTTGGTATGGATTCCACCATGTTTGAATTTGTATGTAAGTCTTATTAAGAAGTCTTATTTTCTTACTATTGATCATCTGGAATCTTTCCCTTATTAATCTCATCCGTTCAATTACTTAGACCAGTTTTATAATTATGGGCTAAATTATATTTATTAATGAACAGTTTACTGATTGTTGCTATACTATTTGGCTGAAAAATTAAGAATGACCAAGGAAGATAGCGCAACAGTTGAGTATAGTACAATTACTGTCTTTTATGTTATTATAAAAAGTTGAAAGAAAAATCAACTGCATTAATTAATTTTCTAATTTAAAAATGGGGATCAAGCGTGTTTTCCCGGCGGCGGCATATTGTTGATTACAGAGACTGCAAGTTGCAGTAAATGTTGTAACATACTAACATTTCTTGTTATTATTATATGTATAACTGTATCCTTATTGATAATAATTAATTAATCAGGACACAAATATTTCTGGAAACTGAAAAAAATTTGCTATTTCTAGGCTCTCGTGTTGAATTTTCTGCGACATTTGAGCACCCTTTAATTTATATAAGAAACGCAATTTTTCTAGTTAACTCAATATAATAAAAGAAATCTTATCACTAGTGAATAAATCAAGCAGGCTGTATCTGGCTGTATCTGGTTTAACTAGTAATTAACATTTTTGCAGTTTTAAAAAATTCTTCTTAAATTGTTCAATTTTGAGATTATTTTATAAAAGTTCAATTTAATTAAAATAAAATAAAATAAGTATTTAGTAAAATTAAACACATTTACGTTTTAATGGCTTAAAATTTGAGTAGAAAATAAACAGATTTTGAAAAAATTTCAGAAGGACAAATTATTCAGCAACTTTCGCCAAGGACATTCCGTTTTATTCATGTCTTATTAATTAGAGACGAAAATGTGTTTGAAAATGAAATAGAAAGTAACAATCCTGTTAGCTGGCTACAACAAACTAAGTATTGCAAGAATATTCCGAAATGATTCCTTAAAGCGTTAGTCGATGTCCTGCTGGATGTAGCGGCAGTCAGCTCCTTAGACTGAGGTCGCAAGTACTGCACTCAGAATTTCTCACCTTCAGTACTCAAGAGCTTTCCTCTGGCCACCTTTCGCGGATTTATGAAAATATGACAAAACCGGGAAGTTTGCAAAGCTCTTGCAAAAGGAGGCGACGGTATACAAGCAACCAGTGTTTACGGTGAAAGAAAAACCCAAGTTTTCTTGCTGTTTTATTGTGTTGTCTTTTACATAGCACAACTTGTGATAGTATTTGAATCTGATGTCTTAGAAAAAAGGGGAGAAATAAAATGCTCGTCAACGGTCCCGATGGATGAATGCACGAAGCGCCCCAGTTCGGGTGGTTTTTTCGGTCTCCTTAGGGGGTGGGGCGCATTGCCAGGACAAGCTGACAAGTGAAAAAGACGACAAGATGTTCTTAAGGACGTCGTTTTGCTTTTATTAGCCTAAAGAGGTTTTATATCCATACCAAGGGGGAGCTGTGACGGTAGTAACCACTGATTCGGAGGGGGTCCTCAAAATGACAAGGATGGATCCGTTTCCCCTATGAATTTTCCTCAAGGAAGTGAAGTTGACAAGAAAAAGTGATGAAAATTTCCCCGAAACATATTCTTCTAGCAAAAAGCGAGACCAATGCTGAAAAAACGGGAAAATTTTCAAAATAATTTTGTATTGGTGAGAGCAGTCTCCTTGGGACGTTTTTCTGGGCGCATTGACGATGGAGAGGGTGGTGGACGAGGTGAGAAAGGATGTTGAGCTTTTGACTTTTTCTTCTTCTTCTTTCTTGTTGTTGTTATTTTTTGTTATCGTTTTTTGAATACTTTTTCTTTGGCTTACTGTGTGGGTGTGCGGATGGAAAGATGATTCGGTGAAGGAAAGACGAAGACGTTTAGAGGTTTATGCGGAGGACGTAGCGGTATACCATAGGAGGGCAACCACCAACAACGATGAAGATGACGTTGTGTGGCTGGTAAATGTACCATCACGACCACCAACTTTTCATCGACGGTGTTGGTATTTCGTTTTCTGCGAATATTGTTAGTTTGTGTTTTTCAAAAATACATAAAATGGGTGCGTTTATATGAAAATTGCTTTACTTCGCGAATAAATATGACTCCGCCTCGAAATTTAATTTTTCACTTGACAGTTTTGGTGAACTAGAAAAAAGGAGTAAAACTAAAGTGAAGGCAAAAATCAAAGAATAAAATTATATAGAAACATTTTGCATTTTTATGTCACCACATTCTGGGAATTAATTGATTTTCTTTTTAGTGCAAAAATTGCTGAGCATAACGGTCCATTAGTGGTTATTTTAAATATAAGGAAAAATTTGTTAGACAATCTAAATGATCCAAGATGTCTAGAGCTATTGGACATTTCAAAGGCGGAATCTATCAATTCTGAAGTGGGCTGGAATTTCATTCTTGCAGATCTGAAGATTACCATAATATTTAGCCACAACACATTGGTTGGATTCCAGCCATATAACCACGTCTATTACAAATTCGCCACAACTTGGCACCAATACACAAACATTTTTTCCGCAATTCCAATTTAGTTATGTGACTAACACTAGAGTGAGTTGAACCTTTTAAGGAGTGCAGAAAATAAAAAGAATGTAAGACGTGAAAATCCAAGACATAGAAAATATTCAAGAAAAGAACGTAGAAAATTCTACCCACACTATAGGTGGGGAGAAATGGTTTAAATTGTGTTGTTGTTGTTATACTTTTTCCACGGATTTTGTTGTTCCACGAGGAAAAGTACATATGTGCATCGATGGTTTGTGGGTGGCAGCAAAATATATTTTTCGTATCTATCTAAACCGACTTGGGATTGGGTTATATGGGTATGGCCTTCCACATCCACAAACCACTGCTACTGGTCTTCGCGGTGATGATGATGATGACGAGTAGTGGTCGAGCTGGCATCTTCAGGCTCACCGCAGAAATAGTTCGAAATTGTTGTGGCCGGTGAAAGGTGAAATCGCGCGCGATTTTTGGAACGACCAAAAGATTTCATCACGATATACCTACGGTTTTAAAAATTAATAATAATAATAATTGTTGTTGGTGTTGATCTAGATGTTCTGTTCTAAAATAAATTTCGATATAATTATTTTGTGAAGTTTTCTTATTTTTTTGATTTTTTTGTTTGTTGCTGTTGTTAAATTTAGTGATCGTGAATTCACAGATGTTAGTGAGCAAAAAATATTTGTGAATTGTGAAATTGTTTTTCCATCGAAAAGAAATTTCAAAATATTCTACAATACATCGTTGAGTGGAACTAAATATAAATTTATAAACAAAGTAATTATAACTTCAGTATATCTTTAATATAGTACTTGTATTTACAGCATTAACAAATTTCGTTAGTAATACAAAATTTGTAATTGGAATTACTAATTACTTTTTCAACATTTTGATGGATTCAAAATTTCGCATTTCTATAAATCTCTTTAGTAAGAAAAAAATTCTATAAACATCATATTTATACCATTTAATATTATACAATCATTGTTTATTTGTTTACTACATATTTCTTTCATTTAATAAAATAAACTTTTGGTTAATATCTCCAAACTCTATTTATTCCAAAAAGTTCACGGATCATTTCACTTCACATTATTATTTTTCTAAACATTTCATAACAAATAAAATGTTTATTTTTTAAATTTTCACAAAAGTTTAAATGTTTTAGATGATATATTTTTAGTTTGAAATAAAATTCACCTTGTTAATTTTCTGATTCTTTATGAATTGAAAATAATTTTCAACTATTGTTTATTGTTCAAAATGTGAATTGAATTAGTTGTTTCTTCTCTGTAATGCATAAATAAATAAATGCTTGAAATTGAACGCATCGAACAATCATCTTTAAATATAAACGTTATAACATTATTTAATGTCAATTATAATATATAATACTGATCGGGAACATATAAAATTGAAATCCAAAAATATGTAATTTTATCGTTAACATAAACAATATTTTATTTATATTGGTCTCAATATATTAATATTGGTTTTTTAATTATGGTTTATTCACTTGATTTCTTCTAATTTGAAATACGATCAATAAGCGTTTTTTAGAAGTGGTTTATATTCACGAAACTCATTTCGTTTTCGAAATTAATTTCATTTAAACGAATCTGACAAAATAATATTGGACAGATTCGATATTATTTGTTGCTATGTAACGAAATCTACTAAAAATATTAATGAGAGCATGGAGTTTATTAAATTGAACTTGAATATATTAAACTTTGATTGTTATAATATTGATGAGGTCCATATATTAAATCAAGGAGTGTTACAAAGAGAAGATCTCAACAGTAATGTTTAAACGAAATTTCAATGAGGATATATTTTTAAATAAAAAAATTTATTTCTTTGAAATTATATCGGCGAAAAAACCTATTTAAAAAATAATTTTGTCAGATCAGATGATGTAGGTACCTATCTTAAAAATTTCTTTGTATTTTTGCTGATTTTAATTACTGTTCTGTGGCCTTTTTTGATACATCTTTCGGTACATATCACTAAAGCATTAAACATAAAAAAATAGAGGTAGGAGTGTAATTCTAAAAAGCGAGCAACAAAAATGAAAACGTACTTTGCATTTCCGAAATCGTGAGCTTTTCTCTCAAATCGGTATTACACCAGAATTAGTAAAGCCAATGCTTTTTTTTTATTTTATATTAATGTACTTCAAAACAAATTGAACTCTTTAAAACAATTGCATATAAATATAATTTGTGTTTACTCTTTCGAATAATTTATATAAACCATATGGTCATTTGAATGCGGCTGTTACTTTTATTGTAGTTCCATATGTTTTCGAAGTTGGGCATTTTCAATTTAAGCATTAGTCGAACATTAATCAACAAAATTTTGTAATCTACCGCAAAAAAAAACTGGCTTTTTTTCTTACACTTGAAACTGTTAAACACTTGAGTTGAGTTAATTGTAAAAGTATTCTTTCATTGTCCTTTTTTGCTCATATGTGTAGGTGTATTCTTTTTTTTTACGGACGTAAATATGCGGTAACGTTTTTGCATATGGCACCAGCTCAAACTCTCCACATCATCCCCAAACTATATCAGATAATTTGGAAATCCAAATTTACCCCGCACTGCATAGTGCATATGCATTCAAATATTTTCCACGGATTACACTTATTCAGGGCTTTCAGTTTTTCGCATTTTTGGTCCTTTCTATTATTTCATTTCAAATAATTTTCACAATGAAAAAGCGGATGTACGTTATGTTTCTTGTTTTTCTGTCTTCTTCCGTTTGGTACACCGCGTGTGCGAGAGGAGTTTTTTTTTCCAGTGTGGTCGTCGGTTATTGTTAGTTTTTCCGCCACTTTTTGTCGACAGAATTCTGTTCAAATATATTCATTTGTACAACCAACCGGAAAAAATATATTATAAGCGCACACACATATGATGATGGTTTTTTTTTATTTTATTTTATACATTTTTTTTTTTTTTTGGCTAGCAGGAGATTCATTCTTTATCTCATTGAGCCACTCGCATATGGCGTCAAGGGTTGCTGTACCGCTCTGCATATGTACATCAATATCATAATTATATATTTTGTAGAAGCACGATTTCACTTATAAAAAAAAACTAAAAAACAAAAAAATAACTGGAAAAATTCATACATTTGCGGATTTTCCTCATCTGAGGCTTGCCTGTGTTTGTAATTCGCACTGTGTATATTTTCCTTCGGTACTACACTTTTTGAGCATTATGGAATGAATGTGTCCGCAGTTTTTTTTGTTTTGACTTGTGTGGCTGTTGGTCTGTGGCTCCGGGATCAGCCACCAATTCCTCCCAATTTCAGACAGTCATATGACTACGCGTGCTGTGAAATAAAATCATAAAATATTATCCTGTGAAAATTTTATGGAAATTTTCAACTTAACGCATTCGTTTGAAGCACTCGCCAAAGCAAGTGTAACGGATTCGCTCGCTTTGGACTAGAAAGCATTTCGACAGTGTTAAATTCTTTATTAACTGCCAATATCTAAGGCATCCTGTGATCCTGGCAGAATTTTTTAAAGTGCACAATAACGTGTTACGAATTTTGAATTGAAAGTGTCAGTTATTAAGTGATATTTTTTTTTTTTATAATTTCCGGGATTCTTTTTAGATGTATTTATTTTGGGTGGAGTGTTTTTGGTTAACATTTTGTGAACTCGGAAGTGGTTAAAATTGACGTTGAGTATTCGAAAGCAGTTTAGAGATCACAAATACACCCATCATCGGTTGGTATATTTCATATTAGAGTTCCAGGTCTTCAGATCAGTGTTTTTTTCAATTGCATCCAAAAGGTTAAAGATTCCCTTATCTGTTTTAATTTTGAAATAAAAATAAAGCGAAATAAACGATTCTCTTACGAGTTCTCTTAAACACAATTTTTTCAAATTCATTTTTTTCATATGATTAATTTTTCTTATTTAAATGCTGCTTTTATATTTTATTTTATAATACTGAATAAATATCGTAATGTTTAGTTTAAGATTTATTTTTAAAGCTATTCGGATTAAAAATATGATTTTCCAGTAATTTATTTAATCCATATTTTAACACTGTTTTTAGTACAATGCTGTTTTAAGGCAGAAAACAATTTCCATTTCACAATCTTTCACTAATATTTTACTCTAATTTTTACACGCCTATACTTTTCCATTTTTATTATTTTTAATTTCTTTGTATATAAGAGTAAAATAAGTGTTTTTATTCATATATTTTATTTCAAAATCAGTAACCATAAAATTCAATAAAATTTAATTCAAGTTTTAAGTTCAAAGTCAAACTAAAGATCACCTTCTTTCATTTTATTTATAAATGAAATATTATACCTTATAATTAATATTACCTGAGACAAGAAGGCTAAGTGATAAGTTAAATGTTCAAAAAAATATACTGATACAAGTATTGTTAAATTATTTCTTGTACGATCGGAAAGCGGACAGCCAATTGAACAATTGAAGATGTCTTTAAAAAAATCAAAATAATTTAACTTTATCTTGAATTCTGTTTGGTATCTTGTTCACTTCTTTGTAACCCTTCAAAAGAGTTGACATATTTGAGACCATATTTCAGTGGAACGTCACAATGAATTTCGGGGGTGTGATGAAAACATATTGACTTCTCCCCCAGATTTTTACGCATTACATGCCACTTCATTACAAATCACTTCACAGGGAGATCAAAGAAAGTATAACTCAAACTTCCGAGAGTTCGTGGCATCCTTTCACTAGTAAAGGAAAGAAAAAAAAATACATACACACATACATAAAAAAAAATTTAGTCAGCATTCTGTATCTCGGGAAGTTTATTTTTTTCATCTCACCGCACCCTAGTGAGAAAAAGGTTTTTAGTAACCCCCTCCAAAAAAAAAAAAACAAAGATTCAACAGGTTCATTTTAAGTCTGCAGAAATGTTTTTCACTTCGGTTATTTACCCTCGCCTAGTAAAAAGCGGAACTACTGATTTATATGCTTTCAAAACATGGAAGAATTCTGAAAGTTCACCAATTTTCTAATGCAGTCTAATTTTTGCGGCTGTTCAACTTCGATAAGGAGTGTACAGGTATCATTGATCGCAAAGTGGTGAATATGTAAAATTTGCATTTATATTATCTACATTTCAAAGAATACAAATCATCAATCAATTACCAAAAAATTGGTTCATTCTCAGTTTTGCGTGAAAATCGCTTTCACATAGTATTCTAATACTTCAGCATACTTGCAGGCGTTTACTGGAAAATTTCGAAAAAATTAAAGTCAAGAAATTTGGACAAAATCAAATGTTTAAATTTTTTGTACTGTTATGATTCTTTTTTTGCAAGTATTATATTTTTTTAATCAATATTTTGCACTTCTCAGACTTGAATATTTCTGCAGATATGCAAAATGTTTTACTAACAATTAAACAAAGATTGCTTTCTTTTTTTTACACATTCAATGTTAAATTTTATTAACAACAATAACTTCATACAACATGCAGATATCTTTCTAAAGTATTCAAAAATAATTATGACATAGGATGAAAAACTTATACATTTAAATCAATAATTTATTCGCCAACTAAAATCGTAAATTGAAACACGAAGTTCGAAAGAATATGTTCGTGCAGTATGTTAACACTAAATGTAGTTAAATTTAAATATAAGTAAAAAGAATTGAGATAAGTAGTTTCCTTATTGAGTGAAATATCTCTGACCACTCTTCATGTTGTTGAGGGCAGTTTACCCCTTGTACCAAATTCTTCGACATCCATATATTCCATCCAAATAGTCAGATTTTTAGCCCTTGAATTTTATTGAGTGTGGTGCTTTCAGAATTTGGGGGTTGGTGTGCTGTGTAGCTTCTTATATTTCTACACCTCTGAATATGCCTGTACATTTTTAAGAGACCGGAACAATTTTCCTTTAAGAACATCAGTCCATTAAATACATTTATCAGTAATTACTCCGCTAACACAGTGGTTCATCATTTTAATCATTTTCGGTTGCAGAATTGAATTACAATTATTTAATATTTATCTGAATGGATTTTTAAATACAAATACTAAAATTTAAAAACGCTTAATTTGATAAATACATGACGAGAACTATTTAAAAATTTTTAAAAACAAAGTTTGAAGTAGATGGGATTTTGCTAAAAAAAAAAATCTTTATGAGTGGCTGTAGTTCGAAAGCGATTACTCCTTAATTATATAATATACAATACAAAAAATATGTCATATAAAAACTCATATAATAACTTTTAGTATTAACTAATTAAATTTACCTTTATGTATAAACATTTACAGATGTTGCAATTGATGAGTGAAATTATGAAATAAACAACAGTCAATGGAATGAAAATTTCTTGATGGAATTGTTAACTGTGCCTAAACGACAAAAACAAGCTCAATAAAATTATGCATATTGCAAGTGAAGTGAGTTCAACAACAAATCAGGTGCAACACGATGGCGCTGCCACAAACAGCAATGCAAATAACAATAGCAATAACAACAATGAAAATCTACCGTACTTGACGGCGGAAACATTGGCGGAGAGGACCGTGGATGGATTACTGGCGGAGCATCCTGGAGAGTTAGTAAAAACCGGATCTCCTCATATTGTAAGCGAGATTATTTAACATAACCAAATAAGTGATATTAATTAGTTTTTATTGTTCTGATAATTTCTTTTGCAGGTGTGCACGGTCCTTCCATCGCATTGGCGATCAAACAAAACCCTTCCAGTTGCTTTTAAGGTTGTTGCCCTTGGCGAGGTCCTGGATGGCACCATAGTTACTATAATGGCGGGCAACGATGAGAATTTTTGTGGAGAACTTAGAAATTGCACGGCCGTAATGAAAAATCAAGTAGCTAAATTTAACGATTTGCGTTTTGTTGGTCGAAGTGGTAGAGGTAAGTGGTACGATTGTTGGAGCAATTTTTGTGTGCCCTATTAGAACCAATATTTCGGAAATAAACTTTCCATTTTCTGTTTGCAAAACAACCAATCTAATTTACTAATGTTAGTTCTTAGTTTGCATTGTGTGCTTACCTCAAAATGTTTGTTGGCATTAGTCATAGCCCATAATTAAGTATCATGAATGATTATACAGAAAAGTAAAAGTAGTTGACTTATTATATTACTAAGTCACTACTTACCTACTTACTTACTCACTTAGTATTACAAGTTACTAAGTAAGAACAAGATGTCACTCTAATGGGGACATTCGATTTATGAGGGTTGTTCGTTATAAAGAAAAAATATATTTCATATGAAATTTCGATTGAATTTTGAAAAAAATGAAATTCCCAGTTTAATAAATACCTCAATGTTTTTAATTTTCCAAGAGGACAAAGATGTCCTGCTTGACGTGGCGCGATTGTTAAATACCAATAACGAACTCTCCAACCGAGAATCCATTGTTCAGGGGGTTGAATGCCTTTAATATCTGCACCAACATGGCACTGTTCCTGATGAAGGAGTACCAACGCAATCTTCATGTACCAGGACGAGTCAACAAGAGAGGGCCGGTGGTTCGCCTTAACTAGAACGTTAAGAAACATTGCTTCGGGGGTGTTTGCCTCTAAACTTGCAACTTTCTTCGTAAATTGCGTTCGGATTTGGCTTTTATTAAAGATTATGTGACATTTATTGTTCACGCCGTAATCGTATCTCTGCCGGCTTCTTGTTATGCCTCTGGGCATTCGACGTTCACAGTTCCTCGTACTTTGACTTTCAATTTAATTTTCTCCCTCCAGTCGATGAATTTTCAACCCCTACCAAAAATTTTTCAATGTAAAAAAGAACCGAAAGCACTGACGATACTTAAAAAAAAAAATGTACGCGAAGATGTTGTTTCCCTAGAAGTCGTTTTAATTTTGCATTTTAAGATGCTACAAAGAGCACATGTTGGCAGTCGATGACTTACAGAAGATACCGATTACATATACAAACGTGATTTCAATTAAATTCCTCTGATTTCGAATCAATCTAGAAAGGATACTCGAAGCTGCAAGAATTCTTTCTTTGTCCCTTAGTTTTCAGATCATTTCACTTTGAAATATTTGCAACAACATGGCGTAGGGAAATGTGTTCGTACTGAAGGAGTCAACTTTGCAAATCCATCAAATAAATCAGATTCAAATAATTTGCTTTCGGATTCATCTCATTGACATACCAACATGAAAAAAAGGAAAAAAAAATCCTTTCATGTGATAAAAAAAAGAAGGAAAAAACAAATAATCCGAGTTAAGATCGAATTTTAATCGGTGTTTTGTTTATTTGAATATTGCGTACATTTTTTTTATTGTGTCACAAGGAGCAATAACGCACTACTTCTACTGATCTAATTAAATACCTGCGTCTATCGACAGTTATCCATTGGGTGCTTACATCTCCCCAATTCTCCCATTTAGGTGCTAAGAGCCATCACGGGAACGTGTTATATGAGATTATTGTCATAATGACAAATAAATTAAATCAGTGTCCCCTTTGACACCAATTGCTGTGAACAAGGCAATTATCTCAGCCTGTTCATGGGGTAGTTCGACATCCCTTTGGGTGAGGGGAACGGATGTACGGGTTGTCGTCACTTTTAGAGTCCAAACGGCTATAAGTGTCCACGTATATGTGTACATGTGTCATAGGTTTGTTTACCTGAGTTAGTCAGAAAATTATCAACACAGGCCATGTCCAACTGCTCCTTTCATGCATTTTCCTCAGCAATTGTGTATGAGAAGAGGGGTAGAATGTGGAGGGGGTAAAGAGGTGATCTCGCTTTTCAAGCCTACTGAAAGGGAAGGGTGTGAGCCTCTTTGCCCATATGGTGCTTGGCAAGATGCACTGACAAGTAATTAATAAGGGAATCGGGGTTGTTTGCACATATGCCTGGTTATTTCGCATTAATAATCCCCACATAAAGCCATGACCTATGCTCCGTATCGTCGGTAATGTTTGCTCTCAGATTGTTTATTGAAGGTTTGATTTTGATTGATAGCAGGTCTGTGATGTGGACACAGCACCTAATAGTTGCGGGAGTTATGCTGATATACATATATCATCAAAATACAGGTATAATGTCTTTAAGTGATGGAAGAACTTAAAACAATTGTCGAGTGCAGGAACTAGTTGCCAGGGAAATTCAACCGCCTACACACTTGTAGTTGGAAGAGCCAAAGGGTTGGACACCACTAATTGTAGGATGCAAGACATTTGTGTTAGTTCCTAATAGCCATTTAAAGTTTACAGCTTGTTCAATACTTTAAACTAAGAATAATTTCCTTTATTTAATCTTATAACGCTTCCAAAGTTTTTCGCCTATAGCCATCCGGAATATGTTCGATTATATCTAAATTACAGATTATATTTTCATGATGATTTTTTAGTATTCTTGAATCAAAAAAGAATTGGAAAATAATTTATTTATTTATTTTAGTTTTTGGGAAGATTTCATTTTCCTTGCATATTACAAAGTAAAACGAATTATTATTATTTTTATTAAAGTGATTACCTACTAATATTTGAGTACTTTTTCCATTTAATTTATTGTCTTAATGCAGTTGATTTTTGTTCTTCTGAAAAACATTTAAGTTCGAACACTAACAAATCTATTTACTATATTTTTATCTATTTAAATTTTACATATTGTTTTAATTTTTTATTGCCAAATTTAAATGATATAATACATCTTCATTAGTTCCAGCAATTAGAAGGGTGAAAATCTTTTGAGTTTTATGACTTATTACTTATTTACGCAGAATTTACTTGGATTAGAATGAAAAGGTTTCAAAAATACCCAAAAAGAATCCACTCATTAAAACTGACTGCCTAAGCTTTTGCTACTTTTGAAAAGTCCAACTAATCCTTTTGTAAATTAAAAAGGAAAAACCCTGAAACCGTCGAGAATCGTGGAAATTATCACCGTCACTTGTTTCCACCCTCTTATCTTTAATGAACTGAAGGGAAATATCCTGAGCTGATGATTTAAAAAAAAAAATGGTTTTGAGTTTTTTATCTTGTTCCCCAGTCTTTTTTTTACAGCAAATATTCTAACCAAAAAATTAAAAGAAATTGAATTTCGTACACCCCCTCTAGTTCTTGTTAGTACTTTGTACTATTGAACAGAAATCGATGAAGTAGAAGGGCAACCTAAATAAGGACAAGCGGATTGAATTAAATGAACGAAGAATTCTTAATTTAAACAGTAAACAGCCAAAGTGGATGGAAAAATGAGCAATCAGAATCAGGCGTCGTAAACAGACCAAAAGCGAAGCCGTGTCCTTTTTCGGATGAATCTGTAGTAGGGTCACCCCATGGCGAGTATTCGCCGAAATTGCGTCATCTTGTTTTAAAAAAAAAGTATACCAAAATAGGGGACTACAGGAATTGGTGTGGGGGGTTAGCTTTTTTAGTATAAAATTCTTCCTTTTTATTATTGCCACACTTCCTGGCTTTCTTTTGGAATCAAATTTGGTTAAAATTAGTTAGTAACTACAACTAATTGACTTTTTTATATATGCAATTCTTAACTTTTAGATAGAGACCAATACAGGGTGATTGGAAACTCGACCTATTCCTTGAAAGGGGTTATAGTAGAGATGATTTGCAAGAAAATAACCCTTATCAACTAGGGGTCGGAAACTAACGGTTTCCGAGATATCAGGATTTTAAGTTATTTTCTAAATTTTCTCCCACGTCAGCGAAATAAAATATTTACAAAAAAGCTACTAATTTCTGGCCACGCATTTGATACTTTTTTAACAGCTGATAAGCTAGCAAGTAATTTTAAATTAAAATCCGGTCCAAACTAATCATTATCTCAGAATTATACGGTCTTAAGTTGCAAGACTCTAAACTTTTTCAGATCTTCTACGAAAAAAGCGTACAAATTACTTAAATAATTACTGGAATACAAGAGCTTTTCAAAAATGTACAAATTGTATTAACTCTTTCAAGGGTTTAGCAAACATTCAGCACAAAGTGCACTGTACGACTAACTTGTAATGTGGATCAAAATTTGAATGAGCTTTATAACGGTATCGAAGTAGAGTTATTATAAAAAAAAAACATGTAAAGTACTAATGTTTAATGAAATAAATATAGTTAGCATAAAAAATCACGTCACTTACAAAAAGTAATAATTACAAATGAATTAAAAATTACAAATTTTGCTCAAATTGTCGTCCATTGTTGCGTATGCAAGCACGTAGCTTACGACGCATTTCTGTGACTGTCACTCTTTTTGCCAGTCTGTTCTTGATGTGAGCGGCGGCTACCAAAATCCTCTCCATCAAGTTTTCAAGGGCAGTCCTCTTCTTCGTAGTTGACAGAAATTTACGCCAAACAAAATTTGTAATTTTTAATTAACTTGTAATTATTATTTTTTGTAAGTGACGTGATTTTTTATGCTAACTATATTTATTGCATTCCATTAAACATTAGTACTTTACATGTTTTTTTTTTTTTTTATAAAAACTCTACTTCGATACCGTTATAAAACTCATTCAAATTTTGATCCACATTACAAGTTAGTCGTACAGTGCACTTTGTGCTGAATGTTTGCTATACCATTGAAATAGTTAATACGATTTGTACATTTTTGAAAAGCTCTTGTATCCCAGTAATTATTTAAGTAATTTGTACGCCATGTGTCGTACATTTTTTTCGAATAATTCATTGCTTTTTTCGTAGAAGACCTGAAAAAATTTAAAGTCTTGCAACTTAAGACCGTATAATTCTGAGATAATGATTATTTTGGACCGGATTTTAATTTGAAATTACTTGCTAGTTTATCAGCTGTTAAAAAAGTATCAATTGCGTGGCCAAAAATTAGTAGCTTTTTTGTAAATATTTTATTTCGCTGACGTGGGAGAAAATTTAGAAAATAACTTAAAATCCTGATATCTCGGAAATCGTTAGTTTCCGACGCCTAGTTGATAAGGGTTATTTTCTTGCAAATCATCTCTACTATAACCCCTTCCAAGGAATAGGTCGAGTTTCCAATCACCCTGTATACTTTTTGCGACAGCTTATGTTTTTAATTTTATCTTAAATAAACTGAAAATGTTATAAATCTTGAGGCAATGTCAGTATGAATAATTTGGTTGAATAACATTTTTAATCTTGAATAACATAGTTTAAATGCTATGAAGAAAAATTCTTAGCCGATTCTTGCCGAATTCCGAAAATTTGAGAAGTTCTAAAATAATTATAATTAATTATGATACAAGTTCGTGAAAATAATTTTGTATTTAAATTGACAAATATCAATTGCATTGTTCTAATTGTAATTGAAAATTTATCGGAAGGAAATAATTTTGTTATGAAGGTTGAACTTGGAGTTATAACCATAGTGATAATTAATACAAATTCCACTATCGCATTTCGTTCGGATGATTACAAAAAATGAACTAAATCCTCAAAAGGAAATCACGTGAAAACCTCTCAGATGTCCTTAACGAACAGTCCATTATCGTAGTGAGTTCTGAAGTGCGCGGCTACCCCCAATCCTGTGAGGAACCTTTTTAAGATGTTAATAATTCAGAACTTGTTATGGAAAAAAATACTTCACCAATGGCTTTTTCCTGCCGCTCCTGTGTCTGATTATTTATTTTTTATTATGTTCAGGTTAACTTGAGTTCGTAGCAACCCCTCTAAACGCAAGATCAAAATAACACAAATTTGCATAAATTTGCCGAAAGACTAGAGAGGAGCAGCCACTGCGTCACGTCAAGGAAGTCGTCGCCATAAACACAGGGAGGTACATTCAATTCTGAGACAGACGGTCGAAGGACGAAACCTGACTGGGGGTCGTCGTACAGGATACTATATCGAAAATCCTGTGAGGGCGAAATCAGCTAATGCCCTGCCCCACAGCTTGCGACCGGGTGTCGACATACCTTCGCCATGTGCTGCCAGTGATATTTTTGATTTCTTCAATTGTCATAAATAACATTTCTCGAATGTTTTTTTCATTACACCATCCGCAGCAAAGTGAAAAATAAGAAGCACTGCGAACCCCACTTTGCCGACAGGAATTGTCACCCTCATCCCTTGTACGCGTTCTGCCCCTCTCATTTGTTGTTCCGCCGTTATTTTTGTGAGTTTGCTGGGATTTTTATTTCATGATTTCTAGAAATGTTTCCATTTATTTTTCTACTTCTCTTGACATTGCTTGCAAGTTGACTCCTTGTTGGGCCTCCGGTTCTAAACACCCGTGTCATTGTGCCCCCCACCTACCCCATGATTTTCCAGACACCTTCTATCCTCCCCGCATCATCCCAATGAATCGTTTTGTGTCTAGTAAGTACCAGTGGAGGCTTCACACTAAGATGTTTGCCAGATGTGAATAAAAAATGGCAGAGGAAAATTATAATGATGCGATCTTGACGATGAATGGATGAGCGTTTGTTTTTTTTTTTTTTTTTTTTTTGATAAGGGGGGAACTCAAGCTTTGCCAGATTCGGACTGTTTTCCTTTGCTACTCCAGCATTTCCTCTGTTTTTCGTGTCTGCCCTCAATCGTCATTGTCATTTCTCTGCACTGCCTCACTTCCTTCCGCGCTTTTTCTGATTTCCTGTGAATAAATAGAATCGGAAATATGCTGTCACCCTTGCGCCTAGAGGGATCAATGAAAAATTAACTTCATCAATTACTTATTACATAGAGAGTTAAGTGGCGAAGTTATGTAAATAATGGTACACCCTAAAAATGTAATTGACACTGTTTAGGCAAGAAAGTAATTCAAGGACATTTGGAGAAGTGATGACCATCACTGAATATTTCGATACATTATATTTCGGCCACACCTCTGTGAATTGCTATCGGCTTGATACATTACTTAATTAATAAAATTTAATTTCATTTATTTTATACCCGGAAGTGTTCCAAAAATGGAAGTCATTCTTAAAACTAATTTTATTATCAGGCGTTTCCAAATCAATCATCTTTGTCTTCAGTATTATAGCTTGGAATGACGACAGCTCTTAAACGAGTTAATGACGTCACGTTATCAAGTTGGATTTGTCGTCTGTCACCGAACTGAATTAGTTGTTGACATATCTGTTGACGTTTGGTGTAAAGCAAACATAAAATAGTGTTGCTGCAGGCAGCGTCAAGTTTATTTTCTTGCAGGCAAGCAAAGAAAAACAAAATGTGTTTATATTTACGTTATTTTGCATTAATTTTGCTGTAAAGAAGTATTTCGTCCAAAAACACTTACAACACTTACTTTTTAGTACAACTATTCACTACTACGTAGCACGTACGGTGCTGGTAGTAGTATATCCAGTCTAATCGAGTTGTAGCAGGTAGATTTGTAAGTTGAGTTCTGTGTAGGTCATTTTCATGGGCTACTGCATTATAACTTCATTAACTCGTGCTCTCGGCTGTCTTGGCCCTTGGGTATTAAATTTGTAAGTAGATAAGTTGGAAAAGTATTTTATTGTTACAAGATCCTGTATGTACTCTTCACTTATAATCCTTCAAGGATAATATCCTATTTCCGATACTTACGGCAAAATCAATTCAGTACCAAACTTCCGAATTGATCTGTTACTTTCATCCATGGTCCAAGAAGTTTTCCGGAGAACTGTTTGTTTAGCATTTAATTTCCACAGGAGTCCAATGCAATTATTACAAGATAGATAAAATTAGGCCACGAAAAGGATTAAATGTAAAGCTTTCCCCAGATATTAATTAAATGGTAAAGTAGCTGGAAAGAAATATTTTAATGGATGAAATTTGAGTCTGCCTTGAAGCAAAGCAAGTCCAGAAGAATACCAGACGAAAGGATTGGGTTAGAGTACACTTCTTCCCGTGCTATGGTAATTGGTTTTTGTGTTTTAAACTCTCCCCGTTGTTTATCCCACAAACAAGGATAATTAATACCCTCTCAGAGTTTTCAGAAAGGGCACATTTATCCGTAAGTGAAATTTTCGTACTTAAGGAATATTCTCACCCTGTGCGCCTAATTCTACTTATACAAATAATACCCTGACATATATTACAGGGTGGATGAGCCTTTTGGTACACGAATCTATCTCTGTTTATGTATAATATCTCTTCGTTAAACCCCCTCTGAATGTAATTTGTAAGTGTGGGCGGTTATGAGGAAAGCTTTAAAGAGTTTATTAAGGGATGAATAGAAGAAGAGTGTGAGTTTTTGCGCAGTATGAGATAAGATTCAAATGTTCACTCCATCTTAAGATAAAAGGGTTGACTGGGTTAAACTTATCAGGGTGCAGATATTTCCTGGTGTTGTAACATCGTTAAGTTTAATTAATAACAACGCAACCCGAAACAGGTGCTGTTTTGTCTTTTATCCTTTGAAGGAAGCTTGTGACAAAACGTTTTAGATACGTTCTGAACAAATATACTATATATAAGTCCTTAGCTTAACGGAACGAAAGTTTTGAATTATATCTGGTTTAGGCGCGGGTTTAGTCTTACCGGTAATTATAATTTATAAATCATGATTTTTCGTATTAGAATATATTGTTGAATGTGAAAACTGGCAGGATACTTAACCGCCTACAATGGAGGATGATATTTAAATGTTAATTAAAATGTTCACACTAAGTGATTCATTGGAAAACTGGGATGATATCCGGGGAAAATTAATTGAAAACAATTTCAATTGTTTACATACATATCTAGAAAATAAATAACAATAGCAATTACAATGTATAATAGGCATTTTGTTGAACAGGTTTTTTTTAAATTCTATTTCTTATTTTGGCAAAGTAGGACCGACGTGGGCCAAAGGAGTGGAGTGGTGATCCGACTGCCGAGTAAAGAAAATATTATTGTAGAACCCGACTACACGAATACATGACTACAAAATCAACATTTTTTTTGATCTTGCATATCCTTATGTATAATAATAAATATCAAAAATACATACTTATATGAAAATCTCTTCAAATTATCCTTCAAGAAGAAGAAGAATATAGAACTGGAGACTATAATGGATAAAATATGATTCAAAATGTTTAACATTCACAAAGAACACAGAAAATCAAACGACATTATACCCTCCAAAAAGGGTAAATGTAAATGAGTTTTTCATTTTCACAGTTGCATTCCATTTGTTTATAAGAATCCCCAACGGATATGAAGTGAAGAACGCAATGACTCTATGCGGAAAAACGTGAAAAATGCAAGTTAAATCATAAACCCTATGCAAAATAAATAAACCAAAATTCATTGATGCCTGTGTCAAGTGCGAACACATAAAATTCTAATAAACTCACGCCATTTGAAATTTATCACTTTCAGATTTTGATCATTGTCCCCCTCCTCGTCTCGAAAATTTTGCAAAAGGGGGAAGGACCTGCAGACAGAATGTTCGATGGAGGAAGGATTTTCACCTCACTTCCTCGTTAATCACAATACAGTGCAGCATCGCAAAGGGGATAAATTAAATGGTTTTGGGTGCTGGTGAATCGCAGGTATTATCGACATATTTAAACGGGTTCACTTTGTAGAATTAAGATGAGACACAAAATGTAAAAGGAATTTGTGTTTGGCAATTGTTTGGTGCATTCTCCTGTGATCGTTAGTTTTTTGAATAATGCCTTAAAAGTCCGGAATACAAGGAAACATGAATTATTTTATTGACTACTTAGTTTTTATTGTGACACTTCTATGTACCACTGCAGAAGCCCACGAATTCTGTTATCATCCAGACAAAAAGATCTCGTTCTACTGATTTCTCTCAATGTGTAACTGTCTCCCTTGTTGGGGTTGCTCAATAAAAAAGAATTGTTACTAACGGGAAGACAAAAGAGTCCTGTGAGTGGAGACCTATTACCCTTGGCCACAGATCAAAACCCTTTGGGTTGACAGGAAATAAAGAACAAAGCCCACTTGATGAGCTATAGCCAAAGCCAAAAATGGGGGCTCCGCTGCCAACTTGGTCGGCTGAGCTGGATGAAACAATAAATCGCGCTCCAAGATGAAAATGTATCCATTTCTGCAATAATTCAACGGTTACAGGGCCTGCGGCTCTTGCCCCATCGTCGTGTTTTCTTTTCAACATTTTTCCTCTATGGTTTGAAAATTGTGGATAACAAGAAAAATCTGAACAAGTAGAACAAGCCTTTGAATTAGAGTCATGTGTCAACCCCTGGGCACCCAATCCACCACTTCCGGGCTACACATCCCGTATACGAGATCCCCGGTTGAATGTTGGGTCTCCACAAAGAATGAGTTTTTAAGGGCGGGTGGTGTGAAATATGATGGCTGAAACTGAAGCGTTGACAGTGGATGCGAACCAAGAAGTCACTTAAACATTTGTCAGAAACGTCAACTACAATGGCTCCCCATGAATTTCTTATATAGCGACAATGGCAGAAACAACGGTGGCAACACATTCTATACACCACCATCATTCTCGTTTACCGTTTATTCTTGGTATTCCATTGCTTTTAGTATTGTCGGAAACAAATACAATGAAAAGAATGGCTTCGGCCATGCTTAAAGCCAAGTAATTGTTTTTGCTGTCGCCCTTTTGCGATGTTTAGACACTTTCCAAGTTAATGAGTTTCTTATTAGACTTTTGCAACGTTTTAACTGCCTGCGACCGAAGAAATTCTAATTAAAAACTTTTGGCCACGGCAAGTTTTCCAAATGATTTCAGATTTCCTTGACAAGATAACGAGGTGCAAAGTTTTTATCAAATTAAAATGTTGAACACAGAAAACATCATGACGACCTGTGACATTTCAACACTTTTGAAATTCACTTAAAATAAAATGGTTTTTTTGGGTGCATTTAAAACTTTCGAATGATGGAAAATACTTTTGACTTCTTAAAATATGATCTGTATTATATTTCATTTTAAAATATTACAAAAGGTATTTAATTGAAAATTTTCTAACTTTATCCATTGTGATCTATCATAATCAATTGTAATATAAAATGTGTTAGAATAGTTTAAAACAACATATTTTCTTGTTTCAGGTAAAAGCTTCAGTTTAACTATAGTAATATCAACAACTCCAATACAAATAGCCACATACACCAAAGCCATTAAAGTAACGGTGGATGGTCCCCGTGAGCCTAGGTCGAAAATTCGTCATCAAGGGTTTCATCCGTTTGCATTTGGTCCTCAACGTTTTGGCCCAGATCCACTTATGACTGGCTTACCCTTCAAATTGCCAGGTAATTCGACAATTGATGTGCTTACAATTCCTAAAATAAGAACTGAAGGATACAAGCATACAAGTTTAAAAATAAATATCATGTACAGGCAAAAGGAACAAAAATATAACAGCAATAAATTGTATATCCTCTTCCATTCAATCCATACGAACGCTGATCCCCACCAACAGCTTAACGTTGAATCTTTTGATTTGTCAAATTTGTCTCCCAATTTAGCACTCCCTAACGTATTTTTTTTATATTTTATTTCCAATTCACGCTGATGATACCCAGCTTTTCGTTAATCCGGATTTTCCAATTTGGGTGGAAAATTGGGATAAAGTGGGTGTCATGGGCATTGAACCACTTCAACCGCTGACGATGGTATTTCTGTTTTGTATCCCAATAATGCGGTTCATATGAGTTTCCACAGAACTTTTCTATTTATTGGGAGATAAGCCAGATTTTCTCTCTCTCCTCCTCTCTGCCATGACAACTGAAGTTCAGCGATTTTGGGATTCCTCATGCGTTTCCGATTACGCTAATTGGCGGAACTGCATTAAGGATCGATTATTTTAAGTGTATGAATTTTGAAAATTTTTGTTTTTGTTAGAAATAGTGTTTAGCTACTTTAATTGTCATGCAATATTTAAATAAATATTGCAAATTTATAAGGTTTTTTGATCAGGTGTCGGAAATGATTAAAATTAACTTTGAATTCCATTGAAATTATATTGATTGAAATCCTCTTAATTTCTTAAAATGTTGCGACCTCAATCCTTGTATAACATACATTTAGTGTTGTGTGCGTACTGAAATGAATTGAAGAAATTTAGAAAGCTTAAAAAGGAATTTACCAAAGTCCTTTGCAATTCATTCGAACGAAGTATACTAGCGCACATCTGTCGCAAGGATTATGAGGCGTCGCAATATTGCGCTAAATGTACGTTCACAATGCGACAAAATATACTGTATAAGAATCTACACAAGTGTTAAGAAACTCGTGGAATATTTTGATGCTTTAAATTAAGCATAGGGTGATTATGCGTCCTTAAGGTCCCTTATACTTTTGTTCACCGATAAAATATCTGACTAAGACAAATGACGTTCAACATCCCCTTTTTAGTTCAAGGCACTTGTTCATGTACATTAAGCAGATATTGTTATCAAAATATATAAAACGTTTATCTCTGATGCTTAAGGGAAAAGGATTCCAGCGGACTCCACACAATGACAAGATGAAAGAAGTTGATTAGTGCTTCAGTAGATGTCGGTGATGACTTTAAGTAGGCGACGACGAACTACAAAAGCAACAGCCAAAATGTTAGCAGCCAAATGAGAATCAACACAAAACGGGGTGCGAAGTTGACGCGTTTTCCATTAAGAGTACACAAAGTGGGAGCACCCGTCGCTAGCAAAATATTAAGAAGGTGTAGGTTGAGTGCAAAGGGTTAAATGGGATCTGGAAAACTGTTAAGAGACTTATACCAGGATTTTATTTGGGTAGGGTGATTTCTACAATGCGATGACATCTTATGATAAACACTGATAGGAACAGACCGAAAGAGGTGAGGACCACTACGCGAACCTTGAATTTTTTTTTTTTAGGATATTTTTACAATTGACTGATCACTTATTGTACTGCAATTGTCTTTCTTAAACGGGAACAATGATCCTTACGAATCTTATCTTCTCGTGGTGCATTTTGCTTCTATTTGTGAATTAAGTTTCGTGAGCGTTGGCGAGTGCTATTTTTTATTTTCGTTCATTTCGTTCTTTTTTATAAAATTTATCTTCCGTTGATGTTTAAAAATTAGAAGTTTTAAATATCTTGGGAACCTTAAGGGCGATTTGTTCCACTCAAACCGGAATAAAAACAAAAATAAATGTTGAATCAACATTGAAGGATAAGGAAAATTAGTCCCTTGTACGTAATAAATTTTAAAAGTTTGATAATATCCTCACGCTTAACTCCAGACAGACGAGACGTCATAATGAAGTAGCCCATGAAAATGTCCTACACCGAACTCGATTTACAAATCTACCTACTACAACTCGATTAGACTCGATATACTACTACCAGCACCGTACGTGCTACGTAGTAGTGAATAGTTGTACTAAAATTTAATCAACTGTGAAATGTCATTTTTGTTGTTTTTCGGACTTTTGGACGAAATACTTCTTTACAGCAAAATAACGGAAGTATGACCACATTTTCTTTTTCTGTCGTGAATCTATTTTAAGTTTACTTTACGTCAAATGTCAACAAATATGTCAACAATAAATTCAGATGCGTGACGCAATAAACTCGATTAAGTGCTGTCGTCTGTCCGGGCTATTACGCTCGTGTTTTTCATTAGTTAATCAACAAATGGTTTTCAATTTTTGATGTTGTAAGTATTGATAAAAAACCTATGTCTTATAGAACGAGAAAAACAATGTATTAAAAATTTATAAATACCACAAATCGAGCAACTTTTATGTTCATAATTAATTGATCTATTTTCCAATATAAATACCAATACTTTCAATTAAAGTACAATTAATAATAATATTTTCAAAAATTATCTTCTATTTAAATTGATGTAATCGTGATTCGTGGAAGAAGAAGTTTATTGACTTCTTTTTAATTAACTCAAGAACTCACTCAATGACGTTAAGTAAACAAAAAGTTTTTCAAGTAACTTTTCACATTAACACTTTGAAATTAAAATAACAAATGGAGAAAATTTACAAAGTATAATATTTTCAGAAAATTTCAATTTTTCTCTTACCTCCACTCAAGAATCACTTACCTCAGACAAAATATTTTCCAAAATGCTAAAAAATGATTGTCCTTAACAATTTATTGCTTATCGCCTGTTGATTTCAATTTAATTCGAAAAGAAAAATAAACGACAAGAAAGTGGGAGAAAAATCTAAGATATACGAAACACTTCCACCTACCCTAAAGTTAGTCCTTGCAATTGTGGAAGAATTGTTTACGATGTTCGACAATCAGGAGTTGGTTGTACTCCGTGCAATGTCACATATCAAATTTGTTGTGCGAGCGCAAAAGTGTTTGACGCCGTGTGCCCAAACAAGCGATCCTGTCGTGTTTGTGCCCCCGCTATTTACTTAGGGGTGCGTGCTCATTTTTCCCACTTGGGCAGGTAATAAATAAGGCATACGGTTCACAAGTGTCAGCAACGACACGCAGCCAGAAGTTGGCTTGGAAAAAGGGTGACAGGATCATATATTGACACGAAAATTGACATAAAATTGAATCAATATAATCACCCCCATGGGATCGGGAGTGGTGTCGATGAAGGGTGGCTGCTGCTTTTCAACTTCTTGTATTTGTTGATTGAAATGACATCATCTAAATATTTTTGGAGGGGGGAAGGGATGAATATTCTGCCTATCGAATAATGCGGTGGTGGTGCTGCTTTACAGGAATCAGCTGCAAGAGCACCTCGAGTTGTGAAGGTCGTCCTGCACGTATCCTGCGGGATTTGATTTTCACAACTCTTCGAGTTGCTTTGGTATGTTGACAATTTGCACTTTGGGGAAAAGAAAAAGGGGAACAATTACTCATGAATCCTTATCAACAGTCAGTTGGCGTAGCTGTGGAGGACATTTAAAAATGCAAAATGTTTCACATCGTCACAGTATCCTGGAATGTGCTCTGCTACCCTATGAAAAGGTTCACCATAGAATAAAGCGATGTATTTGCCCCACATTAGTAGAAGGGTTGAAACTTCTCTCGGGAATTGTCTACACCATTCGAAAATTTGTCAGGCACAGAGCAACTGTATTCGGTGCGTACAGTTCGGAAATGAGATTAACTCGCTCAACTTGAATTTCCAACTGGAATTGCCTTTGACATAATTTAATGCTTCAAATATTTATGCTCGTGTCCTGATTACGAGTTTCTAATACATGCTTAATTCTTGAACTTTCACGTAAGTCACTTCCACTTTCATTTGCCATTGCCAAAATTTTAATTGCCATAATGCTTTGCGTGAATTACTTTAAGAGAAAATTGTATTCGCTTAAATCATTTCACTTCAGGCGGATGGAAGCCGAAGGAGTAATCAGTAGGATTTAGGTATTGATCCTCCTTGCCTCCGGAAGCCTACATGTAATTTATGGGTGCTGGTGAAAATTTCATTAAATGTCGTCACATCAGTTTGGGTCGTAGAAGAACCCCCCTACCCCAAAAAACTTTATCCAACACTGACGACGCAGAATTCATCACAGTTTTGTATAAATTGTTGGGTAAAATTATTGATGTGAGTGAAGAGATAAGTTTTAAGTTTGTTTGATAGAATATTGTTCTTGTTGTGCTTAAGTTGAAGAATATTGAGCCACAGATCCTTTCAACGGCTGATGACATTTCATCACAAACTTTTGATTCAATTTCTTTAATGATGTTTTACCTCATGAGTAATAATAAAATTTAAAGGTTACTGTTGGCTTTTTGATCCTGGGTGAATTGAATTTGCTGGAAAATAGTAATTAAATCGAATTCAATGAGATTAGAATGAAAATATAACTGTGGAATTCGAAAGGACATATTTTGAAAACCAAAAACGAGTATTAACTTTAAGATTTAATAATTACATTAAGAGTTTTAAAGAGACAAATACAACTTTTTTCAGAAGGGATATATGTGATTGTGATGGGAATTACATTCAGCAGCCTAAAAAAAACAGGAAAATATTTTCCCGATGTTTAAGTTGTTTCTAAAAAAAAAAGGTGTTGTGGCTCGGACAGACAAGAGCACTTAATCGAGACAATGACGTCACGTAATCTAGTCGAGCTTGTCGTCTGCCACCGAACTGAATTAGTTGTTGATATATTTGTTGACATTTGGCGTATGATGATTATAAAATGGTTTCGCTGCAGCAATGTTTAGTTTACTTTGTTGCAAACAAGCAAAAAAAGAAAAGAAAATGTGTTTGTACTTTCGTTATTTTGTATTAATTTTGCTGTAATGAAGTAGTTCATCCAAAAACACGAAAAACCACAAAAATGACATTTCACAGTTGATTGCTTCTTAGTACAACTATTCACTACTACGTATCCAGTAATGCGCTGACAGCAGTATATCGATTCTAATCGAGTTGTAGCAGGTAGATATTTTGTAAGTCGAGTACGGTATATGAAATTGACATGGGCTAATTCATCCCGACGTCAATAACTCGGTTAGTGTTCCCGTCTGTTCGGGGCTTAAGGTACGAGATTTTTATATATAACCTCAGAATTTTTTTACAATGGTTATTTCTTGATGAGAAAATGATATACTCGTCTAATTTGAGAAATAATATTTTAATCAACAAAACTGCAACAAATAGAAACGTCTTACGATTGTAAAAGCAACGAGCATTTATTGTGTAATTATTAGGTTTGAATAGTTCCCATTACAACATACTTTCTCTTTAATGATGGCTACGCTTGAATAAATAAATAAATACACTTAAAAATTCAATTATAATCAATACACTCAATTACAGAAATTACTTTAAGTGAATTCTTTTGGATGTATGTTTTCTATCCGTTTCGTTATTGTCCATAGATTTCCCATACTTCTGTTAAAAACCAAAATGCCGGATAATCCTGAGAAATTTGTGCACTTCTTCTTGAGCCTCCAATACAAAATAAGGACTAAAGATATATATATCTAATATATCTATAAAAGTATACATGCTAGATATATCCGTCCATTATCTAAAAAGGAATCACGAATGACTCCTAAAGAAGGTTCGCTACAATAAATTTCAATAGAGGTGGTTGGTTTAACGGCAGACATTCCAATAATTGTTCTCGTTTAGTTTAATCCTTTTTTCCCCCTTTCAGAATGAGAACTTTTATTTCTTTCGGATAACGGGAAATGCATTTAAGGACAGTTTGAATCCCTTTCTACTAATGACGCGTCAGAACATTGCAAAGTCTATTGTTGTTTCCTTGGACAATTTTGTTCTTGATTAGGGGATTTTTGTGATAACTACTTCAATTAGTAATCTGAGTGTATTTTGGTATTTTTGTTCCTCAAACAATTTCGAATTTTGTTACAATTTAAACATATATGGTCATCAATGGACTGGAATTAGTCTATTTCATGGTTTATTAATTGGACATGTGACTCTTTTCGTATTGGATTGTGATATTAATTTGTGTTTCTCATTCTCTATAACAAGTAATTGAAATGATCACCACATCTTGCTTATTGAAGAAATACAAGTAATTTAAACGAATTTGAATATTAACAATTAATAAAATGATTTCTTATTTATAAAGAAAATTTTTTTAATAATGCTTCACAAAAGTTGATATTCCTAAATTTTTAATAAGTTTCGCGGAACTATTTCTTGCCACAAAATTGTACTAAATTTGAAATCTGTTCGTTGATTTTTTTAAGGGGGTTTTAAGGGTACTTTCCCGCTTTTCGGTTGTACGATTTCAATAATTTTTTTTTAATACTCAGAATTGATATATTAGTCTGCTGTAAAACTCCTAATTTTCATAGTGATTTAAAGTTGAAAAAATATTGCGAAAAACCGAAATTCCAAAATGGAAGTTGTGGCAAATTTTAAGTAGTCTTTCAATTTTTTAAATACTAATTCATACAAAAATTAGAAGTGTATATTTTATAAACAAAACATGCCAACTTTGATTTCAAATAACATAAGTAGCCTGCAGGATGTCAACCAGGGACACACGTTCATTCGGTAGGCCTGTATAAAGAAGGTTAGTTCACCGGTCGCCATCTTATTTAAAAAAATAATTAATTATTTTTTTTTAAAGATTTCAACACTTGCATTTTAATATAAAAAAGTTTCACCAAAATTCATTCAACCATGTTTTCACAACACAATTCTTCTTCAATACTCGAAAAATACTTCAAACTACTTACACATGGGTTTATTATTTCCGCAAAAAAAAAGAATAAAGAAAACAAAACCAAAAAAACTACCCGACTGTGGACATTTGCGTTAATAGCCCGATGTTCTTACCACCTTATTAAATTCACCTTACTCTTGCGTGCTAAGAATGTGTATAGATAACGTGATACAAAATTCAAATTTTCATTACTCAAAAACTAGTTGAGCTGGGTCATGCAGAATAAATATTCTATTGAGTAACATTGGAGCATTGCATATTCCGAGATTCATGGTGGAACCACGAACAGCTTCGGAAATATAATTTTTTAAATATTTGATTCCTCATTTCCCCCCTCAAAATCCTCCTCGAGCTGGGAGGATCGTGGTCTGATGGTAGTCGATTTTCGCACCAAGTTTCATTGATTTATCTCTAGTAGTTTCCGAGAAAAAGCCTTGATGATGGACGGAGGACGGGGAACGGCGGACGAACGGATTTTTTTTAATCGTTTTTTGAAATTTACTCTCTCAAAACTGTCAAAATTTCAGCGGAGTTATAATATTTTTGTTCGTGCTCGATTCCAAAGGTTTTTATATTAGAAACAACTACTATGAGGTTTTTAAATTTTTTCTCAAATGAGTTCCATAAGTAGTTCAAACGGATAGAATAGTAATTATAAGAAATATTATATTATAGTGGTAACAAATTTTATTTAACATTTCGTTCCCTTAACCATGTAATTAGTAATAGCGACACCTTTTGCTGTAATGGAATCCCTGCTAAATAAATGAATTGAATTGAATTGAATTATATTAGAAATAATAAACTAAAAAAGACCAAAAAAAGGGGACGGTATTTTGTAGATATATTTTTTGTTCTAAAAACAAAGCACTAAATAAATGTTAAATTTTATTTTATTATGATTCATTAAAAATTTTTAGATTTTCTCATAATTTTTTGTTATATTTTTCTAATGGGATTTTTGATAATTACAATGATTAGCAGCATTTTCAACGTATTTCATGTAAACATTGTTTTTTTCTTTAGCAAAATGTTCTTACTTTATTTATTCATTTAAATTCGGTTCAATATTCTCTGTTTTAATGTTTTTAATCTGTTTACTTTTTATCTTTAAAGAAATAACATTTGTTTTAAACGAAATGTGATTTATAAAAAGTTTTCTTTGGTTTTTCTTAAAGATATGTTGTAACTTAGTGTTTTCGAAAATTGCTTTGTGTTGAAAATTTCGAATTATAAATTTAGGGAATACCAATTCATTGAATCTTCTTGTTGAAGTAAAACTTAATGTGTTCTTATTATCGTTAATTACTTAAAAATTATCCAGAAATTAATTTCATAGACATATTTTCTTTTATATACAAACCAGTATATCAATTATTTCTATAAATAATACAAGTAGTTTGATTAGGAAATTATTTTATTTATAATTATAATGTGAATGTGGAAAACCAATTTTGACGATTGGTGTTAATAGTTTTTTTCCAACAATTTTCAATACCTACTTAATAAACATTGTTAGCCCGTTATTAATTTTGTTGTTTTCCAAAGTCTACTCTTGAAAATCATCACAAAACCGACGGTATTATTTCTCGGGATTCGGGAACTTTTTCTGTTGTTGAAGAGATCAATGAATTATGTCTCAATTTCCAAATTATTTTATATTGTTGTAAATGCCATCACTACTTCGTTTGTAAATAATAATATGAAAATAAATTTCACCAATGTACTGTAAAAATTTATCTTTTTGGATAATTTTCAAATTAGTTTTTACTTCGGACACAATTTTAAACCGAAATTTTCTAGATACAATTTCCTTGATTATATTTGATAAAAAATAATTTGTTTTCATTTCAAATATCCTTTCATTTACAAGGTGATGTGTCAAATCAATTTGCAGTGTTTTCAAAAAGTGTTAGTAACATTTGGAACTTGAAAATTCAATCTGCGATGCACATGGGTGGCGCCTGACAGGAAAAGCCATCGTAAACGACTCTCGGTTCGATAAAGATATTTGTTTTTATTTCTTTTGCGAATGTAGCGAATTCGTGAAGTGGGAGAGAAGGACGTGTCTGCACAAGGACGATGGCCAACTGATATAAGATAGTCCCGACGGCTGCTGAACGTTCCCAGACATAAACTGGGAGTGGATTTCCATTGCAGTTACATTTCGGTGAACCGACATCCTACTTGGTCGGGAGACAATTTTGAAGGACTGAGCTAAAGTAATTGGCTGTCGAGGACAGTGGCAGCGTTTTCACACCTCTAATGGACTTGGCAGGCGGTGATTTCATTCGAGTACTTGGTCAAAATAGGGTTAAGCTCCTTTTTATTGCGAGGAGAGTGCACGAGTGCTCGTTCCGAAGGTGGACTAATGCGAAGGAATTTAAGAGCTTTATCACAGACTCTGAGGAAACTGAAACTAGGACTCTCTGTGCGCAATGTAAATGTGAATTTTGAAGACGTAGAATATGGAGGTTTGGTAGAGGAGGAAAGGATCTTAGACTGAGACTGAGAGAAAACGGAGTCAGCATGCTCCCAATGTTTCAAGACAGTGAGGTTTTGATGGGGATGGTTAAAATCCAATCCTTGCCGCCTTGATTACTTTCAGGATGCTGGGGGATACTTGTGTGAGTCGGTGAGGTTGAACTGAAGTTGTATGCTTGAAATTCAAGTTTTGGAGTTTTTGTGGCATCCGTGGTGGTGTCATATGAACTTTTCTTGGTATGTGTACATAAAGTATATAAAAAGAATTTCATTTTGAGAACAAGTAATGGTAGAAAGGTGTGAGCTTCTTGGCATCTGTGTTGGTTTGTGGGTGTATAAAGATTCTTTGGGAGAAAGCTTTTTGCGGCGCACCAATGGGACCACGTTATGCCCCACTCCTGGCAAACGATTCACCGTACCAGTGGCTAACCCTTTATCGCACATAGGTTTCCTTACAGGACCGCATATTTAGGTTTTAGTGGGAGTGAAGCAAGCCACTACTGAACGAAACGATATCCGCAGTCGTAATATTTGTAGGTATATACCATTTCTGCTTAGATTCCTTACCATTGGTATAGGTAGATTCATGAAAGTCAAGAATACATACTCTTGGCTGGGAATCTATTTAATGACTGCAAGAAGGATGTACTTTCTATGGGCATGTAAATATACATAATTAGAGATATGTTGAATTGAAATGCGCTTATAGCACACAGATCCTGTGGATGTAGATGAATATTTCTTTTCAAAGATCGTCTTCTACTTAATGCAGCACTTGACCCCTCTTGGTTTTGACCCAAACTCCTTCGTTTCCGCATTTGCGTATCAATGGGTGCTGGACTTCAATTACGTTGAAACTTTTGTCAACTCTGGTTATCTGTGGATCATTTAAATGGAAACATATTTTGATAAACAGTTTATTAAAATATGGCCAGATAATTTAAATATATATATATTTTTTTGTTATAATTTTTCAGGCTTCGCACACCACTTGGCCGGAATGCATGGTCATTTGCATTCTCCGGATTGGCGAGCACTAGGAAGTAATCCGGCACTGGGTCGACCACCAGGATTCCCACATAGTGCACAATTTTTTCATCATCAACATCCACCATTTCCACCTCATGTACTCGCCAACACTTTAGATCGCCTCGAACGTCCCAGATTACAGTCAATAAATGGTAAATATTCACTGATCTTATATTTTATAAAAATTTATATAAAAAAAAAATGTTTTTGTTTCAGATAACCAGCACTTAGTGCAACTAAGTCAATTATCTGTTTGTAATCCACATAGTACAACAAGTCCCAAAGGATCGCCAAGTCGACATCCAACAAATTCATCTCGTATATCTCCACCTTTGACAAGTGATAATGACAACAACAACAATATTAACACCGGTTTCGACAGTGACAACATATCAGTAACTGGCTCCCCCAGAAAGACAAATTCACTGCATGAGGATGAAGACAAACGTACCCCATCACCACCATCTGGAGCATTTACATCGCTAATTCAGAGGAATACAGCATTTCGAAAGGGTGATTTTTTTCCAAGTTTTGCATCTCAATTTCAACAACCCCATGTACTAAATCATGCATTGGCTGCTCAACTATTTCTACAAAATCCACTAATACCTCAACCAAGTCAATGGTTGTACACACAATTGTATGGTAATTATCATGATTTTCCATGGTTTCGGAATACACCACCAGTAAATAACGTTCAAAATTCTTTGAGTCCTGAAAGGAGTAACACCGAAGCAACTGGTGTTAATTTAGTTAAGCGAACCGTTACATTGATCTCGCACAACGAAACTGATAACGAAAATCAAAATTCACCCCCAGTAACATCTACACGACGATCACCTACACCAGATGATTTAGATGATAAGCATAGCAATAGTGGTAGCATAGGTGCTATTCGATGTAGAACCCCGAAACACGCCGATGTCTGGCGACCTTACTAGTGATTTTTATAAAACACAAAAGGATTGCCAATAAAATGTTGTGAATATTCATATCGAGATATCTATGAATTGCGTTTAACTTTAATCACATATCGAATTTAAAAGGATACTACTTCTTAGACATTTTCTACGACTTCAGATTGTTTTCAGTTCAGTGGCAATTTACGGAGTTCAGATGATGCATCTGGTTCTGGTTCTACAACGAAATAAGGGATGCTTGTTCAATGTTGATGTACATCCTACCTTAATTCTAAATGTTCAAACAAATATTTGTTTAAACGTTTTCGATGAATTCACCAATTATCACAACGGAGATATTTTTTTTTTGTCACCAATTAAAATAAGTTCAACAAGACTTGGTAAATCGAAAATATTGAAAAGCAATTTTTTACACCAATACGAAGTTATATCGTGAAAAATTTCTAAAATACATTAATGCTAATATTATGGTGACGTTTGTCAATAACACAAAAGTTAACTGATTTTAAGTTGCTTAGTTCTCTCAAATAGACAGTTCTACTATATAAATATTTGACAAAAATATTGTTTTAAAAATATTGAAGTCATGTATTTGAATTTGAATTTCAGTTTATTTAAACATTCATTTTCATAAGCAACAAATTCAGATTTCTTGTATGGAAATGTTTAGATGTTTGGATTTCCGTAAATTCAAAACAAATAATTCAACAATTTTTTTTTCAGATCAAGAAAAACAAATACATCGTTAATATTGCAATTGTACTTTATCAATTTTTAAGTGATTTATATTTTAATTTGCTGTTATTGTTTTATTAAAAACATTTTGAAGTGCATTTTAATTTTTTTGTTTTTTATTGTTAAACTCCGGAAGTTGTTACACCGTTGTTGTTTCTGTAGATTATTGTAAAACAGAATCCAACAAAATTTTTGTGGCACTTCATAACTTTTTTGTGGAAAATTTCTCTTTTAAGTAAGATAAGAAATTGTAAAAATTGTACATATTCAATTAAGTAAATAAATTTCTTTAAATGTAGATGGGTTTTATAATTTTTCAATTTTGTTGTTTCGGGTAAGCGGAAAGTTAAAATTGTGAAGTTGACTCCTCTTACCCCTCACATTGAAGCTGGAAGCTATATTTGTTAAATAATAATAAAGAAATGTTGGTGTAATGTTTTCTATATTATTTCAAAAATTTTCTTGAGTTGTTTTGTACAAAGAAATTCTTACAGTAATATTTACGAAAAACGAGAAAAACACACTTGTTTTGTTCCAAAAATTTTTAATTTTTAACTTCAACACGACGCGTTTCGCGTTGTTA
This sequence comes from Leptogaster cylindrica, assembly GCA_963082835.1. Taxonomy (NCBI): domain Eukaryota; kingdom Metazoa; phylum Arthropoda; class Insecta; order Diptera; family Asilidae; genus Leptogaster; species Leptogaster cylindrica. The sequence continues at coordinate 2,120,527 of OY720108.1, read as the reverse complement.
GGGTATCATCAGGTTACAGACTCACAGTCTCAGAGTCAGACTCAGAGTCAGAGTCAGAGTCTGTAACCTGATGATACCCTAACAAGGCGAAACGCGTCGTGTTGAAGTTAAAAATTAAAAATTTTTGGAACAAAACAAATATGTCATTAATGTTCCAACAAGTGCCATCTAAGAAAACTCTTGCTTACAGTAATATTTAATTTCCTTGTATCAATTGCACTTCAGTTTGAAGGACATTTCCCTAAACAAAAGCACCAAACATTAATACCCAAATCAACAGAATTTTATTATTTATAGCTTAAAATCCGTCTTCAAAAGTTAAATAGCCCTCTTTAAATAGATCTATTGGAGAACTTTCGAATATCTATTCTTCAATTTCCTTTTTTTCCCCCCAATAATGGAAATGGTCCATCTTACATCAAACTCTTATCCACCTTTTTGAGTCCCTCATTCGCCTGGAATAATTATCAATTTATTAAAGGGCTCTGGGGTGAAATTAAAGACTGTCCCAAGTCCATAATCAATAGTTTGAAAGTGTAAACGTAGTGTAGATGTTACAAACATGAACACAATGTCACATAAAATTCTTTAAAAGGGATTCCTTATTCTAGTTAGGTGACACTAGACGAATGTAAGGTCCTCCCTTGCGGAAAATTGGTAAGACGTCTTTGTTACCCGACAAAACATTAAAAAGGGATCACTCCTGGTAACTAGCTTCCAAGGTGCACAGGATGAATTTTCCTGACACAAAGGAAACTGAATGAGATTGTGTACGGATGATGGAGATAATAGACACCATCACCTCTGGTGATGGTATGAAACCCTCCAAAAACGGAAAGGATCCCTTAATGTGAATATATACACCTGAAATTTTATTCAGTTTAAGTTCGTTGTCCTGGTGACATATTATTCGTTGAAATGAATTTATAAGTGAGCACTGAAGAATGATGGGGATTTTGGTGTAGAGGAACATTTAAAAGGAGAAGGATATTACGTTCGAAGGGAAAAAATGCATCGGATTTTTTGACAAGTTTAAGGAATATATTTTGTAGAAGAGAATTTAACTACGTATTTTGAAGAATATGGGGATGAAAAGTGAATTCTAAGATGAAAGGATGTTTGAAAGAAGACAGTAGTAAATTTTCTTTATTGAAATTTCAGAAATGGCCTTATAGACTGCATACTTCAATATTCAGAAATATTTTGCCGGTCAAGGACAGTAAAAAATCTTATAGGAAAAAAATTGCTAAGCTTTTTTATTATTTACAATATGCGAACTACGTTGTTTAATATTAATTTTTCATTTTTAGAAATTCAAAAAAAAAATAAAAAATAAAATAAAAATAAAGTGTATTCTACATCAATAAAATTCATGAAAGGAAACATGATTACATTTGATTTCCAATAATAAAAACAACTGAATTCTGAACTCAGAAAGCAGTAAAAATTTCGCCATTAAACCATACTTACATTTGTACAGAAATAATTCAGTAATTAAATAAAGCTTATCCAGGTACCAATAAAAATATTCGTAATTATAAGATCCTGAACCCATTCAACTTTTAATAGCCACAAAAAGAAATAAAATAATTCAGGACACAATAAAAATGAACTACTGAAAGGACTCAATTACAACAATCTGTTTTATGCATCCGCATGCTATCGACACTGAAATTTCCCAATAATAAGTCTATTTGTCCTTTAGCATTTAATTTTACGTTGCCGGCGTTTATTAGTACCCCCAATTAAGGAGTAAACACACCCACATTGTATACCCAGTCCATCAATTTGTCATTCTGTGTACTTATCCTGTTCTATGCTCTCCTGTCATCCAGATTCCCGGGCTATCAAAAGCACTTCACGCACAATGTCAAAGTTCAGTTCAATCAGCTCGAATTGGCCTGTAATGAGAAGGACCCAGCAATTAGAGGCGGAGGATATTACTTCCTGCACTTGCTCTTTGTGGTGCTCACCCCAGTGGAAAATACCTAAACTCATCAGCTCTGTTTATGTGTACATATTGTAAATGATTGTATGGATATGTTCGGGAATAGGGTGAGGGGGAGTATTTAGGGGGTGGTAGGCTCGTTTGCTTCTGTACGATTTACGTCAATATCCACCTCAGATGAATCTCTGGTTTTGCAACATTCGCTTGTGTCAACATAATAATACCAAACCGGATTCAACGCCTCAAGGTGTTTGCGAACATCTCAAATAGACACATGTTCCGGCGGGGAAGGGACAACGATTGTGTACCCTTGGGGGGCAGTAACCAAGTAATTGTTTTATATATTCCTACAGGATTTTGTAGGCCCAGTTCTATTGTAGGGTTTTGGTCTTTTTGGTACGCCAACGATGATCAGGGAATTGCATATAATGCCAAATATTTTAATAATACCACAGAATGAAAATAATTTGATTCTGGAGTTTTGCAAACTTCTTCAGACATGCTCCTTTGCTTTATTCAATTATTTATATTAACAATGGTATCGGGGAAAATAATATGGACAATGAATATTTGTTTTTTTTTTTTAAATTCTTTGAGGCACGAATATAAGAAAAAAAAATTGTTATAAATTTTAAAATATTTTCTTGACCCTTCTTAACTAAAAAGTTGTCCGTTATTATTTTTTGGGAACGAATTTCGCTTTTGGTTCATTCCCAATTTCCCAATTGAATGATTATTCATTCCAGAAAAAAGAATACTTAATTTAATTTTTTTATAATGTTTTTTTTTTTTTAATTTCTTTGCATTACCAGATGACCTCAACTTCTGGTTTCCTGCATCCTCCACAAGTTCGTCAGACATTCATCAATTACAGCATGGAAATGTGAACAACAAACCAATATAATATCAGCGAGAAGAAATTGAAAGAAAATGGATAAAGTTCGAGCGCGGCATTCAAAGATGCTCCTCAGCCTTTTCGAGTAAGAACTTTTACTGAAAGAACTCTGGAAAAGTTTTTCAAGAAATTATTTATTCAACAAACCTTCTTCTATAAGTAAAGTTCTCCTTTCATGGTATTTAGTTCATTCTGGTTCTGTCGACTTTGCTTTGCTTTATTATACTAAAGGAAACTCTTCAAGATCCTGTAACAGGGACCATTCACAAGGCCGAGCAATTCTCCTAAAAGCTTTTGATTATCACAGAATAAATCTCAATACTTAAAACAAGGAAAAAAAATAGAAAGAAATCCCTTTTCGACCATTTTTCTTAAGCAAATCACTTCCGAGGGTGACCCTTTTTATAGATTTTGTGTAGAAAAAGGGTGGTGCATCGTCTTGATGATGCCCTTTACGTTGCCTGGGGAATGAGATAATTCTTAATTAAGACGCTTAAAACCCCTCGCATTATCTGTTTTACCAGACCTTTAAATGTTTTAACGAGGATAATTTTTTAGTTGACGCATTTTAAGGTACCTACCATTTAATGATATTAGATCAATTCATTTTGTTAAATGATTTGAAATCGTGTAACAAACAAAAGTTGTTGAAAACATTCGCGATTTCAAATGATTGAGGTTTTGGATTTTGATTAAAAAGCATCTCATGTCAGATGTAGGATCCTATTTATGTATTTGTTAAACATATAAACTGTTTTTGACTTTCTAATTCAGTTTAATATTCCGGACAGAGGAGAGCATTGAATCGAGTTAATACCGTCAAAATGACGTAGCCCTTATAAGTTTCCTATAACGAAGTCGAATTACAGATCTACTTGCTACGACTCGATTAAATTAGGTATCTTGCGTCAGCGCCCGTACTGGCTATGTGGTAGTGAATAGTTGTACTAAAATGTAATCAGCTGTGAAATGTCATTGTTGTTGTTTTTCATGTTTTCGGACGAAATACTTCTTTACACCAAACTGAAATGACGTAATTATAAACGCTTTTTCTATTTCTGCTTTCTTGCAAGAAAATAAACTGACTGCTGTTGCGAATTCATTTTATGTTTGCTTTACGCCAAATGTCAACAACTAATTCAGTTCGGTGGCAGACAACAAACCCGACTATAAAGGACATTTTATTTTGCACAATTTTAATATTGGTATCGACTGCACAATTTGTTGAAGTTGTACCAAGTACTAGAATTTCCCTCACACTTTCCTGCAATAATGCCCAAGCTTTAACTGTTTTATACCGAGATAACGGTTTGATTCAAAAATATTTTAGATATCCAAATTTTCCCTCAATTCGGTTTATATTTTAGGCTCGCAACCCTGCCGAAGCTCATTACGCGATTGCACTCGAAATAAATTGTTCCTTTGGTCCTCATTTGCCCGTCTACAAATCCATAGTCACGTTCCAGCTTCAATTAATAAGAGCAACAAATAGTGAGAGGACCATTGGTTGTCCAATACTGGAAAACAATAACCGAAGCAATCCCGAAGGAGTGCTGTCATCAATAAATCAGTTCGCTTGTATGTGCTAGCCCTCAAAGCTTTTCGGTAAGCGCACCCTTAGCCGCACATTTGATATATGAAGTGTTCTCCCACGATTTCTTCAAATCCATAAATCATTGGCGGTGTCAGCAACCCGAGAAAGGATAACGTAATCTTCGCTGGGGATGGCTTGAAGAATACACATAGGACGTGTCTTACATATTAGTTTCTACTTTTGCTCTGGCACTTGCAGCGGCCAACTGCCGGAATATACTGACTCCTTTCGCTGGCAATACAAAAATAAATACAAAAATAAAAAATAGAAAAAAAGAAGTGAAAACAGAAAGCAGAACGGAGTCGAAGAGGTAGAGAGAGATTTATGTTCAAAACATCACCCTGTAAGAAATTTTTTCCTGACCCTTTGTCACACTCCAAATAGTATAGAAAAAGGAACGAGTCCAGCTACACCAAGTTTCCTAGCTGAATATCGTTTATCAAATAGAAATGTTGTATAGAGACACCGGAAGGGACATGGGCGGAAATTTCTTTAAAGTAACACCGTGTATCCTGATTGGAGAATGAGGAACATCAGGTGGCTACTTACGGTTCGATAGAAAATGGATAACTCAAGTCGTTCCATGGTCCAATTCAAGAAATAGAGGGAGAGTAATCTCATGTGATCTTAACAAATCGTTTTTTAAGAGTCGGCCAATATTTTTCTAACAAGTCCTGAGGGCAAATTTTCTTCGATACTGTTTCTTTTTCAGTGGATTACTTTTCTTTGGCTTCATCCCTTCGTGTTTCTTAATAAGTGATTATCTGGGAGTTTGTTCTTCAACCAAGTGAATTATTGATTCCAAAGGAAATGGGGTTCGCAGATTATTTATAGAGATTGAGTCTATGAAAAGAAAGCAGAGGGTCCAAAGGAAATGTAGAACCTCACAAATTGCGTGAGGAAGAAAAAAAAGGAGGAAAATCTTTAAATTTCAATTTTTTTTCCCTCGGAAGAAATTATTGTTGAAGGTTTGGTTGGAATTGTTTTCTGATTGGTTTCTTTTTTGGTTGATTTTTATATTTAAGTTTTGAATGATATTTAATGAAAGGAAAGAGAAAAAAAATATTTCCGAAATCTAAGGACTATTATACAATAAATTGCAAGATTTCGTTTATTTAAAATATTATTTCATTAGATAAAAACAAAAATGTTTTATAGAGGAATTCTTCCGATGAAGAACGGATTTCATCATTCTCGGTTACCCCTCACAGAGATTCAATCCCTTTTATTATTAGAATTTTGTCAAATTACTTGCACCATTTACCTGCATTGGTTGACAATAAATTTTTTTTGTTCTGTTTCCCCGGTGTGTTTCCTCTTTTACAACATTCCTTCTTTCGGACATAAAATATTCATCGGAATCCAAGGTGGCCCTCAGAAAGCAATCCGTTCACCAAAAAACCATAAGCAAAGTTTAGCATTCCGAAGCGTTTTGGACCGGAAGGGAAATGCCAGGAAAGTTGAAAAAACGCCTCAACGATATCCGTGGGCTGCGATTGGCATTTTTTTACGTGCAGTAACGCCAGAACTGGGCACCAAAAAAATAGTGGTATGACGGGGGGGAATGGAAACATTAGGCAGAATGGCATCAGGTACAGGAAATAATGTCCGCAACATTAAAGGACCTTAAAAGCAAAACGAAAAGGTTATTGGTGAGCTTAGCTCGTCCAGACTTGTGCATTACCGAACCCTATTTAGTGTTCCAACAGTGTCTTACACCACCATTCCGAACACCGAAGTGCGGCCGAGGAATGGCGGGGCACATGCCCATTTCATTACACAAAAGGATATCAAGCACCGAAGAAGGAGTGAAAGACTGAATGAACAAAAAATATATATATATATACAAAAATTTTTTTTCTTTTTTTTTGTCTGTACTATAGTCCGCCGGCGAGACTGTAATAAATCAAGTCTTGGGTTTTAATTAAATCTTGCGCTCGTGGTATCACAAAACCTCCGCCCAAGGAGGAAGAAATGTGAACTAAGGGAAAGCAAACTTGAAAGGGTTACCGAAAGGAGTCATAGAAATATGAGAATTTATTAGTTGTTGCCTTTGGCTCTTTGGTTGCGATAAAATGTTCGAAATATTTTTTTTTTGTGAATATTTTCAACTGGAAGGAAAACACCAGAGCTATTGGGCAAAATGGTTTTCCAAAAAGGACTTACAGAATTAAAATATTTTCCAGCAAAAAACAATTTTCAATGAGGTTGAAGTTGTGTAAGCTAACATTTTGGTTCGGTTGTAAAAGTTTTCAAGAATATTGCGGAAATTTAATTGAGTTGAGAAAATGGCCAACAGAAAATGTGTGTCGCTTTGCAACTAATATCCTTTGTGTAAAGTTCTCCTTTAGTTCGGTCAGAGTTGATGATGTGTTCTTATACAATATGTGAAATCAATATTTAAAATCAATATACGAGTATAAGAAAATGTTTTCCAATATGCTTAATAAATTTTAAGGGCTTTACTGTCCGATCATGCAACAAAAGTTCAATGCTGTACTTGCTGATTTTAATCAGATGCTATTTAATAATCCATACCAAGAGGTTTGGGTTAAATGTGTCCATTGTAAGGGTTAGAAATGTTATCAGATCAAGCATAAAAATAAGTCAAGATTCTTGAGATCCACAAAATGCCATTTGGAATCACGAATATCGTAAAAATTGATACGTCTCTTTATTATGATTCGGTCCTGCACTTAATAAGACAAGAGAGGTTGTCCTGTATCCTTTGAGGGCAACTAATCAATATGATTTCCTCTGGACCGTACTTAAAGCACCCTTCCGAAATTGAAACCGTCCGGCCAGTATCTGAACAGGAATTGGACCATAAAAGGAATAAAATACTAAAGTGGTATAATGGTCATGTTTATCGTGTCCCATTGACGAAAGGACATCATGTAATATGGTCTGTTGAACTTAAGTGTTTTATTGGGATAAATTCGATGAAGTAAAAGACGGGAGCAGGCGGTCTAAAGATGACTAGGCTCTTTCCAAAAAAAAACAACAATTTTTTCCGAAGTTCCGTCAGTTTTGACGATGATTGGTTTTTTGAATATTTGTCATAAATTGACATCGCACATGTAATTTACATATCTGAATTCGTTTCGCGTTTCCCCATTAATTGAAAATTGACTTTGATTGCAGCACCGACTTCCTTTGTTCATTACGCCATTTAATCGAATCTACACACGAGTGCACCTGTAACACGCACTCGACCTCCTTATTTTGGGAGCCTCCCAAGAATCACAGGAGGCAATTTATGCTAATTGAGAGTTTCCTAAAGTGCTTTGATCGTGTCAAATTTGTGACTAATTGCGACACCTACCTGAATAACGTGCTGCGAGGACAATCGTACACATATGTGAGGCACATTCAGTACTCCATAATTAATGGCTTGGTAAATGTGCGCATTTTATTAATGGCTTTCACTTCTGTGTGCTAAAGTTGATGCCTAGTAAGCCCATCTTTTTGTATTTATTGATTGTAAAAATATTTAGCTAATTAACTAAAATTCTACAGTCTACTTTAAGGATTAAGGAATTGAATTGAATGTAAATTTGTATTTTAAAAAAATTTGAATTTCGTAAAATTATGGAATTATGGAATCAGTAAATTAAAATTACATAACTATGTATTAGTGAAAATCCCTGAAAAGATAACCGACTTCGGAAGCAGAAACAAGAAGCTATATAATTTTAAGATTCCACGAACTATGGGTGAGACTTGCAAGGGTGTAAAACTGTACAATGTACATTACAACCAATATCAGAAAACAATCACGAACTTTGAAAATTCGAAAACATGCTAGATTTTTGCTGTTTACTTTTTTATATTTTTGAATTAAACAAATGCTTTTAAGTTAATTTATTTGAAATAGAATTGTGTAGTTCTATTATAAATTATATAATTTCATTGCGTTACTTAAGGCTAGAAATTTTCATTTTTTTTTCAAATACGCGCCATTTTTGTAAATATAAATATATATGGAAAAATTCTATGTAGTTCCTTATTTGTGCTCATCTATAATCAAAAACTTTATGGTTTTTTTTTATCATAAATCAAAAATTACAGGAGCAACTTTTATGCCCGTATGCCTTAAAAAAAAGGACATGTTCGGGGAAATACTGTGAAGCCAACGCGCCGCGCGCGATTTTGACTTTATTCATCATCCAAAAAATTTCTTATTAAAGTTTATTAATTGTATAATAAAGATCTGTTTACAGAATTTTGATTGATTTTGACTTTGATTGATAACTGACTTTTAATAGGTCATATTTGCTATAAGTCCTAGGGTTCTCCTACTATGAACTTTAAAATATAAATTTTCTGTTAAATACAAAACAAAACAAAAACTATTAAAAAATAATATGATAAAATATTTATCAGAGAAATTCACCAAATGTGTCACCTACTCGAATTTAATTTCTAATATGTATTTATTAAAATAATATTTCTATTTCAGTTGCTGTTCGTGAACGACAATTCAATTATCTTGAGCAATAATTTCTAGTAATTGCGTTTCTTAAATAACATTAAATTTAATCCTGGCAAAAGTGAATAAGAAATGAAGGTTAATGTTTTCGCGTGGCTTTCGGATGGTGTAATGAGTCAGGAAATTAAATTTGAACGCAAGGGAGAGAATCCTGTGACGGATTTAAATTTGGGGAGTGTCCTCTATCTAATACTGAATTAAAAATGAAATTCCTATGCGAATGCAATAAATTAAATCAATCACACTAACCTCTGAGCCATTAATCAATCAGCTCAAATTAGAAATAATTGACTTCGCACCAAAGCAAACCAGAGCTTCTACATTTCCGTTACGGCACCGTCGGCGATCCCCAAGTCCAGATGACTTTGAGCAGATCAATCATTTATTCACGAAGGGATGCCCACATGTAATAAGGTTCGGAGCTAGAAACAAATTCTTGGTCTAAAATTTTCAAACTCTGAAACATTTTGCCAAGAAAAAAGAATGAGCCCAAATGAGAGGGTCTCAACCCCCGGAAATTCCAATCAAAAGGAGAACACGATTCAATAAAAGACATCATTAATTTTCGGTCGGGCTGGCTCAACCCTCATTGGAAAACCTAGTAGTGGCCACATGACGGCTAGAACTAATATCCAGTGTAGCCTGGCCGGGATCAACACAATCAAAGTTGGTTGCTCACCAAAATCAGATTTGTGCTCCTTTAATGGCCTTCGTCATCTTGGGCTGTCTTCGAAGATTGTTCAAAATATGTCAAATAAAAATGAAGGACGACCTTACTTGACGGCTGTTTCCTTACAGTGGAATCGTTGAGCTTTCAGGGAGTCTGACATGTCCCAGGGTTATTGATTAATTGCACCAAGCAGAATTATTTAAATAAATCTGTTCTAGAGGAAAATCAATATCCTTTTTGGTAAAACGAAATCCTTCGTTCGTTTTCGTCTTTTTATTTCCACTAGCTTATAGATGTTTTTGTTGTTGGGCTACGTTGGTCCTTTGGCTCTGTGCTCTACACATTACACATCTGCAGCAACAACTATATAGGTCTGGCGGAGATATTTAATATGGCAAGGAAACCAGCACATCTGCTGCCTCCTGCTGGAAGGATGCTCTGCTTCACTCCTCCACTTTCACCGGAATACTCTCGAACATATTTCCTTGGTCTTATGTTGGAGGAATTTTATCTAACAAGCTGGCGTACACACACACTTATCATATCCTACGTCTTTCGACATAGGAGGATGTATAGAGTGCCTCAACCAAGGATTATAGTGGTGGCAGACCTACCCGGCTGTGCATAGATATTTCCTTTTTTGTAGTTTCCTAGGACGATACGGTGCAGGGAGTGTGTTAACGTAATGCGAACAAATGAGCTTTGGCTAGCGTTGCAAATTAGATTTTCAGAAGCAGGAAAGGAAAGAAGGACATGCTAGTCCTCAAGGCGAATTCGGTGTGTACTGGTTACTCGTATATTTCTTCTTCTTATTCTATTTCAAAAGGTCAGAAGAATACATTGGAAAACCCATATGGTTATTTAGTTCGTAACGCATTCGAACAATTTTTGAGTGGAGTTTTCAATATGGGTCCAAAATAAATGTCCGACTGTTGAAATGTCCTTAGAATTGCTGAATAAACTTCCGAACCATCTGTAAACATAATTGATGCTTAAGTTAGTTCTGGATACGTTGATTCCTTGAGCTGTTGATTGAATTTTGTGCTTCGTCAGGAAACATAACTGTAGTCTGAACACGTGAACTAATTTTGCAGGGGAGAATACATGGCGGGGAAAATACAGGATATACCTGTGAAATTTTGAATTGAATCTGAATTGTACATTCCTGATCCTCCTATTTCTTGTATCCTTAGTGATTAAGGGACCATGAAAATTGCTCAGACAATTAAATATTTCAACATCATGATAAAGATTGGTTTTAGAAGAAATTCGTCATCATTATTTCTTTACTTTATCTGCGAATAAAAATTGAAATTTAAGATTATGTCATGAAATTAAAACTGTAATAACTGTGATTTTAAATATCTAATTTTTGTTGTTAGTAACAATAAGAAACAAATCCTGAATTTCGAGCTTGCCTTTTTCCCCACGGCATGATGTGAATTGAAGTTTGGAATTATTCCTCAAGTATTTACAAAGGAATTTTTGTGAAAGAACTCTGAATAATTATCTACTAAAGAATATTGTGTTTTACAGAAAATATTAACTACTTTGATTTGGATTCTATTATTGTACTAGAAGTAATTTTGAAAGAAATACCACCTGAAACAATATTTAAGAAATTGGAGAAGCATTGGCGTAATTGAAAAATGCAGCGATGACTGATGGCAACATCAAGTTGCACAGTGTAAATTGGAAAAAAAAATCTATTAATCTTAATCGATTCGGTAGAGCAATCGAGCACAAAGACTGGCATTAATTGAAATCTCAGCTAACGTCGTTATCAGATAATTGATATGTCTGGAAAACAGCGAGTACAAGTCACGATGACGTTCAAGTTCAGTTTTGTGATTTTTCTATTTGAGTTCTGTTGTAACACCTTCCGTTCACTTCATGGTAGGGTCATGGAAAGATTGTTTGGTGGAGCAGGTGGAAGGAGGACTATGTCTCAAATCAGGTTGACAATGACAGATCGATTCCGTTGGATTCCTGTTGATATACAGCTTCCTTGCAGCGGTGGCACTTAGCAGTCCATTAAGGATACCACTGGCATTGGGCCATCATCCCGATGCCGTCACTTCAAGTATCGTCATTTAAGTTCAAAGAGCAGATCAAATGCTGCGAGAAGGGCGGAAAGGAAAAAGTGTCGGAGCGATAGTAATTAACTGCCTGCGTGTTATGTTCAGCCAGTTATTTCAAGCGTAACCGGTGGTCCTGGCGTGTACCCATGCCATGTTTATCCCTGCCTAACACCATCGACATAGTCCGGCATAGCTATCTGGCGGATCCAGAACGCTGAAAATTTTCACCGAAATATCGGAATTTATGCATAGCCATTTTCACGACTGGACTCCGAAAACCCCGAGGAAACAAGAGTATTACGGGTTGTAAACGGGACGCCAGTGTCCCTGGGATATAGGATCGCCTCTTTTACGATGGTTTTTACCGCGGTTTGTGTTTGCGTTGAGATTTTTCACCACGGCTCTCCGGTTGTGACTTTGAAACTGAGCCCTCCACGTTATTTTGCAACCGAAAATTGGATACTCACAGCATGTTCCAGATACGGTTGGCTGTGTATTGACCGTTTTTATGCCGGCGAATTTAATTGAAGTGCACCCACACCCATTCCCAATTTGCATACGTGTGCAAAACTGTTTTAGCACTTTCAGTTCTTGTTCATTGGGCGGAATTGATGTTTCGTGATTCAGTCTCCTTGAAATTAGTTGCCCTATTAACATATTTTAGGGGAGGCAACTATGTATTGAGCAGTTTTGGTGGCACTACTTAAACCTCAACGATAGCATCAATATTTTCAGGGGTTGTTGAACACTCTGAATAAGCAATTATCAATTAGAATGACGAACATCAAATTTTATAGTGGTATTTTTGGAATACTCACCGAATTTTATTTGATTCCTCTGACCGGATATCACCACCTCAAAATGATTATTTAAATTATAGAGATAGAGTAACAAACACAATGTATTATGTAACGAAGAAAATATATTATTTCAATATATGTATAAATATATTATCATTGACAAGGCACATTTTAAACACAATTTAGGACAAATATAATCAAAAGATTCAGGCATAGCTTGTAATGATAATGTTAAATTAACGCTTGAATTTATTTCGTAGAACCATCTTGAAGATTCCGATCATCTGAAGGTTTATCTGAAGGATTATCTTGAGCATTACCTGCAGCAACATCTGGAGAATCGGCTGGAAATTCATTTGGAGAATCATCGGAAGAATCATACGAAGTATCATGTCGAAGTAAAGTGAATGGTGGATGACGCTTCAACCTCCGGTCTTCCTCCCTGTCGACTTCCTTGTACTGTTCATATAATAGGCGATTGTAGGCATTCATTTGATTCTTTTCTTCTTTAGTTTCAGAACCACTGGAACAAAAACTATAAGAAATTATATTTCATGCATTAATTATATACTTTGGTATGAGTAGCATATCCTCTAAACGCTCCGACATCTCTTGTCGTCGCTCGTTTGTCTCATTATGTAAGTCTTTCTTTATCTCCACAATTCTAAGAAGGTTCTGCTTTATTGGGTCTCCCATTTTTCGGAAAATTTCTAATTAACCACAGTATAAGCAATAATATTAATTATTTTATCGAATTTATTGCAAAATTAACAAAATTGATGCAAAATTTTGACAGATGCAAACTGCCTATTGCAATAGCCTACTATCTATTATAATTTAAAAAAAAAAAATATGGTTGGTATGTCTAAGAGTCAATACATTTTTCTAAGCAAGTAAAAATAGGCTATCAACATCTACATGCATAGAAAAAGTAATGGTATCTAATTTTCTCTATATGGTCTCTCGCTGTTGAGGTTTTACAAAGCGCCACCAGGGGATCAACAAAGCCCCCGTTCGTTATTATTTTATTGACATCATATGAGATATGAAATATGTTTACACATTAACAATAAACAAATATTAAAAACCGTAAATATATGAATCAATTTCCCATTGATTTAACATTCCACAACATTCTCTTGGTGTACGTACAATGGGAAAAATTTCACTTGAAATTTTAGGGACGTACCTCGAAAGTCCATTACACAACTTCTCCATCGTGACAAGCTAATTCATTAGACTTCTATCCGTTAAGCAAATTAGGATTCCTCTGGCACCAGCGAGAAGATATTTCTTTAGCCCAAAAGTCTTTCTCGGTCATCCCTCCCCCACCCCAGAAGGGGAAAATTAATCAGACTAATAACTATGAAAAGTTTCTTAATGAAAAGATTTATGCCTGCTCTTTAGAGAAGTGAGCAAGCAGGCATTGGGTTGGAAAAGCAAATAGATGAAAGAAATGGCAGCAAGGAAAAATTAAAAACACAAACACAGAGGGCAGGCAAAAGGATCGTGAAGATGGGAAATTGTTTCTCATTTCATTTTCTCTAATCAACAAGCCAAGGCTTACCCCAGCTAAACGATGGCTTGGTTAGATTTCGCGACCGGAACGGTCGGTTAGGGTATGGATGGTGTACGGAATGAGGAACAAGAGGGGTGGGGAGACTGTGAACGGCGGCGACGGCGGCGACGGCGGCGTGAGAGTAGATGGAAGATGGGTCAGGGCATATTCAGCGATCCGCGTAACACAAAGACTTCTGGAAATATTAATTAAAAAAATTATTGAAATAATTAACAAGAAGGGATTCCACTTCATTATGTCGGGTCTTTGGGGACTCATATTGTTCTGGGTAAATTTTCGGTGTAGCGGGTGAAAGGACGAATTCAAGAATGTCCAAAAAAATTGATGCTTGCCCTCAAAATAGTAAGGTCTCCCTTGGTGCCGCACAATTTTCGGGTAACCCTCAGATAGTCCTTGGGGGTGATGAAGAAGTATCCGGGACAGAGACAGGGAAGGGGGATCTGCCGGAGATAGTGGAGGGTAGAAACCGGTACGCCATAAGGTGTTCATTAAGGCAATGGTTAATTGGGCCAAAAAACGCTTTTGGCTTTAAACAGCTCCCCCGATGCTTACAATTAAAAGTGAGCATCCCTTTGCCATTTACGTTTTCGTTCCGAAAACTTATCTCAATTCCGTCGTTTTACTCATCGTCTTAACGTGATATCGTCCCCGACTTACCCTGGTTACCGGGTGTTCACCTGAAGGGCGCCCCGTCATTTATGGATGGTGAAGAAAAGTGGTGTCTTGCCGCATCACGGCCCGCTGCAAAAGACAAAAATTTCGGTAGTCAGAGTTAGTGGTGCCACACCGGCGAACTTTGACTCCGAATTTGGTGTTATGGTTCTTAGAAAATGAGGGGTTTGGTTATTCAATTATACCGAGATGGTAGACCCCTGTGGATACAACCCCAAAATGCCCCTACCACTGATTATTGTACGTCGTCAAATTCGGCTTACTATTGAACAGAAATACAGGAAAAAGAAAGGAAAAGAAAAATTAGGGATGAAAAAAAACGAAGTGAAAAGACATTTCCTCAGTACTTTTTGGAGCATGATTTTTGTCACTTGGTTACGATAATGGCGATATTTTTAGGAGTGGAAAGAAGAGAAGGTTCTATTTAAAATCAACCTCTCGTAAATGGGATGACACGAAAAAAACACTTACCACGTTGCCTAGGGGTCGGAATTTTTAATTAGGGATTTGATTGCTTGCTTGTTTGCCAATTTTGGGGTAAGAAAATTTTTCTCCGGAATTGTCCAATCAGCACTGCTTGAAAAAACCGACTTAAAAATTCTTTATTTGATGTTTTACGGAAAAAAAACTTGTTTATTTTAGACAGGATTTGCAGAATACTTATTCTCGGAAAATTTCATGGAATGACAACAAATGAATACTTTGACACGAAAGAACGAAATGAGAACGTTGAAAAGAAATATCAAAGGTTGCTGAGCATCGAATATAATTTAAGAAAAGCAGAACACACTCTAATCGAAATTATTTTTAAATATAATTCATTGTACAGAAATCAATTTTCATAACGAAATTTTTAATAAATAACTAAATTTAATAATAAAAAAAAAATGAATTGATCCAATACGATTGAATAAAATATTTGGAAGCATTATTATTTTAAAAACTTTATTTCTAAGTATAAACAATTTATGTCTCATCAAAAATAACTTTGAAAAAGGATCATACTTAAAAACACAATTACACAAACAATGTAAAGTAGCCAAAAAAAAAAAAAGATGTGAATAGCACCCCTGAGCAAATGGCTCCCCATGCAAAGAATGGCAGAATTTCATTTCCAGGACGACCATGGTGGAGAGATTAAAATTCATCAGTATAATAAAGTAAGAATGCTAATGAAAATCACGCCATAGTGTTTGTGAATTATTCGTCTTTTATCATGGCCAGCTCGTTGTATACATTTCCTATACCCGCACTATACATTCATCCAGTGTGAGGAGAGTCCTTGTCTTTTAAAGACCAGGAATATTGTTGGCTGCATGCGGGTCTAAGATAGAAGGCAAACAAAAAACAATGCCCCACTAGACACCACCCACTGCACTCATACTACTTGCAGTGATTAAATATCGTGTGGATGGATTAATTTATGATGCAAAGAATTTTTTCCAATCTAGATCTATTTCTGTATTGAAATTTTCTGGTAAGGAGGATACAAACGAAAGAAATAAAAATAACGCGGAGGAACTCCTTTGAAATTAAAAAGGGTATCAGGAATATCTACACAACTTTCGTTTTACGCTTATGTTTTTTCTGGATCTACTTTCTCTATCATACTCGGGTTCGGGGAAATTTAGGAAAATCTAATCCAAACATGGTAGAAACTTTTAATACATTACTCGTAGAATCAATGCTGTGGAGATCTGAATAAGAGTACATAATTGTTACAGAATATTTTTATTTCACTTTTTAAAAAGCTGTAAAATACAGTATTTAAATAGCACTTATTTTATGAATAGTCTAACTACATACCTACTTGCAGCAAGGACTACTTAAAAACGTGTGGAACGATGCCAGTGTGTCAATGACGCTGAGAGCAAAAAGCAAACGCTAATGGCGTTTTAATATAACGTTGAGATGTGCTAAAAACGATCCCTTTCCAACGCCAATCCTCAACATCCGTTCGTTAGTTTCTAAAGTGTATTCCATACGTTTTTTAAGCTTGCATCAAAGAGGTCAAAGGAGTTTTTTTTGCATAACATTATTAAAGTACCACCATCGTAATAAGTAGACAATTACTTTTTCAAGGTGGAAAATATTTCTTTTTTGGCGGATCTCCACACAACTCTACCAGGAATTCGTGATAAAAAAAAACAACAACAAATGAACAAAAAAGGATATGTTAAAATGATGGCAGTATACCCGCGCTCTGCCTGAAGTCGTGCCAATTTTATTTATTTTCATTAGCATCCGGATCACTGATACGAGTACCGTTACGCCTGAAAAGAATTTCAGTATTCGGATAAATTTTCCTAATTTTCATATCCTTTGATGGTCATATCAAGCTCCTAACATTTATTTTTAATATCCCCCCCTCATTCAGCTAGTGCCCAGAAAAAGGAATTTTTCTGAGTTTTAATTATTCACAACTCGTTCTTTATTCGTGCTGTGCTGAAAGAGATCTCAGAACTCTCATAATATAAATTTTTTTTGTGTGTGTGTATGTTTTTTTTTTATTATGTACTACCTCCCCACACTGATGCTTCTTTAGAAACCTTGTTGATTGTAAATATTTAATAGCTTCCCATTCCCACATGCCATATGTTGAAAGGATTATGTTGGATATATTCAGAGGAGTCTGATGTTCAGCGCGGGGTGGTGAGATGGTAGACGGCCGATTTTCACTGGATGTCTGTCTGTCTTTTGGCAGCCCTCACCTTTGGCTTTTACAGCATATAATTATTAATTAACACTCCTTTTATTTAATGCTTCTTACAGAAAAAATTGAATTTAGGTACGGATTTGATAGATTTGTTATAAATATTTATATAGTTATTATGATGTAAATTTGATTGTAACTTTGAAAAGTTTGCTTTAAATTTGTTGTGCAATTTTTTTAGCATTTTAGTTAGAATATTCCTGCTACTATTTTCCAACCTTTACAAGGGCATTGGTAGGGTGGTGCAAGAAGGGACCCGTGGCTTCTACCTAGATTTTAAGATTTTCTGGAACTTCTATGTTGTAATTAATAACATACAGCTTTGTGCTTGTTTCCTGAGAAGAACAAAGCTTTGCGCCTCCTTGCAAATTTATTTTCCGGCGCTCCTGAAACATTTACAAATTTGTCTATGGAACGATATTCCGTTACCAAGCGACGAAAAACAACACAAACCCAAACGTCAAATTGGAAATTTTAGGTTATAGTAACAAATTAATTTTAATGATATAATTTGATTGAAAATACCGAAATTATGCATTTTTTTCAGGAAATATGAAAAACTATTTAAATCCTCTATGTATAAATGGCTATGGAATACTAAAATGTAATTTTGATTGATTTCATTTTTGCAAGATCAATTATCGATTTTTCCCAATTTCGTTTTGCCAAGCAATAAATTCAACTTTAAAGACCACCATTCCTATGATGGATCTAACCGGGGAATGTGGAGGTAGGAAGCGGAATTCCTGTAAAGTGGGCTTGGGTTGAAATGCGTATTTTTTATTCCAATGTCCATTTTTCCAAACATCCAAGAAAAACAGTCTTCCAGTACCTGGTGGGCGGTGACAGGAGTCTCGGGCCCCAGAGCAACTTGAGGACCCCAGCGCCCTTTTATGTATTTTATTTTGGGATTTTAAAATCGTAAGAACAAACAAACCTAAATACATGAAGGCATTTCATAGGAACGAGAGTAAACCTGATAATTTTATTTCCAAACAAAATATATATGTTTACATCACCAAACTCTCTTTTGTTGCTCTGACGATTTTGAAATTCTGGAATGCACGAGCCCCAAAGCCCCCCGTCGTAAGCCTTACCGCTGGATTACTGTAAATATGTAGCCCCATTCATAATCTGGACCCGTGTAAATACAATTTTATTCAAGCACTCTAGGTCCTCAGTTCCAATTCTTATCATAACATCCAAAAAATAAATATCTGATATATGAAACACAGAAAATTACAAAACAAAGGTTTAATATCATTTGTATACATATATATCAAAAAACATTAATAATTTTGTGTCGACGAGTCTATATGACAATCTTTTTCAAAATCCTGTTCAAATTTTGTTTACGGAGAAAATTTTGGTTCGAGAGTATGATTCGTACACATTACCAATCCAAGAGAGAGTGTAGGATAGCTGGCCCAATATGATATCCATTTTTCCAAACATTATATCCAGCTTTCCAAACATCTCTGTAGAGAAGAAAAACACCAATTGCGACCAGAACTCCTGGAAAATTGATTTGTCCTTCAGAGTCTGGTTCTTCAAACGTTTCGCTTGATGAAGAATCTGCCAAAGCTTCCAAATAAGCATTTAGGATATTCGAATTCGTATAGAACTGAGCACCATCCAGTATTTCTGTTTCTGAATCCTGTAAGTCTTCAGTAAGCTGGGAGTTTTCTGAGAAGCTATTGGATAAAGTTTCTTCTTCTGAGCGATGGTATTCTCTGTAGCGAACATAGACAACGCTATCACTGGACATCTGCGGTTCAAGGAATCTTGCTTCTATCTCTATGGGTCGGGGTGGTGACAATTCGAAACTAAAGTACAAAAAATTACTGTTTTCCATTAACTTTTGAAATTTTTTAAAACGTACTCTTGTGCGGCCACCTCTTCTGATATAGGTTCTTCTAGTATTGTAGACAGCATCGATATAGTTTCATAATTGATAATTTCCTTTCTCATTGGATTTCTTTCATCCAACTGTTCTTCACTCACAGGACATATTGCCATACCGTGATAGTCATTCCATGCGTCTAAGTATAAAAAAAATCCAAAAAAAACTTAGTATTATTTTAGTTAGCATAGAAAAAAATTTACTTACGTGTATACTGCGTGACATCAAAAAAACGTTCGTTAAGTGATGGTTTATTTTCATCTTGTGGTTTCTTCCTTCGTAAACGCAATATATGCTCTCGCCACCATGCGACTAATCGTTGAAAGAATTGTCGAATGTCATTAATTATAACCTCCCAATATAAGCGAATTACATCCATGTTGAATATGTTTATATGAATCACTCAGTATGTTTAAACGTATTAGAAAATATACGCGTATAATCGAAAAAAATATTTGTAGAAAAAAACTTATAATTATTACTCAATTTGCTAAATCACATGAATCGCATCTTCACTTGTCCACGTTCTTCACGGAATGGCCGCTTGCACCAAGCTACTGCAAAACGAAAGCCTTCCGTGCGTACGCGATCAAAAAATAGGCAAGCGTTTAATCGAAAAAAGGAGTTCAGTGCATCGGAATATGAGGATGCTGCCAGGTGCATCTTTATTCCAAATGCAGAAGTTTTATCTATTTTAAAAAATCACCGAAAATGAGAAAATGTTATCGCAATATTTTTGTTTGCTTATAGAGAATGTAATATTTATAAAATGCTTATAAATACATTTGCTTTCCAACTAAGTACAACTGTACAAAGGCACCTGCGCTAAGGATGCAGTGATCTATTGTTGCCGCGAGAGGTCCCTATAAGAAGTCAAAATACCAATTCCTTTTCTCTTTATACAAAAATAACAAAAATCATTAATTATGTGATATCAAATTTACAAGAATTTATAAATATTATATTACTATATAATTGTTTTCTATTTGCCGATCACTGTGAACCTTGGCGCAATTGGTTAATTGAAAGGAATCGAGTTCTACATGATTCAAATAATATGTTCCAAACTGAAATAATCCGCATCAACTTTAAAAAAGAAAGTAAAAGGAAATGTGTTCCTGCTGTGTTATTAAACCAGTCCATTTTCTTTTACTCTTTTGTACAATGTAAAACATTTTCTGAAAATTGTTATATTCTGTTGTGTTGATTTTCTGCATTATGCAAAATTTAAAAATTATTATCTCGTCGTAACTATTTTGGCGGGAAACATTTTCCAGAATACTAAATATTGAGCAGACTTTGAAACTTTTTTCCAGTACATAAAAAATTGAAAGTGGCCAATAAGAAAGCTCCCTGTAGGGTTCATGCCGTGAAGTATGTATAATATATCTAAGGAAAAAAGCCAGCTAAGATAACTTGCGGTTTTGTAGGCGGAGCTTGTGGTTAACCAAAAAATGCGCTTAATAGGCTTAAAGGCCTAGCTGAGGGGTTTTATGAAAAAAATATATATACAAGACATCCCCCAAGCAATAGGCCGCATGTGTGTATCTAGAATAATTTGCGGTCAACCACAAAGCAATTGGCCGCTTTCTGCTCATGCTTCCCACAGTCGCATTAATTTTCCCAGAAAATTCTTCCAACCACTTTACTTACTTGATCTTGAGATTATGATTCTTAAGTCAAATCTAAACGCGTTTGCACGAAGACGATGGCCACGCTATCAGCGAAAATTTACGGAACCTTGAATTTTTAAGGGAGCAAAGACACATTTTCTTTCTCCCCACAAACTTTCGGTAAAAGAAGTGATGAAAAGAAATTTCCCTGTTACAAGAGCTTTCCGCTGGGTGCGATCCTACAAGTGACAAAGCATTTCTGCCGGTTGTTGAAGCAGGAGAGACAATGAAATGGGGTTCTCGCAAGCGTAGAAGCGATACCGAGAGCTCCCCCTTTATTCCGCTTAGTTTCGTTGTACATCAGGAAATCACCCTCGCGGTGGATGTCCTACATTTTTAAGCTATTTTCCAAGAAAATTTTCTCAAGAAAGTTTCCTTGAAGGAGTTTTTTCGCTTTTTTATATGTTCAACATATCAACAGATGGCTCTACTTGTACCTTTTTGAAATTTTTTGGTAAAGGTTGTTTTGACTTTTCCCCGTTACATTTTCTTTCTTGTTTTACTTAATTAATTTTGTTATATTTATTAGTTTTGCTATAATTATTTTGTATAGTATATTCATGACATATTTTTTCTTTTAAAATTTCATTGTTCAAGCTTTAGTAAATACAAAATAAATTTACTAAAAACAAAATCCCATAAGGCTTGTGGTTTTCTGCAAGCACTGAACAGTTTCCAATTGTAACTTACCTGATCCGGAAATCCTTCCCAGCAAAAGGATACCCAACTCAAGGGAAACACGAATCTGCTCCTCTTGGATATTAAGGTCCTTCAATAATATAGACAGCCGGCTTAAATATGTGGATAAGGCCGATTGTGTTCGAAATCAAAGCGTACATATTACTGCATAACACCAGGGCTGCCGGAGCTGGTAATTGCGCATAAATCAACATTCGCAGCATCCCGACGTATCCCCGGTGCAGCATTAGCCTTCCGCGATGACCGTTCATTCCCATCAGCGGTGCAAACACAGAATTTTAGCCTTTGGAATCCGATAAACACACTTTCCGTTGTTGCTGGGGTTGCTATATGCCGCGCTACCTATTACTACACCCTTCATCTGCCCTCTTGGGCATTGGAATGCGCGAGAATTAAATTTTTGGAGAATATAAAAAAATAGCACATCCACACATACACAAATGGACAAAACAAAAAACACGAATTTATTTCCCAGCATCCTTTCCAATGTGATCAAGCTTCACACACCGCAGCCGATGTGTTTGTCTAGTTTAGGATATTGATTTGAATCAATTAATTCGTGCGGTAGACATGGTATTACAGTCCGGATCTAATTAATTTTAATGCACGCATGCACATTTAATTCGCAACAAAATGGCGTTCGCTCAATGAATATATTCCATCTAATCAGAACTTTAAATGTGAAATGAATTTTAATGTTGATATATTGCAAATTCTGATTGTGTTGCGATTTAATTGGAATTTGATACCTGGGACTAAAACATTTCGTGAATTTCGTGGATTAAAAGTTTCCCGTTTTTGTGGGGAATGGAAAACTAGGAGAGATTTTACATTTTGTGTTAGGCTTTTGGATTTTATTGGTAAAGCGGGTGGGAGTAGTGTAATTAAATTTCCTGTTCAGTTTCCATTATAATTGAAGAGCATTGCAAATACGTATGTAATTCAAGGAGTAATGGTCACTGCTGATTTGTTTGAGCTGCAGATTAGAATTGAAAGGTAGAGGTTTTGCTGTCAAAATTATATTTCCAATGTATTTGTTAAATTAAGGGTTAATTGGAGTATTTCAAATCACGCTATAGTTTGAATTTCATTTGAACTTTTACCAATTATATAACTATATTGATATGAAATGTTCAATTTAAAATCAGTTAAACCAAAGTCCGACAGTATCTAACTTATGAGAAGACTTTAATTAAAAGGTATGAAAAATGTTACAAAATAACTGCTTCAAATTTATGTTAGGATTTGTTTTTTATTTTTAGTTATTATTTCCCCCGTCGTTGTCATGTTCATCATTTGAATTTTCTAGGAGTGGTTCTTCATCTTAATTTTTAGACAATAAGCGAAATAATAACAAATTCTTATTAAGTAAATAAGTTACACAAAATAATACATTTTAAGTTTAACATCTGTTTAATATTATTTAAGATTTTGTTCAAAAACTTCCAACTGAACAGGAAGTTTAATTATACTACTCAGTCTTACAGTTTGATACTGAAACTAAACAAGCTAATAAAAAATCAGCCCAACAGAATATAACAATTTTCAGAAAATGTTTTTACCTTGTACAAAAGAGTAAAAGAAAATGGACTGGTTTAATAACACAGCAGGAACACATTTCCTTTTACTTTCTTTTTTAAAGTTGATGCGGATTATTTCAGTTTGGAACATATTTTTTGAATCATGTAGAACTCGATTCCTTTCAATTAACCAATTGCGCCAAGGTTCACAGTGATCGGCAAATAGAAAACAATTATATAGTAATATAATATTTATAAATTCTTGTAAATTTGATATCACATAATTAATGATTTTTGTTATTTTTGTATAAAGAGAAAAGGAATTGGTATTTTGACTTCTTATAGGGACCTCTCGCGGCAACAATAGATCACTGCATCCTTAGCGCAGGTGCCTTTGTACAGTTGTACTTAGTTGGAAAGCAAATGTATTTATAAGCATTTTATAAATATTACATTCTCTATAAGCAAACAAAAATATTGCGATAACATTTTCTCATTTTCGGTGATTTTTTAAAATAGATAAAACTTCTGCATTTGGAATAAAGATGCACCTGGCAGCATCCTCATATTCCGATGCACTGAACTCCTTTTTTCGATTAAACGCTTGCCTATTTTTTGATCGCGTACGCACGGAAGGCTTTCGTTTTGCAGTAGCTTGGTGCAAGCGGCCATTCCGTGAAGAACGTGGACAAGTGAAGATGCGATTCATGTGATTTAGCAAATTGAGTAATAATTATAAGTTTTTTTCTACAAATATTTTTTTCGATTATACGCGTATATTTTCTAATACGTTTAAACATACTGAGTGATTCGTATAAACATATTCAACATGGACGTAATTCCCTTATATTGGGAGGTTATATTTAATGACATTCGACGATTCTTTCAACGATTAGTCGTCGCATGGTGGCGAGAGTATATATTGCGTTTGCGAAGGAAGAAACCACAAGATGAAAATAAACCACCACTTAACGAACGTTTTTTTGATGTCACGCAGTATACACGTAAGTAAATTTTTTTCTATGCTAACTAAAGTAATACTAAGTTTTTTTGGATTTTTTTTATACTTAGACTATGACGGTATGGCAATATGTCCTGTAAATGAAGAACAGTTGGATGAAAGAAATCCATTGAGGAAGGAAATTATCAATTATGAAACTATATCGATGCTGTCTACAATACTAGAAGAACCTATGTCAGAAGAGCTGGCCGCATATGAGTACGTGTTAAAAAATTTCAAAAATTAATGGAAAACAGTAATTTTTTGTACTTTAGTTTCGAATGGTTACCACCCCGACCCATAGAAGAAGCAAGATTCCTAGAAACGCAGATGTCCAGTGATAGCGTTGTCTATGTTCGCTACAGAGAATACCATCGCTCAGAAGAAGAAACTTTATCCAATAGCTTCTCAGAAAACTCCCAGCTTACTGAAGACTTACAGGATTCAGAAACAGAAATACTGGATGGTGCTCAGTTCTATACGAATTCGAATATCCTAAATGCTTATTTGGAAGCTTTGGCAGATTCTTCATCAAGCGAAACGTTTGAAGAACCAGACTCTGAAGGACAAATCAATTTTCCAGGAGTTCTGGTCGCAATTGGTGTTTTTCTTCTCTACAGAGATGTTTGGAAAGCTGGATATAATGTTTGGAAAAATGGATATCATATTGGGCCAGCTATCCTACACTCTCTCTTGGATTGGTAATGTGTACGAATCATACTCGAACCAAAATTTTCTCCGTAAACAAAATTTGAACACGATTTTGAAAAAGATTGTCATATAGACTCGTCGACACAAAATTATTAATGTTTTTTGATATATATGTATACAAATGATATTAAACCTTTGTTTTGTAATTTTCTGTGTTTCATTTATCAGATATTTATTTTTTGGATGTTATGATAAGAATTGGAACTGAGGACCTAGAGTGCTTGAATAAAATTGTATTTACACGGGTCCAGATTATGAATGGGGCTACATATTTACAGTAATCCAGCGGTAAGGCTTACGACGGGGGGCTTTGGGGCTCGTGCATTTCAGAATTTCAAAATCGTCAGAGCAACAAAAGAGAATTTGGTGATGTAAACATATATATTTTGTTTGGAAATAAAATTATCAGGTTTACGCTCGTTCCTATGAAATGCCTTCATGTATTTAGGTTTGTTTGCTCTTACGATTTTAAAATCCCAAAATAAAATACATAAAAGGGCGCTGGGGTCCTCAAGTTGCTCTGGGGCCCGAGACTCCTGTCACCGCCCACCAGGTACTGGAAGACTGTCTTTCTTGGATGTTTGGAAAAATGGACATTGGAATAAAAAATACGCATTTCAACCCAAGCCCACTTTACAGGAATTCCGCTTCCTACCTCCGCATTCCCCGGTTAGATCCATCATAGGAATGGTGGTCTTTAAAGTTGAATTTATTGCTTGGCAAAACGAAATTGGGAAAAATCGATAATTGATCTTGCAAAAATGAAATCAATCAAAATTACATTTTAGTATTCCATAGCCATTTATACATAGAGGATTTAAATAGTTTTTCATATTTCCTGAAAAAAATGCATAATTTCGGTATTTTCAATCAAATTATATCATTAAAATTAATTTGTTACTATAACCTAAAATTTCCAATTTGACGTTTGGGTTTGTGTAGTGTTTTTCGTCGCTTGGCAACAGAATTTTTAGAAAAAATGGGCCCGGGTGCTTTTTCGTTTCGCTTTTTAGTTAACATTTTTAATGCAATCTATAAGGTTTTTTTCTGGATTTTATGGCATTGCAATGAGGTTAATAAACACTTAAAATACCTTGCCGTAATTAGCACAGAAACATATTATGTTTACTTTTCTGGCTAAAACTGAAAGGAAATGGTTGAAATTTAGTCTATTTCATTTTCCGTGATTTTCTTTTCTTTTTGTTTTTTTTTTGTTTTGGAAGTTTTTATAACATTTAAAGATGACAAACAGAACAATTAAAGAAATGTTGAAAATTATTACAAAATGTAGACATTGAAATTTTCCTTGTCAAATGCAAATCATCAAAATTTTAATATATTCAAATGTCTTTTAAATTTCAATTCAATATTTATAAATTTTAGAATTTTTCCATTTGCTTGAATGTTCATCATTTTGCGAGAAACATTTTAAAATGCAGTATTCATGAAATAAAATTCAAAGCGAACAATAGGAATTGAAAATGTTAAAACATTTTTGGAATGGCTAAAATTCACCACATTTTGACTAGTTGCCTGAACCGTTAACCGCTCGGAACGTTATGCAAAACATCTTAGATTTGCATACAAATATTCATTTTATTCGTGCCACGGTAAAATCTTTTTCGACAAAATAATTGTGAGCCAGAACTGTGTTTTGTGGCTTTTATTGTGCATACAATAAAACAGTTTAATGTTGCAAAATTTAGATGCTCAAGTAAAGTTCGCTTACAATCCTTGAGGTGGGCCGCAAAACTTTTATGTGCAAAACACTTTAATCCAGCTTACATTATTTAATGTGGTAATATTTATTTAATGTTTAGTGTAAGTTTAGGCCTTTAGCGTATTAGGAATTGAATAATATTGACCAAGAATTTTATAAACATCATATAAAACGAATGTTAAGTATAGTGGTTAAATAATTTCGTTAATGTGAATGCTATGTGAACAAAGAATTGAAGATTCCCGAAAACAAAGCCTGGATTTATTTTCCCGATTTCAAAAATATATCTCGTCAAATACACCTTGTTCACTTTTGTCGTTACTCGTTATGACGAAACTGTTACCCCTGAAATTACCCAACGGATCCCTATATAGATCCCTATATATAGAGTATACATACTGTACTTCATAAAACAGGAAAAGTATTGCGTACATTCTCGAATACTGCTGAAGATAAAAATAAGAACTCCATATATTGCAATTTTTTACCCCAGCCCGGAACCCCTCGTGAAAGCCTCTTCTTTGTAACGATGGGAAATCGTTTTACTGATCGAGAACGAGAACACAGTTTCATGCATCGTGCTGTTCATTTGGAGTTTCGGTATCTTGGAGAATTGAATTACTATAAATTTCCCTTTTGCAAATCACATTCATGCGTGCATATTGCATAATATGCCATTGATTTCGCTTTAAGTCAAATTCATGCTCTCGCGATCACAACTCTTTCTCATGCAAACAAAATTCACGCATTCATTCTAATAGAAACCAAATTCATTCCCCTGTAAGCAAATTCTTGCGCTCGCGATCCAAGTTCATTCTATTGCAAATTAAGCACACGCATTCCCCAACTAAATTCCATTTAGGAGAAAAGTTCATTCCTTTGACATACGAGTAGATAGTTGCACTTACATATTTTATATAAAAAAATTGCAAAATATTAAGATAATATTTTTTTAAAAGATAATTACCACTCTATTAAAGTCACACTTCATATTAAGTAAGAAGTAACATTGTTCAAAAGATGGATTATTTAGGTTTTCTTATTGAAATGATTTTATGATGTTCTGGTCGAAGTTTTGTTGGTTTCAAACACCGCAAGTTTTCGTTAGACACAGGAAGTGCGTGATCTTCTTCATAGAGAAGATGCTGAGTCCTTTAAATCGTGATCATTTAATGGACGTAATAAATAACTAACTCTGTTGCAACTATTAAATTAAAAGTTTCAAGCGGCTGCTTCAGGAGAACAGTAATGTATAATACTATTTTTGATTTCTTGCTATTATCTAAAATTCTTCTGGAAAAACAATATTATTACATCCTAAATGTAGGCTATGGTGACAGAAAGAAAAGAACTATATGGATTCATGATTTGATGATTGGGAACGGTTTATGGATTTCTGTCTGTCTGTCTGTGTCCAGAAGAAAACTCCCAAACTCTTGCAGCTAGCCATTTTGGTCCAACTTTGAAAGTGCAGGCAAAAAGAAAAGTGCTTTATTCTGATACTACTTGTCCCCCTGAGCATTCCTTATTAGTGCACCAAAGCTGTAGCACCGCTGTACTTGGTTTTATTTGACTTCAAAAAGTCTGCATTTTCATACATTTCATACAAAGAGTGAAAAATTAAAAATAAAATTTAAAAATTGTCCTTTTAAAAAAATGAAAAATTTTGTTTTATAAAAATTTAAGAAAAAAATGTAAAGAAACCGGGATCACTAAGTCAGTAATTGTTCCATTTATTTAAGACCCGCCCCGTTCGGGCACTAATGTTCAGGATTTGTGGGTTGCTTCACTCAGGTCTCCAGTTCGGAATAATAAGCTCATATGTAAAGACTTTGCAGCGTTTTTTACAGGATCTTGAATCTTTACAGATACAAAAAATGTTTCTTGTTTTACATGCCTTATTAATAATTTTTAAAAAAAAATTTCATTTTACGACCGGAAAACTATTTTTCCACGGTTATTTGCACGATTTCTTATTAAAACATAGCTTCTGTATTAAAGCTGTTCAGTTTCACATCTAGGGTTATTCATAATATTTTCCTAAACGATTTATACTTTCTGTACTAGTTTTTCTTTTGTTTAAAAAAGTGGACAGTCTACAGTGAAGTGCTTTGTGACTGACACGGAAAACACTTGCATAAGTAAAGTCCATCATTAAGTGTAAAACATTCCTAACGACTGGAAAATCTGTTTTGGTTTCCATTTGGTGCTTAAATCACAATTCGAAATGAGACTAATTAAAATCCGGTCGTAATGTGTCCATTTTGTGAAAAACCTAAGAGAGGAACAGGGGATAGATGTTTTCTGTTTTTATTTTTTTTTTTTTTGTTCACCCGCACACCTAAAATTAATGGAAATCTCTTTGGAATATATTTCTTTGTTAAGGGATCCTTGTTAGGGGTGTTACTGAAGTCCTTCGGTGCAGCAACTGGAAGCTTATGACCGCCGCAGGCATACAACAGGACACATAAATGTACGCTATATCTACTTGAATGTCCCCATAGGTGAATATGAAGTAATTTTCTGCTCAATTTATTCCACATTGTGGCATCCAATTAAGCTGAAACTGATTACTGCTTCCCTGATTTCGGAAAAACAAATGAACAGTCACAAATGAGAGTATCTAGGACTGTAGTGCGCGAATAAGTAGAACAGCATGAGATGTGATTTTATCGTTATCATATATTCGAAGAGGCAAGTGTCCTTAGAGTATAGAATTAAACAGGAATCGTGGGGTGAATAAATGAGAAAGAGTTAACTATATGTCCATTTTGCACCCCTTTCGTGGACAATTTTAATGTCTAATGAGTTCACCATTCTAAATGAATTTATTTTCGATTTTGTTTTCAGACATGCATTCTACAGAGAATATTTGATATTACATTTATATTATTGGAGGACTACTGGAGGACTATTGGAGGATATTACATTTGTATTATTGGAGGACTTAACTGTAAATAAAGCACTTCAAAGAGTTAAAACAAACAATTTATAAAACCATAAAAATTTCTACGAAATTTAAATAATTTGTTGATAATACCATTTCAAAAGTATTATACAATTAATTTACCATTCCAATGATTAAATGAAAATGAAAAATAATGCATACCATAAAATATTATAGAAGATCTCAAGTGAATTGTTATTTGTTATTCACAATTCAACAATTGATATTTTTAAGTATCGAATTGTTTTAAAATTGTTGAAAAATTAGCAAAATATTTCAATTAATATCGAATTTCAATTTTCATACGCTATAAAATATAAGAATATGTTATTAATATTGAAAACAATTATCATTGTTGAGGTTCTTCAAGCATTCAATTACGCAGAATTATTCAAAAGGAAATAATTTCAATTATGGTTAATACTTTAAAAATACTTCATAGGAACAAGTGATGCACTGTACCCTTTTCGCACTAATTAATACCCAAACAGTGCAAAAATTTTATTCAAATTTTGTAAGTGCGTGGGTAATTAAGAAATTCAATTATGATGAAAATTTCTGGTTTGAAATACGATGAAGCAGTTGAAATATTAATCAGGTGAATATGTTTTCATCCTATTGATATAATCTGAAGGTACTCAAAATCCCTCAGGCATTCACATACCAGAAAATATTATTACAGTGAGTTTGCTGTTTTATATTTTATCATGACATGTGGAAAAATATTCTACATCCATTATGAGATTAAATTTTTACGTTACTCAATTATTCAAGAATTCGTAACATGGCACCCAGAAAGGATCTACATTTAATTAACGTGATACACGTACCAAAATTCCAGTATTACACGGATAGCAAACAACTTTGAAACAATTCATTTAAGAACACTCAATGTCTTCGTTGTGTGGATCGTCTTAATTATGAAATTATGCCTGAAATATGCTATCATCTCATATTCGCACGTATGAGCTGAAGAACATGGAGGAGTGGAATACATTAAGTGCTCCTTCATTTCCTCGTGTTTAAATTGCCTCCTTTGTACTACTCTGGGGGATCATATCCAAAATTTAAATAAGGGGGTGGGGATAAGGGGATGAAAGATTCTTACAAGAGTTTTGATAGTTTCCTTCGGGGTTTATTTCACTTAGAAAACAGTCAAGAGATGGTGAGAATTGTCATTATTTTGTGTTTGTTTATTTGAATTGGTGAAACTTTTCATATATGTATTGTTTGTTATGGAACCGGGGATTATTTGTATATATAAACAAATACTGTTTGCTAAAAATATGAATTAATATAGTTACAGTTTTCGATTGAATTGGCAGTACAAATTTTTAAGTGGACAGTTCGACTAGAGTGAAACTTCAATCAAGGGAAATAAAGATGTTTTAAAAAATATTTACTAAAACAGTGCTTCCCAATTAGTGGTATGGGTATTCCCGGAGGTAGGTGATGTTCGTTAAAGAGTTTACCACGGTAATCTGATTACTAAGGAAATCTAGGATATAGATAGTAAGGCCAATCTAGGATACTGAATAAATCAAAAAAAAGTTTTCTTCAATAATTTTTGAAAAATGGTTATCCGAAATATTAAGGGCGAGAAGTATTAGAGAGGTACTCGAATTTTGAATTCTAACTCAGTGGCTCTCGGTTCGTTGCGAGCGTCTTCTATGATAACTCTTTTCTACTGAAAATTTTAATTGCGTTATTCTGAAAACCACATTTTCGCAACTGGGCGTAAACATAATGCAAAGAAATTTTCGTCGGTTGAGTTGAAAATTTTATTGTAGATTCAAAACTATATTATCTAAAGAACTACGTGTGACTTTTTAATTATATTGTACAGTTATTTTGTTATTAATAATTTTCTGGCGAGTTTTTCATGAAATTTTGAATTTCATTTTCAAATATGCGCCATTTTCGCAAATATCAATATATATCGAAAATATTCTACGGAGTCCTCTACTTGTTCTCAAAAACTTTTTGGTTTTTTATCGTAAGTTAAAAATTTCAGGAGACACTTTCACGCTCATTATGCCATTAAAAAAAATATTACGAAAGTTCAGGTAAACGCTTGGAATTTGAAAAAAAAAGCTAACAGCTAGAAAACGTTAAAAATCCATTAACAATATTATTTATTTAGTTTTTTGCTGGTTTTCTTTTCTTTTTGTTTTCATTTTCCATTTCCTAATGTTGTCTCTTATACAAATGGATTTGTCCTTAAATAGAAATTCTTTCACAATTTAATAAAACTAAATTTCGCAATTAATCGTTTGATTAATATAGCAAACTCGTCAAAGAAACACCGTCTTCTAGAAAATTCCATCACTTTCGAGTAAACAAAGATTGTTTGAAAAATATTTTTATGTTATAAGAGTGTAAATGAAAATAATTTCATTTCACACATTGCACTTGCGATATTTTTCTTTATATACGAGGAAACTGTAACAAATGGCCAGTTGTGCAAATAAAAGTATGGAAATTATCTAATGTACCCTTGGCCTATAAAAGCGCTTCCCCGATACGATGGAGCAGTTGATTAACAGACGTGACTATTCTCAAAATGCATCTTATCGGGAAGTCCTCAATTCTTCTGCTTGTGTTGCACTTGGCTACGATCCAATGTCGGCAGATCCATCCCTACATTGTCAATGGGGAAAATGTGGGCAAGGCTGGAGTTGATGAACGTAATGGAATGGATTTTATCGAGAATAGGGGGGAATTCCCGTACATTGCTGCTCTAGATGAGAACGATTTCCATTTCTGTGCCGCTGTCATCATCGCCGAGGATCTTGCATTGACAGCTGAACACTGTGTCCATGGGTCAGATCCTAGCACCATCCAAGTTAGGGCTGGAACTCTAAACTTATATAACGGCTATGATGATACCACCCAGATATTGCAAATCGAGTCTATTATTTCTCATCCTCAGTTCAGGGAGAGTGACAATTTGAATGACATCGCCATTTTGAAACTGAAGGGCAAATTCAATTTCAATCAATATGTGAACAAGATCGATATGTCTGAATTGACTGGAGAAAAGTATGTGGGTGAGAAATTGACGGTGATTGGCTGGGGAAGTGACGGGGATTCTATCCGAACGGGTGTTCTCAACAAAGCTGAGCTCACCGTAATTGATCTTCAGGAATGCAGAGCGATCCTCTCTCAATATTCAATACCTGAAACAATGATTTGTGTCGTTGATCCTCAACATGTGCAAACAACCTGCAGTGGTGATTCTGGCGGCCCAGTTGTGAGACACAATTCCGAGGATCCTTCCAAGGATGTATTCATTGGCATTAAGTCGGGAGGTTTGTGCGATCCTCAGTGGCCGACTCTTTATGCGGATGTCGGAAAACTTCGCAGCTGGGTGCTTCAGGAAATTGGGAAGTTGAAGTAAATTGTTTATTGTTTTATTCCTACTTCTAATAAATTCTGAAAATTTGTTAAACAAAAATCATCAACTTAATTTTCCAGATATTATGTTTTAATTACTATAAAACCAATATCCATCTCTAAATCAAATCAATCATCACTTTAGGGTCGGATTAGATTTTTTCTCCTGTAAAATTTTATAATTCAACCCCAATTTGACCAATCATTAGATGCTGCAAATTAGCGTTGCAAGATTTGGCGACAAACACACTAAAACTGAAGTTTTTAACATAAAGCACATTAATTAACCTAGCTATCGCATAATGAAATGCTTACACTTCTAGCATAATTCGAACTTTATCCGTTATCTAGTTTGGGCTGCGGCTCCCCTTTTTCTCCCACTTTTTCTGGCTCAAGGGACCTCCAGAATCATGGGAAACTCAAAATGTCAAAATCGAATTTTCGCACGATTACAATACTTTCAGTATACCTACATTACATTAATTATACTACTGGGCTACTGGCGCTGACAGCGGTAAACTCAGTTGAAACCAGTTCGACTATCCGGATTTATGTTTCAGTTCGGTAATGGGAATTTACCATGAAATTCATTACGTCACGACGTCAGGAACCAGTTAAATTGCTGCCATCTGTCCAGAGTATTAGGACCGTTGTGTTTCAGGGAGCCAATCAAAACCCTCTGAACATTTATCAAGTTAAGAAAGCCCAATCAAAGAAAAGTTAAGTTATTTAACTTGAAAGCCCAAAATCTAATTTCGAATAAAACAACCTAAATTTTATACAGAGATTTATTTCGTGATGATACAGGACTTTTATTATGGACATTATGTTATTTACAGTAAAATGGAACTATAGGGTAGAAGTGCTTAATTTCTGGTATACTTTAAGGGACCCATAGCTTCACTTTAAACTATTTATTTATATGTTTCTGTTTTTAATTGTAATTAATTCACTTCAAGTGATAATTGTATGTTTTCATTTCTCTTTATTATACTCTAACTGGAGAGAAAAACAGTATTGCACTGGTGGCTGTATTTTAATAAAATTCTTATTTACAATGTTAAACTTTTCTGAATTGTTAAAACAATAAAACAAATGAAAATTATAATTAAATAAATATTAGAAAAACATGATAAAATTCTTTTGACTAGAAAATTGAAGAAAATTTATCTTCAAATATGTTAGAGTTAGGAACTTATTTATGCTCTTTCTAGTATCTTACTCAATGCATTTATATTTATATTCTTTCTAAAATCCATTTACATATAAACAAAAATGATAAATAATTAGTTTTATTAAAATCCATTTAAGTAGCAGTGGCATTATCTTTGATATATTTTTTTAACGAACATAATATTTATTGATGGGTTTTTAATCGATATCGTTATTAATATTAAGCAATGGATTAAAGCAATATTATTAATAATAATTAATTAATGAAATTAGATGCAACAAATATGATATTTGTTTAACAACTTTTTAACAATTTTTTATACCTCATATTTATGATTGAAATACCATTTCGTAATAAAAACATTAACGATTGTATTTAATTAACAAATTTCGTGCATCTAAATAATGTTATTTGTTTATCTGTTTGTTCCCTCATTCCTTCTTTTGTAAATTGTATAAGAGAATGAATATCTTTTTTTTCCTAAAATTTATTATTTGAAATTCAATAGTTTTAATGGTTTTCAATAAAATTAATTGTCCTTAAAAAAGCTGATAGAAACAAACATATTAGCAAATACAGAATACTTTAGCAAACATGGTGTGTGTTATAATAAAAAAAAGAAGTTCAATAGTAGGACATATCAAAATAAAGATTCTGGCATTTTCAAATGTTCTTATTTCATATTATATATTCCAAAAAAAAAAAAAAAATTATTTGTTTTTTATTTAGTCAACAATCATGTGCCACCAAACTCAAACTATTGTTTGCGGTTTGTTTTGAATAAAAATGTTTTTTATTTGCATTTTAAAAGTAAACTGTATTAGAACGTTTTTGTTGATCCAGAAAAACTTCATCAAGCTTTTACAAAATAACCTCAGATGGTGTCACTGCCACGCGCTAAATTCAACCATTTCTTAGTATTCACATTATGTACAAGGAAATTACTTAAAAAACAGGACAGAATTTGTTAACTACATTGCAACTCACTTAATAGGGTCTCCACACGGAGTTACCGTTGTCGGTTTGACTGTGATGTCCCCTGTGCCCCCCAAGTGCAACTTGCCGATTGGCGCCACCATCCTCACCATTCCGGGCAGATGTCCCGCAATTTCCTACCAGTGTCAGATCCCCGGTGTGAGTTGATCCGGTTGACATGATATTGTGCTGTTGACGGGCTCCCACTGTGCTAATGTGGTCCATCACACTTTGGAGTTCACCATGAACAGATGAATTGGGTGAGGCGTGCGGTGGCAGGGAGTGCGAATGAAAGCCATGCGATTGGTTAGCAGCGGTATACAATTGTGAGTAAAGTAAACTGGCAGGAAGTACAGGATACAAGGAGCCATTGCATCCAGCTCCAGCTGAACTGTATGAATTTTGGCTTTGATTCACAACAATACCCGAAAAATTTTGATTATTTGAGCCCAGATTTGGGGTATTTGATGATAGCAAATCTTCTTGTACGGGAGATTCAGCTTGGGACGAATCACTGAGGCTCCGGGGTCCATTTTGGCTGGAATGGACATTGTAGTCATTGCTGGAGTTCGAATGGTATCTTGGCACTAATATCGGATTAGAGCTGGCGTTACCCGTGGATGTTATTGAAGATTGTGCACCAGCCAAGAGGCTGGGATGAGCCATCTGACCAGTGGTCGAGCCAACCAAATTGCTCAGGTGCTGATCCAAATCGTTCGCAGTGGAGTCTGGCAACACTGTTTGATAGAAGTTCAAAATTTCAATTCTTCAAATCACAGTCAAATCAAATTAAAAGGAGCTGTTCAAGCAAATTAAAATTAAAACCAACCAAATCTAAATCACATTCTAATTATTATTTAATCAAATAAATTTCAAATTAATGTAAACAATACTTAAGAAAATGTTTTATATCGAAAAATTTTCTAAGAATCTGAATAATCAAAACATCTTACTTACTTGGAACGCAGTCTCGATTGGATGATCCCGTGAAATCCTGACTTCCGGCTTGATCGCTTGACGAACAGGAGAATCCAAGGGCTGGATTATTGAATTGCGATGACGACGGTGTTGTACATGATGATAGGCTACTACTGGTCAGGTATGGGGAATAAGCGCTTGCCGAACCATAACCCCAATGAGTGTTGGCAGCCCCCAATCCAAATTGTGACATATCTGGGAACAAGGATAAGGATCAAAAATCCACTTTATGCTAACTGATTAAAAATTTAATATTTGAATGCGAGTGACTTGTTTGTTTGCATGAATGTTTATTTAAATATTTTGCAACTTTATTAAAGCTTGTCATTAATTCCATGCAGTCCGTGTCCTGCATAATATCGCATAATATCGAAGCCACAAAATCAATATCCGTCCATTTAAAGTCCGCTCGCTCATAAAAACTAATTAATAATTTTCGAATGGGCTATTAATAAAAGCTAATTATACCTCAAAATACAGCTAGTGTCCGTGGAAAAATTGCCCTGGCCTCTTTTTGCACAGTTTGTTTG
Source organism: Leptogaster cylindrica (assembly GCA_963082835.1). Taxonomy (NCBI): domain Eukaryota; kingdom Metazoa; phylum Arthropoda; class Insecta; order Diptera; family Asilidae; genus Leptogaster; species Leptogaster cylindrica. The sequence goes on along the minus strand of OY720108.1, from coordinate 2,083,857 downwards.
TGGGGGGTGAAATGTGCGGGGGGAGGGTAGGTGTATACACGAAAATAGTATGATTGTGAATGTGGTTCGGGTGTGTTGAAAAACTCCCAGCCTCTGATGGGGCCATCACTATACAAAGGGCTTTGATGAGCTTCCCTGCATGACCCTGCTGCGGGCATAAATTTTGAACGAATTTAGCTGGTAACAAATGTTCCAGAATAAAACAATCTGGAACTCTACAATCCCCACATCCCCTCTACCACCTTCCCAAACCGATAACTCCAGCCATTGAGTCGCCAAAAAAGGGAGACTGCTAAAGCGTTGGACACTGGTTTTAATCACATGAAATGAATGGTCGGATTGGCGGCGAGCCATTATAAATCAAAAGCGTAAAACCTTTTGAAAAACCAAAAACACTGGAATCAAATGAAATCAATGGACAACGGATATTAAAACCGCACCAAGCATCCCCATCGCATGGACAGGCCTTGTTGTCACTGGTGGCGCTGATGATGAGAGTGCGATGGTCCTTCAACACTGGACACAAACGCAGATATCTGGCGACAATCTCCAGTTGGCAATAGCCGTCAACTATGGCCAAATCGAACACGGATCGCATTTGATATTCTGAGGACGTCCTTTCGTCTAGATTTATGGTCTTTCGATTGCAAATTTTGATTGAGAACAATTTGAAAGATTGCAGAAAAAATAGATCTTCATATTTGGATGGGGCGGGATCAGTCCTGGAGAGTTCAGGGGAAAGGATCATTATTGAGTGATGAAGTTGTTGTAATTAGTGTTAGTGATTGTTGGAATGCATAGGAAGAGCATTTTTTGCGTGAATCCATTATATTATAAATTATTATAATCAGAAACAGAATTATCATCGTAATATATAAAAAGAAAAGTCCTGAATGATTGATTTAGTCTCATCAACGCTTAGCCCAAACCTTTGATTATATAAAGCTGACATTTTGCACAGAGATTACTTTTATGATGTAGACAAGGAATAAGGCGGGATTTTTTGAAATTTCACTTCTAAGGGGGCACAATAACAGAACCCGCCAAAACCACCCTATTGTAAACTATTATTGTAACTCAACCCACAGGAAATGGTAGTAAATTCCTACTAAATTTTAGGAAAACTTAAACAATAATGAAGTTCAAAATACTTATGAACACAGAAAACCCAATTTTTAAGTAGTTCTATTTTTTAACAGAACTCTGCTTTTTGACATAAGTTTGTTTAAAAACTAACAAATTATTCTATAAAAAAAGTTTTTTTTTGAAAAATATATAGCCTAAGAATTTCGCATTTCAAATATAACTTTATCATTTAGTTATCGTTCAAATATCTGTGCATTCCGAGATTTTTGGTTTTAAAGTTCATTGACATCATAAACATGTTCCAAATCAAATTTTCCAATATATAACAAAACATTAACCACAATTATTATTCAATGTTCAATTGTTCAATGTTCAAATACAGTTGTTCCTGTATCTAATCTAATTATGCTGGACGAATCCTAAAAGCGGAATGCCGTAATTAAATGCATCGAATTAAACAGCAAAAAGTTTTCCCAGGTAACGGTAAAATATCCCCGAATGGCTACACGAGAATTACCTATGCAAATGATGTTGGTCACGTCATGTTGGCCGAGCATGTATTGAACATTGCTTGCTCTGGTTATGATTTAAATTATACACATAAAATGTTTGTTCTGGGGCTGGCGTGATCTTTCACTTCTACATAAAAATATATTAAATGTAAACAGGCAAAATATGTTGGAGAGGACTAGAAATTTTGGCCAGTTTTTGCCTAAATCAGTGCACAACCACAATGATTAGCATAAATATTGCGCGTATACATGTTTCATATACGACTGTGGTTGGGGGTGGAGGGGGTAGGGGAATGAAATTGTGGATTTTAAATGGAATGGGAATTGTAATAAATTGACGATGTAAAATGTCATTGGGAAGCATGTTATCACAAAATTATAAAAACACCCGCCCAGATGTTATGATTTTGCGTGCGAAAATTTTGTCAGGGTGGAAAATCATGTAGTGAACAATTTTCGCATACATGAAATATATTATCAAATCATTTTTGTGGAAAAGCCAGCATTTTGTGTTAAAATTCTAATATATTTTTCCGTGGCATGTCTAAGCGACTGTACTACATAAGAGTGGGTGGGATTACCATAAATATGGAGGAAAATGCCGCATGTTAGCAATTTATTTTCTGCCCTTCCTATTTCTTGTGCACAGTGCACACAACTACAATCAGAAACAGTTTTGCTAGACACTGATGTAAAGGAATATTTATTCCATTTCCGATGTATTTTCAATCGACATTAGAAATTCTGTTTTTCATTCAAATCATTTGTTAGTTAGGCTTTATTTTGAAAATCTGCAAAAATTCAATTTACTTCATGCTGTTCGTAAACAAGTAAAACAACAAATAAGTATTTCATTCACATTTTTTTCATTATTTTTTTTATCTAAAATATAAAACGAAATAAATACTAAACATTAATTTACTTACTTTGGCAATTTCCGATTGGTGGCATTCTAAATCCTGATAAGGGATCAGCTGAAAAATGAAACGGACGTTGGCCGAACGCAAAATGGAATTGCTGTTGCTGCCCTAAAAGAGAGAGCACTGAGCCTAAGTTCAAATTTCTGTCCTCGATCTAAGTATCTTCTTAAACTAGTCTTATTTAGAAATAAAAACAATTTTATAAATTTTAAAAACGGAAACGGATTAATCAAAAATGAAAGAGAATTAAAAAATTCTTTTCTCATGCGTCGGACAGAGCACTTAATCCAGTTAAAATTACGTTACCCATGTAAATTTGCTATATGAACTCGATTTACAAATCTACCTGCAACAACTCGATTAGATTTGATATAACGCGTAGTAGTGAATAGTTGTACTAAAATCTAATTAGCTGTGAAATGACATTTTTTTGCTTTAGGCCAAATGTCAACTGATATTTTTACAACTAATTCAGTTCGGTGGCAGACGACAAATCCGACTAAATTACGTAACGTCAGTAACTCGATTAAGTGTTCTCGTCTTTTCCGGTTATACTATCCAAACATTTAATTGAATTTTTTAATCAAAAGCTGTTAACTAAAGAGCAATGTAAAATATTGTTTTTATAATATATCAATTCATAGCATACGTTACAGAAAGACTCCAGACATTTAGAAATAATACTGAAGGCATTGTTTTTTGACAAGTTTCACTTCTAATCATGAATTTTTGAGAACAGAGAAAAGTTTGAAACTGAAAACATCCAAAATGTTTTAAGGTTTTCGAACTGTTCCTTTTTTATAAAAGTGGTCTTGACAAGCAGCAATTGGATTGAATGCATTCAGGTAAAACGTATCCTCGAGTAATTTACAGTGGACAGAGGACACCTCAACACTTCCCTTTGTTTTATGGAAGACTTCTGGAAGCTGTGGAACTTTATCACGATTCAACAATTATTTCTGGCATTTTGCGATAAAATTGTTGGAATTAAGCGAATGAAATGTGAATAGAAATTCCGCATTCCTTGCATCCACATCAAGTAATCAACACTCTTCAAATATTTATCTGGAAAAATTATCCGTTGTGGAAATGGAAATAGCCCCAATGAATTTGCACGGACATTTTGGAAGTAGGTACTATATATGTAGTAAAAGAAACGGAATTTCACAATTATGAAATGGAATTAAAAGTGTTTAAGGTTAATCTTCTCCAAACCATTTATGGACACTCAACATCCGGATTACAAACTGTGCATTCCGACATTAATTAAACGCGCAATTCATTAGACATTCGGAACATGTAATCGGACATTGAGGTATCCTTGAGCCTCCTCAATTAATTACGGAATTTCTCTTTCTCTTGAAGTCAATTGTGAATCTATGCAAATTCAGTTGAAGAGGATACTATGAACATCAAATATGCGAGCACAGGACTGGATTTGCAATTTATGTGAAGGATGCCTTCTATCTGTGTAGAATGATTTCAAAGGATAAATTTTAATACATAGTAACGTCGTTTCCGTTAAGCAGGCATGCAATGTACAGTAGATGCAAATCAAATACTCTACAGTTTTGGACTTACTTGTCTTGGACCGGGGCTCCCTGGGGCCATCCACCGTCACCTTTATGGCCTTGTTGTATGTCGCCACTTGGGGCGGAGAGGTTGATACTGTGATTGTCAGAGTGAAACTTTTACCTGCAATAAAAGCAAAGGATATTAAGAAAATGGGGTATTAAAATTAAAAACTGGGCGGAGCTATTTCTTTTTTCATTTTCCATGAGTTGGTTTTGTTTTTTCAAAATTTCAGAGTAGCGAGCTTTCGTCTCTTCAGAACATCGAAAGAGAAAATTCAACACACAAACACAAGAAATGTGAAAATCCAAAATTAAATTGTATTGTGTTAACTGTAAGGAATTTTCCTTTGTATTAATTTTTGTTTCGTTTTAAGATTTAAAGAGAGGAAACTATTTAAAACAACAACTGCATGTGAATAGAAAATGGCGGCAAAGTTTGCCATAGAAAAATACAGTATAGAGATGGTGAACAGAAAATCTAAATCCCTTGATTTTAAATGACATTACCATATACCATTTATATTTATACTAACAGTTATAATCTGTTTATGTTGTATACATTTCCCGATTATGATACATTGTGCATATTAATCCTTCCTAATTGGCACTAATCTCCATGTTAATTGTTAATGCAAAATTGTTCAACATTCAATGGCGGATGGAAAAATCCAAATTCGTAGAACTTGAGGACACTTGATCACGAGTTGGTAATTGATTGATTAGCACTGCTTAATGCACGCGAATCACAGGCTGTTGAAAATTTTACGCAGTCATTAATTTTTCCGCAAAAACCTGGATCCGGTGACAAGTCATTACAGCAAGTACCTGGTTGATTCAGTTCATTTGATGCCTAAATATGAGAAACAGGAAGGACACTCCATTCAAACTATGGATTACGTTGCCCAGACATTATTGGTACACTGAGTGGCGAATTGATTGGCCATTGCCCATTATTACTGCAAAGTGCAGTACCAGTATGAATGTGTGCGCTTGTGCATAGATACCATACATATGTGTTTGTATGGAAGTTTGTGTGAGGTCGAGTGGATCCAAACAGACCCACACAGTTCGGTAGGATAAAAGATGAATGGGTGCGGGGCTCCCTGGGGTGGACTGAAAGGCCTATTCAATTAACCTTGATGAGAGGGATTGTAGGCACACATGAAAAGCAAAGAACCATCGCATCCACCCCATTTTTACAGTGATGTGGGGGGAAATCTATGACTACTATTGGAAACTATTGATGATGATGAATTGAGTTTCCAGCAATTCAGGCCTGTTTCCTCTTTTTATTTTCATCTCGTGGTTACTAATTGTGCTCCCTACAAAAGGAGACTTTAATCGATTTTGACTTTTGATTAAAAATTTCCCAGCACCGATGCATTTTCAGTCACTTGGATTTAACGAGCGTTTGATAAATAATGATTTATCGCAACTGCGGTTATGTTACTTTATTTCCATTTATATATTTGTTTTTTTTTTTCGTAAGTTTTTTTTATTTTTGCTAAGCCCATAACTATCATTAGAGTGCGAATGGTTCTTTCTAATCGATGATGTTCGTGAATATGGTTTTTTTCATGTAATGTTAAATACTAATTTATTTCTGATTTTTCATGGAAATTTTTTAATATGAACAATTAAGAAAAAAAGGGATTTCAGTAACAAAAAAAGAAAATAATTTATTATGAACATGTTTTTTCAGTTTAAAAGTTCATTGTTCTTTTCGAACATATTTAAAATTTTAAGGTATTGATGCTATAAAATAAAAGAATTTTTTTAGTTCTTTCTATTCTATAAATGGAAGATAAAATAAACATAACCATTCAAAATAAAATACCAACGATTATTTTCTGTAACAGTTTTGTGGTAAAGACCATGTATAATTTATTCCAAGTAGAGAAAATATGTCAATAACAATATTAAAGATGTAATGACACCAATAATTTGTATACTCCATTTCAATATTTTTATCCAAATTTATTGTATTCCATAAAAATGGGAAAGGAATACAAAACCTCAATGACATGTAAAAATACCTTAACCTGGTTGTTTCCCTACAAGCCGGGAAATTTTGACACGTAACACGCGAAACCCCAATATTTGCTGTGAATTGCTTGAGCCGAAAACCGTTACAATTTGTCTCCACTCTCCAAGCCGCACTTAAACTTCCTAATGCCAGAAACCAGAAACATCAAACGCACATATCGGAAGACTTCCCTCAGTAATGGAGCAATTTTGTTAAACCTCTGGATTGGGTATCAATTGCATGCAAGTGCAAATCGGCTTTTGTTTTATTGCGTGAAAGCAAACATCACACCATGCTGGGGGTTGTAAAAAGATACCACAACCGATTGACATCGCGAGTCACCAATTTCCCAAGGTAGTTATATCGCTCGTTTCAGATATAATAAAAATACAATTACTTAACTGTCACGAAAGCATCCCAGCGCGACAGTTGACGAACGGTTGCGGCACTTTACTTGGCTATCGATTGCTAATCATAGACGCTCCAACCTGATCGAACCTTCTCCACTTGCCCCTGGTGCGGCAAGAGGGTGAGATTTTAATTAGTGTTGCACAGAAGGACCTTAATTGAGATATTATGGCAAGGGCAGCTGTGTCATTACTTAGGTGTGACCTCATCCCCGTCGTCACGTTCAGTGCGTTATCACAACTATGCATTCGGTTCTGCTGTGAACAGTTAAGGGTTGCAGGGTATGGACAAAATATTATTGACATTGTTTCCATCCCCAGCTCCTGCATATTGTCGTTCAAAAGACCTCCAAAAGGGGGTGTCATCTGATCAACGTGACACCCAGGTTTCTTGTCACAAAGAGTTCCAATGTAAAAACTGATGAAAGGACATCAAAAGCCTATCAAAACCGCAAAATCCTCGTTTTAAATTGCTAATAGATTTTCAGGATGAACTATTCTCAGAGCGATGCAAGAATCCTTTGGTCCTTTGTAAATAAAGAGAAGCCATCCGATCTGGTTTTAATGAAATGCTTTTGGTTCAAAAGAATAGTGCTTTAGGTTAACATTTTTATACATACAATCTGCTCTTCAACAGATTTGTAAGTTCTTTATGATTAAAACATTAAATAAAAATTTGATTACAATGATTAATTCAAATGCATTCAATTCTTTTCGTATTAACAATTCATTTCTAATGCAAATGGTTTTTTGTGAATTTCATTGTGAAAATTTTTGTGCAAAACTTTAGTTTTTTAACCAAATATTACAATTACAATACAATTGGCATTCGTTCAATGTCACGTAATGTTATTAAAGTTATCGAAGTGTACATTTTAGATGTTTGGTTCACATGCCTTCGCCTTTATTTCTATATAACATTTATGGTATCGGGTAAAGCACTATCACGTCACCATAGCGGCATATATAAAGCAGTTTCATTTGATAACGCCATTTAAATTACCTTAAATCACGAGGAAATTTCAAACTGAAAATCCACAATCAAGCTCGGGTTAGCAATGTCTATAATGTTGAATAGAATTGAGGTTCTATGTTCTGCATACAGTTTTCGAATAAAGTATGCAACGACTGCATAAATGTAAAAGTCTCAAACCCCTCGGATTCATTAGAACGATGGCACCATTCTCCCCCCATATACCCCAACCACCATATTATTCTAACCCATTCCATTATACCCATCGCAGCACCCAAAATGAGTTTCGAAACCCTTCAACCCATTCCAGTTTTACTCTTATGCATGCTAGACAAAATTTTAGTTTAAATAGATAGAAGCCATTTCTAACCAGGCACCTGCATTGGGTTTGGGCACCATGTTACATTCTGCCACTTCACCATTTCTAAAATCATTTTGGATGCAATTGCGCGAGTTTCAATGAATTTGGTAAAACTGGTGCACAAGCCGTTGTGCAAATGTGATGCAATTACACTGCCAAACCCGGTTGAATATGTATCAAAGCACACATATTCGAGTTGAACGCAATTTTTAATAGACGCCAATGGTATTGTCGTTATATTTGCTCAATTCGTACAGTTTGACGGAACGATTTATGGGGGATGGGGGATGAACACGAATTCTATGAATGTTTATACAAAAGTTAGTGCGAGAGGATGAATTTAAATTAGCGGTGCCCCGGTCACAGTTTGCAGGGTTGTTAAAACGGCCGAGACTATTTTGAATGATCGGTTTGTTCGTGGGCTTTAGTGGAATTCATAATATTTCTTAGAGATGGGCAGTAAATGCATTTTTGCACAATCATCAGCCAAATATATTTAACATAATAATTTTATTTTTTAATCTCATCTAATCTAATCTCATGAAAATGTCTCAATCAATCATTCTTCCATGATGAACTTTTCGCTGTGACGTCATTTAGCCACGGGTGAAGCAATATGTGTTTTTCGGTTTTCGAACACCACCGTCCACCGACTAAACATTAAACAGCTCATCTTCTTAAATATAATAAATACAAAGGTATCAAAATTGATAACTTTTTAGGATGCAAAAAAATAACTTTTTTCCTTCTTCTTTCTTTATTCGAACTACACATATGCAAAATTAGCTTTGGAGACATAAAAGATAAAGGGTTCATTTTTAGGCATTGTAGATTTTTTTTTGAGAAAAAGAAACCTTTTGATTCTCTCAGTCACCTCTGACGTTATTTCTACCTACGTAGAACAGCGTTATTTGAGTGCGGAATGAAAGGACAATAGCAAATATTTTATACGATTTTCATATCCGAGCTTTGATATTGGGTGCTGGAAATCGGCGCAAGCGTTAATCACTGCGAGTAAATACGCAGACCTTGCGCAATATAAGGAATACTCCAATAGGAAAAAAGTTTCCGGCTAAATTTTCATTATCTGTTTGAGTTTCTGTTCTGTGCTTTGTCTTCGATAAAGTTTTATCCTTTGAAATCGCAGCGGGTTAGGAATGGGAAAAACCAATCGGTTTAAACCGCAACCCGGTGTCTTGGTTCGGTCAACCGATGTTTTTTCGGTGATTTTTTTGTTCCCCTTTTAACCGATGATTTTTTTGAATGCAATAACCGGATAAAAAACCGGAAAAAATTGCTTTGTAAACATAAAGAAATTATGGTAATTTTCACACCTTTCGGTGATTTGGTGGATTTTTAGAAAAACAAACGAATTGTAATGTCAATTTATATTTTAGAATTTTCATCTGAACTACAATAAATTATGTTAAGTTAACTGAAGTGAGGCTTTACCTCACGTTCAACTAATTAAAAAAAAGAAAAAAACGAAAACCGGTTTTTTCAAAAAGCGGTAATTTAGAGCGGTTTAAACCGTTCGGTTAAACCGGAGGTGAAAAACAAGGAAATAACCGAAAACCAGTTATTTTGGCAACAACCACCATCCCTACAGCGGTAATCTTAAAAGTTAAAAGCGAGCCGAACTTACAGCGTCGCGATCAGAACTGAAAGTGTTGGTTTTAATGCACAGGCGCGTTTTAGGATTAGGAAAAGGTAACAAAATATACCTAACTTATTGCAATATATTAAAATGAAAAAAACAGAATGCTAAGGATCTTTTATTTCTTAGCTAACGCTAAGTAAATTCTAACTTTATTGAAAAAAAACCCTTCGAGCTACCGAACGGAAAGAGCCTGCCAGCTAGTATTAACTTAAAAACTCATTAAAAGTACTTCATATATGTACACAAGAGCAAAACAAAACACTTCAACACGACAAATCCAAGAACTAAACGTGTAGACTCGGTAGATCAATGCTAAGTGTGCCGGGCTGCTATTACCGAGGCTGTGGGTTCGATTCCCTCTAGCCTTGAGTAGCGAAATATTGCTTCTACAATTCCACTGAGACGTGCGCAAGTTTCCAAGGAAGAGAGCAAAAATGCAGTAGGCGATGGGCGATGGGCGCCTACTGCATTTTTGCACTTTCATATTGCTTAGTGACTAAATTAATTTATGGAAAACTTGAGTGCGTTTCAGTGGAATTGTAGAAGCAATGTTTCGCTACGATAATGCTCTAATAATAAGAGAAGAAAAGTCACTAACATTGAAGAAACTGATACAGATTTTCTTTATAGTTGGACTACATTTTCGCTAATCGAATTTGAAAAAAAAGCATTTTATCTTGGCAGTTGGCACCCGAGTCGAATTTTGAAATTAATAGGAAAAATTGTTGAAATTGCAAAGAACTTCGATTGTATGAACTTATGGCATAGGGACACCGACTGTATTCAAGGGAGTTTGCTTAAAGTTGCATCATTTGACTAAACTTCACCCACAAAATTGCAATATTAATGACGACGTTTGTCAAAATTTGCTATACTTAAAGAACTTTCAAATTATTGATTGCTCGGTAAACAAATTTATAACGGGAGGATACCTTGATAAATTGCCCAAATTGGTTGATTTAGACTTGGGAGACTTTTCGAAATTCACTGTGTTTCCAGTAGTACATGCGACAGAGGAATATTAAAGGAGTTGAGCATTATAGGCTGCTATAACATAAACTCTTAAAATTGCAGCAATTGGAAGTACTCATATTAACTAACCAAAGGATCAAAATGGAATAAATAAACTAAGCCAGTTGCTGAATCTTAAGGACTTACTTATAAAATGTGTTGAGGAGTTGAATGTGGACTTTTCAAATAATTAGTTGATAATAAATCAGAAAAATTGGAAAAACTCACACTCTACGAAAGCAATTTGAACCACAATAGACTTGAGTATTTGTTTAAATTCAATAAAATTATAGTTTAAAAAAAATGAAACTCATTCTAAAAAGTAAAAACACAATTTTTTAACAGGGATAAAAAATCCCCCACCTCAATATAATTTAATTTTTTTAAATATAATATATTAAAGTAAATGATGTCTGCATAGTGTAGATGTCTTATAAAGCATGTGGCGCATACAAATGATGATGAACTATCCTTTCGTTTGCTCAATAGTAAGATATGATAAATAATTTTAGATTCGCTAGAAGTAATAGAAATACAGCTGATGTGTGCTTTATAAGTTTATAACATATCAACACTATGTTGAGATTATTTTCTTAAATATAGGTAGGTATAACATGTTTTTAAAAAATATTATTTTAAATTATTGTATTCATTTTTAATTTGTTTTGCATAATATAATTTTCAGTTAATATTTATAATTCTATTAAAATTATATTATTCAAAATCGTTGTCAAAAACTATAGTTACCTTCATGATGTTTTCTTATGTACAAGGCCCGGAACCTTATTCATTGAACCGGAACCAGGAACAAAATCGGAACTAGGGTTTTTGAAAGCTCATAAACTGCTCGTAATTTGCCATATTTAAAATTTTTATAATTTCATTTTTCAGAAAGTGTGGGGTGGGTGGGGGGGGGGGCGAGGGGCTAGGTACGTGAACATGAACTTATAAGTATAGCATATGGAAAAATGTTGAGGGGGACGAAGGATTTCGTACCGAAAATAGATCACTGCTTGCTGAAATTATTTGGACATGTCGTACTTCTTTTTCTTATATCATGAGTGTACCACCGAGTGTAGATACCTATAATGTTAGATTGATTTTCGTTGTTTCCCCATCGTCCATAGACATCATTGCGGAGACTCACTATCATGTAACCGACAGCTCAATCCAACTTACTTGTAGATTAACTACGCGACGATGATGTACATTGCCGGTAAATAGCAGGTTTTTTAAGTCTGTTCATCCAAAATTAAACCCACTAAAATTGAAAATACAGATATCCTCAAAGTTATTTTTGGTAAATCGTGTGAGTTGGCAAACTTAAACCTTTTTCCCACATAACAAACACGCTTATATTTAAAATCTTCCATTAACCCAAAATTAAGGAAGTTTTGATGCTGTCGCCGAACCCTTCTAACTATCTCTACATATGTATAATTTATTTTTCTACAACCCTCTCTTATAGAAATGGCACCGAATATCTTTTATCCAGCGGCGAAATGGGCTGCAGACTGTTTAGGCGACAAGGTAATTAGATTTATCGATCTCGAAGGTTTTAATTAAGATTGCCTGTCATTCGTCGCAGCACATAAAACAAAAAAACACGTAAACAAGCGCGCTGAAGTCACAATCAACGCTAAGAGCAGAACCACTCATATATCACAGTACACATAATGTGAACAGTTGAACACTGTTGGTCTATTTACTCAGAGATTTTGTAATTTAATGTTTCAAACGCAAAAATAACAAGATAGATTTTGAATGTATTACAAGAAATTCCCAACCCCCTCAACCCTTTTCATTCGTTAATGAACGAAAAGTGAATTTTCGCTTCAATTGTAAGGAGATATCTTCTCACCACTTGTTTGCCACTTAAACAAATCACACACGAATAAACTTTATGTGCTTGGGAAAGGCATGCAAACAAAATGCTTGAAATGTGGCAAAGATAGACGGAAGCGTTTCTCACAGCAAATAAATACCTTTCAAAAGATTTTCCAAGTGCACAGGGCAAAGACAAGATTTATATCTTCCAGAAGGGTGTCGAGATTCAGGGATTCACGTTTCTATGGTGAGACTCTGTTCAAAAGGAAATGATTATAGAAACAAAAGATGAACAAAAACGATATCGTGAAGTGTTTCAATTTACGCAACAGCCATTTTAATTCTACGAAAAGATTGTAATTGTAACTGTCAGCGCTAATAAACTACATGAACAGTTACAAAAGGATAATTTCAAGTAGGCAATTCGCTTTAATGTAAATATCGCGAATGTATATGGAAAGGGGATTTTTTTCGTATGTTGTGGAAATTGTTTTACGTTAAAAATAAATTAACTGGGATTTTGTGAAGTTGATCAGAAAATATAACTACGAATATTTGGAAACCTAATTCACAATTCACTACAAAAGTTAAGTGGTAATCAGCGAATAATGATTCAAAACATCCCTTTCGACAGGCCTACAGGCTGAGGTAGATTTCGAAGTGTTTTGATTGCGTTTATTGGGGTAATATATTTCAAAATCGAGAAATATAAACTACTCATCAAGAGCTTTTCAACGATACCTCACAAGACGTGGTTTCGAAAAATTCGAATTTTCACCCCCATCCTCACTCGAACCTACCAACCTTTAATTCGGTGGTTTCACCGTTAACCTCATAGACATTACTCTAACTTATGCTCATAAAGTTTCTCTATAAACTTTATAGGGGTCGAGATATAATTTTTAAAAAACTTCAACACCCTTTGTTTTTGAAAATATAACCTGGTGTAAAAATTACGGTTAGCAATTTGAGCGCACTTATAAATTTCAAACTTTTTGTATGTTTTTAATTGAAAAATAAAACACACTGAATTCCACTCGTTATTTGGGAATTTATAGCAATATACTGACAGTTGTTTCTGACCACCCTTTAGATAAATTGAAATGTGAAGTCACCACTATAGATTCTATGTATGTCCGTCGCTCTTAACATTGTCATATCAACGCCCCATCAAAAGCTGTAATCCTTCTGAAGTTGCGGTTGAAATGTTTGTTAAATATTTTCTAACAATACCAAAATACATATTACATTCGCTATCTTAAAACTTTGAAGTATTTTTTTAACATTTACTCTGATGTGATATTTTAATTTTAATTTAATGAAGTGCAACATTTAGAATTTGTTGAACTCCGAGCTTACAAGCCTTTTTTACTGTAACACAATCAGCTAGAATGGATGGCAAAGTTAACACTTGTGCAACTTGCCAGGAACCGAACATAATAACAGCAGACAAGAACAAAGCGTAGGGTCATACGTTCCCTGTGAAATTTACAATGCTCCATTTGTTCCTTCCCCCATTCCCTCCATCTTCAGTTCTTAAGCTTCAAAATCCTTCCTACTCAGGAAAATCAGCTCGAGGGAGTCAAAACAGATTCACAGTTTCATGAAAGTTCAACATATGAGAGTCTGAGTCCCTTCAGAAGGCGATAGAAGGCTAAGCCTGTAATGAGTCATAGACAAGGGATGTGAATAGTATTTATGTATGTAAAGAGGATAATGGATTAACAATTCAGAAAATTTTGAATTAACAGCGGGAGGAAAACGGTTCTCTGAACCGCGTCGTCTGTAGTTTTGGGCAACACTTTGAATAACAAGCCGACACCTGCGAATGGTCGTTGTACCAAGATGGTTCGCCGGTTCGGCAGCACGATTAATTCCCTGCAGGGCTTCCCATTTCGGTATTTTCCATTTTCAAACTGAAAATTTTCTCAACTAGATTTTCTCGTTGTATGTGAATTAACTCAATTCTATTACCATCCCTGGGTGGTCCATTCAATTTCTGTACAAATCATTGTCTTTGTTTTTCTCTAGATTTCGAAAATTTGCCTCACTAAAAAGCTTACTTCATCAAAAAATTGCCGCACTCAAGGGTTGTAAAAGGTCTTTTGTTTGTCACTCAAAAGGGACATTCAAGTAGAGGGGAGACTTGAAACAACAGTACAATACATATAACATTTTCCTTTACGTATGTTCTTAAAATGGATGAAAGCCATGAACTTTCAGCAAATGGACTTAATTATCTTAATTTGGGAAATGTGTTATACGTCTAAAGTGCCACTCGACTGCAACGCAGAAGTATCTTGGATGCCAGTAATTGGACAATCTGATAGCAAGGAAGGGAAGGGGTGTGGTCTAACTACGTTCATCCCCAGAACCAATAATAGACAGTTTAAGTAATTGATTTTAGTTTTATCTTTGACAATCATTCTGTAAAAAATAGAAGACGATCTTAATTATATCTTTTATAAGTATTTTATTTGCGACGGTTTTTTAATACTATCTCCGTACAATAAAACAGGTGCAAGTGGAGAAAAGTAAACCAACTATTAGGAATGAAAATAAGCCTCTTTTGACAATCAAAAATTACTAACAAATTCACATAATTTTCTGTTTTATATTTAAAAAAAGAAGAAGTCTCGCGAATCTATGTCCCCAATACAGAACCACTGCAAAGGTAATAAATCCCTTCAGGCAATTTATCACTCCCAATTTATCCTTTTCATCCCAATACCCGTGTCGGACACAACACAATTAACCACTTGGACATTTAACAAAGTTTCAATCACTTTGCTGAAAACAATAAAAAAAAAGGAAAACATCGACAATGTTCTGCCGCCAGATAAATAAAACACTTGGGAAGTTCCGGAGGCGTAATGTATAGAATCAACCATCCGTGGAGCCATCAAGGTCAAAACTTTTCTGCAGCTTTTTCTTTCCCACGCGGAACCCTCTTTTATCATCAATTTCCTCGGCTAAGTCCAAATTGTGTTTTCGGAGTTTCCTTTCCGGTAAATGGGGAGACCCGGAGACGAACGGAAGGAGGACATCTTATTTTTCTTCATATCACAATCCAGACGCTATTTCCCGGCAAAAAGAAGTTGAGGTAGTCTTACTTAAGAAGGCCATCCCCGTCGCTGGGGGAGAGTGCTGCTGTTTTGAACTTTTTACAGAGGGTGAATTTCACTTTTACGAAAGGCGTTCGAGGGTGAAAAATTTACCGTGTCGAGACCAAGATGCGAAGGTGTACTCAACTAGATGGGGGAATGGGGAGTAGGAAAGCAACAGGGTTAGCTTATAGCTACTTAACTGGAAAGAAGATTTATGAGGATGAACAAGTGAAGCCCATTAGTAAGCTACTCGAAAAGATTAAGTATTGGATAACGTTTACCTAGCGAATTATGCTCATCCGACATTATGTTTGTTCATGAAAATTTGTGTACATGAATACCGCAATGAACTCCTTAAGGAAGTGCATATTTGTAAAATTTATTATAAATATTAAGGACTCACCTCTTCCACTCCGTCCCACAAATCGTAAATCGTTAAATTTGGCCACTTGATTCTTCATCACAGCTGTACAGTTCCGGAGTTCGGCACAGTAGTTCTCATCGTTTCCGGCTCGCACCGTCACCATTGTCCCGTCACCAATGTCTCCCAATGCAACAACTTTAAATGCAACTGGCAGAGTTTTATTGGAACGCCAATGTGGCGGCAGAACTGTACAGACAAACAATGGACTTCCGGTTCTTATCAGTTCGCCAGGATGTTCCGATAAGAAATCACCCAATGTCCGTTCGGCCAAAATGTCTGAGGTCATCTTTGTGTAGGCCTCGTTGAGTAAACTTGTGGCTGATGGTGTAACATTTTCGGTAGCACCACTTGACACTGTTGTTCCACCAGAATTTGTGCTACCGTTACCGGTAGCGCCACCACCACTGGATGCATTTGTTGTTGAACTAGCGGTCGGGGTGCTATTTCCAGTCAAATGCATTCTAAACACTTTCAACAGACACTACTTGAAGATTCACAATTGAATTTTTGTTTGTTGCTATTTACTTCTGGTTCAACAATATGAAAACATTCTTTCATTATAATCCGAATGTTCAATATTCAGTATTCACATTGTTCTTTGTGTTTTGGATGTTCTTTGAACTGGGAACTTTCTTTTTGAAACATATAACAAATCTAAAAAAACATTTCTAAAATTTATTGTGGTGAAATATTCACTAAGAACTTCACAAAAAGTGCTCTTGAATTTCACTGCTAGAGAAATAGATATACCTTTTGTTCGGAATTTGAAATTTTAACACGAATTTTTGTGAACTATTTTGAATTTTTCAAAATATATTGCAAGTAGAAATTAATGTGGCAGATTTAAGATCACAATTGATTATTCAAAGTTTCACTTTTTTTTTTGCTATAATTGGAGTAATTTTTATCTCAAACGATCCAATTAATTTAAGAATCGAATACATTTATTCCTTTTCTGAAAACAAATTACAAACCCTTTACAACTAATAAATTTCCTTGCAACATATCAACATATCCAAATTGTTCATCCCATTTATTTTAGTATCATTTAAAATATAAGTTTAAAAATAATAATTCAAAATACGAACGTTGTCTTCTCATTTTAATTGCGGCCAGATAATTTTTTCCTACCCTCAAACATCAATTTCGGTTAGCAATAATTCACGTCCACCGTCCAACGACGATAATAAGCAGAAATATTACATGACTTGTCCAGGAAAACCCTAAAACAAGTGACAATCAAACCAAAACCCAAGCCTAAAGGCTTTGGTATCCTGTTTGGTTGGGTGCATTAAACGGACACAGAATTCTGGCCAGCGTCTAAAGTGCAGTTTAGCATGCAATGATGTCGGTATGCTTGCATCCTCATCTAGGTATGTTAATGCATTTGTGTTTTGGGGTATTCTGGCGTGCGACATTGTGGTTATCACAAAAGCAAACCCAAACGACATCATGACGCGATTCTGAATTTTCACATCAGATGCTGACGTATAGGTTGAATTTCTGGTCCGCCGAGGGTATCCTCCTGTGGCCAGAATATTATGATGCTCTGTCAGTAATACAATCCATATTAAGGCTGTGCAGCATATCCTCACACCACCCCCCAAAAATTTCTGCATCTCTACCGGACACGGTCGGTGACGATTGGGGATGATGGGATGATATTCAACTACAGTCCCACGTAACAGAGGAATGCAAGCACTTAAATGCATCAAATCAGTTAACCTGGATGTTAGTTGTGTGCCGACACGATTTTCCCTAATGAACTTTCCTGGGATCCTTGTGTGAGCGCCCACCCTTAATGGCACAGACATATGGCCGCATATATTCCCAAATTCCATATCAAGTGTCACGTCTGCATCATAACGCCACATATACCCCGGGTAGGGGGAGGATGGATATTGCACTGCAGTGCTGCACCCCAGACGATCGACTCAATGCAGAGTTGCCCGGCCATGGACCCCAGAGGATGCCGAACACCGCGAGCCGAGGGTCCACATCCTCTGGCGGTGGAAAGTGTCACAACACTGTTCGGCTGTAAGTCATTCAATTTTGCGAAAGCATACAGATCTTCCAATTAACTGGCGTCTCCGTGTGTGGTCCTTAGAGAATTTTGTAACATTATGTTTTTGTTTTAATTTCGTTTGTTTTGTTTACATAATCTTGACGCCCGGATGCGGACTTCTCGCACGGGTGCCGCTTTGAAGTGTTGCCCATTGCTCCCAGACGCTGGTCCCGTGCAATCTGAGTTGAGTTGCGTTTACGACATTCTCGTCTCTGCTATGATTAGGACATTAAAGGTGCTTCACCCCAAGTGGAACTGGAATGTGGACACATTAAGTGCAGCATGGGTGGCATGGGTGCGTACATGATGATTGCCGGATAAGACCTCCGTAACTAGATGATGTTTGCGGCTTGGTCCATGTAATTGAGATGTAATGATTATTCGGGCCAGCATTGTTGCACCAGGATAACCAAAACCCGTAATTTCAACGAAATTTAAACCGCACACATACAATCACATATGAGATGTACTCAAATTGTGTCTTAATGATATTGATTTGCTTTGAAATGGCCGATTTTGCACTCAAGATTTTGCAATACAAACAATTAAAATGCTCCAAATTGAATTTTTATATTGCAACAATGAAATCAACCGAACCCGCAACAATTTGAGTTGAGCAACTTGCACAAACAAAAATGGCCGCCAAACAAATTAGCATGACATTTAGTATAAAACAAGGAACTCCTAAAAAAGAGTTCACAAAAATGAAAAATGTCAAGCAACCATGCTTGTGTGATTTGATATGGATTGAACCAATATAAACATAAAACGAAGAAGTTCTAAAAATTTAATAGGACTTAAAAACATATTCTAATTTTATTTGCGGTTTTTCATTGTTCCGGTAAAATTTGTTAAAAACCCGCAACGATTTAAACAATAACAAGATATGAATCAAGCCATAACAACTTTTAATTTCAATCATGGTTAAAATCATGGCCGTTAAAAAGTGCAATTGTTCTAGCAAAACAGATCAGAAGTCGTAAAATTAAAATAACCAACATTCATGTCACCAGATTCGAACATGTGTTTTTTACCACATGAAGTTCGTAAACAATTGTCATCAATCGCTCAAATTGTAGTAATTTCACGCCAACTATCTTCTGACAGGTTTTTTTTCCCACTAATTAGTTCGCCATTGTAAGGCCGTGAATGCTTTTTATCTTCATTTCTATTCAATTTTGTGTCACTCACCTATTGGGGTGAAAACCACCAACCGAAATCGTGTTGAACGAAAACCGCTACAAACTGGTGACGAAAAAAAGAACACTCATTCAAACCATGAAGTGTTTTCCTGACTCCCTGGCATCCTTTTCGTCAACGGGGTTGAAAATCATCAAAAAAAAAGGAAATTTAAAAAAAAATTGCTTACAACAGAAAAAACAAAACAACCGTAAAAAGGACGAGCATAAAAATACGATGAATGCATCGCGTCGTAAAAGCGCGTATTGGGAGCGGCTGATTTTGCCATGGCGCATGGGGGCAGTCGGCCCGGACGCTGAGTACCGGGGGCGGTCTGGTGTTGAGCTCGCTACCCACCCACCACCGAAAGGCTTAAAAATTCAACCACGAGAGGAAAAAATTGGATGAACGCAAAAAGGAAAATAGGGCGACGCTCCCATAGTTCATGGTCAGTTAGTTCCACCAAATCGTCCACTGACTGCCGCGTTTTGCCCACTCGCCAAGACCTAGCGTGGTGTCACACTGTGGAGACCCAACCTGATCATGATTTTTAAACGGTGGTGGAATTTTTTCATTATCCTGGGCTCGTTTGTGTGATTTTGTTTTTTTTTTTACTTTCTTTTTGAATGTGTGTTTTTTTTATTTTCTTCTTTTTGTCCATCGTCGAACTCTCATTTCGTCCGACCTCCCGGGGAATCCTCTTCCGTAACCCGCTTTCGTATCCTGTGCATTCCTATGTCCCGGCACTCCGGCAGCCAGCGTAATATGTGAAGCATGTTTTCGGGATCCTAGATTGGATGTGTGGGTTTATGCTACCGGTGTCCATCAGAGCCCACATAACATTCCGCAGGATATTAACTGAACCGGGACCCCTCCCTGTGATGTTTGCATTTTTTTCGTTCCACTGGAATCGGTCACTTTTAGGTTTGCTGCCTGCGATTTTGATTGAAGCACTGAAAATTGGGTGGAGAATGAGTTCCAAGCTTTAGGCCTTTTGTTACTGCGGTAATAATGATGCTGTGGCCTGCTTTCAGTGGTTTCCTTTTCCAATGTTAATTGGAATGTGGCTTTAAACTGTAACTATTTGGTTTGGAGGAAACAAGGTGAAAGTGGAATTTTGAAAGGATACCATTCCAATCAGCATTTGTAAATTAGAAAAATTTCATTGGAATTACTCCAGACTTTGACGAACACTAACCGACAGGGGAGGCGGGAAATTGTTTAGAATTGTTAGATATTTGGAATTATTTAACAAAATTTAAAGTAATAATTTGCATTGTTTAGTAAAAAGCGAGTGAATTTCCTTTAAAACATGAACACTAGGGGGATGATCAGCGTTAGGTTTTATTCCAGAGACAAAGCAATTGTTTTGTTCGGATACAAATTTAAAAAAAAAAAACAATAAATTAGACAATTAATTATTTTGTTAATTTAAATAAATTAGTTTTTCTTTAAATAATTATCAAAATACTTATTTGAAATTAAAAACGGATTCATGACAAAAGAAGTTTTGAAGAAAGTTACAGAGATTGAAATGAAATTTGTTTTTGAAAATTTTGAATTGCAGCTAATCTTAATCAGCTAATCACAAAAGTGAAGTTAATAGGTAGAATAAAAAATAACTTAAAAAACTGTAAACACAGAAGATATTATTCTTGATTTTCCCTGTATTTGGAGTCTCAAATATTTCCCCGATTTTCTTTTTGTTCAAATCTATGACTAGAAAATTCTGGGAATATGCATGTATAGTATACATTTTTTGTAAATAAAAGTATATTTGTTAAATGTTTTATTCTTTGTTTGTAAATTTTTAGTTAGAATTAAGTTAACTCGATCCGAATGCGAATTTCTTTTCAATATTTGTTTTGGACTTATTTATTGGATTATAAAATTGCAAATTCCGAAAAGCACTTGGAATATGATGTAAGATTTTTATTATTGAAAATGTTTTTGTCTTTTCCTTTCATTTAAATATTTATAAAATCAAGAGGTTAAATATTTGTGTTTATATATGTAAATATTTTCCTTTTAAGGATTACTAAATTTGATTACTCTTCAAAATAACAGAATATGAATTGTTTTTCACTTATAAATAAGTAAAAATATATAATATTTTGATTGATTCATTTGAGATGAGGTCATGAGAATATATTATTTATTAATAAATCGTTGTTGGGCCATTTCTAAAGTCTGCCATACAACGTATCCTTGATTCATGAAATTAAAATGAGTCAAACCTTCAAAAGCACGAGTGAATGAATGCATTACCAGAAATACAAATTAAAACATATGATTCATTATTAAAAGCAAATGTGATGCAGGAAGTAAGCATATGTGTAAGGATGTGTGTGCTGTATATTTTTGAAATAATTTATTTAGAATTGTTTTTCGTATAAAAATACATGTTTATTGTAAAATTCGATTTCTTTTTAGATTAGATTGGAAAATTTATACTCTCAATTCTCTTTTTACACAGTATTTTTCAAAAATTCAGCCAATTTAGCATGATGCAAATGGGAAACTTGTTTGATTGGAATTTTCTATATACTCAGAAAGAATTTTATTTTATAAAACTTATCTCCACTGTGCAAAATTAGAATTTAACTTAATATGTAATTTAATTCGCATTTTATATCGACAATTGAAGCAATTAAATTAATTAAAATGTCTATATTGTTATAAATAATGAATAATTGAGGAGTATAATTTTTTGTCCAATTCAATACGAAAACACAATAACAATTTTCATTTACTTAACATCCATTTTCACGTAATACTCGTGCACAGAAATTTGACGGGTTTTGTTTTATTTTGAATCTCGTTGATTTATTTAATCACAACATTTGATTGATTGTACGATTTTTAGCACAATATCAATTCGAAAGAACACGCGAACTCGTAGACGTGTGAAACAAACTCATATTCAACTGTACCCAAACATATGTTTGAGTTTAAATTTGAATAATTCACTAAATTCGTTTTTTTTTTTTTTTAAATAGTAAAATAAAAACCCAAAACCCAAAGCAAAAGTGTTTTATCCAAAACTAAGCAATTCAAATATCAGTTTCTTATTGGGCTGTTCGAAAGCGCCACCCACTTCACTGCACCTCATTGCAGATTCCCTTAAAAAGGACATTAGAGTACAAAATTAAAATTAGTACAACTCTTCACATTTCCGAGCAATAACGTTCGCGGGGTGAACCTTCTTAACCGGTAAAACCGCAGCCAAAAATAAATATCGAGCCATAGTAGTCCAAATTCGAGTAACACTTGCGAGGCCAAACCGTAAGTACGGCAGGCACGCGATCCCGTATACGCCGGCCGAAATTGAGCGGTAACGTCACAACGCAACCGACCCGCGATAGACCACCGGCAAGACAGCTCTCGTGTGTAGGTGGAGGTGATACTTTCGCGCCGCGTCAATTGCAGACCGCCCAGCGGTTTCGAACTTTGGCTCCAGTTTTGGCAACTAACTGTCGATGTGTGGCGTTTTGTTTAATTTAAAACTGAAAATTTCCCGGTGGCGCTGTTTTCTGTTTTTAGTTGTTTGACTGTTACCCGAAAATTCCCACATGTTGTACATAAGCTGAACACTACTCATTTACACGCCTCACATAAGCGCACACCAACCATCACAATCAGCACCCCCCACAACGATTGTGGACCGAGAGGATTGTTGGGGGATAGAAATTGTTCTGTATACGTGTACGGGGCTTTTCCACTACCACAAATCGGGGCGAATCCTGAGCTTCCGAGTTTCCTTTCTGGGAAAATAGCACGTTTCTCATTTTCGTTTGGGTCCGACCAGAAAGGAGAGCCGAACAGTCGGCCGTTGATCACAGGGAAAATTGGAAACTTCATTTAGCCCCGATGGAGTTTTGGTTTGGCATGTGTTGGTAATTTAACTGAAACTACCCATCCAATCCCATCTACCAATTTTCATATGCCTCCCCAAAATCCTTTAGCAGTAAGGGCGCTAAGGCGGCCTGATTAACACACGTGCACCTGATTATGATTTGAATGTACACACATGGTTGACTGCACACCATCGCTAGTTAGAAAATGATTTTTACTACCCGCATATTGTCGGTTGAGTTCGGCGTTACATCCAGAACCGGAGACCGCATATCCCCATCAGCATTCACCGTTGCTCCAGGACGACAAACTTGCATGTGTTCGTCCCCCGCAATCACACATAAGGCACACGCCTCGCCGTTACGAAAATTCGCGGGTAATAAGTGAAACCAATTGTTTTGCGTGCTTTTATCGAATTCGGTCAATGCGGGAGGCTTTTTCTCGCCCGAAGGTATCCTCTGCAATTGAATGCGATAAACGGTAATCATTTTGTGAGTTCTCAATGCATGTCCCGTTGCTAGAGTTTCCATAACCAATCTGCATTGATCTGAACAGGGGGTTGAAGCGCCGCTTTTAGAGGATATTACTCCCGTCTTCCGGTATCGATAAAACTTCTCACACAACGAATCCCTATTTCTTCAGGATACAGGTGTACCTTGTAGAATGGGACTAAAGTGGTCGTCAAGTGAGTGGAAGGACTCCAGACACGAGAATGAACAATTTCTATTCGTGGTTTATCGGGAATCCCACTTTTATTCAATAAATCCAACAAAAACTGGGCCCAATAATGTTGCTAAAGCTATTTACTTAAAACTGTAACGAATTTCAACAATAATTAATTTTTGTTTTTAGCTAGGTAATTAAGAGATATAACAACAAACAATTTTAACAGGATTAATACAATTCATCGACAATATTTACGTTTTTGGTGCACCACAATATGATTTGTTTTACATATTCCAAATTTCATATCAAAAATATGTACAAAATTATAAAGTATTCGTCTGCAAGTGTTACTGAATATTCTGATAGGATATTGTGTAAATAAGAAAAATAGCATCACAAACAAGTATTTGTTTACCGTTTAATTTAAATTGTTTTTTTGTTGTTTTGCATCCTGTCAGAACGCATTGCGATAAAAACTTTAATGTTTGTAAGTCAGGGAAAGTTTTAAATTGACTTAGTAAAAAATATTTTTAACTAATACTTCAAGCTCTTCTTTAATAGAAAAGCATTGCCTGAGAAAATCTTATAATATAATATACTTATAGGGAGCTGTAATTTATTTCAATACAGATTAATGCAGAAAAAGATATAATATATATAGATTTGGATATATTATATAGATTTGATTCCACCCGTTCCAGCACAATAACTAAAATCATTCTTTTATAAAGCAACATCGATTGCAATTATTTGCGAATTATATCATAAAACAGCTAAATATGAAACAAAACTAAACATTGGCTGGCATTTGTAAATTAGAACACTAAAAACATCTTTGATGATCTAAGGAAGAAGCATTTTGATATGATCAAACGAAACATGAACGCATCAAAAGTGAAGAGACAAAAATTATAAAGTTTCTTTTTATCTGTGACTTAATGATCAAATGGGAAGTATTTTTAACTAAATATATATTCCATTAGTACACTGAACTATGTTGCTTAAATTTTTAAAAGCGACAAAAGAAATAACTAATATTCGAATTACATTAAGAACTCGCTAATCTGAATCCATATCGGGATTGTTTCTATATTTTCATTACCAACAAAAAACAAAGGACTGGGAGTGTAATGTATAGAATATAATAATAAACTGCACTATACAATCAATATTTACTGAATAAAATGTGACAATGTGGTCTCAGCTCCTGCATACACATTTTGATCTTGATATCTTCAGGATATTCTGTATGCTTTCTTGTTGCTACATAGATCACCATCCCAAATACGGTCTGTCACCTTACGTTTTTTCTGAAGATCTTGCAGTGTATGGCGAAATGGTAGAGATCGGTGAGAAACTGTGCAGTTTACTAAAATGCGAACAAAATTCAATAAGATCTTAGAACCCATGGAACTTTCCAAAATGACAGCTCTGTTGAAAGTATTTTGTACGCCATATTGCATAATAAGTACATAAATAAATATTTGAAATATGACGCAAATAAAATATGCCTTATGAAGAGAAGAGTTTGTTTATAAAAATTTAAGGTAAATCAGTAGCAGTAAACATTTTATAAATCACTGAAAATTATAAACAATAAACATGCTTTAAAGTTTTAATTCTGATCAATCTTGAATGTAATTTACAATTAAACTTTTTGATTATGTTTAAAGAGAAAACTGAATTACCGTCCATTTAGGTTAGATCAATCTCGAGGGTATGCGGGAGATCTGGATCTTAACAGAAAACTGCACATTTATGGGGCCCTTTAGAAAAATAAAATTTGTAGATACGCTGCAATGTTTAATGATTTTCAAACAACACTTCGCAGACTTGTATCACACTTCGGAATGTTTAATACAAATTGATGTTTTGTATATTTCCTTCAGACACTGAAACACTTTATCTCTATTCACAACATTTGCAATATTTGTATTTATGTACCAAACCGTTATAAAAACACGCGAAAATTTGTTTTTAGTTACTTCAGTTGTCAATATTACAAAATGAAAAACAAGCAATGTTAATCACTAAATCAAATAATTTATTAATAGTTTTATGAAATGCAAATTTTGAACAAAATATATTCGAGAAAATACCAGAAACAATAACAATTGTGTTTTTAGTAACAAATCAAGAAAGAAATACTGGCAAATTCCAAAAATTTCAGAATTCCTCTATGATTTTCATTTGTACGGAAAATTTTCCAAAAATATATTTTATATTATTATTTATCATTATATTATTATTGTTAAACAATATAATTTTGCTATTTTTCATATTCAGTTATAATTTAATAAAATTTGCTCGTTATTGAAATCTTTTTTGCAATACAAAAGAAAGAAATTAACTGCAACTAAAATGGCATTTAATATATCTTTTTCTACGGGTTCAAAAAATGTTGATCTAATTTTTAAACATTCGTTAATATTGCCAATTATCTACACAGAAAGGTATGATCAAACAATGTTGTCAATGTTTCGTATTTAGAAATAGTTAAGTTACACAGTTTTTTAGAAATCATCTTTATATTTCCCGTAAACTTTTACAAAAAAAAGCTAAAAAGTGCTGAATGTTCATATTATTGTGTACTTTATTACAATAATCGCGTACCCATGATTATTATCCAGGTATCAATCAATTTGCAAAAAATCATGATATATTTTGAAAAAAATAATATTATAATGATAGTTTTAATAATGTAGTATCTAAAATTATATATCCAAAAAGGGATGAGGCAATGAAGAAATTCGCACTCTGAAAAATTTGATATTTTTCATATTTAAACAAATAAAAGTTTGTGAAAGAATTGGTTTTTTAGATGGAATTTATTTGAGTTATAAGACACACTGGATGTCAATTTGTCTAATATTTATTTACGGATCTATTATGGACTTTATTTTAGTTTTTTTTTAGTGAAAAGAATTTTGAACTATTTGAAGCTTTAAGTAAAATTAATTATTATTGCGAATTAATTTAAAATGTTGTAGATCATTCGGATTTATGATCGTGAGGAACTCTTTTGAAATACCTTTTCTGATATTGTTGAAAAAGTTTTATATATTCACCATAAGTTTCGCATGTTATAAACAATAAAAGTAATTCTTTTATTTAATATTAGAATCGAACATTATGTAGCTACTTTTGTTATAGATAAAAAACAATTTAACGCATTTCAAGTGTGGAAAAATTAGTTTTTAAAGTTAGTATATTTAACAGACTATCAAATAGCGATTATTAAAATAACATTAGATTATAAATCAAAATAGAATAATTATAATCGTCAAAAATTCGATAAGAGATCTAGGAATTAAATAAGAGTAAATTGTTATAATCCTTTTTTTTAAAATGATTGATCTTGGTTAGCAAATTGAATTTGTAACTTCTCTTAAGTTGCCAAATTAAAATTAAAACATTTAAAACATTTAAATCTAATACTTTGAAATAAGAAGAGAAAACTATAACATTAAATAAATATTTCAAAAAAATAAAAAGATGGAAAACTGTATTTCACAAATTAAAACTGTGTTACTAAAGCAGAAGTGTCAGCTATTTATTTATAATAAATATATACCTTTTGAAATATATATTGAGCCTATAAATTAAAATAATATGAATAAACATTTCTTTTGCCTTTAGTTTTATTTAAAAGAAATGCAAATTGTCGATGAACAAAAGCACATCAAATCCGGAAGTTATTAAGTGACTTACATATTAATTTATATTTAAAAACAAACTTTACCAGAAATTCGTCAAAGTGTGCTCATCATAGGATCATGAACAACACTCTTTATTCATTTCATTAGTTGTAAGGAACACCAAAGATACAGATTACAGGTGTATCATAAAACACTAAAAAAAACAGATCTTCACCTAACAAACATTTCCTTGTCATCCGTTGAGGATTACTATAAAATTTATGAACTCCATGACCTATAATAATAGTTGAGCAACGAACATAAAAACATGAAAGTAAAAAAAAAAAAACATTTCGTAACCGTTTGATATGGAAATTGCAATCGTTCTAAAAAACAATGGTTTTAGAACAAATAGTTTAAGTAAAATTTCTGAATTGGTTATATTAAATTATTAAAGAATTATCTAAAAATAATTCAAAACTTTCTAATAGTCATGATAAGGATAGCAAAAAGGTCTCCACTTGTTGAGGAGAAAAATATAGAAGTTTCTAAGAAAACAACCAACGAAATTCTCACGTTCATCCCAAAAATACCTTTCCGAGAAAAATGTCACCGAAAGTCATCAGGCCAACAGAAAATATCATTTTAATCTGTTTCATAAAAAACGGTGCATAAAAAAACCGAATACCGATGGGGCGAGAAAATCACCAATATAAATTGGATAACCTTACACGATGAAGAAAGGATGGAAATTCATTACGACTCCTGGGTTCAACCGACGACCACAAGCTTTTAATCCCCTTATCCACTGTTTAATTATATCTGCTTATCCGTCAATGAATACCGCTCTGAATTGAATCCCGCTGGTCGTTCCACCCACGATTTCCATCAAAAATTGAAGGCCATTAAGCTTCTGAAATTCATACTATAACGTATATGTCAGTGGTCAAGTAGTCGTTTTTGTTGAAATCCCTGAATTTCCTACCGGTTCGAACAAAATAACAAAAATATAAAAAAAAGAGCATGCACGAGGAACGGAGGCTCATTGGTAATGGTATGCGCCACTAATTATTAAAAAAAGTGACAAAAAAAAAGAAAAAAAGACGAAATAATGAAAGTGTAACGCAATGCGAAAAATGAGGATGCGGAAAATTGCTGAATTTTCACAATTTTTCACAACAGGTAAATATTTTTCTCTTAGTTTTAAACAGGAAAATAGCATCCTTTCGCATAAAATTACACATCGGAAGCCCCACAGCATCCTGCAACGTAACTAACAGGCCTTATCCCGCGGGGACTCAACTTATTGGTAATGGTCGCGGGCTATATGCACTTTTTTTGGGGGGATGACCAATTGGGATATGTTGTTTGCACTTTGATTCTATGAACAACTTTTCCCGCGGAGCATCGCGTTTTTTTTGCATTTTTCTTTCTTTTTTTTGTTGTTGTGCATTTTTTTTAATGCGTGTGTGCTGCCAGTATTTTTTTTTAGTTGTTGTTGCCGCGGCTACTGTTGATGATGCTGCTGATGAGGCTTTGGGTTTTTCGGCTGGTTGCAGGCCGGAGCCCTGTTGCAACTCCGGAGGTGAAAAAACGCAAAGCTGCCACAATCGAAAGCCACTTTTGTGTGTTTTCATGTACGGACACCGTTTAACTTCGCACACTCAATTTTTATCTCTTTATTTTGTGTTTTTACTTTTATTTTATTTTATATGATTTTTTTCTTCCTATTTTATTCATGTTGTTTTTTTTGTGATTTTATTTTAAAGCAATAAAACGTTTTCACATTGCCAGCCGTTTTTTGTTTGTACAGTGTCCGATCCGGAATGGAGGAAGCTTTCACGTTTTTGTCGTTATGAATTTAAAAGGGCTTTTGAGGTTTAACGGCGGTTTGCTTTTTGAGGATTGCCATTTACTGATTCGACTAACCACAGATCGTACTAGTCGACCGCACATAGATAACTACTGCAACACGTAGATAACATATTCATTTTGATTTTTCAAAATTTTTTGAAAACAAATTTTCCAAAACAAAAACAAACCAAACAAAAAAATGATATGTATTTGAATGGCATGAAACGGCACAATTTTATTTTCATATATTTAAACTTTTGTTATTATATATACAAATAAGTAAATGGTAATTACTATTATCATTATTATTTTTATTAATTTATCTTATTTTTTGGAATTTTTTGATCACAATTTAAAAATCAAGAGCACTTTTTGATAACACTTAAGAATAACATTGAAAACAATTTAATCACCTTCACTTCCGACAACCGCGTTTTCAACTTCCTTTCGGCTGTGATTTTTATCTAAAAGACCGATGGAGACCAGAGCGACCGAAACTCTCCGGCAAGGTGGTTAAACTGTGAGTGAATTAAGTGCAACCGTTTTTTGGATCAAAACTTAGCGCGCTAACGATATCGTGTGGTGGCAACTTTGTGTATGGCCACCACCCTGGACTATAACATTAGAGAAAATGATATATATCTACGTAAATATCTGAAGTCATGGATATAGTGGGGCTATAGATATATGTACCTAAATGTGTTAACTTTAAATGTATCCCTCTGGTCCAGATGAGTGAACAGACAGATGAGGTGTACATACACATACATGCCCCAGCATCAGAATCAGCAGCAGCAGCAGCAGCACACAATTTACATAATGAACGAAAGAGTTGAAAATTTTAAAACAAGAAGGGTTGAGGTGTGGTATACCATTTGAGTCTGTGGAAATTATCTACATATGTTCTCCCCTTTTATGGATATGGGGACGTATATTCCGACAACAGGATACCAATACACAAGTACCGATGCGAATTAGCCCCCAAAAAGGGTTGTTTTGCGTTCAGATGAAACAATGTTTTCCGTTACTGTGACTTTGCTACCTTTGCCAGCAATATCAAAACTTTCCCATTGGCAAAAGCTTACTAGAAATAACATGATTTGAACAAAATCTCGAAAGCTGATTCCGAAGTGCACGGGAATCCTGTAGCCTGGGGCTTATAGCTCTCTTAGCACAAGAGCCTCGGATGGTTTCCCCTTTTCAAGTGTCTTCTCAATCCGATAGTTTTACTCTCTTAAATCATCCCACTTATAATGAGGCGGACGTAATTAAGATTTCCTTGATAACGGGATTCGTCTTTGGATACTTCCGGTTATGGACCATATGAAATCAACAAGGACATCATACTCAGATCACAATGGAGGTGTATGTAACTATAACCTTTTCCTAAATAGAGGTGAAAGATGATGATGTCTTAAAAATGAAAATAAACCGCGAGGATCTTCAACGTAGAAATCCAAACGAAATTTTTGCAATATATTTTAGATTATATTATAAAAGGGAATTATTTTGAATGACCTTAAAAAAAATTAAATTGATCGCATGCGATCTTTGAAATACGGTGAGAAATAAAAATTATAGTACGTTGTTTATATAAATAAAATAAGAAAGTAAAAAGTTAACAATAAAGATCAATATGAAAATGACTGAAATGTCAACATTTGGTTTTCGCTTTTATATCATTCTAGTTGGTGAGATGAACACCAGGGGCTAATCCTGAAAAAAAATAATGGAATCTTAATGTTGAAGATCGTTCAAGAAATTTAGGTGCACTTCAAATATTTTGGTTTACAAATATCAGTTTCCTGTGCAAGTTCCTGAGTTTAATAGAAGGTAAACAATATATTATAAATTTTTGTAGACCTCAAGAGCTCAATCAACGAAAATGTTTTATAATATTGCAAACAAAAATTATTTCTATAAAATTCGACAGGGAAAATACCAACTGACTAGAATTCATGAAATACTACTATATATAATATAAATTTCTATCTTCTTATTGGTTTTCAATAATAGTATTATTTAAACAAAATTAACTAGAATTTTATTTCGCAAAATTTAAAATGAGATTTAGGGAAAATTATTATTGAAAGAATTATATCAGAATTATAAATTAAAAAAAAAAGAAATAATAAATAAATATTTATGAATGATAATTTTGAGATTATGATAATAACATCTATATACACCCCGAAAACAGGGAGGAAATAGAAGAATATATTTAAACTTTCGAAATTACTAAAATACTAATTAATGAACTTTCAACAAAAGCCTGCTTTCGTCTATTTCAAATCTAAGATAATGTGTATACAATTCAAATAATTTAATTGTATTTCATAGAAAATAATTTCCATATTCTAAATTCAAATCTTCGGAAGTATTTCGTGTAGTGAATGATACTTTATTTTTACCATTATTTTTTTCATTATCTTATTTATTTTCTAAAGATTCTTCGCATATTTCATGAATTTCCACATCTACATCTTTTTCACACAAATGTGAAATTTTTATTATTGATGTTCTTGTATTTATTGTTAAAATAATCGCTCTGTTGCTTCAGCATTCGTAGATGTTGTGGGAAATTCTTCACTGTCCAGCATGCAGTATTCGCTGTATCCGCAGACCATTGCGAACTGTTCGCACTCTTTTGCAAATCTTTCTCCAGCATCCATTTTAGGGCGGAAAGCTCGGCCAAAGCGAGAGGAGCCGATGCTGCAGGAGGTTGAGCAAGCTTTTCCGCCAATGTGGAAAACTAAAAAGGCAAAAGAAAAGCTCCCAAAAGAAGGTACTCGAGACATGGGAAATCCCGCCAAGTTTCCATCGGAAAGCCTAACTTTAAAAGAGAATTATGTTGCGGTTGAATGTGGGTTGGGTCTGGGCGCGTGTTTTTTCTTCCTTTTTATCCTCCGAGAGCGCCAAATTGTTGGCCCGGGTGCCACGCGGTAATGGAGCCTCGGACTTCGAGTGCCGGGCGAATTGGGGCGCATGTTGAAGGCCGGGGTAACGTGACGGCGCTCTAGATGCTGGGCTCGTGCGACAGTGAGCACCATCATGGGAAATCTGTAACAGAACCTGTCGAAACGGGATGGAGAACACGTGGACGGGCGGGGCCGAATCGGCACCAAAACGTAAACAAAACATCCGGATGCGGATGGTACAGGGTTGTTGCGCATGGGGAGCGCACCGGAGTTGGATGCTGGAACGCGGCGGACCGAATTAGAAGTCGCCACGGGACCAAGGCGGCAAAGGCGCGACGAGTGAGGATGCATGTTTTTTTGAAATATGGCGTTCGTCTTCAGCCATCTCTAATAGCCAAGGAATTTTGCAACAGCCCACTAGAGCTCAGTGGAGCACGTGGTGTGCCCGGGGCTGGTTATCGTTTGGGGCTTTCTCATTTTCCAATGATGAAAGCTGTCGCGTGTCATGACTTTAGTCCAGAATCCACAGGTGTAGAAATTATAAAGTAAGTCAGTTTTGAAATTTTTCAAACAAGTCCTGTTCTTGTAAATAACTTCAGTCTATTTTAGTAACTTTAAATGTGATTACATTTTTATTTCATTTTCTATACACTATTTAATTGCTCAAATCGTTTTTTTATCATCCTTGGTAATCTAAAATAAATAAATAATCAAATTAAAGAATTGAAAACAACCCGTAAAAACAATGTGTTTCACTTAATTCATCTACATATTTGCGAAATTGTGACAATTAAAATTAAAAAAGAAAAGATGAATGGATTTTATGATATTTTTTTTTGTATGCGCAGTGCAGAACGCTGTCATTTTAGCATTATTTATTAAAGATTTTATCCCTTTTTTCTCTGATAACGGGATAAAACTTTGATAGAATGCATTTGCACCGACAACGAGCCTATTTGTAAAGTTCTAGCTCGATTGGATGACGGGAAGTGTGTTAATTAGCCGTCTAAAGGTCTTCCTTAAAACGGCACAAATACACAAATCCACAAACAAGCAAGTTTTCGCGAAGTTAACATAAATGATTTACAAAAAAAAACATTTAAACATCAGTCTGAAATTTAAAAAAGTTATACATTTAGTTATAAACATGTTTTTTAATAGAGATCTATTCTTGAAATACATGTATTTATGTCTCTTACAGTATTAAATTTCTGTTGAGTAAACTATAAATTATTACAACTAATAGCGATCTTTTATTAATAAAATAACATAGAATATATTTTTATCTTTAACATATAAAATTTCAAAAACTTGTTAAAAACATTTCGTTAATTGGCTCATTGCTCATATTAAATTATAAATTATGTAGTAATGCCATAGTAAAAGGAACCACTACAGATATTAAATGTTGAATTACAGTTTGTTGGTTTGTAACTACAGGGTGACCAGAAATAATTGTCATTAAAATATTTTATGTTTCAATGTGTTTTATGTTTCAATTAAAACAAAAATTTTGCAATTTCTAAGTGCGCCCAAAGGCGAGCGGCCTTTCTGTTTAATTGTGAGACGTAAGCGGTAAGTGTGAAGTAAATGGTTTACCAAAACGTGTTCAATCAGTGGTAATTTTTACTCCAGGTTATCTTTTTTAAAACAAATTGATAACAAGCTCGCGCTTCGCGTCCTTCATACTATTTCTGGCCACCCTTTACTTTAACTTATATTTGCAACGCCTACAAAATTTCCACTTACATAAAAATCAGTTCAGTCATTCCAAGGAAAGCAAATCCTTCTCACAGCTAATGCAAAATGCATTGATCGCATCCAATCGTTGATTGTATAATTAAAACATGAAAAGGACGAGTATTTAGCATCGTCCGTGCACTTGCAGTGTGTTGCGATGAAAATCAATCAATGCACTTTCCATCGGCTTCATTTAGAATTTTTTTTTCCAGAAAAGCTCATCACACATGGACACTTGACAAGGGGACTGAAATTTATTCTAGCATTAAACAAGTCCAACATGGAAATTAGTTAGAAAATTTAGGGGAGACTATCATTATATGACTTGTTCAACCAACACACATCTGAGCTATTTCAATTTGAAGGGTGCCGGCATCACGGCAACGAGCCCTTTGCTAAAGATCACATGGACGGTACAAAGAGTCCATCCGACTCAGGGATACCCTTAAAACGGAGAAATTTAAAAGACAAATTACTGCCTAGCATTAATTTTATGCACGCTACCAGGATGACCGAAGGAGCTCTTACGGCAGAACGTTCCTTTGGCCACGGAGGATTAATGATGGTCATTCTGGTAATCGTGCCAAAAAGTAAACTTCCCTTATAGGGTGAAAGCAGATTTTAATGAAAATGCTTTGCATTTGAAAAATATTTTGAATACTCTTTGGCCCTGGATTTTGCTTTTTCGTTTGTCTAGTGTCCAATGTTCGGGTATCCACATTTCCTTCTGATAATCTGGCGGACATAACAAAGCATCCTTGAATTAAGAATGTTATGTTCAGGAAGAAGAAAATGACCGTAGACATCCCCAGACTAACAACTGTGCCTTGGTCATTTATTTAAAAATTTATGAATGCCTTTGGCCTAAGCAAATAGGTCCGTTCCGAATATTTTAAAGTCCACCCCAGCAAGTAAATTTCAGATTTAATGCGAACGAATGTAGGGCTAAATAGGGCTGAGGGTAGTTAAAATTAATTTATGCGAGTATTTGCCTAGTCTGCTTAAAATTTATTTTCCTCGGCAATGGAAACTTTGTAAAATGCGATTCAATTGGAAAGCAGAAATGACTACTGTCCATCCCTCTTGGTTCATGCAAAATACGAAAGGGAAATTCTTTACTGGCGATCGGGGGTGAAGAGACGTGGTCTGATTATATTGTAGATGAATTTAAATTTTCGAAAACTTTATAAATAGTTTAAAATATAATGAAAAGTTTTAATTGAAAATTAATTCTAAGTCGTAATTTAAACTACCAATTTCAAATTTGGAAAAATTTCAGAAAACTATCTTGAAAATTGTTGTAGAATGATATAAAAATTTAATTGATAGCACCATATGTTTTTACAATTAATTAAATTTAAGAAGGGTTTTAAATAATTGTGGCATTTCTGAGAAACTTAATTGTACCTATACGGAAATTTTGAATTCAGACCATTTCAAAATGTTTTCGATGCCTCGATATAACTTCAAAAATACTTTTACAAATATCATATAATTTTTCTGATAAAGGATTGTCTTCTGGCAACATTTTCATTGCAAAAAAATATCAATATAATCAAATCAGTATAAAATTAGATAGTACGTAATGTTTTTTCTTGCCTAAAATTTTTGCTCTGTTAATACGATTTTTGTTGAATACTGTATCAATGTATGGATACTCTTGTACGGTTGAAAAGCAATGAAATCGTATTTAAATCCTTCCAAACTTTTCAAAATAATTTATTAATGCCACCACTACTACTATAAATGAATCGATACTAACTCTGCAATAGGAATAATCGCCAAAAACGCATCATACCACTTCCACAAGGATCATATTACCAAAACAGAACACCATCCTTGTGCCACCTAACGCGCCTCCATGTATGTCAACTAATTACATGGACTACTTAATGAGCATACAATGAGCACCATCAATTAGCGATGAAGGTAATTAGTCTAGTAACGTGTATCGCCAAAAAGTAACCTTGAATGCACTATTAATCACTCCGACCCTACTTGACAGAGAGCGTGTCCCCATATCAATCAGTAGCGGCCCAGAGAAATGAAAAACAAATAAACAAACCTGAAGACAAATGGTATGGGATCAGTTTTCCCTGCTGTCGTCTCGCCTTTCCCTAAAGGATGCCATTTCTCCACACGGTGGAAAGCAACAGGCTAGATTCAGTATCGCGAATGCTGCTTGTCCCAGTTGACAGGTTTAAAAACAGAAAAACAGGAAGAAGAAGCCTGAAAAGAAACAACAACAAAGTAGAAAAAAATAAACATTTTCTGACAGGAAAAATTAGCCATGCTGAGGTCCTGCACGGAATATTGTGTGTGTGTGATCTGTTTGCCGTGTGAAAATCGCCGACTACAATTGCCAAAATATTAAACAATAATGAGGGTGCGGCTGGGATGTATTTTTTTTTTATGGTAAGCTACGCAAAATAGCCGTGTCCTCGTGTCAAGGGCCATGTGTGAGGTCCTTCCAAATGGACATGATGTCACTTCGGAATGAATATTTAAGGACGCCAAACTGTCTGAGATTTCGGTGACCAGAGTTTTTTTTTTTTGTGATTTTTAAGAATAAAACAGAATCACTTGAGAAAATTGTGGGAGGTCCCGGAAGGACGAGGATTTCCAATTTGTTCGGTCGAATTCACAGGATGACTTAAGTTTCCTTAACGGAAGCAATCCGAGGACTTTTGAACGTCATCTTACAAGCCACTGAGTGGTTTTGGGTGTCCTTTGTGCATTTCAGTTTGGCGTTCATCACTTTGTTGTAATGAAATTAATTTGACAAGGATATGATATCAAATATATTTTGATAGAAATCATAATCCATTCAGTCAATTACAATCAAGAAAACATTATTCAAACATTTAATCAAACATATCTTTTATAACCACCTCAATCTTGCTCAATTCAAAGGATTCTAAAGAAGCCATCAAGCGAAAACCAGGATATAACGAAACACGCGGCCGAGCTCCATCCAGCTGGCAGGATCTCTTGTTGCACACAGCCAACCGAATACAAAACTTATTAAGGGGATTAAAATTTAATGAAATATTCTTAGCGAAATGCAAACAAAAGAATTCCGCAACAGTCGGGCGCCATCACAAAGGCAATAAAAGGACCGCCTCAGATCCAAATTTAATTATAAGATGAGTTTTGGCCGGTGAAATCTTGAGATATTGCAGCGTTTCAAGTTCAACGTGTGTGGTTCAATTTTATCCCGTCTCTTTATGCTCCCATTTCGCACTAAAATTATCTTTTTATGCTTAATTTAAACATACATCCCTTTTGTATATTTTCGGATGAGTGGAGAACATCCCGATGAATTGCTGTTTAACGTAATCCAAAAATAGACGTCATAATCACTCTAATAACTGACGAATGTCCAGACTTTAAACAGATACAATTTTCGGTCGAGTGACTTTCAACTCCTGTCGACCATGTCTGAGGATCTAATAAGTGAAATTATGATCCCTCGCAAGAAGCTATTGATTTATTGAGGCCGGTTTGTTTGATGGACAACAGAACATCTGCACGGTCAGTGATGAGCCCTTTTACTTCCTTAGTGGCCGCGTGATGGGTTACTGAATAGCTCTATTTACAAATGCCTCCTTGGCTCCTTTATCCTGTTTCAATTTTTATTTCCAATTTCCGTGCACATGCGCTTCGGGCAGCTTAAGTTTATACGAAATTCAAAACGCGTCGTCCTTGCATCTGCTGACCTTCGAGAAATGTGTTAAAAACAATTGGAAGAATTACGTTGAATTTGAAACTGTAAAGAATTCGAATTGATTAATGTTAAATTCAGTTAAATTCATTAAATTATATTTTGAATATAAATGCTCTAAATTTATAAAAATGTAGGTATATCAAAAATTATAATGGTTAAAAATGTTTTCTTTTTTACTCAAGGTCAGTTAAAAACAAAACATAGTACAGAACGTGTAAGAAACCGTGCGCAAATCGTCCTTCCATCGTAAAAAGTGAAATTCGTTTTAAATTACTGAAAACTCATGTAAAAGCGAAAAAATTTTAGTATCTGTAAAATTTCAAATTTTTTAATGCAAATAATTAGTTGTAATAAGTATTTACAACAATATTTAATGAAAGAAAGTTAATATGTAAATATTCAGTAAACAATCAACATTTTTGTATAAAAACGATTCAGGTTTGTATGGTAACACTATAAGAAGGGGTTACCATCCTTTGATCATCTTTCAACTTGATTTTAACAAAGTATTATTGTAATGAATTTCAGTCCTCTAATTACAAGCGCTCTCGAGTTATTGTCTGAACAGACAGACAACAGATAAACGGACGTTCATAAAACGGTTTTTTTTTTCACTTCCAATCATTAATATATAGTTCTTTTTTTTGTCACCATTATATCTTGGTGTTGCAAACGTTTACTCAGAACTACTATACCCTATATCTAGGTTATAAAAACATACTGTAAAAATATAATATATGTGTTGTGTACATAGTTACTGAACAATTTGCGGCTTTATTCAATATTCTTCCCATAAAAATGCTCTATGAAAAAAGATAAATAAATAAATTGATAATGCGAATTGTCCATTACGGCACGAGTGTGCAAAACGTTTATCCAAAGGAATTAATGCCACTTGGTTTTAAATTCACTCACCTGGGATCAAGTGGGATTAATATTGGAAAAATTTTGTGGAAATGCAGAAAATGCTGATGCATAATATCATAAAGCACTTAATAAAGCAAACAGGCATAAAACAGGGGAAGCACTTGAAAATAACGATTCCCGGGAGACAGCTTTGGTACCAAATTTGACAACTTTAATTGTACTTCCAAAAGATTTAATCCCTGTGATGAATCCTTGTGACATAGAAAAATAATGGAGAGTGCTTAAAGTGCACCAAGAATGCAACCGAAAAAACTTCTGGCTTATTAGATGATGAAAAAGCCCGTGAAATAATTCTTTGGGTGTGACGCTTTGGAAAATCAGAGTTGCTACTTTTCGTGGGGTTCGGAGAAAAACTGCTGGGCACCGTTTGGTCTTGGGGGCTGTGAGGCTGACGTTGTCTAAGTTGGTTCATGTAAAGATAGCCAAACGACTTCCAATATTTTGAATTTGAAAGCAATTGAAAATAGTTTCAATTGATGAAGCAAAATTACTAAACAACAAATTAATGAGTGATTAATAACTGTAAAACCAATAAACAATGCCAAATCTAATTAAGTAATCGCTCTCAACTCGTTCCGCGTCGGAAAATCTCCCCAGCATCCAGAACGAACAGCGGATGCAGCTTCCTGTGAACAGATTTTCTCTGCTTTCATCCAACATTTTTCGCTTAGCGCAGAGATGTCGCACAAATCGGTTCGTGTCCGCGCAAAGTTTCGTAGTCTAGAAAAATTTCAACAGAGGGAATCTTGGATGGGATCATCTTGTAAAAAGGAAAAAAGGATTAATTCAAGGAAATCTTTTGATTGCAGCATGAAATCAGAACAGCGCAGTTTGTTTGGTGTTCAATTTTCCGATAGACATTGGTTTCATATCGAACTGAACTGGCAGTGGAGTGTTGTCCTTGCAGGGATACTGTTTTTAATTTGACCAACCTAATTAGGACTAGGGCACGTCAGCAAGGGTCAACGATAGAGGATTGCATAGTGGATCGGTCGCACAATGCACATACCTGTGTACTATGTGTATGGAAAGGATATCCTAACATTGGGGCTGTGAACGCATGTTGCATTTTTGTGACGATAGGGAGGAAAGGACCGAAATTGATCTGGGTTTATGCGTTCATTTATATTGTAGCTGGTGAGCAACTACATATATGTTACTATAGAAACAACTAATTCATGCTATATAATGCGCATTGTACATTTTAAAATTCAGTTATGAGATTTATAATTATAACCGATATAATTAGCTTTATGTAATTTCTCTCAATAATAATTAACCAAAAACACAAACATTTATTTACGAAAAATTATAGAAGTAATGAGTATGTAAGTTCACAAAACTATAACTTAGTAATTTGCCCTTTTAATCCCATTAAGAGTTTTTATAAACAAATGCAACTATATTTGCTTAAATCTAAGTTTACTTTTGGTATCAAAGAAGGACTTAGAAGGAATTAGAAAAATATGGCATTGTTGCAGTAACAACTTTGTCCTTTTAATCTGCCGTACAACAGTGATGTGACCTACTTAAGAAATCCAATCCTTGGATGTGCATTGTCGCATACGCATACAAAATGTTTAACCGCGCATGAATTTGCGGACAAAACAAAAATCCGCTTAAAGGATTTCGATGAATGTACGCATTTTATCAGTTCCTGTGCCTTTTGGTCCTTCACATTTAACGATTTTTATCATCACAGAATTACTGTTATTATTATTTTTATGTAATGGAAAATAATAGACAAGGAAATTTTACACAGAGGGAAATCTTCAAATTTTTAGAACATATAAACACCGAACATTAATTGTTGGTAGTTTATTATTTAAATAGCTGCGTTACCCTGTTTCACTCGGTGCGCTGAAAGTCATAACAATATAAAATACATATATGTACCCATAGACTACATAGATGATATGATACATATATTGATTAAAAAAACATATATATGATATATTAGAAACACTGATAACGGAAATTGTTTTTGGGGACCACTGAAAGGATTTTTGAAATTCTTTCAGTATGGTTTTTTTCGAATTGTGACCATTAAAACTTCAATATGCGTATGTATTTCCACGAAAATTCGTCGAATAATAATTTTGAGCTTGAATTTAAGAACTGCGATATTAGATTCGAAATTAGTCATCGAATTAACTTGACACTAATTTCAGAAAAATACCTCGAATTTGATTAAAATTCAGTTATCATAATTATTCTTTTTATCATTTTGAATTTTTAAAGTTTAATAGTAGATTCAAAATCAGTGGCTTCAAAATATTTTTCGTCGTTTTGAATTTTCCCCGAATTCGTTCCATTTCGAGAAAGTTTTGCCGCCATATTGGATTCAATATCTTTATTTTACAAAATGTTATTAAGAATAGATCCCAAGCGGTCCCCCATCTAATTGTAAGTACTAATCGCGCCCTATGCTGCTTGATTTCGGTGATCGGACAAGAATCGGTCTTTGATTTTATATATACATATATAGCTATATTTATATAGCTATGGATAGATGTTTATTTGTTAAATGAAAGTAACCGAAATTCGGTAAAAAAATATTTACATTCTTATAGAAAACTCTTCTTTGGAAAAATAAGTTTGAAATAATTTTCACTATTTTCTTCTTACCGTCAGCTTTTTAATATATTGTGGATGTTCTTTTTAATAAAACCATATTTTAAAATTGATTGTTATAACAAGTTTTTGTTTGTTTGAACATTTCCATGAAATTCATCAATCCCAACCAGTTCAGAGCATTCTTAAAATTGTCCAATATAGCAATCATGGTGATCCTTGCAGACAAATTTTACGAGCATCAAAATTCACCCTATTTTCATGCAATCAAAATACAAAACAATGCATTTACAACACGTCCACCAAAATTCCTATACCTTCCAGAGTTCCAGATAACAAACATCCCAACATATTTCACTCAGGTTCCCATTCGGAGAAGTTCTGTCGCCGTCCACACACAGAATTCACTCCAAAATTTAATTACATTAATTATCCGGGGAGTAACCACTTAATGTCTCAACCGAGCCGTAATCGCAATTACCTCGCGGGGCAGTCATCAGTGCGTTTCCATGGGTCTTGGCAGAAACAATGATCGATTTCCCTGAGCGCTTCTGTTTAGCGAAAATAGTTTCCTTGTGTTTTATTTTTTCCTCGTTGGTATTGTTTTATTTTTACTTTCAGCAAACTTAACTGTGTTGCAAAATGCAATTTTCATGTAAATTGTGTGACAGGCGTCGGCATTGACGACGGGGTGCGGCGGGAGCATGTCACGCACCGCATTTTGCACTTTTGATTTCTGACATTAGGAGGAAATGCTCGTCACGTCGCGTTTTGCCGCACACCTCCAATTTCCGGTCTCGTTTCGCACAAATGAACTGAAACACGAGTGAGAAAATTGAGTTTCGGATTTCACCTTTCTTTTATTGATTTTATTATATATTGGTTTTGTTGTTTACCCTTAATTCATGTAAATCATACTCATCCTATTCTCATAAACATTATATACCAAGTAACAACAAACATCAACAATAATTGGAAGTAATTTGATTTTTTTTTTATTTATTTCACATAAAAAAATTTCTAAGGATACAAAATTCACAGAAGAAATTCAAGGAATCGCATCGTGTTTTACACCATATCATTGCTGAATGCACTTTTGCCGAAGTGCATTGAAATGCATCAAAGAGTGTTTACCCAACATTACCTTATCAATCGGGATAGATTCAAAGAACCGTGTCCCAGGATAAAGGACGTCGAGATTCAGGACAGGAACAAATGAGCATTGACCAGAGCCGATGCAAGTGGACAATGCCCGGGCGAATGTCTCAATTACACCTTCGACGATAAATCAAATCGAGTCAAATGAGAGAACAGAGCCTCGATAAACGTTCCATCCCCGCCATTGTCCTCAAGGGGCACATCGTGTAAGGGCTTAATGGTTTTGCTCAATGAAATCGCTGCCTTTGTGCATCCGTTTCCATTTATTTATTTTTTATGATAGTAGCAAATATTTGTTTATACCTTTTGCGGCATGGAAAAAGGGCATAAAACAGAATTGATCGGCAGAGGTAGCACAAGAGAATGGAAATTTGTTGCAAAGCCATTATCCTCTTTGGGATGACAAAATTGAGTTATGTAACTGCTTTTGTACATTCCAACACAAAAGGATCTCTCAAGGATATGCTGCCGTGAATTTATTGCATCGAAGAAACTGACTACAGTTTCTCAGTTGTTTACCCTACATTACACTCTTTAACATTTAGGGGATGCATTCATTTAAAGGGCACAATTTAAACAGATATGTTCGTATATCCTTCATGATGACGACCAGATGGCTTTTGTTAACAGTCAACCAACTGTGGCCTCCTTACTCAATCATTGTTTCAGTACTGTATTCGATTTTTAGTACAAAACAACGAGTCAAACGGTTCGTTTCCCTTTCAAAGCAATCATTATTAAGTCCTTTTGCAATGTCACCAATAATTTTTAAGTTTCAGCAGTTTCAGTATTTCTCAATAAAAATACTGGAAAAATTTTAATAATGAATTTATCAAAATTTTTAAAACGATTTTTCTATACTTGTTA
Source organism: Leptogaster cylindrica (assembly GCA_963082835.1). Classification (NCBI taxonomy): domain Eukaryota; kingdom Metazoa; phylum Arthropoda; class Insecta; order Diptera; family Asilidae; genus Leptogaster; species Leptogaster cylindrica. Next base: position 2,040,801 of record OY720108.1, on the reverse strand, counting down.
TTTTTGTGCTCATATAATGAAAATTATAATCCTTTTTAGTCCAATCAATTCTACGACTAAAAAAATTAAAGAAATTGAGTCAACATCAAAACTATTAATTAATTAATTATTGTTACTTTATATGTTACTCAAAACTTGATCTATTTTTAGTGTGTAGAAAAAACAACATTAGTTTTTATGTTCATTATTCAAGATCTAAACCCTTTCGATATCCAGAAGCACCCCGACCACATTTGCTCTTAATTAGTTTTATTGCCAAAAACCTCGGCAAAATTATTTAGCACCATAAAAATTTCAATCAAATTTTCCTTTTTTTTAAGAAAAAAAAACAGAAATTCAATTGTAAACGTCGCCCTCGTTCTTCACGTAAAATCTTGTTATCACGATTGTTCCCTTTTGCAGGCGAAAAGCCATTCTCAGTAGGCAAAATTTAACCCTTTTCTGTATTCTTTCCGCGATATAAGCACTTAACTGTAATCTGTTATGCTCTGGGGAGAACTTGAGGGAGTCTTGGGGTCGTTAATAAAAGGAGCCCATCATATAATTTGCGCAGCTCTTTAGTGAAGCCGTTATCACGGCATCCGTTAATTGCTTAATTATGTTAAGGAGGACTAGAGAAGGCAGCGAAATTATTCGCGCCACCCTTATTTACACACCTTCATCCCGTCGGTGAGTCGTTGTCTTCTGTTTGGTTTTTCGGGTGGCGTGGGTGCAATGATCGGTGGGGCTATTCAGGACATGGCGGGGCCGCGAATCACATAAATTTATTTGGATGGCACCGTGGCAATTGACCCAAAGTCGATGCGGGGGGACACCGACATCACCCTACCCTGCTCCCCTGTTCCCCTGACAACGCTATTGCGGTGAATGGATTCCTTCCACTTTGCATCTCTGTGCTGAAAGAGACGATTTTCCATTTTGTTTCAGACTCAGCTGTCCCCAAAAATAGATCAAACATATTTATCCGGAAAATTTTGTTGGTATTTTTTTTTGTGTAAATTATTGTGGCACGCCTGAAATGTTGTTTTGATTTTAAGACAAAGTCACGTTTTTACATTCCGACAAGATTACTCGAGTGCCAGGTCTGCTTTATGAGTGTTTTGTCGCATTCGTTATTTAGAGGAGACTTTCTGTCTATTTAAGTCGCAATATCAAAGTGTATTTTTCAAAATCAACTCCTTTGAAAAATAATTAATCAAGGAAGCACTGCAATTCCTGTAGTACAAATTTATTTTTTATCGTGCTGCGATACTCGGACCGGAGATTTCTTACCGGAATTTTCTTAAAGGGGGGCACTCGCAGTCCAAATAATGTATTTTTTTTATTGCCCAAATTAAAGTTTGAAATCCGCAGAGTACGATGCAGTTACTGCTTTTGGCTGATTTTAAGCGTGACTCACTTCCCTTTTTCGATCAAGTTTATTCCTTTGCCAAAACTTTAACCGCGATTATCTCGATTTTTTTTTCAATGACTTAAAAATCGGTGTCCACGATTACACAAAAACTATTTAACCGATGAAGCTCATATTTGCCACACGTTTTTAGGATACTTATGTCCAATTGATGAGTATAAGATCAACTAAATATTATGAAAACAAACATATTTTTGGCTGGGTCAAAGTTTGAAATTATTTCCGACAAAATCAACCTTTTTCTGAAGCCTCCAATCACTATTTTTGCAATAGGAATTATTGGTTCTTCAAGTTTTTTGCGCAGCTTATTTCAGGTAGTCCTCTGACGCGTTTGGGTGTGCAAAACATTAGTTGTCCCTTCCAAACTACTGCACGGTGACTGGTTATGCAAAAAAAAAAAAAAAAAAAAACCAGAATTTCTGAACAAAATTCTAAATTCAAACTCTACAAAAATTCAATAATAAAACATTTGACCAAACCGCTAAGTTTTTAATCAAATATTTATCCTCCTGCCAATAGTGATGTCCTGTCGCAAGATTCCATTTTCTTCTGTCCAGTTCGGTGGACCTCATCAAGCTTGTGAAAATTTCGTACACGAACTAAAGTCAGTTAAATATTTACATAAAATATTTGAGCGGAGCAGGAGCTGATAAAAACAAAATTTGCCGACCGAGCGGTGTTCACCTTTTATGTTCTCAATAAGGACTTAAATCATCGGCAAACAAAACTTCCAGGAATCAATCTGCACCGCAAACAAAATTGCCTTTCCGCACAAACTAATCAACATCGACTTTTCCAAGGAAAACCGAATTGTGTCGGAAGGTGTTGGCACGAAAAACAAAGCAAAAAAAAACGAAGAATTTTCGTTTGTTTTTTAATAAAATCAAACTTAACTTCTTTCACTGTCAATATATGCGGAGGAATCCTACCGAAAATTTATGTATGTAAAAACATTTAAAATGATGAGAAGTGAAAAGGATTTGGTAAAATGTGGAAATAGCATCTGTTGTTTTTTGGGTATACAGAGTCAGGAAAATTCAGGGAGACAATAACAATAAAAATAAGGGAATAACGAAAAGGCTATACAGTGCGGAAGGGTTAAGTGCCCAGGACCATTGCATTGGCAGCAGCAGATCAACGGTGAGGTACCGCGCGCCGGTTTTCTTCATGGCCCATTACTCGCCCCGAGTTATTTATGACACGGTTATGCCTAATTTGACCACAATAAAAATGTTTTTATTAGACTTTGGTGATCGTGGTCGGCGCTTCTTTGCCATCGGACCGACAGAGGAACCCTGAGGGGCAACCTGTTCGTCTCCGATTCATCGGTTGACTGAACGAATCGCTCAATCAATTTAATAAAATTAAAAAAACCAAAAAAAAAATGAACAAAACAAAAAACTCCCGTCGATTTCGACGGTAATTAAAACCAAGGTGGTTCCCCATAAGCCAGCAGTAAATGACGATCGTCCTTGCCGATGGCGTCCAAAATAGATTCCGTATGCTATTCGAAATTCATAAAGTCGACATTTTCCACGCTGTATTATTATTTTATTTTATTATTTTTTTTGCCGGGAGGAAACATTATCGGTCAAAAGAGCACTTTATCGAAGACTTATCAAATTAATTAGATTCAAGTTGTTAATTAACCTTTTAATAAATTCGAGCGTGCCATGAATATTTTAGAACGGAATTTTGGTAGCGGCAGAATATAGTGTTATTAGCTGACTTTGAGGTTGATCAATTTTTACTGCAACGATAATCCTGCACAACTAATTTTCAGTTTATAACATAATTATGGCAATTTAGTCTGTAATTAATTCACTAGGAACTTGAAAATCTTGCTAATGAAAATTATTTTAACGCCGGCGCTTGATTATTGGTTCTAGTATCGATTGTCTTTAATGGATGTCAAATGCTAATGAGCATGAAAATGAACTACTGGTTGCAATTAATGGCGATGCTAACGATATTTTCATGTTCATCAGTTGTGCGAGGAATCCTTCACATATTTAGGGCGTCATCTAGAGGTGCTGTCGCGGTCGGTGGATGCCAGCAATGAACAGATTCCTCCACAGAGATTCACAGATATTATTCAAAATATTCGTCCAACTGCAATATTTGATAATTTTAGTATGTAAGAAACATCCATTTTTTGTTTTACATTTTCTAATAATTTCACCTTGACAGGTAAAATAAAATAAAAATTAATTAAGATTTAATACAGCAAGGCAATAAAACTTTTTCCATATTCTGTTGATAGCATAAACTCTGAGAAGATTTATTAAATCCATTTAAAATAAATAAAGTAATGAATTTGGTCGTATGGAAAGGTGCAAAGAAAGTCGTTTACAGCAATCAATCGCTGATCGTAAATGTCTATTTAAAAGCATGAAAAAAAAATAAAAAACGAACTTATATCGTTGGCGTCAGACGCCAGCAATAAAAGATCTTAGCATAAGAAACTAACATAGAACTCTCCAAAAGCCAAAATAGAGACAACATAGAAAAAAAAGAGTTGTACTTGGGTCATCAATTACGACACCAACTCGCCGATGTTTTTTCCCCTGGAAGTCGTTTTATAACCCCAAAATGCCTGGCAAAGATGTTGTTTTGTTTTTCGTATTTTCTTTTATTTTTCTCCCGCTTTAGCGGATCACACTTGCGCAATGATCACAAAACGAATAAAGACACCATAATTTGAGGAAGAGTTGAAACCGTAAAGGGGAATTTTAACACAAGTGAACAGATGTTCGGGTAATCTTAAAACTGTTCGTTCTATTTTCGAATCAACTTAATCCTGTCTATATCCCCAGGAAGGGGTTGAGTGCGCGTACAAATTTACTTAAACGTGTCGCGGCTGACTTTTAATGTACATATTATGTGCGCACCTACACACACAAATTATACATGCACATGCAGTCATGCATTCATGCAAACTTTCAGTTAAAAAACCGAAAAAAGGAATTATTCCCACAAAAAAGAAAAAAACACACTCTATTCACAAAACTAAATCTGATAAAAACTTTGATTCGGATGCTGTGTACAATTCGCGCGAATAACTCTGCATCCGAATCAACTTGTGTAATAGATTTACCCTTCCTCACTTATCTCGAAATGTCCCGCCATAAAACCGAAATTGACTTCTATTCGATCTCTTTACGTTTTACGAGTGAATTTCTGTCTCCTCCAACTGTGCAAGGACTTATTGCGAAACGACAGCCATCGGATGGGGTACTTAGAGGAGCCAAAAGACAATTTACTGATTCCTCTCGCTTATGCACAGTCGATGTGATGCCAGCAAAAAGATTTCCTTAAAGGACTTCTTTTATGGGTTTGATGAAACAACAAAAATCTCATATAAGGCTCAAAAGGATTCACTGTGCAATGGATAAGGGTGGATTTAGCGATTTTGTATGTTGTGTTTTTTTTAGTCGAACCTTCACATCGAATGTTATTTTAAAAATCCAGTTTTATGGCCAACCCGTAGAGGTGGGTGCACACAGGGGTGAACTCTGCTGCTTTACATTCCTGATCCTTTTTATTCACTTCTTGATGCTAAGCCCAATATATGGGCCCAATATCAACCGAAATGATACCAGAAGAGAAACCAGTAGTCGTTGCGGCAAAGATGACGGTGGCATGGTGGTAACCATCGTGGTTGAGACTGTTCACAGATAGGATGTGTGGTGTGGTGGGGGATCTTTTTGGGAAGCTTGCAGATTTTCGTATACATTTTGTGCTTTCCAGTTTGTGTATCATTTTGTATGAAGCAATCCTTGAATGCCTGGGAAGACGTGCTTTTGTGTAACCATTCCCATTTCGGGAATGGAAAAGACTTCAAAGTGGTGCACGGTAATAGAACAGCTATAAAGGATGAAAGCGCTTTTTAGTAAACGGAGTACTTTGAATACAATTTCAGGTGAGCTTTTGAATTTTAATGGGTTGTCGAGTTTGGGGGGTAATTCAATGAAAAATGCGAACATAAAAATGGGATGATGCAGCAGCGAACAGTGTAATATCTGTGATTAGGGATGCAAATGGTGTTCGACATGACGGTGAATGAGGTTTTAGTTTTTGGGTTTTATTTTAGTTTGTGTTATTCGGCAGAAGAATGGTGCATTGGATTTATTTTATTGTAGTTAGTTTTACTTTAGTACAATTAATTTCTTTAAAAATTTTATTTAAAGAAACACAGACATTTATTTTTGACCACCCCGTACTAATTGTAAAAATCACACAATTTGAACGCTATTCTTATTTGTTTTCAAAGCAAATATTTATTGAACTTTGAATGGGTCCATCTGGTAAATGTATCCTTATGAAGAACATCATCCTATCGAACAGGTTCGTGAATCGTGAGTGTTTTTTTTTACCTCTCCAATCTCCATCCTAAACAACTAACCAGCTTTGTATAGCCATTGATACTAATAATAGTGATTACCGTAATAGGATAATGTTTTCCGCCAGGCTAGACCTTTTCGTCAAGGATCCAATCAGGCATACGTTCATTGTATAAAAACACCCGGATATTAGTTCCCAAATAAACAAAACTAAAGCGTAACAAATTTTTGATAATTTTCGGATAACACCAAAAGAAAACAAAATAATCTGAGGTTCGTATTTACGTCAATGTTCTGTCAGAAATGATCCTTTATGGTTGCCTTGGTATGAACGTTTGGATAAACGCGGCATCGGCACACTTCCTTCTACTTTCGCTGGCGGTTTAATGACGTAATGACAGGCTTTCGTCAGGAGGGCTTCCCTAATCACAGCACCATAACATGCCCATGGAGGATAAAAAACAGAAGAAGGTAAATGTAATCCTCCGCTATTCGCAGGGATACCGTGATACCTTCTGGGAGAAGTGAAATTGACTACTTTCCCTCGTGTTGATTCCATCCCCATCGCTTGTGTGATTTCAATTTCAGATGACGATTCGCGTTATGGTTGTAATTTTTTTTTGCTGCTCCGGAACACAGGCATGTCCTTAAAACGAAATGACACTTAGGAGACTGTCGACGCAGGAGAATTAAATAGCCTCCATTTCGTTAATGTTCAGTCATTATCCAATGCAATAAGGCAAAATTCCCTCAACTCCTTGTAAGATCCGTCGGTACATTATCCAGTTGAGAACTGTTTCCCATCATCGGTCCAGGCACCCATTTGTTTCATCCTGTCGCCTCATTGAATGTGGGCCACTGCCCTAACGCCGGTGAACAAAGTGAACCTCACACAACCCAGATGTCCTCATGATGCACAACCATACAGTTTCCGAAACTTACCTGGAGTGGTTGAAATGTTTTTCCGCATGGGCAACCAAAATCTCGGTTTACCTGACTCAAGCCAACGTACATACCCCATTTATTTCTTGGGTTATGCATACCCAAGGGTTTAAGGCCATATCAATTTAACAGGAATGAGATAATCACAGATTTACGAAAATTAAGGCCGAAAGGTACTCACTTACATCCTGGAGGACTCTCCTGTACCCTGTTTTGTTTGTTACGTTTCGGCAACGCATATACGTTGATGGGCGAAGATGTTATCAGTGGTCCCACGGGTAAGGATGAGATTGATCCTTTTACCTGATGCAATTTTTTTTTTCGGTTGTCCCCGATGTGTTTGGGATGTCAGTCAATGTGGAGATTTCCCTGTGCAGCTACTGTTTCCTCCTGTACGATTCTTCCCTTGGATATATGTAACAGTATCCTTTTACCAGTGCCTTATGTCTTCATCTTGATTTCTTCATTCTCTTTCGAGGGTTTGTTATTATTATCCTTGTTATGGGTCATTTGCCATTCTTTGTCGGTTATTTGGGTGCTTTCAGTTTCGTTGATTTCAATGACTGCAGGGGGTCGAGTGCTCGAGGGTAATTTTATGCAAAAATTTTCATGTAACAATTCTCCCTCGTTGTTTATTCGCATAAATTTTGGGTTTTTTATAAGGTATCGTATGTGGATTAAATATGTAGTTATGACGTCAGGAGATTTTCAAAAAATCTTTTTTAATGTTATGGGAATCATTGGATGGGTTTTTAGGTGATGTTTATGCAAACAAGACAGAGATTCACTCTCAACCACATTCAAAAGAAAACATTCTGTTTGTATTTTCGTGTTTCCGTCCTTCAAACAAGACTTAAATTTTGTCATATAGAGTTTCACAGTTGTTCTGATTTTGATTTAGGAAAATTATTCACTTCAGAAAATTATTTCACCTTTTTTATTACTATTTCACACATTTCTTTTATTAATCGCTAATGTAGAAAAATGATCAAAATTGCCATTGCAATTTCTTGACAATTTTTGAATTCCAAAAAAACGAAACGATTTCTATGTCTAATCTTTTTTTTGTAATTTGCCCACCGATAATATTTCCAACTGAAGATTCAAGTTATTGCAGTGGGATATAATCAAAATTCATTTTTCCTCAGTCTGTGACTTTTATGTGAATCATTCCTAAAAATAAAGAAAATATATAAAACATTTATAGGTTTAATTGACCATGAATTCATCTAAAAAAAACTTTAGTTATTAAAACAAGCAACTTCCACAATTAACGCTTAATCAACCGAGAAATGCAAAACGCATCAATTCCATAAATAGCTTGTGAAATGTCCTTTAATTTTTTTCACTGATTCAACTTTCTGAGGAAAACTCAAAACCAAAAGAAAATCAAGATGTGGCTGTTATATTTTTCGGTTTTATCCTGAATTGCTTTGGTTTGGGGAATTGCTTTCCTTTCGCGGATGGATCGAGTATCACCACAATTCTTGTCATATGAAGAAGCTTCGCTCCCTTGAAACTGCTTAAAAAAAAGAAAATAAAGGGAAAAAAACGAAGGAAGAATACGAAGAAAACAATCAAAACCAATCTCTGAGGAAAACATTGCAACTTAAGAAGAAACCGAGCAACTGAGATGATATCACTATCAAAGTCAATTGTGTGGAAAAGAATAAATTTCCCAGAAGCATTGATTTTCCCAATAACTTTGCTAATGTCTGGTTGTCTTCATTCTGTGATGTTTTCGTTTAGAGATTGAAAATATTAAAGATCATTTTGGGTTGAATTTTTATGTTGTAGATGCAGAGAAATCATTTAATATATTTTCACAGGATTATGTGAATGTATTTTGACAATTAAAAATCCGAATTTCGAAATTCGAAAATTTTCGAAATGTTGAAAACATACTTAACATTATTAATGCAAATAATTCTACCCAAATGAGTTTGTTCCTAAAGACAGACACAAGGACATGAGGACGACCCCCTGAAAATTTCTTCCAATTGTGTTTGAGAGCAAATATCAATTTAGCACCGCGAACTTTGAATATATTTACAAACATCCTTGAATCGAGAAAAAGTAAACAAAACTTCTGAATAAAAGGACAACAAAATCTACTGGAAATCCGCAATTCAAATAGCAATTAATTGATTCTCGTCTGTTTGCCAATAAAAAGAAAAAAAATGCGAAAAAGGGGGATCCCCACAAACATACTGCATAACTGTGGAATGCACTGCAACAGTCGTCAGGACTAAGAACCCTTCATGATCTCAATCACATTTCATTTCTCCTCGTTTTGAAATTAAATCACACATCCGTGTACGCACATGTTAATTTTCTGCGTGTGTTAGATGAAGGATGTCGAGGGTCCTTGCGTTCACGATGTCAACAACAGAACATTTTAAGCTTACTGGAAATACTTGTCGGCATACGTATCCAGTCCGAATACGAGCACAGTACACCATTGAAGTTGGTGTTGTTGATTCCCATCTGCTCTTTCGACAATGAATATTCTACTATATGAAAGTGTATGCGTGTGTGTGAGTGTGCAGGACTTTGGGTTGTGTGCACCATTGAGCGATGTACTTTGTGGAAAGGACTTTGGTATAGGGTGACATAAGTAGGACTCTTTTTACCAATTTTTTTTTTTACTTTACTTTCCTACCAATTTAGGGGTGAACCAATACACGACCCTCAAGCCCACAAGGCTGGCAAGCGTTTGACCCAAATGTGTAAGCAAAACTTTTCACGAGGGTACATTTTCTTCCCCCTCGTAGTGTTATGACTTTCGTTCCTCTTTTCTACTTGCAAGGAGCACACGGTTACATGATAATTCGGTACCCCTGTAACGGTGACGATACGAAATAGTAGTGGTCGGATGGTTTAACCCATTCGGTTACCCTGCGAATATTCTACAATGAGATTAATGGCCTGTAGAGCTGCCGCTGGAGCGAACCGAGACTGTGTAAGCCTAATCAAGGGGTTGATTTGTTTGATTGAATTAACAGCAAAGGGCATCTAAAACTATACACCAACATATGGACGGATACTTTTGCGATATTGTCTCCAAATTAAACAAATTTTTTTTGAATGTTTTGCACTGTTTTATTCTTCGATTTTACATTTAAAAAAAAACCACAACAAAACAATTAACAACCAGTATCAAACTTAATGAAATGTTTGAAATGGATAAATTTTTGAAATTATAATAAAACAATTTTTTTTGTACATGTTTAATTACATATTTCAACAAACTTTTTCAACCATAATTTAAAATTAAATTAAGCAACGAAATTCGACTATTATTATCCTTATTATCCTTTACTTAATTACTGAGAATTATTTTTTTACCATTTAAGAGTTCACCGAAATTTCTCCTGTAAAAATGTCCTGATTTGTGCTACTCATGAAAATATAATTTAGGAAGGCATGATCCAAAGTCAAACATTCTGAATACATTTTCAAAAGTCAGCCTACAGTCATCAATTCAACAAATACAATAGAAATGTTTCCTTCGATTTGCAAAAAAAGGAATTTTGAAAAATTCATCGCATTTTGGTAATGCAATAAAGAATTATCGCTCAACATTTATACTAAAAGTGCAATGCTCAAAAAGGCAAACTGCCGAACTATTAAAACATCAGCTCCTGTTCCAAAAACACAATTCGTAGTTCCTTGTGGAAATGATTTTGCGAAAAAAAAATATTCATCGAACGATCGTGTTGGCATATTTTGGGTGATCGTGCGGTGATCTTTGAATGGTCCTTTCGAAATTCCTCTGGGGGTATTATAAAGAGGACACTCACAAAGTCAAGTTTTCAGCGAAAATGCGGGTTGAAATTGATTTCTTCTTGACGAGTTCTGTTTTCATTGAATTGCAACTAGCAAAGGCACATGAATAATGGATCTATTTTTGAAAATCTAAAGGGGATGATTTATTCAACATTTCGCTCTGCAATCCATTGTTCATGCACTTTACACTTGGTTTGATTTTTTCACTTTTCGGATCATGCTGAGTTTTTGAATCGATGTTTTGCTCTGTTTCGTCAACTAAAGTGATTGTTCGATCGTAGCAAATTTTTTGGGGTTCATATTTTATGCGGTGAACGTTTGACTTCTTTATTAGTTTAATTTTTTTTAATCTCACTTCAAGAACAAAGGGTTTTCCAGTAGAACACTTTTTTGAGATCATGAGTGTTCCAGTCCAGGACCAACAACATTGATGGGAAATTAATTGATATACGGATAAAATAAAATATTTACTAAATCAAGATCAATATCAAAATGGACTGATCATTTTTTAAAAACAAAAATCATAGATAAATTAAAATCCTCATTCATGATTTGATCAGACAATCTCCATGCATCGATTTCCATTTTCGAGATTCGAACTTGTTTTTAAAGTTTACAGCAAATTCATAGTAAATAAGTAAACCTAAATTAAATTAAACTCTTGTGTATATCGTTGACACCAGACATTTTCCAATTCCCCCTTCTCAATAATCCATCAGTAATTTCGTAAGACGGCAGCAAGCTTCCTTGAGATCAGTCGAAAAACATTTTGGTCCTTTTCTCATCCTCTCGCACTCACCTTAACCCGTTAAGGAACCGCTCGAACCGCTTCAAACTTGTGCACTGAATATTTTATTAGTCACTATTAAGAACAATCCTTTGATTTATGGATGTAGATTTCTAAATATCCGGCAGATAACTCACATCGAAACGAGACCGCCGCCAAACCCTCCCATACCCCTATTCACCTCCCTCACCCTGGGCCACAATTGAAATTCATGTGTACCAGACCAAAATAAAGTGATGTCTTAACCCTTCAACTTGAGCAAGGATATCTTCAGTTTCCTTATCTATTTCATGTGTTCCCCGATGTATCAAATTAGATGTCATTGTGTATATCCATGTATGATAAATATTCTTATCAAGAAACTTTATCGTCTCCATTGTTTTGTAGATTTTCTGAAAACGACGAACAAATCCACAATGAATGATTTCACTCATTCGTGTGTGCGATTTTGTAGAAGGATAAAATGGATTTGGACTCAAAAATGAATTAATTATGGGAATTTGAAAAGTGTTTTGATTAAATATTTGCCTTTTTGTGGGCATTTTTTTTTTCAGTTGTTTGATGAAGTTTTTCTAATTTCATTCCATAATTACACATTGTAAAATAAGGGAACAAATTTGAAAATTCTGCAATGAGTTGATTATTGTTAAATTTTATTTTCATGTCGGACATGATTTGGAAAAATACTTATCTTCGAAAAAACTCAAAAATTAAGTCTGTTTCTGAGTCAAATTTTTGTAACAGCAAGTCAGAGAAAATTTTTCAATTAAAATGTTCCATCATGTTTGTTTTCCAGCCAATCTACCTCCGCTATTAAATCCAGCAGAGGAAGTGTTCATGGCCCAATGTGCAAACACATTTCGGCCCAGAAGCCGCCAAACATCACTTAATTACCCTTGTTCGAAGATATAATCAGAATATTTAAAACAGTCCATAAACATGACCCAAATCGCGTTGCTATTATTTTACAGAGCAACTCGCAAAAGTCATCTGAAAATAGATACTGAATTTGTTTTTCTTCTTTTTTCTTCAAACCGTGCTCGGAATAAATTTTAATATGTAAGTAAAAATGTCACACGAGAAGAGCCCACTGGTTAACACTGAATCCTGCCGCCATCCCTATTGGACTCATATTAATTAAAATGTCACCAAAATGTGTCCTCGAACTGCACATGACCACCACTGTGCTATGCTCACAACAATCTCAGTGCGATAAAATGTTGCTGCACACTTCCCCGTTCCGATATCCGATTGTCGGGAATTTTTTCCTGTGTTAATCCGGCTGTTTATAGTTTTTATATGAAATATGAAATAGCATAAAATATGAGGGTTGTCATATGCCATCGATGCCTTTGCCTCGTGCCAGAAGTTGATATCAGCGGGTGTGAACAAGCCATGGGTGTCCCTAAAACCTTCTTTCCTGATCGCAGAACAATTTTGTACACCACCCCCACACCCCACTATACATCCGAGTGAGCCTGGGGACCGGCCTGCATTGATTGCACCCCATATCCGATTCGGGTTTTTCGTCCTGTGAACGTACACTATGCCGATTGATACAAGGAATTGAGACTTTGTTTAATACAATGGGGTGTCCAGACTCCTCACTGGGAGACACATTTCTAGAAGCGGATTAGTTGCCACACGTGCCGATAATGACGTCTATGTTTAGTTATCGGAATGGAGCGTGATGCCATTACTTTGAGTTATAATCGTGGAGAAAAATGTATGAAGTTTTTTTTAAAATTAAAACTTCGAAGGTGGCAGCGCAGCGCCCCCAATTAACTTTGCACAGCATCCACTTTTGAGTTGATTATAACACGAGTACAAAAAGGCACAACATTGACTTTTTGAATATATGTTTTTTAATCAATTTAGAATTAGTTTAAAGTTGCACTTTAAAATCTACTTTTTCCACGACTTTGACAAAAAATTTACATTGTGTTTTCAAGCAACTTTAAATTTTTGATAGAACTTTAATTCAATATTAATTTAGTTGTCGATTTGTTTGAGAGACATTTTACTAAATTTTAAATGCTAAATCGCACCCCTTTACCCCTCAAGTTAACCCCTTTAAAATGCAATTTAGGCGATATAAAAAAATACGTGTCGAATTATTTTTCAAGACCTTTCATTTTGAGATATTCGGCTTGAAAATCGGAGTATGACACCTGGAATCAGCTCCTTGTTAGAATATGAATTTAAGTTTTTGGCAGGCATTTCAAACACCTCAATGAAACAGATAAATTCAAGTCATAGTAGAAGCAAACTCCTAACATGCCATAGATATGTGGCTGTAGCACTTAGGTAAAATGTAAATAACTGCATAATGGATGTAACGTTTAACGTAATCTAGTCGGGTTTACCGTCTGCCACTGAACTAAATTATTTGTTGACATATATCTGGTAACGTTTGGTGTAAAGTAAACATAATTGCAATCATAATCACTTTTTCGTTGAACTTTCTATTATTGGATATATATTGTATATAGATTTTATTTTGTAATTTTTTTTATAATCCGAAGGAATAATAACACATTTATCACATGTATTCCTAGTGTGGTCAATAACTTTTCAAACAATCCTATTGTCTATCAATTCTTACCTAAAATATATATAAAAAAAAAAAAAATGGTTTCTCTACTTTAGAATATATCAGCACATGGGAGAACATTTGATGGAAAACATCGAGAGTGGAAAATATTCAAAAATATTATATCAAAAAAATTCTCATTAGCATTTGGAAATTATCAACCAAGTTCTACCCCTTTTATAAAAAAAATATTGCAGACTTCATGATACAGAAATCCTGTTTTGATGTCTCCCACAAATCCTGTCCCAAGATGCTTTTGTTAAACTCATTGTACCTCGTTAATATAAATCACTTACTATACACTTTTCAGGGATGTGTGACTTCATTTTCAACCCCAGTTGAACATCTTTTGAAGTGAATCTACGTTACCTGGGCAACAGTGCTTGTTAGTCAAATTACATGACTTCCTCATCCGGTTAATTATTACCTGTAATTCATTCTGCACTTAAAGGAGCACAATATTGTCAAAGGGTGGTAAGTGAGTTTGTTAAAAATATTGTACACTCCGTTCCCCCATCTTCCACATAAAAATATCCTGACATTGTTCAGGCGGCTATTTGAATTCATGCTGCCCTTTAATTGATGTCCTTAGAAGTACAAGAACAAAAATCCTGAACCAATGTTTAGTCTTAATCAGAGTGAAGCACATCCCTAATGCTAGTTACAAACAACAACAACAACAACAACAAAAAGAACAAAAAACAAATGAAAATACATTAAAGAGTCCCAGAAATTTTTTGAATTACTCCTGGTTTTTTCGTTTTTTTTTCTTGCATTATTTCTCCCACTTGTAATCAGTCTCAAAAAAAAATTATATTCACTTGAAAACCTCGGCTGAATACACAACATCCTTCCGTCTAATTTTCCGCTTTTCAATTTTCGTGAAGAAAAATCCTGGGGAACCTTTTTCTCGCCTATAACCTGCTTGTCAGGACTCAACCCGAACTCGTTAAACTCATTTTCAATTGCTGCTCCTTGCTGGGAGACAAAAGGCCCAACATTCCCTTCATTCCCCCCCCCCCCCCCCCCACCACCCACACTAACGCCCCATTTATGTTTGTTTTTATGCGTTCAACCCGGTGTTGTTTGTTCTGGCGTCCTTTTCTTGTTGCTGTTTTGTCTGATTCACAACGCGAGTTTTCTGCCATGTTATGTCATGTTGCTGAGCTTCAACCCTTTTATCGTGTGATAGTCGCTCATAGTCGGAAGGATAAATGGAACTGCTTAACCTCCGGCCAGGAAGGAATTTCGTGGTGGTGTGGCATTTTGTGTGCAGAGTTAAATACTTTGCAGCTTACAGGAAATGACATGTTTCGGGATGATGGGGCTTGGATTGGAGCAACACCGACAATCTACATTTTGCATCGCACATCGAGTTATTATCCTCATACGTATTCCACCTATATCGTATACATGCGAATCAATATAACATTGAAATCAATTGTTTTAAAATTTAATGCAAGTCCTCACTGGCGACACCCCACCGCATGCTTCTGGTCCCGATCTAGAGTAAATTATGGGGTTGCAGTGGGATCTCAAGTAAATTCTTGAATTGAGGCAGCGCCTAGTGAAAATGAATTCTAATTTAAAAATGAAAACCAATTTATTGAATATGTTATGAATATTAATTATTACACATATATTAAGATGAATGTTTTTTAGCTTAACACGTTTTTACAGAACATTTATGTTATTATATTTCTTGAATTCAAACCTTTTATTCAAACCGAATCGAACGAACGACTGCCTTATAAAAATCCAATCCTTCAAATCCTTGTAAATCTTAATAAAACCATTCAAAAAATTGAGAATGCCTGAACTTCATTTTAAAAAAAAAAAACACTGCCTGGAGTTCCAACCAAAATGACCGCCATTGCAAAACAAAAAAGGCAGAACATTTGTTGAAAATTGTTTACGAAAATTCTCAGCAGTAAAGAAACGGAATCCAGTAATTAAACCTTCATTGAAGGACCTCTTTTGTTCTTCGCCAAGGAAGTTGTGGTTACCTACCTCAAAGGGACCGAAGCATATTTATGACGGATTATAAACTTTAGGGGAATGAGGAAGAAGTCATAGAAATTGCAAGAAACCAAAACTCAATAATTCTTTGCAAGCATTTTCATTTCGCGTCATTTTCCAAAATGACCTTGAGCCGATTTGCAAATTTTTTTTTACATTATATTGCTTTACAATTTTGTCATTGACAGTTATGTTCGCAGAATTGCGGTTTTTGAATTTTTGTTTTTATTGCTAGTTACAATAATCAGTTGTCCTCCTCGTTTTCGGGGAATAATCAAAAAAGGACTATAAACAGAATTGGTTTCGCAAATGTTTTATGATATCACTTAAATATGTTTCCATATATCTATAAAAAAAAAGTTATGCAATATAACAATCAATAAATATTTGATGAAATTTTTATTGGTTGTGATTTTAGCATTATGTAGAAATTTGTTTATTAATTTTGATAAATCCCTTAAAAATTATTTTATATTTAACTATTTATTTTTTTATATAAAAAAAGGCAGATACGAAAAAAATATTACCCAATTGTGTTTTATCCATTTTCTCCACAAACTAAATTTTTAATGTAATAATTATTATGACAAACAACATTTTCTTAATTACCGTTACATGAAGATAGAACAGTAAAATCGGTGATTAAAAAAGCAGATGTATTTTTTTACTATTCCATTATTTTTAAAGTGCTCCTCGTAACTTGCATACATACAATTGTTATATTTTTCACAAATTTATTTTTAAATGTTTCCTAAACTAACAATAGTATAATTTCCTCTGTTCGTTTTTATATGAGAATTAATATTCTTGAAGTGTTAAGCAGTTCCAGACTTTGTATCCCGCCAAAAACCAAAAGATGACTGACTTGTCAAGAACACTCCAGTCGATAATGTCCTGGTCAAACGGGGTTGTTCCACCCCCACCGTCACCACCAACCGGCAAACCGCAAAGTTCGAAAAAATCCCGTTTTCTCATGCATCATCATATAAGCGCGCGTAACGGTTCGTGAAGATTTCTTATCAGGCAGGCACTGGTAGGGGGCCGGGCGCTCGAAGGAGTCCGCCAGCAATTTATTTATGGCGACCAACCACGTCTAACCAAAAAATATAATATTCGCACACAAATGTACGGTGCCGCGAAACTGTTACCGCAGAACCGCTAAATTAAGGGGGCCACGGAGTACAAAAATGAAAAATTTCCCCGATAAAAATCCTCGTCCCCTTTCGGAATTGTTTCAAGGAATTTGTTTCACTTCCGAAAGAGAAAGAGAGAGAGATAGAAGGAGTCAACCAGTGCTGGGTGGCCACAGTCAAGCTCCCCAAGCAAATCATGGCAAACACCGGAAATCGGCGAAGTCGGCCACCACATATAACGGTTGTTCGGTGGTATTTCATTTCTCCCTCCCGGGAGCGGATTTTTCAAATGTGCGGTACGAATGTTCCCCTAAGATTTTCCATATGTGCGCCCTTGCTTAGTGTGCTAATCCCCTTCGGAACGAATCCTATATATATATATTTTTTTACTTTTTTGTTGTTGCTTTTTGTAATAGAATTTGCGACGCGCGCGCCCCAGCAACAGAGGAAGTTCCTTGAGGCGGCACACATCTATAATCGCTCGCTCCCACTTCTTGCGGGTCTCCACACTGTTGAACGCGACTAGCCGCGGATGAGATGTCACCAAATGCGCCCGGTCGCCCCTTATCCATCGGAAGGATATTCTCGTGCCCATTTTCTAGCGGGCGAACGTCGTTGACTCTCCCCTGTCGATCGGTGAACGACTGTCGTGACCGTGCTACCGCAATCCGTTGTCCGCTACACCAGCGGCAACACCTGAGAGGTTAGACCGGCGCAATGGCGGTCGAATGGTGGGAAAAAAATTTCCCAAACAACATGTTCCCGAAGATGTTTCCAGGGGCGGGGAAAGGCACTCAACCATGAGCAATTTTCCCGCCCTCTCTTGATACGATGGTTGGTGGCCGTGGTTCGCCTGCAAATTGCTTGAGACGAAGGAAAAGAAAAGAGGCGTCGTGCCTTCTTTTTCTGGCCACTGTCACCGACATAATCAAGCTGCTGGAAGACAGTTCAGCAAATGTGGAGCACCGAAGATCGCTTTCTCTTTTTCGCGGAGCGACCTTGTTTTCCACAATGGAGATGGAGATTTTTCTCGTTTCCCCGGGATGCAGTATCGTGTGGTGCCGGTGCCTCCTTTCAGTTGGGAAAAGGCCAGAAAATGGCTTTGGTGGTATAACGCATAACGGACTTCTTCCCGAGGTGATAACTGGGAACAGGCGCCACCGCAAGCTTTCCTTTGAGGGTTGCACACATTTCGGGTGCTCACCACTCAGGCTCCGGAGCCGTCTTGTGGCCGAGGGGTGCACCACCGTCGATTGTGGCAGCCTGTGAAAAATATCCCGTTCTGTGGGAAATTCCCCACAAAAGAGAACATTTGGAAAAATTTCATCATGAGTTTTCAGGGGGGAAATTTATTATAAGAAGTGGTGGGATAATTTGAGATATTCATATTTTGCTCTGTGCAGTTCGGAAACAATTTTAATTGTTGCACTTGCTTTGTATGCAGTTTTAGATATGTTACTTTCTTCCTGGTTTTATTTCCATTTTTTTTTTAAAGAATTGTAATAATATTATTCCAAATTTGCACAATATCAACTCCAAGCAACGTAAATATTATTATTGTTTCAATGCAAAGCACTACTAAACAAAAACATAAAAATATGATTTATTACTTGTATTTTATTATAAAATCTCTTTGTTTAGAAACAAACAATAAAAATATGCTGTATTGAATACATTAGAGAAAAATAACAATAGGAGAAGTTGTCTGCAAAAGTGATGGATGAATTCCACTTTTGTATTTCCACAACACGACCGGATAAAAATACTTTTTTAGCTTACGATAGAATTATTATAACGCATTTGAATACTTCAGGCGTTTTGCTTAAATCAACCGAAAGGCTTTTTGATTCAAAAGGGAAATCATTCAGTGTTTTGTTTTGTTCGCATTTCCCTTTTAAAAATCGTCCAACAATAAATAAATAAACTAATTTATTTCGATTTGGAATGTATGCAAGCTGAAATTAAAACAAATATTTAAGGGAACTTTTACGTATGTCTTTATTTGGTAAAAACAACAACGAATTTATGCTCATTCAACATTATGAGTGTATTTCGCATAAATCTCTGCTCGCTACTGTGCTGGATTCGCTCTGCAATCACTTGTTCCCATTCAATTGTGTGGTCTTGCAACCCTATCCTCACATTACTTAATCGAACTGCTGGCTCCGCCCTTTGAATAAAAAAAACAGAAAAACTGACTACAGTTCAAGAAGTGATTTTTTATTTCAGCGAAGGGTCAAGGTCGTTTCATCAAAGTTTCGTCCCAATTTGAAATTTATCCAAGACTTGAATCCTTCTCCAAAATAATCGAGTTTCATTGTTTGAAATTGAAACAGAAATACCATTATGTTTTTATTGCATTATCCACAAAACAAATAACGGTAAACAAATGAATTAACAATTTAAAAAAATGCTTTTGAGAAAGGTACAAGTGTTTAAGGATAGTGAGAAAAGAAACTGGAAAGTGGGGCAGTGACAGGCACTAGAGCGATCCACTAGCCACTGTTGTTGAAGTATTCGCAGAATGCGACAGGGGGTGGCATAGGTGGCAAGATCAAGTATAAAGTGGTGCAGCAATGACACGAACTTGGTGGGGGCGGTAAAAAGTGCAGCTTCTGCATAAATTGGAAGTGCAAACGTGAAGTAATTTACGGTATATCTGGCAGCCCCACAGTCAAACAAATAAAAAGGATATTTCGCAGTCGTTCGTCCGTGTGAAAACCGGGAATAAAAAGGCAGACAAAAATTGTCAGCATTCGGCTGCTGGCGCGAGCTCCTCCGCGTATCTGGAGCAATTCGTCAATTGAGCGCATCTTTCACAGATTGCCGTTCTGCATGTGTTCACCCCGCTCTGTATTAACGAGGGCGGGGTAACATCATCAACCCCCCGTTTCGATAAAAAATAAACGAAACTGTATTCTTTGAGCGGACCGCTTTCTTTGCTTCCCCCCGATATGGGGCGCCTCCAACCCGCCGACCGTGTGCGGCGGCGTTGCTGGTGGCCGTGGTGCCCCATGTCGTGGCCATACCAAACTTGCGGTGAGCCCGGCGTACGGTTTCCAACTGGCGTCGTCAAATCATCGTCTCCGATGTACGATGACTGGGGGCTGAGGGTGCTCCGTTGGGGGTAGGCCAAGTACGCAGAGCGCTCACACAGTAGCAACCAGTATCCGGGGAAAAAGAAGAAAGCGAATCTGGGGTGGTTGAAATTTTTTTATTTCTTTCCCTTTCTTCTGTGCCAGCTAATTCGTCCTCTGCGGCGGGGGTTGATAATGTTTTCACTTCACCGTACTAAGTGGGGGTTGAATTTCCTCGCCTGGCCAGCAAGCAGCCTTCAAGCGGCAGGTATAGTGGCGGGCCAGGGACTTCTATGAATTCAGGCGCACACACACAACCGCAAGCACACCGATGCACACGCAACCACCACCCTTGCAGTCATTGAGCATCGTGTTTTGTTTGGGGTTGAAAGGATTTTTTGGAGACCTATGCCTGTGTACCGCCATTCTTTCAAGTGAGCCCGTTACACGCAGCCACACACACTCTCGCACACGACTGTTCACTACTCGCGTGCCCACATGTCGGGTTGGTTGATACATCAGGCGTCAGGGTGTATGTTTACGGTATTCTTTTTTCCTTTTCCCATTTTATATTTCTTTTTTTTTCGTTTGTGTGATTTTTTCCGTTTTCATCGTCGGCCTGTGTGCTGCTGTCGAGTTGACCAAACCGACCGAGGAAAACTTACGTCAGACGATCGGCAAGAAGGCATTGAGTCAGTTGGTTTTGAGACTCTGCGGGAAAAGAACGTGTTCGGAGAACGCACGTGCGAGGAGTTCACTCACGCGGGAAAACCACTTCAGCCCTCTGGAAGTGGATCAGCAAGGGTTTCTGTCCTGAGACTCGGTATTTACAGTTAAGGCGAGCGCGCCCACATTATTGCGGAGGTGGTTTCAGCATCCCTGCCAATTGAATTGTGAAAACGTTTATAATTTTCCTTTATTATTTTCGTTTTTTTATTGTTTTTCGTAAAAGCCCTGTTGCAAGAACGTATAAACGTTTATTAAAGGGTTGTGTTTCTAAGTGAAGTGCTCGACGTTGAATTGAAAAAGTTGAAGAACTTAGTAAACGATTGAAAAAGTGAACGTAATAATTATAGTGAAAATCATAAATTCAGCTAAACACTTAAACAAACAAGTGATTTTTCGTTTGTTCGATATTTAATCAAAAATTTCTCTAATTTCTGTTATTTTCGTCGTAATTTTCGTGGAGCATCTTCGTGATCCTGGATCTGTCCTAAATGCATCTGCCCGCTCCCCAAGCTGCAGCTAACAACCAGTGCCAAAGTCCAACAATGCCACCGAGCATGGCCGAAATGTACGCAAACGTTCACGACATGCTCCAGGAATTTCACGGCGAATTGGTCCAGACAGGATCACCGACGATCCTCTGTTCGGCGCTCCCCAATCACTGGCGCAGCAACAAGAGCCTTCCGGGCGCATTCAAGGTGATCGCCCTGGACGAGATCCAGGATGGCACTATGGTAACAATAAAGGCCGGGAATGACGAAAATTATTGCGGTGAATTGAGGAATTGCACAGCGGTTATGAAGAATCAGGTCGCCAAGTTCAATGATCTGCGGTTCGTGGGGCGCAGTGGTCGCGGCAAATCCTTCACAATCTCCATCACGATCGCCAGCTTTCCATCGCAGGTCGCCACCTACAGCAAAGCCATCAAGGTCACCGTCGATGGACCACGGGAGCCGCGATCGAAGCAAAGTAAGTTTCATTAGTTGTAATTGATTTTAAATTGTTAAAGGATCGCGGAAAGGTTCTTGGTCCAAGTGCTCGGTTCCACAGCATGCTATATGCTCCTTGGTCATGCTGTATTTACTCTGTGCACAACTATTTCTGTTCGTCCTTCCGCGAATGTTGTCCAATTCAGGTCTTAATTGTCCAGTTCAGTATCTCCGCGGACGATTCATTCCAGCAATATAATTGAATATGAATATTGGGAATAATCCTTTTCGCAAAATCAAGAATCGTTCGCTGTGTTCGGTTCAGCCAAATGTCCTTCAAAATTGATTCCGATTCGTAAAATAAATTTTCTTATTTAAAAAAAAAAAAACAATATTTTACAGGACTAATCAACTTATTCGATTTTCTTTGTAAAAACATTTTCGTTAATTTTAGTTGCTTATTTTAAAAAAAAATATCAAAAATCTTGCAATGAAACTTGCAAATTAGTGTTTTGGAAAAGTTTATTTATAATTTATTTACAATTGAATAAATGAATCGATTTAATTTTTTAACATTTATTCACACAGTCAATTTTCAAAATGTTTGCTTAAAAACATTAATTTTTAATCAACAAAGAAAACCGCAAAACTTAAAATGCACAAAACCAAAAAACTTAACTTTTGTTGACTAATATTTTGAAATATGTTCTCATTTTATTTTAAATACATTCATTTATTTTTTCTTTTTAATAATTGAAAAGGATTTAATGTAGTTTTCCAAGCAATCAAAATCAAAAGTTTTATTGTTTTGTTTTTTGTAAAAATATGGAATTTAACATTTATTCATAATTGAATATTTTTTTAACTACAGCTTGAAAAAGTGTTATTCCTTATTTGTTGTGTTAATTTTATTTAATTGCAAACTAGAATAATACAAAAATTTATCATTGATATTGTTTCAAAAAGCATAAATGGAAGATTCTAAGGAATTTATGATCGAGTTTCTGCTAAAGAAATTTTCAATATTGTTTATTTAGATACGCGCATAATATAGACACAATAGACTCATCCTTTTCCGTGTCCTAATATTGTGTCAAATATTTGTTTTTCTTCAATTGGAAATTGTTAATTAATCTAATCAAAAAGACAATTTTGGAAAAAGGGTTGTAATGGTTTTGAGTATAACAACAATCAGTAAAAACAAATTGAATTAGATTTCTATTCGATTGAAATTATTTGATAAATTATACAAAATGTGGAAATTTTCAAAGCGATTTTCACAAATATAATATAATAATTTAATTAATCAAATCTCCGACTAAATTTGATGGTTAACACTTTTCGCCAACGAATTTAATAAATATTAAATTTAAAAAATTTTCACAGTTCAGTTAACTTTCTCGGTTTTTTCCAAAAAAAGAAAAATCAAAAAAAAAAAAGAAGCATAAAATAAACATCAAATAAAAATCAGAGTCCTCCAAACAAGATTTTCCTTCGTTACGTGAAAAGCTTAAATTTGTAATTAATTTAATTGAACTTTCTCATGTAAAGTTAATCCTCTTAAATCTTGAAAAACATTTTCACTTTTAGCGTTATTTATAAATTGGTTTTGATAAATTCATTTCACGTTTAAAATTAAAATAAAATAAAATCACAGAAACACGTCAATTTAAATTCAAAAAAAAAATCTTCAGCAAGGTCGGCAACAGAAATTTAACAAATTAAGAATATTAATAATAATAATACAATACAATAATTGCAAAAGTCAACTGATTTGAATACTGAAAATTGCTTTCGTGTTTCTATTTTAGAGGACCGAATATTTTTTCGCTGAATAGAAAAATTAATTAATGAAATAAATTTGTAGGTATATTTTGTTTTCTAAACTTTGCAATGTTTGTTGTAATACTTCGAAATTTTTAAGGAATATAGGAATATAATTTTTAATCAAAATGGTTTAATTGTTTTATATTTATGTTACAACTGGTCGTTAATGTTTAAAACAGTTCATTTGATCGTCGAAGTGTTTCGTTGTTAACCGTAATTCCATTTGCTTTTCTTGTTTTTGTTATTTTTTCTAAATTTTTTTTGAACGCAAAACATTCAGTTTAAAACAATCGAAACATGTAAACAATGTGGCGCCTGTTAAACCGTTAATTTACCCCTTTCAGTTCCCTCAATCCCTAAAATCATTTCACATCATAAAACCGCCTCAACTGTTTTTAACACATTTTTATTGCAAATGCAATAAAATGTTTGTTCTATTTGGATTTCATGGCCGGGTTTTGATTACAAATTAATTCCAGATGCTATCATCATTGGAAAACTAAACAGTTTGTCTCGGTGCTGGAAGACACTGAATCAACTCCTTCACTTCCCGCATGACTTCAGAAATTTACAAAAAGTAATTATCATTGCCTTTAAATACACTCGCGACTGTTATTATTTGGCCTTTGATCTCAAAACTCTTTGCGAATCTTTTGAATTTTATTGAGTTCCTCCAGATAATTTATCAGTTGCGTTTATATGTGTGTGTTTTTTAAAAACAATGCAGCCAGAAAAGAATTTTGTACTTGAAGCAATGATTTTGCTCAAAAACTCTTGCGGACTTTAAACAAATATATTATAAACAAAAATAACAATTCGTAGTTTACTTAATAGCTTACAAAAAAGTTTTCTTCTTTCCAGACTACGGCTATCCACCAGGGGCCTTCAACCCTTTCGTCCTTAGTCCCTGGTTCGATGCAGCGTACATGACTACTTATGGCTACGCAGATTACATTAGGCAGCATCAGGCTGTCGCGACTGCGCATCATCCATCGATGACTAGAGGTGAGTCCAAATATTTTTTGAATACTCAAATATTTTTAACATTAAACAATTTCAAAATAGTTCATGAAAATTGTCAGAATTGTTAATATTTTGGTAAATTTAAGAATCCTTTTCAAATTCTATAATTGCATCTTTAAATTTTCAATCTTTTCAAAATGTTGTCAATCTCTTTTAGTTGTTTTTCTTTTGTACTTCCGATACTTTTTATTGTAAAGTGTTCCCATCACAAATTCTTTCAAAATTTTCCTAATGAAACTGAAAATTAAGCTCAGATTTTATTTGTGTTTTGTTTTTTTATTAATACATTCTTAAACCTTTTATTGCCAAATTCGCATACTGGATTAACCGCAAAAACAAATGCATCTATAGCTGCAACATTTCTCAATCATTCATATGTTATTCTGCTAGTTTTGAAATATTCTGTTTTATACTATAAACCATTTCATTGCTGCTGGTTTGCGGCTTCACACAATCAACACACACACACACACATTGCATCCCCTCCTCCCCCTTCTTTGACCCAGTAAATATATTTCGAATACGCTTTTAACTTTTGTCACTGTTACAATTGCTATTTAAAATTCCTTCTTTGGAATTGTCCATGATTTTCTTGAATAATTAATTAGCATTTCAAAATTTGCAGCATGATTTTCTGAAAATTGATTCTGACAACGGTTTTTCGGTTCATAGATTCTAGAATTGGTTATAAAAAACAAAATTTATATTGAAAACCCTACTTTTCCATAAAGGACTAATTACCGCTTATTTGCAATTTACATTTGTGCAACAATTCTCTCAAATTGCGATTTCCATTGGGAAAAAATAAAAACTACAACAATAATAAAAAAGAAGATAACAACAACAACAACAACAACAAAAAAAGAAGAAAAATTGGTGTTAATCGAAAAAGTATTTTCCACTGCAACAACAATTCATATTTTTTTCTTTTAATGACAATAACAGTACAACGTGGAGCACACACTCACAGAATATCCGGCAATCGCTATAAATACTCCTATAAAAAGGGAATAATCCCTTACGGGAAGCTTTCGATATCAATAGTTCACCCACTTGTGTCCTATTCACACATCCGTAGCTATAATAAAATCCTGAAATAACGCACTATACACACTCGCCATTACAGTGGCGGACAGCCACCCCATCCACCTCCTCATCCCCTGTCTTCCATCCGCCCTCATCACCCTACCCCCATTTACATTTCGTTCTGTGCAAGGGTTATGCTACACTCACCGAGTGGTATGCAGATTAAAATGCGATCGGTTTAAAACAAAACCCCTAAAGGGTGTTCAGTGTTCCACAGAGAACCCTAAAAGAATAGTAGGAAGCAGCTCACGTTTACAACTTGCATCGCGCCACAGCCCCCCGTGTATAGTTTGATATATATACATGTACACACGTCGGCATTTAGCCTATTGGATGGTGTATAGCGGCCGGATTTGTTGGTGGTAAATGAAAAATCACTGTGCCAAAAATTTCAGTGTTGAAAATCTAACCACGATTAATTTCGGAGGATTTGGAAATAGCTACATATATACGGTAAAATGATCCGAAAATACATTCACTCGGGCAACGGCACCCCGAAACTCCCACCGTATCCACTTCTCTTTAGCTCCTGGCTATACAGTTGAACGTTGGCGAAAAGGAACAGTAAAAAACGTTCTCCGAAAGTGGTAAAACAAAACAAAAAAACATATTCGGGTGAATTTACCTTCGCACAGGATGCAATTTATCTTGTCCTTGTTTCAGTGCATCCAACGTACATCCAAAACTGTTCAATGTTGTATAGAGTGCTTGTTTTGCTTGCCATTTTTTTTTTCATGTTTCTTTTAGACGTTATTTGGAAGATTCAGTCATTGAGCTAGGCAAATCCTTTTACATCTTTGACGTTGGAGAACTTTTACTGACCTGAGTTCTCGTAGCGATTGAAACGGGATTTATAATGCAAAATTCGTCGGAAGAAATATTAGTATTGTTACATTGTTTTGTTGGTGGATCTACGTAGTATGTAGTATGCATTAGTATAAACTTATAGCAATATAAAATATACATGGTAAAAGTTGAAGACCATTAAAACCAAAAAGTCATTGTTTTTATTTGTGGATCTCCCAAGAAAGATAATTCAGCCAAACTCTTCTGTCTTTATACATAATAATGCCATAAGACGATCGAAATAAAATCATCAGATCCTATATGCATAGGTAGAGGTACAAATTGTCCACGTTTTAAAGAGCAGCATATTCTTGTTTTCCAGGCTCACCAACAGTCGCTCCAGCAATACCAACAACAAACCTTCCACCTCTACCGCCAGCCGAGTATCTTCCAATGTCAACAGTTGCCGGACAACAAATGGTCTTACCTCAGCCCCCAAATGTTCCTAGTCTAGTAACACCGCCAGCTGCATGCATGCCGCAATTTCCATTCGCCGCTGCACATCCCGAACTGTTGCCTCGGAATCCATTTCTGCAATGCAATTTTCCAAGTTTACGTATCCGTAACACCTTCAATCCATCTATAACAACACCAACAAGGACAAACAACAATGATCATATGAACTCAGCCCATATATCACCTGCCTCATCGCGACCATCCTCCGCTAGTCCCCCATCCACCCACAGTTTGTCGGGAAAAATTAATGCATCTCTGGAAACAAGCTCCACACATGAACATTCATCAGAGGACTCGGACGATGAACCGATCGACGTTGTTAAATCCGCCTTTGTTCCAATTCTGAGACCGAATTCGGCAAACACCGAAAGTGGTAATGTTGCGCAAAAGGAAGAGAACTCAAATGACGTCCGATCATCGTTGAGGAACTCGTCTCCCCAACAGAGACGATGCGACCTGAAGGCCTCGTCCGCGATGAAGTCCAGCTTGCATGAGCCTGCGCAGAGACGATCACCGGACACCAAACTAAAATCAGCAATATCAGCTCAAAAAACGGTCTGGAGACCTTATTGAGATATTTCCGGTACTTCTAAAAATCGGTTCTGTATAAAACATTTTCGTAGATGAAATTGTAGCCTGATCGCAGACCGATCGTGGTCAGGATCAACGCTGTCCATTCTTGGTAGTGTTGGTCAGCGTTGATGATTCCTGTTACACGATTGAGAACATCGAATTGCATCCAATTGTCGCAAATACACAAGATGAATTGAACGATTTGAGGCTGAATTCAAAATGTGATCATAGAGTATCCTTTGACTTATTGTGATATTTAGAATTGTATACTCCCCCCTCCAAAGGATTTCGGCACAGAGCCTCTTCGATGCCTCCGTATTAGTTATTTCGTTGGTCTCTCTATTCTAGATTAAGTAAACGTAAGTCAATTTCATTGTATATAGTTGTATATATTATGTATAGTTTTCAGTAAGTACTCGTAGAGTTTAGCAACTATTGGACCTGTTATGGAACACTGTATTATAAATATTATTACATCTTTATTTTAAATTATACCACAGTTGTATTTTCTATTTCAGAGTATGGTTCACAAATATAAACGGAAAAATTTATAAACAAATATTGTGTTTTGCTGATGATTGTGGGATTTTCTTCTTCTTCTTCTGTTAAAGAATTCAACGGGAACAGGGAAACATGCGAAATACCGTGTCATTAATACACTATTTTATAATTTGTTTTTCTCTTCTCATTAAAGTTCCGGAGCCATAAAAATTGTTCTGGCAAACTGAAAAATTAACAACCCAAATAGAAAATATTAATCATTTGAAAGCTTAATACGTGATGGGTGATGCCAAAGTAATTATCGTGCAGTGCGGTTATCGGAAAAAAAATTTACGCAAATTATTTCAAGGAGTGGAAAAAATTGTGTCTCAAAATTGCGGATTTCTGAAAAGCAGATATATTTTTTTCTCTCCCGTCCAGCACGGAGAAAGTTTACGGAAGAGTTAACATCAACTTCATGCGGTATAAGTGGAGTAAAACCTCCACCAATCCACTTTTTGCGAATCATGTACATATGCTGACAACTTGCTGCAGCAGTTCCCTTTTGGATTTCAGCAGTGGTAAAAAAGCGAGGAATATAAAAACAAAACCAAACACTCCAATGGGTGAACATTACCAAGAGTGGGTCGGCGGAACGGGGGACTATGGGCGATGTATGGAAAGGGGTATGGAGGGTGGCTTGTAGACGGTCCGCGACCCTAAAAGTGCATTTATGGAGTTCTTGATAGTCTGTCCGAATGTTTGATTTCCCTTTTAGTGCAAGCATTAAATTCGCTAATTTTCTCGCCAGAAGGGCATTAAAAGGGCTCCTGTCTTTCATGTCTTTTCATCGCGATTCATGGATGCATTCGCGCGCCAGCATCTCTACTGGACCATCATCGTCCATCCATCCATCCATCCATCCATCCATTATCCAATGTGAATATGCTGAATTAAAAATGTTTGCGATGCGAATTTGTCTGGTTTAGCACTCAATTGATTTTTTTCCACCCCCGAATCGTGGATGCGGACTTGCAGTAGAAAACAGCCAAAAAAAAAATCATTTTTTTTATTGTTGCATAAATGGAATAAGCTAAACCGGCGTTCACGGCATAGTTAAACCTGAGTGCGCGTAGATTTTTCACTGGCGCCTATTTCTGATGTTCCAAAAATATGCACCATCAATTTCAGTTTAGTGCATCGAAAGAGTGCAACCCGCACTGAGATGCCGCAGTTTTCTTTTTTTGTTTTTTTATAATTGTTACTTTTTTTGTGGAAGGACTTGCAGTCAGTGATTACTTAACAGCAGTCCCCATTCCGTTGAGTAATCCTTTCGCACTGCAGATGATGACGTCCGATGCTGACTCCATCCCGTTCGATTGCGTTGTAAGACTTCTCCGCGACGAATTGCATCCGGAGTCGTAGCCCGAAGTCGTGCATATCAATAATTAATTGCAGGGTAACTGGTCCAGCATTAAAATATGCAACAAACTGAACGTCTGGCTTCCCTGTCTCTGTCGCTGGCTCTTTTAAATTTATTCCGGGTCTCCTGTTGCGAGTGCACGGAAACGCGAGTGGATTTATGCCGTCAATAGACGACGGACATCACCGAACGGCTGCAGAGGGTTTCAGCCCGATGGACACACTGGGGGTAAATATTGGACCATTATTTTATACATGAGTTGCTGCAATCAATAGCCATCCCCAGTATCGACGTTTTTGGGGTATTACAATCCATTCGGCAACGGTGGTCCTTCAGCCTACTATTGCTGGGGACGGACGGGAATGTGAAGACCGGCGGCGGCAGGCGGCCAATTGTAACGGTTCGCGAACGGAAACTACTCGCGGTCGTTCAATAAACTAAATGTTGAATGAAGCCTCCTAATGCAATTCTGTGGACATCTCAATGTCAATTACCATGGTGTCCAGTGTGTTCGATGCTGAGTAGGTGCAGGGCCGTGTCCTGCCCAGCCAGAGGGCAATCAATGGCTTGATTGATGTGGATTCCAAAAGGTAAACGGAAAGTGACATAACATACTTTCGTTGCTAATAGTTTACAAACCAATTTTTATCTTTAGAGGCTCCATTCGTTTAATCGAATTTTTTTTATGTTAAATTTTTACTGTTTTATGCACTCATACAGTCGTACTGTTTTATGCAGTCATACAATCATGCATGCAAGGGTATATTTTTCTGGATGCATATAATCCAATCGGAAACGGCACCCAAAGCAGTCACATGCTGTTTTGTGTTGTGGTTTGAAAAACTCCTCCTAACCGGAAGTAGAATTGCCGTCAGAAGTTAGGTGTGCGTACTTCAATCAATGTTCCTGAACACTGATATGTTTTTAATCCACCCGAATGAATTTTTATGAATGCGAATTTTCATGGTCTCGGATTTATGGAATTATTTCAGTTCGTAATCAGGATCTGTTGTAGATGTTTTCTTTTTTTGGGGAAAGTGGTTTTAACAGTGAGTTAAATAACCGAAAAATACACCCACAAAAAACACAACAATGAGAATAAATAAAAGGATGTATATTGTGGTATTTGTTAACATATGCTGAATTTCCGAACAGATTGAATTTTGAAACGAAAAACTTCTAATGAGACAAGATTGTTTGGGGTAGTAAATAGTTTTTGTCAGTGTTCACGAGTCGTATAATACTGCTTCAAAAATGAAAAACAAAAAAACACTTTGTTTGAAAAAGCGAATGTGTTTCTGTCTGTCCTCCCCTTCTGGGAAAATGAGACCCAACATTTAATTAGTCTGATCACAACGAAACTTGAACGGAATCTTTGCGCCTAATATTCCCCGCATCTTTTCTATTCTAAGGTCGGTGTCGTCTTCATTAGTTAATGGAGCTTGAACATTGAACAATATGAAAACAGAGGGTTGCAATCCAACTAGTACAAAACAACACATGCTGATGTCATCGCACCGCACCATTCCATATAAGCTTTATACTATATTTTGTTTGGATTTATATTCCACCTTCTTCAAAGTGTATTGTAGCTCTTAAAAACTGTGAATAAAACAACGTCTTTTTATGGTTTCTCATGAATTAATTTGAATACAATTATTTGCCGTTTTTGTACTCTAAGGGGTTAATCTATATATTCATGATAAGAATGTGGAATAAAACCGTTTTATGGATGTCCGTTTGCTTGTCAGCCGTCCGTCCGTCCAGACGATATTTCGGAAATGCGTGTAAATAGAAAATTTAATTTTCATATAGTTTTACTTCGTTAAAATCAAGTCAAGTTCGAAGATGATCAAAATCTGGCAACTCCTTCTTAGTGTTCCCATATAAAGCAGAATTATTTTTATATAAAAATGTTGATTTTGTTTACGAAATATACACCTATACCTACATATGAACTTTATTTCGTTAAATATTGGTATAAATATACGTATTACAATTACAATTTATTTGATCGGCACTTTTTTTACACGGTGTTTTTTACATGTTCATGAAATGATGAAATTGCACATATGCCAAACATTTCAATTTTTGCCGTCTTTTCAATGATTTTAAACAATGGGAAAACTGTTTTGTACGGTTCTGTATTAAAACTTTGGTGTTCTACATCTATGACGGTATTTCATAATTGCCATATACTAATTACACTTCCGTACTAGTTCTTCTGTTTTGCCATATAGTTTCACATGTGGTTACTGTAAATAATATCATAAATACTTGTCATATTTTGAATTATCTATTCTCTAAAACTCACTGATGCAGAATCCTGGGTTTTCTGATATTGTGCCTGGCAAAAACCAAGAGATTCCCAACCAGTTAAAATATGTTGTTCATAGTTATGATTTTTGCTGACAACGCAAATAAATCATATTTGCTTGAGGTATTCACCAATAACTCATTCCCAAACTCCTTTAACTGGTCGAAACCCGTAAAACTCATAAAGCAATCCGACGTTGTAAAATCCTCCAGATATTGATCTCAGTGTTTACCTGAGATGCTGAAAATATCCTGCAACGAGGTGAAAACAATCGCGGCTTAGCAGTAAATGGCAGTTGAAATAAGCACACTTAATTTGCAACACAGTGTACAGTGTACACAACTCGGATCCTTTGGACAGCAGTTCCTAATTGTATTCGAGAGTTCACGGAAATTCGTCAGTGTGGATGTGCAACGAAACTGTTTGTTGGTTAGAAATTGCACTCCGTTCCATGCTAATAATAAATTAAATTCACTTCGACACCCTCATCCTGTTTATCACTTCCCTTAACGTCCATGTAGATGTTGTCCGTCAAAACCACCTACGGCCAAGTTAGACAACGCAGGTCATCCTGACTATTTTTTTTTTTTTTGTTTTTTTTTTGCGCTAACATTCTCATCGAAAATCTGCCCTGATTGGAATATTTCTTTAATTGCCCCTGGAAAATGTGAAAACAAAACCGGCTTATGGCAAAAGAATGGCAGCCTGAAAGGGTGGAAATTTTACACTTGAATAACAACAAATGGACTGCCTGGTGAAAATGTGATGGGTACTCGGTTGTTTATTTGTTTTTCGACTGCTTAATGGGTTTATCACCATTTATCCTAGGCTAGGGTTAAAAGGATTAACAAATTGTAATGGAAAATTGGCTCAGGCCAATACAGGGAACAGGACTAATCCGGGGTATTATAATAATATTCCAGCAAAACAGCCTTCGGGTGTTCTTGAGAAACGAAAAACTGGAGAATCGGTATCGTAAATTGACCGGCTGTCATGTCCAAGTACATTGTCTTAAAGGGCGCACCCCTTTCCACATGTAATTGGCTTATCAGTCATATATCTTATCACTCGACCAAAAGGGATATTCGGTGAAGATTTTGAGGGTCTACAGGTAAATATTGAACAATTTCATTAGACTTATGTGGAAAGGTATGAAAGGATTAGGAGTTGCAGGATTATTACTCCAAGTTATTACACGTTTGCCGAAAAGGGTTACATGAGATAGAGGGCAAATTAGCGACAGGTAATCTGATCTTAGTCACCAACAATGAACTTCCATTGGAACAACTTAAGAGTTTTGTTTCAGGATACACCAGAAAGTAGTTGAGTCCGAAGTACATACTTTTTTTTATTGTTTATTTACTTTTTAATTCTTGTTAATTCAATCCTTTTCAGTGATATTAAAACTCTCTTGTGAGTTGGCGCTGAAGCGTGTATATTGGATAGGGCACTTGAACCCCCAACAAGCACCGGATTGTGTGACGAACACTTGATTCATTTCCAGTTTCGAAGGATATGAAGTACATGTCCGGCTCACTACCTAGGAAACCGGCAAAGACTACTTGAGTTAGGAATTGTAAATATGCGCCACCCCAATGTATCCCCTGGAAATAGCGCATTAACCCTCGACCCCAAACAAAAAACTTCGAGAAAAGTGCAAAATAAAAGTGAAAAACCGAATTAAAAAACCTTTAAGAGAAAATACCTGACACCCTGCCGCAGAAGCCAATCAAAAAAAAGCCAGACGACCATGGAGTAATGCAGGAACCTGAGGAACTGATGAGGTTGCACGGAGTGCCTGGACGATTGGCAATGAAATCTGAATTCAGTCGTTCACCCACATGGAGCTCTCTACACCAACTGAATCCCTGTCCAGGATTCTTCTACTCATTCAACGAGAAGAAAAGAGGACGTTCCTGTTAGCCAACTGGACAGACTATGTCATAGAAACTTTAAACTCGAATATGCTTGTGTTTGTATTGGGACAGGAAGGCCAGAGGATGTCATGGGGGAGCAAAGTTAAGGGTGTTACGGACTGCTTGAGGTGTCCTTCCACTTAATCCAATTCATTTCGCATGATGTAATTCGAGTTGCCTCAGATTTTTCTTCACTTTCTTGAGGGTCGTCATGTGGCACTCGATTTAAATTAGGAAACACTTTTAAAGATATTAGAGATGCTGAAAGTTATAAAAAATGAAATTCATTAAAATGTTTTTCGTTTAAAAATTTTCCATTATAATTGAATTGAAAATTATGAATTGAGAGAACATAAAAGAATTTGAAGTGATATGAATTAGAAATTCAGTACACATGATATTGGTACTTTTGACGTCAAAATATCTCATGTACTAACTTTTAAAGTACATACTCTTTTTACGAAGTTAACGAATCCTTTATCATGAAAACATTTGCTCCTGATTTGAGGAAATCATATGGAAACCATGGAAACCCAACATATTTCTACCTTCAGATTTTCAAAGTAATTTTTTTTTTCAACATTTTGTTTGTCATGGAAAGAAACAAGATATCTTTGTGAAATTTTTTATGTATGTTTATTGATCTTCGAAGTGTACATAAAAGTTTTTTGTGGATTTTAAAAACGCCATTTTTCGCAATATTTTGTTTTTTTGTTTTTGTTTTTGTTTTTTTTTGTAAAAAAAACATTAAAAAACATCATTAGCCGCCGCCTGAACCTGCCGAAAAAAGGGATATTATTTTATATCGATATAGCTATAGCCCAGAGCACAAACTAGAAGAAGTTGTTTTCCTTAGAAAATAGGAAATACCAATACCAATTTTTTAAAGAACAGGATATTTTAGGTCAAAATATTGACTGAAAATCGGAAAATTGGTCACCGATGGATAAGATCCAAGTTCGGAGCAAAGCCACACATGTTTCCAAGAATTAGAACAATCGGTGGAATGTCGGGGGGAGGGGGGGGGGGGGTAATTTTACCGTAATCGTGGTAACCAGTTTTAAAAACAGAATTTCCAAAAAAAAAACATTTAAAGTGTCCCGGAAGATGTTAAGTCATAAGTATTTTCAGTTTAGAGTATATTTTTGAAATTTTATTATTCTTGGGGAAACGTCTAAATAGCAGCAATCCCGTTGCTTCAAATGAAGATGTCATGCTCCTTAGTCCTTGTTCATTGATGCAGCCCGAAAGGCGAAATCGAAATTAATTCGAAAATCAGACGAATTAATCTGAAGTGCCAACAGTACGTAATTGGTGCAGGGATTTCCCATTCCCATTCAGAAGACTGGGGAGCACCGTGATTCCAGGTAATTTAAGACGGTATTAATTGATCCTCATTGCAGGGCTGTAGATTGTAGAAGTGCTTGTCTCCATTGCGCTTGAAATTTAAATGATTTCCGATGAAATTTAATTTTCAAATGTTCCAGGATGAAGTGCGCAAGGATCTCCTTAATTGGCATCTGAGGCGCAGATATCGCGCGTCTGCGGCCCATCAAATGTAAATTGGCCATCAAAAGGCATCTGCCCCAGCCGAAATCTCGGCCGCGAGTATGTTTCGTCATTAGCAAATGCGACATTAAATTGCACGTTCTCATAACACACGTCGAATAGCCCCATTCAGTGAACGCTAAATGTCTCCTTAATTGTCTGTCTACAAGGTATATTACGGTACTTAGATGTCCTTTGTTTTTGCCATATTGAATAGACCTCATGTTGGGTAGCAGGGCTCAAGATGAGTACAACTTCAGTCGCAATTCACTCGAGTACTTTTACTTGAATGTTTTAGAAAGGAAGGATAATGCTCAGTTTCCTCTTTTCAGTTCCTGTAAAATGTACTCCTTGTTGTCTATAATATGTGTGCACAATTGTAAATGCGTGTGTAACATCAAGCCCATGGGGAGACTTTTTTGGCGTCACATTTCATCGAATTTCGCGCACCGATGCCCCTTTTGTTCAGGATCATGGGATTCCGGCATGGCTAGAAGCTCGGAAAAGGAGCACTCCTGAGTCCTGGTCCCAAACACCCCAGAGGCGCTTCTTTGTGCACGCTTAATTCACATATGTGACGTATGTGTAAATAGGTAGCTCAAGGCCCTTTTGACCATAGTCAGGCATAAAAAATGTGATACAGTCTCAAGAGGGGTTGACGCATCCCGGGGATGGAAACCAACTGGGCAAGGGGGAGTTGCACGCATTGGTTTTTCAAAACTGAATGATAGATAAACGGGGTGAAGTCGGTTATCCTTGCTAGAACCACTGGCATCACACACGGTAACTATTTTATGAGTCTATGACTGATGACGGGGGTTCACCGTCTGTGATTTGTCATAGGGGTGAGCAATCACACATATACGAGGATCTCAAAAGCAGATAAAGTGATTTCCACCCTAATGATGCACTGCCAATAAGGGAAAACATTCCTAACTTGCTCCGGATCTTTTTCTATGGGTTTTATGTGAGACCAAACTTAACGCGAATATGGGAAATTTATAACGGCCGTAAACTTTGTGCATCCCCCTGCATACTTTCCGGGGTATGTGAATTTATGATCTCGTATCAATGTTCGGGTCCTTTCCTTTCTTGATATGCCAGCATTCGAACATCTGCATATGTAAATATTGACATATTTTTTGTTGTCTGAGAAATGTGCACATCAACAAAGTCTGGTTAACCCTGTGTGATAAGGGCTTTGGTCAGGGGGAATTTACAGAATCTGAAATATTTTTGGATTTAGGTCATCCTGTTCCCCGATGAAACTGGTGAAATATTTCAATTGGGCTTCAAAGTTGAGTTTTTTTTCGCCTGATTGCAGATATAGAGTTGAAGAAGAGCCAGAGGTCAGGCAATATGATGTCCTATATTTTTTTATATATAAAAGATGTGCCAAATGTACACGTTTTGTGAGAATGCAGGAATTGAACATGCCATGTTTTCATGTAAAACGTTCAAACCAGGTTGTATCAGAGTGTTTGCTCTTATATTTTTTTTCTAGTTGAATAAAACATGTTTATGAGATAAATTCAACAAAAGGTCAACATTTGCAATAGTTTTGGTTGCTAAGCCCTGCCCTTCCAGGTTAACATTCCCGTTCATTTTATATAGGAAAAAGAAATGCAAACCTGGAGATATCAACAATAAAATCGATGGATTCCTGTTTGAAAATTGCGATTATTTTTTAATCGAAATGGAATTCGTGAAATGAAGTTAACGAAAGAGTTGATGCCTTGATGAACATTGTGTAAATGGTCGTATTTCACGAAATCGTAGAACAATATAGCAATTTTTTTGTGGAGAATTTTAAGACAAATGTAGAAAACTATTGATATAAATGCAAAATTTCTAAGTTTTTCATTTTACTTGTTTTCTTGGAAATTTACATTCGACGTAGAAAGCGATCGCATGTTAGTAATTAAGCTGAATTCAGGACACAAATCTCCTGAAAATGTACCATAATATTGCTGAAAATTTAGAGAATAGAATAAATGCACAATTTCGATATATTTTCAAAAACACTATAATTAAATGTAACACCTCCAACAGACTAGAGAACTTAATGACAGTTCATGACTAATAGTCTAAACAGACGAGACACTTTAATACGTCATAATGATGTAGCCCATGTAAATTTCCTATACCGAAGTTGACTTACAGTAATGTATTTGCTAAAACTCGATTAGACTCGATATACTGCTGCCCGCGCCGTACTAGCTACGTAGTAGTGAATAGTTGTACTAAAAAGTAATCAACTGTGAAATGTCATTTTTGTTGTTTTTCGTATTTTTGGAAGAAATACTTCTTTACAGTGAAATTATACGAAATAACGTTAGTACAAACATATTTTCCTTTTCTTTGCTTCATTGTAAGGAAATAAATTGACCGTTATCGCGAATCTATTTTATGTGTACTTTACGCAAACTGTCAACAGATATACACATGTGAACAACTAGAACTAATTCAGTTCGGTGGCACACAACAAACCCTCCCATTTAAGCGACGTCATGAACGCGATTACATGCTCTCATCTGTCCAGCGTCTAAATGATTTCTTTTTTACAAAGAATTATTACATATTATATTCCATAACCATAATATTTTTTTGCATTTTCCTTAAAAAGAAAACTCAACTTTTATAAAACAAAATAATATTTACTTATTTATTCGCTTAATACAAGCAAGTAACTTGCAGACTGCATAAATGATTTTCGCTTCCAATATTCCTCTGTGGACCTTTGATCAATAAAAACATTTTTTTTTACTTTATTAAATCAGTTCATCAATAAATTTACTTCATATAAAAAAGTCCTTAATTAATTACATTAACATGGGTTGGGTTTTAAGTATTTTCACCAAAGTAAGCCGCTTCAGTTCCCGAAGGCAACATTTATGATCCTGCAAAAACTGCGAGGAATTTAACACTTCTTTACCAAAATATACACATATCTTATGAAAAATTCCCAAAAAAAAACGAAAATTGTTTTCTTATCAGTTGCGGGTTACTTTACTATGTAAAAGAAAGCCAGTTAGTTTTTCTTTCGGTTGTACACAATGAAATAAGTATCCTGAGTGTCCTTGGGTTACACAAATAATACAGAAATGGAAATTTTTCTTTTTGAAAACTGGTTAAAGAAAATAGACTCAAAAATTTTTTATGTCGCGTGTTGGAAGTGAAAGAATCTCTTGCAATGGTGAATTTTATGAGCGGACTTTATTGCTTTTTATGAATTTTGTCAATAGAGCCAGAAGTTGACGGGAAACCGAACTAAGTGTACTCATAAAATACGGTAGCCATGGGCACGGAGAAGATCGAGAATTTACGGCCTTGTACCAACCTTTAGTTTTCTTCTTTTTTTTTTTAATGTTAGAAAAATTTTAAAAGAAAATGGTGAAAATGTTTTGAGGTTGCATTTACAAGAAAATTGTTTCAGTAATTGTATTTCTAGTTTGAAATTCAAAATGATTCGGAATGAAAAATGATCAGAAATTTCCAATTAGTTTCATTTTTAAATTGTATCATTTGTACAGTGCTTTCATTCTAGGAACATTATCAAATGGGTAAATGCACGTGTGTATTATTTAAGCTTTATTGCAATATCTTTCAAAAATACTTCCGTATACTTAATAATTATAATTAAAACAATGGACAAAAGATATCAGAAATTCCTTCGAATACACTTCAAATTCTGTTCGACGTTTATTAATTAAGCATTCAAAAATTTTCATGGTATTCACATAACCTAATGAAAAATAATCCCCTTATTTCTCTACCCTTATAAATAATTTAATTAAATTCCTTGTAAATCCATGCAAAAAGAAACATGTAGGAATGATGCGAAAGCACAGTGCGAGGAAATGGTTAAGTAATAAAATTGGTCCATTTCGTTCGACACCCAAACCGGGCCAAAGGATATCGTTGACCTGTGAATGGGGGAATGAGGGCTCCCAGTGGCCCTTCTTCAATCACTGCAAATCAATACTAGGATTTCGTTCTTAATCCCTGATATTCACCAAAACAGACGAAAAGGAATCCTTGCACTAGCCAAATTCAATGTGTACAAAATTTCCATCCAATTCCGACCAGAACAATAAAAAGGCTGTGGCGGCCCACATTGGGGTTGTTAGTGTTTTGCACCCTCGCCAATCAGCTCCGATAAGTCCTGCAACTGAAACCCTTGTAAGCATTTCAATTAAAGGTTCTCCGTAATACCGACATTGGGTACAGTAAACAAAAAAAACAAAAAAAACAGGGAAAAAGGAAAACCGAACCAAGTCTAATTTTAAAAATGCGGGAACACCAGCTTATTTCGGCGGCGGCGGCAACCTTCAGCGATCGCCACAAGAGCACAAATTAAATTCACTTGAACGTCGCCCGTGCACTTCCGCTTTTTGGTATGGTTGCTTGACGGATTCAATTCTTGTCATTAGTCCCCCTGTACACAGAAGGGGTACAGTGCTTGGTGTGCGATCATGAAGGATCTAGAAAGGGGGTGGAAATCAGAGAGTCAAACGATGCTACTTACATCGTTCGTAGGAGAGGGATGCGGATTTATTTTCTAAT
Source organism: Leptogaster cylindrica (assembly GCA_963082835.1). NCBI lineage: Eukaryota > Metazoa > Arthropoda > Insecta > Diptera > Asilidae > Leptogaster > Leptogaster cylindrica. The sequence goes on along the minus strand of OY720108.1, from coordinate 2,000,991 downwards.
GCGAAACTTTAATTGCACTCGGGGACAATGGTGCCACCATCTCCTTTCAATTGTGTTTTGTGCTGCCGCTTTAATGTCGCATCCTTCTACTCCTTGTGACTAGCAGCAACTGGTCGAACTTGGGGGACGATTGCATATGTCACCATGACTTTAAATTACTTTTGTCAGCTCGAATGATTGATTGGAAGAATATTAAAAAGTTCCCTGACTGAATGGGAATAATGGTGAAGATTTCAACATCAATTTCTATTCGCTTTTCACTAAATAACGAGGACAAGTTCTTCTTCTTCCTGTAAGAATAATCGCAACCTGTCGATACGAAATGAGAATGGAAGACAAAGGACTTCATTACACCTCGACTGCGCCGTAAAAACGATAATGAATGGAGAAGAAAAAATATTAATTATTATTAGTTGATGAAAAAGTTCAACAATTCAAAAATACTTTGGTGTGAAATTAGTTAAGAAATTATTTTTATTTTTGATCTAACACAATTTTTCGTGATTGATAACAAAAAATTAACTGTCAAATAATCTGAAATAGTTGAACTGTTCAGATTCGAGTTTTTAAAACGAGTTTAAATCCTTATTTTTATGCACAAAAGACAATTCTCCACACATTCTTCATATAATAGAAATGTTCGTTTGTTCATGTCAATTAAAGTAAACCGAGAAAATCAGCATGGATCCTGTCAATTTATATCGTCTCATGCAGGACAAATCTGCGTATTACGGGCATCCAAAATTAGCAGTGAACAGTTAAACAAATCGAATCTATCCATCATGGGTGTGCCTTAAAAATGACGAACATCCAGGAGCGTTTGTTGGAATGTCCTTGCGCGTGTCGTGATTTTCGATAAAATGGACACACGAACTCTGTTGGTAATTCACCATCCTGCTGTGTGAGTCGTGAGACCAAAGTCATGGCAATCATAAACGATCGTGAATCAGGATGCTGGGCGAAAGAATGTCTTCTCCGAAGGCATAAATAAGAAAGTAGGCTGAGACAAAAACCGATGTTTTCACCGTTTCTTGACTCCTGGGGGTTTTACTGTCTTTTCAGAGAATGCGGCCAGTTGTTTTACAGCATGACCATCATCAGCAGTCGCGTGCAGTAAAAATCCGTAAAATTTTCTTATCCGAATTTGTATATAGCTCTAACCGATTTTTCGTTTTTCTCCCCTTAAGTCAATATACCGATTTACATGGCCAGTCTATCCTATTCAATGTATCGTTTAACTGAAGTATTTTATGACGACGCAAAAGAAAGGACAACCCAAATAGCCGTGGATGGGTAGTCAGAGTTGTCTTTAAATGGTAGCCGAATTGCCATGCAGTAAAATCTCCATTTCACGGGAAAGTAGGCCCAGGACTGGTCCGTGAGTGTTTACGAATGAAAAAGAGGTTTTCCGATGTCCTTCGGCTCGTGTATTCTTCGGTCTACCATAAACAACCCCGTGGTCCTTTATTGACTGTAATTCATACAAATGTCCCCTCGGATCCTTATATTCTGGCATCGGGAAAACGAATGTGCTGGAAGATAGCGAAAATTACCGGAATGGCTGCTGGTCGCTTTCTTTGGCCCAGTTTATGGGCAATAAACCCATTATATTTCATTTTTATAAATCGAACATAAACACCCCGATGGATCTCGTTCGCAAATTTTGGGATTTCAGAGGCCAAGCGGAGAAGAGGGCAGCGGCTGGTTTTGGTGTCTTGGCCCCGGCATGTTGTTGTATCATAAGCAATCCGCCTCAGAAATGAGTGATTGGGACAAATAAATAACAGCCCTGCAAAAAGTGGTTATGTGCGTGGATTGGATGTAATCGCTGGCTGACCCTCCCCCCTCGCCATCCCCACCTAGTGAACATATACATCCTTCCGGATGCTGTGATCAAATTCAAGTTGATTGTGCTCCAAGATGATGTAAAAAAATGATTTCAGGCGAACGCCAGCCCCGTTGGACGTGTCAAGCACCTAATGAGGGAATGAGCCATGTGCGTTTCCCATGTGCAATGAAAACCTATTTACAACGGCGTCAGGTGCACTTAACGACCTCCAAGCTCCCTCGGAATTTTTCCAGCACATATTGGGCCAGAAAAGTGCTTATACAGTGCTGCTCTCCGGATTTTACTCTATATATAAAATTTTTCCATTGTTTTTTATATATTTTTTTGTTCGCTTATGCGATTTTTTCACACTTTGATTTATGTTCTATGTGGCTGTGGAAAATGCTCCTAAAAAAAAAATTCGATTCAACGATTGTAACCGTGGTATTAGTTGGACTTTTTGAGGTTTTTTGAAAAATTATTTTTAACTAGCAGCCGTAAAAGCCAGTTTTATGAAATATAGTCACGAATTTTTGTAACAAACAAGCCACGGAACGACTATTAGCCAAGCACCCGGGGACCATTGTAGGAAAAGATAAACAACCGCAATGGAAATGTGCACAAATTTTCCTAGTAAAGGGGCGAGCAACAGTAGTAATTGAAATTCATGTAAATCATTTCATTGTAAATCCTTTCCTTTCAGGGATTGGTCTGATGAATTTCTGGGAGCACAGAGATGAACATTTTTAGAGGTCGTTTTTACGGGATAGATTCATAAAATTACGGAAATCACTCATTTGAAATAATTATTGAATTCTAAAGTTAGCATCAGGATATTTTGAGCTTGAATTTAAACATTCGAGATTTTATTTGTTTTCGATAGTATCCAACGAAATTGCAAAAAAAAAAATCAAAAAACAAAACATTTTCGAATTTCTTGTATGTATGAAATCAAAGAGAGTTTTTGAACAAAAAACATAAGATCCTTTCTGGCAACTTCTGAATCACTCCTATAAAAGCATTTTCCGGTACATTATACTTCCTCAAACATACCATAAAACCGAATTGCAAACACTCAATACAATTTTTCTGCACGAAAAATGCTAACTGTGAAAATATTGAATGTCTTAATTGTTCAATTACCAAAAGGAAAGTTAGTAAAAGGAATTCAGTGGCAATGACAACGCGAAAATGTTCACACGATCAACAATAGTCGGTGGTGACAATGGCCTCCAGAGATATATCATCTATAAACAAGGATTCGATCGGTGGACAAAGTCAGATCATGAACAATGGATGGTGGTGACACCTTTATTTATATAAATAGACCCTTTTTGGCGGTGAAAGGACCCAAGATCGACCAGTTAAGATGTCAGTCCCCGGGCTGTTGTGACGGATCCACCCACAAACACCGGATACCCTTTGTTGACTTCTGGACAATGATGTTGGCATATCAAAATAATTTTCGGGCTTTTTTCTCATTTTCCTTTCAGTTGCTGATCCAAGTTGAGAGTAATCCTGTGGTCCTGGAAAATAGATGATTTAACGGGCAAACCATTCAAATATGTTGAAATACAGTGATACACTGATTCCAGGTAGATAATCGACATTAATCAACTTTTGAATCCAGTGAATCGCATAGAAATCATAGTTTTGCACCAAACTTTGGAATTTCATTCACGACCGACGGCAGGAATTTAGTCAATGAACAATTTGTGAATTTGGGATAAGATTGATTCGTATTTGGAGGACAGTTCACTTTTCACAAATACATTTGCAGTGGCTGAGTGAATGTATTCAAAAAAACAGTTTACCAGTGTTTAGTTAATTGGAACAGTTTTATTCTGTTGGACATTCTGTTGGAGTTTGTATAACCACACAATTTAGTTAAAAAAATCTCTGGTGTTCAGCTGTTTTTAAAAAGTATTTTGCTGTACAAAATATCTTGAAAGCCACAACATATTATTTTCGGTAACTTGAAAACCAGCGTTTAAACTTTCCTGCAATTTTGACCAGAAATCACTTATCCACAAATTGCAAAATGTTTGTGATTGAACAAGGCATTGAATTCAATTTAAATTGTTCTACAACTAAAATACATAAACATTCCCCTTTTTATGAATGGCAAAACCGCAGTGTTTTAATTCTTTATAAAGTTGTAGACCAACTGATGAAAAACTTCACAAACAATTTTTTTTTTGTTTTTGCGGTAAAATGATTCGTGTCTTTTGGTTTTCATGGAAACCGCAGACGGCTTATCTCGACCCCAAAATCCTATTAAGTCCAGAACCAAGAAATTTAATCCACCGCAGAATAATCCAAATTTAAAGGTTTACAATGTCAAATGAAATTTTTCAAGTAAATTTTACTTGTCTGAGGCAAACAGGATATCAATGTCTAATGAATTTATTTTCCTGATCAAATATACAAAAAAAAAAGAAAATGTTCGAATTGCAGATGCAGATTGAAACAGCGAAATGTTAACGAAGTTGAAAACACTGCAAATATGTAGAGGCGCAATATTGCCAATTAGCAATTGGAACTAAATTAAACAGAAGTACAGCAATAGCACTTGATAGCAGTCTTCCGTTAACATTCATCAGTCACCTTCAGAGCTCCTCTGGCTGTTGATCCTTCAAATTAACATGCTTAAACATCGTCCACCTAATGAACTCTCTGATTACTAATTGCCTAGTCAAACAGAACAACGGCCAGTTAGTCATTTTTCCATGGATCCACATGGTGGCTATCAAAACGTAAAAGGTGTCCATGGGACATCATTCCCCTACCAAAAATTCATACACCAAAATCTCACCTTTGTCCTGGCTTAATGAACTGTCTCGCTCAAAAATCAATCGACATACAGGACTAAATGGCTTTAGCCTGGAACTCAGTTTTGTGAATAGGTTAAATGAAAGGATGGAGTTCCGGTGGATGCACTTCTCTTCTTTCGCAACGACAGATACTCAAAGATCGAACCTGAAAAAGTCAGTTCCCTTGTTAAAGGTGAAATTTACAACAATTCGATTCTCTCAGACACTTATTGAGTGCTCTATTGTGCCTGTCCCCAATCATTCAGGATTGCCACACCGCACCGGAATACCATGGTCATGGTTCTGATGAGGGAGAGAGGATTCTCTTCCAGATAAAAGAGTGTCACTACAAATTAATTGGACATCAATCAAGCAATTTTATGGCCAGAAGGACTTTTTATTGCCTTGATTTCTGCAGTTAGCACCAAAATGATTCAACCTAGAGGACAAAATTTTTTGTTTTTTGTTTTTGTTTTTTTTTTTTTTTTTTAATTTTTCCCTCAACAGAGATTTTGTCGACCGTCGTCAATTTTTCCCTCAAACAAAACTTTTGTTTTCGACTTTTATACATTAACAGAATGTCATTAACACTTTTAATGCTTTTAGTTGATGAATACTGAATATCGTTTTACAGATGATAATTCGATACATTTTCGAATAATGCTGTATTGAAAACGTTCGTAATGTACAACATTTTATTTATACTGAAAAAATAAATAAAAACGATTCAGAGTATGAAAGACCATTTTATGGGTTCAATATATAATCGAGAAAAAAAAATGTGCACAAATGATTTTTGACGTGGTAAATTACATTTAAATAATATAAAAATGATGTTTTATGTTTTGCAATTGACAGGACAAAACCTAACCAAATTAAAAAAATATATTGATTCAAGAAATGACTAAGTTACCGCAATCACTATACAAACATGACATGTTTGTTTTTTTTTTTGGTTAAGTAGGTAACTATAAAAATTAGTACAATCCTTTCCATTTAATTTAACCATTGCATGTTCTTTTTATATTTTAATCTCCGTTTCCATTTTACAATTAAATTAAAGTGAGACAATTTCACTGGTACACACGTACGTCCTTGTCGATAGAAAGCCCACCTAGCCTTAGTTCTACCTTTTCAGATGTTTTGTAATATCTACGCAAATCGCAAATTGAATTTACTTCTGCAATTGTTAGTATATGCCTTCTATGTCTATACAGTATACACAATGAATTTCTATTCTTGTTACAAACAAATGAAAAATACAAAAACAAAACACTAAACAAAACAACAACAAAAAATTGTAAAAACTGTATAACATGCAGAAAATTGTTCATGTGATGGCAACAAAATAAAATAAAAAAGTTTTGTGCTTACGAGTTTGTATGAAATTCTGGTGTGTAACTAGCGGAAGCTAAACCTGGATTGTAAAGCAAATCCGTGGAAAAACTGCCCTGCAAAACACACTTTGCGAGCCAATTAGTCCTGCTGGTGCAAGAAAAGAATTCACCTTGTTGTGTCTATCCACCTAATCCAATGAATCTGTGCCACAAAACATTCAAGCCGGAGGTATGCTACCAACCGAGAAAAAATAGAAGCTCCGCAACATAACACTCACCGTCTCCACACATACTCGGGGTATATTAAGGGAGGAAAATCTGATAATCCATCCAACGTAAACACCACTAAGCCTAGTAAAAGGGGTCAATAATATCCTTCTCTAAAACTCTTTATATGTAGGCACAGACTAAGCATTTACACTAGATATCAAAATAAACTACCACGAAACTTTAGACGCTTTTTAGAGTCTAAGCTAATTTATGGAAAACGACATTTTTCCGTTACGAACATTGGTATTATCCCAGATAAAAAGTGTAGTGCACTTAGGAGATTATGCTTCCGTTAAGTGGATTCGGCCGTGATTTTCATCGTCCTGGATTTTCTGAACTCAATCCGACAGAAACGTAAATGGCAATGTTTGAGTACGAATTTTGAATTTTGTTTCTTTTTTTTTATGCTCAAATTTGTGTAATTTAAATCCTATCTGACGGGGATAAAAATACAGCAAGACAAGCCACAACAATTGAACTGCAGATAACTTTTTAATAGCAAAATCTCATGTCGTTCATGTTAAGTACTTCTAAACCAATCGTTGACACAAAAACAAATCGTTATTAATTAATTTATAAATTATTAAATTATACTGTTTAAAGCATTTATTTCGATTTAAAACCATGTATAATGGTTTTGCAATTTGCTTTGTTTATTATTAATAATAGCTATACGACATAAATTGATATTATAATTTGTTGTAATAATTTAAGCATTTTAATACCCTGGACAAATGGCAGCACTTGTTAGTCGCCTTTGTCGTCTGCCACATTTGGCGTAAAATAAACATAAAATGGATTCGCGACAGGGAGAGGTTAGTTTATTTTTTTGCATGAAAGCAAAGAACAAGAAAATGTGTTTAAACTTACGACATTTTGCATTAAAATTGCTGTAAAGAAATAGTTAGTTAGTCCAAAAACAATAAGAACAACAAAACGAAATTTTACAGCTGATTAGTTTTTATAGTACAACTATTCACTACTACGTGGCCAGTACAGCGCTGACAGCAGTATATCGAGTGTAATCGAGTTACAGCAGGTAGATTTGTAAGTCAAGTTCAGTATAGCAAACTTCCATAGGCAACATAATTTTGACGTCATAATATTATATAATTATATTGATAAGTTAGGTTTAATATGTTGTTTTTTATATTTTTTTTATCCTGAAAGAGAAGTGGTTTTTTTATCCAAATTGCGATAACAAAATCCTTCAAAATACTGAAATCTTGAAAATCTTGAAAATCTTCATAAGCCTTTTTTTTAGGAATAAAATTTCAAACAGTTAGTTATGAATGAGACGTATTATTTTTTCGTAACCGTATTTTAATCGGAAAACTTCAGAAAATTATTTCATGCAAAAATCAAATTTCCAAATCCACACTTCCATTATCTTTAAAAAAAACTCACCTTTAACTGAGATAAAAGAAATAAAAGTTGTCTGTCACTGCCGGAAATAGGACACAAAGTCAGGCCACAATTACCATCTACAGTAGCCACATCAAAAGGACTAACATTTGTCCGTAAATTTCAGGCATATCAATTCGAGTGAGCACTTTCAATTTTTGCTCCTTCCAACTCTCATTTGTCGCTTTCTTTGCGCAAAATTTTTCACTCTGTCTTTGTTCTCCAAAATCAATGCGACACCCTTATTGTCACGAAGTATTACTTGCGTATTGACAGATTCCAAATTGAATTATCCCGAATTTAGGGAATTTCTTGTTCCTTATGCAAAGAATTTTCCCTTCAGGCAAATAATATTTGATCCTCAAATCCTGACTGATATGACTTCTTTACGGCGGACGTTATATAAATGCGCCAGAAAAGGTTCGCTTCTCATCGAATGTTACCTGCGGAAGAAAGTCAAAAGAAGGACATTGATTCTGTCATCGGTGTGACGACATAATCTGGGCTGCTAAAAAGTCCGGCTATTGTAGCGATTATTCGCAATAAGCCACCGTACACAGGAATCAGGATGAACCTATTGAGAGTCATTCAAAGTTCGGCGGCGAAATGTCACCGAAATTGAAATGTGCTTGTCGTGCAGGATTTCGCCGTCTGTTGGCTTAATGAACCCATATTTCCGAAGATAATCCGAAAGACGTTTCAGAGCACTTCCTGGGGTCATCGCGAGGGTCCTGATGAAAACTCGACTTATTTCGAGTTCGTTAATGAAATTTTGTGCGACACTCTCAACTCGGTTCTCTGCGCCAAACAACAATCGGTGATTCGCTGTGTAGTCTTGAAGGGTTTCTAAATCAATTGTGTGACGGGGCATAGTATCGGGGGTGTGCTTGCCTCCTCGCCTTTGTGTGCGGCATCCCACAAAAATATCCATCGTCTGTGGCCATGAAGGGTAGCCACGCTACACCAGCGCCCATTCAGTTCCCATCCAATGTGCTTAAGAGCAAGTCCCGAACTCATTCCGCATTGCATTGCGGGGCTAAATTAAATCTCAAAACTATGGACACATGTGTAAGTTCTTTAATTATTTATTTAGATTTATAGAGGAATATGAATGGGACTTAGCATCGTCCCGAACACGAATCGGCGGGGGTAGATCTCTATCGAAACCCCCTGCACTCCGTATGCAGATGATGTTTCCCATATGCTTGCGTACATGTTAATACCCTTTTATAGCAATTGGGACTATGCGAAATTTTCTATTCCCTTTGCAACCCCATCCCTTAGTAACATGAACACATAAAAACTCCTTTATTAAATTTGGACCCTTCATCAGAGGAAGGGATGCTCATGTTTAGTAGCACATCCTTGACAGTCAACTTTCCACCCAAACGCAGATCCTTGATTATATTTTATTCATGGACTCCTGCGAGTTCGCTGTGGCCTCAAAATTTTGCTCTTGAGAATGGAGTGGAAAGGACTTCATAAGTTACATATAAGATAGTTTCATCGTTCGCTGTGGGCTTCAATTTTATATCAATGGGAATAATTCAAATGTTTTTCTGCTTTTTGTGTATGTGTTTGTGTTTTTTTTTGAAAATTCTTCACCATATTTTATTGCTCCTCTTTATACAGACGAACTGCGTGATGTTGGCTCAACATGATGAAACAATCCGACCGAAAATTCGTGGTCGAATATAACAACTCTTGTGTTAGTTATGGTGGGGTGAAATACATCCAAATATCTTGATGCTTTTCATTCGGCGAGGTGATGCATATTTTGGTCGATGCCACGGATGACACGAATTGTTCGAATATTTCCATAAGTGATATGCGTTGTTTATTAAAGTTAAACAAATTTATTGAATTATTTTTCGAAATCTGCTCGAATTTTGAATGGTAATGGAAAATTTTGTAAAAAATTTCAGTAATGTACTTAATGTCTACGAGTTAAATAAACCCTTCCAAAATACGAGTTTTAATTTATATTTTCTCTTTTCGAAAATTGTTTTAAATTTAATTGATGAGAAATGGAATAATGTAAGAAGAAAAAATAATTTCAAATGTACGAAAAATGTTCATCAATAATTTACCAATTATTTGTTGAGCTTTAATTTTTAATTTTTATATATTTTATTGATTTTTCATTCTCAAATTGAAAAAAATATTTATGCAATTGAATGAGATTTTGAAATTTATTATATATATCATTTCCAAACAATTGGTTAATTTAAATCACTTTTTTTTTTTTAAATTATTTAAAACAAATCATTCTTCTTAGACATATATTGAAATTAACCATACATAATTATGATTTTTTAATTTCAAATGAACACCAAAATTGCATTGCACATCCCCATCAAGGATTATTTCAGTTTGCTGGAATTTCATAAAAGCATAATATATAAAAGTTCAAGAACAAAACTGCGGCATTTCCAGGCACTTAAAAAATGTCATCTAGTCTTCACTTAAAACCAACAAAAAAGAAAAAAGGAAGAGGAATCAATTGGACTTTGCAACAAGAAAATGAGATTTTCCAACGATTTTCATTTTATTGACTATGTCCTCCAGCAAAGAGGGGAGCAGTGGAGGGCCTCTTTTTAAGTTCAAAGCGAAAAATTCAATTAGTCATGCAGAACATCGAGTACCGGTGTCCATAGAGTGGTCAAAGAGTGGAAGGAAGAGACTGTATAATTATGATGTTCATTCCCTCGAAATATGGCCACATTAGCACCCTCGTCTTTCTGGCCAGAAATTGGCTTGTTAGTTATTTGTCGTTGGCTATATTCCATGTGCCTCGCCCCTAGCCATAGCATCCCGCATCCCATGTCGCGGTACAACAGCAACCGTCCAGTCATATACAGCAAGTCTTCCAAATCTACCCTTACGTATTCACCATATGTGGGCCAATAAATATGCATGCCTGATTCCTGGGGTAGCTATGTGTGTCCATGCTATCAAAAGTACCTACCCCATATGTAGGATACTCGAGCTTCTATTTATGGGAACCCAGCAAAGTGAGTTTAAAAGCTGTAATTGGTGACACGTCCAGGGAAATTGCAGTTCCAAGTCCAACTTCCGTAACTTAATGAATTACCGAATGTACTTCAGTAACTTTTGCTCTGCTGGCTTCTGGTTGCGGATGTAAAAAGTTCTTTAGGTACATACAGCAGTGAATTAGCAAATGGAAGGTGGAATGGGAATGTCGATCAGATAGAGTCCTTCAGAGGTAATCAAAACTGGTGAAGCAGCTTAAGTTATCAGCTGTAATTTTCTATACAATTTACCAACTTTATAAATTTTGAGGATGCACTTGGATGAAATTTTTATGTTGAACCTTGATCCAATACTCATTTGGAATTTCATTTCAAAAAGGAATTAAACAATCGAGAATGCGAATTTGGGAAATTCAAACAATACAAATGAATAAAGGAAAATACCAAGCATTGTGGAAATTGACATTAGCCAGGATATAGCTACATTTTCCAAATGTCAAATAGAAATCACAAAAAACAATAAAACGCAGATGCATCTATTACAAAATAATGCAGCAAAACCTAATGCAACCTCAAAATAATTCTGAAGGTCCAACTTCTGAACGGAAGCTGCCCTTGCAGTCATCTCAAAGGACACCAAAATGTACAATACCCTGACGTAGGTCACCAGTTAAGGACGAATGAAAAAAATGCGCTCAAGACAAATGCCAAGTACTTCCGCAAAGTAAATTTCTGCATTGAATTTTTGAAAAACGTTGCAATTGTGCTCAATGGCATTATGATTCGAAGGAAATGACCGCAATAATTCATCCTTTCTTAAAACCAAACAATTTCGACGTTATTGAACAATCACAAATGTTTACGGATGGTAAATCAAGTTATTGAAATGTTTTATCTTCTAATGGAGACATTTATCAGAGCATTAAGGAGACTTGTGTTATTAAATCACTTTGTTGTTATTTTGTTTATATGTGGAATGGATTTGATCTTTTATAGGTTTATCCAGAATTATGGCTTTGTGGAATAATTTTTGGGGCGCGGTCATCGGATCGAATTGTATTTGAAGAAGAAGGAAGAATTGCCAAATCAAATAAGAATAAAATTTCTGTAAAAGAAATACGGAAAGCATTTCTACACTTTCTAAACTTAAATTTTAAAATCCACAATAAAAAAATTATATGGTAATACCTTTTTAACTATTATATTCATAAGGGGTACGTCATCTTGAGATTTGAAAAAATATACCTTATTTTTTAGGCTAGATAAAAATGTAAAACTCAAAATGTTGTCAACTAACAGACAATCCTGCAATAAAATATTTCCCTATGATACATTTTCTATACCTATTTCTAAATAACAAAACCTTTTTTTTCATTTTTGGACTATGCCGGACAGAACAAATATATGTAAAATACACCATTAACAATTTTCAAAGAGGGTCATACTTGACGGCCCAATGTCCGCCATTTGTGAATTTGTTTTATTCGTTATTTGTTTTAATTGTTTATATTGGTATGAAATAGCAATGATTGTACACATATGTTATATATTCAATAGTCAAACAAAACAAGTTTTTATACAAATTTTCTTGAGCGCCAAGCAATGTTTTACTTCATGAAAAAACATCTTTTTATTGTTACTTGTTTATACTGTAGAGTTATAGTAAAAGTTTTGATTACATTATAAATTGTAAAAATGTGACATTGGATTTTTCTTTTAAATTTAGAAAAGCCCAGAAGAAAAAACTCATCGAAAACTACTAAACTAACAATAAGCATCTCCTTTATCAACATTGACTTAAACCACCTTCCAGAAACTCAAACAAAAAATCTTTCTAATTCTCGCAAACGTACAGAAGTAAAAAAAATACAACAAATCCAACAACAACACAGAAAATCAGGACGAAAGAAGTGAGCACAAGACGAAATAATTACTTACCTCAGTGAGTCTGTTTACCCTTCCCATTCCGTCCAACTCTTGTCCAATCTTCACTAACACCACCCTCCGGGGCAGACGTCGGGAGATGGAGGGCGCAAAACAATAAAAACAAAAGGCGATCACTTAGCTACTTAAGTGGATTAGAGTTGTCTCGTGTCGTGTCTTAAGTGGATCACAATTTATAAGCCCCATCGGCTTTTAAGAAGTTCCGCAGCCCAAAGAAATTATCGCTAAACACTTAAATGCGAGTTATTTCAAGACTTAATATGGAGATGTGCCAGGAGAGCCCGCTAAGTCGGGTTATTAGCTTAAGTGGAGCATTTCAACACGTTGCAGTTTTCGGGATGTAGAGTCCTTGAATTCAGCGAGGATAAAACGACATTTGTGATTCCCAAGAGTAAGCAAGTAAAACTACAATAATTTATATGCAAAGGATTATGTTAAATTTCAACTTATTTTGGAATTCATTTTCCACGCAGGTCAAGATTATATAGGTATTATTAATGTTATACTATTGTTTACTTTTCTGCTCAACTTCTATTGCAACATTTCTCAATAATCTCAAAAGTCAAAAACTAATTGTAAGCCAATTTGAATCAGTTTCACTTTATCATTATATTATAGTTTTGGTGGAGGAAATACATATGTGCTCTTTGCATATTGTTAACAACGAAATTAATGGAGGAAAATTTAACAAAAGTGCGCATTTATAAGAGCGGACAAACGAAAGCACTTAATCGAGTTAATTACGTCATAATGACGTACCCCATATGTAAAATTCCAATACCGAAATCAACTTACAAATCTACCTACTACATCTCCATTAGACTCGAAATACTGCTGTCAGCGCCGTACTGACTATGTAGCGGGGAATAGTTGTAGTGTGAAAAGTAATTAACTGTGAAATTTCATTTGTTGTGAAATGTCAACTGTTTTTGTCATTTTGTTGTTTTTCGTGTTTTTTGGACAAAGTATTATAAACACATTTTATTTTTCATTGCTTTGTTGCATGAAAATAAAGTGACAGCTATCGCGATTCTATTTTGTGATTACCTTACGCCAAATGTCAACAGACATGTCAACAACTAATCCCGTTCAGCGGCAGACGACAAACCCGACTAGATTACGTGACGTCATGAACTAGATTACATGCTCTCGTCTGTCCAATTGTCAGTTATATTATTAGATTAAATTATAATTTTAAGTACCGTTAGAACGGGGCTATTTGGGATCCACGGGCCTTTGCTAACAAAATCACCATATTTAACCGAAACCAAAACACAGCACCGCTTGGAGACATCCTTGACGGCACGGAAGAGTGCCAATTAGTTCACTGAGTGTGATTGATGAACGTGTCCCAAATAGCCTCGTTCTACGGTACTCTCCCCTATAATTTATCAACATATTTTAATCAATTTCGCTGCATTATTGTTTTCATTTCAAAACAAAACGATATTAATTTATTCCATTTTTCAAAGCAAAGGTTCAATACTTTTCCGATTTCATTATTTTTAAAAGCAGTAAAAGTTCATTTCCAAGTACAAAAACCATAGGTATATTATATTCAATGCCAACATTTTTTGGTAGGTAAACCATAATAAAATTTCGCAAGTTGCAATAATTATAAACAAGACGATAATCATTAAATGTTCATGGACATATTTATATAGGTACATATTTTGTAATTTCAAATGAAAACTTTTCGATATGGCAGTTTATGAATAAGTGGACTTATAACACTTTCGAAAACAATGGTTCGTATTCTGATTGCCACTGCGCTATAAAAGCGCAAATAAATATGTCTGTGACAATTTATTTGAAACCTCGATAATTTTATAGGATAATTTATACCTATACAAAACAAAAGTAGGTAATACTTTTAACAATGCAATTGAAATTGTTGCTCATATAATAAGTTGTAAAAATATGTAATATGATACTATTTCGAAAAGGATAACTCAGGACATCCATCATTGTGCCAAACTAAAATATCAAAAATCTGAATATGTTTAAAAGAAAACAAATGTATTTTGTTGTTATGCTTACAAAAAAATATACTGGGATTTGGATTCATTTCAACAGTTTCTGGTAGTGGAGAGATATCCGTTGATTTCTATGACTTTCCAGGCTCCACTCACATTCCACATCGCTGCAAAATAGTTTATTGCAACAAATCTAACAAAATTCCGTAATGAGGGCTCATTTCAGCGATTTCGCGCTTTGACCTTTACAATCGATATCCGGTCGAAAAGAGTGAATGGTGTTGTGGGTGGAGAGGGAGGGGGGTATAAAAGGAACGCCTTGTTTGGCATCCAGCTAGATCAATAAAAACGACGGGGGCGAGAGAGCGCCACGAATTTCCATCACTATGTCTATTACTGGCAAACATACGCGGTTACATATATCGATTTGCATATAAATATGTATATAAATGGGCATGTAGAAATTGCTGGTGGCCGAATGGTGTACTGCTTGCATGTCTCCAGCGCTGCCTCGCGACCGAATCCTGACCGGCTAGGAGTGGTGTTTGCAGTTGCATCGTGCATACCAACCAGCACATTCACAACACGAGCCAACAAGAGCCTGGGATGCTGGGCAAAAAAGGACCAGAACAAATTTGCCACTCGCGGGCTTCGTTGAGGCTTTTTCGCGTGTCCTTTTTTTTGTGTCTGCTGGTGTATGTTTTATTGAGATGTACTCCATGGTCCTTGATGCAATGTGCATGTCCTCCGACTTCATCCCGTGAACTTTTGATCCGCAACTTGTACTTCTGGCCCACGACTACCGTGGAGTGTTGTTAGTGCATGGTGTCGGAGGATGCATGTTCGGCATGTGTGCAAATAAAGTACTCTCCACACTTTAGACGGCTGCTTTCTGTTTTATTTCGAATTTTTTTTTGCTCTTTTTTTTGTGTGTGTTTTTGTTGCTTTACTCGAGGTTTTATTTTTTTGTTTAACTTGTCCGGCCTGTTTCGTTTTTCATTTGAGTAGAATCACCGAAAAACGAAATATTTTAGCTGCCGTGATACAATGCTAACTGCAAGAGTGGGACTTCCAGCATGGCGGCACCAGCTAGTTCAAGTTCGTTTTTGTATCCTGTAAATTTAAACGAAATTTCGGTAAATGTGTTGAAGAGAATCGATTGGAGATTGTTTGCCACTAGTTTATCAAATTTCTAGTCGCACCCCTCTAACCGTTTTTCGTTAAGCTTTTTGTGCCTCTTGATCCGGATTTTTGTTCGCATTGAAATTTTTTTGTTCGTGTATTGTATTTTGCGATTTTCCTGGTTAGAAGGGTGGAGGGGGAAGCACTTTTGGCTGGTACCATGAGACCGAACCTTGGAAATGAACTTGTGCAACTTTGGTGAGGCGCACGTAGGGACCTCAAGGACGCCATTGGGGGCTAATGCATTAGTGACACTGAAGTGCTAGAATAAGCAATGAACTGAGCTTTGCATGCATTTTAAACGTGTAAACCTGGGAAATATATTTTTAGCGGTAGAGTTTCCTTTGGTTTTGCTTATTTATCTAATTGAAAAAACAGTTTTTAATAAATTTTTAATTGAAAGGTTGATTTGAAACTTTAATTAGTATTATTGTTAAACAGTTTTTCTTTTTCAGCCAATTCAATTGCTAATGTAAATAAAGCTTGTGTAAATTTTCCGATAGGTACCTATAAATTATTTGCTTTTTTCTTTTTTCTTCGAAAATAGTTGTCAGCAGAATATAAATCTCCAAAAAGAGCCTAATAACAACTACTTTCAAATCCTCGTTGGTTTCCAGTTTGTTGAAACCCGCTGGGAGAAGAGAAGGTCCTGCATTCGAATGTGGAATATTTCTTAAAATCGATGCCAATGTAGGTAGGGGCAATTTGGTTGCCGCAGTCCTTTCCAACTCTGTTGTTAAATGGTCACAAAGGGACAGGAAATAATTTTTATTTAAACGTTATATCACCCAATCTAGTAGAATCAATTTGCCGACAGAACAACCTCCCCCAAAAACCCAAAGCATGTAAATGCGATTCAACTGCGGCACCCATAAGTAAAATCTTGCTCAATGTCACTGGTAAAGTTTTGCACATTCTTTATTTAAATTCAACATCACTTTGGGTCATTTTTCCCTGGATACTTCTTTCCATCAGCTGTGTCCAGTTTTCTGCTCCTCTCGGACGATACTCTACCCTGCTTCCTGTCTCCTTCTAAAAAAAACCTAAAACTAAAAGAATTACAATCCTTTTTTCTGTTCATTTTGGCATATAGCCCTCGCTGTTTTTCTCCAAGTGAACATTCAACTTGAAATCAGAAAATTTTATGTCCTTCTTGGTCATGAGTTGTTATTGTTCGTCCAGTGTCCCTATAAGGTGTTTTGTTTCTTTTTTTTAGAGGGGGGATAAATGGTAGTCGTTGAGTTTTATAGCTATGTGTTTGGAAATTGCTGAAGATTGGGGTGATTTGGGAATGAGCCAATTTTAATTCGATTCAACAGCGATTTAGTTTATTCAATGGACCTTCTTAGTAAAGGACACTTTATACCAAATCAAGCGATTTTTGCTGCTACCACTGCCACCATTGCTGTTGTTGTTTCTTTAATTCGCTATCCTTGGACTTGTGGTGGCTGTTGGAGATTTCAAAGTCGAACAGGGAAAACTTGAATTTAGTTGTGATTTTCGATTTTTATGGGGATAAAAAAAAGGGTTACCGTTGAACAGTTCTCATTTTATTATTTATTTTAGATAAGGGATTGGCCTCATGGGGGTATTTCGGGTCTTACGATATTAGATGGCTATTTAGTTCATATAAAAAACACTGATTTTTAAATGAATCGCATGAAAACCAACGAGATATTTCCGATGGTGTTTTGGGGATTACCGTTTCTTTGCATTTATATTATTTTGAGTTAGTCAAATTCAATCAACAATAAAATTTGAACATAACAACACTATAACTCTTTCACATTTTTTTCTTTTTTTTAATTAAAAAGTTTACGTTCAAATAACTTTTAATTTGTTCTTGAATAGCAAAAGAAATTTACGAAATATCAATCCGAGGCTATGCTCACTGCTTTCAAATGTTAGACTACGAAGTATCAATAAATATAATAATTTATAATAATTGAATGTTATATGTAAAAACTACTTCTATCCTTTCGAAAAAACGACTGCTATTAGATATGGAAAAAGGATAATAATTGCGCTATTGTTTTTGAGACAAATATTGTTTACCTGCTATGAATAATTAATATTGTTAATAAATTTCATAATATCCGGTGCGTTTTTTAATTACCTGCAGATCCCGATCATTATATAAAACGGCAGGGGAAATTTACGAAATATGAAATCGAAGGAATGTTCAGTGCTTTCAGGTGTCAGGCTACAAAGTGTCCTATAATATAATAATTTATAATAATTGAATGTTTTATTAAATTGGAAATGTATGAGAGTTGAAAAAAGTAATTGCCAATGAATGTTTATTGAAATATTAAGTTTGAAGGTATTTTTTGAAGTTGATTTTCCACAAAGTTCACAAAACTGACAGTTTGCTAAATTCGCCCTGACGTGCCCACATTCTCAACGGTGGGAATATTATGAAATTTCCCATTATCAGTGATTATCTGTATGATCCAGATAGATAGCTGGATCAACGTTTTGTATGAAGAAGATCTTTATAGTTCATTAAAATAACCACACCTAAATACTTGTCTTAAACAGATGCATTTGTAAGTAGAAGCTCTAAAATATTTTTTTTTTAACTTACGCATAAAAATGAGCTTTCTTATAGAATCGAGTCTCGCACTGCGAATAAATTTAAACGAAAACAAATACAGCTTAACCCATTCTTTGCCCTGTAAATTTCGTACCTTTTTGGTGGATCAAGCAAATTGAGTGATTGAATGAGGACAAATATTTGCTTGCTTTCGACAAACGTGAATAACGTAGGGAGGAATTACGTTAAGAGTCCCCCAAAAGTCACGTTTGCTTCTCCTCAAGTTTCCAACACGAGGGTTATTACTTGAGAGAAAAAAATTTATAATGGAATTACGTTTATTATTTTTGGTATTGTACTGAAAACGATTGAGTCGTGATGATACGAAGTATATGTTTATTTTGGTGATTTATACAAATTTTGAAACTAAAATGAATAAATATACGTAAAGTCTATTTCGAAATACGAAGCTAGTTCAACTGAACAAATTTGTTTTTTTTTGTTAAATACAAAACATTTTGAACATTTTGCTGGAATCACTTTATTTGTAAAAACTTTTTGAAACTACTTGTACTATTCCTAAATAAAAATTTTTCCTTGATTTTAGCCAATTACAAAATTTGAATTAATTGAATTATTAAGCCGGTGTTGAACAGAGGGAACCTTTTCAACAACCCCGAACGGACAGGCTCACAGGACACAGGTAGCCTGGATCGAATGAAATATTAGTTCCATATGTCGCGAACAAATGTCCTATTATCTAACGAGTCCAAAAATCTAAAACAGTGCTACCTCACTCGGCAGGGCACACGTCTCATCTCCAAAACGCTTTTGTGATCGATTTACATGTAATTTGAAAGGTCACTCGGATATTTATCCTTTAAAAAAAAACGAAGCATGCAACGACACGGGAATCCTGCAAACCATTTCGTTAAACATCCTCCACAATTCATGACTCTCAGCTTGATTCACAGACAACACAAATGAGTTGTAAATCTTCGCCAGCAAAAACTATTTGAACCTCATTCTGTACCAGATAGAATAATGTTTTTTTTTGTCTTTGCCTTGAATTTATTTGTGCTCAACGGATACGTTATCCTTTCCTGAATTTGGTCAGCTTCAAGCACAGCATGATGTCAAACTATACTCCCCTGAATAATGCGTTTATGGTTTTACCCAAAACCTCATAATGTGGTATTTAAGGACTACTGCTTGCTATCACCTTCCGAAATTTTCAGATGTTTTTTAAAAAATCACATAAAATTTATTTTGAATTTACACTTCCTAGAATGACCTACTTCAGATAATGTCCTTGTTTTCGAATAAGTGAAGAACATTACGCGTTAAGTTTCAATACATGTTTTCAACACTTTGTTTCCGTATCACCTTCCATCGTGACTAGTGTAAATTTTGACACTTATGTGGAAAAAAGTACTTCAGAATTTGTTAGTAAACGATATCCGAAAAGATACAACAAAAGGAAGTGGATATCTGAAGTGGCGTTTTCCTTCGATGTTTATGCGAACTAATTTTGAAAAATTCTTATTAAAAGAGGTCAAAAGTAGCTGTAATTTGATTTATTCGTTTGGAAGGATATAAGTGAAATTTTTACTTCCGTTTCGGAACTGAAATATTTGAAGTGTTAGCTTCAAAATAATTTTTATGAATAATTTCAATTATCCAATTATTTTACTAATAATTTCTAAAAAGAGGAAAAATGTAAATCAGTAAATCGGATTGAAAATAGATTAGAATATTGAATGACATCTTATGTCACAGAACTAGCTGAGCCGTTCGTTATTGCTAGTTTGAGTATACCTACCTATATTGTATAATTCGAGGATCTCATGGAATAGGGGCATATGACCCAGGAAACAATAGCTTATACGTCCCTATTCCATGAGACCCTCGAATTATACCACTGCTGTGTCACGGAAGTAAGGTGACTTTAATTAAATTTAGGTTTGTGGTACTGTCTTTGACATCATAATGTTTATTAGTTGTTGATAGTTGTTTGTTATTGGACAACGAAAAAAGTACGTTTTCATAATGCAGTAGGTGCATAATATAGATTTAAACTATTACAAGGGGAATAAACTTTTCATTACCTTTTATTTGATACCACACACCATATAAATAGATTTTTTTTACACATTTTGACAGATCTCTTTTCACTCTCTTAAAAGTTGAATGTTAAATAACCGGATCTTAGTGAGCACTAAGCATTTATGAGGTAAGTTCTAGAAATATGCCAAATTTAATGGAAACTGGTTCAGTGACTCCGGAAAAACAGTGATAAGTCAGTCAGTGGGTTTTAGCTTTTATAGTTTTATACATATATTATATATAGTACATAAAGATAGATATAGATATATAGATTCTTACTGAAATAGGCTAAATCAAATGATCTATGTTTTTTGATACCGAAAGTTTATTCTTTTATTTTTCATAGTTTAAATCTCGGTCTTTCAAGTTTACTCTCTTACATCTCTTAGTGGCAATTGGGTTTCCAATTCCAGGATCCGTTAAACTTATTGTGTCTCCTTCAATTTATTAATGGAAAACTAAAAACTTTCATCTCGAATCAATAAACTTGAAGTTTTGATGGCTCAATTCCTTCGTGTACATCCACAACTCATTAAGCTCACTAAATCTTCAGTTCATTTGGTTTATGCATGTGCTTAATGCCCGTTAAAAATTCTGTCGCCGCCTGGAATTAAAGTGTCCTTAAAGCGTAATTGAATCATCGACGGAAAAGGAATTAATTTAATTCTGTCCTTGCCATAAAAGATAACTACAACCAGAGGGATGGATCAACATTGGAGTTGGTATACCAATAAAATCTTTTAACAATTTATTCTTACTTAATTTTCGTACGTCTTGTTTCCTGTGTTTTTTCTTTGGTATATTCATAAATAATGTTTATTGTAACTAAATAAGTGGAAAAGGACGATGCTGATCTGTTTAGTGAAACCCTTGTTTTCGGCGAGAATAAGTCGTTTAAGCTGATTTGCATTCGTCCTCAGGCATCCCAGCTATTCACCGCCAGATTACCACCGCCAGCATCCACAGATTCCTTCTAAATCTAATCTCATTCTTGTCTCGCGTTAACTGGCACAGATCATAAAGTTTGTTACACAACATTTGGTTTCTGTCTGCTTGTTGCTATTTTGCTGCTTCTGTTGGTGATGTTATTTGTGCGTTTGTCTCCGTTTTAAATTTAGGCTCACACCACCATTTACTGGAAAATGAAGACCGGAATGCAACTACACAAAAATACGGAAAAATCCCCGGATAGCCTCCACCCTTGTTATACTTGCTTTGAATTTTTCTCCAGCTTATCTCGGGAAATTTATTTCATGACTGCATCAGTGTAGAGAAGCAAGTCCCATCTACCTTTAGTGTCTGGCAGGCTCGCTTAATCCAAACGTTTATTTTTATTTCCGCCTATAAAATTCTGGGATTTGTTTCTAAAGTTTATTCAAGTTTGAGACTCATTCAGTTCGGTGGAAAAGTTCTCGATTGGGGAAAAGTAAAGATAAACTAAGCCTTGTTGCTGGGGGGGTTTCAATTTATCCACCCGGAACATCAGCATTCAGCGTACACTCAAAACTGTCCAACCATTCAATAAAAAAAAATCAACAAAATTTTTATTTCCATGGATTTAATCTTCTATATCGAAACCATAATTTTCGCACTTTAATTTTCCTTCGTTTGTACGTAATTTAAATCCTTGTAAATTTAAACTGAACCAAGCGTAATCTAATTATATGACCCCTGAAATTGGCAACAAGGACAAACGGACAAAACGAACAGACCACATGTCAGCACCCAGCTGAGCATTGTGCGTTGTCACAGGAGCCGATTCCAAAAGTGACAGGAACCGAGTCAAAGTCAGACACCAAACCAATCCTGAATCGGTCTGTTCAAGACATTGCGGCCTGAGGAATTATATCAGGATTCAGAACCGTATTTAGTTAGTCCGAGTTAAATTATGTCACTACTTTGAAGTTTGCCCCCAAGTATTGAGATATTTGAAAAACCGCAGGAACCACAGACAAAAGAACACTATTCCAGGAACAGAAGGAGCTCCTTATTGATTTACAACAAGTCACACGACACAATTGCCTGATATTGCTCCGGAATGGCTCCGAAGGGCTGCGAGATTTCTCAATTTATCTCGAACCATGTCTACCAATTTGGTTTGCACATGAAAAAATTCCCAGCAAGGAGATAAAAAGACTTTTCGTTTTGCTTCATTTTCTTTTTTTTTCGACTGCGTTAAGATAAATGATAAAGGACCAGAGTCCTTTGTAGGTGCACTATCACCGGCCGATCACCTAAGAACTCGCCCAGTTGTCGAGTGGGTCACGAAACTTTGACGATTCCTGACAGAATGCAAAGTCCGGCAATAACGATTTGTCATGGATGTGTTAAAGGATTTGAGCGCTCGACTAGACCGCATAAAAAATTAAAAGGATAACGAAAGTGCACCTTTGATATCTTCTGTTGAACGTTGAAGCACAAAATAACAAATCGTACAGAGATTTTGGAATTACATGAAACGTTGGAGCATTGATGCTATTGGGGCAATGGGAGGATAGCTTTCATTCAAACAGCATTTTCGTTTTCAGATGCCCAGCAAACAGAACCTCCTAACTGGGCATATGGGGTAAAGGCATCAGGCATGCGATCCCTTCAGATCTGCACAACAAGCCTCAGAGCAAATCTGAATAAAAATCAGCAAACAACGGACACTGGGAGTTTTTTGAGCTTATCCTCGGCCACATTGATGGTTGCTAGTGTTTCTATGCAGTTCCAGGGTGTCCCCAACAATCACAATGAGGGTCCCCGGACTATGCTTCAGCTTTGCACCATCACACAGTTGTACTCATTCTCGAACACCCCTCTCTGCCACGGCAATGTTAATGGGCACAGGACTGAACTGAAAAGCGGGATTGCAGAAAAGTTGGTCGATTCCAATTTTTTGCAATAAACAGGAAGTGATAAGGGAAAGCCTTTTTCACTGTTGCCTTGTTATTTTCTCTTATTCAATATAGATGCGGTGTTTGCTGCAGCACAACATCCACATTTCGAGCCTGTTTTTTTTATATCCTTTTTCCACAAGTTATCGTAGCAACATTCTGCTGTCACTGCCTTTCTTTCCGATTTTATCCACTTTCCGAGGACATTGATATGTTGCACAGGTCTACATAAAAAATTCAAAGCTACTACACTGTTCGATGAATGCATCAATCACAAAAAAAGGAGAAAAATAGACAAAAAGCAACAACCATCACAGGCAAGTTAGAATAACAGCAATTGTCAAGGGCAGGAAAAAAATTGACGATATCCCATAATTCCCTAAAGGAAGCAGCTTAATTGTGATTACTTGCATGGGAGGATAATCTTAATCCTTCGCTGGCTGTACTTGCTGCTGAACTCTGATCTGATTTTATAGACACATTTGGTGCAGATGAATTGAACTCGTGCTAGCATCGCTCAAAATGTGTATCCGGATCGGATTAAAATGCGCTGCCGAAACTTCTCTGGACATTAAAGATGAAATTATGGTTCCGGTGGGATATTATTTCCGGTTAAATCTTGTCGACTCTTCGGTTCTGGGCAGGCTGTATTATCAATTGTCAGTTGAGTTTTTTATGGACACAATATAATTCAGCAGTTGCCAAGTTGTAATTTAATTTGTTGAAAGGTGAAATAATCAAATAAAACTGCGACAGACGAAAGAACTTAATCGAGTTAATGACGTCACGTAATCTGGTCGGTTTGTCGTCTGCCACTGAACTGAATTCTAGTTGTTGTCATATCTGTTAGCATTTGGCGTAAAGTAAACATAAAATAGATTCGCGACAGCGATCAGTTTATTTTCTTGCAAGAAATCAAAGAAAAAGAAATTATGTTCAGAATTCCGTATTTTGCATTAAATTTGCCCAGAAGTATTTCGTCCAAAAACAAGAAAAAGAACAAAGTGACATTTCACGGCTGATTACTTTTTAGTACAACTATTCACTTCTACGTAGCCAATACGGCGCTGGCAGCAGTATATCGAGTCGAATCTAGTTACGGCAGGTAAATTTGTAAGTCGAGTTCATATAGGAAATTACGAATTATGACGTCATTAACGGTCGTCTGTTCGGGGTATAAGATACAGACAAAAATAATTCAATTCTTTTTTATTAATCTGAATTTATTCCATATGTTAAATTGCTGATATCAAAAATAATAACCTTTAAATGGAAATGTGAAATACAATAATGAATAAAGTTTAGCCATAATCGGTTTAAAAAATACTATATAACAATTTCTGATAAAATTGTTGTGCACTGAATTCATCTGTATGCGCATCATACCCAAAACGTCTCAATTATTCTAAAATAAAAAATGAAAACGGTAGACAAATTGTTTTTTTAATATTCTGTCTGAGTTGAGTTCTTTTTGTAATGAATAGACAGAAAATTGGCTGACCGGAAATGGTCAAGTCTGCATGCAAGACAAACTCGAAGAATACAATTTCACATCTACACAGCAAAATACTCATTCATAACTTACGAAATATATTCCATAGATAAAATGTCTATCTCAATATTCTTTTCGATATATATGTATATTGTGTCATCGTCCCCTAAAAATTGTAACACCAACTGGGATGTGGCCCGTGAAATTCAAAATCTTCACATAGATATCTCTTAATCCCATTTGGCACCTAATATAGTTAAATAAGAGAAGGAAAGACTTTTATCCCCTTTCAAAGGATGACCACCCATGGAATGACCTGTTCACATATGTTGCACTACGACCAAAAAGCCCGTTGGAAATCTCTACCGAAAAATATATTCGAAAAAAGGGGGGGAAGTTTAGGTGATTTTTGGTGGACCACCCTCTAAAGAAGTGTGAGTTAAACAAAAACAAAAAAAAAGAAGTTACTCAGAAAAGCCGATTCAAAGGCTTAATGGCGTACGGCTTAAATCGTTTTATGGATTTATAAGGAAAAGAGGAAAATAGAAGGATGCAAATTGAAGTTCCAATTGGATTTAACGGTTTTCAATTCACTTTAAGGACTGTAATAGACATTAAATGATTTAATTCGATGCATTAGATAAGTTATTGCCTCGAAATGTGCGGAGCAATTTTAGTTTATGTTCCTTGCTTTATAAGTTATTAAGTCTATAATAAACAATTGACAATGGTTTTCTGTTTAGTGCCAAACATCACAGGGAGACTGTGTTATCTTCACCATTGGGATACTACGCATATTGTGCAAGGGTATCAAACTGAAAGTACTTCAAATACATACATGAAATAACATATTTATTATAGAAAGTATATTTTTTTTGCAAACAAAATTTTTCTAAAAATTTGCACAGCTCATCAATGAAACTTTCATTTTAAGGCATCGCTGGACGATTGAAATTGCGATTTAGTACTTTCTTTCTGCAAAAAAGAAATGATTTTCTTCTTCACAAAAATTTCCTTTTTTTTATACGCGCTCATGAAAAGAAAATTTACGAGTGAAAAGTGAAAAGTAAATATTCAGAAGTAAATAGTAAAAAGTAAATATAGTGAAAATTGAATAATGATTAATGAAGTACGGTGCACTATGGAACAAATAAAAGAAACTTCATTATATTTTCACTTACTTTACAACTCCACAAAGACCTTTCGTCTCTTTCCAAATTTTTCTTGCAGAATTAGATAGTGCAACTTATTAAATTAAATAATTCAAAATTGTATTACTTTTACATTATTCTAATATTTTTCTACTATAAATAATTATGTTTTCATTTTCACTGCATTGAATTATTGTTTCCAAATGTCTCAAAAAAAATTTCAATAATTCAAAGCAAAGAAATCTCGGGGGAGAAATCAATTCACTGCAGTTCGAAAACTATTTCTAATCAAATAAATTAAATTATATTGAAATAAAAATGCTCAATAGTTATAAATTTTAAAAATGACATTTCTAATCCTTTAGACAGCGCTTTATCCTCATCCCATATCCATAACCAAAAACTGGTAAAAAAAAAACCAACTACAATAACACACTCTCCAGATGCTTCATGAGCGTTCAAAGAAGCTGCAAATGGTGGAAACATAAACAAGTTGTAAACGAAAAGGATAATATCAAAGAAATTGACTCAACACACGTTTACATCTTTTTAAAAATTTCAGTTAATCCGAAATGATATGATCAAAGCAAACACACAAAGGATTGTCAGTAAGAAAGTCCTTACAGTAAAAAAGTAACTTAATCCAATTAAATTCTCGTATAAATATTATTATGGAACTAGAGGGGGAGGGGAGAAAGAGTGAATGCCAGATCCAATGAATGAATTCGTTTGCAGGACAATGCAGGATCTTCGGTAATATCCTGCTGGCATAACTGACGCATTAATTTTGTTATTAGACCCAAGCTGCCCCCTTTTCTAAATGAAGTTGTCACCTCGATTTCTGATGTGTGTCTCTCACATAGGATATACTCCTTTATGTGGACTTTGTTGGTTGATTTGGGTTCACCGATGTGGTTCAAAAGAGAACCGCTCTGACGGATTCGAGTCCCATACCAAACCCAATTTTACTTTTGTTTATTTGCGCAAAGGACCAACTGTTCGACATCGCATGAGTTAACTGAAGGAATAAACGGTAAATGCTGGCAGGAGACATTTTCACCCTAAAATATCCTGCTGAGTGGCATGTCGTCGGTTTGCCAAGTTAAAATAAGGATGGGGTTTTATTCATACTCTAATCAACGTGAATACAGCAACATTATTTTCCCTATAAAGTGAAAGGGATTTAAAAAAACAAAAATTAAAATTTCTAGCGTATTTATTAAATCAAAACAGGAAATGTCTGTGAACAATTCCAGAAGTGTGGTTGAGTTGCAGGAGTCAAATATAACTGATCGTACCGACTAAGTGTTTTAGTAAAACTTAAACTTCTACGTATCCTTTTAAAACTAATAATATAATTAATAATAATTTGATTTGCATTTTGCGTACATTCAAGTGCAATCCTCCTAAAAGTCTGCTTTGTTCAATTTTTCTGTCCATCCACATCCGCTTCGGAAAATTTTTTACCCAGATGAAAATAAGATGACGCTTCACTTAAATTAAGGAACACATTTTTATCCCAACAAAGTATACCTGTTCTGTCATTAGAAGCAGAATATCAGATGAAGGGTTGTTCGTATCGAAAACAAGGGATTTAATTAAAAATGTGATGTGGCCGCAGACTGAAAAGCGCGAGCAGCACTTCATTTATTCATGTCTGAGGGATATGAGCTGTGTTCAACGAGCATACACCGCACATTCCCCCTCATCTGAAAATTTTCAAGCCCTGAATATGGCTAGAGTACATTTAATTTGAAAAAGGATTTCACGTAGTAGTATCCATGCCCGACAAATTCGAAACCGTGCGCGTCCTGATGGCCGACCCGATGGCAATTTACGTGGAGCAATTTCACACACTTTGCCTTATTCGATTGACTGTCGTCAAATAACTCGAGCGCTTGAATGGTTTCCCAGGCAGGCCAACTTTCCATATTAATTACTTAACACTTGGTTGTAAGCTCGTTTTCGTCCCTCGACGTATTCTGTGGTTATCCCGGGAATATAAAGTTCCAAATTGATTTTTAAAGGTAAAATGTTGTAAGCTTATGCGAAGTCGATACCTCCGACGACCGTCAACCCTTTTTGTTTGACCTTTCAACAGGGAGCACATATTACTAAAATACGCATAAAAATTCTGTATGGTGTTTGTCAATTAGTCCAGTAATTTGCTGTCGGATGAAAACCTTCGACCCTACCAAATATTTCTACCTGTGTTTTATGTTGGTTTACTCGCATGTCCTGCGATGTAAGATGTAACAATAGTTGTACAGGATATGTTAACATTTTGTAATTTTATCCAATTTGAAGCCAAAAGGATACCCATTCCACCTACCCAGGACTTGTACGACTAAACTGTATGCGAAACGATATTTCCCAGTCCCTTCATCAATTGCAATTTCCTGCCTTCTTTTCAGACGCCCGCTCTCCGGCTAATCGGACGAAGGATCTGCTTTAATCTCGGCCTTGGTATCAAGGCTAGAAATTATGTGCGGCTCTTAGACTGGTGACACAAATGTCCTTTTATACTGTTGTTTGGAGGGTGATCAGATGACAGCTATATCCTTACACACTATATTACAGGAGGAATATACCGTATGCGATGATTGTGGACCGAAATTATGAATTCGAGGGCAGTTTACCCGCAACAAAACAATTTATACAGAAGGGCGCAGATTAACTTTTATCAGGGATTCGGATCTCTTTAGTCATTGATATGTGATATCCCCTCAAAAAACACTTTTATCCTGATCATTGTCTGCGAATTCAGTATGCTTGGTATTTTATCTCTCTTTCCCTCCCTATCTCTCTCTCTCTTTCTGTCTCTCTGTGATAAACTGATGCAATGGTGATATGTTTCGCTGGGCAACTGCATCCGGTCAGTTGGATTTTAATATATATCCGAAAAAAATTTACAGATTACAAACAAAAGAAAAATTGCGGAAAAGTTTATTAATTTTCTCTGTAATTTAAATCGTACACATTTTATTCAATCTGAGAATGTTTTTAACAGCAAGCAATTCATTAGACTATGGTACGATGATTATTCGAATCTCAATTACACGAATTCCTTGACAACACGGATATTTTTTTAATCGAAAATGTCCTGCATCGATTATATTCAATACAAGAAATTTCATGAAAAATGGGTTTGCTGTGAAATAATTTCATTTTAAATTAATTAAAATATTTTTTTTTTCAATCATGATTTGTTTGAACTGTGTTACAAAACAAATAACTGTTGTAAACGATTGCAATCTTTAATTCCGTTTTTTTTTCAAAAAAATTTTGTAATCCTTTCAGGTCAGTTTTCATGTCCTGGAAAATATCGTTTTACTCAAAAAATGCCTTTTCACTTGAAACTGAACCAATTTACTCTGAAAATTCCTCCCTTGTCCATAGTACGTATTGAAATTCAAGCATCGGTCATATCCTTCCTTGGCAGGAGTATTAAAAAATTTCACTTCCTGATCCAATTGCAGTTTTTCATTCATTTCCTCTTATCAGATAAGGACGACAACCGAACACTGTTGTATATATATGTTTTTTTATTGCTTATTCAAGTTATCTGCAAAACCCGTAAACTGACCTAAAGGAGATCAAGGATACTTTTTATGTATTGATGTTAAATTTCTCAAACAATATTTGAATTTGAGCACTGGTTTTGATCGTTATTTTGCAATCGTCTTAAGTTTCATGAAAAAAAAATAGGATCGGAGATTCTTCACCCTCGATTTCATATCAATTCAGAACTCAGGTATATCCCGGGTTTTTTTCCTAATTTTCAAAATGAATTGGATAAACAAACAAACATATCATATTCGTTTGTTATTGGATCAACAAATCTATTTCCGTCTTTACTGTTCGATTTTAATAAGACTTTGCACGAGTTCCCCGGATTGATTTAATCTTAGCCGTAATACGATGAAAGTGGAACGCAAATTGAAAGCCATTGTTGGAATTAATGGCGAAAAAATAAACTACGATCATTTACTGCACATTTTGTTGATATTACATTTGATTGAAAATGCGAAAAATATCTTAAAAAAATTTATAAAACTAATTTTTTAAAGTAAAACGATTTTATAATTTATATTCGTTTTTAAATTGCACTGAATGGTAAAATAACTTTTGAACAAATTTGTACTATATGTAGGTATTATAGTTATAAATTTTTGCTAACGCTTCATTATTACAAGCCCTCTTTTTGTACAGTCCAATTCCTCTATTCGAAGTCCTTCCAAATATTTATATGGTATTGAGTATATTATATCAAAGACTTTGATTATATAATGTATTTTCAATCGGTTAACCCAAAATGGGCATAAATGAGCTTACAAGATTTAATGTTCCGTACTGTACCGTTTGAAACTAATTAAAATCGTTTAAAAATCAAACTTTTTATTTTGTTCTCATGCAAACACAGAAAGCGGAAATCCTGTCGTAAGGCAACTTTCAAAATGGTTTCCCCATAATTATAAATCACAGCATATATTCGGCACCGAGCAAGACAAATTACTTATTTACGGGCAAGAAGAAGAAAGACACTCTGGATTGCGGCCCATTCAAGTATATCAACAATTTATTGAAGGATTGTCCCCTTTCTTATGCAAATCACCTGGAAGCAAACACTTCCAGAATCAATGCAATTGATGAAGGTAAAAAAAAGAAGTTACCCGAGAATGTCGACGTCTTAATCCAGTATTCTTTGGCACTCCTGTCTGGCGATTAGGGACCGAATACCCCCGTCCCCTCTGCGTATTTATTTACATTAAAACTTTTCGAATTCCTTCAGCAGTCAGGACCGTGTGGCCACAGAGATATTTGCCAAACCAAACGACACTTCCGTCTATTTGTCCTCGGTCGAACAACGCGGCTACTCTGGACGCACTTCGGCATGCAAATCACCATTAAGTTTAGCCGCTTCTGCGGAGAGGATCTGGTCACAAGAGCTGGGGCCCTTTTTTTACGCCCTTTTGTTAATTTCACTTGTTATGCAAATTATGGCAGGGGTAATCGGAACTTGATTTATGCGCTCTATGAGAATCAGACTGGGGGAATTTGAGAATTCTCGGACTCTGCCAAAGGTGCGTGATCGTTTCAATTTGTTAATCTTAAGGCTTCTGAGAGTGGTCACATCGATAGATCTGCAAAGCCGAACTGAACGGCTGGATATTAACCTCCAAGTTGAACTAATTTCTGTTGTACTCGGAAATGGCCGAAGCGAAGGGTGTCCTTCCGCAGGTGCAACCGACGAACTCTTACTTAACAAAGCTGTTTGACTTCAGGTTGCAGTCCGTGGCCACTTTATGGTCAGTGACATGTGTGTTGATTGGTCTCAGCGTGGCATGCAATCGTCCTAGTCCTATTATTCATCTCAACAGGATACTTCCAGTAGCATTAATGCAAGCAGATGTGATCCTGAATACGCAATATTCTCGCACTATCGTGGATTTCATGTTTCCCCAGTTGAGAGCTAAATTGAAATTTTGCAAATAGACATGCATCCGTTCCGTTGACTTCGGCCGATTTGATGTGGTCACTGTAGTTCCTGGCTTTTGTGCCATTGTAAATAAGCCAACTGTTATTAGCTGAAAATTTTGTGATAGTTTCAGGATGAGGAAGAAACAATTAAATATGTATTTGATAACATTCAATTGGATGGATATTACGGATGCTGTATTGTTGGTGTGATGCTTCAAATCAAGTTTACTATGACGAACTTTCCTTTTGTATTTCTATCATTTTGAATTCTATGATTCCATTTGTTATTTTTCTACTCTATATTTTCTCTGCATCCAGGATCATCATTGAATCATTGATTATGCATTCTGTATAATTTTATTAATAAATTATTTTAAATAAGGTCTCAAATGCTGTTAGTATTACAGAACTGAAAAACTTAAAATCATAAAGTGTTTACAGTATTTTTTATCTGTAAATCAAAAAAGCAAAAACTTTATTTTTCGAGTAAGTATACTTACTTTGAATTCTACGCCTGTTCATTTTTGATCAAATTAATTAATTAAAGTACTTAACACAATTTGTATTAAATTAAAACTAGTAAAGAAATTATAATTATTTTAGGGCAATTTTGAAATTTTTAACACAGAAGAAACTTTTAATAGAAATCCTGTAAAAAACATGCAAAAACGGTTTTCTTAACGTATGAAGAGGAATTTGTTCTAAGGTTTTATGGTGCATGAAATGCGCCTATTCAAGAACTTTATTAAAAATAATACCTAATAATAAATAACGCAAAGACAAAAGTATAGTTTGTTTACTGAACTGTTAAGTGAAGGGATCAATCATCAATCAGAATTCAGGACATCAGGGGCAATCGCAACCTTCATTCCTTTGGAGATTTTTATTTTAATAGTAAGAAAAAAAAGAGGATGAATAATTTGTCCGGTTTGATTTTCATTCATTGTTCTTATGTTTTGTTTATTAAGTGTGATTACAAAAATGCAAAACATTCGCATTAGTTTGAAGGAAATTCTTTTGTTTATGAAGCGACAGTAAAGTTTTTTAAGTCAGAAAAAATCATGAGACAGACACAATGCCGAAAACACTTGTTTTACATTAAGTTGATCTAGCCTTCTAGAGCAGTTAATTGAGTTACTAAATTTCCCATATAAACTCGACCATTTCCATTTCGTGAACACAATATCCAAAACTCCAATACTATAATTGTAGATTGTAGAATTTAGAATTCTTCATCCGATGAGCGGTAATCTTAAAAGCAATCAGAACTGAAAGTATTGGTTTTAATGCACTAGCGCGTTTTAAGATTAGGAAAAGGAAACAAAATATACCTAACTTATTGCAATATATTAAAATGAAAAAAACAGAAGGCTAAGGATCTTTTATTTCTTAGCTAACACTAAGTGAATTTCAACTTTATTGAAAAAAAACCCATCGAACTACTGAATGGAAAGAGCCTGCCCCAGCTAGTATTAACTTAAAAACTCATTAAAAGTACTTCATATATGTACACAAGAGCAAAACAAAACACTTTCAACACGACAAATCCAAAAACTAAACGTGTAGACTCAATGCTAAGTGTGCCGGGCTGCCAAAGAGATAGAAAAAAAATCTGACAAAGAAAAAAGTAAATATTGGTGGACAAGACATTAAAAGAAAATAACAATAAAGATAAAGTAGGAAATAAAGCATAATATAGAAAAAAAAATATATAGTATAAGATACTACAATAGTATAGTAGGATAACAGGAACAGAAATGAAAATAGAAAAAGATTTAAAGAGGAATCAGAAATATGAAAATAGAAAATATAGTTAAGTAGTTTATATGTAGAATTAGGGTAGTTAACATTAGTGATAGTATAGTAGATAGGTTATAAAAAAAAAAACAAATAGAAAGAAAATATGAGTTTTTTATTATCTCCTTTTCTCATATTAAAAATAAAAATAAAAACAGAGGATAGAATCCGGAAACAAAAGTAAAAGCAAAAGTATCAAAAAGATAAAAAAAAACAAACTAAACAAATTTTAGGAGAGGTAGAGTAGCAGGAATGCTCAGTAGCTCATTAAAACAATGTTATAAACATAAAACTAATCGTTTATTGTTAGTTAATAAGAAACAAAGGAAATATAAAACTGTAACTTGGAGATTCAATAAACACTTTTAAATTGTAAAAAAAAAATTGTGACGGGCTGCCATTACCGCCTCGGTGGGTTCGATTCCCTCTAGCCTTGAGTAGCGAAATATTGCTTCTACAATTCCACTGAGACGTGCGCAAGTTTCCAAGGAAGAGAGCAAAAATGCAGTAGGCGATGGGCGATGGGCGCCTACTGCATTTTTGCACTTTCATATTGCTTAGTGACTAAATTAATTTATGGAAAACTTGAGTGCGTTTCAGTGGAATTGTAGAAGCAATGTTTCGCTACGATAATGCTCGAATAATAAGAGAAGAAAAGTCACTGACATTGAAGAAACTGATACAGATTTTCTTTATAGTTGGGCTACATTTTCGCTAATCGAATTTGAAAAAAAATTTTGAAATTAATAGGAAAAATTGTTGAAATTGCAGAGAACTTCGATCGTATGAACTTATGGCATAGAGACACCGACTGTGTTCAAGGGAGTTTGCTTAAAGTTGCATCATTTGACTAAACTTCACCCACAAAATTGCAATATTAATGACGACGTTTGTCAAAATTTGCTATACTTAAAGAACTTTCAAATTATTGATTGCACGGTAAACAAATTTATAACGGGAGGATACCTTGATAAATTGCCCAAATTGGTTGATTTAGACTTGGGAGACTTTCCGAAATTCACTGTGTTTCCAGTAGTACATGCGACAGAGGAATATTAAAGGAGGTTAGCATTATAGGCTGCTATAAAATAAACTCTTAAAATTAGAGCAGTTGGAAGTACTCATATTAACTAACCAAAGGATCAAAATGGAATAAATAAACTAAGCCAGTTGCTGAATCTTAAGGACTTACTTATAAAATGTGTTGAGGAGTTGAATGTGGACTTTTCAAATAATTAGTTGATAATAAATCAGAAAAATTGGAAAAACTCACACTCTACGAAAGCAATTTGGACCACAATAGACTTGAGTATTTGTTTAAATTCAATAAAATTATAGTTTAAAAAAAAATGAAACTCATTCTAAAAAGTAAAAACATAATTTTTTAACAGGGATAAAAAATCCCCACCTCAATATAATTTAATTTTTAAACATAATATATTAAAGTAAATGATGTCTGCATAGTGTGGATGTCTTATAAAGCATGTGGCGCATAGAAATGATGATGAACTATCCTTTTGTTTGCTCTATAGTAAGATATGATAAATAATTTTAGATTCGCTAGAAGTAATAGAAATACAGCTGATGTGTGCTTTATAAGTTTATAGCATATCAACACTATGCTGACATTATCCTATAGTATTAAACTAGCAATATTTGTATATATAGAGGTAATCGCGGTCTAGAAAACGGCTCTTAGGATTGTAATGAAAGAAGTTTCAGAATATCGGTTTTTAAGGGCAAAAAATCAATCCAGGTAGGTCTCATCTCCGGGAAAACTCGTTTTCCGCAAATTTTTACGATCCAAACAACAATATTATCTTGCCTAAGAGGCTAAGAGTCAGATAGGAAAATTCACAGCCCTTGGTATTTCTTTTAATAGTTCATTGGTACAGCGTAGGTTTCACGTGCGGATGTTTCTGGGTTCAAGTCAAGTGGTGGTCAAAACTGTTTTTACTTTTAAAGTGGTCAGAAATGAACTCTCCCTATTTTTTTTTTAATTAAACAATAAACAATTATTTTAATACGAGATATTATAAACGAGAGAGGTCATACAGACCAAGGGATCTCAAAAATAGCTCTAATGTTTTTTTTTTTAAAACATTTTCTACTACATATTCTTGTTATTTCACGTATTTTCGGGTTACGTGGAACTCTTCTATAATTATGAAAATGGACTAAAAAGATGAAAATAAGTTTGTTTTTCTATAGAAGATTTTTCAACGAAGCGTTACCGCCATAGCGGCCGCACTTTTACGCTGAGTGACGTCACAAAAAATTGTTTTATGAAATGCTGCGGTGTGGTTTCTAAGTAGCGTTAATATGGCATCACGTAATATGGCGCTGCCGTCTCATTAATTGTAGCGGTAGATTTTAAGGTGGAGAACTATTTGTCAACGTTTTTTTGTCGTCGACAGTATCCGTAGCGATGCACCCGTATTTAATTTTTGTGCATCCCGGATCCGAAAGCTTCCATAAGCTTTTGGAAAGCAATTCATATTTTTCATTGATAATAGATGTCACTTTACTTAAATTAAGTTATTATTGATATAATGCGTCCCAATATTGAAATATTTACGTGTTTAGAAGTCATAAGAATTAGTAATGGCACTTAAGTATTTCAACTGGAAAAACAAAAATAATATTCGCGATATTGATCAATTGATGTCTAATTTATTTTGTACATAAACCTTGTGCATGACTTTTGAGAAGAAGAGATTTTTAAGGGAAGAACAAGATCTGGTGCCTTTAAGTTTATTTATTATGTGTGTTTTTTGGAACAAACAATGACAGGTGATATTCGAATATTGGAGTTATTTAGTGGAATAGGAGGAATGCACAGTGCCTTTGAATGTATGTTTGTAATTGAATTTGATAAAATCAATATAACACAATTTTTTACAGATTCTGGTCTGCATGGCGAGGTTGTGGCAGCGGTGGATATAAATACTGTCGCAAATGAAGTGTACAAGCACAACCATTCGGAGACAATGGTCTTAAATAATAATATTCAGAAGCTGACACCTAAAGCAATCGAGAAACTCAATGTAAACACAATTTTAATGTCTCCTCCGTGCCAACCATTCACCCGAGTCGGCCTGAGAAAAGACTTGTCAGATTTCCGATCAGATGCTCTCAGGTATATTTGCCATATTATACCAGAGTTAAAAGGTGTTGATTTCCTTTTAATGGAAAACGTTAAAGGTTTCGAAACATCCCAAGCAAGAACTGCATTCACTAACTCCTTAAAGAAAGCTGGCTTCCACTTCAGAGAGTTCATTTTAAGCCCATCACAGTTTGGAGTGCCAAACACACGGCATCGCTACTATTGTTTGGGACGAAAAAAAGAATTCAATATGAATAGTATTCTTTGGGACCATCTTCCAGATGATATATGTCCAGGGAGACCACAAAAGCCAATATGCAATTACTTACAGTCAGAGGAGGATGTATCCAGTTGTCTCTTGCCGGAGAAGCTACTGAAGAAACGTGTCTTACTCATGGACATTGTTTCTCCTACAAGTACAAATTCGATTTGCTTTACGAAGGCCTACACGCATTACAGCGAAGGCACAGGATCAATATTCACTGAGGCGAATCAGGAGCAGATAAACGCCACATTTGAATCGGTAAAAGGATTAGATGTAGAATCCAAAGAGTATTTGCGAAAAATAGGAAATCTTAATTTGAGATATTTCACACCTCAAGAAGTGGCAAATTTAATGCATTTTCCTAATAGTTTTGAATTTCCACAAACAACAACAGATCGACAAAAGTATCGTCTTCTGGGAAACAGTATTAATGTTTTAGTTGTGGGAGAATTAATAAAGGTACTTTTTTCTTGAAGATTTGTTTATTTGAGTAGAATTCCGTTACATATATGAAACAGTAATTTACTTTAAAGTAATTATTTTAATAACAAAATATGGTTGTAATTGATTGGAATTACTATTTATTGCTTCCCTAGCCATTTTTGGTTTCATTTTTTATTGTTTTTTGAAGGAGTATTAAACTTAATTTCAACTGAAAAACAGCAAATATTTTTAAAATGTATCCTTTTTTACCTTCTTCAGTATTTTTAACAGTAGCAGATCTATCTTAAAAAGCGAATTCCTCTTACAGAATGGATTGAGATTCTTCCAATCAAATTTAAAGGCATTCGTGAACATTAAAATAATCTTCTAAATTTGTTTTTTTTTTAATATTTATTGGATGAAGAGTATTTAATAGACAATATATAAAAAAAGTATTTACTCAACAACAGAGCTCAGCAAAATATAAAT
Source organism: Leptogaster cylindrica (assembly GCA_963082835.1). Lineage (NCBI taxonomy): Eukaryota > Metazoa > Arthropoda > Insecta > Diptera > Asilidae > Leptogaster > Leptogaster cylindrica. Next base: position 1,963,519 of record OY720108.1, on the reverse strand, counting down.
GAAAGTACAGGATCTGATGAAGCCATTTTATACTTAATAAATCAACTGTATTATTCCTTTTATACATTTTTTTTCCACTAATTGTTTTTCGATTAAAATAAAGAGATTAAATAAAACATTTCGAGAATTCAAATAAAATATATTTTGACATATCTACTTAATATAATTCTCCTTGGGATAACTTTACAAGAAAAAAAAAATTTAATATACATAAAATCATCATTCCATGAACGGAAATGCAAACACTAATAAAAAATAAGTGTTGTTCACGTTCAACAACTTCAAATGAGGTTTGAACTTATTTAAAGTATAATAATACTGAGCAAATATGTTACATAAATAATAGAATACTCTCACCGACTGTAATGAATCGATGAAATGAATGCAGAAGAGTTGTGAAAAGATAAGGAAATTTATATTATAGGCTTATGGAGTCTCAGAATGACCAAGAGGCTGAATTGTTGTTGCATATATTATCCAACGGTACTACATTTAATGATAGTTGCAAAAAAAAGGAAAATTTATGGTTTTTTTTTGTTTTGCACTTTTCGAAGCTTTTTTCATTTTTTTTAAGTTGTTGAATTTTTGCATCTTCTATATATGAAGATAAGTGTTTATAGATGAGTAACAACAATATCTTCTTCCAGGTCATCTTTCTCGTCGTCGGTTTCTTCAATAACACAAGCATTGTTCTTTGTTTCATCAATTTTCTTTGGACTTTCTTCCATTGCCTTCAGTCGTCGTTGCTAGAATTAGAAAAAATAACGAAAAGTGTTAGAGTAAAATATTTTGCGCACTTATTTCATAGGTTGTTTCGTCTTACCTTCCTCCTATATCTAATTTCAACAATTATGTATCCTAGCACGCCTAGAGTGAGGACTGAGATTAAAATGTAAAGTTTCATCCTCGCACATAGTGTTGTTGCGTACGCGTAGGCTATAACGAATCCTGCCGACTCCCAAAGTCGGTAGTTGGAGAATGCGGCTTCCTTGTTTCGTCTGAACAGCAACCCGTAGAGTCCTGATAAAACATTACAATACACAATTTGTGTTCATTGGATTTTGTTTGTTTCAATTTTAATATTTATGAATATTTCATTCCTTATTTTTTGAATCAATTATTATCATCAACTCACCATTAATCTGTGTTTGCCAAACAGCATCACCAACACCCCAAAGACCTGACATAGCGAAGAAAATTAAAGGACTATTAGGATGAGGCATCCAGAATAGCATTATAATGACAATAGCTCCATGGACAACAGCTCCCACAGCAATAATTGGAATTCTTCCGATATACTTCATCACAGATCCAAATACAATGGAACAAATGGCGTTCACCACACCAAAACAGATCATCACATAACCAATGTGGTGGATGCCAAGGGCACAGGACACATATGCTTGGGTAAAGTCTGCTCCGATGAATGCTTGCTCCATACCAATCCAAACAGTTATGGGGATCAGTAACTGCTGGTTGGGCTTCTTCATTTGATGGAATGTTGCTGCTAGAAGTTCAATCCCAGACAGTTCCTGTGCAGACTGAGAACCCTTTCGTTTTTCTCCGTATCTAAGAAAATAATGTTATTACTACTTTTAGGGATACTAACTAAATTAGGTTACCTTGAGAGAGGATCTAAGAATATTGCAATGATCAAAACAGCGGCAACAACACATGCGAGGTAAATCATTGAGATTTCGAAAATTTCGGCCTCTGGAGGCCTTTCTATGTTGCTGTGTCCTGCACCAACAACACAAAAGTTGGCTCCACAACTTTCCAGTGCTCTATCCAGGGAGTCATTGCTTGCGCCACCTCCTCCATGAGTATCGCTGGATATAACTATACAACAATGGAAAACCAATTAAAATCCCTGTTTTAAACTTTTTCTATCCTGATTTAAAACTCACCTAAACTCGAGATTAGATTTCCCCAGAGCTCTGCTGTTTGCCATGCCAGGAAGAAGAATCCGAAGAATCTTACGATGATTGCATCTACAGCCTGTTCAGTTATTTTAGCATAAACTTGTCCAACCTGGGTGAGATAAGTGGCTTTTGAGGCCCACATTGGAGCTGCTCCTAAGCCGACTAGAATGCCTGCAGGTACTAGAGTGAGGAAACTGAAAATAGCGAATGGGGAAATCAATTGATTAAATCGCTATCCACATAGAAAACTAATTTCTGGTCTTACTTAGGGAGCAACTGAAATGCAATATAGGGCGCATAACACATCATACTTAGCACCAGGGTCCATTTAACCGTTAGTCGTCTTATGATAAGAGTTGGCAGGAAGATACATGATACCACCAGAGCAGCGTAAATTGCGCTTAGCGATATTGTACCCAAACCATTTTCAGCATTGATGGATGACTGCAGATTAGCCGTGCCCTGGATTCAAATTTTATATGATGTGAAATTAATTTTGGTTTTACTTAAATGACAATGGTTTATTGCTAATTACCTGGAATGCTGTGAATTGCACCATAAAAGCAACAGAAATTATGAGGATATTTTTCAGGATTCGCCATTTCTCCCCCTTGGATAGTTTCACTTTCTCTCTAATAGATGCCGTATCGTCAGATATCTTCGGAGGCTGCAAAAGCAATAACGGTTTAAAATATTGTCATACGAAAGTCAGAGCTTGTTAAACTGTTTTGAGTTGTGCATTGTGCAATTGCACAAATTGAAAAGTTACCCTGTTATTGATTCAATAACTTATTATAATGGAACTGAAGAATTTGTTAATTAACAAATTCTTTTTAAAAATACTGAAAATTTTTATCTTATTTACGGAAATATCTGCAAATGTTGATGCAGTCTACGTCTACAGAAAAAACATTAAATTATTCAAATATAAACAATCAATTCTTCAGAAACTAATAAAACGTGCGTGAATATCAAACTTCCTTTTTGGCAACTCTTAAGTAAATTGTTGTCTTTAGTATTTACATAGGCATGCGAGCAATAGAAAGTTCAAACATAGCTGAGGATGTAGTGCCAGTTGCAGCGAATCGGAATAACCCAAAAATCAAAAATCCATTGAATGATACTTGACTCATATTTTATATTTTCTCCAGTATTATTTGTTAATTCGATAACAAAGTGTTGTCGTCGTGGATTTAGCTTTCAGTGCAAAACGTTGAAAAATTTGAATAAATTTCCAAGCAGATTTACTGACGGAGATGATCTGAGATTTCGCCGGTTGGAAGGTGACTAAAGTCGGTTATATCCAGTTACAATACCGGAGTAAACTGATTAGGAAAGTTATTGTGTTTTTGTGTTACTATTTTGCAGTACATCGATTAGATCATCTGATGCATTGATTTTGTAATTATAGGAGAAGTAACGAATAGTTAATGCAAATAAACATTTATTACTGCCAGATAAATTAAATTTTTCATATTTCCTTATTGAAAAATGTTCAATTGAAATTTTTACTATTTTGAAAGTCTCTAAATGTAAATTTTGAGTAAAATTTTGAAATCAGTGGCTGACTCATTAACACCCCAGACGGCCAGACCACCCTTGAAATTTTGCTTAAAGAACCCCTTTATAATGTAAACACGGAATAAGGCCGGATTCTGTGAAATTCCACCCATTGGGGAGTCAAATAGGGGATGAAAGTTTGTATGAAAATCCGCAATTTTTCCAGTACTCAATTCAAAATTGTTATTTGATATTTTGCTAGAAATAAAGTAACATATGTACCAGGATTTTTTGAAGTTCCATCGCTGAGAGGGTAAAATAGAGGATGAAAGGCTATCCCTACTTTTTTAACTTCCAGGAGTTTTAACTGAGAGCGACCGTTCTAGCATCTTTCGATAAAACTCAATGAAGACTATCAACGGATAGAGGTCGATCAACACCAGACTATTATACAGACAGTGTACCATCACACAAGAAAACCAAATAATTACAAAAGGTCCTTTCTAGATGCAACACTAACAATAAGTAAGTATTAAAAATAGGCGGGGACGGGCGGAGCAACGCACGCAGTCGACTAATGTCTGTAAAAATTTTCGCGCAATTTATGACAAAAAAGAAACTATGTAAATTTAATAATATGTATAAAAAATATAAGCTTGTTGTTTCATTTAATTTATTATTATTACTCTATATATTTTGATCCTTTATTCATTGTTTATCTTGCGCTAACAAAAAACATCAACAGAAAATTAATAATGCCAAGAAAAAGAAACTTATTAAACTTCATCGATTCCACCAATTAATGGGAAAAACCAAACACGTGCCCAAAAGCCCCAATCAGCTCTAAAGTTTACAAAAAGTCATGAATGAAGTTTATTTGACCATAAAGCAGAAATCATTTACCCATGCGTCACCATTTGTTTAAAAAAATCTTTTATAGCCAATTTTAGTTCTCACGTTTTTGCTTGTCAACAAATATATCTCGTAATTAGATAAAATTGTTTTTTTTTTCTGAAAGCCATAAGTAAGCACTTCAGTTTAGAAAAAATGGGTCATGTTTGACAAAACTAGGTAAAATAAGTTTGCACTGTTTTCAATATTATAATAACATATTACGTCTTTATTTCTCAAAATGTTTACTTTTGGTATTAAAAAACTTAATGAAGTAATGCAGTACACTTTCAGCTAATGCATTTTTCTCCGCAATTTAACTGGAATGAGCATTACTATTACATAAAAAGATCAAGGTGAAGCCAAGAAATTCTTGGAATATAAGTGAAAGCAAAAACTGCAACAATATAATATAAACACAATTGCATGAAATTCATTTTAGTTGAATATACTATACAACAAAAAATATTCATTATATTCGCATGAAAAATTAGCATTTATTTTTAACGACTCAATCGAACCGATGAGAAATTCATAATTGCATTGCATCACCCTGTGTTGTGAATTTGTGAATGCACGTGCAAATAAAATCTAGTACTTCATGGAAAGCGGCAGTGTGTATTTTCAAAAAATCAACATTACTGGAAATCAAGACATCGGTACTATTTCTGTGCAGCAACAATCATTGTTTTGATGCTTTAAAAACAAAAACACTACCAAAATTTTTACTGCAACCGCAAAACCTTCACCTTGATTTCTGGTAGTAGTATTTTTTTTATCATTATTGATTACAATCTCTTTGCAACAAGTTCATGTCTTCGACACCACATTCCATTAACTTCGTCCAGTTCAGTGATTGGGAAATAGGTGCAGGCCGTATTTGCAAGTGCTTCAATGATACGACAATGGAAAAGAAATTAGCCGGAGGAACAGAAAAAAATCCTATTCGGTTATGGTAATATGATCATAGTTATAAAAATGTCATAGCAATGTTACTATAAAAAATACCAACATGTTCACCACTTTCAAAACGAAAATCCAATCGAGACTCGAGAGTGATTGTTCCATGCTACAAAAGTTAACCACCGCGAAAATTTTATTGCTCAACTAACTAATTTTGCTAATTTTTAAACTCTTGTAAAAATTAAGCCAACTCAAGTGGAATGTGCAAGAATTTTTAGAAATTGATTGCCATTCTTGAATAGAAATAAAAAAACAAAAACCAATAAACAAAAATCAAAATGACATAGAAAAATTCGTGTGGCTTTTGTCCATTGCAGGGATTTCTCAGTGAACATTAAGAAACACCATCTGAAATGTTTAATTAAGCGTAAAAGGGAAACTGCTTTGACCTTATAGCACAACCGATATTGATATCTATAGAAAAAAAAAGAAAGGGTAAAAGGTTCGCGATTTGTGTTCGATAGTTGTGATTGATGACGTTCTTGATTGAATTATAAATCATAATGCAAAGTATTCGTTTTGATCTTGTGTTATTCTCTTCGTCTGAAATTTATTTTGTTCTATGGGATTGTGAAAAAAAATTTAAAATCTCCACACTACAACGATAATTAATGATGGTAATTTCTGCAATCGATGAAAACGTAAAAACAATTTCTGTAAGAGAGATCGAATCAATTGACCTACATTTTCCAAAGCAGTTTTAAAACTTACCATTAGATTTGAAATTTTAGGCATTTTTATTTTTTTTTTAAAATCACGGAATAAATATACTTTAATATTATGCTATTCCATATTTTTATATGAAACTCAAAAAGAAGGCTATATATGGTCTCGGAATGCAGAAACTTGGTTGCCTTTTTGGAAATCATTATCACTTGAAAATCGTAAATTTTTTGAAATCATTCAAGGATGCTACTTTATATTTAAAAATAACTTTCCAGGAAATATAAAAATGATATTTAAATAATTCACTTGCAAGGAATTCCTTGATGTCCAAAGCGTTTATTTTTACGCTATACGACCAACTAAATGCGAATTTTATACGCTGTAAAAATAGACACCGTTGTAAAATAAAAATCATGCAGCAATTGGTTTCTGCACTTCTTGTCTTGAAACTAGTCAGTAACCATGCACAAGAGACAAGACGAATGAGCATTAAAATTATGCCACCACCTATTCCTCGCGTACAAGACGAGGCATACCTAAGAAGGTGCGACACACGTTACAAAATTCCAACAGTTTCAGATTCAACTGGTTTGAACTGGTCGAAATCTTCAAGGTAGATCACAAAGTGTCTTAGGAGGTTAAGACGAAATTCGCAAGGGGAATTTGTGATGGTTCAACTTCTTTTATTAAGAAAAAAATAAACCACAACAACACAACACAAAAAAATTAACCACACAAAAAAGTGATCAAAATAACACCACAGCAACACCATAAAGCAACAAGCTACAAAACATAGTGAACAGCAGGTATTCATGTGCAAATCGTACATGCACTTTACAAAGGCCCGTTGTGGCGCCATCCATTTCAGCGCAGGTTATCGCTATTTTTCGCAAATGGAATAAAAATGAGAGTTTCTGTAGACTCAATGTAGGTTACCGCGGAACTTTCCATTGCCAGGTGGATTTTTAATTCTGAAACAATTTCTGTTGTACACATTTTTAATTTGGTCTTGTTATGTTTTGGTTAACGGATCTTGAGCCGAATGGATTTCAGTGCAATTTTGATTATTGTGTGGTCACTCTTTTCCCACTCCCTTAATTGTTATGGTGAAAATTATCCAATTAATTTACCTGATTCATATCATAATTGTATACAACGAATATCAGGAAAATCAGATGTTAAAGGAAACACGGAAGAAAAACACGTTCAAATCTGGAAGAATATATTTTCTTCTTCGACAAAGTTTTGGGAACATTAAAGAACAAATCAAATCTATTTTTTAAACTAACTCTTTCAATAATCTAAGTAAAATGTTGTCGTTTATAATGGAAATCACTTTATAATGAACTTCTGAAAATATTTCGTGACTCCGAACACTTGTCTCTTGTTTTAAAAAAATTATTGTATAATATATTCTCGTGTTTGAAGTCAATTGCACAATTAATAAAACTAATTTTAAATAAAAACTCACTTTAACTGGCATATCTCCATCATATCCTTCATTCTTATATCCTCCAGCAGTCATTGCTGTCTCTGTAATAAAGGAAAACGGCAATTTTCAATTACTAATGAAAAGATTATTATCTTATAACAAAGCAAACAAAAAAATTGTATTCTTAAAATTTAAACTAATGAACAAACAATTTCATATGTTAACGTTAAACATTCTTCATGTTGATAACCGTTAATTTTCATGACATATAAAAGGATAATTATTTAAAAAAACAACATAACTTCCTAAACAATAAAATTGCTAACAGGTAGTGGGAAATCTTGACTAGTTGTACGTTTTTACATGGGAAAGTTTACTATCACAATATTTTTTTTCCAGACATTCATAACATTTTGTTGACAGAGTACCTCCTTCTAATGAGCACGTAATTAGAAAACAATAAGCGCGGTGGTAGTGATTAAAAAACCGGCAGTGATTTAAATCTCTGGTAAGAGTTTAGCATGATAGAATTAAAAAGGAAATATATTGAATTTTTTTTGATCAGGGTTGAAGGTTGTTCCAATGTATAAAAATCACGCGACTTATGTTTTTTTGTAAAATTTTTAACAAGTTTCTGGAAGATTATTTTCCGCTCTGTGTAATTATTTTTATTTATATTATAAAAGAAAAAACTTACTTGTACAAAATTGTTTTAAAGAATCCATAATTTGAAATATTAAAGGATTTTCCTTTCCATTCAAAAATTAAAAATTTCATTACAGTAAATTTAAAACTGAATCTAATCTGAATGAATCTGTATCTGAATCTAATTTTTTGTTCTTTTTATAGTTATAAATTTCCCAAGTTGATTTATTTAATAAACTCCCTTGAAAATCGCTTGATAAATTTACGCGGAAATTGAACTGACTTTTTCAAACAGGAAATATTTTAATATTCTAGAATATTATATTAATATACTTTTATACAATGTAGATCACTTTTTCAGTACTTTCGGAAAAACTTACTTCATTAAAAAATCATATAATAAAACAATCTAAATTATCTGAAAACAAAAAAAATAATGTAATAAGCTATTTATGCATGACAGAACACTGGGTTAATGCTCCTCGACAATGTGCGGGTATTTATCGACAATGACGCCAAGGTGAATTGAGTATTGGCGAATTACAGTATAAGCTTTTGAACATATAAGGATCAAATAATAAATTATTATATTGTCTTCCTTGGAAGAATAGAATGGTATGGAGAAACTTGTTTTGAAAAAGTCCGTTGAGCTGACAAATATTTTTTTTAACTATTAAAAAATACGATGCTATGACTAATATGTCATTTACTACAAAATTCCCCAAAATCAAATCTATTACATTTTGTAAAATAGAAAATACAGCAAAAAAATTCAACCTTGACCTTCGTCATTGGTTTTGTGTGAATTCACCTCCCACTGCTGAACCATCCGCACCTTTTGTAATCACTGTCGAGTTATCGTTCGAACACCCAGAAACTCTCAACTGAATTCAATGAGCACTAATTGAACAGTTGACCATATAGTAACATGACATCTATAATTACGCAAATTGAACTTCGGCTTCTTTGCAAAAATTGAATGAAATTTTAGCAAAAACGAATAACAACAACTATAGCTATAAAAGCCTGAAGAGAGTTTCCATCGTTGAGCGATTTCGTGTTCATCATAGAAATTTCCTGTCTGCACTTGTTTATAAAATTCCCCAATGAAAATTGCGATAATTTTTTACCAATTGTGTTTTTGATGGAAATCGTGATGAAAAAAAAAGTATCTCGTGGTGCAAATTAGAAAACAAAAAAATGAAAAATAAAAATCACGGCACATGTTGATGAAACCATCTGAAAAGCACTCCCGATCTTCTATCTCCAGCAGTCGCTGCAGTCCGAGCAGTGCCTCGGACGATCGGACGACACTTCCTTGGTTCGATATACCCTCAAAAGCGGACCTGACCAGCGTCCGTTGACTGGTTTCAGTCAAATTATTTACTCGAATAATTTGCAAATTTTCATATTTACTTCCTTTAGTTCTGTTACAAACTTTCTAAAAGGTGCGATCAGAACGGGAGTGGAGATTACACGGCAGAACTGTTTTACAGATTTGTTATTTTAAGGTAAAATCAGCAGCGAATTTGCTGACCTCAAACCAAGCGGGAAAGCATTTTAAATATGTTTTCAATGAAATTTGCTTCCTGCATTCAAGTGAAGCACTCAGGAAAAGTTTTTCTTTTCTTAATTCAGTTTTTTTTTTTTAATTAATATTTTCATATATTATATTATTATTTTTTAATATAATTGACGTCACGTCACAAAAGCAACCAGTTTTGTCGCGTGCGTAAAGGTGAACCAACTCCTACAGTTTGCACTGCCTACTTTTGTCTTCGAACTGTGTGGCAATGTGGTACAACATCAAGTTAATGGCGCCATGAAACCTTACAAAAGGATCTTGAATGTCGACACTGGCACTATAAGCAACTGAACGTGCGTCGTTGATCGCAAAACAACATTTTCCACCTTGATGCGAGATTTTTACGCGTATATAAAAAGTCGATTGATTTAAAAAGCTATGCCGATCGAAAATATAAAATGCAACCGGGTAAAAGATGTTGGGATTTCTGTCGCCAAACAGGATCCTTATTGAGCTTTATAACTTGCAGTTGCATTTTCTGACGTAAGAGATGTTTAGTAAATGCGCATGATACAAACATGGTTCACGTAGGAAAATTAAATAGGAAATGAAAATGTGACGGCAAGTACATAAATCCTCCAGATATACCTTGAGGGGATGGTTTTCTTATTGATTTGTTGTTTAATCCATTTTCATATAAGTAATTACATAGTCTTTCACATTTAGGCAAATTGTGTCTTTTCTAAATTCATGTACAGAGTGATTTATTCAAATTCAAAACTGAATCATTGTGAATTATGATTTATGATATACGAATTCAACAATTCCAAAATACATTTTTTTCAATATCTTATCCCATTTTGAAAAATTCTCATTAAACAAAATATTCAAAACTTGAAATCATTAATTCTAGTAAATTTTCACAAAATGTATCTGTCGAACCAATTGACCACTTCGAATTCAAAATGCAAACAAACAAACAAAAAATATGCTTTGTATGATTGACTTGCAAAAAACAGCGTAGAAAATAAAAAAAAATTCCATCATCTGAACGCTTATCACGCTTATCGCGGCATTGAAATAAATTTTCCTGCTTGTCTAAACCTTTTAATACTTTTGACTAAATTATGATTCAGTCTGATAACTTTATTATCAGTTTTCCGGGGTTTATGGAAATATATTTTGGCATCAAAAATTTCTATGTAAACTTCATTACAGCAGTTCTCTATGCAAATTTGTGCCATTTTACATAACTGAAAATGTGATCTCTGACAAGCAAGCAAACTATTGTCACTTGGCATCAACAATTTTTTAGAAGGAAAACTTATTTTGTTGCATTCATTATAAATTAAGCACTTCAGGCATTTGTCATTCTTATCATTTTCAATTTCCATAAATCTTGCTTCCCCGTGAAAGCCAACCTTTAATTTGAAAATATGCAAATACTGCGGACAGCCGTGCGCCACTTATTTCAAGAATTTCTGGGCTGCACAATGCACTCGAGACTCACTTGTGCAGCCTTCGCGTTGAGCAGTGCCGGCTGGACCAGTGCGTGCAGCTGAATTTTCTACAGGTAAATGAAAATAATAAAAATTACATTCGGATGTCAGTTTATTTCGCGGATCGCCTCTGAGACAACGGCGATCCGTGCAGTGCGCAATCTTCAGATCATCTCAACATCAAACTCAATGTGGAATTAAGCATCTGAAATTGCTCTATGCAAAATGCGATTCGGAAGTAATTATGCCTCCTAATGTGGCTATCGATGTCAGCCGGCGTACTGCACCGGCACAACTGCATCTAAATTGCATTGCAGCCGGTTTCCCTCAACTACTACCGATTGATATGCTCCATTGTTGCAATCTCTTATGCAATTCAGAAGAATAAATAATGTTCACCGGTGAATACCTCAGCGCGTGCAGTATATGAATATGGGGAGTAATTACTGGATCTATCTCGTTTGTTGCGGACAAAGAACATAATACAATTAATTATTTTCGCACTCTGAGGTACCCTTTGTGACGCAGTAGTCAGCCACCACAATTCTATCCACGTGATGAATTACAGTATATATTGAATTGCATTTTCGAACTCGACAAATATGCGTTGGAACATTCTGTCTAATTGTGGAACGCAATTAATTTCGTACATGTAAAATCCGGACCACACTTCGGAGCATATTGAGGTGTTCAAAAAGTTCAAGTTCGGTCACAATTGCCACTAATTAATATTTGAACCATATTTGTATGCAACATTGTTCAAACGACAATGATGCCACAACGAAAATTGTAACAAATAGTGCAATGTTTACTGCAATGGAATGCATGCGATGACTTCATTGGATACTCACAAAAAATTGCAGTTCATTCTATATGATAATACAACGCAATTTCAAATCTTCAACAAACTTAAAATCAATTAAAGATCTTATCCAAAATGCCTTTTTAACAAACACAATTGATTAATTTACAAATTATGTTCGGTACAGTAAAATTTGACTGTAAACATTTTATAAACAAGTGATAAATGACTCCATAAAAAAAAATATATTTTATTTAGTAAAACCAGAACAAAAAATAGCAAATTCAAAACCTGATATCACCAAAAAACACCAATTCGCGTTGATTTATATTACAATTTCATTTTTTAACATTTTATCGTGAATACCCAGAATTGTATTTTTTTGTTTTTTAAACTTCTGATGTCTGGAAATTCATGGTTTTGTCCATCGCCATGAATTCTACCCCAACAAAGTCTTAAATAATAAAATAATCTAGGAATTCAACACGAAATTCAGAAGAGATAACAGAAATATAAATACGACGAAAAATACTTTTTGTTTATAAATATTAAAGAGTTTAAAGAAAATGTTGGTTTTTTGTTAACTAATTTGACAGAATTCCCAGAATCATTTTCATATTTCGCAATATAGCAAAAAAAAACCCAGAACAGTTTCATTTTAACGTATTTTTTTACTCGTCATATTGAAACTCGAATCATTTGAATTGAGACGCAAAATATTTGACGAAAATTCGCGAAGAAAAATTAATGAATAATTAATAAATTTTATATTTGATGCGGATCACTTCATTTCAATAGATTTCATTTCATAAGATTTTTTTAATCATTAAGAGTATTTGTATAAACTTATTTTTAACACTAAGAAAAATTTGTAAAAATTATAAAATTAACAGATAAAAATTGTCTAATCCTAAAAATGCTTTTATACAGTAGCTCTCTGCTAAAATCAAATTAGGTCTACTGATGCATTAGAATTTTCAATTGGTTACAATTAAACCTTTTGAATCATGTTTCCGTCATTTGTTTAAATTTTGCAATACAATAAAACATTTTTTTTTCGTTCTTAAATTTCTATATCATCATAGTATTTACACAAATTTTTTTGCAAAGAAACACTCCTAACTCCATTTTATATAATACTGCAAGCTGTGCTTATTTTATTTTCTGTGCTGTTGATTTTATTGTTGCAAATTTAAGCCAAAATTCTGGCAATTTTAATCCATGGGATTAACAAAAAAATTTTTCCAGTCGAGATAATTAAAAAAATTACAAACTAATTAAACTTCAATTTAAATAGATCAAATACGAATTACGCGGTAGTAGATTATTCAATTGTAAATTGTTAACTTTCCTCATAGTAATATAAGCAACAAATTGTGTTTTTCATACGGTATCTTAAACAGTCTGTGATAATAAATATTATGTATGCCCAAGACAAACAATTATCCCGTGACAAGGGGAGCTTTACCCTTCAGCCCTGAGACACATGAAATCACTCCCGTCGAGTACAAAAGCCCAATATAAATTATGTGATCCAAAACACGAGTTTAACTGATGTAAATAATACGGAAGCTGAATATTTACTGAAGTGCTAAGATTAGAACACAGGAAGACAGTCTGTAATTGTCCACCTTGGCCGATTTCATATTAATTGTGAAATTCTTCGTTTACTTTTATTTTTATTTTTGGAATTATGTACAGTATAAAATTAATTTTGCATTCGCTGCTAGCAAAGCAAACGCAATTAGTAATAAAATTAATGAAAACAAAATTTGCAAAAAATGAAACATTTCAGTCACGGTGACTTTACAGGTTATCAAAATACTTCTAGAGATATTAATCTCGTCTCAGGTGTTAATGTGTTATCGGAACGGTTTACCTAATTATAGTATAAATTGTTCACACGGATAACAGCTTCCGTCAAGTTGATTCAAGTGCGACTTCCACAAACCACAATTCATTCCGAAAATAGCCGAATTTACTTATTATCGTAAAAATTAATTCCTACTTGACAGATAATCGATAATAATAAATTTTTATGCGATTTTAATTTGTAAAATCGATTTATTTTGGGTTGAATAGAGTAATATTAGAAGCGCACGACCGTTAGGGATCTATTTCCAGATAACCTGAATATTTTTACGTTCCACAATTCATTCGGAAATTCCGCCACTTGAAAGGTTTCGTTGTGGCGGAATATTTTGGAGTTTTTACGGAAAATCCTAATTGAGGATTATGAACAATTACGTTTTGAGTGGTTTCACTATTTTATATGACATAAAATTACAATTTGTTCAGCCGACAACAAAGTAATAATACCAATTAAAATGACATGTATAAATACTATTGACTATTTATAAAAGTTTATTATCGCAATCCTTATAGTCAGCATAACTGATCTTATCCAAAAACTGACACAATCTGTTTTATTATCGTTTGCAATTGTATTGTTATTATCAATAACATTTCAAACTTATGTCAATATTATTTATGTTTTAAATTCATTCATAATAAATTCTTATTTTCGAAAACTATAAATAACACAGATAAACATTAGAAATATTTTAATATATCCAATAGCTTCTGTACCTAACCTTTAAACGAGCATCACAAAACTATATTATATTGTTATAAAAAAAAATAAATAGGTACATTTGTTGACTAGAATCTTAAACAAAATTAACTTTAGTAGCATACAAAATTCAATACAATTGTAAAAAATAAAGTTCCGCCTTCTGTGGTACTGGAACAAATTACCACGAAATAATTATTTAAAATTTAATTTAAATAGTAAAACCTAAACATTGAAATTGTTCTCTTATTTAAAAAGGAGTTTCAAATTTCTCAGTTTTATTTAATAAGCCAACTAAAAACTTGCCATGAAATTGAAGATAATTGACTTTGAAATTATTTTTGAGAGTGACAGATTTGTTTAATAATATTTTCTAAACAAAAGAGGCATGCAAAAAAGCCAAAAAAAATTGCATTACATGAACAAGAAAAAAATTAAACCTCTGGAGATATCTAATGATATCATAGAAGGTTTTCTAATATTTTATAGAGTCTCATTCATTTAAGTTGCAAAAAAAAGCGAATGTCGTTAACAATAATAACCACACAAAAGTGGGATAATTCTATCTTCCGAATAATTTAAAATTTAATTGAAAACGCTTCACGTAATCTTGTAATAACTTCACACAGGATTTTCTAGCACAAATTATGTAATCAATTAGCGGCATATGTTGTTGGTAGCCATCAAATTATTGCGTTTTATAGCAACATTATAAATTTATAAGCAATAATTGTTTTTGTGACAATGAAAAAGCAAAGAGAACTGAATGATTTTGACGAGACCCTCCCATTAAATTGTTGGGTACCCGATTTATTAGCCACTCTTGACTAATGACCGCAGTTATTAAGTGTAGGAACGAGAGGATTATTTCCAAGTATTGGTTCTTTTTTTCCTGGAACTGTATAATAGTAAACACAATATTATAAAATAAATAACACAGAAGTAAAAGTTGGTTTTTACAGCGTTCAAAATTTCTCAGCTGTGTAACAAGGATGTGACGATGATGAGTGTTTCAAGTTTGCAAAAAATTAAGTTTTTCTATCTTCCATCAATCATCAATCATCAAACAATCAATCATTCCATTAAAAATTATTCATATATAAGTAAATTTGAAGTATTTGTTTAATTCTTACCCAGGTTTCAAATGAATAAAAAAATAAACGGACGTAATTGTTTTCAAAACGTTCGCTGACTTTATTTGAAACACTCAGCAATCACAGCTGCTTTTTCAAAAAAATTTTCATATCATTGAAAATTTTCCCATGACATGCTGATCTATTTTTTTTTTTTTTCCTTACAAATTTTTATTTAGGCTACAACTGAATAGATGTTGGCAAACAATTTGCCTTTTGCGGAATCCCTCCGACCTACTTATTTCCATAAATGTTTTGGCAAAACCGTCAAACATAAATAATCGATTCAAGACCAACAACTTTGCATTCTTCCGAATATTTCTGAACAACCTTCGCAAAATGTTTGGATTCACTATTGTTAGCAAAATCAATTCGTATTGTTATTTTATGATACTTGGTACGATCAAATAATAATTTACGATCTCGCATTCATGTTAAGAAATTTTTATTTATTTTATTAATAAATAGAGGTATTAAAACCATTCGAAAATCTTCTTCAAAGTGAAATATTTTTAAAAAAGTTGATATTTCAGATCGTTTTTAAACAATTAAACAATTTAACAAAAAGTCATATAACACCGTCAATTTGCAAAATCTCACTTGAAATTGAATGATCGGTAATTATTGCTTTGAAATATCTAAGTCATTGACAAAAAATATTCTGCAACAATAGCATGTCCTAAATTTGTCACACTGTCACCCAGTTTGTTTGTTGTAAATTTACGTATATTGTATGTACATTGGACAATACATCAACACATTTCCATAGCACTTGTTGCTGATCATGAATTCAAAAATAAGTCTAATTTTCTGTTTAGGTCTTTTATTATAATTTAGATTTTCAGATCTCGAAAAGCACTGTGGAACTTTCAGCTAAACAAATTGAACGTAAGAAACAGAATCGAAAATTTATTGTTGACATGTTATGTGAAAAAAACGACCAACAATTTGATTCATTGAGAACAATCTTGGATTTCAGGAAATGTGCGACTAGTAGCACCTTCATCCGGAAGTGTAATTATTCAAACAAATTCCGCTCGAACGTCGCTGATTATCTTCAACAATAATAGTGTTCGAAATGAGAATCTTAACGATGGCGGAAACAGCAGAATTATGCAAGATGTTTCACACCTGTTTTGTATGTGAAATTAAATTTGATATCTTCTCTTTTTGCTGGTTTTCTTTTTAATTTCGCATCAAAACAATGAATGAAATGAAAAGCTTTACCATAATAGAAAACGATTTTTTGTTTTAAATGAGATACGTAATTGCTTTTTGTCCAGGACCAATTTATCAATATGATGGTCAAAAAATTGTTAATATGAGAACTATCAACATTTTTAATTGACCTATAATGTCAAACCAATCAAAAACTGGCAATGGAATAACTTTACAGTATACATACTATAATACAATAAATGTTCCTTATTTATTTGCAAAGAAAAAAAAATGAAAAAAATATTAAACAGTTTGTCCTTTGAAAACATCCGTTTTATGAAAATACTGTATTTTGGAAATGTTTTCGGTTTTATTACATGAAATATTGTATTCTTTTAATATCAATACTAAATTAAGATAAAAATAAAAAAATATATTTTTGTTGAACAAAACCAATGCTGTTAATAACAATATTACGCCAAGGAAATTTGAAAGAATTTTATTTTTAAATATAAACATGCAATCAGCCATTTGATATTTATTCAAATGTTGTAAATCTTTTTGACAAATACGAGTACTATAAGATCAATTATAATTTTTGTATCAACCCGTATCTTAGACACATTTCCGCACTGGGTTTTTTTTAGTTTATATTGCAACAAAAACGTCATTGGATTCGGTATAAATTTGCAGTAACATCAAACTGTCCATAGTAATCGCAATTTAAATAATTTTTGCCATTTCTAGCTGCAAGTCACTGTTTATGCTTTTGTTCCATTTTTTTCTTTTATTATTTCTACATTTAGTTTTATTCATGATAATTTGTGAGCCATCGAGCGTAAATGCGGAATTGTCAAGGTAAAATTGTTATTGTTCCTCCATGGTCAATACATGCAATATTAATCCATTTGTTTAATGGTTTTCGTATGTTTTTGAAGTTTTTAATGATTTGTATTAAATGTGAAATAGTAAATTATCCAATTGAACAAAAATCTATTACTCTCCTTTGATATTAATTGAGTACGGAAATTTATGAGGTGTTACAATAAATGTTTTAAACAGAAAAAATACGTCATTTCAATTAGTAAACAAACAATGCTTGTGTGACGTTTATAATATGCTCAGGAAATTGTCTAAAAAGTATTTAACGTCAAATTTTTTCACTAATAAAGGTTTTTATTTAAAACTTTTCATTTTCAAAAAACGTCATTTATTTATAAATGACAGACAAATTGCAATTTAGAAGCTTTTGAAGCGATTCTTATTTTATAATTTTATGGAAAATTGTGGTACCAATTAAATGACTTCCTTGTTCCGTCCATTGAACCAAGTTCATATTTGCCAAATATTAAACAAAAACTGCATCTTAAAAAAATTAATAAAAACATAATGAAAATACAGAATGAAAAATAATTTGTCTGATTACTTTATCTCATCAACTACAATAAAATTTACAATGCTGGAGAAATTTTTGTCGAATTCATTCACTTTCGATTACAACTACAAAAGTAAACCAAAAATCCGAAAACATACAGGTACACTAAATCGTTTAACTTTTTTAGTGCCACATTCACATATAACTGTCACCAACGATCTCCATATGAAAAAAAACACGTTTTGTTATCAGAAGTAATGAGAGTCTTGTGCGAAATAAAATTAATAAATTTAATGAATAATAAAATACTATATGAATGAGTCTGTGAGTTAAAAACGTTCATTGTTTTTTAAATGGAAATTTTGCACAAAAAATGTAAAATTGAAAATTTGTATATAAACATGGTACGTTTTTTTTTTTTTTTTTTAAATACAATGTAAAACCTTTGCTGATAAGTTATCTAATATTAACAAAACAGTTGTGAATAAGTTACGATTTGTTACACAATTTAAAAGGCCAAAACTTTTGTAGTTTAAATAAAAATTTTTCTTGTATCGGTGGTGCACACACATCAAAAAAATTTTAACAACTGCCAGATATTTTAAACAATGAAGTTGAACAGAAATTCTAGGAAGGTAAACAATAAAAATATAATTTAAAAACACATGTTGCTTTAAAAGGTAATGATGGATTTAGTGTACAATTAAAAGGTGATTTGTCATCGCCATTGCACATGTGAATAAAGTGTTGTCTCAAACTGATTGGATCGGTGTGCAGTTGCACTTCTGTTTATAAACATCACTTGCATATTAGATTTTGGTTTTTAAA
Source organism: Leptogaster cylindrica (assembly GCA_963082835.1). NCBI lineage: Eukaryota > Metazoa > Arthropoda > Insecta > Diptera > Asilidae > Leptogaster > Leptogaster cylindrica. The sequence goes on along the minus strand of OY720108.1, from coordinate 1,944,608 downwards.
ACATTTTCACGTGAATAATAATGTTGTGTTTTTTGTGTTTTTTTTTTTTTTTTTTTTTTTTTTCAAAAAATAAAGGTGAATCAATTGGCGTCGATGAATCAGTTTAATTGTTATATAAAGCACAATTTGTTGCAATAAAAGGTGATAATGTTCATATTGAAAAGTTAACTAAAAAACCAATAAATGTTTGAAATTGGATATTATAAACTCACAGATTTGTGTTTCTTATCCCGGATGCTGTACAGCACTGAGACTCAGTTGAATACGATTCAGGTTCATACATGGAAAAATGGTACATCATATTTTGTTCTTATTTGCTCAATGTTTGTTAACAATGTTACGCATTATCACCGGATCTTACTAATGACTCCTTGAAAAGGGGTCTTCCTCACATAATTACTGGTATTTGCTGCACAATGAATCAACTTAAAATTGTGCACAAAGATAATTGTCGGCCATCATCGCGATTCAATTAATTCAAAATGATAGCATTGGGATTAATGTGTGTCTATATGTTTTCTTTATTAATCGATGTAATTGTTTTTAAAATGGTTTAAAATTCTCATAAAGATCAGCAGTTTTTTTCCAGTATATTCGAGAAATTCACATAAACTGGTAAATATCATCAAAATTAGCAACACGATTGCTTTTATTTATTCCACAGTCGTCGGTGAAAGTAAAATTAAATCGCCAGAGCGAAACACAGAAACCCATTCTCCATTTCAAGTGCAGCTCACTTCCTTTATTCTGCGACTCAGCCGAGACTCAATGCATTATATTTCTCTGGTGATCGCGCGAATATAACCCTTTCGTCCCAACTAAAGTTATTAACTAACTTAACTAAAGTTAAGAAGGGGTCATTTCAGCAACATCTTTTCATTTATGCTGTTTAAAAGAATTCCATTTCAAAATGACTAATTACAGTGCAGTGCCAATAACCGACATAAACCCAATGAAAAAAAATAATTAATCGATTACGGTGGTCAGTATTCCGCAAAAACTGATCCAATTTGTGAAATTTAGTACCTAATTCTATTAGTTCATTTGCATGCAAATTATTGTTAAATGAAATTTTTATTGAAATACCAAAATTTATTACTGAATTCTTTCTTTCAATAAATTTATCTCAGATAACTTAAATGTTATATAATTCAATTAGTTTTTATTTTGCAAACTGAAAACGGAATTTCTCAATTGTTGGATTTTGTATAAAAAAAACAGTGTCATTGAAAAATAATTATGCAATCCCTAAAACATACTGGACATAATATTGATTTATCTGTTTACAATAGGCGTCATGACTTTTAGATAATATTACAACGCAAAAACGTTATTGTAATATGAATTAATTTTATTTTGCTTTATTTTAGAGTGTTTTTCTGAATCATGGATTGAAAACCATATGCAATTAGTTAACGTCATGAGGTAATAACGCAAAATATCCCAATAATAAAGATAACATTTTACAAAAAACTAGTTTAAACAAAAAATTATAAAAAAAATGAAGATGTTTGTGAATATAAATATTTTGGTTCAATAATATTCATATTTTGAAATTCGAACTCTGTACTAATCGTGTAGTAAAAAACTATACAAACTTCAGTTGAAAAAACTGAGCTTTTACTAAAACCTAGAGATAATGTTAAACATATGTATAAACATTTTCAACAACGTTAGCATGTTCAAAATGTTTATATCTTATATGCTTGAAAGTCAGTTTAAATATTTAAGACGAATAAAAACCTTGAGATATTATTGCATAGAGTGACGAAATTCGAACATCATCCGAAATAAACTTGAAAATCAACACTTAATTTTTATTTAGTATTAATTGTTTATACTATGAATATTAAAACTTCTGTATTTCGGAAGATCCTTTAAGGCATGGAAAACCTAAATCAAAAACACAACCAATTGCAATTGCAACAATAATTGCATTTAAAAAAAATGTGTCTGTCTTAAACAGAACCCAATTTTGATCCTTATAGTAAACCTTGTTACTTGCTCTACAACTGTTCGACATAAAGAATTTTGTAATTGATAACTTGCAAAAAAACATTTGTTTTAAATAGAAATGTTTAAAAAATATATTGATCAACATTACAGCAATAAAACCACTACAGTTGAATGACTGTTTGAAGTTCAACACCACGTTAGCAAGGTTTGTAGTTTTTTTCCAAAAATAATTTTTTTTAAATGAATAAATACAGAAAATCTGTACAAAAAAATTAGGCGACAAATTATCTAACAATAAGTAACTGGAAAACGATAATTTTAGATTTTGAAAGTAGGACTTGCTTTTTTACTATCCAAACTTTCCTTTGGTCGTATACATCACATCGTTTTACAGTTATATATTTTTTTTTCTCTGTTCGTGCGACATAAAAATGTAAATCCCGCACTTTTTCGGCAGTTTATCAAATCTTTTCAACGTGTTTTCGCGAGAATTTTTTTTTTACTCTTGTCGCAGTTAATTTTTTTTCCGTCCTGCTAAGTATGGAAAAAGTGGTAACGTCCACTATTGATCAAATAGAGTTGCACGTTTTAGTTTAAACCTTGAAATAAATATGCAAGAATATCAAGATTTAAAAAATGAAAATAAATTGGCTTAAGTCATTTCAGTATTTTGTGTTCGCCAAAAATATAACATAATCCTGAATAATGTGTGGAAAAAAATTTAATGGATAACTTCTTTCAAGCCACTGTATACACTTGACGGGACGGGACGGGACATCTTCTCTCGGTTCCTCCTTTGCATGCAATTTGTGAATAAAATATGTATGCAGAATATATTGTGAGAACTCAGTCAAATGTTTGACCTAAAGAGAAAATCATTGCTGCTTTCAGAAGATGATGCTACTGCAATCCGTGTTCAATTATTTTATTATTATCATCACTATTTGATAAATTAATATCTTCTTTTTCACATTATTAATTTTCTTGGGTTGCACGATCTGACCAAGTCACTTATTGTGCCAAGAACACTATCAAGGTGTTCGACTACCTTTCCTTAAATTATGCCTTTTATTTTATTTAAATTTTTTAATCTTATAATTTTAATTCGATATTTCTCTCATATTTTTCGTAAAAATAATTTAAGTAAAATAAGGTAACACGATCACTTACCTTAAAATTGAACTATAACGAGGAAAAAAACGACTATTGATTACACAGCACTGAACGGAAGGTAGTTTGATGCAACTATCGCAATTAAAATGCACTCACATCAAATATTGCAAAAAATTTCACTCAAAAATATCAATAACCAGTTTCCAAATTATTGATAAGTTCGGGAATTAAATGAGCGAATAATTTACATTTCCGTAACTTGCGACTGCACTTTTTCAAATATGTTTCGTTAATTTTATCACAAGAAAACGCAATCAGGCAATAAAATTCAATTTGGCACTAATTACAATTTAATATTTCCGTATTGATTTATTTTTATTTTTATTTAAAAACCGAATAAAAATTAAGTTTTATCGTCAAACACACTTATTAGATGTTCGTCTGATGGAGTAGAATGCATTCACAACGGCGGCGCGATCAGCTTGAAACCGAATCAATGTAGTAGATTCGATAGGAAGAAAGCTCCGTGATATGTTCCTCTTGCGGTAAGTAATTCCCGTATGAGTTGCGCCTGAGACAACCTCTCTCATATATAAACAAATTTTTATCTTGTATTCGTGTGCAAAGTTATTACCGTGAGCTGCTATAGTTATTAACCAATATGTAAAGGTGGTTGTGGATACCTGGGCGATTCCAACAATAAATATCGCTAGAGTATTCTGACTGATGTCCAATAACAAGCCTGCGCCAAAAGCTTTGCGTAAACTTGGACAATTTTTTGGACCCTGGTAGTGCAAAAGAGTAACTCTAATATACCATATGTGATAATTAAAAAAGGGCATGATAAGCATATCCGTAATGAGTGTTGATCATGACGAACATATTTACCATTGTTGTAATAAAATTCTTTAACACTTTCAAATTTCAAACGTTTTGAAATCAGATAAATTTTAAATCAACAATGACGCTTTTTTTTCAGGGGTTGTAAAATGTTTTTGGATCTTTCGAGGACGAGGGTCATTTGCCATCATTTTCATCATTTCATCTTCTTTTTTTTTAGTTTTTATATTTAATGTTATATAATTTAATAAATGTACTGTATCATATTGTTATTAGGTGAATTGAAATTGATTTGCTTTGGTCGAACAGATATAGAAGCCAGAGTTACTCTTTGGTGTTATCACTAACTAAGCATATCCGACTATATCCAAGTCTAACTGCTCTGTTCCGGTTCGTACTAGAATCAAAAGCGAAAGTTGCTCATAGTGCTGTGGTCGCCCACAGTAGCTCATCAATATTTTTGTATGCTAGCATATAAATGCAGATTACTCTTCAACTTGATATGCATTTTAGGCTATCAGCCCAGAAGAAACTTGCACATTTAACCACCCAAACCAGGTGCTTTAAAAACAAAAAATACCAACAAATTTGCCAATAAGTCAATGCTTAGGACTCAAGCAGTCATGAAAGCTCTGACACCCATCAATGATTTCAAAAAGCCACTAACCACGTCAAATACGATAACAATCGTTAGAAAAAGTTCATCTTGCGCACGTGTAGCAACTAAAATTGTTGCCGTTGACCAATGATCATCTCAAAAGGATGTTGTTGCTGCATACAAAATTCAGCAATGTTGCCTTTTAATTCTGGTCACTGAAAATATTCAGATTGAAAGAGTTGAGAAGTTGCTGGGCCAGTTTCTGCCCGCTACGACTTCGCTTTACTGAGCAACAAGAACAGATTTTGGTCCACATACACTTGACGTTCAGCAAAACTATCCAGGATCTTTGGGCTCAACAAAATCATCGTGTTCTTCAATCGTTCATCATTGAAGCCGATTTTTAATTAGATCGCAACGAAATCAGGCTCTCATACTTTGTAACAAAAACAACCTGATTCATATTTTCAAAGTAAATTTGCTCCAGTGATTATCTCGCATCTTCGGTGAACTGATAAATTGTAAGAGCAAATTAAATGACTGCACCAAAGTTATCTTGCAAGTGATGATGCACATTTAATCTCAGGATGTACCTAGATACCGGTTTGCTATTAATAATGGCTTCTTTTTTGTTCAATTTGGTACTGTGTATTTAATCGGCGGGTAAAGAAAGTAACTAATGAGCGAATTCGAATAATTTTCTGTTAATGGAAAATTGTCACAGACTTCAATGTACTTTAAAAGAACAAATAAATACTTAAAAGAGAAGAGACTAATTTGTAAGACACTTTAAAATGCACGTGTAAATTATCGCAACTTGCACAATATTACTGATGTTAAAGATTCCCAAATAATAATAATAATAATCGAAGAAATCAGTTTTGAAAATTGTGAAATTGCCCTCTCAAAATGATTGACAGATAAAAACTAATTACCAGTGATAACAACAATAACAATATTAAAGTCAATACTTGTAACAAAATTGTTGAATAATATATTATTAATGACACTACAAAATGGATTTGTAATCAAACAAGTATAATAAGTAAATGCTGTTATCTGTTCAATAAGTTCAATAACTTGGATTCCAATTGGATTTTCAGACGATTCGCCATTGAAAGTGTTTAATTATAAAAATTGTTTTGGGGTGATCCACTCCTTGGTCTGGCTACTAGATACTTGTAGACAACTTTGGACGGATACCAAACTTCAATTTGAATCTAAGATAACACAGCATATGTGATAACTTGATAAGAACGTAACTTTGGTTGGTACTTTTCAAGGTCAACGCGGGTTATTTACAACTTAAAAGCAGTACTTAACCAAAGATTCTTTATTGGTGAATCAACACTTATTATATTTTAGAGTAATTGAATAACTTTCAGTGTGCATAAATCTTATTATATTATTATTAATTAATTAGTATTTCATATATGAAAATGAATATTTTCTTCTAATTATAATAATTACACTTTTAAAATAAAAATTAGTAACCAGTAACATATATTACATATTACATATTTTCATAACGTGACTAAATATAAATTTAAAGTACACATTGTAAAAAGCCGTAATGTAACAACAAATATGTCTAAATGGTATGATAACGTCGTGTGGGAAATTTTCATGAACACAAAAATGTTAAAAATAATTCAAATAATTTACCTTCAATTTTTCACAATGTAGCAACAAATTGTCTAAGTCCTTGTAAAGTTCAAAATTACCATAAACAAACAAAAAACATATTTTGATTGGAAATTTACCGTGGAAAAAAACAGGACTAAATCAACATTAAAAATATCATATGAATTATTTATGTAAGCGTGCTGAAGGATTTAGGACATGCCATTCTCATTACTTACTCTATTTACAAGCAAGTACACCACATGTGTTTGTCGTTTTTTTTTCTAGTTTTTGTTTTGAACAGCGCATCTATTTGTTTTGTGTTCGCCTCAAGAAAACGGAACAAGGGTAATTCGATTTAAGTCGAAAATATCATACATCATCCTGACAAGACTTGGGGGATTTTTTGTCTCGTAGACTTAATGTTTAAATAATAACAACAATAAAATATTTTGTTGTTTTTTTTAAATATGACAAATTGCTTGTCTCCAATATCAACGTAAGACTCAAAATCAGTTCAAGGCAAATCAAATTTCGAACAAGGATAACAGCAATCTAAAATCACGATGGCAACTGTTTCAAAAAAATAATAAATATAAAAAAATAAATACATGTATGTTCATAAAATTATCATTTTCACTCTTCCGTCGTAAATATGTATATTTTCTAGTTAGTTTCTGATAAATAGTGGAAATAGTAGTCACCATGACTAAGGAACCCAAAAATATGGCGCTGTTGTTTTAGCAGATTTTACATAATAAAAATAATTCTATTCACTGCCGTCACATTCGGAAGAGATTCACCGGTGATTATGGGGACAGCCTCATGATAAAACTTGTGTAATTATTTAGCGAAACCGCATGCATTTCGTCATAGGGTGTAAATTATTTCAAATTTGTAAAAATTTATTGTATTTGATGACGGCTGCCTTGTTCCAGATAACCGAAAACGTCGCGTTAAGATCACAATAGCGCGTGGCTCCAGCAAGATCTAAAGTTAAGTAAATGTAAAATTATTGCAAAGCTAAGTAATGTCGGTGTTCTATTCTTTTATTTAGTTATGATTTTGCTACCGTGCGTGAGGCGTCAGATTACACACATGCATTATAAATACAAACAATTGTTTGGACAGCAATGACGCAGAACGTCTGAGGACACTTTAATAGCTTTTCAGTTCAACTGCAAATTTTCTCTATACAAAATCGTCTACATTTGCATCCCGTAATATATTCAAATTTAAGAATTGTTGACACTTTTATTGCAACTTTTTTACATTAATTCTGAAGCAAAATTTTGATTTTTCAAATTATTCATATTATTTTCAGTGAGAAAAATAATGAAAAATATTAAACTTTGTAAGTCAAACGAAAACTAAAAGTTAGTCGTTCATATAGCAATGAAACATTTAGTCTTTTCAGAAATGAAAAGTATGTTGGTAGATATATATGTTAAAATAAGTAAACTTATAATCAACTAATACTAAATTATTAAGCAAATACGATGTAAAAAGATATTTTTAGTAAAGTATCCTTGTAATTTCATTATACGATAGTCTGTTCAAAATGCTAAAATTTAAATTAGATTTTATTAACAGCAAATCCTTTGAGAGCTTTGTAATAAAAAAATAAATAAATAAACATTTTTAAGTAAAATGATTTTATATTCATTATTAAATTGCACTAAATGGTAAAATAAAAACTTTTAAACCATTTTGTAGTACGTATTATGGTTATAAAATTGTGAGCGTTTGATTGCGTATAGTTCAGTGAATCCGTAAAATTGCGAACTAAATTTAATAGGATATGTGAATTCCACTAAATTATATAATTTGTCAGCTATTTTACGCGCCCACTATTTTATAACAATAATACATAGTACAAAATGGTTCAAAAGTTATTTTATACCATTTAGTGTAATTTAATAACGAATATAATACTTAAAAAAATTTTATTTGTTTATTTTCGTTTTTAATTTTTAGTTTTTAATTTAATAGAAATCACCATTAAGCTTCGCATTCTGATTATTTCTGCCAAAGCTTCATTATTACAGGCTCTCTTTCCGATTAGTTTCGTATTCTAAGTCCTTCCATTTGTTTGTCCATTTTCAGCTGCATGTCTTTCCTTTGTATTTTTGCCTTGCTTTTTCAAGTCTTCTTCTTCGTTGTTTGTTTTAACTTTTTACGACCTATTAATTTTTCACGAGTTTTATTTTTTTACTTTCAATATGTCAATTCACTTTAATATATTTTCAAATATAATCAACTACTACTACAACTTTTTTCAATTAATACCCATTTCAAAGCGATTGTTAAAAATTAAATTGTAATCCGCCATGTTGAGGTGTCCGCCATACCATTTTGAGTACACTGCATAATGTATTCTCATCGGAACCGAATGTGTGAGGTCTGTGCAAAATTTCAACTGAACGTAAAATGGGTGTAAATGAGATTACAAGACTTGATTGATTTAATTAAAATCGTTTAAAAACCGTTAATGTATAGAAAATGTTTTTTTTTTTATTAAACGAAACTCAATGTGGTTGCATGTTCATCTTAATGAATATCCAATGCAATTGCAATAACTTAATTTTAATTACAAATACGTATAACCATTTTGCAAAATAATAATAATAATTGCATAGAATTTAATTAATAAATTTTAATTGAAATCAAATGAAATCTTTGAATCTATTTTTACAACAAAATGTAGAGCATTTACAATCTGCGAAACATTTATGATAAAACAATTTATTTTTCGTTTTTTTTTTCGGTGATCCTTCATCAAGGCAACTCCAGCGTATTTTTGCAAACGTCCCACCCCCGATGAATACCCGAAAAAATATTGTCAAGGTGGAGATCATGCTCACCCAGCGACAGCTGTGTCATTTCTCATTCGCAAACAATCTGCATTCCGTTTGTGCACGAAGAAGTCACTGGCTCCCAAACACCTGTGACGCACATCCTGAAGGTTATGTATGCCAGCCAAACAACTAAGACAACAAATGAAATCGTTTTTAAAAATTAAAGAGATAATGTCAGTCAAAAAAGAAGCGAAAATCAAATACAATTGTTCAATAAAACGTTGATGTAAAATATAATTCAATCTACGCAAAATCAATGCGCATTTTTTTGGAATAAATAAAATAAAATAATTTCAATGTCAAGTATTCTTGAGAAATTTTAATAAAATATCAAAAACCTGTGCAAAGGTAACATCCAGGGCGCTGATCTTTTACGTTGAATTTTTTTTGAATATTTCTTATTTTCCAGGTAATAGGTATTTCTTTTGTAATTTTTTTTTTTCAAAAGTTGATCTTCAATATACTATATTCATTCATATCAAATGATTCAGAAACAAAACCGGTATTAAAAAATCGATATGGATTGACGAAATAAATCAACAGACAAAATATAAAATAAACGCCTAATCTGTATTACATGTGAAAAATATGTAAAAAAACAATCAGTAGAATTCTGATTTGTGGCATTTGCCCCAAAAACTCAACTGACAATCTGAACCCTTGAACCACCTAAATAATAACAACAACAACAGCGAAAACGAAGATGTAGACGAAGAAATAGATAAATTATCGATTCTGTTTCATCCATTATAAATTATAAAAATCATTTTAAAAAAACCTCAACTTTATTTCCAAAAATTGCTTAGAACAATATTACGTTTTCCAGGTGTTTTTCTAATTATATTCCAGATTCATCAAGTTAAATCCGGATTGTTCTCTAATTCCTCGCCTCCTGAAATCGCAGCGAGCAACAGCCCGCTCTGCACCTGAACAGTTATGCTAATATTGATTTTGTGACATACTTTGTGCCGCCATTGTCTCCGATTTGTGCTCAATAGGAAGCGGCACATTTGCTGTTGCTCAAATATCTCTGTCGTCACTTCAATCTGTTGGATTACTTCCTAATCACTTCAATATTTTAATTACTCAAGCAAGAACATCTGATCAAAGGTACTGAAAGGTTAAAATATTCTCCTTCCGATGATGCAACAAAGCAGGCATGAGATCAATATCGAAATGGATTTATTTGGTTGTTCCCCAAATTCCCAATGGCCCAATGTATTAGGTCAGTGTTATCAAAATGTCCTTCAAGAATTTTTTTTTTCTATTTTATAAGAATATGTATTTATATTCACGTTGTTTCTTTCCTTAGATTTAAAAATTCGCACTTAAAAATTTGAAAATGTGAAAGTAAGTAAGAAGTAACAATAAATTTAATTGTGTGTTTGTTATCAGTTATCAAAAAATCTTTTCAAAAGATTTGAACAGAGAGAAAACCCCGAACAGACAAACATTTTGTCATATAAAAAATATTCCATATATTTGATTACTTTAAGTTTATTTCCATTGTTTATATAAAATCTTAAAAGATTACCGAACAATGCGACACGTTTTAATGCTGATACAGTTTACTTTTGTTAGCATTATGTTGTTAATATGTAAACCAATACTTTTATTTCGTATTCTACTAAATCCATTTCGCTATACAAAATACATTAATTAGAACATAATAATTTGAATCCTTTCCATTGCAAATAGAAGCTCAAAAATCGTTGTATCAAAACAACCCCGACCAAATATTTCCCCCAATTTATTTCCTGTTACCTAAGGATGTTAATGTGAAAAACCTATTCACCATATCCATTGTATATATACCCAATCAATTTTAAAACTTTCCAAAATACGAACAAATGCAATAATAATCAATAATTTTGAAACATGTAAACAAATACTTAATTCTCCATTTTCACATTATACTTAATTCACACGCAAATAAAACTGCATATGTGCAAATATTATAAAAAAAAATATGTTTTGTGTATATTTGACATGCCTTCACTAATATTCATATCACGAAATGTTTACTGAAGTCGATTTATTTGTTAATTGATCTTATAAAAGCATTAGTAAATTTCGCTTCGAATAGCAATATTTATTCCAGGTGATGGGAACAGAAGAACGAAAATTTTAGCAACAATAGGATCAGACATTCTCTGCTAAATTATCAGAAATTATTAACATTTTTTTGTAGTACAGGAAATATTTTCCCATTGAACTTGAAACGCATTTGGTTACATTTTGCAATTAGATGCCATTTGATAATTACAATCTTGACAAGAAGTTATAATTTAACACAATCGGCAAGTAAAATTTTTGTTTATCAATATTAGCTTTATTACCTAATAAATATCAGAACAAGACCATTTACTAGGGATGTCCAAATCGATGATTGTTTGCATTTCCTATTCCGCTTTTAAGAGCCGTATTTATCGGAATACATTTCCAATTTATATTGTTTATATTTTCGAAGTACACATTGTTTGTATTTCGAATGGACGTATTGCGACGGACTTCGAATGTATTTAGCAATTTAACCTAAAACACTAATTTACGTTCATAACAAATACTAATGGTTGTTACGAGTTGACCTTGGAGATGAACTTACATTATATTCTAATATCTTTCTAATAACCAATCCTTAATGTGTCGCAGTTTATTAGCTTAGTTTTCTTTTTTGTTTATGTTATTTTTGCTCTTTTGTTTAATTTTATTAGAACACGTGACGCAATTATCTCAAGTGAATGGGAAACGAAAGTAATTACAATCACATTTAAGGCAGTTTTGCAACTAATTGCACATTATGTAGAATAAATATTTCAACCGCTCGACAGCCACTAGAACATTTCAAGTGGCACTTATCGCTTTAAAAATTGTTTAATGTATGACGTTTGCGTGCTGCTGTTGTTTGCCCGCGTTACAGCCAAATGCAAACACTCTTCTCAGTTTTTGAAGATACTTTGTTAAAAAATAATAATAAATAAAAGGAAAAACTGTAGGACAATTTTATATGAGCGATAACAATTGCTATAGAAGAGGAATCGTGCTAAATACACAAACAGTTTATTGGTGCGCAGGAATGTTACCGTGCTTCCTACAGAATATATTATTATATTTGATGAAGCCTTGATTCAATGAATTAAATAAATATATAAATTAATTTTGGTTCATAATAAAAATCCGTTACAAATTTACAACCATCGCGCCATTGTTTTTTCTTAGCGAGATATTCTTTATAATTTTTTTCTTTTTTGTTCAAATAATTCATAGCAATTTTATACTATTTTTGGGCATATCCTAATATTTGTTTAGTTTAAGTGAGCACTTTAAATCGAAGAAAATAAATAGTTATTGTTTGATAACACGCACACCTTATAAAGCAAACACACGTAATTATATGGTATGAGAGTTGATTGTGGCTGAAGATATTAGCACTATAAATAACATTTTCAAATAAAAATGGAAACTTTATCGCATATTTTTAGCTTCTGATTTTAATTGCGATAAGATAGATATTAATTACTGTATAGATATTTTGTAAGCCGGCGCCATTTATTTATGTACATTACATTTGGCACTCTATTCTTAATAATATATTTTTCCATAATCGGAATGGCGAATACTCTTATCATCCATAATTTCATAAATTAGTTAAAATTTAGTGAACAAATATAAATAATCGAATTAATGTAATTTATATGTGTAGATATTTTCCAAAATGGTCAAAGTGAAATATTAATTTTCCACGATGCATGTCCGACGTCGGTTTCAAAAAAATGTTCAAACAAGAAACAGTTTGCAATTTTGCATGCTCATAAAACATGCACGATGCACGTACATAATTCACCACATCCTCTTTCGCCTTACTTCGAAATTGATTAGACGTTTCTTTCGAAACCAAAAAGAAATTCATCGAAGTCCAACGAAAGAATAAAAAAAAACCAAATATAATCAAAAATCTCATACGCTTTACCTATTCAAAATTAATCCAGACTACTCCATAATTTTAGGAGTTACATGTGAGTTAAATTACAACCCGTCAACCCTCCATTTGGGTTCATTGTTATCAAACCATATATCGTGATCCAACTAAGCCTCAAATCACGAACCTGCTGCCCAGTGATAAAGCTCCGAAGAGGAGCTATTGCCGCCCACTACACCGCAATATGGTCTCCCAGTCCTCTGGGCATGTTGGAGAATATTCTTGTTGTAGTTTAACCAGTTCACAGGAATGAAATACTTGAAACTGGTTTCGTTTGCTATTCTCATTTTTTGCAAAAGACATGCCAGGAACTCGTGAAACCCAAAAAAAAAAAAAAAAAATCAACAAGTAAAAACCAACAAACCAATATCTTCCACCACCGCAATACGTACTCCACATCATCCATGACTTCCTCGTTTGCATGCTGTGGTCCATTGGATGTTGGCTCACAATTTCAATGGATGTGTGCCACTTTTTCGGGGAATTACAGCAGTATACCTTAATTTTTTTTTAATTTAAAAAAAATAGTTATCGATTTGCAAGTGAAACGATAAGAACAATATTTTCTGTATTATCACAAAAACATTGACATTTCGACAGAGCATCATCATCTTTGAGATGAACTCCGGACGAACATAGAAAATACGGAGTACATAATGTGGGCCGCCTTGATGCGATTTCCGGTTTGATCTGCCGGTATCTGGAATTGCAGAGGATCGCAGCAGCACTTAGCAGTTTAGGGGATTCACCGAAGACGGTTTAGGTCACTCTTCTAATAGCAATTACCACGCTGAATCAGGATTCGTACTGAAATGTGCAGAGTATCACTGTCGTTACTTACACAACGACATCTACTTTAGAAGTAATAATGATCATTACTGACTATTATTACAGAGTTTATGGTCAATATCAAATCGTCAAGCCATCTTGTTTGGTGAATCTCAGTGCGTGCCGTATTTGAATTGATAATGAAAGCGAAATATTTCCTCGATAAACCACAAACAAGCGCGTTCCTGAGACCATCAAACCCATCAGACGATCGCTAAATGACCTCCCAAGGCGCACTTGTACCGTTCTGCCAACGATTGGGGTTTCTACTTTTCACTATACGTGTATTGGCGACTGATTTTCATATGCAAATTACAACTGATATTGACACATTTAAAATGACAAAGAAATTTTTGCGATTGGCATTTTATCAGTGCAGTACCGATCGCCAGTTAAGGTTTATTTATTTTTGTTGGTTTTTTTAATTTTAAACAGAGACAATGTCGACCTTGTCGCAAACATTAAGAATTAACGAATCTCGAGGTACAATCCAAATTATTCCTGATTATACAATAGTTTTTAATGCAAATGAGTTCAATGACCCTTGATATGTTTTTATACCTTTATTTTTACATGAATATTACAATGACGATGATATGTTGATTTGGTTTTTTTTCTTCATCCATTGAAGTGTAATGTCAAGATAAATAAGGGGCCAATTAATCGAACCCGGATATAAATATGAAATTATAAATAAATACAAACAATTTACTATTGTTAATGCAGTAAACAAATTTCAGTGTCATGCACTTTACTGAAGTGTATTCAAATAACAATTGAATTCCGACAAAATCTTTATCATATATTTTTTATAATATTGTTTTAACACTTCTGTTTCAACTCAAACATTAATTAATTCAGTGAACATTTTACGTGAAGCATACTCAACATTATCTGCATAAAAAATTTCTTTTAACGCAAGCATTAACATTATTTGTTTGGTCTATAGTTATTTTCAATGAACTTGTCTTTCCGCGAAATTCATTTTAGATTAAAATAACAGATTAATTTCTGGTTTGGTGGTAATTACGCATAAAGCAATTGCAACATTTCATGGAGCATATGCAGTTGCTATACAAGTTTACATTAAATTTTGAAAATAGATATCGCGCCGAATGCCAACAAAACGAATGTGTGCACTTAATAAGAAAATTATGAAAAATTAACAGCTTGCGATAAGAGAAATTTGTAATTTGTTATGTCATTTATGGCACTTTATAGAATTCTAATAAGGAACATTTATCTAAGCAGAATGTTTTATAAATATTTAAAATACGTTAACAATAAGACGAAGGTAATAAAATCTATAAGTCATTACATAAATAAAATCTAACTCAATTCTCCAATATATTAAACAACTGAAGTTATGTTCTAACGATAACAAGACTTTACGTTCAATTTCCAATGCTCGAAGGCCCGGGTAATTCAAATTTGAAATTGAACAGAACTAACTATTGATAATAAAATATGCATTGCCACTATTTACACAGAAAATAGGACTTTTAGTAATTTTAAATTATTTCTGAAATGATTTCAATTGCCGAGCATAGTGCTTGTTCTTTCATTTAGTCTTCTTAAAGATTACGAAATTTACAATATACAATTAAATTCGATTTTCATATTAGACAACAAAAGAATTGATTATACTTTGACTTAGAAAACAAAAGAAGTTATAATATTTAGGATTTATGTTAGGATTATATTTTATTATATTAAGGAGTGTATTTAGGAAATCGAAATAAGTGTCCTTATACGCTGCAAAAGGACTTCGCAATTATTTCTATCAGCTTGCGCGACTTGCAATAGTTGGCTGCAAAACGTCTCAGTAAATACGGAGATAAGGCTTTTCTTCAGCGCGGATATCTCTTCTAAAGTAATATTCCACTCTGATTCGTAGGATGATTCAAAAATATCTGAAATCCATACAGCAATTATTATGAAAGTTGCTAACATCTCGCGGCGACATACCGTTTCTTTGAAATGGAGACTGATTGTTATTTTCGAATAACATAGCATTCCTGTTTACTTCTTGCTGAATCAGTTTTCTCACGTAAGAATCCAAATGCGCCCAGAAAATGTACAGACAGTGCTCCGAGATGAAGGCGCACTGGCGCAGTTCCTCCTTGATGTCAGATATAGAGTCACTCAACCTCAACTCGTGGAATCGTTCCCTGGCTGAACAATTTGTTAACATTTTTAATGGAACTCAATTGAAATTGGTTAATTTTTAAATACCTGTGTTATAAGGAGATACATTCTGCATCGAAGGCCTTTGATGAACCAGATCGTCATGCACTTTCCGCTGCCGGTTATAATAGTCTACTGTGCATTTTAGTTGTGCGACTACAACGCTGATACTGGGTGATACATCGCGTCTTCCAGCTAGTGTACTTCGAAAACTGTTGAAAACATTCGTGATTAAAATTTAACTAACTACGATACATTTTTTGATACTTCGGACAAACATAAAGCATTCATCAATTTAACAGTTTTTTCAAAATAAATTTTGAGTGTCACATAGGACATACCTTAGTGGAACCTCCACAACTGTTGGCAGAAATAATATTTCATTTGTGCGGTGGTTCGCCGAATGATTAGCAATTGAATGTCTGCAATACAGCGCCAAATTTGATGCCGTCTCTAGGAAGCATCGAACATGCGCGCCTCTGTTTCTCTCTGTAAAGTCATATCTAAAAAAAAGCATTGTTTTAAGATTCCAATTCTATTTCCAAACATAAAGAACTGACGTAATATTTTCTGGCTTGTGCAATTCCCGGACGTTGGCTTCGTTAACAATGAACTTAGAGAATAGCGTCAACATCCGCTGCTGTACACGACGCAGGTGGGAGGCTTCGTCAAGCGGCAGTCCGTTTTGAATCAGTGCGGTGTATTTCTGAGGAGCGGTTGTAAGAAGGTGCAAAACAACATAATGAAAAAGAATTTACTTGTTTTGCAGTTGTGCTAATTATGGCAGTAAGGGTATTCAGTTCCTTGAGTACATCCCAGTGGAGGCAATGTAATCCTCCGCTCAAAATCACCTCAACCGTGTCCATGTGGGACAGGAGGAAGTGCAGGACGTGTGCGTGGGCGGATTGATTTTCAGGACCTAAAGTAGTTAGGATTGTCATGCAAAGGCTGGTGGCTGGATAGAGGACCTGCTGGTACAGGATGTCGGCGGGGTTTGGTTTTATCCTATCCGTGTCACGTATGGCGGAATTGGTGCGGAAATAAGGATGCATATCAAATACTTTCATGGAGGAAAGAACTCCTAAAATGTTTTCTGCCAGCATAACCTCGACTACGATTGGATTGGACGCCACTTTGCACAACATCCCCATCTTTGCCTGGTAAATGTACAATTCCCGACAATCTCCCGAGCCGAGTTCAACAATGCGACAGAGATCTTGATCTGACTTCTGGATGTCATTAATAAAGGGGTTAAAGTGTCCCATTGTGGACAAATGAGCGATGATCTCGCTATAAAAGTCAGTTTGCATGGCAAGAGAAATACTGGAAGCTGCTAATAACTTGCAGAGGGCGCGATCCTCTGTGCAATCATGGTTTAAAGTGTTACGGAGCCTGTGTCCGAAGCTCTTGAGTACTGCGCTAGTCATTTCTTTTTCTTCATTTTGATCCATTGCCGATGATGCGTCCAGTCGATATACAAATCTGAGTTTAAGTTCAAATTCAAAAATTAGGTTAATGAACTAAACATGGGTCTTACTCGAAATGGTTTGAAGGATTTGAGATCTGTAGATTCTTTGGATTTCCGTTTATGATGTGCATAAATGCCAAGAACGATGCATTCAAACTAATTATCAAATGCGGAGAAGACATTCCTGCAGTGTGAAACATCCATTCTAGGATGTTGGTCAAAATCCACTTCAAACTAAGTACGCTTGACTTCTGTGAATTCGGTAATGAGTATCCAAGAACCTCTTCAGAGGCCATTGCCGTTGGCAAATTTGAATCTATAATGACGAAAAACAGTCTTTTGTTCATGAATTTCTTCAAGGTTAACCCTTCGTCCTTCGACGGCTGTCGCCAATCAATCGGACGTCCGGAAACAAGGGTGTTACTTTTTACGCTTTGCTTATAATAGAAATATTGGTATGGAGGGTATAAATGGTTTAAGTCCATTGTAAAATATAATAGATATAGAACGGTACTGTTTTAACACAGAAAAAGTGTTGGTTAAGAAATCATGACAAAAACGGGCAAAAAAACTTTTCCCCATTGTAAAAAGAGAAATTCGCTGTAATTTATCAAGAAGGCAGGCAAAAAAGGAAAGATTTTTGTCTCTTCAAAACTTCAAGCTCGTGTATATAATCTCGTGATTTCGCGCATATAGTTAATTGTGATATGTATTTATAACAATATTCAACGAAAGAAACTTACATGTAAATATTCAGCCAACAAAATCAAGATTTTTGTACAAAAATGATTCAGCTTTATATGGCAACACTAAGAAAAAGTTGCCAGATTTTTCTCATCTTCGAAGTTCACCTTCGGCCGTTGTAGCGGACACCTAAAGTACAGTTAGTAAAGGTTGGATTGGATCCTAGCAGAGAATACCTCAACATTTGACAGGCGTGGTTTGCACTAAAACATGATGAATGCGTGCTTGCCAATATGCGAATTAAAGTAGAAACACGCACTTTTACTTGAAATTAGTGTTATTAAAGCCGGAGGTACACGATACGGAAAACGTCATATTTATAAGGAAATATCTTTGTGGATGTCACTTTTGACACATCGAGTCACACGATAAGCAAAAATGAGTTTGGAACCTGTATTTTGCAATTCATAGATTACCGCGACGCCGTGCCGCCCGTAAGAGCAGTAATCTCAAAACTGTGTTCATAAAGTTTTGTATGGTGTGACTCGGGAAATTTGTACCCCGCAAATTGCTTGGATGTGCCGAAAATATTCCGAAATTTTTGGGATATTTATAAGCGATACACCATATTGCTTATCGTCGAGTCACACGATATGAAATACGGCGTATCGCTTATAAATACGACGTTTTCCGTATCGTGTACCTCCGGCTTAATTCATATAATGATGTATATGCGTGCTTGTCGATATCCAAAAAAAATTAAATCACTCACTCTTACTTGAAATAACAATTCGAATTACTGTTGACAGGTTTAGAGGTATCCTCTCCTATTAACTCATATGATTTTACCAAGAGTTCGAAACTTCGAAATTCGAATTATCTGATGCATGCTAAAATGTGGGGTGTTGTCTTTGATAACGCTTTATCCTATGCAATCGTAGCTCATGAACTTTCATTTTGTTTTTGTAAATTTGTAATGTATGTAATTTTAAAGGCGAGCGGAGCTTAAATTTCTGAGTTGTTTACGAGCACTCATTGGTTGAAACCAATGAATATCTATAACTGTTAGATATTCTGTGGTTGAAACGTGTTACTACATACGTGACGCCTACATTTCTTTACCCTTTTCACAAAGTGTAGAAAAGCCAGCTGGCTTCAAAGTTTGGGGACCTCTGTCCTAGATGTATAGTATATTAATAGTTTCGAACGAACGTTTGCAACGCCGTGAAATAATGTATTACTATATGACACTATATATTCACTATTGGCAAGTGAAAAGAAACCGCTTTATGGGTGTCCATCTTTCCTAACGATAACTCGAGAACGCTTGTAGAGAGGATTGAAATTTGATACAATAATACTTCGTTAACATTGTAAGGTCTAGTTCGAAGGAGAGCAAAATCGGGCAACACCATTTGCATTAAATAGATTTTACAATTGTATATTACAAATAACTATATGCACGAAACTTATTTTACATGATTTTGAAATATTAGATGCAAACCAACTTCCTTTTTAATTATTCTGCCTTCTTAGCAATTTAGAATAAATTTCTAAAACTGTTTGTGCACGGTTTTTTACACGGTTCCTTAACAAACATTTCTTCAGTGTTAAGCCGTTCTAAATTACAGTATTTCATAATTGGCTGTAGCCAAGTAGACTTTCTGCAGTAGTCTTTGAATGTTTAATTGTTAAGACGTTTTGGTTTTCTTAAGGACTGGGGTCATCCAACTATTACGTAAGGAAGTAATATTTCTAAGTACGCCACTGCTCATCGCTGTCCGTTGAATTCCCGGAACTTCACCTGAATATGTCCATTGTTCGTTGGATTAAAGTCGTCATCGAAGATGAAACAAGAAACAAAGGTGCGCACGAAGCAAAACTAGGCTTAAGCTGCTTATATTGAAGTGATTTGTAAAAAGGTTAGCAATAGTATTTGGGTGAGAGGACGAGTTTTCAAGAACCTTTTGACTTTTGAGGAGCAGCGGCTAGTTTCTCTCTGGATATTGATGAACCCGTAGAAACGTTTAGGATCGGAAGTTAGGTTATTACCGATTCTGACGATATACTATATTCGGAAAATAGAGAGCAGGCAGACGTGCAGCTGCAATAGTCAGATTCGTTGCGCAAAGGCCTACACGTCTAAAAACGTCCTTATCCTTTATTATGGATGCAGAGAGAAAGCAGCAAATCCTTTACGTTGTTGATAGGAAAAAGAACGAAATATGCACGATATGCGCATTTTCAGCAGGTGAGTTGTGATTGGATGAGGTAGGAAGGTGAGACGAACGTTCCAGAAGGATATGGAACCAATGGAAGTCGTCCTTAGGAAAATTAAAGAAATAAGAAGGATCGGAGCACGGAAGCGTGAAATAAAATAAATGTATGCTAAAAATTTTATTCCCTGTTTCTAGTGGAAAAAAACGTTAATAAATATAATTCTGTACTGTATATCAATTTGAAATTCTACGAATGTATCCAATTAAACTAACTTACCTTGAATTCGCTTTTCTTCTATGTAGCACAAATGTGCGTTGGCTAGGAGCATCAAGAGTGTGTCGGCAGACAAAATTGCCACTTCTGGGAGAATGTCCACACGGAGAATGAGCTCAGGCTATAAGAGTAAAAAGTAAAATTGGAAACAGTTGATTTAAAACAAAAAACGCCTACATTCCACGCAATATTTACTTTCATCAGCAGGCTACGACTTATTTTAAGTAGAAGAGTTTGTTTCATGCTCACAGGCAGCGCAATAGTGTCTATAGTTGGTGAAACAATGAAGAGAGTTTCCGCGACCTATTTTATAATATAGACGTCAAAAGTTCTTTGGTATTTGAATGACAAACCTGACACCATGCTTCTACAAATTTGACGGTTGCCACCATCTTCTGCTTCTGTTCGTTCATAGTCGATACCAAGCTTACAATGATTTTGAATTCTTCAATTAGGAGGTGGCGTTGGGTCGCGGTAAGCGCAGGTTTAATAAATATAAATTCCTTTTGAACAATGGCATGAAGATTTTGCATACTAATTATCTTGACTCCTGTGTAAGTTGTTTGATGACACTGGGAGAAGAATGTTCTATGAATTGACAGCACAAATTAAATTTATTGAAAAACGTACTTCGAGCGCGTCTTTTATTAACGATTCGTCGAAGTAAGTCCACTTTTGAATATTTGGAGTAAATGCCTCAAAGTCAACACAATTGAGCAAGGCAGAGAGCAAGATCCTATCTTGATTGGCTTGACTACTAACCGAACTAGTAACAGCCGTAGGAATGGCTCTTGGGGCACTTGGGATATACGTTATTTTAATGGGTGTCTCCTCGCTGCTAGCCTGTGCTACACCTATAAACGATTTGATTGAAAAGATAGTAATTAGAACCATGTAAAATTACCTGTGAGGAGCTTGAACAAATTATTAAACCCACTTATATGGTTATTCTGCGCTGAAGCTTTCAATTCGATCGCTACGCACCTAAGTAGAAAGCTCATTTGTTCTAAAGCAGATGGGTTGATGGATGGAAAAGGCAGAGCTGCTAAATGCCTGACTAGGAAGAAGTTAGTTCTTAACAACCGTAACGTGAAGTTCGATGTGATGCGATTCAGGCACAAAGTGTAGAGAAGATTGAATGCTTGATAGTATACCCGTTCTTCAACTTCTTCGATATCGTAATTGTGCTTTATGAGCTGAAATTACAAAACTGAAATGAATGATCACGATACATTTTCAGGTATTGGGCAAACCTCAAGCTTTCCGTCGAGGAGAACGATGAGCGCCTTCATGCAGTGAGTGGGCTTACTCACTACCCACTCGCGTTGCAACTCTGTTAATTCCATGGATATTGTGACATGATATCCTAGAAAATAATGAGCAAGGTTCGGTGCTGGTAGATGTATGGTCTCAATGAGAAATTTAATGATTGTTTCCTGCAATTGAGAAAAATCGTATTTATGCCTGGGAAAATATGTATTAAACATTTGATCCTACCATGAGCGCCATTTCATAATCGATACCTTTGCCCGCTACCTCCAACACACCACCACCTTGTAAGCAATCAACAAACGCTTGTCGAATTTCATTATTGACTTCATCGTATTGTAAGAACAATTGTAGCAGGTGTTGTACTGTATTTGGTTTTTTTGACATGTATTTTAAGATTCTGATTGCCGTTAGAGCATGGGACGGCAACCATTGCGCGAACACCACGAATTTCGTGGTGCTTATTAAGTGATCCGGAATGCCTGTGCGTGGATTGATCTCCATTAGAAGGTTTGCAAGACCCGGAAGAATTCTCCTCTGACTGGGAGCAGCATGCAGTCTGATAAATGCTTCCTGTTCGTTGAGTGCTTTTTCAATGATCATGAGACAGTGCAACGAACAGGCCTCCAGCTGTACTTTCCCTTCAAAGGGGGAATAGGTGGACAACATTTCTCGTGCTTCATACAAGATGTGCAGAATAAGTTTGAGGGTGTCCGATTTGGTGTACATATGAATCAGGACCTGATAGCCAGGTGAAGTGTTCTGATCGCCTGCAGCACCGCCATTGTCTTCCGACGTGTCATATGATTGCACGAAAAAGCTCAGTAGGTTCAAACACTTTTCACCAATCTCCCACTTTTCTCTTGGATTCTTGTAGCTCCTAAAACAGAAATATATCTACAATTCTACACATGTATATTTGTATACTACGTTATATCTACTACTAATAAACTGCTTTTGGAATCGGAGAAATTTTAACCGTTAAATGCAAATTCAAATCAGTTTGTCTTAATTTCCCAAAGTTGATTTGTGTTTTTTATTTCTACTAGCGAGACCCGCCGTGCGTTGCTACGCCCTTCCGCCCTACGTTCCTACGTTTTCTATATGAAATTATATTATTCTTAGTATTTACTTAGTGTTGCATCTAAAAAAGGCCGTTTGCCATTATTCTGTTTTCTTGTGTAAGGGAACACTGTCGTGTACTTTGCAGAGCACCACCCTTGACTGAAAAAAAACTACCCGCAAACACGACGTAGTTATATTATGTAGAACCGTTTCCCGTACGTCGGGTTAGAATAATAGTGTGTTAGTTTGTTTCAGTTAAGGGTGGTTCTGGGGGGTGGAATCTGGATAGTGTTGCTAGTTCTCATTGTGCTTTATCTATCTATCTTTTACTTAACGACAGTATACAATTGCGACTTTTTGTTAGCCTAAATGTGAATGATTGCGTTTCGCAGATTCGTGCTCTTTTCAATACATTTTTCATGACCTGACGTGATATCTTCGACAACGCATAATTTCTCTAACAGCGTTCGTCGCGTTCATCGGACTTAGCCGCTCCTGACTGTTTTCTTTTGGCGTAGTTCGAAGAACGACAGTATTCAATAAGCAAACGACTATCATCGAACTGAAAACCTATATTTACAATGTAATCCGTGAAAAACACCTGAAATTTTGGAAAAGATCTTTAAAAGTGTGTTGGAAAGAGCACGAATCTGTGAAGATGAAAAGGACCGCCATTTGCGAGACGCAATCTTTCACATTAGGCTAATAAAAATATCCATTTGTATCCTATATTTAAATAAAAAAGTATATATGTAATTTAACGTAAAGTAAAAAGTTATAACGAATGCAAACTATTAAGGTAATTTTTCGCCACCTCGCATTTAAAAACTTACCTGCTATAAAAGACGAGGAAAATTTTATCAATGATAAAAGTCAGATAAGGACTTAGATCAGGACTTCGTGTTCCAGCGTCAGTTTCCTGAGTTGTATCGGCTAAATTCTTTGGAGTCGCTGTTGAGCACAGTGTATAAATGAAGTCCAAGAAAGCTTGTGTCAAGGGGTACGCTTCATTTAAGCTCTCGTGTTTATCAATTTCAATATCAATTTTCCCTGTGGCTAGAGAACGCAAAACGAATGTAAAACAGAAATCAGATTATACAATATACATGTTCAATTTACCGTTTCCGCTGGTCGAAGGAATTGTGCTTATAATTTGTAATCTCTCCAAAGATTCCCATATAATCTTAGCCGTTTCCACAGATTTTCCTAACGAGGCCAGAGTCTTGAAAATGTCTACTTTCAAGTAGAGCGGAATCGTATATCCAAGAAGTTCTGAACATTGATTGTTTATTAATTAGTATACATCATTGCTGCTTTAAGATAATTAAATGTACCTAAGAATGTCTGGACGACCAGCCAGTTCGGCTGTTGGCAGAATGACATTCGACATAATTCGTCATAATCAGAAATGGCTCTAATTATTTCCAAAACGGCTTGAATACCCGCAATCGCTGGCGGGCTGATGCAAACGCGGTTCCTGTGTGAAGTTGCCTCAAATTTTAACTTTTTACAATACGTCCTCACACATGTAAAGAAGTTGTCCCAGGTGATCTGAATACTTCTTAGCTTTATGTCAACGTCTTGCAGCCAAGCAAATACATGCTTTGCAGATTTCTTAGAACTACTGAGTCCAGCCAACATCTTCGCGTATGGCACAAAAAGGCTATTATCCTGTGATTCTTCTCCAAAGCTCATAAATTTATGTAGGCATAAAGACCTTTGGGGTACCATGGACTGATATTGATCCGCTGGGTCGTCAGATTCCCAATAGTCATAACAGAATTCCACATCAAGTATATTTCCAGCGTAAAATTTGGCGATAGACAACATGAGATTCTCAAAATTATGGTCTATGGTTTGCGGGGCATCCAACCCCTGTTGATAGAAGGAAAGCATAGTCCGTGCTGTTGCATTAGCTCTCCAACCCATTATAATTATCTGCATTAAAAAGAAAATTAAACTGTTGTGCAAAACCTTTCTAGACCTCACCTTCGAGCGCATCAATTCAACGACATCTGTGAATAAGACGTGCAGTCTTCTGTACATGAATGCGGAGCTGAAATTGTATAAATGAATGCAACATGCGACATTAAAGTGACGTCACGACGAACCTGAAAATCAATTTAGATTCCAGCAGGTGATTGCGAATGAAGGCAAAGACGTTTCGATCAATGGCCTGTACAACAAGCTGTTCATCCTTTTCAATTACATCAGCCGAATTCCTTCGCAAATGCAATGGTGCTTGCCGGAGTCTAGAAAGGCAAACACCAAGGGCAAGGACACAGGTCGCTTTCAATCTTCCGTTCCGGCACCAGTTACTTTTTTTCTCTATAATGTTATGGAGATATAGGGCGTAGTCATCCTCACAAAACAATGGAAAGTTCCGGGCGGTTTCATTTTCATATTTCAAGCGCAGTAGAAAACTTAAATCAAGCGATTGGAGAAAGGCACTGAGCAGGGTAACTAGAACGTCGTCCATGC
The DNA here is from genome assembly GCA_963082835.1 of Leptogaster cylindrica. Classification (NCBI taxonomy): domain Eukaryota; kingdom Metazoa; phylum Arthropoda; class Insecta; order Diptera; family Asilidae; genus Leptogaster; species Leptogaster cylindrica. The sequence goes on along the minus strand of OY720108.1, from coordinate 1,919,166 downwards.
AGTGCTGTTGTTCAGTGACGTCGTGTTTTGCTAAAAGTTGTATTAATTTCCCCATTACAATTTTCGGGAGGCCGCGCTGAGCAGACCAATTGAAAAGCGCTGTGGCGAGTGAGAGCTTTATGTCAGAAAACAACTGCGTTACTTGCATGTGATGTTTGGCGTTCCCCACTACACGGTTTTTGGTTAGTAGCGCCATCTGAAAGTATTCGCAGCGTTAATTAAACTCAAGAATGAACACTCATTGACGAACCTCTCTTGTAAGCGACATCTCATCTACCAGGTCAACGATGCGACAGAGAACATTCGTCTCCTGCACCAAATTGGTTGTAAATGGCGATACCAACGTGACTGCCTAAAAAGAAGCAAAAAGGGCAAATTAGAAGCAGAAGGGAAGTTATGGGGTTATTTAGAGAAAGGAATTTCGCTCTAGGGTCTTGATAGGTCTGTGCGGTCCTCACTTACGTCGCCAGCTAGTCCAACAATCGACAGCCCTAACATGCTATCGAAGTTGTCGAACGATGAACGAAGTACCGATGTAGTAAAGGTTCAGTCAATGGAGGGAAGCCCAAATAGCTTCCCCTCAACTGAACAACTCAACATCCCACAGCCAACGCTCTGGAAACGCACGGCGAAAAGGCAGTCGCATATAGCATCGTGGGGGTACAGTTTGAGTCGTTTTTTTAAAGATATAAGTCCACTATCTCGAAAATTGAAGTGCATATTGTAATGTTTGCGTTTGAAGTTATATGAAAAGGACGTAAACTGGATTACTTCTCAAAATATTTAGTACTCTATTATTGTAGCATGCGAAATTTCAATAAAATATTTTACAAATGCTGATAATGAGGAAAATATGTGCTTTCTTGCCTCGAAATGGACTTTTAGTTTTAACGCTTTCCAAAGTACAGTGTTAGTAACTTGCTTTGGAAATAAATAAATAAATAAGAGTGCAGCGAAATCCATTAAAATATGTGAATAAACCGTAAAGTTATAATCTGATAATGACTGGATGTAAATTCAAATTCAGGACATGCATCCTTTGCCAAAGTTATCAGTGAACAACTTTTTCCGAAAGATTACTCATTCATACTGAGTAAAAATGGAAAACAAACATTCTGCTCACAGGTATCCACCGTTCGGTTATATTCGTTGTTTTTAAGGAGGTTTAAGACCCATGGAATTTTCGATTATCTCAAACATGCACTGCTGTTATAAGTTAAGGACAACTCACTTCGTCTAGCAGATCGGCGGTCCAAGTCAGTCCCCGTGTTAGTTGAAACAAGTCACGCAGTGAGTCCACCACAGCCCTTCTGCCGTCGTAGTACAACAAAATAGCCACTAATGCTCGACTAAGCCCTGCGAAAAAGTAACACCAATTTACAATATATCCAGAGTTTGTAAGATGACAATTTACCGGGATAATTAGGCATTTGTGATTCTGCGGAGCAAAGCAATTGCAAGGCTGTAAATTCGTTCAGATCGTACATGTCCGACAAAATCAGACTCTCATCAACCATCACCTGCGAGAGAATGGTATTCCCCATTCCCGGGATATTCACTCCTTCCGCGGTACCATTTCTAATTTGTGCCCGACTGTGTGGATTTTTGGGCTGAAAATTATTCAGATAATTATTGAAAAGTAAAACACAAAATCATTACAACTTACCGGATTTAAAAGTAAGTTCTCGAAGAAAGGTTTACTTTTTCGCAAAATTATTGCCAACTGTGGCAAATTGGGCTCGCTGTCTGCCCTCAGTGTTCTCTTTACCGCACGTTGCAAAACCTTAAACGGAGTCCACAAGTCCTCCGGACTTCCTGCAACTAATTTCATTTTTAAATTATCGCACCTCAAAAAAATTTTTGTTGGCGCAAACATAACCTCAAAATAATAAGAAGTTTTTCTCTTCGATTTGCGGACAATTTCAATAAAAACACAATAAATGAAATAATTAATGTTTCAGCTTACCGTCAGCCATCGCCAACAAAAATTTGCTTGAATATTTCACAATTATTTTGCTTTAGAGAATACAATAATCAGTCACCACAATCCAATTAAGCATTTACCCGGCGAAAACTCTAAATAGAATGAGCCGATGCCGATGTACTCACTAAGCTTTTGTATTTTGAGAGCCTCCAGCCCTCCACCGAGGTTCTGAAACTGAGGCATTGCCATACCTACTTATATTCGGACTATTCTATGTAGGCTACTAAATTGAAAATAGTTACTCTATACAAAGCCCGCATTTGCGATTGACTTGTAATAAATGAAGCGTACCAATAATATATTAAATATTAGAATATAGTAAAACAGACATTTTTTATTTTAATATATTATGCAGTAAGCACACAGTTTGAGAACGAGTGAATCGTTCATTGCTCAGTTGAAAGTGCTGAATTCATTGTAAACGAAACGTCAAGTGTTTGAAATAGCGGTTTTTAAATTGTAATTTAATTTTGTGTTGCTTGTTGTTTTTCTGTTATATAAAAGGTAGATGGCCCAGTTAAGGTGGGACGGCGTTCAACTGTTGAGGTTTCTCGATTTTTATCAGCATCATGAGTGCCTTTGGAATCCCGGGCTTGAATCGTACAACAACCAACAGGCAAGAGATGAGGCGCTTGCCTCAATTTTGCGATGGCTTAATCTACCCAGAGTCACGCGCAATGATATAAAAGCCAAAATCAAAAGCATTCGCACAATTTACAAACGAGAGTTAAATAAAGTGACCTCACTGAAACTGCGTGATGGAAGTACATATGTACCTAAATTGTTCTGGTTCAGAAAGGCAGACTTTCTACGGGAAATTTGTTTAATGAAGAATACCAACAAGTCCAAGCGTTCGGTAAGTGATTCCTTAATGTATTCATCATCATCCGAACTATAAGTTTAAGTGCGCACTTCTACTTCAAAATATTTTTGTCTCCACAATCGTGAATAGTTTAAGTCAGAGTCCCCGTGTGGATATAACGGTCTGTTTCAGGCTGTATAGTGTATAGTGCTAATTAATAAATTAATTCCAAAACAATGGGGTCTCAAATCTCCTACCTTCATACACTGCCACTATTTGTAATCGTTTATTTATAGCGTGTTTTATGCTTTAGGGAACAGAATTTCCGCAATTTTTATAGAGTATGTAATAAATTTGATATTACCTGTTTTCAAAAGTTCTTTATAAATGTCCACAGAGTCGTTGCCGGGCACAGACAAACTCCGGAAATTCATCTGACCCAATGTGCCAGTCGACAGATGAATCTGGAAACACTGATTGCCAAGGGGAAAACCAAAAGAGGAGAAGCGTTTCATGCGATGAAATGAATGATGACCAAACTGTAGAGAATGCAAATGATTCCAAGTTAAGCATCGGCTCTGCCATGGCTCCAAACCACCCCCTACAAGCACAAAGTACCTCCCTTCAGGCACAAGAGGACGACTACATGCAGTTTAGCCGCAGCGTAGCAGCGCAGTTGAGTGCGATTCCTGATGCCTATGCACGATCTGCTACTAAATTGAAAATTCAGCAAATTCTCTTTGAAGCGGAAATTGGTCATTTTAAGAAAGAAAAACAAGAAGAACAAGAGGTTGTGTAATAACTTTTTTTAAACTTTATGTAACCAGGCAAACATCAACAAATATGATTCATCATTATTTTTTATAAAAAAAGTAAATAAAGTTTCGAATGGTCATGTTTCTTACCGGTGCATTTTTTAGGCTGCTTTTGAATATAATATTATAATCGTTATTCGTAACGTAGATTTTTCGCATTCACCTCATTTTTAAAAGCTTTAATTTAACTTGCAATGTTAATTAATTTGTTTAGGTCAAATAATGCAAGCTGAATTAAAAGCAGTTCTTCCTATCCTACGGAGTTGAAATTTTACATGTTGGTTCAGTTCCGATGGCAATGCATTTTGCATTTTTATGATAAGGACCTGATTTTAAACCAGAATATTAAAATATTCATTTTTTAAATGAGCCGCCAAGAACTAAGCTGAAGTGGCAGTCGCAGTGTATCGTGAACCCGATCGCGCGTGATATAAAAGCTTGTCGCGAGAATAAACACAGGTAATTTTCAATTTAATATATAAGAAATAAATAGGTACTTCTCGCGACAAGCTTTTATCTATCTATACATATCAAAGTCCAATCCCATTTACTCACTCACTCACTGATCGCTATTTCTCAAGGTCGACAAAACGTATGAACTTGAAATTTAGCACGGTGGTTCCACTTAAGCTCTAGATGTGCAAAAAGAAGAAGTGTTTTGAAATTCCGCCCCTAAGGGGGTAACATAGGGAATGAGGGTTTGTATAAAAATCCGTCATTTTTGAAGCAAACAATTCCTAAAAATTTTTATTTGGTAAAATAGGGGATAAAAGTTTTGCCAATTTTGAAGTAAAAAATTCATAAAAATTGGTATCTCGCCTTTTTGGTTAGAAAAAAAGCTCAATGAGAACAATCAACCTCTATCCTAATTAAACCCCTCAAAACCACCCTTGACTGAAAATAACTAACCAACTATTTTGTAACCCGCCGTACGCGAACGGTTCTATGGAATATACGACGCGTTTGGGGGTAGTTAGTTGTAAAGTCAAAATGTAATCTGATGTACATTATATTATGATTTTCACCTTTTAGCTTTTAAAAACGTTTTTTTTTATGATTGAACCATAAGTAATGGTGTTTATTTTTAAAGTGAAAATTTTGCATCAAAAAAATATAACTAGGCAATACGTTTTATGCCATTCGATAGAGAATTTTGTGCTCTACAAAAAAATGTACCTATTTAATTTTTGTTCTTTTTTCAGAAAGGAGTGTCACATCGACAAAAAAGAGCATTTTCGACAGCTTGTGCGTTTGCCGTTTTGTTAATTTTTTGTTAGGATCCTTCGTATTTTCCTGACTTGGATTCGGACTTCCATCTCTTCCGTTACCTCTCGAACGTATTGCGTGGCGTTTCGCTCAGTAATGACGTGGAAATGAAGGCTTGGTAGGACAACTTTGTTATGATCAATTCGACCAAATTAGAAGTTAATTGTAAACAAAGAGCAATTAACTCCAAAAGTGCAAGCGCATAATACATATCACCGCAAAAAGCGTAAGCAATGGCTAACGACCTAGGGCAAGAAATGTAAACAAAATTGTACATAGCAATACAAGGTCGAGCCATGACAATTAAATATATGCTTGGGCCAGTTACGATAAGCGCTCGCATAAAAAGAAGAAAACAACACGGTAGCGAGTCACGTTGCTCGAAGTAAAAAAAAGAATGCGAGAAGCGCAAGTAACTGGGCCGTCAAGAAAATTGTCATAAACGCAAAATGATGGGAGTCAGCATAAATAACCATATCAATATATCGGGTATGGATTGACCCCATCGCGGTAAACAATAAAAGCAATTTAGCAAATTGCAATTAATAAGTCAAATAAAATTAAAAAACCTATTGATGGAACGTGCACTATTGGAAGGTGATTGCCTTTTGCGTTGCAATTAAGCAAGTCAGCGGAATTGCGCAAGCGTAAGCATTCCTTAGGGAATGTATTGCTATTTCAGGGGTTAGGTAAAAAGTACATTGTACCTTACCAATATTAGCAATTAATCAATTATTGGAAAAGAGTAGGGAGAGCTTTTTACAAATTAAAATGTATAAAAGTAATCGTCACCCTAGAATAAGGGTTCAGTTTATTGTTAAAAGAGCTAGAGGAAACTCTGCCCGATTGGGTATCGAATTGTTCAGTATTGTTAAAAAGAGCTAGTGGAAACTCTGCCCGATTGGGGTCTCGAAGTTTGTTAAAAGTCAAGTAGTAGTCAAGAACAAGTTTTGTATCGGCTTAACTAGTGAAATAAATAGCGAGTTATTGTGAAGAGTAATACGGCGGTTGTGAATTGAAGTGAGGTAATTTCAACCCTTTACCCTGGAGTTCTGCATTCGTGCTGCTCCAAGCGATCCCCGGAGTTAAAGCGAATCCTCGCTGCTCCAAATCCTCCTCAGGAGTTAAGGCGCTAGACGCTGCTCCGCCCAACCAAAATTATCCACGGCTCGCAGCTCTGCCGCGGCCAGCATTACCTACACCCAAGCCAGCGAACAACGCGGCAGGGCTTCATCCCTCAAGCCCGCTATCCCAGCGGCCCAACGAATAATTACCATCGGGGCTTTCACCCACATCACACCCTTTGCTTTCGCATCCTGGTAGAAGAACCAGATTTGCGCTCAACGAACGCACTAGGTACAAGAACCTAGTGTATCTCTCCGCTGCCTGTTAGAAACAACGAGTCCCCTTCACACAAACTTATCCGTCGTAACCAATGCTAGGGAAGACCACAACATTTTTGGCGCAGCCGGTAGGATCAAGGAAGCCAGGTCAGAGACTTTAAGAGCTTGAAAAACCTTGATTCTGCAATCAGGGAACCTCGCACGGTTCAAAATTCCCTGCAGGTCAACGACGGAATAATTACACACCGTGCACAGCGAAATAAACAACTTCGACAAATATAATTGAACAAGAGTAAAACATAATTCGGCGCTTCAATCTGTTTTTCTCAAAACAGAACAAACTAAACCCATTCAGGCGAAGATCTCAACCCTAGTGAATGTCCAAGGAAACGGCAGGACTCCAACCTCAGGACGAAAAAGACAACAATCAACCGTCAAGTAACGAGGGAATAGTTCTACGAAGCGGTTTAGTATACCACAACACAACTGCGGCAACGAGTTTAGAGAGTTATTTGGCTAAAGTTGTCGAGAAAACCCAACGGACAGGAAAAATCACTGTACAGCAGTGCGATCATCTAGACAAGCAAATCGAACAAACTCGTAAATTACGGCAGGAGAAAATAAAAAAATTGAAAGAAGAAACTCTGCTTCTCCGTGAGGCATTGCTTAATCTTGAGAGTGATCCACGCACGCCTAACGCTGAGGGAGACAACTCAGACAAATCCCGGGTGGAACAATATCTGAACCAAAGCCTAAATCAGTCTAAAGAAGACCCCCACGAACGTTCCGCAGCCGAAATAATACTCGACTGGTTAAACGCATCCTTTTCGAGCTCAGACCGATCACACGATTCGAGTTTTACCTCTACCTCCTCCACGTCAACAAATAGCATAGAAATGGCCACACACAATAGCGTAGCAGAATTAGTCACCCGAATGGTACCTATATTTTCAGGTATACCAGGGTCCCACATGAGCCAAGAGCTCCCCATGTTTCTGGGTTGCTGTAAGCAAGCCTTTAATTGCCTCTCAGAGGAGGAACAACCCTTTTTCTATCGCGTATTCCTCACCCGACTCCGGGGGGAAGCATACGGACTCTTCGCGAATGAATTACCCACGACAATCAAAGACATTGAGGAGAAACTCAACCGCGCTTTCCTCCCCCGTGCAAATTATCCGGAACTGATAGCACAGCTAATATCCGCGCATCAGTTACCCTTTGAGGAACTGACCGAATTCATCACACGATTAAGAAAAATGCTCCGGCTTTGTGAAGAAATCACTGACACAAAATATGTAAAAGAAGGGGCAACGGCGGTAAAATCACAAGTAGAAGAGTTCGCGAAAAACGCTCTGCGGGGAGGGGTAAATAATCCTCATGTGTGTCAATACCTACTAACGGTCTCTGAGGGAACTTTCGACAACCTGGCGCAAAAAGCATTAGACATGGAAAAACTCCAACAAGGAGTTTTCGCCCTACAAAACACACAGTACCGGCAAACAATGCCAGGATACCAATCAACAGGGAACGAATTAAGGCAGCCAGCGAATAATGAAGAAAGATACACAAACCCACGCGGACAAACTTGGGTGCGTAACCCTTTCGCTAAACAGAAAACAGTTCCGCCACGGCAGGATTTCAAATCACACATACCCGCTGATCGAACTGAAAATGTTTTAGCTAACACTACCTGTAGCTACTGCAATAAACGCGGACATACATATTCAGATTGCATAAAGCGCAAAAATACACCCTTATGTGATAACTGCAAAAGATATGGCCATGACGTGCGAGAATGTAGAAGTAACAGAGCTGCAGCACTTACCCCCGCAACGCGAGGTGCAAGAAATTTAACGAATCAAAACAATCAAAATGATCAAAGTGGAAGCCGCAGAGCTTATAACGTGCGGTTAAATTGCAATTTCTGCGGGCGACAGGGGCATGACTTGTCGACCTGCCAGCACAAGAAAGCTTGGGAGAATCAGAATTCGGGAAACGAAACTCAGTCGGCCCGAAACTCCCAGGATCGACTCTAAATCAAAAAGCAAACGATAAAGGGTCTACCCAGCCGCCTAATAATGGTATCCCCATTGTGGAACTCCCACTTGATATTGGCCTAAACGGCCAAACAAAATTAATAGTGGATACCGGCGCTGAGGTTAGCATAATTAAAGAAAAATCATTGAAAAATACAAAAACCATTAACCGAAGACACCAAGTTACGCTCGAAACGCCTTTCGGCAAAGGAAGAACATTGGGAACTTGCAGAGGGAAGTTCGTAATCAACAAAAACGAAATACCCTGCAACTTCCAAGTTGCAAAAAATATGTCCAATCTCTCTTACGATGGACTCTTAGGAAACGACTTCTTATCAGAATATTGCAATGTTGAAGGACCAAATAAAAAACTCCGATTTCCTCGCACGGAAATCAACCCCAAAGAATTCGCGATTACACTCAAAAATTCTTCGGAAACCCAGTCAAATACATTCGAGGAAGTGGCAAGGGCACAAGAAAACAGGCAAAGTCCCATAGAGGAGGTAAAGACCTGTAGTGACCCGAAAGCAGTTATCGAAGTGGATGCTGCATGCGATGCTTCCAATGCGACGGAATACAGGCAGCAAATGGTAATTCTAAAAACACCCGTACGCATACCTGCGCGCACAAGAATGATGATCAAGGTTCCGGTGAAATTGCAGGAAGAAATGCTCTGCATGTCGCAAGAAATAAGCGATGGAGTCTTCCTTGCGAATAGTTTATTACCTTCAAAACAAACGGAGACAATCATCAGCGTCTTAAATGCAAATACTCATTCAGTAGTGCTGACCAGATTGCAGTTAAAACTGGCTCCAGCGAAAAACTACACGATAGGATCGTTATCCCTCAGTCAAAACCAAAAGCAAAATTCTGAACGAGCATACCAAGGCAAAATAATAACAAAAACCTCCACGAAAAATATCATCCCCAAAAAGCAACTCATAGATAATGAAAGAAAATCAAAAAAAGGTGATTGCGGGTACCTGGGAAAGTCGCCCGAAGAAGAGCGAATGGAAACTCAAACCCCAACACACGAATTAAAGTCAGGGACACAGGCAAAAGGAACCAAAGACAAAGGTATCCAGGCCACCCTACTACACCTCCGAGAGTCACGCAAAGTAGACCGAGAGGCCCAGATTTCCAAAGAACGTCTGGCTAGGTTAGAAGATGAGCTCAACCTAAGCCCAATTCTCGATAAAAATGAAAAGAAGGAAATTTTAGAAATATGTCACGAGTACAACGACATATTTCATCTAAAAGGGGACAAGTTATCGCACACAGATGCAATTATGCACGAGATACCAGTGCTTCCCGGCCAAGCGCCAATTAATCAGAAAATGTATCGACTGCCGGAAACTCAGCGAGAAGTTATTAACGAGCAAATAGAAGAAATGCTCGAGAACGACATAATCCAAAGAAGTAAGAGCCCCTGGAACTCTCCATTGCTGGTGGTCCCGAAAAAGGCCGGACCAGACGGCAAGAAAAGGTGGAGAGTAGTAGTAGATTTTCGCAAGGTCAACGATAAGACGGTTGGCGACGCCTACCCACTCCCAAGGATCGAAGACATCCTGGACCAATTGGGACATTCCAGATACTTTACTACCCTTGATCTCGCTAGCGGTTATCATCAAGTACTAGTCGATCCCCAGGATCAACCCAAAACCGCATTTAGCACAAATTACGGGCATTACGAATTCAAGCGAATGCCATTCGGACTCAAGGGAGCGCCTGCCACATTCCAACGCCTCATGAACTACGTACTGACGGGGCTACAAGGATTGGAATGTTTTGTGTACCTAGATGACATCGTCATCTACGGAAAAAATTTGGATGATCATAACTGTAAACTTCGAAAAGTTTTTAACAAATTACGAGAGAATAATTTAAAACTACAACCGGAGAAGTGTCAATTCCTCCGGAAAGAAGTAGTGTATTTGGGGCATAAATGCTCGAGTGAAGGGGCACTCCCAGACCCCAGTAAAGTAGCGTGCGTACAGGAATTTCCTGTCCCACGTACGGTAAAACAGACGCAGTCTTTTCTAGGACTAGCAAATTACTATCGGAAATTCATTCCAAATTTCTCCAAATTGGCACGGCCAATAACGAATCTGCTTCGCAAAGATGTGAAATTCACCTGGACTAACAATTGCCAGGAAGCATTTGAAGCGATTAAAAATGCGCTCGTGACACCACCACTTTTAATATACCCAGATTTCAGCAAACCGTTTAACTTGACAACGGATGCTAGCAGCGAGGCGCTAGGAGCGGTGCTATCTCAAGGCACTGTGGGAAGTGATCAACCCATAGCCTACGCCAGCCGAACGCTGAACAAAGCGGAGAGAAACTACTCCACAATAGAAAGGGAGTTGCTTGCCATTGTATGGGCAACTAGAAATTTCAGGTGTTACCTTCAAGGAAGAAAATTTACGGTTTACACCGATCATAAACCCTTGAAAGGCGTGTTTAACGTGAAGGATCCAACTTCACGATTGGTGAGATTCCACCACAAACTTTCCGGATTCGATTACACCATCGAATATAAACCTGGGAAATATAACACCAATGCAGATGCATTGAGTCGAATCCCAGTCAACGAGGATCAAGGAGAAGAGGGAAAAACCCTCGTGGTAGAGGCCCAAATACATGACCCCCCCGAAAAACAGTTAGGCAAAACACCGCTGCCAAAAAATCAACCAATGAAAGTAACTGCAGTCACCAGGGCGCAGAAACTAAAAGCGCAACGCGATGAAGAAAACCCAACTAAAACACAAGAACCTAATCCGGAGAAAAGCACTCCCGAAACAAAGGAATTAGCAATTGAATGTCCAATGGAGAAAAAGATCACCCCGGAAGTAATTACAAATCCGGAGGAAATCAAAACCATTCTGAGAGACTATCACGATTCACTTTTCGGTGGACACCAAGGCATTGCTAAAACGTACAAACGCATTAGGCGTAAATACTGGTGGAGGCACATGCTAAGGGATATAAAACGGTATATAAAACGTTGCCCAAAATGCCAAAAGATGAAAGCATCTAGGCCATACAAAATGCCAATGGTAATTACCGACATCGCGGAGAAACCATTCGACAAGGTATACCTAGACATTGTCGGACCCCTCGAGGAAACGGGAAACGGAAACAAATATATCCTCACATTCCAGGACAACCTAACAAAGTTCGTGGATTGGTATGCCATCCCGAACGGGGAAGCGGAAACAATAGCGCAAATTTTCTTCGACGAAATCGTCACGCGCTACCGAATTCCCAAAAAGATTGTCACCGACCAAGGAACCAATTTCCTTAGTGATCTATTCAAGCAAATGTGCAAGTTATTGCGGGTGAAGAAATTGCAGACGTCCGCTTATCACCCACAATCAAACGGGGCACTGGAAAGAGTACACAGACCATTGGTTGAGTACCTGCGTACGATAATTGATGAAAACCCCACAACCTGGGATAAATTTCTGCGAACCGCAGCGTTCGTGCATAATAACAGTGAGCACGAAGGAACCAAGTTAACTCCCATGGATTGCTTATTCGGATTTACGGCAGATATGCCCTCTTATTTAAAACGAGAGACGGAACCTGTGTACAATCATGAGAGCTATTATCACCAACTAAGATATAAGTTGCAGAAATCATACGAAATCGCACGCAAAAATATTATAATCGCAAGCAGAAATAATCAAATACACCCGCTTCTGATATCTGCTAATACCCTCATTCAAGAATACTACAAAAGCAAACCACTGTGCGAAAAAGACAATAGTTGTCTGCCATTGATTCAGCAATCAGCAGTGGTTCAAGGAGCAAAGATAGACGGAAAGCTGCTAATAAAAATTACATTACCCATTTTTAACCTTCCCACGTTCACACTCCACAAAATTCACATATTCCCAGTTGTAATCAATAATTCCTATGCACTACTACCAGACATAGCATATTCCCATATAGCAGCAAATAATCGAACACAAGAATTCCTACTCCTACAACCAGCAGACACTGCTCGTTATAAACGCATAACTCAAATCCAGCGAAAACCCACATATGTCGGACGACTAGGGGTACCAGTAACAACGCCAACGGATGCTAAGGAATGCGCCATCAGACTATTATTTAATCCACTAAATGAAGAACCACAATGTAAGTTCCGAATCCAAATCCCTATTCGGAATACAATAATTAAGTTGGCGCAATCAAACTCTTGGTTGTACTCGCTCCAAACACCTGTAATTACTCAATTAAGGTGCGAGCATCAATCCGTTACAATAAAATTGGAGCAACCAGGAATTCTGACCTTCAATGAAAAGTGCCAACTGCAACTAGGCTCGAAATTATTATTCTATGAGGAAGAGAAAAGCAGCAAATTTCTGTTTAAACAACCAATTTACGCAATCCCCTCGAATCTAACAGATCTTCAAATTAAAATGCACCCGTTAGGAAGGAAACAGACCGACACAACGGAACTCTTTACGAACGACGATACTAACAATATGCTTCAGAAGACTACGTATTCGCTGCAAGAAATACAAGACGAGCTGGATAAAATCATTTATCGGCAGGGCAACTATAAGACGCACGCCCTCACCATAAGCTCCATATCCCTAACCTCGCTAATAGTAATGGGGATGGTGATCATAATAGTGATACGGTACATAGTACCATTATTAAAAGCCTGCAATTGTTGGAAAAAGCAAAACCAAACCGAAGCGGGAAAAAGAGAGTCACCTGTAAAGCAAATGGAAGAACAACAGTTACCCCAAACTAGCGCGGCGAAGGCAACGCAACAAATAGGCCCAACACCACCGGTCAGACGTGAACCCTCGATAAGGACCAGCACAACAAAAACCGTGCAATTAGTGTAGCATGAAAAAAAAAAAAAAAAAAAAAAAAAAAAAAACAGGAAAAAACACAAAAAAAAAAAAACTATTATATATATAGACAAAAAAAAATATATAGAAGAATTGCACGAAAAAAAAAAACAAAAGAAAATAGACCTTAGAAGCAATTACGAAGAGCCAAACAACAACGAAGAAAAACGGAAAGCCACCGGAGAACCAAACAACGCAGAAGAAAAATGGAATGCCACCGGAGAAATAAGCAACGAAGACAAAAACAAAACCAGCGAAGAAACACAGGAGAGGAAGAGAAAACAAAGCAAAAGCCATCGTTGAAAAGAAAAAAAAAAGGGGGATTTTTAAGGAAACAGAAAACCCATTGAGAATAATATTTATTCCAGAAAAACCACAGAATAAAGACGTACACCCTAGTTAAGTGGAGGCCGCCTTAAGTGCCCAATGAGGACGAAGCACGCACCTGGAAAGAAAACAAAAAGGAAAACTAAACAAAAAAGCACGGAAGAAGATAAAACAACTTACCTTCACCTACCAGGGTGCAATCGTCACGCAACACCCAACGCACCAGGTAGGTGCACCCGGCTGGTGGCACGGCGAGCAACGGTAGCGAAAAGCCATTATCGGGCCTCCGCTTCAGCATGACTAGGGCTTCCCAGTCATGGACTACCCCGTAGACGACAATGCTTCTAACGAAGAACACGCAGTCCGAAGGGATTCGCACCGACGTATAATATGGCACGAAAAGTTGGAACATCCCGACTCCTGGGTTGATAGACGTGAAATGAATTGTTAACTACTGTGGCTAACAACCAAACTTGAGAGTAGACAAAAGAAATGCACACAGCGCATTTTTTTTTAAGAAAAAAAAAAACACAAAAGAAGCATATTGCTAGTTAATTCAAGGGAACTTGCAACCGAAAAATGTCAAACAACACGGAAATCCTAGGAAGACGACACAGTAACATGGTAAAACAACACCAAGTACAACCAACCCACGCGAACAACAAGGAAAAGTTACACCGTAATACAAAAACCCGGCGCCGGAAGAACAAATCAACCCACATAAAACACCAAATCACCCAGCAGCGTCACCCGAGATGTCCACTTACAAGCGTATGGTCAAGAATAACACAAAAACAAAAAAAATAACATAAATAAGAAAAACTTATTGCTAGATGAGATACTAACATTAGGTAAGCAGGGATTCGAATAAAGATAGGAATTATTAAAAAAAAAATAAAAAAAAAAAAATATATAATAAAAATAAAAAATAAAAAGGGAAATATTTTATAAATAGCAACATAAATAGGTAATTAACCAAGTAGATAAACAAAAGGGAAAAATTAATTGTATTATCATATTTTAGCTAACAGGGATATAGTTTAGGTAGCGTAAGTACAATGTACTTGACCTTATTGAAATCAAAAAGAAAACCCCAAATCATAATAAAAATACATATCCTTTTAACCTCAATTCGAGGATTATTCCTCTCCAAAGAATAATCCTCTTTTTCAAAAGAGGGGAGGAATGTTATGATCAATTCGACCAAATTAGAAGTTAATTGTAAACAAAGAGCAATTAACTCCAAAAGTGCAAGCGCATAATACATATCACCGCAAAAAGCGTAAGCAATGGCTAACGACCTAGGGCAAGAAATGTAAACAAAATTGTACATAGCAATACAAGGTCGAGCCATGACAATTAAATATATGCTTGGGCCAGTTACGATAAGCGCTCGCATAAAAAGAAGAAAACAACACGGTAGCGAGTCACGTTGCTCGAAGTAAAAAAAAGAATGCGAGAAGCGCAAGTAACTGGGCCGTCAAGAAAATTGTCATAAACGCAAAATGATGGGAGTCAGCATAAATAACCATATCAATATATCGGGTATGGATTGACCCCATCGCGGTAAACAATAAAAGCAATTTAGCAAATTGCAATTAATAAGTCAAATAAAATTAAAAAACCTATTGATGGAACGTGCACTATTGGAAGGTGATTGCCTTTTGCGTTGCAATTAAGCAAGTCAGCGGAATTGCGCAAGCGTAAGCATTCCTTAGGGAATGTATTGCTATTTCAGGGGTTAGGTAAAAAGTACATTGTACCTTACCAATATTAGCAATTAATCAATTATTGGAAAAGAGTAGGGAGAGCTTTTTACAAATTAAAATGTATAAAAGTAATCGTCACCCTAGAATAAGGGTTCAGTTTATTGTTAAAAGAGCTAGAGGAAACTCTGCCCGATTGGGTATCGAATTGTTCAGTATTGTTAAAAAGAGCTAGTGGAAACTCTGCCCGATTGGGGTCTCGAAGTTTGTTAAAAGTCAAGTAGTAGTCAAGAACAAGTTTTGTATCGGCTTAACTAGTGAAATAAATAGCGAGTTATTGTGAAGAGTAATACGGCGGTTGTGAATTGAAGTGAGGTAATTTCAACCCTTTACCCTGGAGTTCTGCATTCGTGCTGCTCCAAGCGATCCCCGGAGTTAAAGCGAATCCTCGCTGCTCCAAATCCTCCTCAGGAGTTAAGGCGCTAGACGCTGCTCCGCCCAACCAAAATTATCCACGGCTCGCAGCTCTGCCGCGGCCAGCATTACCTACACCCAAGCCAGCGAACAACGCGGCAGGGCTTCATCCCTCAAGCCCGCTATCCCAGCGGCCCAACGAATAATTACCATCGGGGCTTTCACCCACATCACACCCTTTGCTTTCGCATCCTGGTAGAAGAACCAGATTTGCGCTCAACGAACGCACTAGGTACAAGAACCTAGTGTATCTCTCCGCTGCCTGTTAGAAACAACGAGTCCCCTTCACACAAACTTATCCGTCGTAACCAATGCTAGGGAAGACCACAACAACTTCTTCGACTCGAAACCAAGTGATTTCTACCGTCGAGGCATTGAAAGGTTGAACGTTGGGAAAATATTGTAAACAACAACGTAGAATACATTGTTGATTCATTTGTTATTTATATCTTATTTAATTTTGTGGAAACCTAAACTTAAGAAAACAAAAAAACACCATTACTTGTGGGGCAACCCAATATTAATTTATTTTATATCTCTAATAAAATTGAGATCACCAAATCATGCGCGACCAGATTTTAAGGAGCATAGTGCTACTCGACACTCGCACATAGGAGGACTAATCACTTATCCCAATGCTTTTCAAAATTGTTTTCAGAATGTAATGATGATGGTGCAGAAATTCATTAACTATGATACTACTCCAAAGTTCTGTTAGAGAAGAGATAATTGTTGTACATTGTACAATCCCAATCAATTCAACTAAATGGTATAGATAAAAAGACTAAAACTAAACTACAGATCTAAAACTAGATCGCAAATCAGTTTCTTTAAAAATAGAACAATAACAAATGAGGGTCAACAGTGATATCATTTTTGCTGCACATGATGCGAGCTTGCTAGAAGATAGAACTGCTCTAGTAGAGCAGCTCCCCTCTAGTTCCTTATCGTTTCGGATTCCTGTAAGACTTTTTGTTTTGCGTCAATCCAACAATAATTATAATTAGCGTGGAAAAGGGCACCAGAGTTCGACGAGGCTCAATAGACACATTACAGAAAAAAATTCGATATCTAGTCTTCCAGAACTTATGAAGCACGTCGAGCAAAGTAGTTAAGTCATACCTAAAGAACACTGTTAAATGGACTAAAGTAAGTTCATTAAGATTGATCCAACAATAACGATGCTTGTACGCAGTTTCAGTGCGTTTGAACTTTGCAGAATTAAATAGAATCGTAAACTCGTTTTCACTAACATCTGCTTTCCACCATACAGATTGAGGGGGCAAGGTTCTTAGTATTAATCACATTGGATACCTACAGCCATCTTAAAGACTTCGTTCATCTAAAGTTCCTTTGATATTGCGCATGAATCTAAGTTCCTTCGGTCAAATTATTTTTTGCAGATTAGAAGCTGCAAAAATGTGTAGGAATGACACCGAATTCGCGTTACTAATGTTATTTCAATTGAAGATTCGCACTGTATGTTGTCTGCTGCTCTAATGCGAGCAAAGTCGATTTATCAGTCGCGTATTTAATCTGCCGAAGTTTGCTCCGACTGCAGTGAGCTGCTTCAGTTCGTTGTGCTCAAACGCTTCATTGTGATTTTGCGAAAGATTTCTCCATTTAAGATGTGGCACTTGTTGTCTCCGTTAATAATTTTGGTGGTAATTGTGTTGGCTACATTTGTGTACCTGTTCCCTTGGTTTCTAAAGTTCAAACGCCTCTTCAAGTTCTCCTGCACCATCCCTGGACCTCCTTATAAGGAATTTTTTAAAAGTGCTCAAGAAGAACGTGAGTGATTGTATATTTTGAAGCTTCCTTGTACATCAACAGGTCATAAGCGCGTAAATAGAGAGCCGGAATCGTAAGCGGCCTCTAAACTCTCGAACATGGTACGAGTGTACTTGATTCGACTAAACTCCGCAGGCGGTCGAACGTGTGCTGAGACCATCAACTCGAAATCAGATGCTCTCAAAATTTGGCAGGTTCACATCTCAATCAATCGACAAATTATAAATTGATTTTTAACTTAAAATTTTATTCTCTTTCCATTTCTCGGATTACAAATTTGGGTTACCATTTGAAAGAAAAACCTGACCTGAAATTAACCTTGACCTCGACCTACAAGGTCATCATCAGGTGTCCCCCTTAAAACCTTGCAACTTTTGCCTTCCACATTTTTCGCTATCTCGCTTCCCCACCGAAATAATAGCATAAGCAGTTATAGATTAAAATTACTCACCCTGTATATATAAACTTTCGAACGAAGGGTGCTTTCGTACTGAGGGAGGCATGAAACGAAAAACTATGAAAGAATTTTTGGAAAGACATGCAATAGCTTGGTACCGATTTCAGTAGGTAGATTCATCTTCGAAATCTACCTAATAAGGATGGGACATCGTATATTCGTATGAAACCATCCATGATAGACGAAATTTTCTGACGACCCCTTTGAGGGTCCCGGTTCGCGGTTCGCGCATCACTGATATAATATACATACCTACAATCTATGTTTTTATACCCAAGATATAGCGTACATTAGCCTTGGGCGAACATTTGCAATGCCAAGAATTAATGGTGGCAAAAAGAATTGTATAGTGTATTTATTCATTATTTGGAAGAAAAAATAAAGTTTTGAAAGTTTAAGACCGCGATTTTTGTTCGGCAGTCTAAACTCATCCTATATTCAATTTACTTTGTTAAACACTTTACATTATATTTTATATTGTTGCCTTAATCTGTAGAATCTTTCGAAAATTTTAAGAATAAAATCATTGCGGTTTGAATCATGATAAGCTTAACCCAAGTTATAAAGTTTGTTGTGAAACCATGTCATCGGCGCTGGAAATTTTTAAAACGAAAATAAAGTTAATTTACTTAGTTTCAAGAATATATATATCTGAAAAAGTGTTTGAAATATCAAATTAAAACTCCATATGGTTAATCAGGATAGCAAAACGAACAAATAAAAAAAAAATCATGGAATTCTGAGAACATGGGTTTCATGACTGTTATGGCATGACTCGTTTAGCAAGCATAGAGAAGAGATATTTTCTATATTTCATGTATAGAAGTTTTGGTTCAAGCATTTACTTAAACTTTCATTTTATTTTATTTTTTATTTGTAGGTGTTCTTACTTTCCTAGAAGAATCGGCTCATCAGTATGGCACAATTTTTCGTCTTTGGCTTGGAAAGGATCTTTTCTTATTCATTTCTGATCCGGAAGATATCAAAACAGTTTTGAGCAGTACCAAACTACTGTACAAATCTCCAAACTACCGATTGGTGGAGCCCTGGCTCGGCTTGGGCCTTTTGACAAGTAGTGGGGAGATGTGGCACCGAAGAAGGAAGATGCTAACGCCGGCATTCCATTTTAAAGTTCTCAGTGCTTTCCAGCAGCCGATGGAGGATAACTGTAACATTCTTATAAACAAGTTGAAGAATGTTGCTAATGGGAAAAATATCGTTAACATTTATTCTTACATAACCCTTTTTGCTTTAGATGTTATTTGTGAAACTGCGATGGGAATCAAGAAGCACGCTCAACTGAAGAGTGACTCCGATTATGTGCAAGCAGTGCAAACGTAAATTCCAAAATATATTACAATGATTTATGACAAAGTTTTCAATGATTTTTTTTCAGGATGTGTCGAGTATTGCAAAGTCAAATTTTCAGTGCTTGGAAACGTTTTCCATTGTTGTATCAATTTAGTGATGATGCAAAAGCAACACGTCAAGCACTAAATGTATTGCATGGCGAAACGCTGAGAGTAATTATTGAACGGAAAAACATTCTGAAGGCGGAGGGGGTGCACAACTTAAATAGCACAGGTACGAACGAATGTTGCATTTGTTATGTAGCTTAACACTATTCCTTAATATTTTCATAATGTCACCTGATGCTACAGATAAACCTATTGTTAACATTAGTATATCGGTGACGTGAATTCAAAAGATTTTCCCCATTCAAAAGGCGTCCAACGCACCTAAAGAAGTTTTGACTTGAAAAACTAATAATGTTCCAGATATAATTTTAAAAATGTTGTTGTTCTTTTGGAAACTTTGAAAATTATTCGATTTGGTTTCCAAATAAACTGCAAAACATTTATTTCAATTCTATCTTCTCCAATTCACTGTAAGACAAAGTTCTCTGTACAGAAAATAGCAACAATTAAAACATCTCAAAATTAAATTACCTCCATTTATAAAAACTTACCTTAACTTTATTTTTCAATGTGTTGTAGTAAATGTTTTAAAAGTAACTAATTTACCTATCAGCAAGGGATGACACCAATATAGGAATTAAGCGAAGATTGGCTTTTTTGGACATGCTGTTGATTGCTCAAATGGAAGGAGTTCCCATAACAGACAGAGAAATTCGGGAGGAAGTTGATACATTTATGTTCGAGGTAAAGGTTCCACAAACTATGAAATGATGATTGCAATGGAATGATTATACAGGGCCACGACACCACCAGTTCAGCGATTGCCTTCATAATTTATTTACTGGCACAGTATCCCGACGAGCAAGAAAAACTGTATCAAGACGTTACGCAAGCCAGTGATAAGGATTCAGCGAAGTATTTGGAAGCGGTCATTAAAGAAGGCCTGCGCTTGTTTCCGTCTGTTCCGTCGTTTAGTCGAATATTAAAAGAAGATTTTCAAATTAGAGATCACATCATTCCTGAAGGCACAAATATTGCTGTTTTTGCGTACATGGCGCATCGAGATCCCAAAGAATATCCGCAACCATACAAATTCATACCGGAGAGATTCCTGCAGGACAAGGAGAATCATCCTTACTCGTTTGTTCCATTCAGTGCTGGTCCTAGAAATTGCATTGGTACGTATATCGAAGATACTCTTCAGTCTTCTGCTACATATTTCTTCATTTATTTTTTTGCTTTACATTGCAGGACAAAAGTTTGCTATGCTAGAATTAAAATGCACTATTGCCAGTCTCGTGAAAAGCTTTCAATTCCTTGCTGCACCTGGATTTGAAATTAATCTCCAGACGCAGTTAATCCTAAGAAGTACATCTGGAATTTCTGTGATACTCAAATCCAGAGTCGGTTAATGAAGTGTATTTTAGTTCCATGTTAATCAAATTAAATAGAAGTATATCAAAATTTTCAATAAAATAAAAAATAATTTTTTTTCTTACATAGATTCGTGATTATTTCTGGATTATGTAGATCATCTACTGATATTATTTGTGTAAGCTTAATAAACAAAATGGCTAATCTAAGAATATGCGCTTAGTGACCAATCATTCACTTTAACTAAGTAATGTTTGGAAGATTGAGATATCCTTTTTAGACCTGATTGACTATGTCATTTGCTTCCCAAGTCCTGGTCTTATCGTAATCAGAAGGCCGTTATCGGGCACTAATCTGCAGTCGAATAAATTTTGAGAGCAAAAAAAAGAGCACGTACATAACGAACACAAATGAGCCCTTTCCTTCCAAAGTGTGCAAAAGACCGTTCTAAAGTATTTCATCACTTAAGGAACCCATAAAGATAAGCTTACGACCGGCACAGTGGCTGCTTCTGGAACCCTTCTCGACGACATAGAGTCCCCTTTACATGTTAACATCCCCCTCCATTCAGAACTCCAGCCCCTTTTGGCCTGATAAAAAAATCTAAAATAGAAAAATTGATCCGAAAACTCTTATCGCTCCTCGAAGAAAACCTTCTTCCACTTGAGTCGTTACTCCTGCCTCCACAAACCGAAGTGGCTTCTTATCCGATGGGTTCATTTACAATTTAACAAGTGTCCCCGTCGGTCGGAATATTGACGCTGCGACTGCGAAGATGAAGTCGAGGATGAAGGAAATCTTGCTGAGGAATTATTTCCGGTATCAATTGGTTATCTCTACTGGGCCGCTACCCGATGCTGGTTGGTAATAGTGAAAACAATAAAATGGCTCCGGGACAAATGTGCTCGTTTTTCTAGCCGCGTGCCTAGAAGGCTGTTTTCAAAACCGTCGATAAGCTTAGCTCTACGAAGTGAATGCGGCTATCCTACCATCCCCTGCTGCTAGAGCACCAATTTGGCTAAGTCATTCTCCAATGCTTTATGGCTGAAAGGTACCAATTGGGGTGAAATTTTTTCTCTTAAGCCTTTTATCCAACTGCAGAATCCGAATCGGGTGTAATCCTCTATTTAGAGTTTGTTGAAACATTTTCGCTTCAGCTAGCAGCAGAACATCAGACAAAAATTGAATTATGGTCAGTCATCCAACTTACTGGACCACCGCCGTTTGCTCGCGCAATGCATACCCCCCCCCCCCCCCCCCCCTTCTCTCTTACCCTGATGACCAAGCTATTGCTGCAAGTGCAATCCATGTTTGTTGCTGCAGCCAAGGAGGATGCTTGCAGTGCCATTTCGACTCAAAGCAATTTCAATTTATCGGGTTCGTTTTTATGTGTTCCCCCGTCTTCCAGCCACATCCAGTGAGATTGCTGTTCGTCTTCCCGGCATTGGTTCGTTTTTGTATGCCGCGCTGCAGAATCGAATTGGTTGCGTCTGAGCAATTTCGGAGAGGCGAGCACCAACCGATAATCGAATCAGGCAATTGATGGGAGCTTAACAATTTTGTTTATTATTCTGGCACTTGCCAGTTCAATCGTATCACCACTACCCACCCCGCAATGGCCGAGGAGTCGTCGTTATTTACTGCAGTCGGGCGGGCAACGGTGGCCGAATGATGCTGAACTGGGAAGCTGCCCAAATGCGGTCAACTTGGGAAATTGCAGAACTTGAATTTGCACGGATACATTAAAAATCCGAAACAAACAATTCAATATTACTTTAGATTGTTTTTCTATAAAGAGACCTTTTAAAAAATCAGTTTGTATGTTTATGAAATATTTTGAAATTGTTCTAACTGCCAGTAGTCAAAAAGATGTGCTAGTACCTGGCCAGAGGATATATCTATGATTTAAAATAAAAACCACATGATTTAGATATGTGGTTTTGGACTTATAAAGACACAAACATAAAAGCTCTTTTGTCATTTATAATATATATAGATTTACAATTACGAATTTAAGTGACAAATGTACCTATGTGGAATACGGGTGGTCAGTACTCTGTACTCAGCAATGCAATGAAAAAGCTATCACCCCCATCTTCTTTAAGCCTTGCGTTGACCTGCTCGTAAACTTGATCCAACGCCATTGCTGAGAAAGGCCTGCAAGATTTTATTGCGACAAAAAGACCATTCTTGAACGATCCGTGCAGATCACGTAGTGACGTGGCCTTTCTTCAAGATTAAGGAGATCTCTAATGTGTATTGGAATGGAAGCCACCTAGCATAATTCGACAATTGAACATGTCTCGATAAGGCACCGGCACTGTGCGTGTTGCTAGGCGGGCGATCACGCATTCCACACCCACCGCAGTCAGCCTGTACTTTTCTTTCAAGGCTAAGTCTGTTTTCCTACGAATTTAGGCAGACCGTTAGTGAACACCTGCACTTGCCAATTTAAACTCAGTTCGCATAAACAATAAAAATATTTTTTCGCTTCCGATGATGGTTTACAAAAACTGCCTCGTCTCGCGTGAGACGAAAGGCAAGGAAAAGGAAGAAAGATCCTGCAAAGGGCTAATGGCGAGCAGGATCAATTTATAGTTGGGAACGACACGGTCGGTATTATATAGTATTTTGCTCCGTAGTTTTGTATTTGGGGACATATTTTAAAGAAGGTCGATGCAAACTGCCTTTCTGGTACGTTTAATTTTAAATTTAAAAAAATTTAAGATAGATTCAGATGTAAGTGAACCAATATTTATCGATTAATTTGTTAATAGATACGCATCGCATATGCTTTGCCAAAGAATACCCCCATTCCCTTTCAAATTTGACTTCGAACAAAACTTACCCTTGCTGCTTGTAGGTTTGGTGTGCAAACATTTGATTATGCAACAAAAGATTCAGGTCCCTTTTTGTAGCAAATTAAGCTCCCGACATTTTGGATTCATGGTTGCAGTGGACTGTTTTTTGTTAGGGTTTCACTCGATTTTAAAAGGATAGTTTACGTCAGTAAGAGCCAATTGTAAAGTCAAACTCTGCCAACCCATAAAAGCTCCTTGTAAACCCCCCCTCCCATTTGAACTACAGCACGTTGATCCTCGAATAACTAATTCAAATCTCGCCTAAGCTTCCTTTTACCGGGCGGAACAATGCACTTCATTCGCATTCTATCCTGCAGAAATTCCTTTATTTTACTGCCCCGAATCTGGCCAAAACAAAGCATTCAAACGTTAATCACGACTGCCCCTCTCTCAGGAAGTGTATACCCTTTGGCCAGGACTCTGGATTTTTCACACAAATCTCATGTTTTCTGGCTGGTTACCGTCTGGAAAACGGAAAACACTTTTCAGGATATTTTAACACTACTCTTGCTTCGGACTGATTTATTAGGCTGTAAATCATTGATAAGGGTTAATTATCATGTGAAACATCGTCGAGTCTGGGGTTGCTTGTTCGCAGGCAACGTACCACTTACGATGTTTACTTTCCCATGAGCTTGATTTGATACGCAGACCAACAATTTGGGGTCCGGATAAATTTACATTTATGTATACACCGGATATTCGTATAGATATTTCGCATACATATTTTAAATTATTAAGATGTTTCGGTACATTTAATTTGCGGCAACTTTAATAATCTAAAAGCCACTGTAAACCAGAAGATCCCTTCGATTTCCTTACGGGACTGATTCAATAGATGCAGCGCTTACCGTGCTGCTTACGTACGGCGTACTTCAATCAAACCTCTCAGTACAAAGCGTCGACTCTCCAATTTTATCCTGGAGCAAATTTTTCTGGCTTCGTTCCTATTCCTGTGGGTAAATCATGTCGTCTTCCTTATATTTGGTTGACGTCGTTAGTTCTTCCTCTTGCTGTCACGCGCTCAAATAATAGAATTTAATATACGTGGCAGGAGTGTGCAAGGCATACAGAGGAATACATAAAGGAAGCCCCAGAAAGCAGGAAAAGCTACCAAGGAGTTGATATGTGCCGACATAAAGGATACCTGCTGAAAGGAGATTCATGTGCAAAAGATGGGATTTTTCTTCACCTGCAGGAGTGTTTCAACGAGAATTAAGCGGTGGAAAAGTTCAGCAAATTTATGTAAATGGCCCAAAATCGCACATTTGCAACGTGTTTGTGCGATTTCCATTAAAAGTAGATTGCTCAAGACATTGACGGCTCCTTTAAGCTGATAGAGTAATAAGCTGAGTGTCTATTTTTTCCTTATCTTTTCAAATATTTGTTAGTTGTTGGATATTCGAACCAATCAATTTCTCTCCTAATAAGTTTCCCATTCTTACCAGGAGACCGCGTCAATAATGGAAATTAAACATAAATCAAATATGCATCAATCAGAACAATGATTTTTATTGCTTTTTCACGTCTGCATGAGCAAATTTTCAAAACTTTGAGAAGTTCAATTTTCAAAACACCGTCCATTTGCAAGGCATAAAAGTCGATAAACCAGAATTGTATTTTTTTCCATACGCTTTTCCTGGCATTTTCGTTGCACTGATATTTCTCCTATTGTTAGGCAATTAAAATTTATTGAAATTAATTTTTACAAGTACATATTAGTCCCTACAATCAATATTCATTTCAATTAACTTTGATTAACTTTAGTTATTTAAAACACTTTATCTGTAATGAAAATTTTTAAATTGCAATAATTCGCGACGAAATGTTCGCAAGATTAAAATTTAACGCCTAAGTAGTCGCGAGGTGGCTTAATTAAACGTACATATCTCGAGAATGGAGGACAAGGTCAAGGGCAAACAATTTATATGTTTAAAATTAAGAAAAAAATATGCTCTTTCGATTGATGCTTATTAGATTTTTTTATGGCGTGGTTTCCTGGTTAGGGTTGCAGACCAAAATTCTTTCTTTTTTTACAAGTGCATCGGTTGAAGCCGACAGTGCAGACCAAACGAATGAATTTTGCGGGTAACAAAAATTCGGATTTGAAATAGCCCTGAACCTGATGCACAGGGACAAATGCCATACAAAAATTCAAAAGTATTAAAGGCGGTTACTGGTAACTTCCTTGCAATGTCCGGCAGTCTTGCTGATCCGGCTTGCACTCACTGCAACGTGGTATTTCCTTCAACTGAGGTAATGGTGGAAGATGAATGACGAGTCAATACACAAAACTATAACCCTTTCCTGTGATAAAAACTAGAAAACATTTTTCGTAAAAGCTTGATTGCTATAAAACCAGTAACGATTGTGTTCAAATCAGATTGAATGCTTCTACATAGCAAATTTCTTTAGAATGCGGACAAGGACATGAGGTGAATATAGCGTATATAGTAAGAGTAACATGCGAGATTAAAAGACTGTGCCTCTTATATGGAGTTCATTTTATGTGTTAGTTGAAGTAGATTGCACTTGCACTCTTTCTTTTGATTTTTCCTTCGTGGCAAAATTAATAATACTGGGTTTTGAATTGTATGAATAATAAAAGAAAAAGCTTGAGTGCTTAATTAAGAGAGCGTATATCGACTACGAATTGTTCACTTGCAACCTCATTTAGTACAGAACTATTTCACCTTGCAAGCTTAGACTTGCTTCTTAGGGAACTTAGCACACGTTGATGATTAGTGCAGGAAGTCTACTGCATTCTCATCGAAACATATTATTAATATTAATGCAAGATAAATGTACCGCATAATTTTTCCATAATAAACCTATGAGAAATTTCCAGAAATTAAGGAGATATATTTCGTATTCATACTTTTTCCATAAATAATGTAAAACTCTTTTCTAAGTACGGAATTACTCCGTAAATTTTTTAAACAGGCATTATTTTGGGAGTTCACGCCTGGTTGCTCCCCCAAGCAAAGTTATAATTCACTGTTTTTCCAACGCTTCTTATCATAATATTTGGCGTGCTTACGACGAAAGACCTCTAACTTTCCGTAGTTCATGCAAGGACGAAATCATTTTTAATGGAAGTGTGCGAATTTATACCACAGGAGATCGGCTCATTAAGCATGGATAGGACGCAATATACACATTGCTATTGTTGTCTCTGTGGTACCTTAGAGTTTTGAAGCCATAAAATGCTAACAGTAGACGACAAACATTGCATCAAAATAAAATGTCGGGAAACAATCAAAAACATAAGAAGAATTAGCGACGAAAAATGTCGCTCAAACTCCAAACGAACTTCCGTTGATATTCGAAATCGCCGGGCATAAATTCCCTGATCGAGTTTCTCTTAGACGGTAACTGCTTCATGTGAGTTAGCGCTCCTCGTCAGAAGCCAGTAAGCCCATTCCTGAGACCCGTGACTGCTGATGAATCTCATTAAAAGCTCATCAAAGAAGAACTTGAGATAAGGGTTCTTCCTAGAGTACATACACAGCTAGAATGCACAAAGCGAGGAGCACTCACGATGTGCAGGTTCATTCGGTTGAAGTTCCGGTAATTGAAGTATGTGGAGATGTCCTTGAGAGTCACAACCGCTACTTTATCGTCATGATGTTGTACTTGAGGTTTATTGAGTTCACCCTCTATTGGATCAGCGGAAATGAAGCCTTTCATATTAATAGGACAATTCCTCAAGAGCTTGTATCTTGTATGATTCGCGGAAATGGGATTCTCTGGTTGTGAACTTCTTTTTATTGATTGATGCGGATATGCCAATTTTCTAGCTCAACGACTGGAGGAAAATGCATTCAAGTAGAAATTAAAAATAAGCTTTTTCCACAGAAACAATTTGCAGTTGGAGGAAATTCGGCACCACCTGCTGTGTGTACATCTGTAAATATTCGCATGAAAATTAATTGAATTTGTTGTAATATCCGAAGATTTGATTGCCAAAGGTTTATTAAAAAATTAAATTGAACAAATTATAATATTACACCCCAAAATATTTTTACATTCTGCTTATAATAACATTTTTACATTCCGTATATAATAACTTGACGCATTTCTTTTTCTCTCTGTTTTTAATGTAATCTAAACTCCGCGGGCTAAATTGCATGTGTGTGACGCCAGTGAATTTTTTATACTTATTATTCAAAACTAATCTTAACTGTTTGTTCCATGTATTATTGAATTGTAAGGTAGATGTAGGTACGTGTGGCAAAATAAGCTCAGTATTTCCAGTATTTAGTTTATTAACAAGTGTTTCCTAAAATTAATGTTGCTCCGGGCGTCAAAATTCTTAGTTTCGTCCCTGATTTTAGGATTGCCTCACAACTACATGAATCTACATAAATAACAACATATCCCGAACTTACCAATATAATATTTTGAAAAACAATAAAATATTTAGTAAACATTGGTAGGTATGTAGATTTATTAATATTGCACTATTATTCAAATCATTGTTAATGTTATTAACGTCATTCTTTCTCATAACTGAATAGTTAAAGCACTTTAATTTTGCCAAGAAATAAACATTTTCAAAAAGGTCACAGTAAATTCTAGCTGAAGGAGAATCGCAACGATACACATTTTCATGCAGAAACCCTTTCAAATTAAAAGCAGTTAAGATCGCTGGGTAGTAACACATTTTCAGGACATTAGCAAAAATAGCAGGCAATAGTAATTTGAGATTTCTGTGCAATTGTTAAAAACTTCTTCCCTCAAGCATTCTGAGGGAATTCTTTCGAAGAAAAACTAGATGAAGTGCTCATTTCCTTGATGTTCCCTGTTTCAAGGAGTCACTGACGAGACCATTCCCAGCTCTATAGGACGGAAATAATGGAAAACTTTGTCCATAGTGATCGAAAACTTTACACATTTCGTGTGAATTGAGTTTCAGAGATGATGATAATATTTGCAAGCTCCACTGGTACAGATAAAGTCAGAGGGCACAAATTGCGGATTCGAAATAGGTTTCCTCTGTTGAATGCGCTTGCGATATTATCCCAGTTGTAAAACCATGAACTTTCCCCAAATGATGGTCTTTTCATTAGGGAGATATATGAATGGAACTGTCAACTGAGGAATGTAAAGTTTTCTTTGAAGCTTGTGACTATCTTCATTTTAAATGGTTGTCCTGCAGGTGGAATGACACGTTCCTTGTTTCAAGAGTTTGGAAATCACTTATTATTTTAGTATGGATCAAATACGGACAAAGTTGTTATTTTGACGGGCTGAGATTTTTTACTGGCGTAAAAAAATCATACAACAGTTTGTGGAAAGTTTTATATTGTATATGCATCCTTACTTATATTATATGGTGCTCGGAAAATATATCTTTTAAAATTGTAAAACGGGACAAAGAACATCCTGTTAAGCATTGTTTGACGTTTCACTATATATATATGCATAAGCACCTACTAACTGGCTGACTGACTGATTAGCTCACTGATAAAGTGATAACCTACCGATTTCCATGATATTCCCCAAGATTCCATGAAAAACCGGTTTTTGGAAGTTCTACACTTAACTGGTTGAAAAGGGGGGTGGAAGGGGGAACTGTCAAAATTGATGATGGCAAAGGAAAGGGGTAGTAAAGTCAATTTATATGATGTGTGGTATCAAGTGAAAGGTAATTAAAATCTTATTATGTTTATGATTATGACGTTTTAAATTATATGTATTACGTATAAATACGTAATACGTATTACTTTATAAATATCGAAAAATTAAATTTTTCGTCACCGAAAAAAAACTCAACTACTACCTAATATTATAATGTTTTAAACTTATCATATTTTTATACACGATATTAAAATTTTAGAAATGGAAGAAAACTTTGGCAATGTTAGGGTGCTAAACATGGATGTACATTGTACATGGGGTTTTTTGATTTAGAATGAATGAAGGTGGTAACCATTTTTCTTGCGGTTGTCCAATTTGGGCTGTGTTTGATATCAAATTCAAGCTCTTGCTAAGTACTATTAAATTAAGCAGTCGCGGACAACTAGCCTTAGTGACATAAGAAAATGCATATCTAAATTTTTACATAGAATGACTATATTTTTCTACATCTAGCGTATCACGTAATTTGTGTGACACATTGCTTCCTTACTTGTTATACAGAATTTTATTGAAGTTTAGAAAATGAATTTTCGGTAAGTTTGTGTTCTCCAAATTTAAGAAATTACTTTGGTTACTTGTTATTTGAAGTAATGAATTTCATTGTCCCTGTGAACTCCTGACTTTTAATAGGCTTAAAATTAATCAAAAACTTTGGACTAAATATTCGAGAAAATTTTTGGTAATTTTTGTTTTTTTTTATAAATCCGGAAAAAATTAGAATTGCTCGATGTGATTAATGCAACACTTTCAAAGGAACTCGCAAACTTGGTAACATCAAAGTATCAAAATGAGATTCGGAAAGAAATTTACATAAATTTTTTGGTTCTTCCGAAAGCAAATCTTAATTAGAAAAGTTCTGTGATACAATATAAAAAAAATAGGAATGGAAATTAAGGTCCTTCAAATATAATTTATTTTTTGACAGAGTAAAGTTGATGCCCTGAAATCGAAAATATTGACTTAATATTGAACTTTTAGCGGTTTCCGATTGGGCAGGTGTTGATTTTCATAATATTCACTTTAAGTAGAAGATCTCGGTGTAAACCAGAAAACTTTAAGCATCCCCAACTTCGGATTCGAACTTCCGATATCTATATTTGTGCTGAATGTCGGTAAGTAAAAGTTGTTAGTGAAACATTTCATTTCATTAAAGCAATCCGAGCCGGGACATACCTCATAGAATATTAGAGAATATACAAAAGAACACCAAAAGATTTCCATTATACTCCAGCGAATCCATCGGCCTCTGCAATATCATCCTAGACTAAACCAGCTGTCTTTTACCAGTGTTTTCACAGGTAGCTAATCCGGGGAATCACGTCATAAGAAGACAAGTTTTTAATTAAACTTTCGGGGGGTCAAATCCGATTAACAACGGTTGGTTTATTATTTCTTCTTCCTCAGCCACCCAAAGCCCGACACCCTATCCGTATTTACTGAAAATAGTTGACCCCAAACCTTAAGAAAAGTTTGATAGCAGATGGCAGTCAAGAATAAGGAGAAATCAAGAAAAACGAAGGAATAAGGGCGGCGGAACAAAAGCCACTATTTAAGTTTACGGAGCTGGAAAATCCCAATACAGAAGAAGTCCAACGGTGGCCCTAATGGAGGACTTTGTTTTTGCGGTTTCTCTTTAAAGGAGCGAAGAAGCGACGTCTTCTCACAATGGGGAAAAACTTGCTTTCCGGTTGTTCTTTTTCTTTGTACTCGATGTAGAAATATGCTGGTCGCAAGAGGCTGCTGGTAAATAATAAACTCCGTCGGCCCGCCCGCGCCACCCTGTTAGCATTAACCCGGAGTCATCTGCGAAAGTAAGTGACTGTACTTTTTCGTGCCAACAAACAATGAATACACGAACAGGTGAGCTCGTCCTGGCAGCGGGGCTTATGTCGTCCTTGCAGAACGCCCGGAATTGTTCATTTCATATTGGCACATAAGAAGGCACTTTATTTTGTCTGCTTAACCTAGCGCGAAGTTTGCATCTCCTTACCTGTGTCACCCGTGATGACAAGGGAAAAGTGCTGGGAATAAATTTACTCTCCGGAACTCTTTCTGTTGGGCTCATGATTTTGTGACTGGAAGCAGATGGAAGAGTCTAGGTGCCTTCATTCTTCTCACCTCTCAAGAGGATTTAGAATCAATGATATTATAATATGTTAATTGACACGCTCAACATCCACTAGTTTTAGTTGCTTACTGTCGTCACCCGCCGGTCTGAATTTGACAATTGAATTCTGAAAATATAATCTGTTCTCGTCACAGAAAGTAATTATCTTGCAATCAACTAGATTCTATAAGTAGAACGATTAAACAACAACAAACCGAGAACTAAACAACTAAAGAGACCTATTTCGTTCTTCAATTATTATACAAGTAAAACAATTTGGACCTTATTTAATTTTTACTTAAATGCCTTGCTTGTGGTAAAGTACGAATAACAAAGAAGAATTATCATCTTCTCACAATTCTGAAGTACTCCTCTGAAGTAAAAGCATCGTCTTTAATAGTAATTCGTTCATTCGATGAATTCTAATTATGTACTTTAGTTGGCTCAAACATTTCAATAATTCTCTTTTTTTTCTATTCTGTTTTCATTTTTAATTACACATTTTCCTATAAATCCTAGAAACACAAAAAAAAACCATTCGAGAGACTGAGGACACAAAACACGACGTACTTTCCAGTGGACGAGAGCCCCCCCCCCCCCCCCCCCCCCTTTCAAAACCAACAAAAAAAAAATATACAGAGCGGCAGCAAAACTATTTACAAGCATTAAAATTTATTCTGTGTTGAACAATGCACTGTACTCTCCCTCTCTCTCTGCATCTTGTCTGGCTGGTCTGTTTTAAATGGAGAGGGGGGGGGGGGGGGGGGGAAGGAGTTAATTGTTGGACCCATTCTAATCTTAATATTAATAATATGTCGAACTAATATTAATAATATTTGGTGTGTTAATAAAAATTTCAGAAAAAAATGCTTTTAAATTTAAGGAAAATAAAGCGTAATAAATTGTATTTGACAAATTGTACAAACGATTTTGTGAGTGATAAAATATATGAAATATAATAAAAATGTTAATATGTTGTGAATTTTAGAAGTCGTATTATATGCACATACACAAAAATCGTGAAGAAGACGCCACTGGCCTGGAATAAGCATTTATTTGTAGTGACTATTCCTAATTAGGGTTTAGAAGAAGTTCTTCAAATATTTAACCCGGCCAAAGAAATCGCAAAGTAGAACCTAAGATTGCGCAAACATTGTTATTGCAAACTTAGGGAGGTAAATATTTTTAGTTCGGAAAAGCAAACTTGCGAAGTACTCTATCTGTTATTTGCACGGTTGTATTACTGCTTATCAGACGCGATAGTAACAAGTGCCCAACTATCTTCCGGTGGAATGAGCATGCCTTTAGCTATAGTTCACTACATCTCACGAATTTCCTGAAAAGAATTATATTTTAAGAAAAACAATTTTTTTGCGGCAGACTTTTCGGGTATCAAAGTTTCTCCTCAGTAAGCAAGACGAGAAAGTTCAGAAAGAAATGTCCTGTAGTCTGAAGTCAAATAGAAGCTGAAGTTTACCTCATATCCACTAACGATTCCGAGTGCAATCAACTTGAGTGAATTTCAATAGGAGTCGCGATTCCTGCAAGGACTTGATGTAAGTGCACTAAATAAACGCTTTTCTAACGGCTTCTAGTGGCTTCTAGTTATGTAAGGAAGTTTGCGGTTTTCGGTTGTGTACGCAACTTCGAAGTCGATAATATGTTTAGGAGCTGCACTCAATGCATTTTCGTCGGGTGTGGCTTTGCAAACCATGAAATCTGACGAAGCAAGACTTTTTGCACGTCTCCATTCAAGACGATGGATGTGTGTTTGTGTTGTCCTCTACCACTAATAAAGCATTTAATTTGCATTATTACTTACGAAATATATTTAGCATTTTAACAATTTTAGTGTTATTTCTTATAAGTTAAATACATACAATGGTTGCATTTTGACACAAAAAAGGAAAGTTTTTGGTAATTGTAAAAATTCAAGATCGAGTAAAAAAGTTCCGTACAAATGATAATAATAATGATACGCAAATATAATCAGTAAACGAATCCAACATTTTCATATAAACATGATTCGGCCTAATATCGCAGTACTAAAAGGGAGTCGCTCGATTTTGCTCATCTTCGAACTGGACCTTACAGTTTTAACGAAGTAACATGTATCGTGTAAAAATCATTAAAAATTCAAAATCATGCGTCCTAGAACATTTTCAAAGGTATATTTAGATTCTACACACCAAAATGCGTACCTACTAATAGATATATCACATCCCTGAAACAAAATAGCTGTTGACTAGTATTAACTTACACAGGCTAATAGATTATACAATGAAACTATTTTTTGCAATGTACAATATTCAAAGTTATTCGAAGAAATTTAAAGATTGTGAAGCAAGCGGATCTTTTACTTTACCAAAGATTCGACTAAAGGAAGGAGCTCCTTCGACATGTGACAAGAATTCATAAGAACTTCAATCGCTGAAGGAAATTACTAAAAACAGTGTACCAGAAAATTGATGCACTACAACCGAATATTTTACAAAATGAAACACTGTCGAATATGCGCTTCAGAAGTGAATCTTCAAGCTCATAAGTCAACAGCCACCATCAGAGAAAGTTTTGTTCTGTTGCGCAAACTTGCACTGCTGCACCTTTTATGGGGTCTTTCTTGAAAGGAGAAAATTTCAAGACACCGGAGAGCCATTATTCGAAAAGTTTTCAAATCTTGCCACGATCTCTGCTAATAAAGCGCTTACCACATTTTCTTAGGAATTTGTCCAGTTCTCAACAAATGAAACATTCACTAAAACCATTCAGCAACATTGGTTATTTTCTGCAGACACAATTTGCCGCCGCAAATCCTTCCTCGAACACCAGAAAAGAACACTGCCCGAGAAAATATTAAAATTCTGGCCCCATATTAAATTTTTTTTCTTCTTTTATACTTTCCAATTCTACTGCCCCGCACTCGCATTCCACCTCAATCCGCAATGTAAAGTATATTACAGAAATATTTTCATTTCACTACGCTTCCGCAGGATAAAGTTCTTCGACGAGGTAAAGAGCACCTTCCAGCTCGCAGGATACTCCTTACCTTCGAAGGTCTGGCGGAACATATGTGCCGGAGAAGTCGCTTACGGATATCGAGGCGGCTGCTGGAGATAACCAACGAAGTTTCCACTTTTAATATTTCTGAAAGCAGTAAAGGCTGCATCCTCGAGCAAATATTTGGTGCAAATATTGGAATTTTTTAGAGTTCCTGGACGTTTGGTCGAGCTCCTCGTATTGAACATAAATTAAACATTAACTTTTCAGGGAATTCATTAGTTTGATTGAAAATATATTTTGCGCTCGCTACATCACTCTGAATTTGTTTTGCATCACGTACGGAACTGGAGGAAGGAGGATTCTTGTATTAGCATATGTACGATCTAATTTGTGCTCAAGCACTTCTTTCATCAGGACCCCAAAGAGCTTTTTATTCTACTCCCGCAAAAGTTTTTACAAGAAAGTCAAGGTTTCTTTTATTTTGTGGTAGCTTTTTACAATTATATGGATATGTAGGTTCGACCTATAACATAACATATACCTACACGAATGACCGAAAAAAATTTAAATCTCCATAAAAAAAATTATTTGCAAGAAGTCAAGCAAATGGCCAATAACACATGTCATAATTGGTGATTCAATGTGTTTTATTTCATTCATATTTTATTTTAAGTCAATAAATTAAAGCCAATAAATATGAAGTACAAATGAAAGCAAAAGAAAGTTCACTGCTTCTTTACATACAGCAGCAATGCAAGTGGCAACAAGAACACAATTTTTATAGGCATCCATAAAATAAAAACAAATTTTATAACCATTGAAAATATTCCAACAAGTTCGCAACTTGAAAAGTTATCTAGACACTGACAATGAGTTGAATTTCTGCATCTACTTCGTTTCGTATGGGTCGGATGATGTCCATTGAAAGTTTTCCATTTTAAGATCCTTTTTTCTCTATTTCGCTCCAACACAGAATGAGCCATTCCCTATTTTCCTTTCATCATTTCACAGAGTTCTCAAATGTCCCTCAACTTTGGTTTGTTAATGTCGGAATATATTTCGGTTTTTTTATTTCCCCTTTGTTTGTGCGCTACCATTACCCTTTTTATTGTCACTGTAGCTTGTGATTTTATAGTTCTATTCTTGCTTAAAGAAAAACTAAGAAATACGAAAAAAAGTGGTGGAACCAGAAGAATGACTTTTATTTGAAAATATTTTTGAAAAACTTGATAAGGGTGGGATTGCAAGGGTCAAATTGCTTTACACATCAAACGCCTTGTAAGTGTCAAGTGACGGTTGTTTTCGTATACTTAAAAGTACCAATAAATCACTTTACAATTACACACATTTGTTCTTAGCTGGTTCATATAAATTAATGGGGGTATTTTCCTCGAAGCGAATCGACGCATTACGCCGGCGCATCCTGCCGGCATATTATGTTCGCCTGCTCCAAGTCGCGTTTTTGGTCACAAGTCATCCGATGATCCGAAATATTTGTGGCGCATTTTATTGGAAACCATAGCTTGTTTTTTTTTCATACTTTGGTGAGCATGGTCCCTTAATTTTGAACCTTTTATGTACAATAATAGGTACGAACTAATTTCCTAAGTGTTAAGTTTTGGTTTTTATATGATTTTAATATTTTATTTTGTAATTATCAGCCTAATGAAACGAATTATTCTTCCATTCAGCTAATGAAGATTTAGTTATGATTTCAATTAAAATGGTAAAACAATTAAAGAAATAAAATAAATAAATAAATAAATAAGTAAAACACTCAACTAAACTTTTAATTCCGCCATTGTAAAGAATAGTATTGCAAATAGTTATGCATCATCATTCGTCCGTTTGTAGCTGGACATTGCATTGTGGAAAACAAGTAATTTCATATTGCTAAATGGGATAAGTGTTCCACTAGCTGAAGTATTTTCTAACTAACCTCGCCATATTTCTCACTTGATGAATAAATGAGTCATTGTTTTTAGTTAAGTTCCCTTAACAATCATTGGAGGATTTGTCGCGCAATAGTGGGGGAACATGGTGTTTATATTGTATAACGCGGCATTCAATGGCTTATCAAGTAAAAATTACACGACCGACATCTATGTCTGGGGAAAAATAACTCCAAACTGTGCGGCAACAAACG
Source organism: Leptogaster cylindrica (assembly GCA_963082835.1). Taxonomy (NCBI): domain Eukaryota; kingdom Metazoa; phylum Arthropoda; class Insecta; order Diptera; family Asilidae; genus Leptogaster; species Leptogaster cylindrica. The sequence goes on along the minus strand of OY720108.1, from coordinate 1,882,742 downwards.
TCAATTTTAAGCAGTATCAGACATTATGTTCCTCAAATTTCCCCAACCCCTTCCAATACCATGCTTCAGCAGAACCAAAAAGAAGTGCTCTCTGACGCCCCCAACTTACACAAAAATTTATTTATGATTTCGTTCGCACACATACAAGAAATTGTATTTGAAAAGATTTTTTTTTATCGTCGTTTGCAGAAGCATCGCGAAGATGCTGCACAGAACTAAGGGTGGAGCCACCTCCTCAAGCTAAGGATGCGAAAGCCATTAGAAAATGTCACATTGTCATTTTTATGTTTATTCACTTATTTTCATGATGTATTATGCTTATGACAATGAAGTGGGTCTTGACTGGCGTTGAGCTGTTGGATGGTTGCTCAGGGGCCTGACGTGATACATGATGGAAACTGTCTTTCATGTTTTTTTCTGGTTATAGTAGGAAAAATCTCTGTTCTGGTGGCTTAACTTTTTTTCTTCGACAAGTTGACTTTTGAGTGAGTTATATGCGGATAATGTCAAGAAACATGTTAGAAGGTCACATCGAGATAACGTCTTGTATAGACATATACAACACAGACATAATGAGCTTACAAATCTGTAATTTTTAATGGTCTTGATTGCTGTATTTTCTAGTAATTAAGGATAATGAAACCTGAACACAGCGAACATCATGTAAAAACATGTCTTTAACGAGTTGTTGCGTTTCAGTGAATAAGAAATAATACATGTTAGAATTAAAAAGAAGATAAAAAGGAGGATGAATTTTGACATAGCAAGTTAAGATGGCTATTGGATTGCTAGCCATGCACGAAATATTATTTCAACAAACTACTCGTAGGTCGTAGGTACGTGAATAGTATCATATACTTTTCTGATTTTGCTGTTTTGGAATTTTCTATAAATCCAAATAAAGTTTAATTTATTCATTGGTAGCCTTTTTTAGTACATTGCAATATTAATTACTGCAAATAAATTCAGGCAAACTCGAATTCTATTAAAACTACAATAATTTTGATTAAAAAACAGAAAACATAAAATATGCCTATAATTAATATAGTTCAGATATATAATTAAGAAAATATGATGATTAGCACTTTGCGGAGTACCAGAGAGTGTTTTTGGGGATGCAATATTAATTCTGATTTACATCGAGATTCGGGACGTTTTACAGTTGTGATAATATAGTGGGACCCAAGAATATCCGTCATATAGCAATACAGTTTGAATTATTTAGTGTAGCTTCTTCACTTTTCAATCTCAAAAATGTTTAAGTAAAATTATCGACTTCTTATTTTGTTGTGTTACATTAAACCGCATTTGTATAACAATGTCCTTTTTTTTGAGTAGATATGCTTTAATTCTTGTCTTAAAGCAATCCTTGCGACTAGCGCTGAATGTCTTATCTACGTCGCAAGTGAACTTCATCGCTGCCATTGAAGTCCAATTTTCATTGAAGTAAGCATTTAAGCAAAACATTTTCTAGGAACATCAATTGTATTAAATTTTTCGATTTTTTTGTCAACCATGAAACGAGAATACTTAGTCGCCTCCTTTTGAAATAAAATCTGCAGCAATTGTCTAAAATTTTGCCTTACATCGAAATATCCTCAGGACGAGTAGGAGGAACTCTTTCAGGCTTTATATTGTTGAGATAACTGTAAAGCAGAGGAATACGTCTTCAACAGTATCCATTCGCATGTATCCTCAGTTTCGGCCATGAGTGGCGTTCTGTGGAATTTATATTTGAGAATTTCGCAAAGGCGAGAAGTGGATATGGAAGCCCACGAGGGATTGTCATCTTCGTGCTCGTAACAGTTTCAAATTGAATTATTCTATGCCTTTGTTTTCCACCGAATTATATTACGCCATCTCAGCACCCCAAACCGCTTGTCGCTATCCACCTCGGCATCAACTTCATCGGATGCCGAAAACTGTTTTATTTCCATTCTTTCGGAAACAATTTGGTTTCCTTAAATTGCGTAATTTTTGTAGGATCCTTGTTTGGCTTCATGTTTTCTTTGATTGGCTGCTGAATAAATTTTGATTCCCGAAACGTTGATTCATTCGTTTAGAGATTGTGTGCAATGAAATTCTGGTGGAATATTATTGTTTTTACTAATTAAAAGTATACACTTGATTTTCACTCAATAATCATTACTCTTATTATACCATTGACCCACTATACCATCATTATGACGAAAACTATCATTAGGACGAAAATGTGAATGACAGAGTGACACATTACCTTTTCGTCATTGCTGCTACTGACAGTTTTTGAAAGTGATGTGCGGAGTTGCGGAACTGAATTTTAAGTCAAACTGAAACCGCAACATTTTCGTTTTATATTCTTTCGTTTAATTATTTTTTCGTGCTGGTGATTGTTTTTTCCATCATAATGACAGTTTTCGTCATGAGGATGAAATACTGTGTTATTTAAGAAAAGGAATCAGGAAGAGTTAGACTAGGAGATCTAGTGCTCAAGAGTGCATGGCGCACCACCAAAATTAGAAGTTAAGAATCAAAGTAATGAAGTTACGAATCAAAGTTTATAAAGTGGAATCTGAAAAAAGTAACTTTAGTGTAAATGCAAAAGTGTTTTTTTTTATTAAATTGAACATTCAAGTTCAAAAGTTCTAATCGCGTTACGGCAGGTAGATGTGTAAATCGAGTTTGACAAATTTGTCCATTCTTATGTCAAGCTTGACTTGTTAAAATCAAATCAACAGGGATTTTGACTTTGTTTCAAATACTCTGCGCAGAACTCTTATTTAAAATTCCGTTAAACTATGAGAAAGCTCATTCTGTGTTACTTTCTTTATGTCAATAATTGAAAGCCCACTTGTACTTCCTGATATTTTAATTTAGCTGTTATTTTGGTAAATATTTTATCACATTGCTAGATTTGTTCTAAAATATTTCTATTGTGAAACTCCAATCGGTAAAAACATTAGAGGAATCTACTCCAGAGACTTGAACCAAAGAACTTTAATACATGTAATACATGTATTAAAGTTCTTTGCTTGAACATATTCGAACGTAATGGGAAATAAGACTGTTTCTTCGCGTTTAATCGGTGAAATATTGCAGTGCGAATTAATAAAAATGCGCGCAGTGTTGGCGGCGAACGGAATGTGGCGGTGCCAGCTTGCCCGATCCATTCCGAATCAATTTGCACTTAACTTAATTTCATATTTCATTGATCTGATTCCGTCTGTAGAGCACTATCACGAGTGCCTTTAATATTTCCAAGTAATTCTTAGTTTCTTGCAATTTTCCACTAGCAAAACTTTTTATGAAAGCAAAAGCGCTTCTTGATGGAATCCCTTGCGCCATGATATCGTTTTGAGTCTTGGAAGAACTTTTAATAATTCTTTGAGGCAGAGCTTGGCGAATTTGATTTCGCGTTTTACTTATTAAACAAATTTATTGGAATAAACTGCAAGAGCGGCAAATTACTTCCGCTGAAAGAACTGAACGGACTAAAGCTTTATGCAAATTTTATAAACTGGGTGAAGTCAATTCGGAAGCCAAATGCTTTCTTTTGCAAGCTCATGGCGAAATATGTACAAGGCATCAATTTTATGCTGGCTTTAAAGTTGCATGAAGCATACATACAATCTCTTTGTCTTCAGATGTTAATATTCTTCCAAGCCAGTCCAAAAGTCAAGTAAATGTCGGATTTGTACGATAATTTTACATCATTTTACATGATAAAATGAATCGATCATGAATCGGAAATTTGGGGATGTTCAGAATTTTATATAAGTAGGAACACTTTCCGGTTGACTTGTTGACACCTCGTTCACGCAATGCGTGGCCGCGTCCGACAGTGTAGTGGATTGAACATACATCACCAAGTGTCCTGCTTGAAAACTATTGATAATTATTGATATGCATTGTCTGTTTAAACTTGAATCATTCCCTATATCAGTCATAGAGTAGCAAAACAATTATAATAAATTGCAATAAACTATTCGTCAGAAGCGCATTTTAAGTTAACCTGGATTTATAGTATGACAGAATGTAAACGTAGACGCACTGTAAAAAAGTAAAAGTTGGCCAGCTCTTCCGTTCCAGTACGTTTCTCACTTACGTTACGTCATGCGCTTACGTTCATTTATAATAATCTATAGTTGATCTTTTCACAGTGCGTCTACGTTTACACTCCGTCAAACTATAAATCCAGCTTTAAGTTAATGGCCATTCCTAATTTCCTATGTGCATTGTGCACCCAAGTTCTATTGAAAATGTAGCAAACTGAAGACTTATAGGTAATACAGTAGGTAATATATATTATTGTTATTGTTTGGCTTAAGATTTTACTGAAGAAAGTTAATACGGACCTATCATTAGTTGACCAATTCACCAGAAATGTCTAGTTTCGGATTTGTTTAATATGTGATCAATATAATTTATACAAAGTAATTTGTTTCCAATAACAAACAAATAAAACTATTAGATACATATTCCAATTAATTATTAATTAACAACTAAAATCTAGTCCTACTGTACAAAAGTTGGAGACAAGGCTAGAATTTCTTAACAAACCTCACTCACAAATAACTTCTGGCAAGGTTGGCAAAGAAGCATACGTGTAAAAGACATTTGCTAAAACTTCCATTTTGTTTTCGGAATGGTGCGATTTGGTGTAAAGTAACAGGCGATCAGGAATCAGCAGCAGCAGCAATTCATTCATATTTCACGAATTCGGCTCGATTCCAGCGCCAACTGATAAGTGTGATTGAATGAGGGATGCTAGAATACAGATTAAGACTGTCTCGAGATGAGCTAGAAGTGAGTTTGTCTTCTGAATAGAATAGTTTTAAATAATACTTCTCAATGGCTAGCTCATTAACGGATGGTTTTGGCGATTGCATTATTGAATCGAATTTTATCAAAACTACAATCGACTCTAAGCAGATCTCTGGTATTTCGACTAAAACATTTTTTAACCTTTTTTGTCAAGCCTGTCAGCTATCTACAATCTGCATTAATAGTTCAAATCTTTTATAGACCAAGCGGCAAGCACGCACACAACCACGCGCATTACCATTGGGCCAAGGTTTCTTCTACCATTTAATTTGAACGTTGGACGAATTTCAACAAGCTTCAGAGGTATTTGACTTAAATATTTATATTATATAATATTAATTATATTATTGTGTAATCTGATGGCAAACGTAATCATCCCTCAGTGTCACTGTAGCATTGTTCCTTTAACATTCCATAACTCAGCACCTCAGATACAGTACACATTTCTGATTATAATGATAACTTAGGTAAACTACTATACATAATGCTATATGCTAAGTGATAGCACTCATTCCGATAAATTTCTTGTAATACCCATTTTGAAGCAGGAAACCCACCCTGTTTGCTATCGTGTTTCCAATTGAACAATCATAAGCAATTATTACGTTTTCTATAGTATTACTTAGTTATAATGATCAATTTGGATAACATGTTTGGATAAATACCACGTTCTGGCCAAATCCTGGTTGTTGTAAAATGGAATAGCAGGATTCTGAATGGAGCACATCATATGCTGATTTGCTGCATACGACCAATCACGTCCGACGTGAACGGAATTATTCGTCGCAGCACGAAACATAATTTCATTATTTAGAAGTCAAATTTTCATTACGGATATTATTCATAGACAGCCGAGGGGAACCGAAGACGGAGCATCCTGCCAACGCCTTTCATATTCGTATGTGGGCTGCTTCCCTACCGTCCCGTCGGTCGGGTGATTCCCCGTCTGTACGGTGCCTGGAGTGCTCAGAACAAGGACCTCCGAACGAAGGAAAACGCTTCAAAAAATTTTTTTGTTCAAGATTTCTTCTCGAATGGCACGTGACTCAAAATGCTGTATATTGCGACGCCACCACCGGTAAATAAACTTTTTTTTTCCAAATTATTTACCTAATCAGAAAGTTTTATTTTGTAAATTTGCGTGCTTTTCCTAGGCAGGTGCTGGGTCCTTATTTTTGAAGAAAGCAGACAGATATAATTTAGGAAGCCCCAGTCTATGCTAACGAGTAACAACAAAAACTGCTAGCGTTGCTTTTGAACGTGGTGAATTTACAATTAACTTATTCAAGCAACATAAATTGGTAGTTAGGAACATAAATCGCACAAACAGGAAATGTTCGAACGCGAATCCTTTAGTTTTTCAAGTACTTTGGGTGGGAAAATTTATTTAAGAAACGTATTCTTCTGGGGTTTGTTTTTTTTACACATTTTATTGATTGATTTTTTAGACCACGAAGAATTTAGTGTTCAATTACTAATTATGCAATCTTTATTACGTTCATGATAGTTTAATTCTACTGCTTATTAATTTAATAGGTATAACTAGGTGCTTTAAAATTTCAACCAGTGATTCTGACCTCAAATTTTATTATGGGACAAAAAATCTAATCAAAAAAGTTTTTTCTGACAAAACGCATCGTTTTATACCAGCTTCATTTCATGGGTCATGTTATACCAAATCAAAAAAGTGTTCATTCCGACCATCTTAAATTAGGTTGAAACTTTCATTAAATGTGTTCCTTGACACTGGGAATGCAAATATAATGTAGACGTACTTAATATTATTAGAGTGACAGCGTGACTTCGAATGGGGCGGTACATTTGCCTGGCTGCCACCACGGCGACAACATACCTTGGCGCGTCTCCGTGTCAAAATATGGAGCAAAGACCTCTAATCTACAAATCTGATTTTGACTTTCGGTTATTTACGTAGTGCAGTGGCCGATCGGTGTGTGTGTGTGTGTGTAGGGGGGGGGGGGGGGTGTCTTTGTTTCGGAAATTACCCTTATAAAGAAATCAAAACACTTCGACATCTACCTGAGCCTGTAGGCTTGCCGAAAGGGACTTTTTAAAGAATTGTATATTTTAAAATAATATTTTAACTAGTAAGGAAGCAATTGGTCACACCAATTACGTGATACCCTAGCTGAAGAAAAATATACTCATTCTTATATCAACATTTTTGTATAAAACGACTCATGCTTATATGGCAACACTAAGAAGGAGTTGCCCGATTTTGCTCATCTTCGAACTTGACCTTGCAATTTTAATCAAATATTATTGTACCAAATTACAAGTTTCTAGCTACAAGCGTTCTCGAATTATCGTCTGGACAGACAGACAGACACACAGACAGACAGACAGACAGACGGACATGCATAAAACGTTTTCTTTTCACTTCCCAATCATGAATATATAGTTCTTTCTTTTCTGTGACGATTATTTCTTGGCGTTGCAAACGTTCGCTCAAAACTAATATACCCTACATCTAGGGTATAAAAACTCATTATTGTAGTAATTAGTATTATAGGTACATATGTTGAAATTGTAAAATAAATAAACAAACCATTAAATTTAGAAATTCTTTTACAAGGATTAAACTACCCGCAATATTTTAAGAGCTTCATAAGTGGGCGTAAAAAGTGCTCCTCGCTTCAACACGGCTCATGTGTAAATTTCTTCACTCCTCGGGTTTTTCTCGTCTATGTTGCATCATAGTTTTCATGACAACATTTTTCGGTCACAACTATATTCCCAGTGGCCCTAATATGCCTTGGTGCAAATTAATTTCCAAACTGAACAGTTTCTTAGCCAGTGCTGACCATTTTTATCTGTATATCGCGAGGGTTAATTTTTTGAGCTTTTTATTATCTTTCTTAATTACTTTCCATTACAGTCACAAAATATGATAATGAAATTGGCGTAATTAAATAGATTTTGCGGGCGCTTTGCCCAGCCCATCCGCCATAAGTTATATACTAACAACACAACTGGACAACTTTAGTGCCGCATTAAAATTCATTTTCGCGTTTTTCTTTAATTTTTTGTTGCTTCTTTACATTTACCCTGAGACTGCAGCAAGAGCGGGTAATGGCGGAACACAGTCATTTATCCTTGGTCCAATCTGTTCCATTAAGCTTCCCGCTAATGCAACGTCGAAAATCAAAAAGAAACTTGTATACCACCGCAAGGAGAGCTCCTGGCAACGCCTGGCTGCATGGCAACGATCTCAAGGCAGCCAACATGGAATTGTGGAAGTAGGTAAACAGTATACAAATAAATTAAGTTGGGAATTATGCAAATATTTACTGCCTGGGGCACCAGCTCAGCGGGTCGAAATTAATTTAGCGGAGCCACGCTCATTACTTTACTTTTCGAACGCCATAACAAAGGCATTTGGCACTGCACTTCTTGAGGTTGAATGCCGTTGACGGTCCTGACGTCCTGTACACTTTCAACCGACTTGCGAACTTCCAGGAGCTTGTCTATGAATTTTAAGGAAGAGCATCGGACATTCTGCTTAGTTGGTGAAATTTTTAGCACGATTTATCGCAAATCGCTCTACTCATGTCAGTCCTGAACATTTTTTTTCTAAGTTCGTCGTACGCATAATATGTGTATTTCTAAATGCCTTCTTTTTTTTTTATTTGTTTTTTATTTTGTGTATTTTTTTAAAATTAGGAATAAATGTTAGGAATGACTGCATGAATCTTAAATATGTTCGTATAAAATAACAATTTTCTAAAATACTAGTTTCTAAACTTTTGTAGGAGGGGAACATCAGAGTATTGGGGAAAGAAGTTAAAACTTAAACAAGGTTTCCCTCATTGCATTATCTCTACCGGCGTCACTTTGAAAAAAAAAAGGTAAACTAGTACTGAAATATAATTGGTTTAGGCCAATGAAACATTTTAAGTTTGAGTAAAAAACCTTGTAAAAACCAATTCCGTTCGTATAATTAGTAATTGTTATACGTATTTATAATAATATATTTAATGAAAAATATGTAAATATTCAGTAAATACAATCAACATTATTTTTTGTAAAAAAAAATGTTCCAGGCTTATGTGGCAGCACTGAGAAGGAGTTGCCCGATTTTGTTCATCTTCAAACTTGGTCTTACCTTTTTAATGAAATATTGTTGTATCAAATGTTTTCTAGATCGTCTGGACAAACAGACAGACAAACAGATGGACATGCATGTTTCTTTTTGTCTCCCAATCATGAATATATAGTTTTTTCTTTTTGTCACCTTCCTGTTGCAATCATTCGCTCAAAACTAATACACATACCTACGAACTGTAGATAAGATGTTTTTAAATTATTCGTATGTATTTTCGAAACCACACGTCATAAAGGATCAACTTGGCGTTTGCTTACTTTACCACAAATTGCACGTGGTCTCTGTAGAAAATTAGTCTGAGCTGGTCGATAAAACCTCCAGGAAGATTTTTTAATTCACCAATGTCCCTTTTGGTTAGCTTTATTCTTTTATACTGATGTTGAATTTAGAGGCTCCACAAAATTAAACGACATTTCGTACAGACATTATTATACCGCATCATCGCCTGAATTAAGACCTTGTTTTGCTTACATTTAATACTCGCCAAAAAGTGTGCAAAGCTTCGTTAATCTTTCAAACGATCCCTGAAATTGCCCCCATTAATTACAGCTAGACAGCGATTGATACAAAAGCACTTCATTAAAAAAAATTAAGTAAATTAGGGTCCTCTGTTCGGCGGGGTCTTTTAGTGCTATTTGTAAAGCTTTGAATCTCAGAACAAATAAATTTTTCAGTGGAAAACACCCGCGTTTCCGTCCCTCTACGCTTCCGGTGGCTTGGATTCTAAGTCTGGGGAACTTTAAACGGAAAACGCTCTGTCATGGTCGTTATCAGCTCCATCACGGCTCATTCTTCAGGAAGCGCCAAGAAGCAAGTGCGTTAAGACCGAAAGTCGAGAACACTGTTGGGGCCGGAAAGGGGGAAGACGTGATTGAAATCATAATAGATGGTGCCAGAATTGGAATCAATCAAAAATCAATTTTCTTGTTCAATTGTTCCGCTTACCCCCGCCCACTAGAGTGTCCCTGTTTTCTTGTCTCGACTACATTTGTTTGCGCTCACACCCCTTTCTCGGGGGCTAAAAGCGAACGACAGAAGTACTTAGGTAATCGACACCGCTGCGGGGCTTTGCTTTCTATAGCAAAGTGCTGAAGAAGTTGCTGTTTCAGCGAGTTAAGAACACCTTTTTATCAGTTGGTGTATAATATAGTCATGTTTTCGCTTAATTTTTTGTAACCATAAACATGATTGTCTGGTGAATGAAATGTTGAGCACAATGAGGCTTAAAACATGCAATATAAAGCGTTCCAATTCCAAGTGTATTTTTCGTACCAGGGTTGCGTCAAATTTGGTGGTGTAATTGCTGCTGAGGTTGTGTGGTGGCAGCACCTAAGTATTCGCGCCACGCCACCCCTACCGCCCGAGTATTTTGAAAGGCGTGCTAATTGACTGAAAGAGTTTCATTAGATTTTCCTTTTGATTTTATGTCTCGGGAAATCTTTGGAAATTGATTTTGCGTTGATTAGTTTTGATTGTGAATACCTTCCGAGGGATATGATTGATAGGGACCTCTTTTCCTGGGAGTGGTTTTAAGGACAATGTGCTCTATTTTTAGCACCGCATTCGGAAATTCATTTAAGCAATTGCTTTAGAGCATTATCAAGGCTGTGCAGACGAAACGTGGAGTTGTACTGGAATGCAGTGGTTTTGTGAAGTATTGCCGGGTGCAAAAGTGCATGCAAACTGGCAGGTCACGTTGCATTACGTTCGTGTCCTCAAATATTGTTTAACCGAACTTCACAGTTCCGAACTTGAAATCCATTTATCATGGCCCATAATCGAGTACTGATAGCTGAACCTCAGTAATGTCCGACAAGTACGACCATGAGCGGTTGTGGTAAGGACAAGATTATTTATTAAGCTCCGTTGTTCCTCCGATGATTTATTGTACCTTTTGGACATGCTTCATTGCAAGTACACCCATTAAGTCGATGACAGAAAACCAAGTTGGATGAAATTATTGTGGCTGTTGTGGGATGTTTTGATTATTCTGTTGGACATGGGTTCCAGGACATGAATCTCTCTACCCTAAAATGCTGAACGCGAAAGAATTGGAAGAATTCTGCTGAAGTACAATGCTTCTTCTCCAATTAAGGAAATGATTTAAATGCTCTGTTCAGGTAAAAGACCGACAGCAATGTTTTAGCTATAAATAATGATTACTATAATTTTATTGGGGTTTTCATTAAATGCTGTTATTTTTAATAATGACTGTTGAACTTATGTCTCCCAAGAATTGTTAATATTTAATTTATACTTGGAAATTCCATTTGCAGAAAACACTTTCCCACCATTTCGCTCAAATCTCAATCACATATCCTGCGATAGAAGGCATGTATCCTTTGAAATTCCATTTTCGATTTATCAACATCGTACAGTGTTTGCCAGTTTAATTTCGTATTGTGGAGGGATCTAGGTAGGAACAGCATGTAGTCTGCACCTGACGCTATTCGCAGCAAATTCGAGCTGTCAAACAAGGAATCATTATTGATGCCAAGGCGGTTCGATTCGCATTCTGACGCTGTCCGTCATCACGTGGCAATTGCACAAAGTTCAAAATTAATTCTACTCAAGGTTAGTTATGTTAAATTTACACGCTCAATTAAGCAGAGATATTCCCCATCGGAGTTGAGCTGGCACCTGTGATACCCAGTTCTATGTCTGTCCACTTTACTTTAATTCAGCTAGCACAAGAGCTGAGGGCTGTAATTGGGTTTCACTGGCAATAATTAGAGATGCCTGATTTAATTATTGCTATTAAAAACATTTGTGACGCTTTGGACTCTCGGGCTCCTTTGAGCGGATGATGCTGGGTGCATGCTTTCGTCAAGCTCTATTTAATGTGAAGCAGAACTTTGATAATGTGTAGCAAGAGAGAAGAAAAGGAAGAAGTGGTTTAACGAAAGTCACGTCCTGTGACTATAATGTCGGCAGTGACTCTAATAGATGAAAATTACGTTAAAGGGGGAGATATAGGTACACCATTCACATACCTGTGGTATGGATATCATCTCATTGAAATTAATACATCACTTATGTCAGTGAGTGCAAAATCCAAAATCATTGACAGACTCAAAAGTCTATTGCATAAACAGATAAACATACTATTTTTACACGATCTTACTTTAAACGGTCTTGAATTTTCATATTATAGACTTATATGTAGAAAGACAAAAAACCTCTTTTTTCATATACATACTTAATGATTGGAAGAAATTTTGTGTGTAGATTTTATACCTCGATTTATATCCTAGATTTAGGGTATATTAGTTTTGAGCAAACTAGCAAGAATAAAAGAAACCTAGTAAGGAAGCAATTGGTCACACCAATTACGTGGATACCCTACATGTAGAAAAGTATACTCATTCTATATAAAAATCTAGACGTACTTGAAGAAAGACATTTGAAGAAAACAAATGCCATTTGATAGTACTCAACAAGAGCTTTAATTTGATATAACACACCGCCCAAATTGGAGAGCCCCAAGGGAGATGGACCACCCCCACTCCCACAAGCTTAAAAACGTAAAAAAAATTTACCCCACCGGAGAGATCCCCATTCATTCATTCTAAATCAAAAAACCCCATGTAAATCCAACTACGTTTACCACCCGAACACTGCTAAAGCTCTTCCGGTATAAATACTTTCTGAGAGTACGTATAGGACGACTGGACATATTATGTCAATAATATTATCCATTTTAATCAGTGTGCTCATTTTCATTTTGGAGGTTTTGGCCAGACAAATGGGTGTTCGGGCCCACTATGCGTCGGTACTCGGAAGCTTGGTCTGAAGGGTTGAAATCCATATTGTTGTTAATTTACAGCTCCCTAAAAATAAAATCGTCTTTTTCCACAATTCGTTTTTTCTCAAATATTTTGAAAACCGTTTTAAAAAATAATTCTTTTTAGTATGGTCATTCATACTTAATACTCTGACATAACTAAAATCAAACTCCATGACTGATATTGTTTGTTGCTTTCCACTACTGCATAATCTTTCTGGATCCTTTTAACAAGTATTATTTTGCGAATCACTTTTTGTGGCATGCCTTTGAAAAAGGACTATCCAATCACAAAACAAAATATTATCGAATTAAAAAAAAACCAAAGCTCCGCCTGAAGACGAAATTGATAAAGTTTTCTAGATACCATCCCCTTTTGTTAACAGAACCATGGAGCACTGGCAATGGCAAATAGCGCTGCAAGGACTGAGAGCCTCTGAAACACATTTACCGCCTGATTGGCTCAAACAATAGCACAATCAAGGAGTCTGTCATCGCTTCATCCATATTTGAGGGATGGCTTGCCATCCACGCTGTACTGGCACGTTCGTATCAATATCGAAGGATGAAATCTCTTGAGGGGCCCAACTAAAGAATCTCTACTGACATCGAAACGAACATCTACCGGAAGGATTTGTGCACGCACTAAAAAACCTTACCCTAAGTCGGTTGTTGTAGTGTTGACTTCAATATATTGGATGACAGGTCTCAACGGGATTAGGTAAGTGGTTATGGTGGGATAACAAACTTCCAGTAATTTTCCCTGCGGGTACGTTTCATTTGTAGAACGAGATGAAATGTGATGCGATGTAGTACCATAACGAGTGGATTCCCGGTCATTTCAAGATTGCCTTGGGTGCCTGCCTTTCTTGGGCAATTGTTCTAAGCTCGCACGCTTTTTACGAGGGTGCTTTCCATAGGAAAGAGGAATTTGCGAGATCATTGTGATGAGATAATAGAAAAAAAATTAATTTCATGGATGATTACCATTTAGGACTGATCTCCCTTTGTTTCAACATACAGCAACTGCTCAAATCAGTGCCTGGCTTGATGAGATTTCTAATTGATTTCTGAATAGCCATAAACTCAGAATTTTTTCCCCAGATACATATTACGATAATGGCTTTTAATGTTATTTCTTTTCTATGGAAATCACATTTGAACGTTTTCGCCGGCTATTTGAGTGTAAAATGAAATATATTATTGAAATAATATATCAGTCCAGTTGAATATTTGCAAAATCGATAAGTAATATTTTGGCTTAGAATTCTTTTGTCATGGTCCTTGGCTAGCAGCTGGATAAGTGGATTACGTCCAAGCACCCTTTTTGAAGTGGGTTAAATCAGTTCACAAGGCAAATGCAGGAACATTCCTACGAATGCGCTATTTCCTCATAGTCGTAGGATTACCAAATAATAAAGAAGAAGAGCGAGATTTCTTAAAGAGGATATTGCAACATTTCCGTGCGGAATATAAAATCGGTGAAAATTCATATTCCTGCGAATTTAATCTTATTGAAAACTAGTGAAAAATTTACAATCCTATTTCAAGATATAAATTATATGTATAATATTAATGCACACTGTTATTCAGAACGTCTTATTCTCAATACATGGAACAAAATAGGGAAAACTTTGAACAAAAGTTGTAATGTTAAATAAGCTCAAAAGAAAGGAACCTCAACCGCAGTTAATACTTATTTGTAAGTTTGCCTACAAAATAACGGTACAATATACTTATCAAAACCAAAATGCTAAGAAAACCAAGCTTAAGTAAATTTTTTTGCTAAATCCTGTATACACTTAAAATAAATATAAAGTGATATATAGATTATTAGGAACTGTTATGACACGCTGATAAAAACTTTTCATCTGAGGCAAAGAAATTAAATTCGACTTTGATTGATATCTTCTTTACTGTCGTGTGACGGCGGATTTTGTAAAATTCTGGAAAGTAACAAATTGGCGGATGGGTTTCAGGAAAAATCGATTTTTCAGGTTTTTGGTTTCAAAAGTTAATAAAATTTTGTAAAAATAAATTTTTTGAAGACAAACTTTCACTCGAAAACTGCATGTTCTCAAAATATTATAATAATTTTAGTTGGATTGGTGAAATTTAGTTCAAGAAATCTTGTGTAAAATTTGCTAACATTTTCAAAAATTTGTTCATCTTCTCTAGAGAAACAAATTTCGTTGAATCACGAATGAAAGCTGAGTATACATTTGAACTATTGAATAATTTATGAGTCGTTTCAAAAAATTATAACGTTGCTTGGTTTGGTCTTTGGGGATGCATTTCACGAAAATATATTTCAAATTAATGTGGTATTGCAAACAATTATAATTGATTCATTCATATTTCGCGCACAGCGAATGCGATTCGATTCCAGCGCCAACTGATGACTGTGTTTGGCTGGGGACCTGTGGAGGGGGAGGCTCGCCTCGGTAGTATAATGTTTGGTGTTTATGGTTTCAAATGCCATACTGTTGTCAATTTGTAAACAATTTTTTATAATGATTTTTACTTTTATCTAATAGTTTAACAGTTGGGCGGAGAAGTTCGTAGGCTAACATAGTAAAATACATTTTGTTTGGTAAAATTTGATTTTATTATTCAACATAGTTGCTTTCGAGGGCGATACAACGATTATAGGGTCATGCAATTTTTCGATACCATTTTTATAGTAAGATTTCTCTTTGGCCTCAAAATAGGCCTCAGTCTCACTATATACATATATGCTATATACACATATATCTCACGAACCAATTGTTCGACAGCTGTCAAATTCATACACGAATCGTGAAGGTTGGTATACTAACTAAAAATCATATGGATTTAATTCTGGTAACACCATTTATGTGTCAGCCAACGAACTTTTCAGCCGACCTAGAAGGTTTCGAAGCTTGTTAAAATATTCAGGATTACACCGTTTTAAAAGTAAATTGTTTATTACGACTTTACATACTTAATTTTAATTCTCGCTAGCAGCTGCTGGCTGCTGGCAACCAGATTTTCTGATCTGTAGTAAATTTTGTAGTACCCGAGAGAACAATATGAAACCAGCCCACCCCTGAATACGCCGCATAGCAATACAACCAAAGTTATAGAACTAGAGATAGGTGTGTATGGTAATCCTATAACTTTGGTCGTATGTGTATACAAACGTCGGAAATGGCTAAACAATGGCTAAAGAATAGTGAATTCGAATCCTTTTCGTTTGTTTATGATGGTTTAGCCATTTCCGACGTTTGTTTACACATACAACCAAAGTTATATGACCAGAGGTGGGTGTGTATGGTATTCATATAACTTTGGTTGTATGCGTAAACAAACGTCGGAAAACGCTAAACAATCATAAACTATAGTGAAATCGAATCCTTTTCGTTGGTTTATGATTGTTTAGCCATTTCCGACGTTTGTTTATACATACAACCAAAGTTATAGGACCAGAGGTGGGTGTGTATGGTATTCATATAACTTTGGTTGTATGTGTAAACACACGTCGGAAATGGCTAAACAATCATAAACTATAGTGAAATCGAATCCTTTTCGTTGGTTTATGATTGCTTAGACATTTCCGACGTTTGTTTACACATGCAACCAAAGTTATAGGACCAGAGGTGGGTGTGTATGGTATTCATATAACTTTGGTTGTATGTGTAAACAAACGGCGGAAATGGCTAAACAATTATAAACAATAGTGAATTCGAATCCTTTCCGTTTGTTTATGATTGTTTAGACATTTCCGACGTTTGTTTACACATACAACCGAAGGTATAGGACCAAAGGTGGGTATGTATGGTATTCATATAACTTTGGTTGTATGCGTAAACAAACGTCGGAAATGGCTAAACAATCATAAACTATAGTGAAATCGAATCCTTTTCGTTGGTTTATGATTGTTTAGCCATGTCCGACGTTTGTTTACACATACAACCAAAGTTATAGGACCAGAGGTGGGTGTGTATGGTATTCATATAACTTTGGTTGTATGTGTAAACAAACGGCGGAAATTGCTAAACAATTATAAACAATAGTGAATTCGAATCCTTTCCGTTTGTTTATGATTGTTTAGACATTTCCGACGTTTGTTTACACATACAACCGAAGGTATAGGACCAAAGGTGGGTGTGTATGGTATTCATATAACTTTGGTTGTATGCGTAAACAAACGTCGCAAACGGCTAAACAATCATAAACTATAGTGAAATCGAATCCTTTTCGTTGGTTTATGATTGTTTAGACATTTCCGACGTTTGTTTACACATACAACCAAAGTTATAGGACCAGAGGTGGGTGTGTATGGTATTCATATAACTTTGGTTGTATGTGTAAACAAACGTCGGAAATGGCTAAACAATCATAAACTATAGTGAAATCGAATCCTTTTCGTTGGTTTATGATTGTTTAGCCATTTCCGACGTTTGTTTACACATACAACCAAAGTTATAGGACCAGAGGTGGGTGTGTATGGTATTCATATAACTTTGGTTGTATGTGCAAACAAACGGCGGAAATGGCTATACAATTATAAACAATAGTGAATTCGAAGGTATAATGAACCGAAGGTATAGGACCAAAGGTGGGTGTGTATGGTATTCCTATAATTTTTTCAATTCTTTAATTCGTGTGAACCTATTATATATTCCTTTCTAGTTTATAAACCATTTTAGAAATTATTTTTGTAGTTCCAATTGATATCTATAACCAGGGTTCGCGCATTCATTTTGAGCGATGACTTAATTCTGATTGGTGGTTTTTTTTCGTGTAGCCTCTCCAAAAATTTCATTTGGAATTGTAGTGGAATTTGGAATGAGTGGTGTGAGTGTCGCCTCGGCAACTCTCAACTGATTAATAAGATCCTTATGAATAATTTACTGAATGATCATTTATCTTTTACAGTCCTAGGTGTCGAAGTTATGAGGCATGAACATCTAATTTTTAGGAATGATGTGCACAACTTACTGTCTGTGTCATTTGTCTGTGATTTGGATATTTTTTAATGGCCAATCACATTTAGAAAAACACGGCACAAAACTAAGATATGTTGGCAAATTTTGATTTGCCCTCATGCAATGGTGTAACCCAATTTATCTTTGATATGATTTTGGTTTTCAAACATCATTGGGTTGCGAAAGCTGAATCTGAATGCGTTGCCATGTTTAAATCACACAAATATTGTAATAACTGGCTTCCCTAACGAGCAATGGAGCCGCAACTACTCAAGCTGAGATAGATTCCATTTCCGTCATGAACAAGAAAAGTTATGAATTTGACTGAGTCCAGAGAAAGTGGGTTTTCGCCTCTCAAAACTAAAAGTAAAACAAAGGCATCCCCCAAAACATCAAAACTTTTGCATTGAAGGGCTTACGAAAGCAGAAAAAAAAATTGACAAAGAAGTGGGAACAAGCTGTGCATGTAATGACTTCCTTAAAATTTTGTGTATTTATGAGATAAGCCCTGTGCTTCAGCCCCACAGTTCCCACAGCGCGTTCTTTCTCTACACCAAAACCAGAACGCCTTTGCAAGCCAACGCTATTGCAGGGAATTCTTACCCTCTTGGCTCGCTCCATTCTCCCAGGAGCCAGGAAGTTTTGCAAAATACATACGGCCCCGCTGTAGTTATTGGAGTCTAGTCAGGATCTCGTTAAGAATTCATATTTTGCCGCTAATGTGCTAGCGCATATTTATATACATACTTATGCCAAAACATCTTATTTAGAACTGTATGCTAGTTGCTCCGGTAGACCCATTCCATGTCTCTGGAGAGGAGCAGCTCTCGTTGTTGGCTTCGTCTTCTATGGCAGGCCTCTTTCGGGTGCTCTGCGTGACTGACTCCTTCCCGCAAAGTGATGTATGCGGGGACTTTGTAGTATTATCAAGCTCCTTGTCAAAAGAATGCAAAACAGATTGATCCACTACAATGCCAAAACAACTAGTTCGGAAGTTTAGAGTCGACTCCAGCCGCTCGGATGGAGTTTCTGTCTGGCATGTCGAGTGCAATCAAAATTTGCAATTTGCATTTATTTATATGGGCTTACGTCCGGAGAGCGGGAAGGTCGCACGGAGATCCGAGCATATATAAATAATTATGCTGAAGGTGTACGATGCTAGAGTAGAGTCGAGCCACTTCAGGGACGTGTCACTCTGTACTGGAGGGTAATTTCTAAATGTCTGCCAAATAAAATTGGAAATTTTTTCTATAGACTGCAACAAGTGGACGTGATGATCTTTTTTTATATTGTTACTGCAAGTTTTCCTGCCAGAGATCTTTGTTGCAGTCTTTTGAGAAGTATGATCTGAAATGATTTCAGGGGCTCAAGGGTTTTTTTTTTATATAAAAAGTAGGAACAAAACTCACTTCCATGTGGTCGAACTTTTTAAGAGTGGGACATTTTTGAGTGGATTTATGATTCTCGAACCTAGTTAGGTACAGTATTAGAAAAAAAAAAGCTTTTACTTGTAGTGTATATAAAAGACAATGTAATACTAAGTAATAGCGTTGGTCAGGAAATGCAAAAAGTTGAAAACACTTGCTTGGAGGAACGGCCGATTAAAAAGTAAAATTTTGGTGAGTCTGCACGCCTTTCTAGTACGCCATGCTGATCAAGCACTCGGCCGATTGATACTCGTAGTTGACAAATTTTTGGTTTATTATTCTCTGAATAATTCACCTATGTATTCGCTTCAGAATTTTTTGGACGACCCCTCAAAGTTTTTCCTTTAAAGTTTCAAGGTGCGTAGATTCCAAAAATGCAATATCCGTCCGCCGTATTATCAATATCTCCTTTACTTCCCAAACAAAAAAAAATCCTTCTCTTACACATATAGGGTGCATTTGGGCAGTAGTTGTGCCCGACAACTCGGAAGCTTGATTGGAATACGCCCAGCGATCTTATGTGTGAAGAATAGGTGCAAAATTATGTATTTTTGAGGTTTTTGTGAACTTGGGCATAGGAGGTATCATTTTTCCTGTTTTTTTTTTGATTGAGGAGTGCAACTCTGAAGTCGATTTTGACGAACTAGTGAACAATTAAAAAAACAAAAACGAAGCCGGGATCACAACCAGCTAGTCCAATAGTTGTTCCGTTTCCCACTGAATCCGTGCGACCCACCCCGTTGGGGCAGTAGTGTTCCTTGGTCTCTATTCAGGATTTGTGAGCCAATCGTGCTGGAACGCATTCCAGAAAAATAAAACCATGTGTAAGAACTTTCTAACAATTTTAATTTGAAGGGCATTGGGCAACCCATCGAACTTTTTCATCAACCGATTTTTAATCATTCAAAACATTCTGTAAATATCTGCTAATTATCAAAATACTTGTCACTATTATGTTAAAAAAATCGTAATCAAATCGAATTCAAAAATCCATTACGTGAAGTGCAAAGCAAAAGCACAACTTAATCGCTGTTGAAATAAAAGTCCTTCAAGAATCGGTGCTTACAGAAGTAACATAATGACGGAAGGAGTGCAAGGGTACGGGCATGACTCTAACACGAACTCATTACTATATAATACTCAAATTTGCAGCTAGATAAAGGATTTCACAAGTTTCATTTAAACTTCCATGAACGATCTTGATGCAATTCTCCGCCCATAGAGGACTAACAGCAGGACGACGGGCGGGGGTGCCGTTCTGCCAGGTTCCACACCACCATGTCGACACTTTTTGTTTTCGCCAGTTGCAATTCAATAAATTTCATAACTTGCACTCTTACAATTCAATGAACCTTTAAGCTATGAATAACGAAACTTCTTATCCGATTATACCGACCACAAAATTATTCATTGGTACGCAAAGTTCATGCAAGTTTCAGCAGCATGTCCTGTACCTGTCGAAGTGTCTTGGGCAAAAAGGCGGTTGTGGAGTGAAATCTCGTCGAGCGATCTATGCAAATGATATCCAATGCTAAAAAGCTGTTGAAACACCGGAGCGGGAGCGGCGAAGGGGGCAAAAAGCTTGAAAATTTTTTGCTCTTTAAGCAACCGACACTTGGGAGAGTCGAGTGGTGGATTCGGTAAGTCCTGGTCATATAACTTGTATGTGCTGCTAAGGAGCAAGGGTTCCTTGCGAAAGGACCTGGCTTTTGTGAATTCGTTTTGCAAAGTGAACACTTTTTCCGGATGTTCGACTTTCAGTTCAAAATATAGCGCCCAACTAGATCCTCTACTGCATTACAGATAATTTTTTCTTACTAAAATGCATTTGAGCACCTTTTTACTGACCATTCCAGTTCGGTTGGGTGCGAGAGGAGAGGTCTGCCCCTGGGCATTTCTGTGCATTCGGGGTGTGAAATTGCAGAGATATCAGAGCTGACATAATTTTCTACGTGCAATTATGACACCTTTTATTGGATTTTCGGTTCAATCTTACAGAATATTCGATTTCATTGTCGAACCTGCTGGAAGAATGATTCACATCACAATTAAAATCCTTTCTTACCACGAGCTTCCTTGGGGTCCAGTGCACCTGAATTCCCATCACAGTTCGTTGGGAATGCAATGGACGTGATAAGGCGAAGGTGATCAGGTTTTTCGTTGGGAGTTTACTTTAAATTATTTTCTGACTTTCTTCGAATATTTGATTTGTTATCGATTTTAGCTTTTGAAACACTTTCGATGGGAGAAAATTGACTTTTTTTTATAATATTTACATTGAAGAATGTTGTCATGTACATTGTACAGGGCCAGGTACAAGGTGTTATGCATATCATGTGGCAAAATTAAAGGGGTGATAGATCTTACTTAGCCCAATAAAAAATGTTTAATCAAGTAATGAAGTCGGGGGTTGTAGGGTCAAACGTTTGGAAATTACAGGATGTCATAATTTTGGAGAGTTCATGGTACACACATTAATTTAATACTTTTCTTTTCATATAGGTACACAACGCAGAAACGTAACAGTTATGCCATTACTGTTGGTACTTCCAAAAACGCCAGCCATTTGGATCTATCACTGCTTGCTGAGACATTCACTTGTGACTGAGTTGTGAAAATGAAACAAATTATTCAGAAATTCATGAACATATCAACCTTCATTTTATTGAATTTCCCATATTGTAACCTTTCCAAAAATAGTGTAATATGTCTTCTTTGAAAAATTAGGTAGAAAATTATACGCACACAAACATTTGCGTAACATTAATAAACATGCATTTCCACAACCTTTCATTATGAACTTTTTTAAATATTTTTTTTTAAACCGACCACGTCTTATAAAACATTCTCTCATGTGTCCAAAACTTGCATCTCGCAAATGTCTACATCAATTATTCTTAAACGAGAAGTAATACGTTGAAAGGAAAAAACCGTTGCCTAGATGTAGATCCATCGTTTAGCATGATGCATCACTCGTTCATTTTTCGCACGGACGTAATTTTACTGCGGTGGTGTTCTTACTAGGAGATGAATTACTGTTTTCGAACCCCAGCAACCCAACGACTCATTGTTTGGGGAAAATTATGGATGGACACGAAACCATACCACGATTAAAAATATTGGCTACTCAAAAATAACTGTTTGCCAGAATTCCTGGTAAAACAAAGGAGTAAAAGAAGAGGCGAAATTTCCTTCGCCCTCATGTTCAGTCTAGTTGCCAACATCCCCGAATGAACCACATCTGTTGATCATCAAATCATCATTTTCTCTTTAAAAAAGGTATAAGGAGCGCACGATACAATGTAATGCTACATGAGTCATGGTTGGTAGACATGTTTTTTTGCTTTTAATGTAACATATTAATTTATTCACGCGCCTCCAGCATCTTAACTGACTATCAACAGCGCCATCTGTTATTCTTAATTTATTCTCATGGTTTTAGAAATCGTCCTTATACGTAACTGCAATATGTAATTTCAATCCACAGCCCATTGATAAAATGAAAAACAACACTCAAAAACGAAATACGAGAGTATTTTTTAAGTAATTTTTAAATTTGTTTTACAATCAACTTATCTCTTGCTACGCCTTCCTTTTCTCCACTTCCATTAGATAAATATATCTGATATAGCCATGTTTTTGTGGCATCTACTTTCACTTCATCTCTATTTCATTTCAAAATTCGTTCAATCTCCCCTCCGCCATTCCATCTGAAAATTATTGAAAATTCACAAAAGTTAAGGCAGGGTCATGATATTCGAAAATGTCAGCTGTTAGAAAAGTTTCGTTAAACATTTGAGCGAAGGCTGAAATATCACCGAGCGCATCCCCCGAGGACGTGGAATGCTTTTCTGTAAATTGTAGAAACTTTTAACATGTTAACATGTTGTCAGTGGGAGAAATCATTAAAACTTACTGAATGGGCCCGGGCTGGGTGCTTACGTCATTAAGATATCATTAACATGTCTTAAAATCTGTTTCCGCCCGAGTAGTTACCCCAAAGCGCGTTTGCTGGAAATAACCGAATTTCCGTAAAACTCTCATTCCAGGCCCAACTTTTTCTGCTTATCGTTAGGACTGAAAACGGAACAAATTTAATTTTACTGTGGAAACTCTGATTTTCCCAATAGAATGCCGGATGATCCCTGAAAAGCGCCACGGAAAACTTTTATCATTTAAAAATGTTCTTCCCTCTTATTGCTGTACTTATTAAAGCAATTGTGGCAAATTGTTTTCACTCTCTGGCGGCGGGAGTTATTGCCCCGCTAGTCCGGTAACCAACCGAGCAACTTTCTTGGAGTTGGTTGCTTTTGTTTCGGCAGAAACAAAGGGAGCCATCCGATAATGAAAATTGAATTAATAGGAGAAGTTTGTCGCGTTTATGCTCTCCAGTGCTGGAATGGTACCTTTATCGCGGCAGACACGCCGCACTGAGCACAGTCCTAATCAATCAGTTGAGCATAACGACGTTTCGAATTCGCACAATATCGGCGTCAGTTTATTGTCTTCTAATGATTGCGCCTCTGAGCCCGCCTTCGGTAAGGAGCACCACCTCCAGAATTTCAATTCCATCGCTCCGGTAAAATACTGCAAAAACTCTTCGAGCGGTTTGGGCTGGGTGCACTTGTTGTTATCGTGCATTTATTTTCGCTTCGCTCAAGAACTGCTAGCAAACAAAGAAAATAATGGCCTCAACTCGGGAGTATCGTTAAATTATTTCAGTTTGGTGAGCATCGATCTTGTTGCCCTGAAAAATGTCAACAACTTGAATGTGGAACAGATAATAGGACTGCCAAAGCTTGTTAAAAAATAAAACAGGAATTTTGGACTGCTAGAAATATACGGCATTGCTTCGATTTCTCTTTCACCACAATTGTGTTTTTGGAAAACATTTTTGGTAAGTGGGAAGAAAACACTGAATAATTAAACCAATCGTTTTAATTTACCAAAAGAGACTGTGAGTTATTTGCAACAGTTCGACATGGATGAAGACACTTTCTTGTCACGGCCTCGAGGAACTTGCAGTTGACGACGCGACCGACGTCCTGCAAATTAATGGGCTCGACTTTTTTCCTTTTCCAACAGCTAAAGTTAATTTAATGTGACTACTGCGATTGTTAATGAATACATGTAGATAAGCAAATCTAGATTTTCACTGTAGATAGCCAATAGACTTTCCTATTCTTGTGAGTAAATTTAGCCTCTTATAGGGTCTGACAATATGTATTGAAATCCGCCATTTTTGAAGTACAAAATTCAAAAAAATTGGTATTCGGGCTTTTGTTAAAAATGCAGATACACGTATATCAAAATTTTTTGAAATTCCACCCTTAAGGGGGATAAAATAGGGGATGAAAGTTTGTCCGCCATTTTTGAAGTAATACGTTTTGAAGTAATACGACCTTGGTTTTAGGTGGAATAAAGTCGGTCTACACCTGACTACGCGGACCGGTTTAAGCCGGTGTAGTCGAAAACCTCAAGGGAAACCTGCACGCGTGTAGGGGCACCTGTATACATCTGTGGAGCTTGGGCATATATTGATGGGATCGTGCTCGGGCATCGTGGGTGAAATTAGGGTTTATGGATAATAATAGGCATTTGTCATCAACTTCGTGTCGGAAGTTTTGACAGGAGTATCGGTTTATGTACCTTTTTGCGTATTTTCAGGTTTGTAGTTACAGTAAATTCTGAATTAGTTCAACTAATTTAAAAGTACTATTAGTGTATTTGCATCATTAGCTATTGAGCTCCTTACATGTAAAGTGCAGATTGTTATTTTTCAAATAGGTTTGTGTTTATGTCGAATCGCCAATATTCCATTTTTATGGAAATGGATGAAAAGGCCAGTTAGTATTTACTGTTATTTATGTAAGAATTAGTATACTATATTTTCATTTTGTAGAAGGCCATCCCTCCAGAATTCCAAATACTCAGTAAAAGTCGGTGGCAGATGGCTGAAATAGAATAAAAACTTATTTAATTGAGTAATAAATTTTAATCCTTTTTTTTGTTAAAAAATTTAATATGTTTTAAATAATCTCAAGTTCCTGTTTTTTCCGCCGTTAACACGAGGGGTTGTATGTATTCTTTATTCTCGGTTATTTTCGTAATGGATTTTAAATATTTCCATATGGAAACGTTTAAATGTTCATATTGAAGGAATAGATCCATCTAAAGGGTTAAGAATTAAAATGATAACACCTCTAAATGGGGACGATCCAATCTCATTTAGTGGCAACCCTTTACTCAAAGTTAAAGCTCAGCGACTGCCAACAATTTTCTATTTTTACAGCGATTTAATGAAACCCTTGAGCAAGTTTAAAGGAGATTGTGATGGCCAAAAGCGCTCCCTCGTGCAGTATGAGGCAAATACAAGCACGTACTATCACTTTAACAGAATTATGAGTTTTTGATACACCCTGCAATTTATGAAATTGAATCTCATGAAAGTCTACCCGTGTGAGTCATGAACGGTTTTCTGTACTTAACTTATGACCCCATGAGCTCCTCGCACCAGGATCAAGCCCCCTATGTGATGTAGTAATGCCTTAAATGGGAGAACTTGACATGTTTATTGAGTTGTTGTGTCCAAAGCCGAGTTTATATGATAAATGACATCGTAGCGTAATGTGTGTTGGGGATGGTTTTGTCTCCCCCTTAAAACTAAAATCTTCAATTAGAAGTCAATCTTTAGTCATTTATCATACTTAGTCACTAAATGGTATCATCGGCAAATGGTGTAAACTATTACGTGTTTTTCTGCTATTTATGGAAAGCAAAATACAATATTATAGAATGGCTCTAATTCGGGCAATGGCGCGAACCGACTTCCAATCCGAATGTGAGAGACCGAACAGGACGAATGCGAATCAGTCCCAACCTTGGCCAGGGCTAAATTTCTTCAGCAGCTCCCATAAATTCAATCCTTTTACTGCTTTCAAACTTTCCAATTTCGGGAAATTCATTTTGAGTGCAGGGAAGCGACTAAAGTGGATTGACAAAATCTAAACTACAATCGACCGTTGTCAGCAAATTAAATGGATTGAATTTGTTAAGCATGGCTTCGTAATTTGTTTTTGAATGTTTTTTGTTTTCGTTTCAATTTCCAAGAAAAAGTTAAAAATAAATAAAAGCTTTGGAAACATTAATATAAATGAATTAATCAACTAAGTTTGGAAAGAGTAAATCAGAATTAGTCAATAAAATTGTCGCCGGTGCAACTGTGAACAAAATTTCAAATCAAGGATTAACAATGAACTCAGTCAACAGGAGCTCGGAGAACTCCTAGATATTGTAAAGTCATGTTTTCTGATTTGAGATTGGTGCAACGGCTTTAAAGTCTTTTATCTAAAAGCTAGATAAGGACCTTTCAATCGTTGGTTCTTACAGTCCATTGATGAAAGCGAATTCGCAAAGCAATCATTTCGAAGGATTTATTGCAGGACGCTAATTGCATTGCTCCGGAGCACTTCGCAATAAAATTGATCAGATGAGTTTACCTTAAATTATCCAGCGAAAGAATAGTAATTGGGTAGGATAATTAACGTGTTATTTAGAATTTTCTGCAAATGCTGTTAAAGGATATCGATGAAGTATGTTATTGTGCAATGCACTTATAGAAACCTTGAAAGGAATCGGAAAAAAGTTCCAGATTCAATTTCAAAGAGAGTTAATTAATGCGACCACGTTAATTCATTGTATTGAAGTGCAGCAGTCATTAGCTCGATTAAGTGATCTCGTCTGTCCGGGGCAATATTTACGAATGTATTGTATCTGAAAAGAGAAATTACCCAGAATAATGTGGTGCTCCTTTTTTAAGTCGTCCTTCGCCCCTTACATAATCAAGTTAAAATCGCGACCGTCATTTCGAAATCAATAGAGTGAAAGACGTACTTGTCAGAAATGTGTGCCCAAAGGGGGAATGATGTTGGTCAGAATTTGCATAGCGAGACCTAAGGCATCTGCAACAAAGTGGTCGTAGTAGAACGATGCGATCCTTGATCCATATTATCTGCGCCTAATGAAGAGTCCGCTCAGATATTTCCATCAAACAGCAAACGTCCTCGACGTGCATTTGCAATTCCAACGAGCACGGCCAAGACGGTGAACACCGCCCACCGGGAAGACAAAGAACTTGGGTAATTCCGACGCGCACGTTGCAGGCATCAAAAGTTGACACTTTACTAATCGATTTACTTCCTAAGTACCATTTCCAACAAGTAACTCTTCCTCGAAAGTTTTGAGCACTTTATCCAGTACGTGTCTAGTGTCTGTTTCATCATCCCCTCGTGGATCACAAAATGCTCCTGGAGTTCATCTTCCTGGTTTGAAGGGGCTTGAATGCCACGTCTGGAAAAGAATTTGCGGTAATTAATGCGAAAAACCTGTTTACCTCCCTTAATTATGCAGAAACCCGACTCGAATCTGAACATACTTGAAAAGAGACCGAGGAGTGTATTAACTATTCGCGGGATACTTTTTGCTTTTGTAAAGATTCCAGCCCACGGTACTGAAATTCCGGGTATGCGAGAGTGTTTCGAGCTGGCAACATCAAGGGGGAGGAAGTGCGGCTCTGTCGCATGCACAACGTTCCTACCTATGGAAAGTCCTAAGTCGAACCGAACCGTCTGCCTTTCTTCGGCATGAGTTATGACGCTCTGGAAAATTTGACTGGGAGTATTCTTAGCAGGATAACAAACACATGCCTGAAATTACTGAAAGATAGTTCACCTGTGTTACGTAATGGCAGGTATTTCTACAGTGAAGTATTTTCGAATTCCATTTTTGTGGGCTGGATGAATCCTTTTTGTTTCGGTATAGATTGAATACGGGGAAATTTCGATGTTGGCATGCATGCGATTCTTTTGATGGTTTTGCCAGGAATGTGCGCTTTCCTCGCTCAAGAATGCTCAACTTTGATCGGCACTTGTTCTGGAATATCCGTGTTTGTATTTTTCAATTAACTGCTGACGCCCAAGAGGATTCACCGAAATTGCTCTGAATTGGATCAACCTCCGTGTGGGCAACCCATATCGTGAGGAAAACGAGGGAACGGAACGATGGAACGTGTCCTCGCCTGTCGACCCCATTTTCAATAATTGCACTGCCCGAGGAATTAGCACAACCCGAGTAATTGGAAAAGAACTAAGTAATAAATAGTTCCCCAATAATTGTTGGGACTAATGAAATTGGCTCAGGAATTTATTTTAGACATCAGAACATTAAGAGGGAGTGCGACGTGGAGCGAAGACGGTGAGCAGGATTACCTGTTCAGCAGATCTTCCAGTTCGGCTTCTCATCTCACAGATTATGTGAACCAAAGAGGAAAAGTTCCAGTTTTCCCTGCATTTTCTGGTTTATAGGCACCTCGTAAATGGTCCTACCAATGGCTTCAAAGGCAATAAAATGATATGCTCCAACTTTCTTACATAAATTTTCCAACTCATTGATTATATGGCCATTTGTTGTAACTGGCATAGGGATGATATAAATTCAAGCGGTTCAAGGCTGCAGAACGACATATGGGGCAGTTATAAATTGGGACGCATTACAATTGCATAAATTAGATGTGTCTGCAGCCTGCTCCCTGGCCACATAGCGTTTTTCTTTGAGAAATGCGTCGGAGCATTCCTGGGATAATAAATTCAAATTCAATTTTTATATTATCATCAGGGTACGCTATTTGATCCCGCTGGGAAAAGACATAGGTAGGTGCCATCAGTGTTACCGTTGGTTGGTTTTTCGAATGCTCGTGACTATATAATCAGTTTAACAATCCGGAGTGTTAAAATCCTGAAAAGAAGTCGAATTGGGACAATCATAGGAATGATTAAAGTGTCAATAAATAATAGATAATGTAATGAGTAGTCAATAAATTTAAAAACAACAAAGTGTCAACATGTCAAAACATCAGCGATACTAGCGATTGATCGCAAAAACCGTGTTAGGGCTCAGTTCCAACGACAACGCCGCGTCGACCGTCATAATCTTCGTGCCCACTCCGGGCTGGAAAAACATACGAGTAATTATATAACATTTTTATTAAATTTTTAGAAATACTTATCGTTATAACCTGAACTAAATGGTAGGAATAGTTACAACCGAATTAGAGGCAACTTGAGAGTTCAGACACCTGGTCCAACTCACCTTCAGTTAAGAGTTAACAAGAAGACTTCTTCTCGAATTAGCGGCCTCCTGGACAACATCCATCTCAGAGCTGAGTATTCAGTAATTAAGATGTTAATATAAGGTTAGATTGTATTAGATTGTGATAATCGTCGTGGACGATTATGATTGTTTTCTTAAATGGGGTATAGTTTCCTAGGGGCGGCCACAAGGCGTAACTCCGATGGAGCGGCAATTAATAGCGTGACTCCTGAGATATTTTTGAGGGTTCAGTTGGAGCAGCTCGGAAGCGTAACTCCTAGCAATACAAAGATTGATATTTTACTGAATAATTTTAAGTATCCCTACTACTTTATTACTTATTGCCTATTCATTATTAATTATATTGGTTACCGACAATAACCTTATATTGTTCAAGTTGCATATTTCTGGGTCAGCAATCACTTGACGTATTTATGATGCATATGTGCAGTTTCTGTACTTCAGTACTTTGGTCGATTACGCCTCGCGTGCTCACGTTTCCGTTTACCATGTTTTGGTAATGTGAGTTACCACCCGCGAGTGCATTTTTTAATTAGGCCGGCTAAACAATGCACGTTTCCTATAATTGGCCTTGCCATCTTAAGGTCAGGAATAATGTATGATGCACTTGTTATGATGCACTTGGACTCACGCTGTGCATGTTTTGATAAAACTGCATATACTTTCCTAAATGGTTATTGATGGTAACCATATGAGATACAAAAAGATTATAATGAGTGAATAAAGTGGTCGATAAAAGATACAACAATTATTGCTAAAAAAATATAATACATGGTTATTTCATAACTGGATGATGAAATGATGAATACTTTTTGGGAGTTTGACATGTGAAAAAATAAACGATCTACACTGTCATATTATCTCTACACACAGTGGCTAAATTTATCCACAAGAGTAGTAAAGTCTACACGGATATATTTATCCCGACCTGCGTACTATACGCTTTAGTTAGAAAATGTAAAGCGAGAGCGTAATTAGATTAGAGACTTGTGGTCCGACTGTCAAGGAAAGAAAGCCAAAAAGTGAAAAAGTAAGGACATAGTAAAGATTACTTATAAATCATTAGGAGTTCAGATGTTATATATATTAGAAGTTAGTGTCAGTGAATAATTACAATATAAAGTAGTATGGAAACTAGGATAGTGAAAAACAAAAACTAATTTGCGGATTAGTGCAACAACTAATCTTGATGCATCCAGTCAGGAAAACCGCGAGTTACAAGTACTTTTGGAAAAGTATTTGTATAATGAAAAGCGACTACAACAGGGAAATACACTTTTGTCATAAATATTATTATTTGATAGGAATATTTGGGAAAGTAGAATAATAGACCAATATTTTCATAAATCATGTTTATCTGACAATCACTGAGAAATTTACTGCATTCCTTATAGAACCATTATTTACAATGACAAGAACCAAATAATGAGCAATTGAAAGTAAAATTACAAATGATTGTCAATCGCGAGAATTGGAATGAGTAATGAGCAAATTTCTCAAAGTCATAGAGTTTAGAAATACTGCATCCCACAATTCTAATTATATAAAAGTTCCTTAAATGGGACAAAGGCAATTCCAGTATGGCTTCCTATCAGGTTGATAAATGTGTGCGGCTGATGTGTCACACCCGGATGGTAAATATTTTAAGAAGTCTACTATGAGCCTTTTATTGTTCATTTTCTTCGCTCAAATCCCACATACCCGAAACCGACAAACACGAAGGATATGCCCACTTTATCCCGTAATCGAAGTTATTTGGTCAGCTCATATCCCTCCCCTTCCCCCCAGTTGTTGTCTCCTCATATTGGGTTCATGAAGCAGTTCAGTCCATTCTTGGCAAACACTTTCACGTACGAAATGATTCAATTGAGGGTGTTCCTAATATAACAAAATGCGGGAAACGTCCTGTAGATGTGCAATAAGTCCTTCGAATGCGATTTCTTTTCTCATTCAATGTCCTAATGCCTCGAAAACGTACAAACGATGTTGTAGGTGTGGATGGTTTTGACTATATTGCGAGTATCTGAGAAATTAAGTGACATTAAATCGGCCAGAGGAATCTACCGAGTCGAATTGTTGTCTGGTGTACGAAGGAATTTTCGCTATTGATTTTTATGTCGACTTGAAAATAATATTTAAGGAAGTTCAGATTTGAAAACAACACACAATAGCAAGACGGCGTGGACTTATTTGAAATGTGACAGTAAAAAGGCAAGTTTCCGGAAATACTTTATAATTTTCATTAAATTTTGCTGTTATAGAAGTTTAAAATTTTTCGCTTTGTTTGCAATTTTTTTTTCCTAAAGAAAATAAATGGTGTTGTATAATTATTTATTTAGTTTTTAATTGATTACTTTTGTTTTTTTTATTTGCTTATTTTAAGATTACATTATAAAAATGTTGGTGTTTTTATCCGGAACATACTCCATAAACATTCATACTTTCCCATTAATTCTTAGATTCCTGATTGCACAACTCTTAAGTTACTTATAAACTGTTCCTAGCACACCTGTTAGTCTTTTAGGTCCTCCATGACCCGCAAAGCATCTTCTTAGGGATATCCATTAGATATTAATCCAGTCAAGCAAATTGATGTCACCCTGCCATTTATTCCCACAGATTTATTCCTGAGAACTTGTAAGTAACTAACAAAAGAGTCATTTGTAAACCGAGCTTTGCTTTTAAGCATTCTATAGCCAAAGATCTGATGATTACGAGGTGTCGATAGAATAAAATCTGTTTGAATTAAGTTACGTCTTTAATTTGTAAGGATCAAGGCTTTAACTACAGTCAGTCGCCGACCTACGTAATTAATGCGAACCGTAAGCTTTCTCGTACCTCGAATTTTTACGTAAGTCAAATTTGTAAGACGTCAAAAATGGAATTATATAATTAATAAGTCATTATTTTTAATAATGCTTCTACTATTATTCTTATTATTTATTTGAATAAAAGAAAAATGAAAATACAAAGTACCTACATTATCCCAACATCTCTAATAATTGAATGCTCGTTTGTTTGTTTGTTGCTCCATCACCTTTAAACGCGTTCTTCGATTGTTCTTCTGCATTTTCTGGCTGCCTGAATTTCATGTTCCAACTTGACATATGAGCTATTTTATATTCACCTAAACTATAGGGCTTCAAAATGGCGGACGAGAGATGCGAACTAGCAAATTAAAACTTCAACGGATTGCGAAGAAAATTTGTAGCTCGTGGTTTTCGTAGATGCTGATTACGAATCTATTTTCATAAGTCTAAAATTCAAAATGTCGGATTCAATATGGCGAACTTAATTTTTTAAAATTCAAAAAAATTAAGTCTAAATTTTAGTACTTATGGCTTAATTTTTAGTTGAAGACGAGTTGGAAAATATGAGGTGGAGTAGCTCCATCCTATCAATCAACTCCAACATGCGTCTAGCGAAGTGATTTTCCGCCAATAAAACATCTGTTTTCCCAATCAACAAAGGGAAATATCTGAAAAAGGAGTAAAATAACGAAATTATAATATTCACATAAATTTTCTCAAATTTTCAAAAATATTGTGTATGTGTATTTGTTCGTTAAAATAATTTTAGGGATTATTACTGGTTGGAACGTTTGTAATGAACAAGCAAGCTTTCTCTATCTCTTGAATAGTCTTCTATTTTTTATCAGAGAATAACACTTACAAGGGTTTTTATTTATGACAACCATATTTTTATTCGTGCCACTTTCTCAAATAAAGACTTGTTCAATATACAAATTAATTATATTACATCTATTTTGGTTAACAATACTTCAAAACTCAGTAATACCACGTTTGTTCTGAACTGAGGCAAGGATGTGTATACACCGCACCAGTGAACTGCTCCAGCTTTCAAGCCGGATTAGTGTGAAAGGACCGCAATGGCAAAAGGTACCCAGGAACCCCTCGTTATAAATGGCAGGATCTCATCCGGCCGTGTCGATGAGCCTAGACTCAGTCCACCGTTTGTTATGAGCCACAAACATTATGAAAGCATGATAAGTGGCTTCAGCGCTGCCAACTCCTCTTTTCCGTCAACTATTTTCCACTGCATGAACGATGGACTAATTAGAGTCACACCGCCATCGCTCAATACGAAAAAATAATAATTTTGCTAAGCAGAAGTAATTAAGAGATAATTATCCGCTAAAGTCATCATCACGTCGAAATCACTTCATCCAAAAGTTTTTGTGACTCTCCTGAAAGGCCTTTCAGTGCGGAACTGATTTTAATTTGCCCCAAAACGGTACTTCTGGCGCCAACAGCACGGAATTGTCAGCAACGCCATGTTAGTGCCATTTTTGGAGAGCATGTTACGGCGCTTCCACCTCTGTTTGCGAACATATCCACTGGCACGGCATTCCGGCAGCAGGACTCCTGAGCTAGTGTGCAAGTAAGGACACCGTGCAAATCCTTATCGGAGCTTTGAGTGTGCGTTTAACAAGAGAAACTTCATTCCACAACTTTGTCCCTAAATTAACGGTTCAAGCGGAAGCCTCCCAACAGAGCATTTAGCAGCACAGGGACATTTTCTTCATTCAATTGCACAAGTGATAAGAGTGGGGCTTCGGGACGGGAACGTTGCCGAGTTAGATGAAGCCGAAGGTGGAATGTTGATGTGTGGAGCATTCTCACCTTTCGTCCTTGCCATCACATGCCATGGCAGGCAAAGCACTTGCAGATAAGAAGAACTCACAAGAGACAGCAGCTGAATTGAAGGGTCTCCGAGTTGATTGGCTCAATTTGCAGAAACACATGAATCTGCCTGGAGACGGCGCTGCGAACAGCATTTAAATGGTCGTAGATGACGGCTCCGATTTAAACAGTTCCGAAGGACTCTTCAGCGCGCTCGAGCACCCTCCACCCGGGCAAGAGCAATTACTTGTGCCTGTGGAGCAGTTTGTTCCGGCTGAGTAGCGCTTATTGACAAATCACTGCTGATTAACAGGAACGGCAGGGTGTCGGTGCAGCATGTCCTGCCAGAACTCGTTGTCCCCATCGGCTAGGCTGTTGTATCACCAGAAGCGGTGTGCCAAATTCGCCATTCAGTTTCGGCTGTCGTTCGGTTTCACTTTGCATCGAAAATCAAACCCCCCAAAATTAGCGTCAAATCCGTCCATAAATCTTTCAATTACGTCAATAAAATATTTTTATTTTTCGGTATTCGTGAAGTTTGCCGGAATACCGTTCATTCCAGCACTTCCTTATGCCAGGCATCAAGTGCTTTCCTCGACCATAAGCTGCCACCAACCCACACTACAGCTGTCGCTGGATTCCCGGTGCGGGGATGGCAAGCCCAAGCACAACGGAAAAGTCAACCGTTAAACACTTTACGGTTATTTCGAGAAGGTGTAGCAAATTGACTCATAAAACGGTCTTCAAAAGCGTCGGAAAGGATGAAAAAAATCTCCCGGCGAGGGGGAAACCAAAAACAAGAGCTTTTGTCAGTTGCCTTTTTAACTTTTTTTTATATATAATATTTCCTGCTTCTTAGCACCTAACGGTACTTTGTGCAAGTGGTCGAGTACGTGTGCGAATTGGAATGGATGTGTATAGGATCTGAGATGAGTGTTTACTTCACTTTTAGTCCTACTCAACGGATATGAAGATCGACCTGTTTAAAGCATCTTACTTCAAATTTAGGGATGCCTGTGAGTGGTCCTTTTAAGCTCTTGGAACGTAAGATGACTTTGTAAAAAGCGCAGTTCTGTATAGCATATTCTGTGTGAGTCGTGTGTATGTGTTTCTTGTTGGTCATACAAACTCTTCCCGGACCGAGGTTAAGTTTTATGAAGCTCTGGAATTTAAAAATACTTCGGCTTTGGAAAAACCCTACAGATATCACAGCTGCAAAGGAGCTGACGGCGGCTGTTTTCATTATTTGTCTTTCTCAAGGATTCCTCGGCTAGTTATGTGGTTGGATATTTCTCAAAAGAATTTCTAATGAGAGCCCGAGAAATTCTGCTGAAATTGCAATTTTTTGAGCCTCGAGCCTTTTAGCATATTTCTTACAGGATGAATTCAGATGGAACTTTTCAGAGGGTTTCAATAATGTAGCCATCCTACATCCCTTTTTTTTGGAGTTTCACAACACTGTTGTTTGTATTATTTTCAAATTAGAAGTAAATTTTATTAAGTCAATATGGCAAAATTAGTTTCAAAAACTATAAAATTTTCTTTGATATAATTTTATTTTTGTAGTCAATTACAAGCATTTAGGGTTCTCTGGATTTAGACTATACAGGTACTTACAGTGAGTGCACCTTACTTTTTTTGCACGGTTCTTTTTTTACATAATTTTGATATTATGTCAATGTCAAATACAAAAAAAGTCATTTTCCTTTTAGTACAATTATTTGATTTAACTAGAGTTCTTAATTTATTATATGTAGGAGAAATTATTGTAGGGAAAACTGTTCCCAATTTTTATATAGGCTTTTGGGTAAACAATATCCCGTAAAAAAACACTTGGGTGTATTTGTTTATTTAATACTCACTGATTCCAGTTCTTACCAAACATCATGGCTTCTAGCTACAACAAACGACATCAGCCATACATATCTTTGTATGAGATGGTGAAATTAGTTGCCAAAAGACAAAATAGAAAAATCTCCAGTTTCATTAAAAGGGCTAAAACATTGAGAAGGTTTCTGCAGATTTTCTGTTATCTTAATAACAAATAACTCTTGACGACTATAGTAGATGAAGGAAAAAGCCATAACAGCGTAAAACTAAAGCCGTTCCATACCCGAAGATGCCCGCTGGGAGATATATACGAACTTGAAGTCCCACCACAGCTACTTGTGTTCTCCCGCAGGGAAGTTATGTACAAATATATGCTTATATATATATGCAATGGATATCAATAGGTATCATACTATTATACAACGGCAGCAGAACATACAGACAGTTCCGTGGGATGCCCATCCGGAATAAGGATGTCGTAAACACTTCCTTAAAACAAGGGGTGGGGAGCTATAATAAAATTTCTTCTGGCGATACTTTTCTTATTTGTCGGATGTTTGAAGTGATGTTAAATCTTTCCTTTGAAGACTTATTTGATCTCCAGGGCTATCTGGAGAAAAGATGGATCATCATCCTTTGAAGAGCGGCCATAGGTGCCTTCCAACTATACTCAGCGACTAAATCGACATTACAGTGAGGACAGTCAGAACGCCCCGTAAATAGCATATTTTTCGTAAAGCTCAAGTTAACAAACAGGAAGGGCCGGATCTGCTGGACGACGCCATAACCCACCTAGAATTTTTCAAAGTATTTCATGCTATTGGACTGCAATTTACTATAAGAGGATGCCGATGAATCAACTCCGCGGGAGGTCAAGCAATTCCTCTTGTATGTTGATATAATTACATATTGTATTTCGGATTATTACCAATGCTCAGGCCTGAAAGTCACTAGACATATAATACATGCAAAATGAAGAAATAAACTTATACAGAGTGTAGTTGGGGGGGGGGGGGGGGGGGGGGGCTAGAACCGAGAGCACCCGTTCAATTTGCCACTGTATTTGAAGTTTGAATCAGTAGTGTTCAATTTATGGTATTTGAAAAACTGTTCTTTCGAATTGTATTAGAACGCGAAATCTTGATCAAAGCCGAACTGGAGTAATTCCTTCGGAAGAGTGTAAATCATCACAACATTCATGCCAACGGGAAAAAAAATACAAAACATGAAAAAAAACTCACCTGTACCATTACCATTATTATTAAAGGTCGACTTATGAGTATGTATGCGAAAAAGAAGCTCATTTCAAAAATTCAACTTTTTGACTAAAACTAACAGAAATGTGTAACAAAATCAAAAATAAACCAGACGAAATTTCCTGTCTTCAAATATGGATGTTCCCAATAATTCTCTGTGGGAATAATTTTGATTTAACATGATGATATACCATTAGTAAAATCGCTTTGGTGCCATTATAGCCTTTACATTATCCTTTGAAGTGTTCCGACATTGGCAATAATCTATCAGCAAAGATGAATTTCCTCCTTTTCCTATACCCTCAAATAAAAATATGACATAGACTCTTGCCTTCAGATCACGACTAGAAAGGAGAAGGGGGGGAGGGGGGGAGGAGTAACCACCAACGATCGATGTGATATTTATTTTATATTTGCCCAATATATTACAGCCTTTAACATTCCTCTTATCTGTTTTCGTTGATGGCGTGATTGCCAACTGGATGTTGGAAGGTCAGAAACGAGTGAGCCTACGTTCGGATAATATCCTCGTAAAACAAGTCAATTTCCCAGATAATGAAGCTCTAAACGAGAGTCGTAATATATGCGGAGGATTAAAGTTCAGAAAATCACTACTACGCCGTAGGCACGCAAAAATTTTTCAAGCATTTCTGGGGAATGTTTCTTGCTGTTGAAGCATCTCATGCGCGAATGCCATTCAAAATATTTCAAATATTTTTCATGTGAAGTGTTTCCGTTTTTTATGACGAGCAGTTCTGACAGTGCACTTTTTACTGTTTTTTGATTCTCGTCTCCTGATTTTAAATGTGAAATATTTGATAGTAAAAAGGAAATGTATTAAATCAAGACCACTATTTGATTCTATTTCCGATTAAAAAGGACGCTTATATGTTTGAGGTCCTCCGCAGCGCAGTGCTCTTCCGTTCTTTAGTATACAACACTGAAGGAAAACTACGACATCTGCTCTTTAATGTAATTACACCTTTTGATAGCGACTGAAAACGAAAAATTGTCTGGATACCGTTTTAATTACAAGATGAAAGCTAAAGTTGCATTAACTAGATTAAATGTCGTTTTCACAGATAATTTTAAAAGATCAGAAATATTGGAAGAACGAGTTCGCACAAAATAAAGAATTTCGAAATGATGATTAAGTATTAATGCTAGGATGTCTGAAGCTTCATGGAACAATCAGGAGTCTGCAATCGTGTTTACGACGATGACAACACAGTTTGTAACTATTAACAAATCCAGCTTAGTGTCGCGAAAGTTGTTAATGCATTCGGCTTACGGTTATTTATTTGAGGTAAGCTTGAATAAGCTCCGAAAGAGGTAATATTTTTAGTCTGTGTGCTGCTAAAAGCATTTTTGATGAATGCAGGCAATTTCGGGCTATTTGGATTAGGTTTTAAAATTTGAAATTGATTTGAAATTCAAAAAATAATACCTTGAAATTAAAAGTTCTAATCCATTTTGTTTTCATTAATTGTAAATCCACATCGCAACTCAATATTAAAAAAAAAATCGTGATTCAACTTCGGAACGTACTTTAGTTTTGGGTATAATTATCATATCAATTATAAAAGCATCTTTGAATTTTTTTTAAATTAATTTAAACGTTGTCAATAAAATAACTTTCCGATTGGTATTTCTCATTAACTATTGGCGATTTGAGATACAGGAAGAATATTGAAAATACTTCAAGTGATGTTTGTATAACCCATAGGATAATCCAGTGTTCCAAAATTATATAAGGTAATCTATTGAAATAAAATAAAAGCAACTCATAATTCAAACTTTGGATCATTCGTTTTGCAAATCGATTTTCTATTTTTCGTTCTTGTTCCACGATTTCTAGAAAATATATCAAAGTTGTCAAGGGATTTCCGTATCTCTCATACATACTTTTTTACTATACTGCCCTGATGCTATAAAAAAAGTAACGTTGGAAAAACAATCAGGTCAAGTTAACGCCTCCTAAAAAAAATCAACTTAAACAGTTTAAACAGTTTTTAATCTGTTATTTGGTTTTCCTTAAAGTAATCTACGTTTGTAATTTCAAAATAAATTGCAAATATACAGGAAGTAAGTTACCCTGCACACCGCAATCGTTCAACACATATAACAAAAAAATTAAATTTCGTTTAATACATAAATTTGAATTAGATCCGCATTCAAGTTTATCACAAAGCCCACCCCAAAGAAGGTGCAGCTGCATATGCAAGTGTCAAAAGGTTAAAAACTAATTAAGATCCGACACGAGATATTACACCACTAGTGTTCATCCCTTGTACCCAATGTTTATGTGACTTGGAGCCGCAAAGAATTTTCAAGTAGAGTAAAAGGCTGATAGTTGTTTACTTTGTGACCCGAGTGAAATAGGAATATGTAAATTATTTTAACTTCCCCAATTCACTTTAAATGTTATATGGACAAAGAAATCCAAACTTAGCTACATATACATAGGATAAGTGAATAGTTTCACCCGGCGGATGTAAATCACATCTTGGTTAAATGAAATTAACACACCAAGAAGTTGGCTAGACGAACAAGTTAAGACCGTCACAGTCGACAACAAAAACAAGGGTAAGAAATTTGGAAGGCATCCAGCCCATCAGTTTTTCTTATCTCCTGAGAAGTATGTGTGCTTTAAGGTTCACCACAATATGGAGCTAAGGAGCTTTAAGTTCCTCTAAGGTAAAAAAGCAAACAATACAGCAACACAAAAGACTCAAGAGTGAGTCCTTAGAAGATGATGGGTTAAATGTGCTGAAAAGGAAAATTGAGCTTAGGGCAAAATCCCCTTGTGCAGACGTTCGCTCCTTGCCGTCTGCCTTTGATATACCTGTTAAAGTTCATTTTGTGAAATGAGCAAAGGCTGAGCCCCGTTATCCAGTCAAAATGACTGATAGCTTTCTTGGCCTTGGGCTCGTTTGCCTTTATTAGGGTCAAAGAGATTTTGAGATTTAAGCATTCCTTCAAGAAGTGTTAAGCGGAATGGAAATTGAAAAATTAAGTGCTTTCTGGTGGTTTTTTAATGCGGTAAGTCCGAAAACCCTTATTGAACTCCTCTTGAAGTTTATTCTACTGACAACAGCAACATTAACAACAGTAGTAAATTTTTTGATGCATTCTTCCATTGCCATCAAATTCATTATTTGCGAAATTTGTATTAATTGCAAAATTGAGTGTTTCTGAAGTTACAGCTCAAATCCAAAAATCACGTTTGTCAACAGCAAGTTTAGCACGGAAGCACACATTGAGAAATATATGTAATAAAAACATT
The DNA here is from genome assembly GCA_963082835.1 of Leptogaster cylindrica. Lineage (NCBI taxonomy): Eukaryota > Metazoa > Arthropoda > Insecta > Diptera > Asilidae > Leptogaster > Leptogaster cylindrica. Next base: position 1,842,471 of record OY720108.1, on the reverse strand, counting down.
TTCTCCTTTGGCTGCCACACTTTGCGATTTACGTACGTAGGAGAACATTTCCAACATTAATGGAGCCGAGCACGTTGCAACGAAGCCATGTACGAATGTAATATGTACAATTGCACACACTAAGTAATTTCACGGAGATATTTTTCAGGCAAACTTTAATTAGCAGCAGAAGTTCGGGTTGCTTTAACTTGACTTGGATGCCAAGCAACGCACACTCACCGCACACTTTCAAAATCCTCATTTCTAGGACTCCATTGAAAGTTCAGCATCCATTGGGATAGTGTAAAAAGTGCAAGGAGTCGCGAAAAAAATTCCAAGCGTATAAGAAATACTAATGTCAGCAGCTAAAACTCAGTTCCTGACATACAGGATTTCTGCCGTCGTGGAGCACGGTACCTTGGATGGAGCTCCTGAGGATCTGCTTCCCGCAGGTTGCAACTTATCAGAAATAAATGGCCGTGTTACATGTCAGTGGAGATGGTTGCATCCACAATTTATTTTGGTTTCAGGAACTGAAAGGCGAGTTGTTTTTTTTTCTGAAGGCTTGTGTCTTATTTGAAAAGGGGCTTAATCCCTTAAGTTGGCGTTTCGCCAATTCCTTGAAGGAGGAGGATGCTTGGGTGAGTGGAAAATTTCTTGTTAAGTAGGTAATTACGAGTCAGTATATTACACGGCTGCGATTTTGTCACTTGACATACAATTTATCACCGCGTCGGCTGCTGAAAGGAAGTCCCAAATTGAATTATTCACGCATTGCTGAGTATTCAGTGCACCAAGTAATTTGGACGTCATGAGCATTGCTCGGAGGCGCAGAGTCCGCGAACGCAATCACATGTTTGATTCTGCATCGGACGGAAATCGGTCTAAAATGGTTCACTATACATATATAGGAACATGGCGCGAGATTTAATTTTGCCCATCATATTAACATTATGTAGAAAGTCGAGCTCCAACAATAAAGTTATATTCTGATTTTAATACGCTTTTATAGCCAATTAAAAAGCCATTGCTAGGTTGGTACACACTCGAATAGCATCAGAGCTGGAAAAGGATTGCTGAGAATTGTTCAGCATGACATGACTTTTCAAGTTAATGACGTCATGTAATCTAGTCTAGTTTTATTTTATCGTGTGCCATCGAACATAATTAGTTGTTGAAATATCTGTTGACATTTGTAAACAAACATTAAATGTATTCGCGACAGTGCAGCGGTCATTTATTTATTTACGCTTAATACAAGCAATTTAAGACTAAGACTACACAAATATCACACAAGAACCTACACTATACTATAACTAAAAATACTACTAACTGAACAAATACAATTAACAGCAACAGATTATGGGGAGGAGGGGGAGGTAGTATAAATTAGGCGGGATTGAAAATCAAATTCCTTAAGAAATCCCTGCTACAATGGAAATCAAAGGACGGTCAGTTTATTTCCTTGCAAGAAAGCAAAGAAGAAGAAATTGTGTTTAATGTTTATATTTACGTCATTTTGCATTAAATTTGCTGTAAAGAAGTATTTCGTTCAAAAACACGAATAACAATAAAACGACATTTTACAGCTGATTATTTTTAACCCCCGAATGCAAAAAGAGGGGTGTTATAAGTTTGACGTGTCTGTGTATCTGTGTGTTTGTCTGGCTATGGCATCGTAGCTCCGAAACGAATAGTACGAGAGCCCACGACCAAAACCATGTATCATCGCGATACGGCCAAAACCATATAAAATCGATAGATTTGACGATTCTCAATACGAATAGATGGAAAGTAACGGTGAAAAATGTCGGAACTTGATGTGAGCCCTTTTCTGCTGTGTCAAAAAAAAAAGGCAGACGGTATCATCACAATTCGTCTGATATTAAAAATGTACATAGCTATTGTCATTTTATTACGAAAAAGTTTGTTTTCAGACATTTTCCGCGTCGGGTCTGATCTCAGCGAATTTTCAAAAACGTCAAAAAATTTAGCCGCACTGTATCATAGCAATACGACTCAAATTTTTTTTATAAATTGCTATAGCTACACGGATTACAAAAATACCGTTTTCAGACATTTTCCGTGTCGGGTTTGACCTGAGCGAATTTTCAAAAATGTCAAAAATTTAGCAGAATGGTATCATAGCAATACGTCTGATTTTCGGAATGTAGTTGAATAATAGATCTAATATACCGAGAACGTAGCTTTCAGACAAAAATAGTGTCGGGTTTAACCAGGAGAAGATTTCGAAATCGAAAATTCGAAAATTTGTCTGATTAGTAAACCCCGACACTAAATTTGTCTGATATAATTTTTTTCTATATCTGGGCAACTTGTTTTACCGTGTCCATCAGTTTTCAGACGTACTGCTATGATACCGTTCGGCTAAATTTTTTGACATTTTTGAAAATTCGCTCAGATCAGACCCGACGCGGAAAATGTCTGAAAACAAACTTTTTTGCAACAACTGACCCAAATGAACCTGTAAAAAATATTTTCAGACGGGCCGCTATAATTTATTTTTTCTGTCTCATTTTTAATTTTTTGAAACCTTCTTCTGGTTAAACCCGACACTATTTTTGTCTGAAAACTACGTTCTCGGTATATTAGATCTATTATTCAACTACATTCCGAAAATCAGACGTATTGCTATGATACAGTTCGGCTAAATTTTTTGACGTTTTTGAAAATTCGCTCAGGTCAGACCCGACGCGGAAAACGTCTGAAAACAAACTTTTTGTGTTCAGAAAAATCATATCTATCAATTTTATATTGTTTTGGCCGTATCGCGATGAGACAAAAATTTTGGTCGTGGGCTCTCGTACTAGAATGGACCGATCATGATGCGGTTTTTTTTATATAGAATATATAAACAAAGAATTCTAGTGATTCGTTATGTTAGCGGTCCCCCGACGCGGCGACGCTCATCTTAAAAATATTAATAGGTTCTTTTAATGAAGTTATAAAAGGCCGAGAGAGAAATTTAATTTTTTACTTTTTAGAGTTTTTTTTGTGTCGGAGGTTACTTAAAATTTTTAATTTTATTTTTTTTTTAGTACAAATATTTAAACCGACTACGTAACGCGTACGACGCTGGCAGCAATATCTCGAGTCTAATCGAGTAACAGCGGGTAGATTTATAAGTCTAGTTCATATAAGAAATTAAGATGGGCTTCGTCATTTTGACGTCGAAAACTTGGTTAAGGGCTCTCGTCTGTCGGGGGTATCAGTTATAGGTCGCTGTATCCCAAACGCGGACGTAGGTCTCACGCCCCACAGGGGGAAATTTTATTGTTCAGAGGGCAATTCCAACATTGCTCGACTAGAATTTAAAAACCAGTCTATTATGTTTTTTTCAATTTTTATGCCATTATTATAGTAAGACTTATATTTATACTCATTGTAACAATGTCAAATCCGTTTTTCTCGAGCTTAACATCGCCGAATATGTACAATATAACAATAATTTAATTTAGTTTTTGCTCTCCTCCTCATTTTTTGTACAACGGTTTTTCCCACACTTGGAATAAAATCATCACCATAGATCCGCCAATCATCATTTCTGCATATTTTCGTTCAAATCCATATTTGTTTAAAATGTTGGATGGATGACTATCCACAGCAAGTTGACTTTTCATTTCACTTGAATTAAAACGAAACCGACAATTGACAAATTGACCGAATTCAATTTATTGTTCTGTACAGTTGTTTATTATTAATTGACACTGCCAGTTAAATTTTAATCAGCTGTGCATATTTTAGCTGGTTCGTTACACAACAGAAATTCGTATTGACTGCTTCTATAAGCAGACGGTGCGCCGCTCCAGGCATAATATTGACGTTCATCCACAATTCACATTCCACAAAAACATCAAATAACATATCTATTTTTTATGCCAAGTATGGATAACGTTATGCGTACTTAACGAGTGCTGCCCTTTATATGCTCATTTAAATATACAATTTTATATTATCTATAAGATGATAGTTGTTCATATAACATTATAGTACGAGAGCCCACGACCAAAACCATGTATCATCGCGATACGGCCAAAACCATATAAAATCGATAGATTTGACGATTCTCAATACGACTAGGTGGAAAGTAACGGTAAAAAATGTCGGAACTTGCTGTGAGCCCATTTCTGCTGTGTCAAAAAAAAAAGGCAGACGGTATCATCACAATACGTCTGATATTAAAAATGTACATAGCTATTGTCATTTTATTACGAAAAAGTTTGTTTTCAGACATTTTCCGCGTCGGGTCTGATCTCAGCGAATTTTCAAAAACGTCAAAAAATTTAGCCGCACTGTATCATAGCAATACCGCTCAAATTTTTTTTATAAATTGCTATAGCTACACGGATTACAAAAATACCGTTTTCAGACATTTTCCGTGTCGGGTTTGACCTGAGCGAATTTTCAAAAATGTCAAAAATTTAGCAGAATGGTATCATAGCAATACGTCTGATTTTCGGAATGTAGTTGAATAATAGATCTAATATACCGAGAACGTAGTTTTCAGACAAAAATAGTGTCGGGTTTAACCAGGAGAAGATTTCGAAATCGAAAATTCGAAAATTTGTCTGATTAGTAAACCCCGACACTAAATTTGTCTGATATAATTTTTTTTCTATATCTGGGTAACTTGTTTTACCGTGTCCATCAGTTTTCAGACGTATTGCTATGATACCATTCGGCTAAATTTTTTGACATTTTTGAAAATTCGCTCTGATCAGACCCGACGCGGAAAATGTCTGAAAACAAACTTTTTTGCAACAACTGACCCAAATGAACCTGTAAAAAATATTTTCAGACGGGCCGCTATAATTTATTTTTTCTGTCTCATTTTTAATTTTTTGAAACCTTCTTCTGGTTAAACCCGACACTATTTTTGTCTGAAAACTACGTTCTCGGTATATTAGATCTATTATTCAACTACATTCCGAAAATCACACGTATTGCTATGATACCGTTCGGCTAAATTTTTTGACATTTTTGAAAATTCGCTCAGGTCAAACCCGACACGGAAAATGTCTGAAAACGGTATTTTTGTAATCCGCGTAGCTATAGCAATTTATAAAAAAAATTTGAGCCGTATCGCGATGAGACAAAAATTTTGGTCGTGGGCTCTCGTACTATTAATTCAATGCAGTGGCACAACTACGACGGTGGGAGGGAGGGGGTTTATCCGGTGATTTTATGAAATAGTTTTACCAGGGACGCATATAAGGAGGGTGTGTCGGTCGTCGGTCCTGCTAAAACCAAGATTTTTAAAAAAATTCTACAGAGTAAACGAAAGGATAGCTCATTTGTATGCACCACATGCTTTATAAAATATCAATACTAAGCTGATATCATTTTTTGAATATACAGTTATTTTAGTATAAAGCCGGAGGTACACGATACGGAAAACGTCGTATTTGTAAGCGATACGCCGTATTTCAATCGTGTGACTCGACGATAAGCAATATGGTGTATCGCTTATAAATATCCCAAAAATTTCGGAATATTTTCGGCACATTCAAGCAATTTGCGGGGTACAAATTTCCCGAGTCACACCATACAAAACTTTATGAACACAGTTTTGAGATTACTGCTCTTACGGGCGGCACGGCGTCGCGGTAATCTGTGAATTGCAAAATACAGGTTGCAAAACTCATTTTTGTTTATCGTGTGACTCGATGTGTCAAAAGTGACATCCACAAAGATATTTCCTTATAAATATGACGTTTTCCGTATCGTGTACCTCCGGCTTAAAGCATGTTTTTTAAATAATTTTTTTTTAAATAGACATATTTTACTTTTTTTTTCAATGATTTTTTTCTTCGTCTTTGGTTTTTACATTCTGTCAAGTTTATCAAAACAACCAATTGTGCATATACATAAATAAAGATAAATAAAGGAAAAATATTATATAAAATTTTTTTAAATAATATTCGCATAAAGCTTTATTGACTTTTTTTTGCATTTCAACGAATCACTTTTGTTTTTGAAAATGTGAGTTTCACTGACAATTGTGAAACATTAGTTTCAAAAAAAAAAAAAAAACGTAAAGTCTAATTGTATCCTGTCGGAACTATTGGACGTAAACAATTACATTATTTATGTACTCCTTTCTAAACGGGACACTGTCGTTAAGGTAAAAATATTCGACGAAAGTGAAATGACACCAAACTACTATCAATCAAGCGAAGATGGGAGCACGGCGGCGGCGATGTCCTTCCAGATGTCTGCTAATGAAGTAGACCATCTCTTCATCTCCGTTGAGCTATTCCAGAGTTTAACGCACAAAGATCCCGCATCAAGGCATAAGCACTGCTGGATGTTTGCTCCGAAATTCCAATTTCCATTTACCAGAGAAGGCGTTAGAAGAAACAACTTTTAGCAAAGCACCGGACTGGGTATTGTTTAAACTTTTAATGGCATCGACCCAATGCAGAATCTGCACTCTGAGCAATTATCGTGTCGTTGTTAGCACTTGACTTAAGTTCCTTTAATCACGGACACTCCTGATGGGATTTCGCTGAGCTCCCAGTTAATCATTTACTTACAGCACCTCGAACTTGTGGCAGAATTCGGACACATTGAATCCTTGACGACAAGCTCGAGCACTGCTCTTTCAATTAGTGCAGGCGAGCAGCTGTCGCCCGTGTTCTGCGCGGAGGAATAGCTAAGCTGTGTCATCTTATTCTGTACACATTTAGGCAGCATTTATTACCTTTTTGGCTTTTCTAGCTTACAAATGGACATCAAGTAACCAAAGCTCTGCTCCCCTTGCCAGGATTCAGCATGAATGAATTTTTCTGGTTTAATTAAAAATGTGAATGACTTAACCTGGAGCAGCACATGCCGAGCAGCAATTTGTGAGCGATTCAACAGAACTCATTTTTTTCTAGGTCGGAAGACTCCTTTTTATATTACGCTAACGGTAAGGAGGAAATGCAATACATATTATTTGTATTCAATAACTAATTTGAAAACTACAAAGTGGAGTTTCTAGAAAAAGCATGTGCAGAATCGAACGAAATATAATGGTTTCCGATATTTGTTTAATACAAAAACATAGCTTCAATCTGTTATTGTGGGATATCTTAACGAAATCCTCGGGAATCAGCAAATAAAGATTTTTGTACAATTTTTAAAGTCATGTTCATGTTAGTAAGAAAATATTTCGATAGAACGACGAAAAATTCCACTGTTCGTGGAAGGGTAGTGGGGCTCGGAATTGGGATCTGAAATACGCTTACAAATAAATTCCGTACCATAATAACCAAATCATAGCCTAGGGACTACGGCAGACATTTAGGAACAACCTACCGATCCTCCATGTCTAATTTAGGAATAGTCTGTGACCCAAGAAGGCAGGGAATTTGTGGCGTGAGGCTGAACGAAGGAAGGAACATCTGAAATATATTGGGTACGTAACATTCAGTACAGTCCTCACCTCCGGCTAAATAGAGCCATTAATCTCGAATTGACTGGGCTTATGGATGGTATACGAAGCATTCTACAATACTCTTGCTTATTACTCTTTTTTGCCCTGAAATATTTCCACCGTCATGATGCTAAGGATGTAGTCAGAAAAAAATATCGGTCACATGGGAGAACGCTAATAACAATTACCGCGAGCCTCTTACCATTTTTATGTGCACTCTCAATAGGTGAGCTCGGCGAAAGGGGAATACTAATGGATGCTTTAAACTTCTAAAACCACTTCATTCAGAGCGTCTTAAAAATGTCAGTGCCAAGTTGCGGAATTGCGGAAACCAAGAAGAAATGAGCAACTCTGGGACGCTGCATCGGAGTGTCCTCGATGTCAGGGAAAAGTGTGCGACAGTGAAAAGAAGTGACAAAAATGAGTTTCGAAGAAGCTGTGATAAGGAGTAGGAAGTGGAAAATTCTCTTGATGGCATTTAAAGATTTTCTTCAAGGAGAAAATGGATCCGATGAGGATGATGCGCGAACTTCGTGCATGAATGTGGTGAACTTGTAACAATGTTTGCTTCTATTCGATTAGGGGAATTTCATACAAAAGCCCTGTTAAGCTGAAGTTTCCCAATGTTTATTATGTGGTGAATTTCAACAATTTTTTGGTTTTATTAATGCATTTATATGTTCAATGATGTTATTGACTGTTTTAAAAAGGAAGCTCTATGGAGAGGTTGTGCGAAGTTGTGGAGAACTAGTTGGAAATGTTCGTATCCGAATTACTAATCGCTTGTGGTTTATTATTTCCAATAAGCAATCTTTGGAATCGAGCATGAAAAGTAAAATTAGAAACCTCGCTGCTATTTTAACAGTTGGGGTTTTGAGGTCTGTAGATTTCAAAAAACGAATAAAAAAACCGCCCGTCCGCCTTCTGTCGTCCGTCTTCTCCCGTTCCCCGTCGGCTGTCGGCTGTCGGCCGTCCCACGTCCGCTGCCCAGGCTCATTCTCGGAAACTACTGGAGATAAATCAATGCAATGTGGTGCAAAAATCGGATTCTATCTGAACACGATCATCCGATTACATCTTAAGGGTCCAATCGAAGTATTTTGAAGGAATGAAATATTTAAAAAATCATATATCCGAAACTGTTCGCGGTATACCAATGAAACTCGGAATATGCCATACTCCATTGTTACTCAATAGAATAATTTTTTTCTGCATGACTTTAGCTCAATTAGTTTTTTAATAATGAAATTTTGAATTTCGTATAAAAATCGAATGAGTGATAATGTAAAATTTGCGGCGTTTTTAAATTAAGATAGGAAGTTTAAGCTTATTTAATACCACATGTTCTCACATGTTTTTTTATGACTGCGTAATAAGCTAGAATCGCACTCAATTGAAAAACCTCCCCCCGAAACACACGTATCGAAATGCAAAACAGCATCGAAAACTTCGATTCAGTAATATTTTTCATTTTTTCAATCTCAGCTAACTCAACGGGAAATATCTCAGACCAAGGATTTTTTTGCCGTCTATCATTTTTTCTGCGGCTGGAAATATTTCAAGAATTTCGTTAAAATAACACTCGCCCAGTAGCGTTGGGTGTTGGGTCCTCTACCCGACCTAAATATATTGCTCTTTTAATATCATCCAATACATAAATGCCAAGGAGGTGTGTGTGTGGCTGGCAAGGATTCGGGCAAGTTGGTCCTAGCGTGAAGCGGACCATCGGTACAGATTTCTCTAGTGTTCTGCTGATTCCTAAGAATTCCTCGGCTCCTTATCCATTTAATACATTTCACATCGTTTTGATTCAGCCCTCATTTTACGAAGTGTATATATTTCTTGCTCAGAACATACAGCTTACCCCGACCTCATCCGTTTCAGACTAGTCCTCTGTCCGGGAGAATGCATTGAGACTTTTTCTTGTTTATAGACAAGATATTGCTTTCATCCGCATAAGTATAGTTGACTGAAAAAGGAAAATGGACGAGAACACGCTACAACTTACTGTTTTAGCTCAATATTAAGGACTTACAGGAAGCTTATATGCAGCCAGTGTGGCTCTCTGGGAATAATCCCATCAATATCGGCATTTTAAAAATCCCATAAAGACACTTTCAACTGATATCCGCGCGGATATTGATGACCCATATCAGCAACTTAGAGCAAATCCGCCTTGAGAAGGAATCCTTTGCGCATAGACTAATAAAACGCGAAAATTTTAGCAAGGCAATTTCATCGGGTGTTTCACTCATCCTTCATAGTCAATCACGGACGAGATGTGCTTTTCTACTCAATTTAATAACGTCCTTTACGCTGTTTATATCAGCGAACCCCCTCCCCATGTTTTACAGTTCTAAATCCCAAGATTTCACCCCCAAGTTTACATGAAGCTGCCGGGATGTCTGCAGCTAGATATGTGAGTGGAGATCTAGACACGAGTAATCTCGGTTATAGTCGTTTATTATGGCGGATTTTATCTGAGAATGGAGGATTTATGTAATGGATTGAACTTAGGTAGCTCGAATAGTGCCTTAATGCAGAGTTATACCAAAGACGTATTATAGGCTGCAACGGTTTAGTGGATGCTCATGCAACTTCGACATTTTTCGAGTACGATAAACTACTGAAGAAATTTGAATAATCTGTTGAACTTTGCGCATAGAGGCAATAACAACGAGCCGTCGAATCTCTGAATGCATGGGCATCCATCTTACTTTTTCATAAGAGGAGCTCTCATTTCCCAACCGTTTGATTTGATTTTTTTTCAAAAAAACGTCTCAAATTTCATTTGTAGTGCAACTTACAAGGAGCTGATTCCAGGTGTCATACTCCGATTTTCAAGATTAATGTCTCAAATGAAAGGTCTCGAAAAATAATTCGACAGGTTTTTTTTTATATCTGCTCAATTTTATTTTCAAGGGGTTAAATTTAGGGCAGCGCGCGACCGAACTTAAACGGTGCTCACCAATAAGTTCGCACATTATCGCAGCTAATTATTTTATAAATTGAAAACCTATTCCTCCCTTATCATGCTCCATGAAGCTCGCGGCGGAACTCGACCGAAGTCGTAACTATAAGAAAAAACGAAAGTCAGTTTAAGTGAAACAACTAATTTTGAGACACGCAGACGAAACTACGCTGTGGTCGAAGTAATAAACATTTTTGAAAAAATATTTATAGCAACATAAACGACTACAATAACGAACGACGCAGTCTTAAATCGGTGGCTTTGATTTTCAAATATGTATTCAAATTTATCTTATTGCCACATGGTTTGAACTTTTAATACGTATTAGCACTTTTTAAATAGTAAAAGAATTTCCTTTTAATATTATAGTTTCCTGCACTTTCTTCCGTTTATAGTTTTTATATTATCTTTATTTAATATCTAAAATTTTTATGTGTAAAAACTCTTAATATCCAGATCAAAAGAGGTGAATTGTAAAATAGCTATCTTTTTTGGTATTCGAGACGTGTTTCTTGCGTGTCATAAGCATCAACAGTGAATACAGCGTTCTCATTTAGGGACACTGGACACAGTTACAGCATTCAGAAGAGTTCATTATTGCGCTTTCCTTACTTTTCCAGCAACAAAAATTAGTTGTAAGCCGCTTAAACCACATTTTAATGCTTATTAAAGTTTTTTCTCTAAAAGATTTCTACTTTTTCAAACTTTACTAATTTCTTTATTCACTGCTATAAAACGACGTTCTAAATTATATTACTTGCGGACGAGATAAGCATACATCACATTTGCCCTGATGAATACCAAAAAAAAAAGAAAAAGAACATTAAAAAAAGTGGCAAGAAGTGCTCTAAAGCCCATCCTTGCCAGTGTAGAACGAGAGCTTCCCTGAAAATCAGACGATTTCATTTCCCAGTTTCCTTCGGAGTGATGCGGATCTCCAACTCCATTCTTGATAGTCAGGAACAGAGACTTATCTGCTTGGAAAAATGGGGATTTTGTAGCTACCACTGAGCCAAAGGATAATTCCGGGGCACATAAAGTAGAAAATGGATTTATGAACGAGGAAAAAAGTGTTGACAACATCCTAGTATCATGTCATAAGAAGAAGTACTTACTCGCTAAAATTGTTTGATTTACGTAAGTTTTTTTGCTGAAGCGCTAAAGCAGAAATGTTGATTTATCGCCGTTGCATTGATCTACCTGTATTCCGTTTTAGTTATGCATCTTGCATGATGAGCAGGAACAGGAAAATAATTGCTCAACTTTTTGAAAAAATATAAGTGAGATGAATGCAACTAAAAAACAAGAGCAGGAAAAATGAAAAAGGTTAATGTGGAACATCAAAACTGACACTGAAAAGATATTTGTGGAGTTGGTTGAGATTTAAACGCCTGCACAGGAAAAGTTATCAAATGCTCCGCGAATCGTTCTGCTCCCTCTCAACCATTTCTGCAAGCAACCTTCGATCCAGGACAAGAGTCCACCTGGCGTGGCGTGCTCTAGACGAGTTCATACATCTGTTGCACCTGTTTTCAATTATGCAATCATGAAAAGTGTTGAATAGGGGAACAAGAGTGGTGGAAACTTTCAAAAGCACTCCAAAATGACTATTTACCTGTGCTACTGAGGGGAGCCGCAAGAGCAGACACTTGAAGGATAACGCTATTGATTGGGCTGCCATTGATTTAATTTCTGTGTTCACTTTCACCCTGTGATTCCTTGCTGCTAAAATCGTTGGTTTTTAGTTCGGTTCGACATTGGCTTCAATTTGCCATGCCGGGCCCACTTCAGGAGTTTGCACCGAACATAATGTGGTTCGCTTTTCATTGCTGCTGATGGCTTCAATCACGCAACGTTTTTAAGCTTGTACCTCCTGCCGTAAGGACGTCTGCTGTTTATACGGTCGTAATCAAAAAGATCCTCTTTCCGTAGAATTTAGCACGCCTGAAAGCGTACGGTTTTTCCCCGCAGTCGTCTTCCCATCCTCCGTCATAATGTTCTCGTTAATGTGGCTAATAGGCTTGGGCACGGTTACTTGATTTTTTTCGCTTTTCCTTTTTTTTTTGTCAGACAATCCTTTTGGGAAATGCGTGCCACTGTCAGTCTGGCACTTTTCGTAAGGCGTAATTTTGGCTGAGATTTATGACCAATCTCAGTCTTTTTAATTAATTTCAGGAATTTCGTGGTTGTGGATGCGTGTTAATTAGCTGATATGCGAGCAGGAAGCTCATAATGTATCTTCAATGGAATTTGCGAGTTGAGATAAGGTCAACTGGTAGATTTGCAACCTTTAATTAAAATGCGACAAAACCACGAATGACTTGCTGGAATGTGAAATCGTTTGCGTGAAGTTGAGAGGAAACAGGAAAAGGTATCTGGATCGATATACGGGGGGTGTTCAGTGGAAGGGAGGAGGGGGAGGTGGAGGTATTTTAATTGTGTGGCTTACGTATATATAAACTGCCACTATTATAATATCTTCATTTGGGGTCCAAAAACAAATCACTCTGTGTAAGCAGCTTAGTTCTTGAGTGTCGCAAGCAAGTCTATTTAACGGCACGGTAAGCCTTTTTGTCGCAATTAGTATACAACATATTAGACACATTTCGCATTGGGAGCATCCAATTCAGTAAGGGTATTTTAAAAGCCATCAATCTAATCAACGAGCTGATCCATCCTATCATCCCTTTCGTTGAAGGAGTCTTGCTGTAGGCAAAAGAAGTGCCCGTGCGGTGCCGAGAACCGCAAAAAGCAATTTCATTTCGGAAACTCCTCATCGTGTGATCGTGAAACATTATTGGTTTGGTAAACGACATAAATTAGTCAAGTGAACTTCATAAATTTTTCCTGGGGTAAATATACCTCCGGGGGTGAACAAGATTCTTCAATACTAATGCACAGTTTGCACACCCTACACACGGTAAGGCGAAAGGAATACGTCATGACTGATGATGGTTGTGGAGGTGCAACACTAAGCGGAACGCCTTACGTGTCTACATTGTCTGTAGACGAAGCCTCCTGCTACAGTACGAGACTCCGCAATCGCAATTGAAAGCTACCCTGAACTCATTTCTCTTATGAAACTTTAAATAACTCGGAATAGATGAGCCCATGAATGAGTCTAACAGATGGACGTGTCGAAGATCCTTTCATTCGGTTGGGTTCATCGAGACATGGACTAGTCCTCATTAGTTTGCGTCTGAAAAATGTTTTTGAGGGTCCTTAATAAGTTACTCTAATTAGTAAATTTTCGAATTACTTAGAATCTCTCAACAAATTTTCAATTTTTTTTAAATACTCTGCCATGTTCTTGAAAATATCCTGGAAATAGTTGGAAAATATTCCTGAGATTTTGATAGTTTGTGTGTTAAAGTGTTGTCTACTCAGCGCCAGACTTCAGACTTAAGAATGCCGTATCAGAGGAATCTGCCAACCTAAGCAGCTTTTTTAGTTAAATTTATATTCCGGAGAGTTCAACAATTTCTTAACCTCGGCAAATCCCTAAAAGACATTTCTAAAACGGTATGACATTCCAGAAATGTTTTCTTTGATGGCATGTGTGAAAACATTCTTTTCACTATCGGATCTTGTCCTTCTGTACGAGTCCATTTTCTTTCTATGAGCTTCCTTAAAGGGGGACACAGCCGAGGTTGAAAACTTAAGGGAACGAAATTCCTTTTGATGGTTCCCTTTCTCTGATGTATCATTGACGACGACAGAGTGGGCAGACGGAAACGGGATCTGCATCTCAAGTTGCAAATCAGTGGTAAGTGACCATAATATTTGATTTGTTTTTTTTTGTGGTTAAATTGATTGAACTCTAAAGATAGCCAGGATTTAACCGTTTCTAGAAGTATTCAGAGCCCTTTCTGCTTAAATTTATATGTTTTGGAAACTGGCGTAGACGTTCTTGCCTTCATTGATAAAAAAAAGAAATGTTTTGCTACAAACGGAAGAAATTGTCTCGGTTATAAAATTTTTAATCAGTTCCAGTTCGGAACTAGGCCTGAAGAGGAAGGGTTCCGGAGCAGGACTGAATATAAGACCCCCTTTATCAATAATTTTCAATGTTTAGAAGGTGACAAAAAAATTTCCATCTAATAATATAATATGAATATAAATATAAATATAGTTATAAATAAAAATATAAATAGGAATATAAATATAAATATATTTATTCAAAACATACAATTTTAAGAATCTTAATAAAGCTTAATATGCTAGTTACCTCGGTTGTTATTTAGATTACATTGTAAATGTAGATTATTACTATGTAAACTACATATTTTTCTCATGTAATGTACAATGTACATTAAATGTAGAGTATTGGATATTGGCTAAAAAATATGTTTAATTTTAAAATAATCAGAAAATGTAACAAAATACCAAAAAAATTGAATATAATTTTTTTACATTTAACATTAATAACGAATTTTTTTTTTATTGAAGTTTAGAAACAAATTTGATTTATTCATCATCCTTTTCGACGATCGAATCATAGTTTGCTCGCAAAGTGAAATAATAGTTACAATAGTTAAAATGATAATTAATTTATTATTATATAATCATGAATTATAATTTGTAATGCTAAATCACTTAATCTAAGCTTTGAAAAACATGAGTGTCACTAGTGTTATAAAAAAAAAGCCGCTCCATGGCAGAAAATTCAGTAAATCGCAATTTTCTTTTGTTTCCTCCCCGAGGTTCCCCTTAGGTACGGCGCCCCGGGGCATTGCCTCAGTTGCCCCTGGTCACTAATTTAATAATGAAGAATTTTACAAAGCATACATTTTAAATGGAAACATACAAAATAATTTCCCAAGTAATTTCCACAAATGAGCTAATATCCGCGAAACAATTTAAGCGTCTGTTTTATTTCCGATTAACAATTATGCAGTGCAATTTCTATTAACGCAAAACCGATGGAATAAATTAAGTCAACATTAGAAAGCATTACGTAGAAGATGCTTTAGCATTTGAACCACACAATTTAATTGTCAATTAAACAACACCTTTCAGGAATTAAATTGCAAAATTATGAAACATACAAAAAGTACCAGTTGAACTAAATTGAAAACTGTTGATTTCACGTGACACCTTCGTTCTGTAGGGCGAAAAATTAAATTTACAAAGCATGGGAATTGTTTACTCTTTTGAATAGTTGTGGAACATTAATGAAATGTGATTTGTAATATTAATTGATGCAGTGAAAGAATCTCAAGACCACTCCGTCGCGCTCCTTCATTCTCGGTAAAACTTTTCAAAGTTCGGATTTTATTAAACTTTACCCATTAAAGTTTCCTGTTGCAGCATTCGTAGTATTCAAGACAGCGCAATATTTTAATTAATTCTTTCGGCGACTTGAGAACTGAAGGGGTTATGTCTATTGTTATATGCATATTATGAATTGCAATTTCCCAGAATAATTCTCAGGAAAATTTTCCACAAAGAAAGAGAAACTACACCATGTCCTTGCATTACCGTGCACGACAGTGCCACGTCCCAAGTTTATTAGCATCTGTTCGACATTTGAACTCTGCTCGTAAAACTCAGTGCAGTTCATTTTCCCTAAACACGTTTTCATCTCTGCAGCTATGATAAAAACTCTGACCGGCGTCACTAGAGAGAACGTCTTGTGAAAAAAAATAACTCCTTGGGATACATCTTTCATAATAATTCAAGGATGCGAAGGGAAGGACACGACACCTTCTCGATGCCGCCCCCTAGAACGGAACTAGTGTTACTATTTCCATACCATTGAAGCATTCCCAAACGGAAGTTGGTGGCTGCTACCGGAAAATTGGAATAAAATTTATGACTAGAATAAATCCACTTCCGTAGAAAATCGAAGAAAATTGGATGGAAAGATGCAGAAGACGAAGGATTCTGTCGCCAGCTCTAGTCTACACCTTTTGTCTTGGCCTTCACCGGAAATGAGCTTTGGGATAATGACAAAAAAAAAAATAAATTAAAACAGAAATTATTATTCGTACTAGAGGTGTAAGGACGCTCATCTAATCGAATTAATTAAGCTAACTGCTGAAACACTGAATGTAGGATATCACTGAAACCGAGAATATTGCTAATTTGCAATTCCCAACTTAATTAAAGCCTTGTTCTGGACTCTATTATAACGGCTTTTGTTTATTTATTTTTCACAATAACGTAGATACTTTGTCTTATCATTAGATTGGGTGTGTTTTTTAATGTCGTGCAGATCCCGATCATTAAAAGAACGGCAGGGGAAATTTACGAAATTTCAAACTGAAACTATGTTCAGTGCTTTCAGGTGTCAAATAATATAATAATTTATAATGATTGAATGTTTTATAAAATGGAATCACAATTAAATTACGTTTTCTACCTTTTCAAAGAAACGATTGCTAATAGACCTGGAAAAAGGAACATTGCACAATTGCTTTTGAGATAAATAATGCTTACCTGCTGTCAAAAGGGAAAGTTGTAAAAAAAAGTTCGCAAAAATTACAGTTTATTAAATTTGCTATGAAGTTCCTCACATTCTCAACAATGGGCATTCTAGGAAGTTTCCCATAATCTTTATAGTGCCCAAATATATAGCTAGATCAACACGTTGTATGAAGAAGTTAGGAGATCTTAAAACAAAGATTAAAAAAACACACTAACCAACATCCAGGGGCGGGTTCTCTTATATGCCGAGTAGACAAGGAACGCCTTAGGAATAATTATCCACTTGTATATTATGTTGCGTGAACGTGCTGCAATCCGCTCGAACCTGCTTTTTGCTCTTGGGTCTTCGAAAAAATTACTTAATTTATTATTACTCATAAAGTAAAATTGTAAGTTGTAAGTATCAGTATCGAAAGACACTAATTTTTACTTTCATTCAATTCTTATACCTCATTCAATTTTTCGCGGTTTCCATGGTGTAGGGGGCGGCAGTCTTCCGTAGGCCTACGGCGGCCAAGGTATCAAATCCGCCACTGCCAACTTCTACAACTTACTGGAATGTGATTTCTCTCTGTAGTTTGCTCGTAAAAATTACAAATATTTCCACACTCACTCCTTAATGCATCCCCATAAATAGAAACGAAGATCCTGTGTAGACTTTATTTCTATATTTTATTTGAATTACTGGTTTTAGCATGGAACCAGGCGGTAAATGTTGTGTGCTAAATATGTAAACACCATAGAATGGGTTCTCAATACACCAAGGCGAGAAATCCTTACAAGGTTCATTATATGCTTGCGGAATTTCTTTCTTAGTCCTTTCCAATTGATCTAGGGATAAACTTAAGGATTAGTTTGTGCTGTTGCTAAGAAAAGACGACAAAATGCAGAAAGGGTTTAACTGGAAGGCAATTGTTATTCCCGGATATCCTTGACGGTTCTGTAGGCAGTAGGGACTCACTTTCTGAACCAATACTGGAATCTGGGCTTTCGTAATTTTGCACTTTCCCCAAAGACATGCTCTAGATCTGAGAACCACGCTCTGTGGGAAGTTGAACATGGCGAAATCATTATTACGTGCTTTGTGGAGCCCAATTTTATACTCTGGCATAGCAATTTACTTTCGTTGCACTAAATAACTGTAATTTGGGCATTATGCACGAACTGCTAAGAAATGAGGATGCACAAGTAACAACAACTTACAGTGCATTTCATGTACGCCGTGGTATCTACCTGTCGTGGACGGTAATCCTTCGAACTTCGGGGCTTTATACTCTCAGGAGTCGAGAGGTTGTTTCCGTCGTGCAGTTTTTACTGAAAGTACGGCGTGAATTGTGGCGGAGCAGATCCTCTAAATATATCGAAAACTCATAAACTGCAGAAGGATTATAATAAGCACTTTCCTTCCATGCCTAATCTGAACCCATTGCATGGGCATCAACCGAGAACGTTTGCAATGTTATGGAGACACGGATAAAAGGATTAAAGTCAATCGGAAGGCAATGCCAGGATATGCCATGTTTGGTGAATACGCCAATATTAGGAATTTTGTTGCAACAAATTATTTTATCAAATTTATAAAAATTTTCAACTAGATTAAAATCAATACAAAAACATCGAAATGCCATTATTCCATTTAAATTATTCAACAATGTTTTTTACAATCTAATGAGTTTTCAAGTAATCACATCCTGGTTTTTTCAACATACACATGCATTGGCATTATGCAATTTGACTGCAAATCATAGAGCATGACTAATTTTATAAATTTACCATATTTTTATAGAAAACAAATTTATAAAAATTGTAATATTATTAGTACCATTCGTGTATGACAGATTTTGCTTTATTATTTCTAAAAATAAACCTTTGGAATCGAGCACGAAAGTCGCGCCGAAAGCCGCGCTGTCATGCGCTTAAACCGCCATATTCCTCTATACCCGCTCTCAGGCACGATTTTATGAGCTTTTCGAGAAGTTTGCCTGCTGTCTTGTCCACATGGGCACTTTTAATACATTTGTTTAGAAGATTAGTTATTAAAACTGAAAAGGCTCATTTTGATTTTTCACTCTTCGGTTTCTTTTTTCGTCGGTTCAATTTTCTGTTCAAAAGTTTTTTTTAAGTTTCATGTCAGTCAGTATTGAAAGTATCCTTCAAACCCTCAAACCAAAAACAGCCATTACTTTGCATACTAAGAAATGATTCATATTATCCTGTGCTTTTGTTTCATTCACTTTTGTAATTTGTTTTCCTATGCAATTACTGCGGCACAATTTATATACAATCAGAGAACTTGCACAGTAAACGACACATTTTCATAAAATAAAACTCAACAGATTCCACAATATAAAAAGCACGAAATTAGAGACAAAATAAATTATAAAGAATAATGAAAAAAACTTCCACAAAACATAAGCCATAAGACATTTCTTTCAGTTTGCAACAGAGTCGCATCATTCCACAACCAAACGCATCGGGTCCAAGTGCGGCTGCGATTATAACATCAATTCAACAAAGGGGATGGAAAATTTGTGAAATACAACGTTTTATATTACTGACACAGGACACTTATTATAAATGTGCTCTAAGGATAACCTGCGGTTTCATTTAGAGATGAAATATTGAACAAAAAGTATCAAATGCACAGTGTTGAGTTTTTCCAAACGTTTTGGTATGTACTGTTGTACTATGTAGTAATGTTTTAAGTCGTCCCATTTCTGTATTTCACAATTTAATTTTTTTGCTGGGGATCCTGCACCAAAAACTAAAATCGGCTTAGCTATTTGGTGTACGCTTGTCAGGGGGAGAGGACAAGGGAGAAAAACTGGTCTCCGGATGTAATAAATTGTGCGGAGCGTCAGATAATTTAACTAACAAAAATTTTAATTAAACCTAGCAAACAACGTTTATTTAATTTGAATAAAGAGGCTGAAATTAAACAGAAATCTCATTACATAAAGCCGACAAAAAGGTGTACCAAACTTCATTAACGCCAATTGCCCGCTTTGATATTGTGACTAAACAATTGCACGCAATTGAGGGTGTCGGGCAGCAGTTATCAATCCATTTGTATCCTCAGGATCGTAGCAACTGCGAAAAACGGTGGTAACAATAATTGAAATGGGTTCAGCTCTCATTTCACAAATGGCAAAAGTTAATTGATTGCTTTTGTGCTGTTTGTTTGGTAGGAAGCCGACATCAGTACACCTATGAACCAGCGACCCCAGAGACCAACTTCTATCAATTCCGGCGGCCACTTGCCACAGATATCGAATATCTTTTGCAGTCGTTTTGTCATTTTTAGCAACCCCATCTCACTGGAAATATCCCGGCACAATGTGTGCAGAGAGTGGAGTTCAGGATATCCGGTCTCTTGATACTTGCTGGCGTTTATCAAGCAGTCATCATGCATGGATTTCGAGGGAACCGAAAATATGTTGGACTGGGCCAGTACTTTTATTAAATTCTTCCTTGATATGGGTGGAATGAAAAGTGAAGCTGGCAGCACGTGCGAACATGACACGACGTCAAGAAAATTAACGTGGATACGGTCCGAGCTTGAAAAATTGCAGGTTCCTTCGGGGCGTCGGGTGCCAGATCGGCTAGAAACGCCAACTGCTGGATAGTTGGAGGAGATTAACGTGCAACAACTTCCTTTTGGCAATGAAGCCAGATCAATTAAATGCTCTCCATCCAACAGGATCCCTGTTATCGAACGCATCTTAAGCTCTCACACGAAGTCCAGCTTTGATCAATCACTTTTCGTGCTCCGGGTGAACAAAGGGGGAAATTAGAAACAACCGATGTCTTGGAAAACACTTTTCAAAAACCATTTGAAGCTAATCCACTTTCAATTTATATGTCGGCCACTTGAAAAATTTCTTTGTCCGCCAGCAGCAATATGCGAGGCCAGAAGGTTTCTAACTTAATGAAAACGATGCGGATTGCTTGAATTCGTGCTGAGAAAACCTTTTAACTGTAAATTGTTATGGCGTCAGCGGGGTACTCACATATATTTCAGAGATAAAAAACAATTTTTGAAAATATCCTGATGATAACGACCTTAAGAAGAAAAGATGAAAATGGAACCTTACATTGAAACTCTGTTTCTAGGAAACCATTGATTTCACAGTAGGTACCTTATTGTTCTTATCAACTGTTCATTGATCTATTGATTTTATAATAATAATATAATATAAACTTTTGTTATTTGAATAATATTTTAATTTGATTAAAAAGCCGGTGTTTCGAAATTTTTTTAGTTCTTCTTCATGTTAATTAAAATACTAATTTAAGCATTTTCAAGTTCATTATAAAATTATACCTATAATATACATATATAAGGGATTTTTTTTCTTTATCACCTATTTTCAGTTTCAAAATCAAATTCATGCTGATTTTCAATATCATGTTTGACCAATGCACTTCTCCTTATATCACCACGTTTTTGACTATAGCAAATGTTTTTCTTCAATTCGACGATAAGGAATAATGAAGGGTTTTTCCTAAATTAAAATTTGGATTTCATATGGGAACTGTAAACTTACGGTTAGGTAAATGTTTGTTCCTTCTTTGATATTAAATAAATATTAGTTCATTATATAGCATTTGATAAACATAAATTCCCTAACACCAATTAATGCTGTTGCAAATTATAAAAAATATTAACGGAAAAACGGAAAATAGTCACATCCTAAATTCATTTGTCATGTTGGCTCCTTTTGGTTGAACACATAAGAGTTGTAGGCGGGGAACCGCCTTCTACTAGTGAACATAGACACAAAAGAAAAAATATGTTCTAGTCCTCGACTTCTTACAGGAAACAAGGAGTCTTCTACACGGAATCTCATTTCTCAATCTATCGACTTACGGTGGAATTTAATCAGCTGGGATTCGGACAGCGAAAGTTTTCATCCGAGATATCACTGTGAGCGTGTGTGTGTGTGCACTCGGCCAAACGATTCGGAGTGAATTGACTTTTCATTTAGTTTAAGGCAACATAATACGATTTTTTGCAGTTCAATCACGAGTATAATTCCAAGCGAATTTTTCAGTGGACAAAAGTCTTAATGCACGACATTTCTTCAAGTTTTAGATCAATGACATTTTGGTTTTAAGAGTTGTTTATCGAATCGAGACAGCTTCGGCTTTTGTTTTTATACTTCTACTACCACCACATTCATATTCTTATTGTATCTCCATTCTCCAACAATAGCGGGGTGCATATGACATACATTGTACAGCAGTTTTTCAGATATTTTCATCCGCTGATGAAGGATAACTTAATGAAGTTGTTGATGTTGAAACATTTTCCTGGTTCACTTACACATGCATTTTTTGAGACATATCCTTCACCCACAGGCCACGGTATCCTCCCAGCTTCATTTACTTCAATATGAATACCGCAAAATGTTGATGTTTCCGTGAAAAATCTGTGTGCACAACGAGCAGGTAAACTCCGGGCGAGACACGCACAATATTTTGAAACGCTCGAGGAGGATTTAGAGTAAGCTCTTCAAAGTAAAGTTTGACTAGGAATTAATTTCGTTTTTTATGGCAGTCTCTGGAAGTCAACAGTCAACGTAAGTATGGGTGCGTGTTGGTGAATTTACTTACCTAATACCTATACATTTCCTGGCAAAACTGTTTGCTATTGAAAAATCGTTTGAGCTTCACTTTAAGGTTCCTGGTATTTTTGAGAAATTTCATTTTATTAAATAAGTTCAAGAAATTTCATTTTAACTTCAATGAAAAGCGTGCACACGTATAATTACTATTTAATTTTTAATTGAAAGATCCATAAAAGAGATGCTAATATAACACTAATTAGTATAAAATAAAGTGTTTACACTGTTACACACAAAAGAAAAATAGATGCTGCCCTTTTTACGTCTTACTTCAACGCATCTAATAAACAGTTTATGTTCCACTTAACACTGCCGTAGTATTCCTCAATATTAGGATTTTATATTCCTCAATGTTATAATATCAGCTATGCCTGAATTTGCAGAGCCTCTTATTTATAAGTATTATATATGTATGGACCCAGTGGCGCGCAATGGTCGGGCGCGCCGGACACATGAGATTGAGGGATTACAAAAGAAGATGAAAAAAAATAGATAACAAAATGATGGATTAGGGGACTTGGGGGATTCAGGTTTTAATTTTGGGGGTGCCTATACTAAGCCTACATTGAAAATCCTAAGATCAAACGAAAGTTCCGGTGTGAAAATTGCCGCACATTACTTGCACGTTCAAAATAGACCCCTCAATTGAATTTCTATGTAAAGCAAAGCATTCTTAGTAATTAGATTTAGGGTTTACAACAGTAATTGTGTTAGTTTACTAACTTCGAAAATGTTGGATCCGTCGATCTATTTTTAGCTGTCAGTTAGGCAAATTAAAAGCGATCGAGCTCAAAATCAATAGGGATGATCTTGACATTCTACCAGACATTTTGGTGGAGATTGCACGTGATTTGGTTTATTTTTATCGCCGTTATCGTTAAAAATCAAAGATTTGTAGAACTCGTAATTACTGTTTTATTAAAAAAAAAACAAAAAAAAAAAAAAAGGCTGGTTTTTAAGGAAATTATGACCATTTCAGAAAATAACTGAGCGACGAGCGGAGCGATAAAGGTTGAAATCTTCCAGAAAGTGTTTTTTGGCACTTCCGACAACGATTCCATGGTTTTTTTCGGACATTCATTTTTCGCAACATTACCATACTTGCATTCCCATATGTATAATAGGAACGTGGAACGGGTATTTAGACCCAGGGTGGCGAACATCCTAAAAATTCACCAATACAGAAAAGTTTAAACTACATAGAATTGAATGTATAGTTGGTTCAGTCAACAGAATCAAAAATTTTGTATAAAAATGATTCAGCCTTATATGGCAACACTTTAAAGGTATTGTCCGATTTTTCGAACTTGAACTACAATTTTAACGGGCCCTTGGTATCACCAACAATGTTTATTAAATCTATCTTCATTGTCTAATATTGCAATCCGCGGTGGAGGACGAGGACCAATATCCATTTTTCAAGCTACCATAACATTTCGATGAATTATAGATATTGTGGCAAGAAAACCTAAACAAGTAAAACCATCAAACCTACAGCTGAGCAACATCCTTCCAACATCTGCACAGAACTTTAGCTCCACTTACGTCATTTGTAGCGCGTCAATGACGTAATCTACTACTCATCTAATACGACTCTAAGGTGGTGTACGATTGCAAATCTGTACACATTACACAATATTGGTGAGTAATGTTTTCGTAACATATCGTTCCGTCTGCAAGTCACCCCTAAGCATCCCAAGCAAAGGTGTTACACGTCAAAAGGTCTGTTGTAAACACAGACTGTCCCGTTCCTCTTTTCCTTTTACTGCAGTTAATGATGCCTTCATCCATAAAAATTTTTAAATTTTTTTTATTATTCGATATTTCTGATTTTTTCCGATTTAAGTCAATTTTCTTTTGATTCCAGAATCCATTTCGTAAGTTGAAGAATCGGAAACAAAGAATTGATTCTTTCGAGAATCCATTAAATCGCACAGCCCTGTGTCAGATCCGCAGTTAAAGTTTGAGGCGGAAACATTATGGGGTGTGTTTAATCGACAAGGAAAGTGTTAATCGCCTCGAAAGCTACCTTCAGATTTTGGAGGAATTTAGTAAAATGTAAAAGGTAAAAATTTTTGGAGAAAACAAATTAAAAACATTGTAGATTTTTTCGAAGGCACTTGCTTGAACTTTTCCATATTTTAAATATGGTTAAATATGGTTAAATAAACAATATTTTAAAGTGTTTTTACTGAAAAAAGCGGGGTTAATATCATCAGCCGTTAAAATACACCCGATTTAGGAACGAAGGAGGATAATATTATTGATCTGGCTATACATTTAGACGCAGCGGTTGCAACAGATGACATGGAGACAAAAGTGAAGCTTTTAAATGTAATGAAGTGTAGCTCGGTAAACAGGACAGTCAGGCAGGAAAGTAGTGAGAGCAAAATTATTAGATTAATCAGAGATAAGGTTAGTAGAAAAGGTCTAATTATTTCCAAGGCTGATAAGGGTAACACTATTGTTGTTCTGAATAGATCTAATTATATTGATAAAATGCGAGAATGCTTAGGAAAACTGAATGTAAAAATATTAAATCGAGATCCAACTAAAAAGTTTAACCAAGAGGTGATTAAAGTAGTAAATAGAGCAGACAACATATTAACTAGATTAGATAAGCTTAAAGTCAAGATTTCGAATCCGTCAATTCCTATTTTATATGGACTTGTTAAATTGCACAAAGAAAATAGCCCATTAATTGAGACCGGTGGCTTCTTCTTGTCAGGCTCCTGCGCAAGCTCTGTCCAAGCACTTGGCTAAAATTTTACCTAACTTGATCGGGTTCGTCCCACAATATTCCTTCCGAAATTCAGACAAATTAATCGACAAAGTTAGAAATTGGCGGCTTCCGTGTGGTTCTAGACTTGTGTCCTTTGATGTGTGTAATTTATTCCCGTCCATACCATTAGTAAAATTAAAGAATATCTTATTCGAAGATATAAGACAAAAAATTAATTACTTTGACAAAGCTAATCAGCTGATAGTATTGACGGAAACATGTTTAAACCAAAATTATTTTTTTTTCGATGGAAGAATTTATTCATAGGAAAAGGGACTTGCAAGGGGAAACCCTGCGTCTCCATTCTTGGCGAACTATTTCATGTCCCATCTTGAGAGTAGGCTCTTTTCATCATCTAGTAGGTAATTTGTTAAAATATGTTGCTCTTTGGTTTAGATATGTGGATGATATTTTTTGCATTTGGACGGGTTCAGAACGACAATTGGATAGTTTTCATAATATGATATTGAATAAACTAGATGAGGACATAAAATTTACATTGGAATTGGGTAATAATAAAATTAACTTTGTGGACTTGACGTTGCAAATAGAAAACAATATCTTGACCTTTAATATATATAGAAAAGATACCTTCTCTGACTCGATAATTCCATATTCTTCTAATCATCCGTGGAATATTAAAATGTCTGCGTTTCATTCTATATTTCTATGTTACAGAGATTGGTTAGGATTCCATTATCGCAGCATGCATTTAATAATGAATTGAAAACGATTGTAACAATAGCGCAAAATAATGGGTATCACAAAAAACATATTTATAGCTTACTATCTAAAAAAATACAAAAAGAGGCAATTAAATTTTTATATTCGGGTCACACTGTTGATTCCCAAGTTAGAATATGGAAGAAAATCCCATTCATTAAAAATACGGAGAAGGAAATCAAAAACATTTTAACGTAAAAACACTTTAAAATATTGTTTATTTAACCATAAAATAAAACCAAAAATTGACGTACTGGAAAAAAGTGGGGTATATCAAATTAATTGTAGTTACTGTTCTGGAATATATGTGGGTAAGACAAAAAAAACCTTAAAAACGAGACTGACGGAACATATTGCTGGTGCGCGAAGTATGAGGCCACAGTCGGCTATTTCTAAGCATTTAAAAGAAAATAACCATAAGATTGGTCCTAATAACATTAAATTATTACGCAATATAGACGGAGGAAAAGTCTTGACAAAAGCTGAAATTTTTGAAATAAAAAAGGCAAAATATATTGGACAAAATATTGTAAACGACCACTTAGATTTTCAAAATAATAGCCCGTTATTAAACCCCAAAAATTTGTTAACCGGTAGCTGTAGTTAGTCGATAGCCTGATGATGCCTCGATAGGGCGAAACGCGTCGCACTCCTTGTTAAAATAAAATAAATAATATCGTTAAAAGTTTTACAAGTGAGTTTTTTTATAAAATAATAAAAACATTGTATTTGAACAAAAACAGAATTTAAATAAGCAAACGGCTCAACGTACGTAATTATATTACAATTTAGCATTTGCTAAGGGTTGCCAAGCTTTTGAAAGGGTATTCGTATAAATATAATATGCGGAGCATTTCGTAAAGACTTATTGCTGGTTTCGACGACTATATCATTCTGTAATCACCCTGTTAAATAGAAATGTCAAAATACTGAATGAAATAATAGACAGATAAAAGTAACGTTATTGCAAGGATTTAATGGGTCTGTAGATGACTTTTATGGTGTTAAATGAGCCCGGCGGAAAGCAATGAAATTGCTGCGCAACTCGACTACAATGTGAGTTATAAAGAAATCCGGTCCTTCATGTTTTCAGTTTTTGAAAAAAATACGAACAAGTGCTCCATATAATTTAATATTCTTTTATTCTACTATAAGTATGTTTACCTGATTTAAGACTCTAACGTTGTTGTGATTTATCATTATCACTCGCAGTTGTTTGATTTTTATTATGTCGTTGATTTTTATGAAAGCTTTTTGGAATATGCATTCCATGCTAGAATAAATATTTTTTTACACATCTTTATATATATACAGGGTGTCCCGTAAATCAACGTCAAGCCGGAAACGGGTTATAGGCCAAGGGGTGACAGTTATCAGAAAAATAAAAAAAAAAAAATTAGGTCATGTATTTTTCAAATTATAACGATTCAAAGGAAAATCGAGAAAATGGCTACCCTGTGATGATCTTTTAAGTACTGTGACTAAATCTCTCTACTTTTCTTCACTTTTTTTTTTTGGATGTAACCCTGACAACCCCTTCTGTAAAGTGCAGTCTAAAATTAAAACACAAGTGCCTTAATTTTAAGGAAAATATCACTTTTATTCCCAACCACGTAATCAAAATTATTTCATGGTCCAACTTCAACTGACTGTCCTGAAAAAAAACAGTACTACGGTATTTCGGCAAGTTCCGTAAAAAATTGGCGCATTTAGTCCTGATTTCAAAATGGTATGACACTTCATATAATATTTCTTAAATAAAGCTAAGGATTTTTTTTTTTCGTAAAAGAAACCCATTTTATACTAATTATTTTGATCACATTTTGTTAAAATGGTTCTGCTGCTCGCTAAGCTTTCTCTAAGTTCAGAACTTCAATGTGCAAGTTGACTGAGACTTTGCTTATT